>OU611835.1:4406250-5875000 GCA_914767695.1 Ptilodon capucinus
CTTTACAGGAGAGCACACTGATTCGACGCAGAAAAAATCGCTCGTTCCATATGTATAGGTATAAAAAAAATACATCATACATCATCACGCCTGTATTCCCCGAAGGGGTAGGCAGAGGTGCACTGTAGTGCGCCCACACTTCGCCGATGTATTTTTGGTCCCAATGTAATAGGGGGCGAGCCTATTGCCATTATACCGGGCACATTCTCCCTCAATACGAGGGAGATTTTTGGGCTATAGTCCACCACGCTGGCCCAGTGCGGGTTGGTGAACTTCACACGCCTTTCTATAGACGTGCAGGTTTCCTCACGATGTTTTCCTTCACCGTTTCATAGCTAGTGGTAATCTCGGATGAAAATGTATAGGTATAATTATTTAATATCGTTGTAAATAACAGCTTATATATTATTCTTATATGCAGGCTGTATCAGAAGTCCGAAATAATACTTTGGGTACATATACGGTAGCTGATATGTAGATGCTTAGTGAAGACAGTTTATACCTATCATATTTTCAGAGTTATACACCTTTGAATATTTGGACATCGTGAGGAAACCTGCACGTCTATAGAAAGGCGTGTGAAGTTCACCAACCCGCACTGGGCCAGCGTGGTGAACTATAGCCCAAAAATCTCCCTCGTATTGAGGGAGAATGTGCCCGGTATGAAGGCAATAGGCTCGCCCCCTATTACATTGGGACCAAAAATACATCGGCGAAGTGTGGGCGCACTACAGTGCACCTCTGCCTACCCCTTCGGGGAATACAGGCGTGATGATGTATTTATTTGTCACTAGTATCATGTTCTGGCCTTTGGTACACCATTAACCCTTTTAAACAATGTAAAGTACATTAAAGAGGTGCGGCTACTAATATTTATAAAACAGAACATGAAAATTGTACACAGGACTCGAGATATGACAAGTTTAAAAAATAGGCGACCTAAAAAAAACTGGCCAAGTGCGAGTCGGACTCGCTAACGGAGGATTCCGTACCATTATCTAGAAAAACGGAAAAAAATCACGTCTGTTGTATGGGAGCCCCCTTAAATATTCATTGTATTCTTTTTTTTGTATGTGTTGTTATAGCGGCAACAGAAATACATCATCTGTGAAAATTTCAACTCTCTAGCTATCACGGTTCATGAGATACAGCCTGGTGACAGACGGACGGACGGACAGCGAAGTCTCAGTAATAGGGTTCCCGTTTTACCCTTTGGGTACGGAACCCTAAAAAGCTGAAAAAACATGTTCGAATTTCGATGAAATTTTTATACCATTCGGTTGTATACCCGATACTGATGCAAACGGCCAAGCATTATTTCGGACTTCTGAAACACCATGTATAAACAATAATACTGTAAAGTTTCATCAAAATCCGTTCAGTAGTTTTTGCGTGAAAGCGAGTATGTTTCGTCGTATGTTACGTCTCCATCCATCCTCAAAAACTTTCACATTTATAATATTGGTAGGATAACTAACCTGACAGCATCTGTTCCAATTCCCCTTCAGGGTCCTCTATGTACCGCAGTAGGGGTGACGGTGGAGCCTTCAGCTCACCAAATATCGGCTAAAAACACGCACAAATTTTAAACTATAGCATAATATCTGCCATAGCTGTCTGGGGTAAACAAATAAATTGTCCTTCCCTATCACCCCCCCTACCCTCCCCTCCACTTTCCTATCATCCCCTCTTCACCCCCGTCACTCCCCTATCACCCCCTTCAATCCCTATAACCCCCATCACTCCCCTATCACCCCTTCACTCCACTACCCAACCCTCCACTTTCCTATCATCCCCTCTTCACTTCCCTATCACCCCCTTTACTCCCCTATCACCCCTTCACCCCTCAGCCTACCTTCCACTTCCCTATCATCCCCTCTTCAACCCCGTCACTCCACTATCACCCGCTTCACTCCCCACCCTACCCTCCCCCCCACTTCCCTATCATACCCTATCACCCCCACCACTTCCCCATCTTCCCCATCTTTCACTCCATTCTCCATCATCCTCCCCTTCCCCACTAACCTGCATCCACCGGCCTTGGTCATCTTGGTAAGGTCTTAGCGAGCCCACCTGCCGCCCCCGCCAGGACCAGTCCAGGTCCTGCAGCGGCTCGTGCCGCCGCCCGCACTCCTCGTCGGATGAAGAGCATTCCGACGATATGGAGGTGCTTCGCTGGCGTCTCGGCGACGACGGAGATGCCGTCTTCTGCAGGATGGAATAAAACTATTAAATGTAATCTTATTGAGTTAGTATAGCAAAAGAGGATGCTATATAGTGTAACATAGCATGGCGTTCACATTACGCGATATTATCGCAAGCATTTATAGTATATAGCAAGCTCAGTTGACGGGACGGCCGGGGGTGAGGGAGGAGGAAAATGGCGGCGCGCGATATAGCATAGCATGAACTCAGCGCATCGCACCAATTTATATCGTATACTACTACTACTACAGCCCTTTTAACGTCCCACTGCTGGGCACGGGCCTCCCCTCAATGCGAAGGGGATTCGGGCCATAGTCCACCACGCTGGCCCAGTGCGGGTTGGCAGACTTCACACATCTATCGAGAACTAATCAAGTTCCCTCAGACGTGCAGGTTTCCTCACGATGTTTTCCTTCAACGTTTCATAGCAAGTGGTAATCTCGGATGAAAATGAGATTCGCACATAAATCCCAGAGGTGCGAGCCGGGGTTTGAACGTGCACACTATGATTGCAAGCTTGCGTTCGACCACTCGGCTACCACTGCTTCCACTGCCAAAATATAAAAATCGCTTATTTTTTCACATCCCTAGTTGTCACCGTCAGCGTCGCATAGTGTTGTACCTGTGCGCGCGCGCGCTCCACGTACGGATGGTGGTCGTGCAGCGGCAGACGGTGGCAGGGCAGCACGCGGATGCCGAGCCACGCCATGAACAGCAGCGCGCCGCGCGGACCGCACTCCAACAGGTACGCGCCTATCAACGCCTCCACGCAATCCGCTATCGACTTGTCTGTGTTTACGTCTTATTATATTAGATAAAGTCGATTGTTATTCAGAGAGAATTGAGTGTTGTTGAGAGAGAATCGTTTGGATTTGAGAGAGAATCGATTATTATTAAGAAATAATTGAATGTAATTGAGAGAGAATTGCGTGTTGTTGAGAGAGAATCGATTGGATTTGAGAGAGAATCAATTGTTATTAAGAAAGAATTAAATGTAATTGAGACAGAATTGAGTCTTGTTGAGAGAGAATCGATTGGATTTGAGTGAGAATCGACTGTTATTAAGAAAGAATTAAATGTAATTGAGAGAGAATTGAGTGTTGTTGAGAGAGAAAAGATTGGATTTGAGAGAGAATTGATTGTTATTAAGAAAGAATTGAATGTAATTGAGACAGAATTGATTAAAATTGAGAAAGAATCGATTGTAATTGAGATAATATCGATTTTATCAGGGGAAGAATGGAGTTTAATAGGGAAAATGATGGATTAAAACAGGGAAATAATTAATTTTAACACAATAAATTATCGTTTTTAACAGTCCATCGATAAAAATTGTGTAGTTAATAATGATAAAACATACCTGGTATGCTGTGCTGTGTGATCAAGTTGTACGGGATGAAGCATCCCGTTGCGTCTTGGGGAGCTTCAGGGTTCGGGGTGTCCACCTGATGACAAAAAATATTTACCACAATAGTTACAAAACAAACACAACTGACATAACAGTTAATATCACAAAAACAGATAATGAAATTTTTTTATAGGCTTGAAATAAATCTATTTTACGGATTTTATCGCGTTCATTTACTATTTTATTTTCCCGACGTTTCGGCTGCTTTACAGCAAACATGGTCACGGGGGGACTGAGGTGTTAGACGTCCTGCGGCCTCAGTACGCCTGCCAAGATAAGACATTTTCTCACGCATCGTGACGTCATTTTTGTGGCAAAATCGTTACGTCTTATTTGCTAGCATGGCGTAAATATAAAATGGGTTTGACAGTTAAATAAAACGTGGTTGACGTATGAATAAGGTGTTTTCTCATAAGTGCTAGCATGGGTTACCAAAATGTACCATAGAGACACGAATTTGACAGGTCAACGTAAAGAAATTTCTCACGGTCAAAGGCCGGTGATGAGAAAATAATTAGGCTGTAAGAAGTACATAAATATAGCATTTTATACACTATTATAACAAATAATACTTATTTTACTCTATCCTTCGCCAATATCAAGCGGACTACATGCAAAATTCTTCCGAAAACGAACACGTAAATTTATTCGTGTTCGACAAACAACAACAAAAAAGTGTAGAGACATTTCTATCTGTTTTATTTTCTTCCGAAAATCCACATAATCCTATTCCACGTGATTTAAAATCCATATTTTACAAAAAATCTGTAAGTTTGAGGTTAGATTTTGTTTGGCATCATACTTTGCGTGCTTTTTGCCGTTTTACAATGTAAAATTATTTAAATTGGCAAATAAAAATAGTATAGTGCCCAAGAAATAAATTTTAAGCATAATACCACCGACCAAATGATAATACGTAAAGCTTCCGGCATAATAAAAAAGAATCTATGCCCAAAGATATTTTTAATCTGTGCATAAATAATCTAATATATTCTATGATGTGTATGCAGCATCTTTTTTCTTTGTAAAGCTCCGTCTCGCTCTATTTGTCATTTCAATGAACGAATGAACGAAAGATCGTAAACTGTGAGAAAATTTTAGCAGGCTGTCTAATTTTAAACATCTTGGAAGCCATGTTAGCAAATAAGATACGGGAACGCAAGTTGACAAGATGTTTTTGGGACTTGTGAGAAAACATCTTGGCAGGCGTACTGAGGCCGCTGATGTCATAGTTAATAACTGGGTACCCTCATATTTAGTTGTTGTTTGCGGTCCGATCCACGCAGAAAGTGCTCACAGTGTCTTGAGGTCTTGCGATGGTACGCTTGGTTTTGGATTTAATCATATTAATTACTGGAATGTATAGTATTCGCGTAAATATAAGAAAACAATATTTTTTATAGACATTGAGATATTACGAGGTTTGAAAATTGCCAATTAAATAAAAGAATACATCATCACGCCTGTATTCCCCGAAGGGGTAGGTAGAGGAGCACTGCAGTGCGCCCACACTTCGCGCATGTATTTTGGTCCCAATGTACCTAATAAGGGTCTGAATCCCCCTCGCATTGAGGGGAGGCCCGTGCCTAGCAGTGGTACCTTAAAAAGGGCTGTAATACTAACAGTAGTAATCTACTCGACAACTCGAGTGCAAACGAACTTTTTTTTTATGAGATAGGAAGGCCAACGAGCAGGCGTTTCACCTGATGGTAAGTGATGAACGCCGCCCATGGACACCTGCAACACCAGGGGCATCGCAAGTGCGTTGCCGACCTTTAAGGAATGAGTAGGCTCGTTTCTTGAAGATACCTTTGTCGCATCGGTCCGGGAACACCGCTGCAGGAAGTTCATTCCACAATTTGGTGGTGCGAGGAAGAAAATGCCTAGTAACTCGAGTCAAATTTATTTTCAGTCGAGTAAGACTATGAACTACATATATATATGCTCGAAGAACTGAGCACGGCTAGTCTTGAGGTTGGGCTTACGATGAATCGGTCCAAAACAAAGCTTATGACAAATAGTGACAAACGCAAAGTTGAGGTCAACGGCCAGGTCTTGGAATATGTCGATGAGTATGTGTACTTGGGCCAGCTAGTCTCCTTCGAAAACAGGCAAGACAAAGAAATCGATAACGCCTGGAAGAGCTACTGGTCCATGAAGGGGCTAATGAAGGGCGACCTTCCTTTGTCACATAAACGCAGACTCGTCGACATGTGCATCTTGCCCGTACTTACTCATGGCGCTCAGACATGGTCACTGACCGAATCTCAAGAGTCCAAACTCAAGATTTGCCAACGAGCCATGGAGCGCAGTATTTTGGGTTTCAAACGGATGGACCGTGTGAGAAACACTTTACTGCGCTCCATGACTCGCATTACAGACGTGGGTGAAAAGTCCGCTCTGCTGAAGTGGGGATGGGCGGGTCATCCAAAAAGAATGGATGACACCCGGTGGGCCAAAATTTGTACTGAATGGATCCCAGATAACGGACACCGCCGCCGTGGTCGACCCAGGAAAAGGTGGTGCGATGACCTAGACCGTTATCTGGAGGGATGGAGTGATATGACATGAGATAGAGATGTGTGGAGGAGAATGGGGGAGACCTTTGTCCAGCAGTGGGACAATATAGGTAAAAAACAAAAAATAGAGTATTACAAAATCACTCGATTAAAAAACGGCTCGAGTCGCATCACCAAATGGTGGTATCTCACCTGGGCGTGGTGCTGGGTGTGCGGCGGCTTGTGGCAGGGCGGCAGCCAGTTGTCGTGGGGTTCAAACTTGGACGCAATCATCCGCGCGCCGAGCCGCTTGCTGCGCCCCAGACGGTACAGGTTCAAGTTCGACACCTGACACACAAACACAATTTTATATATATATATATTAATAGCTGGCCGGGCGAACTTCGTACCACCTTAAGTGCTTATTACACTTCACTGAATTTGCTCGTCTTCTTTCAGTAACGACTGAATTAAGACGACTAAATTCAGTGAAGTGTAATAAGGACTTTAGAATTAGTGACATACGAAAGCAGCGCCACCTACCGGGTCCAATTGTGAATCTAAACCATCCAGGGCGCCACCCAAACGCATACAAAATCATTCATATCGGTCCAGCCGTTTAGGAGGAGTTCAGTGACATACACACGTACAGTAGAATTATATATTACTAGCTGTGCCCGCGACTTCGCCCGCGTGGACTTTAGGGAGATTACCCGGAAATATGGGTATTATGTTTTTCCCGCGGAACCCTAATGCTTTTTCTAAAATTAAAGTAGCCTAAGTTACGCCTTGGAACGTCAGCTATCTGTCAGTGAAAGTCCCATTGAAATCGGTTCAGCCGTTTAGAAGTTTTCCCCAAACAAACAGACAGACAGCCAAAAAAAAAAAAAAATTGCGTTTTCGTTATAGGTATCGTATATACTTTCATACGCATTTGGTAAAAAAGTGTTATTTTGATATTACAAACAGACACTCCAACTTTATTTATTTGTATAGATAAAGATTAATATTATAAATGTGAAAGTTTGTGAATATGGATGGATGTTTGATGGCCTTAGGCGAGGCTTCGACATGGCACTGGAGCGTGACGTCAGTGCCCGTTGGGTGTTTGTTACTCTTTCACGCAGAAACTAGTGAACAGATTATGATGAAACTTTACAGTATTATTGTTTATACATTAGGCTATAATAATTTAGTACGATATTGTATAATCCAAGTCTTTAGTAGTTAATAAAGAATAATTAAACCAAATCAAACAGAAAAAAGGGATCCCATATGGGAACATTGGTATGTAATGGGTTAAGGTGGCCTCTGGGCACCCTCTCGCAGTGAAGGAGCGAGGTGGCACTCTCTCGCAGCACATGGGCCAGATGCCACCTTACCGCAGCGCAGGGACGAAATGCCACCCTCTCGCAACGCAGGGCGAGATGCCACCCTATCTCTTCACAGAGGCGAGATGCCACTCTATCTCATCACAGAGACGAGATGCCACCCTATGGCTGATCATGGGCGAGATGCCACCCTTTCGTAGTTCTGGATCGACACGCCACCGTATTAAAGCGCAGGGGCGAGAAGCCACCCTAACATAGAGCAGCCTCGAGATACCAGCCTAATATATAGCAGGGGCGAGACACCACCCTCTCACAGCGCAGAGACGAAATGCCATACCCTACCATAACATACCCTACCCTACCATAACGAAGCGCAGGGGCGAGATGCCACCCTGACACAGCGCAGGGACGAGATGCCACCCACCTGTTTACTCCTCATATGACTCAGCTTCCCTTCATGTACCGTAGGATGAGCGCAGTACAAATACGCAGTGATTGCGAATTTCAGAAAACTATCCCCAATAGTCTCCAGCCTTTCCAAATTGATTCCATCGTTTGCATTCGACATAGTTAAAGCCTGGAACAAAAAATACATCATCACGCCTATATATCAAATGAGGTAGGCAGAGATCAGTTTTTTTTTCCTGTTAATCGTCAATGAACAGAAAAATAATAATAGTATCTCTACCACCCATTCGGAATGTATTCCCTATGGAGAAGAATGGGCAAGAAACTCCATGGTTAGTCTTTTGGTTGGTTCTTCACGAAATATCACAAGGGGGGACAGGGGGTGTAGTACAATATCACGTTAAAAAGATTAGATTTACTTGGAAAAAAATAATTTATGTACCCATAATAAAAGACAGATCTACAATATCTTCAAAAATAGAAATTGACAAATAAAAATTGCTAAGTAGCTACGTTACGCTAGCCTAAGTTACGCCTTGGAACGTCAGCTATCTGTCAGTGAAAGTCCCATTGAAATCGGTTCAGCCGTTTAGAAATTTACCCCAAACAGACAGACAGACAAAACACTTTAAAATTGCGTTTTCGTTATAGGTATCGTATATACTTTCATACGCATTTGGTAAAAAAGTGTTATTTTGATATTACAAACAGACACTCCAATTTTATTTATTTGTATGTATGTATGTATGTATTGTATGTATGTATAGATGTATAGATTGTGTAATCAGTGTTTGTAACCTTTTATACCGAGCGCCATTATGTAAAGTGCTGACGCGGACCATGTAATGAAGCCTTCGTATTTAACTTGTTATGTGTGTAAAATAAAAAAATAAAATGCTAAAAAAACATCACGTGATTAATGGACGGACCCTTAGTTTGGGATCATACGATGAGTATGTATTTGTCTGGCGATATTTATGGCTGGGCGCGCACTAGGCAGCCATGGCTGCGCAGCCAGGCTGCAGCAGCCAGACGAATATGACTATTTTTTTTTTATGAGATAGGGAGACAAACGAGCAGACGTTTCACCTGATGGTAAGTGATCAACGCCGCCCATGGACGCCTGCAACACCAGGGGCATCGCAAGTGCGATGTATGGGAGCCCGCGCACTAGGTAGCCACGAAATCTCGGCTGCGGCAGCCAACAAAACGCGCCTGTTTGCACGGCAGCCAGCTGGCTGCGCGCAGCCATAGCGTGTGTAGGTGAATGTATGTGGCTGCCGTCAGTCTCCGCGCACTAGTTGTAGTAGCCAGACGTATTTTGCGTTCAAACTTACAAAAAAAATGACTTTCCATACAGAGGATAGTCGTGAATTGGCTGCTATAACTGGCCGCGCAAATATTCTGGCAGCCGCAGCCTGGCTGCGCAGTCATGGCTGCCTAGTGCGCGCCTAGCCTAAGTCTCACCTGCAATATAACACTAGGACTGGGCCCCGGGTGTCCTTCCAACTTGGGTTGATAATCAAAATCGAATATATCACCCTTACTCTGTTGATAATAAGGTTCGAATTCCGTTTCGCCAACACACTCATACCTCTGCCTCGTATCAAAACCGACATTCACCAGCTTCTCGTTGACATAATCCGGTGAATCTATATCAATGTCTACCATAGAGAAGCAATTCATTTTTTTAATTTCATCCTCAGACAGATTGTCTTTGATTTGCTGTAACAAAACTCTTTTATTCCTCTCTATGCTTTCAATGTCGATTTGACCGTTGTGTATATCCAATTTCTCTGTTGTGTACGGAAATAATTGGATTATATTGTGGTCTGTCACTGTCTGGCTGGTAGGTTTGGTCTGGTCCTTGGTTGGAGGCAGTATATGAGTGATCTTTTCATGATGCCTGATGAGATTCCCTTTGGTTATTATATCTTCTTTATGTCTTGCAACTGATTCTCGAAATTTTTGTATATACTGCAATTAAATGTTATATTAATTAGACATTTTTGATTAATAAATACATCATCATGCTTGTGTTCCGCGAAGGAGTAGGCAGAGACTCTTCGCCGGTATATTTTAGTCCCAATGTAATAGCGAGCCTATTGTACATTATATACCGGGCACATTCTTCTTCAATACGAGGGAGATTTGGTTCACGCTGGCCCAGTGTGGTTTGGTGAACTTCACACGACCTTCTATAAACGTGCAGGTTTCTTCGCGATGTTTTTTATGAGATAGGGAGGCAAACGAGCAGGCGTTTCACCTGATGGCAAGTGATCAACGCTGCCCATGGACACCTGCAACACCAGGGGCATCGCAAGTGCGTTGCCGACCTTTAAGGAATGAGTAGGCCCGTTTCTTGAAGATACCTTTGTCGCATCGGTCCGGGAACACTGCTGCAGGAAGTTCATTCCACAGTTTGGTTTCCGTCACCGAAAGACAAAACGCACCTTCAGTGCAACAAAGTCACAACAGATATATTTTTTTTTTTTAAGTACTCATTTATTTATTTATTTATTCAAAACTCATTTGCAATATCCTTACAGATTAATCCAATGCGATATTGCAAGCTAAAATTATATTTATGTACTAGCTGTGCCCGCGACTTCGCCCGTTGAAATCGGTTCAGCCGTTTAGAAGTTTACCTCAAACAAACAGACAGACAGACAGACAGACAGACAATTTTTTTTAAAATTGCGTTTTCGTTATAGGTATCGTATATACTTTCATACGCATTTGGTAAAAAAGTGTTATTTTGATATTACAAACAGACACTCCAATTTTATTTATTTGTATAGATATAGATATACTGTTACACATAAATATTCTTTACCCCTTAAACAAGGAGAAACAAAAGGAACATGAGAGAGTAATAATAACAAACAATAACAATAGATTTTACGCATTAGGTCTGTTTACAATAGACCTTTGTGCGGTCTCTGTAAATTTCGGCAGGCTACAGTTATATATGTCAACTAGCTGTGCCCGCGACTTCGCCCGCGTGGACTTTAGGGAGACTACCCGGAAATATGGGTATCATGTTTTTCCCGCGGAACCCTAATGCTTTTTATAAAATTAAAGTAGCCTAAGTTACGCCCTGGAACGTCAGCTATCTGTCAGTGAAAGTCCCATTGAAATCGGTTCAGCCGTTTACCTCAAACAAACAGACAGACAGATAGACAAAAAAATTCAAAATTGCGTTTTCGTTATAGGTATCGTATATACTTTCATACGCATTTGGTATAAAAGTGTTATTTTGATATTACAAACAGACACTCCAATTTTATTTATTTGTATAGATATCTATAGCAATCACATTAACGAGCCGAATGGCGCGCGACAAAGGAGCAAATTTGAGTAACGTCCTCGCCACTGGCTCACTGAGTGTAGAGGGGTAACGGTGCGCACCCACATAACCAGTTTAATTTATTATTTGTGATATTGTTTTCTTATATTTACGCGAATACTATACATTGAAATTAAACTATTTTACGGATTTTATCGCGTTTATTTACTATTTTATTTTCCCGACGTTTCGGCTGCTTCACAGCAACCATGGTCACGGGGGGACTGAGGTGTTAGACGTCCAACTTGGGATCCAGTAATTAATATGATTAAATCCAAAACCAAGCGTACCATTGCAAGACCTCAAGACACTGTGAGCATTTTCTGCGTGGATCGGACCGCAAACAACAACTAAATATGAGGGTGCCCAGTTATTAACTATGACATCTGGACGTCTAACACCTCGGTCCCGCCGTGACCATGGTTGCTGTAAAGCAGCCGAAACGTCGGGAAAATAAAATAGTAAATAAACGCGATAAAATCCGTAAAATAGTTCAATTTCAATTGTTATTTGTGACTTTGTTGCACCGTAGCAACGAAGTGTGGCGTAGTCTGAACCCGGGTGATGTCTGACCGTGCGCGGCGCGGGCCCGGCGCGCACGAGCCGGCGCAGCGCGCGCCGGTCCCGCCGCTCGTCGGCGGGGTCGGGCGGCGGCGCGCGCGCCCACTGGCCTCCCTTCACTGTCTCCAGGTCCACAGCCTCCGCCTCGTGCGCCGTCTTGTACTCGATGCGGACGCCCATGGCCGCTGATCGCACGGCACACGGACAAATAAAAAAAAAAACTTTTAAAAAACAAGCTTTTATTTAATTGCCCTTAGTTTCTCCTCAGCAAGCCCTTTCATTGGATACCCATACTGCTGTAGTGCAGAAAAAATAACTATTCCGCCATCTTGGATGTGATCAGCCATATTGAAATTGGAATGACGTCACATAGCAAAGCATGCATTGTCATCCCAAGTAAGCGTGTATACCAAATTTCAGCTCGATCGGTTAAAGATAACTGATTTAAAATTCAGTTGCAAGATTCCATCCGGACATACATTGCAAGTTAATATAAATTTATTTATTGCACATTTCTACATGAGTAAAAAAAATGTACAAAGGTAACCTTAATGCCGTGTGCATTTTCTACCAGCCAACCTTAGAGTGATGTAGAGAGAGGGAAATACAAATAAACTAAGTGGGTGCAAGCAATAAAAGACGCAAATGCAGAGATCGAGGACAGAACGCGAGCCCTATAACAAATATTCAAAGGTCCATAACTCAGAAACTATGATAGTTAGGTATAAACTGTTAAGCAGACGTGCTTAAGCGGCACATTAGAAAGGGCAATATAGACCCTTTTAGATGGGAGGAGCGGGCATCGAATAGGCTAGATAAATACATCAATACATCATCATCATCACGCCTGTATTCCCCGAAGGGGTAGGCAGAGGTGCACTGCAGTGCGCCCACACTTCGCCGATGTATTTTGGTCCCAATGTAATAGGGGGCGAGCCTATTGCCATTATACCGGGCACATAGGTTTCCTCACGATGTTTTCCGTCACCGTTTCTTAGCAAGTGATAATCTCAGATGAAAATGAGATTCGCACATGGAACCCAGAGGTGCGAGCCGGGGATAGAACCTGCGCACTTTGATTGCAAAGCGTGCGTTCGACCACTCGGCTACCACTGCTACTAAATTGCTAGATTGGAGAAATTCCATTATAAGGAAAGTCCACTCTTTTGAAGGAAGACGGTGCATCGAACTTGATGTCAAGGGTGATGCACTGAACGCCCGTCCACCTGCGGTAATTCATTAAATTTATGTGAATGATGTGCCCACATGCCGACAATGTGCGAAAGTCTTCAAAAAAGAAGATTGGCTACATTAGCCACATGCGAGCGCACGAACGCTAAATCATGAAAAGGAGTGAAGTTGTCGCCGTGACCGAAATCGGTCGGATCACATCATAATCTGTCTTCACTAAACATCCACATATATAACTACAGCCCTTTTTAATGTCCCACTGCTGGGCACGGGCCTCCCCTCAATGCGAGGGGGATTCAGGCCATAGTCCACCACGCTGGCCCGGTGCGGGTTGGCAGACTTCACACAAAACTAGTCAAGTTCCCTCAGACGTGCAGGTTTCCTCACGATGTTTTCCTTCACCGTTTCATAGCAAGTGGTAATCTCGGATGTAAATGAGATTCGCACATGAAACCCAGAGGTGCGAGCCGGGGTTTGAACCTGCACACTTTGATTTGCAAGGCGTGCGTTCGACCACTCGGCTACCACTGCTATCACATATGAGCCACAGTATATGTATTATTTCGGACTTCTGAAACACCCTATAGATAAGGTTATTATGGACTTACCATTGGAGTTCTTACTGCTGCAGAAGCCGCTGGTGTCGGTGTCGTCATCGCTGCCGTCATAGTCCAGATCAGAGTCGTCCGAATCCAAATCACTGAAATACAACATTACAGATTCAGATATTTTTATTTCACTCCTTGCAATCAAAGTACGCAGGTTCGAACCCCGGCTCGCATCTATGGGATTTATGTGCGAATCTTATTTTCATCAAAGATTATCACTTGCTATGAAACCTGCACGTCTATAGAAAGGCGTGTGAAGATTACCAACCCGCTCTGGGCCAGGGTGGTGGACTATGGTTTTTTTTTTTTTTTAAGGACTTACACAGTTGCCCGTGAGGTGGCCTTTACAGCTTTACCGTAGGAGTGGCGAGCGCAGAGTGCACTCCAACCAAGGCCTGAAGGGCGGAAAGGGGTGGCAACTAGCTCAAGGCCGCCACAGAGGGCACGACCTCGGCTTGGGCAGTTACCGTGAGGGGAGAGGTAGTGACTGCGCTCCTAGGTGCAAAGATGCACCTACGAGCGGAAGAGGGGGTTCCTCGACCTCGCCGGCGAGATCGGTGTCTGTTTGAGGATGGTGTAGGTGTGTTGGTGGCCCTCTCGACGCCCGGGTCGAGGAGGGCGGTGATCGTGTCGGGAGGATCAATCAACACGTGCCGCGGACGGCGGCGACGAGTTGATGATGTGTGCGCGGGGTCTGGCTCGTTATTGCCGGCGGCGACAATTAGAGGATTTAAATGCGACGCGGCTTTTTTAAAATAGCGTTCGGACGCTATTTTTAAGTGTTTTCGAATTGAGAAGAGGCCAAGGTCGGAATGAAGATCTACGTTCCGTATGTACCACGGGGCACCTACGGCCCTACGGAGAAACCGGGATTGCACTACTTGCAGGCGGTTGATGTGTGTCTTCGCTGCGTGAGCGAAAACCACACTGGCATATAACATAATGGGGAGGATGCATGTTTTGTAAAGTGTCACCTTATTTCTAAGGGACATTCTACTCCGCTTGCAGATCAAATAGTGAAGGCGACCGAGCAAAAAAGCTGCTCGGTTGCTCACCGTTCTAATGTGGGGACCGAAAGTAAGGGACTTGTCAAGAGTGACACCTAGATATTTGACGCGGTTTGCCCAAGGGATGCTTTGGTCGAACAGAGAGATGGTCCCCAGACTGAACCAGGGAGCTCGGGGACGCCGTGGGGTTCCACTGGTAAAGAGCACAGCGGCGCTCTTTTCCGGGTTCACCTCAATGCGCCATTTCCGAAACCATTCGCCCAAAGAATCTACTGCGCGTTGGAGGGTGCGGGTGATAATGCCCCTATTTCTATGCGAGAAATAGAGAGCGGTGTCATCCGCGTATAGGGCGAGCTGAACTCTGTCCGAACGAGGGATGTCGTTCGTGAACAGGCTATAGAGAAGGGGGGAGAGAACGGAGCCTTGAGGGACTCCTGCCCTAATGGGATGAGGGGCCGAGAGCGCCCCTTCAAAGTGGTAGCGAAAGGTGCGGTTTGACAGAAAGTCTCGCAGGATGAGCACGAGACTGTCCGGCACACCCAAGAGGTACAGCTTGTAGATCAAGCCGTTGTGCCAGACCCTGTCAAACGCTTTCGCCACATCGAAGAAGAGGGCTCCCGTGCTGTGGGGACGCGGTCTATGAAACCCCTTGAGAATATGCTCCGTGAGGCGGTGCACCTGATGGACGCAAGAGTGTTGGGCTCTAAAGCCAAACTGCTCATCTATGAGAATACCATGGGAAGTGACAAACTCTCTGGGTCTTGTATAGAGCAAGCGCTCGTAGAGTTTGGCAATGGCTTTAAGGAGACTGATGGGGCGGTAACTAGACGGGACAGTAGAGGGCTTGCCTGGCTTGTGAATGCCAATGACAATTGCATCTTTCCACTCGTCGGGGAAGATGCAATTGGCCATGGCGACGTTGAAGACGGTCACAAGCAAGCAAATGAGTTGGGCGGGTAAGAGTTTAAGAACTCGGTTGGTAATGCCGTCGGCGCCGGCGGCCTTTTTGGGGTTAAGCCCCTTAATCAGATCCTTGACCTCGATCTCGGTGGTTGGGCGGAGAGGTTCGGATGGGGGTAGGGAGGACCTGCGCTCTACTTCCCTATCTACTAGCTCTACGTGAGCGGGGTCTACGGGTTGGGAGCTAGTCGAGCATTGCTCTTCGAGAGCGGAAGCGAGAAGCTCGGCCTTCTCGTCATCGACGAACGCGGGGGGGGGGGGAGCCTGAGGGGCGCGTAAGGGGGGGCATCTGGACTACAGTGTCTGATTTGAGAGCTCTCGCCACCTGCCAGTATGCCTGGTGTGATGGCGAAATCCCTCCTAGAAACTGATCCCACCTAGTATTCCGGAGTTCCGCAATGCGACGCTTTACGTCCCTCTGTAAGGCGCGCATGCGGACCCGGTTCTCTACGGTGGGGTAAGAGTCGTACGCTCTGATGGAGGCGTTCTTGACTCGGACTAGGTCTTTGATGTCACCCGGCAGGACGAAGCGGTGAAGATCACTCACTACGACCCGCTTGGAAGACTGGCTGATGGCCGAGCTTAGGTGTTCAGTGAAGGCACCTATGGCCTGAGACGTGTCCTGAGGGGACGAGATGGAGGTAGGGACATTTGCGATAGGTACCGAAGCGGTATCCGCCAAGGTAGTTCTTAGCGCATGCCAATCCAGCACCAATCGCGTGGGTGGGGCGTGGGACGGGGTCGGTCCGAGTCGCATAAGGACAGGACGGTGGTCCGAGTGAAGCTCCGAGAGCACCTCTAAAGAGCGCAACGTTAAGGTTACCCCCTTCAGGAGCGCCATGTCAAGTATGTCGGGTCGGTGGTTCGTATTATTGGGGAAGTGGGTGGGATGCATTGGCGCGATTACGTCAAAGTCTAGTCGGTTAGTCAGGGCGTACAGACTGTTGCCATTGGGAGTGGAAGAGTGACAGTTCCAACTGACATGCTTACAATTGAAGTCGCCAGCCAGAATAACCGCGCTTCCCAGACCAAGGAGTGCTTCGATATCACTCTCGAGTAGAGGCTTGTCAGGTGGAAGGTAAATAGATGCAATGACTATGGCCGCGTGGCCGGTTAGAGAGAGACGACAGACCGAGGCTTCGATGTTAGTGAGCGCAGGGGGGTCGAGAGGGATGCAGTGCAGGGATCTTCTATAGTAAATGACAGTGCCACCCCCGCGGGAGGTGGTTCTGTCATTTCTAACCATAACGTAGTTGGCGATTTTGGGATCGCGAATGGAAGGTTTTAATAAAGATTCCTGCACTAAGAAGACATCAACTTGGTGGTCCCGGAGGAACTCACCGACTTGATCTCTCTGCTGGGAGAGACCATAAGCGTTGAAAAACGCTAGGGATAGGTGTCTGGGTTTGGTTCTACAAGGGCGTGGATCCATTATGGGTTTCTTTGGGAGAGGAAGGAGGTCATGGAGTCGTAGACATCCAAGTGTGACCCCACCGCGGCCATGAGGTCGTCGGGCGAGGTGGCTGTGCGGAGGAGGTGAGCCAGGGAACGCACTCGCTCAACGTTGAAGGCGTTGAACGCAATGCGCATCAAGGACAGATCCGCGTTAAATGCCACCCCGCTCACCGAGGGTGAGGGGGAGGGCTTAGATGGGGGGGGCACGGGTGCGGGAGCAACGGGTGAAGCCCCCACCGCGGTATGCGGCAAGGGTTTGACCCATACGTTGCTGGGCGCGGGTGGGGCGGAGGGGGGACAGCTGCGCTCAGAGGGAGCGGCTGCCGGTACTGGTACCGGGGGTGAACTATAGCCCAAAAATCTACCTCGTATTAAGGAAGAATGTGCCCGGTATAATGGCGATGGGTTCGAGCAGACGTTTTCGACATTCGACGCAGCAAAAAAAGCTGATTTCAAAAATGAATACAAGTCAATATCAGCCAAAAGTGTCGCTTCACCCCTCGATATGGGGCCGTTCAAGTAGTTCGTAAGCAGATTTATTACAATTATTTACCCCCCCCCCATCCCCCTTGTCAGCAAAGCTCTTACCCCCCTCCCCCCATGCTTACGTAAACATTTTTCAATTAAAAATGTTTTTTTTTACTTTATAATCATAATGTTATAATTATTATTTTATCCCCGAAAATGCGTTTCGTTTGCAAGCATAGACAATGTGAGGGTTGCCATTCGTGTAAAAAAGTAAATAACTACCGATGACGTCATCATCATCTAGACTCCCCTACCCCCCCCATGTCATCCAAAATAAGCAAAACAAAGACCCCCCACCCCCCCATAGTGCTTACGTAATACTTGAACGGCCCGTAACTGTGCCAAATCGCTGTCGCTTATTTGATGATGTTTTTACTATGCGATCCAAATAAGAATAGGAATGTCAATAACCTCTATCTGTCAATCGTCACTTGAAAATCACCATACGGTTTTCAAAAAACTTATTTGCATATCAATAAGAATAGTCTTACATCAAATTTAAATAAAAAGGTTACATTACTAGTAAATTGTCTAAATATAATATTTAATTATTTAAAGTCATAATTCGTTTTCGTTCGTCGCAATATGGCGCACAGTCGATCCTATTCTCATTTGAATCGCATAGTACATATTTGTCCGTAATCTTTATTTTGCATCACTTTGCAACACTTTGCTTCACTTTCACCCACCTTGATATGAAGGAGCAATCGCTGTCTGCCACAGAGAAGGCACGGGAAGGGTTGAACTGACTCTTCGGCTTCTCTATAGGATCATACCAGTTAGCACCACCTGGACAAATACAAATCAAATACAAATACAAAATACTTAGAATCACAATTTTTTTTTTATTCATATCGAGGGGTGCTATGTTATTTGACTTAAGTGAAATTTATTCAACTTTACAGGAGAGCACACTGATTCGACGCAGAAAATAAAAAACAAGCTTTTATTTAATTGCCCTAGTTTTCGTGTTCACCTCAGCAAGCCCTTTCATTTGATACCCATACTGTGGTAGTGCAGAAAAAATAACTATTCCGCCATCTTGGATGATCCGCCATATTGGAATGGGAATGACGTCACATAGCTAAGCATGCATTGTCATCCAAAGTAAGCGTGTATACCAAATTTCAGCTCAATCGGTTAAAGATAACTGATTTAAAATTCAGTTGCAAGATTCCACCCGGACATACATACGGTGCAAGCTAATATTAAAGCTGGTAATAATATGTGGCGAACCCAATACCTCGACACTTCCGCCAGTCGCTACTAGATGGCGCGACTGTAGACACATCGCAATTCTACGCGTTCAAGAAATTATCCGCAATACAAAGTACTATGAAAATCCTAGCTCGCGGTACTGGTGTGTTCAACGATCTGAACTATATACAGGGTGTTTCAGAAGTCCGAAATAATACTTCAACGTTTGCTTCAGTATCGGGTATACAATTGAACAGTATAAAAATTTTTTTCTAACTTTTTTTCGTCGTCAATTTCTATAATTCATAATATCTAGTCTTATGTAAAATTTGTATGTTCTGTTTTGTTAATATTGGTATTTGCCCCTCATAAGTACAGTTTACACTGCTGAATAGGGATAAGGATGTACCCAAAGGCCAGAACACGATACCTACGACAAATATTCAAAGGTCCATAACTCAGTAACTATGATAGTTTTGTGTAATCGGTCTTTAATAAGCATCCATATATGAGCTACCGGATATGTACCCGAAGTTTTATTTCGGACTTCTGATACACCGTGTATACAAATTCCCCGACAACATCACCGGGGGCGTAGCGGACCCCGCCAGGCATGCCACCCGCCTGGCAGGAAGATCTTCCCTTTACCGCCAAAAATAAAATCGCTGATCCCAAATATGTATATGTCAATATCGCCCAAAACTGTCGCTTAGGCCAAATAGCCTTTGACCCCTCTCGATATAAACCAATACAGGCACTTATGAATCGTCAATAAATAATATTAATAGTATCTCTACCACCCATTCGGAATGCATTTCCTATGGAGAAGAAAGGGCAAGAAACTCCATGGTTGCTTTTTAGGGTTCCGTACCCAAAGGGTAAAACGGGAACCCTATTACTGAGACTTCGCTGTCCGTCCGTCCGTCCGTCTGTCACCAGGCTGTATCTCATGAACCGTGATAGTTAGACAGTTGAAATTTTCACAGATGATGTATTTCTATTGCCGTTATAACAAAAAATACTAAAAAACAGCTTTTTGCTCGTTTTTATAGATAATGTTACGGAACCCTTCGTGTGCGAGTCCGACTCGCACTTGGCCGGTTTTTATTTCAACTAAGGATTTACATTTTGTGTTTTTCTTAATTAACAATTATACAATATAAAGTTAATGAGGCTATACATTCTCAAAACACAATTAAATCACTACACAAACTACGTGTTGTACAAGATTTAAAGGTAGGAAGGAGAAGGAAAACGGGACAAATAGCTAAAATCCCTTAAATGTGTTCCTGTGGAGCCGGACCAGCGCTGTAATTCGATGTATTCCCGGTAGGAGGTGATAGGGGTGACTGTAGTGAACGTTATGTGACACTGACAGCTGGTATAAGGGGATCTGTGGCGAGCAGTTGGAAAGATATAGAATGTACTACTTTCATTGTTAAATGTTATGATTAATAAAAAGACATAATAATTGGTAGCCTCGCGGGCAAGGACGCCCGCCTTGAACGTAAGGGGTGCAAGTTCAAATCCCAGGCCCGCACCTCTGACATAATTTTCATGTGCGAATGTCATTTTCAACAATGATTACCACTTGCTGAACGGTGAAGGAAAACATCGTGAGGAAACCTGCACGTCTATGGCGTGTGAAGTTCACCAACCCACAATGGGCCAGCGTGGTGGACTATGGCCCAAATCTCCCTCGTATTGAGGGGGAATGTGCCCGGTATAATGGCAATAGGCTCGCCCCCTATTACATTGGGACCAAAATACATCGGCGAAGTGTGGGCGCACTACAGTGCACCTCTGCCTACCCCTTCGGGGAATACAGGCGTGATGATGTATGTATGTAATTACGAAGACTGTTTTAATTAAAATTACAACAACACAACAGTGACCATCTGCGATCCTATTCTCATTTGAAACGCATGGTATACACGGGAGGGTTTACACTTACCGGAAGCGGAAGTACAGAATGTAAGGTTTGGCGGAAGTGGTTCCATGTACTCATCGTAGTCATCCCCCGTTGGTATTGATGACGCCATGTCATTACTCCAGGTGCCAATCTCGAAGCCCTGGAATCAGAAAATACACAAATAATACCAGTAGAGGTGGGCAGAGACCGACAATTCGCCAATGTATTTTGGACCCTAATGTAGATAGATATAATAATAATACAATAATACATCATCACGCCTATATTCCCCAAAGGGGTAGGCAGAGGTGCACTGCAGTGCGCCCACACTTCGCCGATGTATTTTGGGTCCCAATGTAATAGGGGGCGAGCCTATTGCCATTATACCGGACACATTCTCCCTCAATACGAGGGAGATTTTTTGGGCTATTGTCCACCACGCTGGCCCAGATAGTGTAGGTAGATAGATAGAATACTCTTGATTGTACACCAAACATAGAGAGAGAAAATAATACATCATCTAGCCTTTAATACCAGTAGAGGTAGGCAGAGATTGACACTTCGCCAATGTGTTTTGGACCCCAATATAGATAGATAGAATACTAATTGAATACTATTGATTGTACACCAAACATAGTGAGAGAAAATAATACATCATTACGCCTGTATTCCCCGAAGGGGTAGGCAGACGTGCACTGCAGTGCACCCACACTTCGCCGATGTATTTTTTAGAGAAAACTGGTCTTAGGTCTGATTAGCTATGTATAATAAATATATATGTGGCGAGCACATTGCCATTATACCGGGCACATTCCCCCTCAATACGAGGGAGATTTGGGCCATAGTCCACCACGCTGGCCCAGTGCGGGTTGGTGAACTTCACACGCCTTTCTATAGACGTGCAGGTTTCCTCACGATGTTTACCTTCACCGTTCAGCAAGTGGTAATCATTGTTGAAAAATGAAACTTATCAATTTGTATGTGCCCCCGTGGGCCTGTACAAAATAAATGATTCGCATTTCACATCTTTAAAAGTATAGAGACCTAACTCAAAAATAATGTTGTTGAAAAATGGTAGTTAGGACGACCCTTTAAGGTTTATAATCGAAATCCTAAAATTTCAAAATGGGTCTCTCTCTACACTTTTAAATATGCGATTTGATTATTAAATTAACAACTCACACTCTCCTCGTCCAGTTTCTGCTGTAATATATCATTTAAGGTCTTCTCTTTAATATCTTCTGTTGGATTATCAACCTTATGCGATGTCTCCACCCCGTTGTCCCTATACAATAAAAAATTATGTTCAAAAATCTTTTTAAAAACAAGCTTTTATTTAATTGCCCTTAGTTTTCGTGTTCTCCTCAGCAAGCCCTTTCATTTGATACCCATACTGTGGTAGTGCAGAAAAAAATAACTATTCCGCCATCTTGGATGATCCGCCATATTGGAATTAGAATGACGTCACGTTGCTAAGCATGCATTGTCATCCAAAATAAGCGTGTACACCAAATTTCAGCTCAATCGGTTAAAGATAACTGATTTAAAATTCAGTTGCAAGATTCCACCCGGACATACATACATTGCAAGTTAATATCAAAAAAAGAAAAACCTAAAAATGAATCGAGGGGTGAAAGGCTATTTGAATGAAGCGACACTTTTGGGCTATATGGACTTAAATACACATTTGGCATCAGCGATTTTTTCTGCGTCGAATGAGTATTCTTCTTCTTCTTCTTTGTCGCTATCACTCTTGTCAGAGTGGTCATGGTCATCACTTCAGGTGTTGGTGGCAAGCTTCACAAGACGCCGCCACTCCTCTCTGATGGCCGCCTTCCTCGTGCATTGGTGTAGTGATGATGAATCATTTACTGCCGCTTTTATTTGGTCAGTCCACCTCATAGGCGATCTTCTTCGTGGCCTGGTACCCTCAACCTTTTCCTGGATCACAAGTCGCTCAATAGCCACCTCCCCTCGGCGGCATATGTGACCGAATGAGTATGTAAAGTTAAAAAAATGTCGTTTAGGTCAAAAAGCCTTTCACTCCTCGATATAAAGATGAAGTGATAGAGATATAGGTGTTCTGTCGTCCGATTTCTAAAATACCGTTAAGTGACATCTCGGCTAATTTGAGTTGTACATGGTTATTAGGGTACCGTACGAAAGGGTAAAACGGGAACCCTAAGACTTCGCTGTCCGTCCGTCCGTCCGTCCGTCTGTCACCAGGCTGTATCTCATGAACCGTGATAGTTAGACAGTTGAAATTTTCACAGATGATGTATTTCTGTTGCCGCTACAACTTTAAAAAACTGAATAAAACAAATATTTAATGGGGCTCCCATACAACAAACGTGATTTTTTTGGTAATTCGACGTATTCCCGTAAGGAGGTGAAAGGGGTGACTATTTACGATAATTTTAAACGCCCATATGCATCATGGAAAAGCGCACCATCACCTCACATCATTACCTTATCTCTTTGTGCTTCTTAGATTCGTCATCCTCTTTCTTCTTCTCAATCTTCTCTGAATCGGCGCTCAATACCTGAAACAATTAATTTAATGTCGATTTGAATAGAATCTGATTTTTTTAATTCATGTAGACCAATTCAATTGCTGACATAGGCCACTCAGCTGCTAAACTTAAGTGGAACTGGGCAGGTCACATCTGCCGCATGCCGGATACGCTTTGGACAAAATCAACCACGCAATGGCTCCCCAACCACGGGAAACGGCAACGCGGCAGGCCCAAAAAGAGATGGCAGGATGAGCTAGACTCTTACTTACCGGAGTGGCCCCGGTTGGCTATGAATCGCAACAAGTGGAAAAAGGGAGGGGAGGCCTTTGCCCTGCAGTGGGTCAGTCAAGGCTTGATATGATATGATATGATGTAAACCAATACAGGCACTTATGAATCGTCAATAAATAATAATAATAGTATTCTCTACCACCCATTCGGAATGCATTTCCTATGGAGAAGAATGGACAAGAAACTCGATTTACATTTTTGTGTGTGTTTTTCTCCACCTCAAGCTAGGGGTTGCAGGTTCAAACCGCGGACACACACCTCTGAGATTTTCATGTGCGAATGTCATTTTCAATAATGATTACCACTTGCTGAACGGTGAAGGAAAACATCGCGAGGAAACCTGCTATGGGTTGGCGTATTGCATTCACCAACCCGCACAGGGCCAGCGTGGTGGACTATGGCCCAAATCTCCCTCGTATTGAGTGGGAATGTGCCCGGTATAATGGCAATAGGCTCGCCACCTGTTACATTGGGACCAAAATACATCCACGAAGTGTGGGCGAACTGCAGTGCACCGCTACCTACACCTTCGGGGAATACAGGCGTAATGATGATGTATATAAGTCAAATAGCTTATGATTTTTGTTAACAGGACGTAATATTTTCATTTTTAAATAGAAAGGCTAGTCTCACTGACCTCAGCGAGACTCCAGCCGAAGTCTAGAGGCGGCCATTGGAAGCCAGGCATGGTGGACTCCGAGATCTTGGGTATCCCGAGGCCTACGTCAATGGCCACAGCCCGCCGTATCTCATCAGCAATCAGTAGCGCGTTGATCCTATCAAATTTAGTTATTTACCATTGATATACAAGACAGTGTAAAAATGTTTTGTATGGTTTGTGGGAACTGAATATACTTTCAAAAGAGATACTTAGAAAAGTTCACTCTTAAAAAATGAAGATTCAAGTAAAATTAGGTGACGATTGTAATGTAGGTGAAGAATGAGTGAAGATTGCAATTCAGGTGAAAGTTGTAATGTAGAATAAGATTAGGTGACGACTGTAATGAGGTGAAGGTTGTAACATGGGTGATGATTGAGTGAGGATTGTAAAGTGAAATTTAGGAGACGATTGTAATGTAGGTGAAGATTCCAATGTATGTTGATGAGTCCAGTCCCACTGGATACTGATGATGACTGCGTGATGATGGTGATGATGGAGTGGCGGTCACCTGTAGAGCACGCAGGGCAGGGCGACGGTGGCGAACCAGAGCGGCGCGGCGAAGGGATGGAGGCGGCACAGCTCGGTACTGATGATGACTGTGTGATGATGGTGATGATGGCGTGGCGGTCACCTGTAGAGCACGCAGGGCAGGGCGACGGTGGCGAACCAGAGCGGCGCGGCGAAGGGATGGAGGCGGCACAGCTCGGTACTGATGATGACTGTGTGATGATGGTGATGATGGCGTGGCGGTCACCTGTAGAGCACGCAGGGCAGGGCGACGGTGGCGAACCAGAGCGGCGCGGCGAAGGGATGGAGGCGGCACAGCTCGGTACTGATGATGACTGTGTGATGATGGTGATGATGGCGTGGCGGTCACCTGTAGAGCACGCAGGGCAGGGCGACGGTGGCGAACCAGAGCGGCGCGGCGAAGGGATGGAGGCGGCACAGCTCGGTACTGATGATGACTGTGTGATGATGGTGATGATGGCGTGGCGGTCACCTGTAGAGCACGCAGGGCAGGGCGACGGTGGCGAACCAGAGCGGCGCGGCGAAGGGATGGAGGCGGCACAGCTCGGTACTGATGATGACTGTGTGATGATGGTGATGATGGCGTGGCGGTCACCTGTAGAGCACGCAGGGCAGGGCGACGGTGGCGAACCAGAGCGGCGCGGCGAAGGGATGGAGGCGGCACAGCTCGGTACTGATGATGACTGTGTGATGATGGTGATGATGGCGTGGCGGTCACCTGTAGAGCACGCAGGGCAGGGCGACGGTGGCGAACCAGAGCGGCGCGGCGAAGGGATGGAGGCGGCACAGCTCGGTACTGATGATGACTGTGTGATGATGGTGATGATGGCGTGGCGGTCACCTGTAGAGCACGCAGGGCAGGGCGACGGTGGCGAACCAGAGCGGCGCGGCGAAGGGATGGAGGCGGCACAGCTCGGGTACCAGTATCTGTTTCTGGTCGAGGCGGTCCCGCTTGGCGCGCCGCGTGCGCTCCGACGACACCGGCAGCGCCACGCCTTTCCGATTCACGTATCTGATTTTATACACACGTGGACCCTTAATGGTTGAAAAATCCCTTACGGTCACAAGAATCCTTTAAGGATCCCTATGTGGTATTGGGAGCTGCAGTAGATAGATGGGTTCGTAATTATAATTTTTTTTTTTTGTTTATATACTCATCGTATGATCCCAAACTAAGCATAGCTTGTACTATGGGTACCATACAATGGACTGGGGGCGATCCCAGTTACACCCAGACCAGGGCAAATTTCGAAAAGGCCATTTCCGAAATTTGACGCTGGCGGGAATCGAACCCGCAACCACTCGGTTCAGTGAGTCAAGCAGCCTACGCTTAAACCACTGGACCAAGCCGTCGTCAAATATCGTATCGTATATACTTTCATACGCATTTGGTAAAAAAGTGTTATTTTGATATTACAAACAGACACTCCAATTTTATTTATTTGTATATAGATATCCCAAATGTCACTAACCACAATGAAACCAAATTTAAAACTTTCATTAGACAAACACTATGCAGGCGAGCATATTACACAATAGAGAATTATTTAGAGGATAAACACGCTTGGTCAGGCGCTGGTCCGGCTTCGCAGCAACTCATTTGGGGGGTGTTTGCTATTTGTCCCGTTTTCCTCCTCCTTCCTACCTTTAAATCTTACACTGACACAGCTTGTCATATGTATTGCTGATTAATTTTGTGTTTTGAGAATGTATAGCCTCATTAACTTTATATTGTATAACTAGCTATGCCCGCGACTTCGCCCGCGTGGACTTTAGGGAGATTACCCGGAAATATGGGTATTATGTTTTTCCCGCGGAACCCTAATGCTTTTTCTAAAATTAAAGTAGCCCAAATTACGCCTTGGAACGTCAGCTATCTGTCAGTGAAAGTCCCATTGAAATCGGTTCAGCCGTTTAGAAGTTTACCTCAAACAAACAGACAGACAGACAAAAAATTTTAAAATTGCGTTTTCCTTATAGGTATCGTATATATTTTCATACGCATTTGGTAAAAAAGTGTTATTTTGATATTACAAACAGACACTCCAATTTTATTTATTTGTATAGATTGTCAATTAAGAAAAACACACAAAAATGTAAATCCTTATTGGAAAAAAGCAACCATGGAGTTTCTTGCCCATTCTTCTCCATAGGAAATGCATTCCGAATGGGTGGTAGAGATACTATTAATACTATTTATTTTTTACTGACGATTCATAAGTGCCTGTATTGGTTTACATTAATAATAAAAAATCTGATTCTGATTCAAAGTTCTTAAAAAAGTAGTCAATTTAACAGCGTTGCACCATCGAAAGTAACAGATTACATAAATATTTATGACAATAATAACTACAGCCCTTTTTAATGTCCCACTGCTGGGCACGGGCCTCCCCTCAATGCGAGGGGGATTCAGGCCATAGTCCACCACGCTGGCCCGGTGCGGGTTGGCAGACTTCACACATCTATCGAGAACTAGACAAGTTCCCTCAGACGTGCAGGTTTCCTCACGATGTTTTCCTTCACTGTTTCACAGCAAGTGGTAATCTCGGATGAAAATGAGATTCGCACATGAAACCCAGAGTTGCGAGCCAGGGTTTGAACCTGCACACTTTGATTTGCAAGGCGTGCGTTCGACCACTCGGCTACCACTGCTATGACAAGTTTTGGGTTATTTCAACGTTCGGGTTTGGGTTCGGCCGAGAGCTGCCTTGATAGCCAATTATTCGGCTTTCGGCCTCGGCCTTCGGATATAGTGAATACTTAGACTTGCACGCCTTGCAATCAAAGTGTGCAGTTTCAAACCCCGGCTCGCACCTCTGGGTTTATGTGCGAATCTCATTTTCATCCGAGATTACCACTTGCTATGAAACGGTGAAGGAAAACATCGTGAGGAAACCTGCACGTCCATAGAAAAGGCGTGTGAAGTCCACCAACCCGCACTGTGCCAGCGTGGTGGACTATAGCCAAAAAATCTACCTCGTATTGAAGGATTGAATGTGCCCGGTATAATGGCAATAGGCTCGCCCCCTATTACCTACATTGGGATTTAAAATACATCGGCAAAGTGTGGGCGCACTGGAGTGCACCTCTGCCTACCCCTTCGAGGAATATAGGCGTGATGATGTGTTATTATTATTAGACTTACCTGGGCGTCAGCAAGTTCAGTCTAGCGCTGGTGTGATCAACGTCCAGAAGAGGCTGGTCCGCCTGAGTTAGATTCACACCGTACTTATTTGTGTAGTAATCGCGAAAGCTGCTGTGAGCTGCCGACGGGAACGCCGAGTCCGGGGTTAGGTTCCAGCATATCTCGGCGACCAAAAAGAACTGGTAACAAAGATATGTATCGGGGTTTAAAAGATTATTTGGCTTAAGCGCCACTTTCGGCAATATTGACTAAAATTCATATTTGGAATCAGCGATTTTTAGGGTTCCGTACACACAGGGTATAACGGGAACCCTATTACTGAGACTTCGCTGTCCGTCCGTCCGTCCGTCCGTCTGTCACCAGGCTGTATCTCAAGAACCGTGATAGTTAATGAGTTGAAATTTTCACAGATGATGTATTTCTGTTGCCGCTATAACAACAAATACTAAAAAACACAATAAAATAAATATTTAAAGGGGCTTCCATACAACAAACGTGATTTTTTTGCTCGTTTTTATAGAGAATATAGAGAATGGACGGTTTTTTACAAGTGCAAGTCGGCCGGCCAAGTGCACTCGCTCGTTTGTTGTATGGAAGCCCCCTTAAATATAAATTGTATTCTGTTTTTTAGTATTGTCCAATTATCACGGTTCATGAGATACAGCCTGGTGACAGACGGACGGACGCACAGCGAAGTCTTAGTAGGGTTCCCGTTTTACCCTTTGGGTACGGAACACTAAAAAATATCGCTTAAGTAAAATAGCCTTTCACCCGTCGACATATCGACGGTTAAATGGCAAAGGAGACGGATACGCTTTCATACATTCTTGGGCCCAGTTGTAAAAATATGAGAGTGGTGTCAATTAAGAGCCTAAATATTATCAAACCATCTCCGAAAATTTTGCTGATCTTTGCAATCTGAGAGCAGAATTATAAGAGATTAAGTAAAAGTGTGGTTAATCAACAAAGTGACAACAACCTAGATACGAAACAGCTGATTTTTTAACTGTGATTGTTATTTTATTTTAATATACAGTTTTGGTGTTAATTCAACCATTTTAGTGTATTTTAATATATTAAAATGAATACAATTATGTGCTTAGTCATTAATAACACAATTTGTTTTTGAGCTACCGAACGTGCTCACTCTGTCTGGGGCGCGCGGGCGTTCGGAAACTCGTCCGTCGACATTTTGTGGAGCGTTCGGAAACGCGGACGCCACACAGTTATTTCCTATATTAATTGTAGTTTTTTATTGTTAATTATTACAATGTATTTATTCATTTTGATTGAATCAATCAAGTATTTTATGTTCAATTGTTTAAATCATTCACAGTAATCGATACTCTATTGCTTCAGTGAAATAAACTTATTTTTATGATTTCTCGTCTCCCGGATAGTGAATTGAGCTGATTTTTTTATATTTTGAAACAGACAAAAATACCGCTTTTTTTAAACCATATCTCAACTTATTACAATTGGGCCCAAAGATCCCCGTCTCCTTTTATCAAGCGCCATTTTGGTATCTTTGCACGCAAATCAATTCAAAAGACGGAGAAAAAATCGCTTCTAACTATATATATATAACTCAATATCTGAGTCATATCGTTTATTTTGTAATAGACCTACGGGGGCACTTACAAATTGTCAAGTTTAACTTTTGTTTTCTTATATGCTCCTACCGGATCGAAACGCGACCTCGACTGAGAAGATCCGGCAAGAAACTCAGTGGGCTGATCATAGTTTTAAATCGCCAAAACTTATTACAAATACACAGGCCTTTAGAGCTGCTTTTAATAATAAATATTTGAGAGGTGTCAAGGGACACCCGGATGGAACGAAGTTCCTTTTGAAATAAAAAAAGAAAAAAAATTGTTCATGTACATACACACATCGAAATCGGAATCGAAATCGTTACATAAATGTATACAAAATAAAACCAGCCAAGTGCGAGTCGGACTCTCGCACGAAGGGTTCCGTACCATTATCTATAGAGATCTAAAGAGCAAAAAAAACCACGTTTTTTTGTATGGGAGCCCCCTTAAATATTTATTTTATTCTGTTTTTTAGTATTTGTTGTTATAGCGGCAACAGAAATACATCATCTGTGAAAATTTCAACTCTCTAACTATCACGGTTCATGAGATACTGCCTGGTGACAGACGGACGGATGGACGGACGGACAGCGAAGTCTCAGTAATAGGGTTCCCGTTTTACCCTATGGGTACGGAACCCTAAAAATCACACACACATATGTAAAAGTGTCGTTACAGTCTTAACTTTTTCCGTCTAGACCCATTTCGCAACGTGCGATAAGGAACTACGTTCGCTTTCCAATAATAAGACAATAATACGTTATTAAGGCAACACACCTCTGGGTTTCATGTGCGAATCTCATTTACATCCGAGATTACCACTTGCTATGAAACGGTGAAGGAAAACATCGTGAGGAAACCTGCACGTTTGAGGGAACTTGATTAGTTCTCGATGTGTGAAGTCTGCCAACCCGCACTGGGCCAGCGTGGTGGACTATGGCCTGAATCCCCCTCGCATTGAGGGTAGTCCCGTGCCCAGCAGTGGGACGTTAAAAAGGGCTGTAGTTATTAAGGCAACACACGCTACACTTTGACATGACGGGCAATATTTTGTATGTGTGAATATCATCTTTAGTCATGATTACCACTTGCTGAACGGTGAAGGCGAACATCGCGAAACCTGCACGTCTACAGGTCGGCGTGTTCCATTCACCAACCCTGCCTGGGCCAGCGTGGTGGACTATGGCCCAAATCTCCCTCGTATTGAGGGGGAGTCTGCCCGGTATAATGGCAATAGGCTCGCCCCCTATTACATTGAGACCAAGATGAGTATTGGTGCACCGCAGTGCACCTCTGGCTACTCCTTCGGGGAATACAGGCGTGATGTATTATCTCACCTGAGGTTGGTCCTGATTTCTGTACCAGGGGGTAACTACTGCTTCCTTATACTTCTCCGGATCGAAGGAAAATGTTTCACCGGGCTTGAGAAGCGGGTTCTCCATCTTCTTCACGCGGCCTTCCTTGCCTTTCTCTTTTGCTGCAATACATAACATATAACAATATCGGGTGCAGGCTGCGGCAATACTGAGTCACATTGTATTAGACATTTGTATCATCCCCAGATGGTTCTAAAACGACAAAACGGTAAAACTCACCCTCCTTCTCCACTTCCTCTTCAGTGTCATCTTCCTCGCCATGCCGCCAGACGATGGGCTTCTCCAGTTCAGAGTTGTTCTTGTCCTCTGTGTGTTGATATATCAACTCCAGGAAACTCCAGTCGATGTCAATCTTTGTGCTGCCATCTTCTTTTGTCGCTGAAAGAATATGAAAAATATTGAATGCCGAAACATCTGACACTCCTGACACTCGGTCTCGACACACCTGACACTCGTCTCGACACTTCTGACTAGAGATGAAACGAATATCCGGCCTTGTTTTACTATCCGGCCGGATAGTAATTCAGTATCCGGCCGGATACCGCATAGTAAAATTCAAATAATCTCATTACTCTACACAAGGCAATGTATGGTTTTTATAATCGCACATCAAAAAAATTTTTTTTCTTAATTAAACTAATTACAATTTTTTTTTTTTTTTTTAATTAGTTTAGTACTCAAAATTAACAATTGGCAAATTGTGGCGAATGAATACCAAATTTTCCACATGTGTTGGTAAAAGGCTTGGCTTCGTGTACCAGACCAGCTTCTGAAAATAATAGCCTTTCGCTGCAAACGCTGCTGCCAGGTGCTTAAAGATAAATTCTAGCAAACCTTGACCAAACAGTACCGCCGAGAACTGATGCAAATTAACTGACCACCATATGTATGGCTCGCGATTGCGATCAACGAGAGATGTCTTTAAGAAGCGTCATGTAACGCAATAAGGGGCCGAATATCCGGCGCTGCGGCCTGGTAGCTTGCCGAATATCCGGTATCCGACTAAACCACTATTCGTTTCATCTCTACTTCTGACACTCATCTCGACACTCCTGACACTCATATCGACATTCTCGACACTCGTCACGAAACTCCTAATTCACGTCCCGACACACTTCCCGACACTTCTGACACTGGTTTCGACACTCCAGATACTCATCTTGAAATTCTCGACAGTCGTCTCGACACTCCGGACACTCAAACCCTAATTATTGATCTTATCTCATTTCATTATGTATCAACTATTAACATGTTACTTACATTTGTGCGTCGGTACGATGTAGTAATTGTTGTGTGTGGATCCCTCGCTCGCTAGGCGCATGCCACGTCTGCGCACACGCAACACCTCAGAGAACACGAATCTCATATACCTGTACAATGTGAGACACATTTCATAAAATACTTATTTTTGTAGTTATCAAATTTTCACATAAAACTTACACAGGGCTCATAAGTGGTAAGGGGCAGAAGGAGAAAAAAAGAAAAGAAAAGAAAAGAAAAGAAAAGAAAAGAAAGGAAAGGAAAAGGAAAGGAAAAGAAAAGAAAAAATCGCTAACCTGCGTATGAGCGCGGCGCGTCGCGGCGTCAGCAAAACATCCGCGTCCGGCACGTACTCCACGGACACGCGCACCTCGCCCGACCGCGTGTACACCGGGAACGCGGGGATCTGCAAACTGCACACAACTAGGTTACAACACGGTTGCGACACGCACAAAACATGGAGAGAATAGTTCGGATCGTTGTAGAATTACGTTTTTATTAATAGGAGTTTATTGCAAATTTATTTGATTCATCTGACTCCGTCATTTTAGTTTTGCCGGAATAATTAACGCAAAGCCATACGAACTACGAAGAGTAGAGTCGTTATGGGTACTCTAGTTCCTTCATGCTTCTACCACAGAAATTCAAACTTAATGCACTTGACACTGAGTTCGTTTTAGTATCGAAAATATTTAACGCGCCAATGGCCAAAGTGCCGGGCGCTTAAAGAGTCTAGGAACGTTTAGAGAACATGATATTCCATTATATATAACTGCTAGCTGTGCCCGCGACTTCGCCCGCGTGGACTTTAGGGAGATTACCCGGAAATATGGGTATTATGTTTTTCCCGCGGAACCCTAATGTTTTTTCTAAAATTAAAGTAGCCTAAGTTACGCCTTGGAACGTCAGCTATCTGTCAGTGAAAGTCCCATTGAAATCGGTTCAGCCGTTTAGAAGTTTACCTCAAACAGACAGACAGACAAAAAAAATTGCGTTTTCGTTATAGGTATCGTATATACTTTCATACGCATTTGGTAAAAAAAGTGTTATTTTGATATTACAATCAGACACTCCAATTTTATTTATTTGTATAGATGTATAGATGGGCTACGTACGCTCTAAGAGCATACATGGCCTTACAAAAATTGTTCAAAAATTACGATAATAACTGCAGAGACGATCCTGTGCTGTGCTGTGCTGTCCTCTTCGAAATTTAAAATTATTCCACAAACTTTATATGCAAACGCTGTGAACACATCGATACCGCGTACAAATCTCGCGTAGCGACATCTATCGGGGGCTCGTGTAAACTTACATGAGAAAATACATTGAAAATTGAAAAGAGAAAATAGGAATATTTTGATTTATGTAGACATGACTTTTACTAATCTATACTAATATTATAAAGAGGAAAGATTTGTATTTTTGTATGTAACGAATTAAGTTAAAAACTTCTCGACTGATTTCAAAAATTCTTTTGCCGTTAGAAAGCTACATTAGAGCACGGGCGCACTTACGAATTGTCAAGTTTAAATTTTTATTATAATCTACTACCGGATCGAAACGCGACCTCTACTGAGAAGGTCCGGCAAAAAACTCAAGTGGGCTGATCATTGTTTTCTTAATCGTCAAGGCATCGGAAGTAGAATTTGCTCCCGGGAATTCCCGGTACCAAAATTCCCCGGGAATTCCCGGTACTGGTTTACCTTGGTACCGGGAAGTATAAAGTCTCAAAATATCACGGTACATGCAATCATCATTTTCCTTACCTTGTCCCATTATTTGGGGTCGGCGCAGTATCTCCTTTTCTTCCATTCGTCTCGCTTTTCCGTCATACCGACATCGACTCCGATCTCATTCATATCACTTTTTACAAATTCCATCCGTCTTTTCTTTGGTCTTCCTCTCGCTCTGTATCCATCCACATTCATACTCATCACTCTTTTAGTCACATGCTTCTCATCTCTTCTCATCACATGCCCAAACCATTCTAGTCTCTCACTTCTCACTTTTTCTTTTATGGACGCTACTTTTATACTACCTCTAATATATACATTCCTCACCTTATCCATTCGCGTCACTCCACACATCCATCTCAACATTCGCATCTCGGGAGAGTGGAGACGTTTCTCTTCACGCACATCCCGGTACATGCAATCCGGTCTATAATCGAAAGTCAGTATTAGTGTATAGTACCTGTCGGGCTCGTGTCTGGCCATCAGTATGCCGATGGCCTGGCTGGCGTGCTGTATAGTACCTGTCGGGCTCGTGTCTGGCCATGAGGATGCCGATGGCCTGGCTGGCGTGCTGTATAGTACCTGTCGGGCTCGTGTCTGGCCATGAGGATGCCGATGGCCTGGCTGGCGTGCTGTATAGTACCTGTCGGGCTCGTGTCTGGCCATGAGGATGCCGATGGCCTGGCTGGCGTGCTGTATAGTACCTGTCGGGCTCGTGTCTGGCCATGAGGATGCCGATGGCCTGGCTGGCGTGCTGTATAGTACCTGTCGGGCTCGTGTCTGGCCATGAGGATGCCGATGGCCTGGCTGGCGTGCTGTATAGTACCTGTCGGGCTCGTGTCTGGCCATGAGGATGCCGATGGCCTGGCTGGCGTGCTGTATAGTACCTGTCGGGCTCGTGACTGGCCATGAGGATGCCGATGGCCTGGCTGGCGTGCTGTATAGTACCTGTCGGGCTCGTGTCTGGCCATGAGGATGCCGATGGCCTGGCTGGCGTGCTGTATAGTACCTGTCGGGCTCGTGTCTGGCCATGAGGATGCCGATGGCCTGGCTGGCGTGCTGTATAGTACCTGTCGGGCTCGTGTCTGGCCATGAGGATGCCGATGGCCTGGCTGGCGTGCTGTATAGTACCTGTCGGGCTCGTGTCTGGCCATGAGGATGCCGATGGCCTGGCTGGCGTGCTGTATAGTACCTGTCGGGCTCGTGTCTGGCCATGAGGATGCCGATGGCCTGGCTGGCGTGCTGTATAGTACCTGTCGGGCTCGTGTCTGGCCATGAGGATGCCGATGGCCTGGCTGGCGTGCTGTATAGTACCTGTCGGGCTCGTGTCTGGCCATGAGGATGCCGATGGCCTGGCTGGCGTGCTGTATAGTACCTGTCGGGCTCGTGTCTGGCCATGAGGATGCCGATGGCCTGGCTGGCGTGCTGTATAGTACCTGTCGGGCTCGTGTCTGGCCATGAGGATGCCGATGGCCTGGCTGGCGTGCTGTATAGTACCTGTCGGGCTCGTGTCTGGCCATGAGGATGCCGATGGCCTGGCTGGCGTGCTGTATAGTACCTGTCGGGCTCGTGTCTGGCCATGAGGATGCCGATGGCCTGGCTGGCGTGCTGCGGCGCGTGCAGCCTGCGGCCGCGCGTGTTGTACCGCTCGGGCAGGGCGCAGCACAACCGCGACACTATCGCGTACAGCATGTTCCGCTTGCCCGCTACAATAACACAACTACTACAGCCCTTTTAACGTCTCACTGCTGGGCACGGGCCTCCCCTCAATGCGAGGGGGATACGGGCCATAGTCCACCAGGCTGGCCCAGTGCGGGTTGGCAGACTTCACACATCTATCGACAACTAGTCAAGTTCCCTCAGACGTGCAAGTTTCCTCACGATGTTTTCCTTCACCGTTTCATAGCAAGTGATAATCTCGGATGAAAATGAGATTCACACATAAATCCCAGGGGTGCGAGCCGGGGTTTGAACCTGCACACTTCGATTGCAAGGCGTGCGTTCGACCACTCGGCTACCACAATAACACATCATCACAGTATAAATATAAATGTGAATGTGATTACAATGTAAACTTAAACGTTAACGTAAATTTAAACAAAAACATAATCATAATCATAAGCATAAACATAAGCATCAGCATAAACATAAACATAAGCATCAGCATAAGCATAAGCATAAGCATAAACATAAGCATAAACATAAACATAAACATAAACATAAACATAAACATAAACATAAACATAAGCATCAGCATAAACATAAACATAAGCATAAACATAAACATAAACATAAGCATAAGCATCAGCATAAACATAAACATAAACATAAAAATAAACATAAACATAAGCATCAGCATAAGCATAAGCATAAACATAAACATAAACATAAGCATCAGCATAAACATAAACATAAGCATCAGCATAAACATAAACATAAGCATAAACATAAACATAAACATAAACATAAGCATAAGCATCAGCATAAGCATAAGCATAAACATAAGCATCAGCATAAGCATAAACATAAACATAAGCATCAGCATAAGCATAAACATAAACATAAACATAAGCATCAGCATCAGCATAAGCATAAGCATAAGCATAAGCATAAACATAAACATAAGCATAAACATAAACATAAACATAAGCATCAGCATAAGCATAAGCATAAGCATAAGCATAAACATAAACATAAGCATAAACATAAACATAAACATAAACATATTACTCAAATGTGTGACTCATAGATAAAGTTACTTATAGATAAGATTACATAAGTAAAAATAATTTAGATTTCTGACAAGTCAAATTATCAACTCAGTGGAACATACTTGGTTTGATATCCTTCATGGTGGGGGGTGGTGACAGCTTCGGCTGGTCACCGGGCTTGGAGTCAGGGTCAACAGCATCCTCAATGGGCTGGCAGTCAGTAAACGCCCAGGCAGTCTGGAAATTATGATATTAATGTCAACGGCTCAGAGACGACGCGTCGCCACGGCATGCGTCGCCACGACATGCGTCGCCACGACATCGTCGCCATGCCAACAATCGGTGTTACCCGCGGCTATAGATGTTTCACATTAAACCGGCCAAGTGCGAGCTGGACTAGCGCACCGAGGCATCCGTATCTAAACTAGGAAAGTCCCGAACATTGGTCTAACGAAAAGATAAACTTGACAGAGAGACAAACTTAACTTTGCAGTTGGTATACTGGTGTCCCCATACAAACTAACTACAAAATAAGTTTGTAATCGCAAATAAACATTTTTCTAATAATAAATTTACAGTTTTCGGATTTTTTCCTATACTTGTGCTATGAGACCTTGCTTCTAGCCAAATTTCATGATTCTAGGTCAACGGGAAGTACCCTATAGGTTTTTGATTCCCGTGCAAATGTACTGAAAATGCAACACAAACCGCCGTATCTTTTGATTGCGTTAACTTAGAAGTTTGATTTTTTTTTAGGGCACCAAGGAACCGCAGTCTAGTGTCTCTGTTATAATAATAATAATACATCATCACGCCTGTATTCCCCGAAGGGGTAGGCAGAGGTGCACTGCAGTGCGCCCACACTTCGCCGATGTATTTTGGTCCCAATGTAATAGGGAGCGAGCCTATTGCCATTATACCGGGCACACAGGTTTCCTCACGATGTTTTCCGTCACCGTTTCTTAGCAAGTGATAATCTCAGATGAAAATGATATTCGCACATGGAACCCAGAGGTGCGAGCCGGGGATAGAACCTGCGCACTTTGATTGCAAAGCGTGCGTTCGACCACTCGGCTACCACTGCTATTCTATAAATAGTTAATCTAATCTGTCTCTGTTATAAATTTCAATATTCAATACCTCCACCCGTATCTGAGATAAAGGGTCTCGACAGACCGACAGACAGACAACAAAGTGATCCTATAAGGGTTCCGTTTTCTCCTTCTTAGTTACGAAACCCTACAAATTGGAAAGTCATGTTCGAATTAAAAAAAAAAATGTAAACTTGACAATTTGTAAGTGCCCCCATAGGCCTATACAAAATAAATGATTTGACTTTGACTTTGACTTTGAATTACGATGAATTTTCTCTATGCCATTCATTTGTATACTAGACTAGCTGTGCTCGCGACTTCGCCCGCGTGGACTTCAGGGAGATTACACGGAAATATGGATATTATGTATTTCCCGCGGAACCCTAATGCTTTTTCTAAAATTAAAGTAGCCTAAGTTACGCCTTGGAACGTCAGCTATCTGTCAGTGAAAGTCCCATTGAAATCGGTTCAGCCGTTTAGAAGTTTACCTCAAACAAACAGACAGACAGACAGACAGCCAGACAAAAAAAATTAAAATTGCGTTTTCGTTATAGGTATCGTATATACTTTCACACGCATTTGGTAAAAAAGTGTTATTTTGATATTACAAACAGACACTCCAATTTTATTTATTTGTATAGATACCGATGCTTGTTGACCAAACTTTCTATAGTTACGACGAATTTTCGACTTTTAAAGAGTAACTGTGGTAAAACTTGATTTTCCGTTTGTTATAATTGACCTTTTACCGATTGGCGCAACACTACTATATATTGCACATCACTATTTTAGTAATTGAATTGTCTATGATATAACCAATAAAGCAAGTTCCGACGAGGACGACGTTGCAAAAGTAATTTTTCATTTATTTTGTAAACTCAACACATCTGAGCCTTAAGATGACCTATATAACCACAAAGCACCCTCGCCAAACTGGCATGGTGTTATTTTTTTTTTTTTTTTTAACGAAATGAGCGAAATGATGATATTTAATGGAATAAGACGAGGAATGGCATCACCTGCGACTAGCGCGAGTATTTCGCCAATGTCAAGTAATTAATAGCAAGGACAAATTCAATAAATACACATTATAAATAAAAATGGATAATGACAGTGATAAAGATGGCGGATGACTCCGTTATTTTATTGTCTTTAGTGTAATAGTGTTTGACGTTACTAATTTAAGTTGACATTATATAATTTTAATTTGACATAATTTAATTGGATATGTCATGGCGTTTCGACAATATTTGACCGGAACTTAATACTCGTCTATTATAGAATAAAAGACAAGTATTAAGTTTGACGTCATGAATTTTATGTACTTGTTATGTAACTAAAATAAACTTGTAACTGTATTCCAATTTAATAGAACTGACATGTAAATTAATATTTACTAAAATAAATAATTAAGCAGTTTAGTAGTAATAGTTAAGCATATTATAAATAGCAGTGGTAGCCGAGTGGTCGAACGCACGCTTTGCAATCAAAGTGCGCAGGTTCTATCCCCGGCTCGCACCTCTGGGTTCCATGTGCGAATCTCATTTTCATCTGAGATTATCACTTGCTAAGAAACGGTGACGGAAAACATCGTGAGGAAACCTGTGTGCCCGGTATAATGGCAATAGGCTCGCCCCCTATTACATTGGGACCAAAATACATACGGCGCGGCGGCGAAGTGTGGGCGCACTGCAGTGCACCTCTGCCTACCCCTTCTGGGAATACAGGCGTGATGATGATGTATAAATAATTATGAATACCACAGCCCTTTTAACGTCCCACTCATCACACATCTATCGAGAACTAGTCAAGTTCCCTCAGACATGCAGGTTTCCTCAAGATGTTTTCCTTCACCGTTGCATAGCAAATGGTAATCTCGGATGTAAATGGGATTCGCACATGAAACCCAGAGGTGCGAGTCGGGGTTTGAACGTGCACACTTTGATTTGCAAGGCGTGCGTTCGACCACTCGGCTACCACTGATTACTTTTATTTCATGTAATTTTAACAAAAATCAAAGCAGTGGTAGCCTCGTGGGCAAGAACGCCCGGCTACCATAATATGACTAATTGCAGTCCCAAAGTGCCCAACACTGCTACCAAACAAATCCAATTCGAAAGTCATGTTCGAATATCAATTTTTCTATGCCATTCAGTTGTATACTAGATACTGATGCGAACAGTCAAGTATTATTTCGGACTTTTGAAACACACTGACCCGTTTGTAGTAGTATTGCCTGCGTTTGGTGGTGCCCGGACGGGCCGCGTCGGCCGGGTCGTCCGCGCCGCACGCCTCGCCCGCCCCCCCCACACCCACCCTCCAACTCCGCCGCCTTAAAGTTCTCTTTACCTACAAATAGTTTACAATGGGGATGTCATAGATATGGAATTTCAAATATGTATGCTTAGTATGACCGCGTAGGCATAAGTTGTATTTCTTTCCAAATCCAAATTGTATCAAAAGGGCTATTACAAAATCTCGGATTATTTGGATGATAAATCAGCTTGGGATTGTACAGCTCAGGTTCAAAACAAAAATCGAAATATTCCCCGTCATGTCAAAGTGTAGCGTGTGTTGCCTTACTAACGTATTATTATTTCATCTTTATTATTAAAAGCAGCTCTAATAAAGGCAACACACTGGAGCTATATGTACCTGTGTATTAGTAATAAGTTTTGGCGATTTAAAAAATGATCAGCCCACTGAGTTTCTTGCCGGATCTTCTCAGTTGAGGTCGCGTTTCGATTCGGTGGTAGTATACTAGTATATAAGATAAAAAAAATGTAAACATGTCAATTTGTAAGTGCCCCCATAGGCCTATACAGAATAAATGATTTGACTTTGACTTTCATATGTCAGATTTGTGGAGAAAATTACGTCACTTCGAACTTTATGTACTGGACATGACCGTTTATTACATTATCCACATTTTATAGCGTAAAATTAAGTTTTAGTTATGACAGTTTGTAAGCAGATAACTCAATAAATCTGAGAGACGAAAGCTAATAAAAAGTTGTGTGCAAATTACATACCAATCGGCATCAGCTGATTGTCCAGTTCACCGGATTTGTGGAGAATCCTGCATGCTTGCAGCGCCACCATTCTTCTTGCCAACACCTTCGTGGGCATGGGGTGACCCTGAAACCAATCAAATTAAAAGTCCAGATCCCCTGTAACATGACCGTGTAGATACATTTTGTCCCTTTTTCTATTTATTCTCTCTCTCGTTTTATCGAAAATGACGTCACACCGAGCCATGTCCAGTACAAAAGTTGAATATGACGTCAGTAGAAAGAGATGAAACTTATGTCTACGCAGTCTTGCTAAGGGGGATGGGCCCCAAGTCACCTAATACTATCTAAGGATATTGTTTTCTTATATTTACGCGAATACTATACATTGAAATAAAACTATTTTTTACGGATTTTATCGCGTTTATTTACTATTTTATTTTCCCGACGTTTCGGCTGCTTTACAGCAACCATGGTCACGGGGGGACTGAGGTGTTAGACGTCCTGATGTCATAGTTAATAACTGGGTACCCTCATATTTAGTTGTTGTTTGCGGTCCGATCCACGCCGAAAATGCGTATCATCCTTGGTCGGAGTCGGTGTTCTTTTTCGAGGATATGCGGTTTATCAAATCTGATATAATGGCGGGTGCGGTCCTGTACATGTTCACAGATTGCAGACTTCGTGGAGCGTCGGTGTTTCACGTCAGCTATGTGTTCATTTACGCAATTTTTTTGGATTTTTTTTCAATTCTCTTGGAAAAATAAATAGCAAATAAAGGTGATAAAATCCGTAAAATAGTTTTATTTCAACTATCTAAGGATGTTGTGGATATGGAATTCCAGATCTGGATGCCCTTGGCTTGATAGGTGTATCAAACATCAAATATAGGCGATAGATGTCGCTAGGCAAAAAGTAGAAGGCGACAGGGTTTCGTTACAACAATATCCATTTAGCATTGAGTCACCGGACGGATAGACATTAAAATATCTTGCATATTGGTTTATGAATATATATTATGTAATTGTAGTAATATTTTTTTGGAAGTTCATTCCTAGATCAAGGATGAATTTAAAAATCGGCCAAGTGCCAGTCGGACTCATGCACGAAGGGTTCGGTATCATTAGCTATAATAACAGCTAAAAATCATGTCTGCTGAACTAAATATTAATTTAATTACTTTATTTCTCATTTTTCTTATTTAGTACATTTTGTGAGGAAGTTCCTCTCTCTGGAGCCCTAACCACTGGTAACTAGGACCCTGTTCCAGATGCCGGTGGGGAACTGTTTTTTATATTTTTAAATGTATTTTTTATATTTATATTTAAAAATGTACTAAATAATTTAATTACTTATTATTACAGTGAATAATATAACTCAATATTCTGTGAATATTTGAAGCGTCTACCAGTTACCGTTGTCAATATCAAGCAAAAAAAAATACGTTTTTTGTATGGGAGCCCCCTTAATTTTTTTTTTATTCTCTTTTTTAGTTTTGTTGTTATAGCGCGCCAGAAATACATCATCTGTGAAAACTTCAACTGTCTAACTATCACGGTTCATGAGATACAGACGGACAGCGGAGTCTTAGTAATAGGGTCCCGTTTTACCCTTTAGATACGGAACCCTAGAAATGGATGATGACAGTGATAAAGATGGCGGATGAATGAACGGATGAGTATATAAGATGAGTGGACGGATGAAATAAAGACTATATTTGTATTTAATATTAGACTGCCGTGAGTATAATTCTTCTCTAGTATTGTGGCAAAGGTGCTGTCTGCTCTCATGGCGTTGCTGCTCCAGAGAATGTATTACTCGCAATTATCATTTTGAAAAGAGTAACCATTGAGTTTCTTACTGGCTCTTCTCAGTGGAATCAGCATTCCGAACCGGTGGTAGAAACTGACTATTTGTAAGTGCTTTTTGGCCTACACAATTAAATCATTTTTAAATTTTGAATGATGAATGAATGATTTAAATACTCACGACAATGTTATACTTGACGGGACAGTTAAGCGGCAACCTTAGTGTGCAGATGTACGCGGGGCGAGGCGAACTCGAACCCGGGACCGGCAAGTGGACCTCCTCGACCCACCACTGCGGCGCCAGCCGAGTAAACGTATCAGACGGTAGCTTACCACAGTACCTAAAAACCATTTTATTACAATATACATGTTGAAATCAGAAATCCGAATAAATATTCTAGTTACATATACGGGGTAGCTGATATGTACAGTATGTATTAGATGTCCGAAATGATATTTTAGATACTTAATATACGGTAGCTGATATGAACATAGTAGAAGTCCGAAATAAGTAAGGGTAGCCCAGTGGTCAAACGCACACCTTGCAATAAAAGTGTGCAGGTTCAAAACCCCGGCTCGCACCTCTGGGTATATGTGCGAATCGCATTTTCATCTCTGGGTATATTGCTGTGAAACTGTGTAGGAAAACATCGTGAGGAAACCTGCACGTCTATAGGTCGGCGTGTTCCATTCACCAACCCTGCCTGTGTCAGCGTGGTGGACTATGGCCCAAATCTCCCTCGTATTGAAGGAGAATGTGTCCGGTATAACGACAATAGACTCGCCCCCTATTACATTAGGACCAAAAATGCATCAGCGATTTGTGGGCGAAGTGCACCTCTACCTACTCCTTTGTGGAATAAAATAAATAATAGGTGAACTTACCTGTTGATGAGAGCAATAGCAGTATTCAAATCAACGCTCGCAACAGTATCAGTACCGTCGATATTCTTCTTAATATCACACTTATCCACACTAATATCCTTTCCGTTAACATTAATATCACTTTTATGTACACAACTCTCAATATTGCCACTTGAATTGCACACGATATTATCAATATCCCTAACATCAATATCACTTTTAATTACTTGTAAGTTACTATTGTTACATAGATTAGTTACATAATGATTTATGTCGTTTGTTCTATTGTTTATCGTATTAATATGACTGTTTTCTGCTTTCATAATATTTGTTTGTTCAGATATCTCCTTGTTCTCGGTAACATTACTATCACTTTCATTTCCAGCTGATTTATATATGTCAGTTATATCATTTGTAGCTGCGTTGATCTTCACATCGATAACTCCATCAGTTTTCACAGACAAATCATTATTCATACTATCAGTATCCTTAATATTGCTATTATTAATTATTTTATCATGAATTTGATTATCTTTAATTAACATATCATTACTTTCTTCATTTTTAATATCACTTTTATTAGTTTCAATCGATTTTTCACGAGTTTCCTCATTTTTATTGAAAATTACTGTTATATTATCAATATGTTCTTCATTCTTTATGTCAATTTTATTAGTTTCAATCGATTTTTCACGAGTTTCCTCATTTTTATTGAAAATTACTGTTATATTATCAATATTTTCTTCATTCTTTACGTCAGTTTTACTAATTTCAATTGATTTATCGTGCATTTCTTCAGTTTTACAGACAATTACTGATTTTTCACTGTCATCAATATATTTTTTGCGCGTGTTGATATTGTCATTAGGTGTGTACGGCTTCACCAGACCAGTGAGCGTATCTGCGTGGTCCTCTTCCGTCTGAGGAGGTTCATTTTGTATTCCACAACCGCATTTCCTGCTTATAAGCTGAAATACAGAAAATTTAAATACATTGCAAAGTGTAGATGCGAAAGCAGCTGTAACCTCGTGGGTAGAAAGGTAAGGGGTGCCAGTTCAAATCCTGTGAGATTTTCATGTGTGAATGTCGTCCTACAAACAAACTAGCTTCTTCCTGCGACTTCGTCACAGACTTCCATTACTCAATATCGTTATAAATTATGTGTGTTGTCGCATGTGCGGCAAGACTGGACGTTTGTCACGGAATATCATGATGCTGTCTCCTTCTCTCTTATGAAATTAGACAGAGAGCGAGCGAGCAAGTCCGTGACAAAGGTCTTGTCTCGACATGCGTGTTAACTCCACTGATGTGTAAACAATAATAGGTTACAGTTTCAATATGAAACTAAATTTAAAACTTGCATTAGACATACACTATGCAGGCGCGCATACTACACAATAGGTGATTATTTAGAGGATAAACACGCTTGGTCAGGCGCTGGTCCGGCTCCACAGGAACTAGTTTAAGGGATTTTAGCTATTTGTCCCGTTTTCCTCCTCCTTCCTACCTTTAAATCTTGTCCAACATGTAGTTTGTTTAGTGATTTAATTGTGTTTTGAGAATGTATAGCCTCATTAACTTTATATTGTATAATTGTTGATTAAGAAAAACACAAAAATGTAAATCCTTATTTGAAAAAAGCAACCATGGAGTTTCTTGCCCATTCTTCTCCATAGGAAATGCATTCCGAATGGGTGGTAGAGATACTATTTTTACTATTTATTGACGATTCATAAGTGCCTGTATTGGTTTATATGAATAAAAAATATTCTGATTCTGATTCTGAATAAAATCAAACAATTTCAATCAAGTACCTACTAGCTAGTGAACGATAATGTTGCTAACAATATGGTCGAATTAAGAAAATAAAATTATCTTAAGTTACTCCTTATATAACATCAGCTATCTACCAGTGACATTCCCGTCAAAATCTGTTCATTCATTTCGAAGTTTAAACAGAAAAAAAAAATTGATAAACAAAAAAATAATCTTATACTAGCTTGCACCCGCGACTTCGTCCGCGCAGACTTCGATTATACAATATAATTGTAAAATATAAATACATCATCATACATCATCACTCCTGTATTCCCCGAAGGTGTAGGCAGAGGTGCACTGTAGTGCGCCCACACTTCGCCGATGTATTTTGGTCCCAATGTAATAGGGGGCGAGCCTATTGCCATTATACCGGGCACATTCCCCCTCAATACGAGGGAGATTTGGGCCATAGTCCACCACGCTGGCCCAGTGCGGGTTGGTGAACTTCACACACTATAGAAAGCTATAGACGTGCAGGTTTCCTCACGATGTTTACCTTCACCGTTCAGCAAGTGGTAATCATTGTTGAAAATGACATTCGCACATGGGAATTATCTCAGAGGTGCGGGCCTGGGATTTGAGCTTGCACCCCTTACGTTCAAGGCGGGCGTTCTTGCCCGCGAGGCTACCACTGCATTGTAAATTATAGCCTATATATTATTTTGATATATAAACAATAATACTGTAAAGTTTCATCAAAATCCGTTCAGTAGTTTTCAATCCTCACAAACTGTCACATTTATAATATTAGTATCAAGGACAGGGATGGTACCAGGTCGAGCTCGCGGTAGACGGCCATGTTGTGCAGCAGCAGCGGCGTGCAGCCCCCGCCCCCGCCCGCGCTCAGCGCGCCCGCCGCCGCCCGCCCCGCGCGCGCCCGCCCGCGGCACGCGCCGTACGACCGGTACCTGGACATACAGGGTGCATCAGACCTATACCTGTGCATACAGGTTGCATCAGACCTGTACCTATACATACAGGGAGCATCAGACCTGTACCCATACATACAGGGTGCATCAGAACTGTACCCGTACATACAGGCTGTATCAGACCTGTACCTATACATACAGGGTGCATCAGACCTGTACCCATACATACAGGGTGCATCAGACCTGTACCCATACATACAGGGTGCATCAGACCTGTACCCATACATACAGGGAGCATCAGACCTGTACCTATACATACAGGGTGCATCAGACCTGTACCCATACGTACAGGGTGTATCAGACCTGTACCTGTGCATACAGGGTGCATCAGACCTGTACCCATACATACAGGGTGCATCAGACCTGTACCCATACGTACAGGGTGTATCAGACCTGTACCTGTGCATACAGGGTGCATCAGACATGTACCTATACATACAGGGTGTACTAGCCCTCCCGAAATAATACTTTGTGTACATAATATACGATACACCACATAGATCCAAATATACTTACGATGGCGGTATGTCCCATCGCAGAACAAGGTTGCATCTTGGTAAATCGATACCTTCCTCAAGCGCGGGCGTTGCCAGAAGCAAATTGCATTCGTGCATACGAAACCTGAAATCAGTCATGTCAAATCATTTGACACTCGCCACCACCGGGGCGAGGGTATACGCCGGGGATGTGAAAAAATAATCGATTTTTAATAATCGATTATCTAAATATAAAAAATCGATTTTTTTTTAATCAATTTATTTTAAAGAGAGCAAAATCGATTATTTAATAATCGATTTTTTCGATCGAAATCGAATCGAATTTTGAGAAAAAACTATTTGAAAATTTAAAAAGTATATTATTTTTATTGAGTAGTTGTTTATAGCAAGTGATAATCTCGGATGAAAATGAGATTCGCACATAAATCCAGAGGTGCGAGCCGGGGTTCGAACCTGCACACTTTGATTGGAAGGCGTGCGTTCGACCACTCGGCTACCACTGCTAAGTCCAGGACGTTATACGACCATAAAAAGAATATTACTTCTTTAAGACCTCCTCTTGCTTCTTTCCTTGACGCTGGCACTCCCTAGGCTCAGTGGCGGAGAGGGCGGCAGGCTCGGCGCCGCAGTACTGCGCGCACAGGTACGCAAGCTTAGTGTTTGAACGCGACATGTCCTGGAATACAAATTCCAAATTTTAATTGTAAAAATACACTTTGTCCGCGTGTGATTTAGGGAGATTACTCGAAAAAATGAGTTATTTTTTAGTTTCCCGCGAAACATTAATTATTTTTCTGAAATAAATGTAGCGTAATTAACTCGTTGAAACATCAGCTATCTGCCAGTGAAAGCCCCGTCAAAATCGGTTCAGCCATTTGGGAGTTTACCCGGCACAAATAGACAGGGAAGCAAAAATTTTTAAAATTGCGTTATTTTATAGTGGTATATACTTTCATCTGCATTCAGTAAAAATATGTTATTTTGACATTACACACAGACGATTCAATTTTATGTATAAGTAGAGATAGAGATAACGACAAAAATCGTATGATCCCAAACTAAGCAACGCTTGTACTATGGGTACCGTACAATGGACTGGGGGCGATCCCAGTTACACATCAACGCTATCAACCTCTTCGACAGGTATGCTCTCCTGGTACTTTGATTTGTATAAACAAATATCGCCAGACAACACATACTCATCGTATGATCCCAAACTAAGCAACGCTTGTACTATGGGTACCGTACAATGGACTGGGGGCGATCCCAGTTACACATCAACGCTATCAACCTCTTCGACAGGTATGCTCTCCTGGTACTTTGATTTGTATAAACAAATATCGCCAGACAACACATACTCATCGTATGATCCCAAACTAAGCAACGCTTGTACTATGGGTACCGTACAATGGACTGGGGGCGATCCCAGTTACACCCAGACTGGGACAAATTTCGAAAATTCCATTGCAAGTTCCACCCCAGTCCAAGCCTTGCTTACTTTGGGGTCACACAGATAGTATGTGCTGTCTTAGTTTTTTTTTTTGTTTAGTATTTTCAGGGTATGAAGCTTTTGCTCAAGATTAAAATAATAAATATATACCGAGCGGTGTAAGGCTATTTATTGATTTAAGCAATTTTTTTTTTTACTTCCGGAATCAGATTTTTTTATTCATGTAATACAGGCACATATGAATCGTCAGTAAAAAAAATTATAATAATTTCTCGATGGATGTGTGAAGTCTGCCAACCCACACTGGGCCAGCGTGGTGGACTATGGCCTGAATCCCCCTCGCATTGAAGGGAGACCCGTGCCCAGCAGTGGGACGTTAAAAGGGCTGCAGTAGTAGTAGTAATAGTATCTTTACAGGCGAGCATATTCATTCGACGCAGAATAATTCGCTGATTCCAAGAATCGAGCCAGGCGGGGAGGGAGGAGGGGGGAGGGGGAGAGAGGACGATCTGTACGTGAACACAGGGTATACAGGGTGTATCAGAAGTCCGAAATAATACTTTGGGTACCTAAACGGTAGCTTATATGTGGATGATAAGTGAATATAGTTTATACCTAACTATCATAGTTTCTGAGTTATGGACCTTTGAATATTTGTCATAGGTATCATGTTCTGGCCTTTGGGTACATCCATAACCCTATTCAGCAGTGTAAACTACACTTATAAAGGGTGACTACCGATATTCACAAAACAGAACATGCAAATTTTACATACGACTCGAGATATTACGAGTTATAGAAATTGACGACGAAAAAAAAGTTGGAAAAACATGGTCGAATTTCGATCTAATTTTTATACCATGCTGTTGTATATCCGATACTGATTCAAACGGCAAAGTATTGTTTCGGACTTCTGAAACACCCTGTATAAGTAAATATCGCTCAAAGTGTCGTTTAAATCAAATACGATTCACCACTGGATATACTGGTATATTAAAGCAAAATATAACTTACCACTATCAACATAAACATGATTTTCGCCATGAGAGCCTCCTTCATGTAGACTATACCGCACAGAGCGTCGGGATTCAGTTGAAACTGCTGGACCCTGGCTGCGTTGTTCCTTTGCACCCTGGTACGACCTCGGACTCTGTGTCCAGCACGCCTGGTGAACCCTAGCACGCCTTTCTGTACTCCATTTAAAGTATTGTCCACGTTTTGCACCATATTCGGGTTACAATTGCCCATATTTTGCACATTGTGGTTTAAATTGCCCGTATTTTGCACACTGTGGTTTAAATTGCCCACATTTTGCACATTGTGGTTTAAATTGCCCTCATTTTGCACATTGTGGTTTAAATTGCCCATATTTTGCACACTGTGGTTTAAATTGCCCACATTTTGCACATTGTGGTTTAAATTGCCCTCATTTTGCACATTGTGGTTTAAATTGCCCACATTTTGCACATTGTGGTTTAAATTGCCCTCATTTTGCACATTGTGGTTTAAATTGCCCATATTTTGCACACTGTGGTTTAAATTGCCTACATTTTGTACACTGTGGTTTAAATTGTCCACATTTTGCACACTGTGGTTTAAATTGCCCACATTTTGCACACTGTGGTTTAAATTGCCCATATTTTGCACATTGTGGTTTAAATTGCCCATATTTTGCACACTGTGGTTAAAATTGCCCTTATTTTGCACACTGTGGTTAAAATTACCCATAATTTGCACTTGTAGGTTAAAACTGTCTATATTTTCCACCCCATTGGAAGTAGAATTGTTTATATGTTGAATCTCAATCCGTTCAGTATTGATATTCGTAATTTCATCGCTAGGTATACTGTTTTTTAAGTTAGATTTCTTCGTAGAATCTCCTGGGACATTGTTAGAACACATTTGAATGGTATTTTCGATATTAGCGAGTATATTCTGACTATCAATATCACTGATATCATTCGTAATATTTGATGTAACAGTATTTTCTTGATCTTTCGTGTTGTTTCCGTTATCAGTACCGCTAATATCTTTACGTATACTGTAATTGATATTAATATCACTCAAATTCGCTTCATAAGTATGAACTTTATCCTGAATTCTATTGCCCAGTGTTGAGAAATTACATAGTTCCAGTTCATTCAGCATTTTAATTGTAGAACCAATTTTAATATCCGCTTTGGTTTTGTCAATTTCGATATTAGTATTGCTTAAACGTCCAATATCACTCTGTCTTATAGTCTCACATTTACTATCATTGTCATTACTAACAATCGGAATATCTTTACCATCAATATCCACGTTGCCAATCATGTGCATATCCCCACTACTTACAGTCTCACTTTTACAATCATTGTCATTACTAACAATCGGAATATCTTTACCATCAATATCCACGTTGCCAATCATGTGCATATCCCCACTACTTACAGTCTCACTTTTACAATCATTGTCATTACTAACAATCGGAATATCTTTACCATCAATATCCACGTTGCTAATCATGTGCATATCCCCGCTACTTACAGTATCACTTTTACAATCATTGTCATTACTAACAATCGTAATATCTTTACCATCAATATCCACGTTGCTAATCATGTGCATATCACCGCTACTGATAGTATCACTTCTATCAATATCCAATTTGGATTCAATAGCTTTATCGACTGAAATATCAGGTGGTTGGAACAGCTCCAATATTTCAGCGAATCTTAAGACTTTTGGTGTTGAAAATAGCCGTATTTTATCCCAATCGTTTTCGTATCCACTGAATACGGAGTCCGCGTAACACCGTATCTTGATAAATACGGTCGTGCATAGACAATATAGTAGAAAATGACGTTCGTAGGGCACTTTGATTTTTAGTTTCTCTAGCTTCGTCAGTAATGAAAAAGCTGCTTTATCAGCTGCGTATGGACCTATAAATATAAATTAACCACATTATATACACTTAACCCAAAATATACTGCGGTAATCATAGAAAACAAGCAAGTTAGAAGGGCGGAAACGATAATTTTGCATGAGAACCAGCATTGCCAGTTCCACACAAGTAAACAAGAGACTACACACACAACAGAAGATGAAAATGTCGCATCGGAAATAGGAACAAAATTCAAATTTCATGAAATACCCGATTCTCATACATTCGTTAAAGTATTATTATGGACTTCACAATCATCATCTGTATTTGGGGTTTTAACTGTGCCATATTAAAACATCATCACGTCTGTATCCACCCAAGGGGTAGAAAGAGGTGTACCTACTTCACCACAATTCATAGTCCCAATAATGTAATAGGGGGCAAAGTCTACATAGTCCACCACGCTAGCCCAGAAGTTGGTGAACTTCACACTCCATTCTATAAACGTACAAGTTTCCTCACAATTTTCATCTTCACCGCACAGCCAGTAATAATCATCATTGATTGAAAATTAAATTCTAATATAAATAATCCCTTGCTGGGGTTTGAACTTGGACCCCTCGCATACAAGGCCAGCGTTTTGCCAACTCGGCTACCATTGCTTATGTAAAATAGTCGAATAATCTTACCTAATTGCTCCAATACATATAGAAATTGATTCAACATGTGTTTAGGATCGATAGTCGGATCGGGTATGTTAATAAATTCCTCGTACAACTCGTCACCGTAAATCTCTGTGGGATCATGTCTAAAAGCAAAGAAAAATACATAATCACACCTGTATGGCCCTGGTGAGGTAAGCAGAGGAGGCCTTTGGGTACATCCATAACCCTATTCAGCAGTGTAAACTACACTTATGAGGGGCGACCACCAATATTCACAAAACAGAACATGCAAATTTTACATAGGACTCGAGATATTACGAGTTATAGAAATTGACGACGAAAAAAAGTTGGAAAAACATGGTATTTTCAATAATTTTTAGGGTTCCGTACCCAAAGGGTAAAACGGGAACCCTATTACTAAGACTTCGCTGTCGTCGGTCCGTCTGTCACCAGGCTGTATCTCATGAACCGTGATAGAGAGTTGAAATTTTCACAGATTGTGTATTTCTGTGGCCGCTATAACAACAAAGACTAAAAACAGAATAAAATAAACATTTAAGGGGGCTCCCATACAACAAACGTGATTTTTTTGCTCGTTTTTAGTTTTTGGGGTTCTAAATTTTTTTATACCATTCAGCGGGGTTTGGAATCATGTCAAGACTAAACGTTTGTCACGAATCGCTCGCTCGCTCTCTGTCTAATTTCATACGAGAGAAAGAGACAACATCAAAATATACTGTGACATAAGACTATTCTTGGCGTTCATGCTACAACTACTGTTGTATACCCGATACTGATGCAAACGTCAAAGTATTATTTCGTACTTCTGAAACACCCTGTATAAAACTGGAATCGCATAGCAGATAACTCACCTGTGGTCTTGCAAGAAGATGATAGTGTCCTCCACGGTGTTCTTCATATAGTTTTCTAAATCTCTGTACGCTTGGGTAATCTCACCATCACTGGTCTGGCCATACTCAATTATAAGCTCCCTCGGCTTAGTCACTGCAGCCAGAAGACTGAAAAATAATGTATTATTGTGCTAATATCAAAACGAACTGTACCAACTCGCAAATAAATCACATTTTTCAATGAAATAGAAACAACATGGCGGAAAGCGTATAAAGTTGCGTGGTTACACCGCAGAAATTCAATCTTTATGAATATTTGCACAGAGTTTCTTTTTATATTGACGACTACTTGTTAAGCGTATGCCGCTTGGATCACTGAAGCGAGTGGTATTGGGTTCGATTTCCGCCAGTGGCAAATTTTGACGATCAAAATTTGCCCTGGCCCTGCACCACGTCCGCGTAGACTAAAGTTTCATCTCTTTCAACTGTCAGATTTATCGATAAACTGACGTCACACCGAGCCATGTCCAGTACAAGAAGCTCGAAGTGATGTCATTTTCTCGACATATCTGACAGTTTTGAAAGAGATAAAACTTATGTCCACGCGGTCATTCCAAGGGTGCAATACAAGAAGTTCGAGGTGACGTCATTTTCTCGACAAATCTGACAATTAAAAGAGATAAAACTTATGTCTATATGGTCATGCTAAGCCTACGGATTTGGGTGTAACTGGGATCGTCCCCAGTCCATTGTACGGTACCCATAGTACAAGCGTTTCTTAGTTTGGGATCTTACGATGAGTATGTGTTGTCTGGCGATATTTGTTTATACCATACCGTTTACCGCCATCTATATCTTCGGCCAAGTCCATTTCACAACACAGCTCATCCTCCAACTCTTCAATCTTCCATTCCAACTTCTCGTACATATCAAAATCATCCAGATTCTCGTAAGCGCCAATCACTTCATCCTTATCAACTCTTATCTGCAATCTCTTCATTGGACTGTCTTCTCCAATTGCAATTTCTTCACTGTCTTTGGTTATTCTTTTATCTATAATAGCTATTTCCATGCAATTCGATTCTGATTCACTCTTGCCATCTGTTATTGCAATATCATCACAATTAGCAGCTTTAAGATTTGTTTCATCATCTCCTATTGCTGTATCTTTAGATTTCACAGCTTCAACATCGCTCTCATCAACATTTATTACAATATCTTCACAATTAGCAGGTTTAAGATTTGTTTCATCATCTCCTATTGCTGTATCTTTAGATTTCACAGCTTCAACATCGCTCTCATCAACATTTATTACAATATCTTCACAATTAGCAGGTTTAAGATTTGTTTCATCGTCTCTTATTGCTGTATCTTTAGATTTCACAGCTTCTACATCACTCTCATCAACACTTATTGCAATATCTCCACAATTAGCAGCTTTAAGATCTGTTTCGTCATCTCCTATTGCTGTATCTTTAGATTTCACAGCTTCTACATCACTCTCATCATCTTTTATTGCGATTACTTCACATTCTACATCCACGATCTTATCATTTCTTGTTGTATCTTTATTCTCTTCACTAATTGCAACGATTTCATTCACAGATTCACAATTTTTCATATGTGTTTTATCATTTTCAATTTCGCAAGTTTCGCTCTCGCTATTGTTGTCCTTCTCTGTCGTGTCCTGACTGATCTCTGTCGTGTCGTCGTCTTTTATGTTGGTTGTGAACAGTGGATACGTCAAAGCTAGTATTAATGGTCTGTCAGTCTTGTTGCATTGCTTATATTTCTGCATAATCTATAAACAAAATAAGGTTTTTTTTCATAGAAGAAGCAGCGGTAGACTAGGTCGAAGCATAGGTGAACGACCGCCTTGAACGCAAGGGGTGTCAGTTCAAACCTCTGCAATTTTCGGGTTTGACGTGCAATTGTCGCTTTTGATAATGATAGTCGCTATAGTGCTGAACTGATGGAGGCAAACATCGTCATGAAACCTGCACGTGTGAAGTTCACCAACTCGCACCGGACCAGAGTGGTGGACTATGGCCTACTCACTCGTATTGAGGGGGAATGTGCCCGGTATAATGTCAATAGGCTCGCCCCCCGTCATTGGGAACAAAATACTCGTACATCGGCGAAGTGTGGGCGCACTACAGTGCACCTCTGCCTACCCCTTCGGGTAACACAGGCGTGATGATATAGTGTTGTATTATTTTAAATGAACTTACATATTTCAGGTTTGTGTCTTCGTATATCATGTGACAGCTGTCTAATATTAAAACGTTAATGTTAGGAATAGACAACAACTCCTCCTCTAAAATACGTTTTAACACTATTGCAGTACCAACTATCACCTGTAACAGATAAAATCAGGCATGTTATCGCATGGCAGGCATGTCGCGTATCCGAAAAAAAAAACCTTAGCCAATAGATAAAAGTTTCGAGTTTTTTTTTTTACTTTTATAATTTCATATCCATAACATCTCTAGATAAAATATACATATTATATACATCTAGCAGTAGTGGCAGGGATGAGTAACAATAATTGTTTTTTTTTTTTATATTAATTGATTATTTTTTTCTTATAATCGATTTTTAAGAATCAATAATCTTAATCAGGGCTGTCCAATCTACATACCTTCGCGGGCCAATTAATTTTACTACAAACGCTGGAGGGCCGCATAATTTTGTTTTCGGTCTTCAAGTAAAAAATAAAAGGTAATTATTTCTTTATACGTTAATTGGTTCTTCGTTAATTTATCTTTAACAATCATATCAATATCAACGTCAACATTCGTTGTTGCCAGACGCATTGCATGAAGAAATAACCTAACTGACAGTGAAGATCTATACTAAAATATTATAAAGTTCATTTTTAAATACGCACTTTCACATAAATAAGTGAGTGAGTAATAGATCCCATTTTCAAGCTAAAATTTGTTATCTTCTGATTAAAACATGCGTCGCGGGCCGCATGAAAACAATCCGCAGGCCGCATGCGGCCCGCGGGGTGTTGTTTGGACAGCCCTGATCTAAATATTAAAAAGCAATGATGTATACAAGTCAACATCGCACAAAAGTGTCGCCTTTACTAGCCATTCACCTCTCGATATGTACATTAAATAAACGTAGGGGCCGTAGCAGGCCACGCCTGTCTGGGTTATGTTCCCATGTCAATACTACATACATACCTCCTTCTCGTTGAGTTCTGCGGACCAATCCTCCACATCTTCGTAGTTCTTGGCCTGTACCACAGACAGATCTGTGAGTATCTTCAGCTCGTACGACACGAGATCTACGCGCGATGCGCGCGTCACGTACGCTGAACGCTTGCGTCCGTCCACTAGTGGTCTGTAATTATAACCTATATGTTATTTTAACGTATAAAGAACTAGCGGCCCGTCCCGGCTTTGTACGGGTGGATATATTTTGTGCAGAGGTGCACTGTAGAGCGCCCACACTTCGCCGATGTATTTTGGTTTCAATGTAATAAGGGGCGAGCCTATTGCCATTATTACCGGGCACAAGGGAGATTTAGGCCATACTCCACCACGCTGGCCCAGTGCGGGTTGATGAACTTCACACGCCTTTCTATAGACGTGCAGGATTCCTCACGATGTTTTCCTTCACCGTTCAGCAAGTGGTAATCATTGTTGAAAATGACATATCTCAGAGGTGAGCCCTGGGGTTTGAACTTGCACCCCTTACATTCAAGGTGGGTGTTCTTGCCCACGAGGCTACCACTGCTTTTAAACATTTTGTGATAAATAAATATAGCCTTTGTCACTCAGTGATAATGTACCTTTTTAGTATTTGTTGTTATAGTGCCAACAGAAATACATCATCTGTGAAAATTTCTTATTATTGTTGGTTCATGAGATACGGCCAGCCCCATTAACATGACCGTGTAGACATAAGTTTTTTCTCTTTCAGCTGTCAGATTTGTCAAGAAAATGACGTCACTTTGAGCTTTTTTGACATAATTTTCTTGAGGAATCTGACAGTTGAAAATGATTAAACTTATGTCTATACAGTCATGCTAAAGGACCTGGTGACAGACGGATGGATAGTAGTCTTAATAATAGGGTTTTTTTTTACCCTTTGGGTATGGAACCCTAAAAATGGGTGAACGTGATAAGTATGGGGTTGGAAGATTCCTAAAACTTGTCAAATTGTAAGGCTTATACAAAATAAATGATAACATTTAATTAAAATTACATACCCTCGTATCTGATAGGCTTTCTCATATAACAACCGTACTGGTACGAAGGAGGCATACTCCACGGCGAGGATGTTCTTGGTGGCGGCTGCAGCGGCCAGCCTGGCCCCGCCTTCCGCCGCCGTGAACCGGGAGCAACACGCCTCCATGGTGCTAATCAAAGGGATAAATTAGATAGATATTAGACTAGGCGTACCATGCAACCCTTGGGGTCGTGAGCGTCTGGGGTGTGGCCCCGGACGCTCTTAAGCAGTCGACGACCCTGAGGAAGACGGTGGCGAGAGGTGGTCTCTCTTCGCTGTATGCACTGCGAGGGTGCAGGGGGAGCGAACATCTGCTACCCTGAGACGAGCTCCTGGGCACAAAGCTCGGGAGCGAGAGAGTTCCGGTAGGAGATCCAGGAGTCCCTCTAACATGTCGAAGACTGCCACCAGGGAGGTTTTAGTGGGTAATAATCCCACATATCCCAGTCTTCTCCCACACAGAAGACTGGGAATCTTTCTGAAGATTTCCTCGCCGTCAACAAAATAGAAAAAAAGTGAAATGTTTGCGATTACCAAAAGAAACTTTGTCATACAGGGTGTATGTATGTACAGTCCGAAGAGAATTAAATTTTAGCTTGTATCTTTTTTTTTTCAAATTTGATCTTCGTACATCATTCGTTAGTTTAGTTTAGTTTGCAGCGACTTTACTCCCTCGGTCCCACTTTAGTTAAACTAAAAAAGAACCAAATAAAGTTATAACTTAAGTTTAAGTCTCACATTGGTGAAAGTTGTACACACTGGTCATTGGTGTACCTATCAGACCTGTTTTTATTTATTATTTTACCTACCCAAGTGTTAATAGGTACACTGTTGGTGTCTTTTTTTTTCTCCCGTTACACTGCTATCTGTCACCACAGGGACATTTATCAGTGGGTTGGATGGGTTTCCGTTTGGCATGCTCGGTATACGACCTGTGTCGTATCCTACTTCACTTCACTGTTGTAAATTTAAGTGTGTCTAAGGGCCGTCTTTCGTTTCAATCTGCGAATTATAGTGCTGTCTTCCATCAAAACCAGGCTGTTTGGATAGTCTTGAATTCTTTTCTTGTAGGTGTTTGTATGGCAGAGAATTTCCTGTTTAACTGTGGTCACATTCAGGTAGTGATGTAGTTGTTAATTTGTGCCGAACCGGTTATCGCCTCTATATATATATTTTTTTATTTCTTTCTGTCTTCTCAAATAAACAAATAAGTCCGAAATCATATTATAGGTACATACATTTATTTATTTATTTATTATTAGCCTTAGATTAGTCAGATGCTATATAATGTTAGTGGTAGATAAAAAACATCAGTAATTTTAAGTTTCTGCATCTGTGTGCCTTTTGGCAAAGGCCTCCCCCAGTCTTCTCCATTCTCTCTCGCTTGCAGCCACCCTTGTCCAGGTTCTGCCAGCCATTCCCACAATTTCATCATCCCAGCGTCGAAATTGTCTTCCTCTTTTTCTATTCCCATCTCTTGGGTACCATGTGGTGATAATTTTGCTCCATTTGTCTGGACCCCTTATGATTTGCCCGGCCCACTTCCATTTCAGATGTTTGATTTTATAGGTACATACATATGGTAGCTCAAATGTGCATGCTTGGTGAAGACAGTTTATACCTAATTATCATAGTTTTCGAGTTATAGACCATTTAATATTTTTTAACAGGTATTGTGTTCTGGCCTTCGGTTACATCCATGATCCTTTCAAGCAGTGTAAAATACGTTTGTAAAGGGCGGTTAATATTAATAAAATTGGCTTGACAATGACAGATAATACTAAAGACACAACTTTTACGGGCAAGTTAATATCTAGTTACAAACCAGATAAACTTCTAAAACCTACAATAAGTGGTTATAAAGTTAAAATTACAAAAAATACATAAAATACTCACATGCGTCCGTTCTTATTGTTGCAGGGCCGTCACCAGTGAACACAACACCTCGTTTATAACGATAATTATAAAACAAAACATTGTTAGAAGACAGAAATATGATCTTTACACTCACGGTACCCAACGCATAACAATTCAAATATGTAATTTACAGCAGCAAATATAGAAAATAATTAATATACAAGCTATCAATTAATATATGAAGGTAATTCCACAATAGTTATAACGTGTATTAATACGTAATTATTCGAATAACTTCACCTAATTAATTTCGCACAAGCCTAACAACTAGAATCAAAGACAAGACAATGCGAAAAATGACAGCAACTCAGTCAGCAAGCAAAGTATGGAGGGTAGAAGTAAAGGAGGGCAATCTCCTATGGGGAAAAAAAAAAGAAAAGGCCTCCCTGCGGTCTCAGTACGCCTGCCAAGATAAGACATTTTCTCACGGATCGTGACGTCATTTTTGTGGCAAAATCGTTACGTCTTATTTGCTAGCATGGCGTAAATATAAAATGGGTTTGACAGTTAAATACAACGTGTTTGACGTATGGATAAGATGTTATATCTTAAGTGCTAGCATGGGTTACCAAAATGTACCATAGAGACACGAATTTGACAGGTCAACGTAAAGAAATTTCTCACGGTTAAAGGCCGGTGATGAGAAAATAATTAGGCTGTAAGAAGTACATAAATATAGCATTTTATACACTATTATAACAAATAATACTTATTTTACTCCATCCTTCGCCAATATCAAGCGGACTACATGCAAAATTCTTCCGAAAACGAACACGTAAATTTATTTTCGTGTTCGACAAACAACAACAAAAAAGTGTAGAGACATTTCTATCTGTTTTATTTTCTTCCGAAAATCCTCATAATCCTATTCCACGTGATTTAAAATCCATATTTTACAAAAAATCTGTAGGTTTGAGGTTAGATTTTGTTTGGCATCATACTTTGCGTGCTTTTTGCCGTTTTACAATGTAAAGTTCTTTAAATTGGCAAATAAAAATAGTATAGTGCCCAAGAAATAAATTTTAAGCATAATACCACCGACCAAATGATAATACGTAAAGCTTCCGGCATAATAAAAAAGAAGCTATGCCCAAAGATATTTTTAATCTGTGCATAAATAATCTAATATATTCTATGATGTGTATGCAGCATCTTTTTTCTTTGTAAAGCTCCGTCTCGCTCTATTTGTCATTTCAATGAACGAATGAACGAAAGATCGTAAACTGTGAGAAAATTTTAGCAGGCTGTCTAATTTTAAACATCTTGGAAGCCATATTAGCAAATAAGATACGGGAACGCAAGTTGACAAGATGTTTTAGGGACTTGTGAGAAAATATCTTGGCAGGCGTACTGAGGCCGCTGGAATAAGTCGGTAACGCTATTTATTCTTGACTTTTTGCTGTTATGCCAGATTTTGAATCAGCGATTTTTCCGTACCGGTTTATTCCCGGGGGGCGTCGATATATACCCGTGTCAACACCAGCGCCATTTTGGAAGGTTTTTGAATTATTATTTCATACATTTCGATGGACACTTTTTCAATACACAGATTGCCCTCCATTACTTCTACCTTCAATAAAGCAAAATGAGAGAGATAGTTCTGTTATCTCTATCTCGATGTTCGGTTCGGTCAACATCGGTCAAAATCTCTGTCAATTTTTTACCAATGTTACCAAATTTGATAGAAAAAAATCCACTACAAACACCTCACCATACCGTAGTTAGATAAAAGAAATACATTTACCGACACCTCGCGGTTGAAACAGCTGTCTACCTGATGAACAATAATAATTTTTATTTATATTTGTAGACCGCTACGCTATGCGGGCCAAAATACACTTGGCCGATTGTATGTATAATTTATTCTACTTAAAATCAGCAAGTCTTTATTCTTATAAACCAATACAGGCACATAAGAATTGTCAATAAAAAAAATTAATAATAATATCTCTATCCCAGTCGAAATGCATTTCCTATGGGGAAGAACGGGCAAGAAACACCATGGTTGCTCTTAGTAATCAACGTCATTCCTACCAAAACTGTATAATTTTAAATAACTGGTAACTGGTATTTCTTGACGCTAATTAAATTTTAAACCTTAAAACAATCAGATTGAGATCAAAATTAAGTGTGCAAATACATTTATTAATTATCTATAGCAAAATAATATTTGTTTATGGTAGGTATCATACATACAATAACCCTTGTTAGTTTGTGTACACTATTTGGGCGAAACTATTGTTATAATATTTAATCAGAGTAACAGTAGCCGGCTTCTAATTATAACTTGACATTAAGAAAGTAATACCTTGGACTAAGTTACTTGGTAAGTAAATGCCTAGTCGCTATCTAAAGTTTAGTTTAAGTACCTAAAGGACCAGATTATGTACGAACGGACCTACTAAATCTTATTTTGTAGGCTAAGCTATCTAATTAGCTTGAATCAGGTAAATAATCTCAATACTTTTTTTCAATTAGCTTACCTACTAAATACCTACTTAGGTGTAGCTAAGGGTCTACTTTAAAACTACTATGGCGGTCCATCATCTCGGATTATTCAGGAAAGTCCCAGTAGGTATAATTTTAAGTCAATTATTATACAAAATAATGTTATTAGGTAACTGTCTGAATAAATGCTATCTGAATCCAAAATAACCCATTTACTTTATGATTTAAAGCTTATTGAGGTACTTGAGTATATAAAGGGATTCGGATTCGATATACATCGAATCGATCCGATGTTTTGAAATGCATTCGATTTTTTTTCAGTTTTTAGTAGAAAAACATCGAATCGATTTTAACCAATTCATTTCATAAAAACTCAAGTTTGACCAATAAACTTTTATGACCCTGAAAGTAGCAGACATCGGACGAAAAATTAGTATAGCTAGGGATATTTAGGGTATTAAATTAAGTTACCATACATTTGAATTTAATTATTATGGGACTCGAGATCTTTAGGTGGTAGATTTCATTTTTTTTTTTAATTTTTAATAGAAAAGTTTTTGTGATGAAAAATAATTTAGAGATGGCTCTCCAAGAATTACAAAATATTAAAAATACATTTTTATTCATTAATATCAGACTATTTACGATGATTCAAATGTGGTTCCTGTAAAATTTTCGAAATTTCTTTTAGAATTTTTGGCGAAGAATAGTCGTCTCAAACATCGCGTAAAAAATCTTCATGTGGAGTTTTTTTATTTATTTAATTTCAAATTTTTTGGATTAGGAATTACCTTAAAAAAATATTTTTTCTTCCAAATCAAAGCTCCACCTTTTCTTTGTGCTCAAATGATTATGTGTTTTTTTTAATATATATATATTTAATATTCGTTTAATTCATAATTCTTAATATATGTTAATATAGCGGCAACAAGCATACATAATCTGTAAAAAATTCAACTGCCTAAATATCACAGTTCATGAGATACAGTACAGCCTGGTGACAGACCTTAGTAATAGGGTTCCGTTTATACCCTTTGGATATCAAACCCTAAAAAAGTACTCATACAAAACATCGATGTTTTCACCCGATACATCGAAAGATATCGATTTACAGTTCTGATATATCGAATCGAAAAAAACATCGATGTTTTTTCAAAGTGGACACCCCTAAGTATCTATTAACTGGTTGCATAATATTAATTGTGAAAATTTTTTTTTAACAAAAATCAAAAACCGACTTCAAAAACCTTGGTGCCAATTCATGTGTGCATTTGCCTTGTCTGACGTAGATTGGCTGGCACCTACTTCAAATGTAATGAATTATATGGTTATTTTTAACTTTTTAGTGCACCTAGGTTTTTAGTGTCAATCATCAGCATTTGCCTTACCTTATCCCATTATTTGGGGTCGGCGCAGTATCTCATTTTCTTCCATTCGTCTCGCTTTTCCGTCATACCGACATCGACTCCGATCTCAATCATATCACTTTTTACACACTCCATCCATCTTTTCTTTGGTCTTCCTCTCGCTCTTGCTTCCTCTTGCTTTTAGTGTCAATAATTGTTGAAAATATGCAATTATTATCGCCTTATAACAACCCTAAAAAAGTAATTATTTACTGTCAAAAAATATCCGGTCAGTATATAAATATATAATATAAAGTATTAAAGAAAATAGTATCTCTACCACCCATACCCATGTAATATAAGATAATTAATTTCCATAGTGTCCAAAAAATCCAGAGAGTATATAGGTAGGTGTAGATTGTTTCAGAAGTCCGAAATATTACTGTTTTATTCAGTGTACCTGCTCTTAAGTTGTCTTTTGCGAGTTTCACATAAATAGGTTTCTACTTACTCATTTAGGATGACACATACAATAGCAGATTTACTGTTTTAAAGTTTTATTTTTTTATCTCACTAGAGTTATTACATAATTGACCGATGTTGCAAGTTTCAATCACCTTCTGTCAAAATGTATTGAAAATACGCCATGTTGTTTGGTTTCTAACGAAAAAAATAGCCTATCTGCTAATATAGTCTGTAGTTGTAGCATTGTCACGGAATGACTTGATGTTGTCTCATTCTCTCGTATGAAATTAGACAGAGAGCGAGCGAGCATATCCGTGTCAAAGGTCTTGTCTTGACATGCGCAGTGTTAGCCTATTTGGTAAAACGCCTGCCTTAAACGCAAGTTCACACCCCGGGCTCGCACCTCTGAGATTTTCATGTGCGAATGTCATTTTCAATAATGATTACCACTTGCTGAACGGTGGAGGAAAACATCGTGAGGAAACCTGCACGTCTATAGAATGGCGTGTGAAGTTCACCAGCCTGCATTGGGCCAGCCACAGGGCCTATGCCTATAGCCCAAATCTCCCTCGTATTGAGGGGGAATATGCCCGGTATAATGGCAATAGGCTCGCCCCCTATTATATTGGGACCGAAATACATCGGCGAAGTGTGAGTGAAATATAAACATTTTGAATCCCATTTTACAGTTAAGATGTTTGAAAATTGTTATATCGCGATTTACGATTGCATATGAAATTGTTTGTGGCGCCATCTATTAGCGTATTCTAGAAGTTTTGTGTTGTACCGAGATATGGGGGTCGCCACAAGATAATAGACTATATAAGGAGACAAATTACTCAATAATATTATGTTCTTCCTCAGGTAATATATAATAATGTCACAGCAATCCCGCCAAGAAAATACGAACACAATATCACCTAACTTGCTAAAGAATTTCAATGCCTACGAAATTCTAGAGCCAGAAAGAAGTCACAACGTACCTAGCGTTGATAATCTTATAGATTTCGACAGCGATTCTACTAATTTAACTCTCAGCTCAGATCTAAACGCTTCATTTGCTGAAAACACGAAAGATTGTGGACTTATTGATTTGTTTCAAAATATTTTTGTCTCCCCGCAGCAAGTTAAAACGAATGACAATAAAAATGAAGTAATCAAACACTCAGATATTGATTATAGTGATTTCTTCGATAAATTAGAATCTGGTGAAAGATTTGATTGGAATTGTAACCGTGAAGAAGAGACACCTAGCTGTTCATACACAAAAGATTTCAATGCTGGTTTCAATATCAAACCAAAAGTATTAGTTGGAATTGATTTAGATCGCGAATCTGATCGAGAGGATGTACCCCAAGACTCGTACTTAGACGATCAATATGAGGATTTAATCGATCAATTAATAACGATTAAAAATATCGAAAAACAATTTTATGATATTCAATCATCAACAAGTAATGTAAACACTCAAACGGAATCGTTAAAATATTCAACAGTCAAACGAGATATTAAAAATAACGATTTGGGGATAAATGAAATGACATTGCCTCAACCTCCGTATATACAAAGTCAAAACAGCAACGATGATTTCGTTGTGAGAGCCGTGGTGAAAGATGAGAAAGCATTTAGAAGAACTCGTATAGTGAAGTCTGATCGTGAGAAAATGAATTACACTAAAGGTCCAGATTTTAACGAAAAACGAACAGTATTGCCGCAAATCATGAGACGATTGAATGGAAGAAAACTAGCTTTAGAAGAAGATAGGTGTTGGCAGAAACGCCTTGTCCTAGATTCTGGTACTGACATTGCAGGCTCAACTCCAAAATACAATGATAAAAGCAACTTCAATTTTACCACTCCTTTGAAATCAATGCACACAAATCCAACATCGACTAAGACAGCCACTTTAAATAACTTATCTGCTACCAAATCTTTGAATTCTACTAGTTTCAGCGATAAATCTATAACATCTACAAGATCTGTCAAACAAAATATATCTCCAATCGCAACAACATCGAAAACAGCTTTAAATTCCACATCAGTTTCAAAATCTTCAAGAATTTCCCCTGTAAATGTTTTATCTATGAATTCAAACTCTTTTTACTTAGATGCGAGTGCGACTAATGATGTTGAATCATCAATAAATGATGATTGTCCGGTTGGTACCCTCCGACCGGTTGTGTTGATGGCAGATTGTAATAAACACAGGTTATTGGCATGGGAAAGAAGTCGAAAGTTGCTTAACTTAGTACGCACTGGGCGACTGAATCCTTAACCATATTTGTAAGGTTCCGTACTTCAAACGAAAGGAACCCCCTAATACGATCGCTTTGTGGCCCGTCGGTATGTCTGTATATAAAGACCATATTTATCAAGAACGCGTGAAGGTATTAAGTTGAAATCCATATCAAAAACTCAGGTCTGCAATCCCTTGGAGATGTAAAAGAACAATATTTTAAGACAACGCAATCAAATGCTACGGCCGATTATCCTACTAATATCATAAATGTAATTATAATGGAAGACGATGAGATATGTCTTAAACTGCGATTAGTACTGTACAAGTATTTAGTAATGACAAACATTAACATGCTCTCCGTACGACCACTCGTACAACGTGTACCCTCACGTATGTGCCCGTTCGGGTTGGTGTCTCGCTAACATTAACTTCGTGAACGCTCGGCATTTTCCGGCGAAGGGGCGTGTCGCGCCGCGCCGCCGCCGTGCATAACACTTTACGTAATTAATTAATTTGATTGTATGACGCCGACTCAAAATGACTTAGGTATTTTTAAATTAGTTTAAGAACTTAGTTATTAATGTTTTTGAATGTTTATGAAGTTTTATATCCTTAACTAGCGGCCCGTCTCGGCTTCGCTCGGGTGGACATTTTTTTAAACATACATCATCATCACGCCTGTATTCCCCGAAGGGGTAGGCAGAGTGCACTGTAGTGCACCCACACTTCGCCGATGTATTTTGGTCCCAATGTAATAGGGGGCGAGCCTATTGCCATTATACCGGGCACATTCCCCCTCAATACGAAGGAGATTTGGGCCATAGTCCACCACGCTGGCCCAGTGCGGGTTGGTGAACTTCACACGCCTTTCTACTGACGTGCAGGTTTCCTCACGATGTTTTCCTTCACCGTTCAGCAAGTGGTAATCATTGTTGAAAATGACATTCGCACATGAATCTCAGAGGTGCGGGCCTGGGATTTGAACTTACACCCCTTACGTTCAAGGCGGGCGTTCTTTCGTTCGTTTTTTAAACATTTTGGGATAAATAAATTTAGACTATGTTACTCAGTGATATTGTATCTTTCTAACGGCAAAATAATTTTGGAAATCGGCCATTAGTTTTTAAGTTAATTCGTTACATACAAAACTACAAATCATTCCTCTTTATAATATTATTATTAGTATATTAGAATAGATTATCGTAGCTTACCTCCAATTTATAGAAATTACAATGCATTTATAAACCGGCTACAGTGGCATTTTTGTGGCAAGCGTTCTCCAAGCCACTTTTAGAAAGTAAATATAATGTATCGCATAGTAAACTATGTTTTTTTTTAATTTAATAAATAAATTAGCAGTGGTAGCCGAGTGGTCGAACGCACGTCTTGCAAATCAAAGTGAGCGGGTTCAAACCCCGGCTCGCACCACTGGGATTTATGTGCGAATCTCATTTTCATCTGAGATTATCACTTGCTATGAAACGGTGAAGGAAAACATCGTGAGGAAACCTGCATGTCTGAGGGAACTTGTCTAGTTCTTGATAGATGTGTGAAGTCTGCCAACCCGCACTGGGCCAGCGTGGTGGACTATGGCCTGAATCCCCCTCGCATTGAGGGGAGGCCCGTGCCCAGCAGTGGGACGTTAAAAGGGCTGTAGTAGTAGTAGTAATAAATAAATAAATAAAATGCCTAGCGTAGTATTTATGGACTTCTTATTTACTCCTAAGTATATATTGCTTAACTTTTATATCTATCGGATGTTTTATCACACCATATTGCCCTTGTTATTAATTACTTGACACTGGCTGGAATACCCGCTAAACGCAGGTGGAGCCATCCCTCATCTTATTCCATTAAATATCATCATTTCATTCATTTAAAAAAAAACGGCCAAGTGCGAGTCGGACTCGCGCACGAAGGGTTCCGTTCCATTATTTATAAAAACGAGCAAAAAATCACGTTTGTTGTATGGAAGCCCCCTTATACATATATTTATTTATATATTTATTTTATTCTGTTTTTTAATATTTGTTGTTATAGCGTCAACAGAAATGCATAATCTGTGAAAATTTCAACTGTCTAACTATCACGGTTCATGAGATACAGCCTAGTGACAGACAGACGGACGGACGGACAGCGAAGTCTCAGTAATAGGGTTTCCGTTTTACCCTTTGGGTACGGAACCCTAAAAAGAAGAAGAACCCTCGCGCAAACTGTAGTAATTTTTTTTGCCAAGACAAAAACGAACTGTATTACGCTATACATAATGATTGAATCTCTATGGCATAGACCACGCGACAAAATTCGCTAGAGCTGTCAATGTAATTTCGTTGAAGAATCAACTTTTTCTATGGATTCATCCGCAATCTTGATCACGTTCATCACCCATTTTTAGGGTTCCGTACCCAAAGGGTAAAACGGGAACCCTATTACTGAGACTTCGCTGTCCGTCCGTCTGTCCGTCCGTCCGTCCGTCCGTCTATCACCAGTCTTTATCTCATGAACCGTGATAGCTAGAGAGTTGAAATTTTCACAGATGATGTATTTCTGTTGCCGCTATAACAACAAATACTAAAATACAGAATAAAAAAAATATTTAAGGGGGTTCCCATACAACAAACGTGATTTTTTTGCCGTTTTTATAGATAATGGTACGGAATCCTTTGTGCGCGAGTCCGACTCGCACTTGGCCGGTTTTTATTGAATTTGCACTTGCTTTTAATTACTTGACACTGGCTGAAATACCCGCTAAACGCAGGTGGAGCCATCTTATTCCATTAAATTTCATCATTTTGTAGAAAAATAAAGAAGAAAAGAATCTTTTTCTATGATTTTTTTTTCAAAAAATTTGTTTGTTGATAAGGCAAAAAAATGTACACGCAAGCGTCGATGCCCCAGTGGGCTATAAACTGAAGTTATGAATCGTCAAACAATTATAGGAGTCTACTAACCATTTGGATGGCATTGCTTATCGAGAAGAATGGGTAAGAAACTCCTTAATTACACTTATACAACTTGCAGCAATAGGTTACGCCATACCTTATGAACGACTTCACCGATTTCATTGATCTTTTTTAAGTTTTTTATTGTCACTTTGTAGAAGGTTCTTACGGAAAAAGATTTAAGTAAATTAGTGTGCCTAAGTTTTGCGCATACGAAGTCGTGAGCTTAGCTAGTTACAATTAAAAATGGGTTATTTATTTGATTAAGATGGCGGATGAAACCTATAAAACATTAAAAAAATACTTCAGTACTTACATAAGTCGTCATGTGTGTTAATTCAAGGAAATGTAGCTACCAAGCCGAGAATCTGATGATATCCGATTCGCGATAATAAATTTCCTTGAATAAATATGTTTTTATAATATCTTTGTGTTAAAAATGAGGTTATCAAATTATATTGTAAGATAATGTAGTGAAACTCTTTTGAATACCAAATATCTATGGTACTGTCTATGGTTAGGGGAGTCCCCGTTTTATGTTTATGGTAAGGTAAGCCTAAGATAAAGTATACTTTATCTGAGAGGTAAGCCCATAGACTTTGTATATTAGTATCGGGTGCGTAATTGTGTATCAGATTTCAGAATCTGATATAAATGCCTACCGAAAAACTTCTTTAAATGCGTACATATTTTTATCTAACACTACTACTACTAACAACACACGCTTTATACTTGTTGCATCACTATTGATGTAAGAAATTGGAAAATAAAGATACTTAATTACGTCAAAAAGACATTGAAATGAAAATACGTGACTTTCACTGGCATATAGCTGACGTTACAAGGAGTAACTAAGAATATTTTAATTTTAGAAAAATAATACGCCTTTTCGCTAATTTTTTTATTGTTGGTACTAATTTTTTTTTAAGGAAGCGACATTTGGGAATTTGTAGAATTTAATATTGGTTTGATACATAATTACATACATTTTTGTTGCTTTGCACGTCTCCGCAGGATGAATTTTATAGGAAAATATTAAACTTATTTTTGTCGCGTAATCTCCCTAAATTCCACTCGGGCGAAGTCGCGGGCACATCTAGTATATAAATTTATATAATGTTAAACACATCTCTGCTAACCCATTCCTAGAGTAATAAACGTCATAGCATCCATTTTTGTTAACGTATTCGGGTCATAGTCCACCACGCTGGCCCAGTGCGGGTTGGCAGACTTCACACATCTATCGAAAACTAGTCAAGTTCCCTCAGACGTGCAGGTTTCCTCACGGTGATTAAAAAATACATTTCTATTATCTTTGATTATGTTTAGAAATGTTGGATATGGTCAGAGTTAGATAAAGCTCAAAATAAGGTATTTTCACTCTTTGACTTTAGTCTTTACAGTGCCATCTGTTATCGAGTAGCTGTAGTAAAATTAGACTGAATCATGTGTTATACCTTGAGTGTCTAATTTGCTTAATTTATAGCAATAATTGTACATTATTTTCTTCTTTTTATTTGTATTGACACTACTTGTCAAAAATATTTTTTTTTTTTTTTATGTTAATGGCCTCTTTCCATTGAGTCAGGCCCAATGTGATTCTGCCAATGTCGACGTAGTAGAGGAGACACGATGGAGATTGATTGAACAATCGGCGTTTACACCAAAGTAGACTTTTTAAATTGGCCGGTAAAAATAAATTAAATTATTTTATTTATCATTGAATACTGTGGTCTGAGATATTTAAACAGCTGGCAATGACACAAATTGCTTGTGGAATGTTTAATCTGCATCATCGAGGAATTTAATCTGCATACTTTTTCGCGACCAATTTATTATTTTTTGTTCAAGTTTATACAATATTTATCTCTTTCTTTTACGTTGCTTAAATATCACTTTATCTCACTTTAAATGCTTAAACTGTAATAGTTTATGCTGTCACGTGTCACGGTATATACCTGGAACGTAAAATCAATGTTTACTTTTTACGAAAGTTAGCAGTGATCATTTTCATATTTAATTAAACTGAAAATTTAATTTCTTCCATTAAATTGGTATCACAATGGATAAAATTAATGTGTTAGAGAAGGAAGTTGATGATTTACGGAAGTTATTACAAGTGAAAGAGAATGAATTGTATGAATTGAAAAAGAAATGGAATTCAGTAAGTATTTACACATTTTAATGAAAGAATCAACGTTTATGGAGTTCAAAACCAATTATAAATAACAAATTATAACCTTATGGTGATATGCTGAACCACAGAGTACCTCTGTCGTTTTTATAATAGCGGGAAAACATAAGCAAAGATCAGTTTGTAAGCTATAATGTGTGAGTTATAATCGTCTGATTTATAGTTTCAGAATATACAAGATAGTTCTGAAGGCGTTAATCTTGAAAACGGCGAACGGCCAAGAGTTAAATATGACAAATTACCAAAATGGGCCATAGAAAGGTATGTAGCAGCATGGAAAATAATGTTTTGTTTATTCAATGGTGTCTCATTGAACTTTCGGCTCCGGTTTCGGCCTGACCTTCAGCTTTAGCCAAATTCTGAGTGATTTTCAGTTGAACCACAATTCTGAGATCAAAAGTTCAGTTCGCCTTTAAACAGCCAATATTACATTTATTTATAGGTACAGCAGGCAGATCCTACTCCCTGATATAGGTGTTGAAGGTCAGCAGAGGATCTGTGCAGCCAGGGTGCTGATTGTTGGGGCTGGTGGACTTGGCTGTCCAGCTGCGGCCTACCTGGCAGGGGCTGGGGTTGGTGTGTAGCCATATTCTTGTTGTTTCAACGTATTTGATTGTGCGAATGTTATTTTTAATAATTATTACCACTTGGTGTACAGTGTAGGCAGACATCGTGGCAAAGCCTGCACGTTTATAAAAAGGTGTGTGAAGTTCACCAACCCGCACTGGGCCAGTGCGGTGGACTATGTCCCAAATCTCCCTCGTATTGAGGGGGAATGTGCCTGGTATAATGGCAAAAGGCTCGTCCCCTATTACATTGGGACCAAAATACATTGGCGAAGTGTACTATGCGATTCAAATGGGAATAGGATCGACTTTGCGCCATATTGTGACTAACGAAAACAAATTATGTCTTTAAATAATTAAATATTATATTAAGACAATTTACTACTAATTGATTTGATTTGATTTAAATTTGTTGTAAGACTATTATTATTGATATGCAAATAAGTTTTTTGCAAACCATACTTTTCGAGTGACATTTGACTTCCAATTCTTATTTGGATCGTATAGTCTACCACTTCGAAGAAATATAGGCGTGATGATGTATTATGATACTTAAAAACATATTGAATAGCATTATACTGTTATTTTAATGTTTTAATCTATTTTCTCAGGTGAAATAGGTATTGTGGACTACGATACAGTTGAAATAACCAATATTCATAGACAAGTACTGCATATGGAAGATGATAAAGATATGAGTAAGGCAGACTCCGCGGCTCACACACTTAGAAGGTATGTTTAATAGCAATTCCAGATAAGCGCTTCAAAAAGCCTTTTTTTACGCGCTTCTGAAAGACCTTTTTTATGAACTTCAAAAAGCCTTTTTTTACGCGCTACAAAAATCCTCTTTTTACGCGCTTCTGAAAGCCTTTTTTATGAACTTCAAAAAGCCTTTTTTTACGCGCTACAAAAATCCTTTTTTTACGCGCTTCTGAAAGACCTTTTTTATGAACTTCAAAAAGCCTTTTTTTACGCGCTACATAAATCCTCTTTTTACGCGCTTCTGAAAGCCTTTTTTATGAGCTTCAAAAGGCCTTTTTTACGCGCTTCTGAAAACCTTTAATTACGCGCTTCGGTTTCAACCGCGTTTGTAGTTACGTGTCGTAGCATGATGTTATAACCTTGTAACCTATAAAACTGCCCTGTATATTATTTTTTTACAGTATTAACTCAAAAATAAAGATCACTCCATATAAAGTGCAATTGGACTCCAGCAACGCGATGGAAATAGCTAAACAGTACGACATTATAATAGACTGTACAGATAATGTGCCCACAAGGTATTTGCTGAGTGACCTCTGCGTGCTGGCTAAGGTGAGTAAGGGAGCATTCAAGTATTACGTAATGCAATTTGTGGACATTTTTGACTCTTCCGCCATCCCTCCCCGCATGTAACGCGCCGTAACGATTGTCTTTACCCCCCCCCCCCCCTTTCCGTCCCTGTTATGCGCCGTAACGTTTTTCAAAAATGCGTGAGAAGAAAATATCTACGCGACCGTCCTGGTGAGTTAAAACATTGTTACGTGGCGCACTCCTCCGGTAAAGCTGTAAAGGCCACCTCACGGCCAACAGTGTGTCTTTCGAAAAAAAAAAGTTACGTGACGCGTAGTTCAACCCCCCCCCCCCCCCCCCCGCCCTGTGACGCATCGTAACGTTTTAATAGACCCCCCCTCCTCCCCCCCAAATTCGTTTCGTAATACTTGAACGCTGCCTAATAAGTAGCCTCGTCGGTAAAACGCCCGCCTTGAACGCAAGGGGTACACGTTCAAATCCCGGGCCCGCACATCTCACACAATTTTGCCTGTGCGAATGTCATTTACAATAATGACTACCACTTGCTGAACGGTGAAGGAAAACACCTGCATGTCTACAGAAAGGCGTGTGAAGTTCACCGCATTGAGCCAGCGTGGTGCACTATGGCCCAAATCTCCCTCGTATTGAGGGAGAATGTGCCCGGTGTGATGGCAATAGGCTCGCCACCTATTACATTGGGAACGAAATACATCGGCGAAGTGTGGGCGCACTGCCGTGCACCTCTGCTTACCCCGTCGGGGAATACAGGCGTGATGATGTGACTATCTATTCATTTACAGTTGCCGTTAATATCTGGTAGTGCTTTGAAGATGGATGGACAACTTACTATATATGGATACAGAGCAGAAGGAAATCCTAACGAAAAGGTAAGGTTTTAGGGTTCCCCAGGAATTTTGTTATGTGCGGAACTATAGTGGGATTATAATATCGAAGGGTGTAAGGAGAGCATATACATTCGACGCAGAAATAATAGTTGATTCCAAATATGAAGGATGTATCAGAAGTCCGAAATAATACTTTGGGTACATATACAGTAGCTCATATGTGGATGCTTAGTGAAGACAGTTTATACCTAACTGTCATAGTTTCAGAGTTACAGACCTTTGAATATTTGTCACAGGTATCGTGTTCTGGCCTTTGGGTACATCCATAACTCTATTCAGCAGTGTAAACTACACTTATGAGGGGCGACTACCAATATTCACAAAACAGAACATGCAAATTGTACATAGGACTCGAGATATTACGAGTTACAGAAATTGAGGACGAAAAGAAAGTTGAAATAACATGGTCGAATTTCGATAATTTAGTAGGGATGTGAAAAAATAATCGATTTTTATAAAAACCGATTATTTTTACATAATCGATTATCTAAATATAAAAAATCGATTTATTTTAACGAGAGATAAATTGTTTAATTAATAATCGATTTTTTCGATTGCAAATCGATTATTTAGTAATAGATTTTGTAATAGATGATGATGATGTATTATTTTTCCCGTCCCAGTCACATCCCTAATGGCATTTTGCAAACAGCACCGTAATTCAAATTAGTTTTTGTTTTCTTTAAACTCAAAGAGTAAAGTTGCTTAAGTTATTATCGAGTTGGCTTTTTTATGTACAAAACAAAAATGTTACTTATATAGTTTGAAAAAAAATCGATTATTTTGTTACTTAAAAATCGATTTTTTCTCCTCCAAGTCACATCCCTACCATTCAGTTGTATACCCGATACTGATGTAAACGTCAAAGTATTATTTCGGACTTCTGAAACACCCTGTATATATTAGTCAATATTGCCTAAAGTCAAATAGCATTTCTCCCATCGATATATGAAGGTATATAACACGATAATAGAAACGAAAACAAAATTTTAAAAAAAAATCTGTCCGTCTGTGAATTTTAAGTAAACTCCCAAACGACTGAACTTATTTTCAAGCCAAAGCCAAGCCACTGTAACACTACCACTGACGGATAGCTGATATTACAAAGAGTGATTTAGGCTACATTATGTACGTAATCGCGTGCGCAGCTAGTTTTAAAATATCGATAATTTAAAGGCGAATTGACTCAAGCGCCATTTTGGTAACTTTGCACGAAACCCAGTGTTAGGGTGTTAGGTATCCGATTGATTTAATACTTGGTTAATATATCCGAACATTATAATCTATATATCTTATCTGTGGGTCTATGGTTGTCTGAATCTATTCCGTGTAGTTGGGATAAAATAAAGAGAAAAATTATTTTTAACAAAAAACAAAAACCGACTTCAAAAACCTAGGTGCACTAAAAAGCTACAAATAACCTTACAATTCATTACATTTGGAGTAGGTGCCAATCAACGTCGGACATGGCAAATACACACATGAATTGGCACCGACTCCAAATGTAATGAATTGTAAGGTTATTTGTAGCTTTTTAGTGCACCTAGGTTTTTGAAGTCGGTTTTTGTTTTTTGTTAAAAATAATTTTTTTTCACGATTTTTAGTGTCAATAATCGTTGAAAAATTGTAAATATTATCACCTTATAACAGCCCTAAAAAACTAAAAATTTACAGCCAAAAAAAAATCACCCCCCTCACCCCCCCTTTCCACCCCTTTGGGGGTGGGTTTCGATCTTTGTTAACAATCCGTATTAAGCAAAAAAAGATCTTTCGAAATCGGTTCACTAACGCCGGAGATATGCTGTAGTCCGGATTAGACCCCCATTTCACCCCCTACATATTTTTTCTTTCAAAATTCCTGAATGACGTGTTTTTTTATTTTGTATGTTAAATGCATATACAAAGTTTCAAGTCGTTCAAAAAATATTTTTGAAATTATGCGACCTTCAACCCCCCATTTCACCCCCAAGGGGTTAGATTTCTGATAATATTTTGGAAATGGGACCAACCTTGAAGAATTTCCTAGCAAACCTCAAAAAAAAATTCGAAATCGGTCTACAGACGCCGGAGATATGCGGTAACATACATAAAAAAAAAAAAAAAAAAACATAAAAAAAAAACATACGGGTCGAATTGAGAACCTCCTCCTTTTTGAAGTCGGTTAAAAACGTAAGACGAGGCGGTATGGTCTCAATGACTTTAGCCTGCTCACATATATGAGCAAAAAAAAAAAATCCGTTTAGCATGTCATCATAATTAATATATCATCGTGAAATATTTCTCACTTTTTTGCTCGTTACTTTTTGAATTGACATCAACAAAGATAATGCGGGGGATACATTTTTATTAAATTTCGTAAGTCTGCACAAAACAGGTCGGCGGTCCGGATGCGGACCGCGGTCCGCCATTTGGTGACCCTTGATTGAACTCAATATCGCCTAACATGTCGCTTGAGCCACTTCGCCTTTTGACCGTAGATTATACATTAGCGAAAAAACTGTGCATCAGCGGCCTCAGTACGCCTGCCAAGATGTTTTCTCACAAGTCCCTAAAACATCTTGTCAACTTGCGTTCCCGTATCTTATTTGCTAATATGGCTTCCAAGATGTTTAAAATTAGACAGCCTGCTAAAATTTTCTCACAGTTTACGATCTTTCGTTCATTCGTTCATTGAAATGACAAATAGAGCGAGACGGAGCTTTACAAAGAAAAAAGATGCTGCATACACATCATAGAATATATTAGATTATTTATGCACAGATTAAAAATATCTTTGGGCATAGATTCTTTTTTATTATGCCGGAAGCTTTACGTATTATCATTTGGTCGGTGGTATTATGCTTAAAATTTATTTCTTGGGCACTATACTATTTTTATTTGCCAATTTAAAGAACTTTACATTGTAAAACGGCAAAAAGCACGCAAAGTATGATGCCAAACAAAATCTAACCTCAAACCTACAGATTTTTTGTAAAATATGGATTTTAAATCACGTGGAGTAGGATTATGGGGATTTTCGGAAGAAAATAAAACAGATAGAAATGTCTCTACACTTTTTTGTTGTTGTTTGTCGAACACGAAAATAAATTTACGTGTTCGTTTTCGGAAGAATTTTGCATGTAGTCCGCTTGATATTGGCGAAGGATGGAGTAAAATAAGTATTATTTGTTATAATAGTGTATAACATGCTATATTTATGTACTTCTTACAGCCTAATTATTTTCTCATCACCGGCCTTTGACCGTGAGAAATTTCTTTACGTTGACCTGTCAAATTCGTGTCTCTATGGTACATTTTGGTAACCCATGCTAGCACTTAAGATATAACATCTTATCCATACGTCAAACACGTTGTATTTAACTGTCAAACCCATTTTATATTTACGCCATGCTAGCAAATAAGACGTAACGATTTTGCCACAAAAATGACGTCACGATCCGTGAGAAAATGTCTTATCTTGGCAGGCGTACTGAGGCCGCTGAACCTGATATTTTATTATTACAAGCTTTATATTAACTTGCAATGTATGTCCGGGTGGAATCTTGCAACTGAATTTCAAATCAGTTATCTTTAACCATTTGAGCTGAAATTTGGTATACACGCTTATTTTGGATGACAATGCATGTTTAGCTACGTGACGTCATTCTAATTCCAATATGGCGGATCATCCAAGATGGCGGAATAGTTATTTTTTCTGCACTACTACAGTATGGGTATCAAATGAAAGGGCTTGCTGAGGAGAACACGAAAACTAAGGGTAATTTAATAAAAACTTGTTCTTAAAAAGTGTTTTACCATTAATTTATTTAAATTCAAGTACCTAAACCAATACAGGGACTTATGAATCGTCAGTAAACAATAATAATAGTATATCTCGACAAACATCTGAAGAGGGTCGCGTTAGAAAGCTGGATTAAGGGACAGATTCAGAAGGCAGTACCACCCTGCTTACACCTACAAGGTGATGCAAGCGTGATGATATGCAAACTTTTTATGTACAGGACAGTGCATACATAGGTCCGTGCTATCGATGCGTGTTCGCGAATCCCCCGCCACCGGAAACGGTCCAATCCTGCGCAGCCAATGGCGTCGCCGGACCTGTCCCCGGTGTTATAGGTAGGTGCTCTCCGAAAGAAGCTTCGTCTTTGGCCAATATAGGCCGAAGTTTTTGGTATATGATATTAGTAGGATATATGAATCCTACTAATACATATAAGTGATTCATGTATCCTATTCTACTAATATTATAAATGTAAAAGCTAGTGAGCTTCTACCCGCGACTCCGTCCACTGTCCGCGCAGACTACGATTATTCAATATCGTTATAAATTATAGTCCATATGTTATTCTGATGTGTAAACAATAATATTGTAAAGTTTCATCAAAATCCGTTCAGTAGTTTTTGCGTGAAAGTATAACAAACATCCATCCATTTATTCCAGTGGTTCCCAAACTTATTTTGTATACTGCCCTCTTTGATAAATTATTCCGCTTGTAGGTGCATCTTCCGCTCCTAGGTGCATGTTTGCACCTAGGAGCGCAGTCACTACCTCTCCCCTCAGGGTATCTGCCCAAGCCGAGATCGTGCCCTTTGTGGCGCCCTTGAGTTAGTTGCCACCCTCTCCCGCCCTTAAGGCCTTGGTTGGAGTGCACTCTGCTCCCGCCACTCCTCCGGTAAAGCTGTAAATGCCACGGCCAACAGCGTAGTCCAATAAAAAATAAAAGAAAATATATTTTTAGCGCCCCCATTTTTTCACACCACTGTAACATCAAATTAAATTAATTGATTATTGTGAGCTATATTTGCGGAGATTAAACATTCATTCTAAACGAGACTTTTAACTTAACAAGAGTTAACTTGAGACCTAAGCGCAGTAGGTAGTACACAACGGCGCTGAGGTCTCCTCCCAAGCCTCTACACAACGCCCCCATTTTTTTTGGCTGGGTCTCTTACCGCTCCCCTTTAGGCCTGCAGCGCCCACAAGGGGGCGTTATCGCCCACTTTGGGAAAGGATGATCTATCCGCACAAACTTTCTCATATAAAATATTAGTAGGATTATTAGGATAAAATTTCTTATTAAAGATTTAAGTTTTATATACATTTTTAAGATAGCTTAATAATCGTTTTGTACCTTGCTTACAGGAGCTTTGCAAGCTTTAGAGGCGATAAAATATATCGTGGGAATGACAAGATCACAATTGCTTGTCGAGAGAATGCTATTGTTTGATGGACACGAGATGACATTCAGAACTGGTAAGTTTATACCCACTGGTGGGCTAACCGACCACAGTACAAGGATCTGGGCTAACGTCCACCACTCTGGCCAAATGCGGGTTGGCGATCTTCACTCGCCTTTGTATAGACGTGCAGGTTTTCTCACGATGATTTCCTTCACCGTTCAGCAAGTGGTGATCATTATTGAAAATGAGATTCGCACATGAAATCCTAAAATCACAGAGGTGCGAGTCCGGGGTTTGAACCTGCACCCCCTTGTGTTCAAGATATCCGTTCTACACCACTAGTAGGATACCACTGCTCGAGTTCAATTAGGCAATTTTAAAAATTAATGGTAAAAAAACTTTTTAAAAACAAGCTTTTATTTAATTGCCCTTAGTTTTCGTATTCTCCTCAGCAAGCCCTTTCATTTGATACCCATACTGCGTTAGTGCAGAAAAAATAACTATTCCGCCATCTTGCATGATCCGCCATATTGGAATTAGAATGACGTCACATATCTAAGCATGCATTGTCATCCAAAATAAGCGTGTATACCAAATTTCAGCTCAATCGGTTAAAGATAACTGATTTAAAATTCAGTTGCAAGATTCCACCCGGACATACATACATTGCAAGTTTATCATTGCAAAACAATAAATAAAAATGAGTGTTATTTCTTATCAAATTAAAACATTAATGCTTTTCTATGTTTGGCCAAGGCTATGCATGGCCAGTTAGGTCGCTTGTACCTTCTGCTGTGTTCATATATAGATCATAGGGAGTTTAATAGTAACAGCTGATTTCAGAGCTGTGTTGCTACCATAGAGGAACCCCCTCTTCTGCTCGTAGGTGCATATTTGCACCTAGGAGCGCAGTCACTACCTCTCCCCTCACGGTAACTGCCCAAGCCGAGATCGTGCCCTCTGTGGCGCCCTTGAGCTAGTTGCCACCCCTTTTCCGCCCTTAAGGCCTTGGTTGGAGTCGCACTCTGCACTCGCCACTCCTCCGGTGAAGCTGTAAAGGCCACCTAATGGCCAACAGCGTAGTCCTTTCAAAAAAAAATCCGCCATTGCTGTTATCTCAGTATACTGCAACTTTATGGGAAAACAACAATCACGGTGACTGATATTTTAAATCGATATGTAGTTCTGAATCGATGTAGGCCAAAAGGCCATTATATTAAAATTGTCGCAGACGGGTACCGAACCCGTTGGCGATTGAGGCCTACACATATTCAAAGGGGGTTTGTTTCCAGTTAAGTTGCGCACGCGCCACCCGCGCTGCGCCACGTGCTCTGACACACCGACCATCATGCAGCTGGTGGACTACGAAGCCTTCTGCAAAGCGCAGGCCTGCGAGAAGGTACCTTTAAAGACACAAGTATTGTATTCTGGTCTTTGAGTACATGCATGACCCTATTAAGAAGTGTGAACTAAATTTAGGAGGATTTAGGAGGGCTAACAATATTCACAAAATCATGAAAATTTTAACATCCTGGAGATATTACAAATTTAAAAAAAATGGGCGACGAAAAAAAAGTTGGAAAAACATGTTCGAATTTGGATCAAATTTTTATACCATTCAGTTATATCTATACTAATGTTATAAAGAGGAAAGATTTGTATTTTTGTATGTAACGAATTAACTTAAAAACTACTGGACCGATTTCAAAAATTCTTTTACTGTTAGAAAGCTACATTATCACTGAGTAACATAGGCTATATTATAAACCAGTGCGAAGCCGGAACGGGCTGCTAGTAGGTACTCGATATTCATGCTAATGTCAAAGTATTATTTAGGACTTGTGAAGTATCCTGTATAAAGGGTTATTGGCCATAGAGTATCTAGAGTACCCATAACGACTCCACACTTCGTATAGATCTGCGGCGATTTATCCGCCATTGTTGTTATCTCATGTACCTGTAGTATACGGCAACTATATGGGAAACATCAATGGCGGAGTCAGATATACCAGGAAAAAATTCCGGAGCGCTGGCTCGACATGCCATATCCGTTATAATATCTCCATGGCATATACACAATAATTTGGCTTTCTTCTTTCAGGAATTAGATCTTCACATATTGGATCCTGAAAACAGGATAACTCCCAATGAGATGGCAAAAATGCTTCTAACTGAACATTTGCTCATTGATGTAAGAAGCGAGCGAGAGTTCAGTATGTGTTGTATAGATGGAGCCACTAACTGGCCAGTAGACCAGTTAAGGCCGGAACGGCTCGACGAGCTGATCGCGATGATATCCGCAACCAGGGGCGCAGGTGAGGACTGGAAATGGATGGGTGACCGCTTGGGTTCGGTTATAATACATCTGCGAAGCGTCCGGTGTAAATGGAATGTAACAATTTAGGATCCAATCCACATCAAGTTCATATCAAGGGGTGAAAAGCTGTTTTTTTTTTAATCCGTACCTCTGTCGAGCCGACCCGCGTGCTCACTTCTGATGGGGTTGGAGTACTTAAAATTAGCCTTAAGTTTATTGTGTGTAAAATTATTTTTCCAGCCTGGATTGTTCTATCTATACAAATAAATAAAATTGGAGTGTGTGTTTGTAATATCAAAATAACACTTTTTTACCAAATGCGTATGAAAGTATATACGACACCTATAACGAAAACGCAATTTTAAAATATTTTGTCTGTCTGTTTGTTTGGGGTAAACTTCTAAACGGCTGAACCGATTTCAATGGGACTTTCACTGACAGATAGCTGACGTTCCAAGGCGTAACTTAGGCTACTTTAATTTTAGAAAAAGCATTAGGGTTCCGCGGGAAAAACATAATACCCATATTTCCGGGTAATCTCCCTAAAGTCCACGCGGGCGAAGTCGCGGGCACAGCTAGTTAAAAATAAAAGTCAAATAAATTTTATTTAAAATTTTGTAAAGGTGAAATACATAATAAAAAATAACAGTGTAATAAAATGGCAAAAGGCTATATACAAGGATAATATACAGCATATAAAACATGATAAAAATTAAAATAACAGTTTCCCTACTATCCATTGCGCGGATCCGGCAACCAGAGCCATTGATGCGCAGTGTGGTGTCGGCGGCTGTTGGTCGCTTATTACACAATAAGTTGGCAGCTGGCCTCTTTCTGCTTCAGGTCTTGTTCCTATCAATGACTCTGGTCGCCACCTCCACGCAATAGCCTAGTAGGGTATCACGTCTGTCCTTGTCCATGACGAGCTTACTTAGGCTACCATGACGAGCTTACTTAGGCTACCATGACGAGCTTACTTAGGCTACCATGACGAGCTTACTTAGGCTACCATGACGAGCTTACTTAGGCTACCATGACGAGCTTACTTAGGCTACCATGACGAGCTTACTTAGGCTAACATGACGAGCTTACTTAGGCTACCATGACGAGCTTACTTAGGCTACCATGACGAGCTTACTTAGGCTACCATGACGAGCTTACTTAGGCTACCATGACGAGCTTACTTAGGCTACCATGACGAGCTTACTTAGGCTACCATGACGAGCTTACTTAGGCTACCATGACGAGCTTACTTAGGCTACCATGACGAGCTTACTTAGGCTACCATGACGAGCTTACTTAGGCTACCATGACGAGCTTACTTAGGCTACCATGACGAGCTTACTTAGGCTACCATGACGAGCTTACTTAGGCTACCATGACGAGCTTACTTAGGCTACCATGACGAGCTTACTTAGGCTACCATGACGAGCTTACTTAGGCTACCATGACGAGCTTACTTAGGCTACCATGACGAGCTTACTTAGGCTACCATGACGAGCTTACTTAGGCTACCATGACGAGCTTACTTAGGCTACCATGACAAGCTTACTTAGGCTACCATGACGAGCTTACTTAGGCTACCATGACGAGCTTACTTAGGCTACCATGACGAGCTTACTTAGGCTACCATGACGAGCTTACTTAGGCTACCATGACGAGCTTACTTAGGCTACCATGACGAGCTTACTTAGGCTACCATGACGAGCTTACTTAGGCTACCATGACGAGCTTACTTAGGCTACCATGACGAGCTTACTTAGGCTACCATGACGAGCTTACTTAGGCTACCATGACGAGCTTACTAAGAGCATACCTTTGATGTATATATTTTCTATTAATTTTTTTTACGTTTATCTGTCATCCGCCATTTCAGTTGCCGGATCAAGGAAGTATCTAAGGTAACTATAATGGCGAATTTCGGTTAACCGTGAAAAAAATACCGCCGAGCCATACGAAGGGGCGAGTCGATATGGGTTATCTAGTTACTCTATGGAGCGTACTCATTCGACGCTGAATAATTCGCTGATTCCAAATATGTATATAAGTCAATACCGTCCAATAGTGTCGTTTAGGTCAAATAGCCTTTCAACCCTTTTTTTTTTTTTTTTTTTTAACGTCGGAAAATCCTTTATGGATACCCTGCCACCTCGGGGGAAGTATCAGGGTTATGTGGGAGTCCCGGCAGAAGGCCGTATACCCACTAAAAACCGACGGTGTACCATCTTCCGCTCATATCGGGGCGCCACGGGATCGCTTTCGCATGCACCGCGAAAATGGCCTTTCAACCCTCGATATTATAGTTTCAGACCTTTGAGTATTTCTCACAAGTATCGTGTATCGTTTTTCATGTGCAAATGTTATATAGAATAATTACCACTTGCTGAACGGTGAAGGAATGAAACCGGCACGTGTATAGAAAGGCGTGTGAAGTTCACCAACCCGAATTGAGCCAGCGTGGTGGACTATGTCCCAAATCTCCCTCGTATTTAGGGGGAATGTGCCCGGTATAATGGCAATAGGCTCGCCCCCTATTACATTGGGGCCAAAATAAATCAGCAGCTCTGCCTACTCCTTCGGAAAATACAGGAGTGATGATGTATTGTTTGTTTGTTCCAGCCATATTCGTGTGTAGGCGTGGTAATGATTCTCAGATCGTTGCTAAAATGATTTTGGACATGCTGGACTCGGAACACCGTTGTAAAGTCAAGGACTTGGCCGGGGGTCTCCACGCGTGGGCCCAGAAGGTAGACCCACAGTTTCCCGTCTATTAAAACCATCACGACCATTAACACTGGAAGGTTCGACAGTGGTATCAATTCTGTTCACTACCAAACTAAACTTGGGTTGTAATCTCTTGTACCAAAATAAATGATGCTAATATAAAATGGGTTTTATACTGTCTACAACAGGCCTGCAACCCTTCTTTAAGAGTAACAACACATACCATGAGATTCAAATGAGAATAGGATCGACTTTGCGCCATATTGTGACGTCATAGCTGTCAATTCTAACCAGTTGGGTAGGTAGGGTGAGCAAAACAAGATATTTTTTAAATAAAATTTATTTGCAAAGGTTGAGTGAAAAATGCACTCAGTCGCACGACGAAGCACACTATAGAAAGGCGTGTGAAGTTCACCAACACGCACTGGGCCAGCGTGGTGGACTGTATCCCAAAAATCTCCCTCGCATTGAGGGAGAATGTGCCCGGTATAATGGCAATAGGCTCACCCGCTATTACATTGGGACCGAACTACATCGGCGAAGTGTGGGCGCACTGCAGTGCACCTCTGCCTATCCCTTCGGGGAATACAGGCGTGAAGATGTATTATTATTATTGTCAAAATTTGTAAAACAAATATATTTAAACGATATTAATTTATTTTTTTCTATTCGCTTTCCTGATTTCGTCTGATTTTAATCAATGACATTAGCGACAGTGATGTAAGTGTTCACCGCAGTGTTCAGGATATACAGGGTGGAATTTTGTAATGTCACCAGAAGGGGAAGTACTCTTAATACTGCAGATAGAAAATTTTACTCCAAGAAAACATTCCTTTATTTTTGAAAAGAAAGAAATCTGCATTTAAACAATTTCGAAAAATCATTTGCCACAGCCGGGAATCGAACCGACTAAAATCTGTAAAAATAACACCCTGTACTTTGATTGCATCGATCGTTAGGGTCAATTATAAGGATGAAATCTCTCTAACAAACTTGGTGAATTAAATGAAAATACACCTTTTTGTTCTTTGGGTACATCCATAACCCTATTTAACAGTGCAATCCACATGAACAACGTAGAGGCGCCTACTAATAATTTTATTTTATTTGGGGTAATAAACAGGTATACAATGCTTAAAAACTAGATTATTCTAAACAGTAAATAGTACTAATAGTATATCCAACACCATCACCCACGAAATAAGTTATATAACATTTACTACTACTACAGCCCTTTTATCGTCCCACTGCTGGGCACGGGCCTCCCCTCAATGCGAGGGGGATTCAGGCCATAGTCCACCACGCTGGCCCGGTGCGGGTTGGCAGACTTCACACATCTATCGAGAACTAGACAAGTTCCCTCAGACGTGCAGGTTTCGTCACGATGTTTTCCTTCACCGTTTCATAGCAAGTGATAATCTCGGATGAAAATGAGATTCGCACATAAATCCCAGAGGTGCGAGCCGGGGTTTGAACCTGCGCACTTTGATTTGCAAGACGTGCGTTCGACCACTCGGCTACCACTGCTACATATTACTTAAATATTACATTACATTATTTAAGTTAAATAATAAATAAATAAATACATCATCACGCCTGTATTCCCCGAAGGAGTAGGCAGAGGTGCACTGTAATGCACCCACACTTCGCCGATGTATTTTGGTCCCAATGTAATAGGGTGCGAGCCTATTGCCATTATACCGGGCACATTCCCCCTCAATACGAGGGAGATTTGGGCCATAGTCCATCACGCTGGCCCAGTGCGGGTTGGTGAACTTCACACGCCTTTCTAGTCGTGCAGGTTTCCTCACGATGTTTTCCTTCACCGTTCAGCAAGTGGTAATCATTGTTGAAAATGACATTCGCACATGAAAATTATGTCAGTTCAGTTCAAGGCGGGCGTTCTTGCCCGCGAGGCTACCACTGCTTTAAATTAAATAAATAATACAATATTACGTTTAAGTTAAATAAATTAATGAAGCTAATAATTTGTATTTGGGTAGACAGTTAAAATGCTATAGATCTAGGCGATGCACTGATCTATTCAAGTATTTACATAATTTGATAGAATTTGTTTCCTAAATATAGTATGGGATAGTTTAAAAATGTCAAGGTCGTTGAAATGTTCAAATTCAGAAAACAACTTGAACATTTCACTTTGTACTTGAGATAAGATTTTGAAAGTCGCGGCGCCCAAAAAAAAAAGGAAAAATCATGATCGAATTTCGATCAATTCTTTATACCATTCAGTTGTATACCCGATACTGATGCAAACGGCCAAGTATTATTTCGGACTCCTGAAAAGCCCTGTATATTTTCACAGAGTACACATTTCAACACTAAATCAATCAGAATCCTCCCTATTATATTCAATCCTATTCGATCGGATTTCACTGAATATTTTAAAGAAATCCGACGTCGGCATCAGTGCACCCTTCTTCACCCAACACTTCAACGACTTAGATATATCCTCACTCTTCAGACTGACATTCAACGATATAATTTTATTCAACTGCGTACTATCGTAGAAGGGTCTGACAGTTTTTATGTCTAGATCCGTCAGGACGGGAGGGTTTGGGCCCAGAATTGTGTCTACATAATTCTCATCATACTTCTTGTTAGTATAGTCAATTCCCGAAGGTGTTATGACTGGTGTGGGCTGGTATTCTGGTATATTTGTCAGATGGTCTGCTAGCACGTTGGCCTGGTTTGATATGCGCAGGAGTGAGTGAATGTCGCGCCCGTAGAGATTTGTGTTTTCATACTTCTTGTATCCGAGCCCTGAAAGATATTATAACAGTGGTGTAAAGACAAGTAGGAAGTGAAAAATTTGTCAATTATTTTTTGAGAAAAATCGAATAATTTTTAATCGATTTTTTCCTGTACGAGTCATATCCCTAACTGTCATTGGGCGATCCACGGCGTACAACAGTACGAAATAGGGATGTGAAAATACTTTGGTTACATAATAATCGATTTACGAAAATCGGGCCACAGGGCCTACTAGACCAGTAGGGTGATTTTAAAACACTCGGAATCGAATTCGGAAACGGAATCGAAAACTTCGAGTTGTCGATTCCGTTTCCGACGGTATGTCAAAACGCGAATTTTGAATAGTGGACGGAAGGGCCAATTGGATAGTTCCGACGTCGGAAAGATTGTGTGCGTTTACAAAGAACGTTTAAAAATGGTAGAAATAAAATTCGATTACAAAACAGTTATTAATACGAATTTTTTTGGCCAAAAAGTCTTATATAAACACACTTATCATAATTATAAAATTGGAAATTGATTACTTATTTAAATTATCGATTTAAAACTTACTCTCCTTCATTATTTTTGGTTATAACGAACCTCGAAAATTTTTACTGATACGTCAAAGTGAAAGTGAAGGGTAACATCACGCCTTTGCAAACACGAAGTTTCAGAGCTACGTCATAGATGGCGCATGGCGCTGTAATTCGGTAAATAAAAACACAACCACGAAGTGAATAATGCAGCACGATTGTTTGCCGGCGCTGCACAGCAGCCGCCCTATGTTGTCTCCTATAAGATAATATTCCATCCTATCGAAGGTTGAAGGGAATAATTTTCACAATAATGTAAAGGGCCTTATTGCGTTAATGGGTTTATTTTAAACACTCTTTAGTACTGACTTACCTTAAATATTATGCAAGTATTTAGATAACACTTAAATTTGGTATTTTATTTATGTTTTTGTTCAATTTCGGAAGCTTTCCGCGAGGAAAAAGGTGTCGGAAACTTTCCGTCGATTCGGATGGGTTTATCCGACGAGAAATGTCAAAAATCGTCGGGTACGGAAATCAAAATAGCGATGGCTGGAATCCGTGACGGAAAGATCCGATTCCGTTTCCGAATTCGATTCCGAGTGTTTTAAAATCACCCTGCTGGGCTTCGATTTTCGTGCGATCGACATTGCGCCAGAAGGTCCACGAAGCGCAACGAGCAACGCGGCGACAGAGCGGGCACCGAAGTGCGGGAGAGGGTTTTGCGTAAGGAAAGAGTGCTTTTCTCATGGGCTTTTTGTATGTTGCTCTTTCTCGAGTAGGATCTCCTGAAAATCAATATGGTGTAAAGTGAAGCTTTCGAGGTAAAAAGACAAAATAAAAATGTCCACCCGTGGGAAGCCGGGACGGGCCGCTAGTTAGAAATAAATAAAGTATAGGTACATAATATCCACGACTTAAATCCTTGCATTTGATTTTTCATGAAAATAAACATAGGTATCCAAATTCAAAACATACGTTAATACTACAAATTACATGTTTATTTAATTGCAAATTATAATTGTATAAAAAACTTAAATAATCAGTAATTATAACTACTAGATTGCAGCAATCAAATTAACAACTACTTAATGTAGTTTGATTATTGTAGCTAGGTTACATTTAATCATAACGACATGAAGTTAACTACTTTTAACCGTAATTAGTAACCAGATTACAATATTGTAGCTGACTACGCCCTACAGTGATGTATTTATAAGTTGACCGCGACGGTGAGTGGTGGATCTTTTTCTCCGCATTTTTTTTTTATAGAAAGTAAAGTTATCTTACCTTCAACGCTGGCCTTTAGGAGTCTCACCATAGATAATGAGCTCACTAGAGCCACATCCTGACATGGTGGTGTTGCTACATACAGCACGGCGCCCTCCTTGCCTCCAGACACCAATTGTACGCTGAAGTACATCAGATCACCCAGGAGTACAGTTTGAATCTATAAATAAATAAATAGTACATGCCTCTTTACTGCAGGCAGAGGTGCACTGCAGTGAGCCACACTTCACCAATGTATTTTGGTCCCAATGTAATAGGGGGCGAGCCTATTGCCATTATACTGGGCACATTCCACCTCAATACCATAGTCCACCCGGCTGGCCCAGAGCAGCAACCTTACCATGACCGATTGGGAGGCCAACGAGCAGACGTTTCACCTGATGGTAAGTGATCAACGCCACCCATGGACACCTGCAACACCACGGGCATCGCAAGTGCGTTGCCGGCCTTTAAGGAATGAGTATGTAATTTTTGTACTGGACATGGCACGATGTGACGTCATTTTCACAACGAATCTGACAGTTGAAAGAGTTAAAACTGATGTCTACGCAGTCATGCTACAGGCCCTGGTTGGTGAATGGAACACGCCTTTTAATAGACGTGCAGGTTTCCTCACGATGCTATCCTTAACCGTTCAGTGAATGGTAATCATTTTTGACAATTACCTTCGCACATGAAAATCTCAGAGGTGCAGGCCTGGGAATTGAACTTGCACCCCTTACGTTCAAGGCGGGCGATCTACCAACCAGGCTACCACTACTTCTGAAATAGAACAGCTCTTCATCTTTGGACTATTTCTAGATTTTTTTGCTGCAATGTCATAGCCAAGTCAGAAAATGAAATAAACACTGTAAATAGTTGTCTAACCTCTGGTCTAATACTTCTATTTTTGCCCTTAGATAGATAGTGTGCAATACGAGCAGGCAATAAGTCTAGAATTGTGCTGATGGACTCGTCTGTGGTCAGCACCTGGAGTCTTATCATGTGCCAAGTCCTCTCCTGGGTAGCGATCACTGGAAAAACAATAAATAAACTTAGCTAAAAAAAACCTCCTCCTTTTCGAAGTCTGTTAAAAAGATAGAAATTGAGAAATCTGAAATTGAAGTGGGCCAGACAAATCATAAGGGGTCCAGACAAATGGAGCAAAACTATACCTACATGGTACCCAAGAGATGGGAATAGAAAAAGAGGAAGACAATTTCGATGCTGGGAAGATGAAATTGTGGGAATGACTGGCAGAACCTGGACAACCAATGAACCACTAACATTATATAGCCTCTGACTAATCTAAAGGCTAATAATAAATAAATAAATTAAAAAAACCCGGCCAAGTGCGAGTCGAACTCGTGCACAAAGGGTTCCGTACAATTATCTATAAAAACTGCATAAAAATCACGTTTGTTGTATGGGAGCCCCCTTAAATAATTATTTTATCCTGTTTTTTAGTATTTGTTGTTATAGCGGCAACAAAAATACATCATCTGTGAAAATTTCAACTGTATAACTATCTTGGTTCATGAGATACAGCCTGGTGACAGACGGATGGATAGCGAAGTCTCAGTAATTTCCGTTTTACCCTTTGGGTACGGAACCCATAAAAGATTGCTCATATCTGTGGACCTTACCAGCAGATACAGCGTTACCACATACACAACACATACTCATTATATGATCCCAAACCAAGAAAAGCTTGTACTATAATTACTGTACAATGGACTGGGGGCTATCCCAGTTACACTTGATAGAGACTAATTTCCAAATAGACCATTTAAAAACTTTCCAACGACTTTCCACTAACTTAACTGAATAAATTCATCCGCCATATTCATCACTATCATCACACATTTTTATTTAAAGTGTGTATTTATTGAACTTCTTACTATTTATTACTCGACACTGGTATAAATACCCGCTAATATCCCAGGAGCAGCCATTCCCCATCTTATTCCACTAAAATTGTGATCATTTCGTAAAAAATTAAGGAACTTACACTTCAATCTTAATCTGGATACGATATCTTGGATTTCCTCGGCCGACAGTGCCTTTGCTATGTATTTGCATAGCACCCTGGCTACGCTGGAGGGCTGCATCGGCAGCCGAGCGTTCCTGACCGCCTGCGCGACCTCCCGCCACTTCACACCGAACTCGGGAAGAGCGGCCATGCAGCATATATCAAGAGGCATCTTCGATATTATGCGGTGGAGCTCTGGCAACTCTGAATAAAAGCAAGGAATATGTGACGGCATTAGTGTACCTATGCCTATGTCTTGGAGATTGCAGGCGTGTCGATATATATTAATATTCAATGGTATGAGCTTTGCACTTTGCACTATGGGTACTTCCCGTACGGAAATATGAAATCTACTTACTGTCTCTAGCTGGATCTTGCATTTTTATTTATTGATTGCCAATACTTAATATATGTAGTCCTTTCGTACGGAATATCGTCAAATAATCAAGTTTACCTATATCAACAAAACAAAAACCGTTGCGTTTCAATTTTATTTTGACAGCAATAACGAACGGCTCATAGACAAAGAAACATTATTTTTTTTATTTATCTATGGTCTTGCTAGACATCAGTGAAAATAAAATTATGTACGAGCAAATCTTTATCAATAAAACCATGCCATAGTTGTGCAACGATTCGTCCATTAGATATAGTGTATTTTATTCTTAGGCCATTTAGGTATTTATATACATTTTAGGTATTACCTATTAGTCTTATTACTATTAATTAAATTAATCAAAAACAGCGCCATCTAGTGACTAGTAGCTTACATAACTGTACAGGAAATCTAATATTGAGGTAAAATAATATATATTTTGCTCAAGTTCACAGAAAATGTTTTTTTTTGTTTAAAGAAGCTCAATACAAGCTTTAAATATAACTAGACCACTTAAAAACCATTATAGTCTGACCCAAATTATTAGTAAGATCCTTAATAAGACCATTCACATGTCTCCGAGGACAGTTGTCATAATAGTAATGTACCCTTTCGATGGTTCTATGTACAGATAAGGTGAATAGCACAATATTACTCCTACTATACACAAATAAACTCTTGGGATATTGGTAAGTATAAGAGGTACTTAACATATTAAAAAATAAAAACTACAATTTTTAAAACTAATTTATTAACACAACACTATCGTTTACGCTTTTTCGACCTCTTCTTGGTGCCTTTAGTCATTTTCGATATTTTCCGCTTGTGCAACCACACTGGATACTGACCATTCTGGTCTTTCAAAGATTTTGTGCTGTACACGCGTTTCTTGCCGTTATCCGCATCGACCACGACTTTCTCGTCGTCAGAACTCATCACTACGTCTTCCTCTTGTTCTTCGACGGGTTCTTTCTCCTTTTTCTTCTTATTTATCGCGCCAGCATCCAAAAATATGACTTGGTCGGATTCCATAACCTCTTCTTGTCCAACTTTTTCGTCCTCTTTTAATCCAAGCATTTTCTTCAGCCGCGCCAGTTCTTTGACAGCGTAACGTTCTCGTTTTATGGCCCTGCATTTGCGCTTCCATCTACTCCTGAGCGATTTCGCCATTGTGTTATTATTTTGATAAAATTATTTACGCGCGACGTGCTTTTTTAACGTCGCTCGCACAAAGAAAGTAAACGTCAAATTGGTGTTGGTCAACAATAAATTATCAATTCTACCAAATATTGTTCTTTCTTCCCTTTAGTTAGTAAGGTTTTCGATTCTGCGAATATCAAATTATATACATTTGTCATGTAAATGTGTAATATATAAATATAGTTACTGAGGTAGTTACTAAGGTAGTTACTAAGGTACATAAATTGAGTTTACATCTCAGTATCTCAAATAATAAACAGCTCTATAAAGATCTTAGTAGAATAAAGAATGCCTGTATTCTTGGGCATAGGCTGCCAGGTAAGTTACTGTTAATGTAATAAATAAAATATATCAGGACCCCTGTATTCCCCGAAGGGGTAAGCAGAGGTGCTCTGCAGTGCACCCACACTTCGCTAATAAAAACAAAATATACAATACGTTTAAAAATTATTGCTTTCAAAACAAAGTTTTTTAAATATTTATTCCTTGGTGAATAGTGAATAGAAATCTTTAAAATAAAATACTTATGGATCGATAGAGTTGATTCGCTACTTTAGGTCTCGTAATAAAACATATCGTGATACTAAAATCGACTAAAAACACTCGATTATCAACTAGGTCTCTAGTGTTTTTTTCATGCGCAGAGCAGGAACGGGCAGACAGACAGAGTTGTTTTCGATTTTGCGTGATCAACTTGAGAATTCGTACCTACTGTGAATTTTACTATCGAATATTTCTTGGAAACATTCCAAATTATTAAATCGTGTCTGTTTATACACACAGCGGCTCGTATCTTTGTTTACTGCGTGTTTTCTTTGTTTCCCAATGATATTTGCATCGTTACCGGACGCGACTCCCATCGCCACCGAAAAATTGTAATTTTATTTACAAATCTGATTTATTTCATGTGAAAATGAGTTTACCAAAGACTGAAAATGGTCCAGTGCCTGATTTAAACGATAGTGGATGCGTACCGGACAGTAAGTGGAATATTTTCTTTTGAGCTTGTAAAAAAATATTTTTATGTAGGTAGATTTTTTTCATTACCTGCGTACGCAGCTATTTTTCGCTGCACAAAGAAACGTCGTATATCCGCATTTACAATACGCTTTTAGATGTATAAAACATTTTAGAAACGCCTTAGAATTTTCATTTGCAAGCAATAGAAGACTATTGTGAATCGTCAACACATATAATACTCGATGCGCCGACCAATGTTAGGCATAGACACGTCTTGCGTCGTTGTAACGTGAGGGCTAGTCCCTATTCTAGGATAATATACAGGCTACATAGATGCTTAACATGCTCTATAGTTGCTATAAGCAATTAGGGCCCCTCCCATAGAGTAACTTGAGTACCCATCACAACTCTACTCTTCGTATGGCTCTGCGGTAATTATATCCACTATTGTTGTTTTCTCATGTACCTGTAGTGTTCGGCACCGATATGGGAAAACAACAATGGCAGAGTCAGATTGACCAGAATAAAATACCGCAGCGTGGGCTCGATATGCCATCTCCATTAAAACATCTCCATGGCCCCACCCCTATTTCTTTGGGTATCTGTATCTAAGAATCAACTATAGAGGTATAGTAAAAAAGACTTAAAAACAAACTTGGTGCACTAAGTTAGAAATACTCTATTATTTATTTGATAATATTATAAAAAATTGTGTCATAGAGACAATTCTTTAATCAAACAACAAAAACAAAAAAAAATTTACCTATCGTGAAGTAGGTAGGCCTTTTCTTGTGCGAATGTAATTTTCAACAATGATTACCACATGCTGAACAGTCTATATAAAGTTGTGTTCCATTCACCAACCCGCACTGGGCCAGCGTGGTGGACTATGGCCCAAATCTCCCTCGTATTGAGGGGGAATGTGCCCGGTATAATGGCAATAGGTTTGCCTCCTATTACATTGGGACCAAAATACATCGGCGAAGTATGGGTGCACTGCAGTGCACCTCTGCCTATCCCTTCGGAAAATACAGGCGTCATGATGTATTATTAATTGGTTTAACAATCAGTCATATAAGCTATTATTAATATTATTTTAGCTAGGTACTTCAGGTGCTTATAAATATAAAACATCCCTGGTTTATTTCGAGGGGTGTAAGGATTTGAAGTAAGCAACATTTTTTAACTTTACAGGAGAGCATACTCATAAATAATCACGCCTGTATTCCCCGAAGAGGTAGGCAGAGGTGCACTATAGTGCGCCCACACTTCGCCAATGTATTTTGATCCCAATGTAATTGGGGGCGAGCCTATTGTCATTATATTGGGCACATTCCCCCTCAATACGAGGGAGATTTGGGCCATAGTCCACCACGCTGGCCCAGTGCGGGTTGGTCAACTTCACACGCCTAGACGTGCAGGTTTCCTCACGATGTTTTCCTTCACCGTTCAGCAAGTGGTAATCATTGTTGAAAATGACATTCACACTTGAACATTATCTCAGAGGCGCGGGCCTGGGATTTGAACTTGCACCCGTTACGTTCCAGGCGAGTGTTCTTGCCTACGACACTATCACTACACAAATTAACTGGTTCCTAATATTGAAATAAAACTATATTACGGATTCTATCGCGTTTATTTATTTATATACTATTTGATTTTCGAACGTCGGGAAAATCAAATAGTAAATAAATAATACATCAGGACGTCTAACACCTCAGTCCCCCCGTGACCATGGTTGCTGTAAAGCAGCCGAAACGTCGGGATAATAAAATAGTAAATAAACGCAATAGAATCCGTAAAATAGTTTTATTTCAATGTATATTGAATGTATAATGTATATTTCAATGTATTCGCGTAAATATGAGAAAACAATATGTGGTCAGTGTGTACCCTTGGGGGCGCTAACCTAACCTAACCTTTTTTTTTTTTTGTTTGCGCTGGGAAATGCATTCCCAGCGCAAACAAAAAAAAAAATATCCCTAACCTAACCTAACCTAACTCCATAGAGCCCCCAAGGATACACCCCAACCAAACAATATGTTTCCAAATATGTTTATTAAATCAAAAAAGCAGTGGTAGCCGAGTGGTCGAACGCACGCCTTGCAAATCAAAGTGTGCAGGTTCAAACCCCGGCTCGCACCTCTGGGTTTCATGTGCGAATCTCATTTACATCCGAGATTATCACTTGCTATGAAACGGTGAAGGAAAGCATCGTGAGGAAACCTGCACGTTTGAGGGAACTAGACTAGTTCTCGATGTGTGAAGTCTGCCAACCCGCACTGGGCCAGCGTGGTGGACTATGGCCTGAATCCCCCTCGCATTGAGGGGAGGCCCGTGCTCAGCAGTGGGACGTTAAAAGGGCTGTAGTTAGTTAGCAATTCAATATTGGCCAAGGGTGTTGCTTAAGACAAATAGTATGTCACCCCTCAATATGCATTTGTATTTTGTGTGCAATTAAGACACTTGTTGATTATGTTGTTACAGCATCTGTCTGTGATAATGTGGTCCGGAAGCAGCCCCATCTCCTGGACCTCTCCGATGATGTGCTGCTGTACATCCTCAAGCGCTGCACACCCCGGGACCTGAAGGCCCTCGGATTGTAAGTACATGCTTCACTGATGAATTATATTCAATTTTAAAACATAATTTTTTTGAAAGTGGACATTATGAGAAATAGACATTTTTTGAAAGTAGACATTATGGGAAATAGACATTTTGACTAAGGGACATTATTAGAAATAGACATTTTGAATAAGGGACATTTTTTTGAAGGAGGACTTTATGAGAAATAGACAATTTTTGAAAGTGGACACTATGGGAAATAGACATTTTGAATAAGGGACATTATTAGAATTAGACATTTTGAATAAGGGACATTTCTTGAAAGTGGACATTATGAGAAATAGACATTTTGAATAAGGGACATTTTTTTGAAGGATCACTTTATGAGAAATATACATTTTGATTAAGGCACATTTTTTGATAGTGGACATTATGAGAAATAGACATTTTGATTAAGGGACATTATGAGAAATAGACATTTTGAATAAGGGACATTTTTAGAAGTGGTCATTTAGAGAAGTAGACATTTCGAATAAGAGACATTTATGACAGAAAAGGCTATTATTGCGACATTACAAACATACTTTAATCTGATTTTTTTGATGCCTGCAACTTTGCATTGGGTATTTTGGGGGTTTTTCTAATTTGTAAGTTATATAAATAAAATACTCATTTTTCACTGGTACTGGTAGCTACCGTGTATTTTACTGTGCAACGCAGATGGTGGGTGACGACTGACGTGACCAACTGGCCAGTTGGGCGCTTACATTATTTCGCTGACTAATGCTAATTCGCACACTACTTATGTGTCCCTACAGTTATCAACAGTAGTGTTAGGTAACTCTTTTAGGTAGTACCTCGGTTGCCCTAGGTTCAATGAGGTAGTACCTCATTTTATACACCTCATGTGAGGTACAACAGAATTTTAATAAACCAATAACTGAATATAAAATTTCTACTTTGGCTGGTGTTTTGTTTTGTACAATAAAACTACGCCTGCGATGCGACTTATTGATTTTTAATAATGACTTTTAAAGTACTGTACACACTGGAACGAGGGAATCGAATCTCCAGTCCAGGGATGTTATGATTCTCAGAATTAGAATCTATTATTACTACTACTACAGCCCTTTTTAACGTCCCACTGTTGGGCACGGGCCTCCCCTCAATGCGAGGGGGAGTCAGGCTAGTTCCCTCAGACGTGCAGGTTTCCTCACGATATTTTCCTTCACCGTTTCATAGCAAGTGATAATCTCGGATGAAAATGATATTCGCACATAAATCCCAAAGGTGCGAACCTGCACACTTTGATTGCAAGGCGTGCGTTCGACCCCTCGGCTACCACTGGACATAAACATAGAATTTAAATAATAAAACTTATGAATCTATACAAATAAATAAAATTGGAGTGTCTGTTTGTAATATCAAAATAACACTTTTTTACCAAATGCGTATGAAAGTATATACGATACATATAACGAAAACGCAATTTTAAATTTTTTTGTCTGTCTGTCTGTTTGTTTGAGGTAAACTTCTAAACGGCTGAACCGATTTCAATGGGACTTTCACTGACAGATAGCTGACGTTCCAAGGCGTAACTTAGGCTACTTTAATTTTAGAAAAAGCATTAGGGATCCGCGGGAAAAACATAATACCCATATTTCCGGGTAATCTCCCTAAAGTCCACGCGGGCGAAGTCGCGGGCACAGCTAGTCGTTAATATATAGAAGGTAATAATAGTATCTCCACCACCCATTTGGAATGCATTTCCTATGGAGAATAGTGGGCAAGAAACTCCAATGGTAACCGCATCCGAAACAGATATAATCGAGGGCTGAATTATATTTGACTTAAGCGACACTTTTGGGTGATATACATCATCATGCCTATATTCCACGTAGGGGTAGGCAGAGGTGCACTGCAGTGCGCCCACACTTTCCCGATGTATTATGGTCCCAATGTATTACGAGGGCGAGCCTATTGCCATTACACCGGGCACACTCTCCTTCAATACGATGGAGATTTTTGGGCTATAGTCCACCACGCTGGCCCAGTGCGAGTTGGTGACCATCACACACCCTTTTATAGACGTGCAGGTTTCCTCACGATGTTCTCCTTCACCTTTATATCCATAGTATCCTAAGGGATACCTAGAAAGGCGCGCGTCTAGATAAGTCTAGACGCGCGCCTTTCTTCGCACTTTCATTATTGTTTTTCTACGCAGCACGTGCAGTCGGCTGGCAACACTGATATGTGATCACACTCTCTGGCAGCGTGTGGACTGTCGGGATGGCAACACCGGCCAGGAGCGACTATCATGGCTGCTGGCCCACTGCCTCTGTGAAGCCACCGCTGAGCTCAAGATTAAGGGTTACGTCAACGCCAAAAACAAGTGAGTCAACATTCTGTATATCTCTTTTTTTTAATTGCCTATTTTATGTCTCACTGCTGGGCAAAGGCCTCTCCATATGTCCCTGTCCTGGGCTTGTTCTTGCCAGCTTTTTCCTGCAAAAGTGTTGGCAACCGCCTTCGGGCGACCAGGTGTTAACACGATTTGTCCACCTTTGTGGGTCCATCCGTGCTCCGTGACCGGCCCACTCCCACTTCAGCTTTGCCGTCTTCCTGCCCACGTTAGTGATACTAGTTATGAAGCGTAGGGTGTTGTAGGTATATCTCAATACCTACACGTTTTATCATAAAACAACATATACTCACCGTATGATCCCAAACTAAGCAACGCTTGTACTATGGGTACCGTACAATGGATTGGGGACGATCCCAGTTACACATGAATGCTATCAACCTCTTCGACAGGTATGCTCTCCTGGTACTTTGATTTGTATAAACAAATATCGCCAGACAACACATACTCATCTTATGATCCCAAACTAAGCAACGCTTGTACTATGGGTACCGTACAATGGACTGGGGGCGATCCCAGTTACACCCAGATCAGGGCGAATTCCGAAAAGGTCATTTCCGGAATTTGCCACTGACGAGAATCGAATCCGCAAACGCTTGGTTCAGTGAGCCGATATTTATTTAAAATTCCCTGTGGTTGTAAAAAACTGTCCCGAACCCGCCACCTCTCGGTTGTCAGGCGCTCCTTCTAACCGCTAGGCTAATAAAGTGCACTACTAACATTGTGTTGTCTATTTTGCAGATGCCTTGGTATACAGGATTCTTCGGAAGCCTCCGAGGGAATGGGTGAGTCTTTGATAGGGGAAACCCATAGTATTAACTCTTAAGTGAAAGTCAGCTAAGCTAAAGGCGGTCACAAATAGTCAGGGAAAGTCAGGTAAGCAAAAGGATGCCAAGGAAAGTCAGAGAAGCAAAAGGTTGCCAAGGAAAGTCAGATAAGCATAAAGTGGTCACAAATAGTCAGCGAAAGTCAGGTAAGCAAAAGGTTGCCAAGGAAAGTCAGTTAAGCAAAAGGTGGTCACAGATAGTCAGGGAAAGTCAGCTAAGCAAAAGGTTGCCAAGAAAAGTCATATAAGCAAAAGGTGGTCACAGATAGTCGGGGAAAGTCAGCTAAGCAAAAAGTTGTTAAGGAAAGTCAGATAAGCAAAAGTTGGTCACAGATAGTCAAGGAAAGTCAGCTAAGCAAAAGGTGGTCACAGATAGTCAGGGAAAGTCAGCTAAGCAAAAAGTTGCCAAGGAAAGTCAGATAAGCAAAAGTTGGTCACAGATAGTCAAGGAAAGTCAGCTAAGCAAAAGGTTGCCAAGGACAGTCAGATAAGCAAAAGGTGTTCATTTTCTCGATAAATCTGACAGTTGAAAGGGATATAACTTATATCTACATAGCATGTTAAGCCTACTGGGAGTTTGTTTAAGTGTTATTTTTATTTGTTTTAGAGAACATCTCAGCTGATTCTTCGGATTGTAATGTTGTTGATAATCTTCTTTACCGTATGTGGTACCCAAACCTATCCAGGTAAGTCAGAATCAAAATCAGAATATTTGTTATTCATATAAACCAATACAGGCACTTATGACTCGTCAATCATTACAAATAAATAAAATTGAAGTGTGTTTGTAATATCAAAATAATACCTTTTTACCAATTGCATATGAAAATATACACGACACCTGTAACGAAAATGCAATTTAAAAAAAAATTCTGTTTGTTTGGGGTAAACTTCCAAACGGCTGAACAGATTTCGACGGGACTTTCACTGGAACGTAATTAATATTCCAAGGCGTAACTTAGGCTACTTTATTTTTTGAAAAAGCATTAGGGTTCCGCGGAATGAACATAAAACCATTATTAGGTAATCCATATATAAACCATTATTAGGTACCATTATAGGGTAATCTCCCTAAAATCCACGCGGGCGAAGTCGCGGGCACAGCTAGTAAATAATAATAATAGTATCTCTACCACCCATTCGGAATGCATTTCCTATGGAGAAGAATGGGCAAGAAACTCCATAGTTGCTTTTTTCCAGTCAGAATACATCATCAGACATCATCACGCATCATCACGCCTGTATTAGGCATAGGTGCACTGCAGTGCGCCCACACTACGCCGATATATTTTGGTCCCAATGTAATAGGGGCACATTCCCCCTCGTATTGAGGGGGAATGTGCCCGGTATAATGGCAATAGGCTCGCCCTCTATTACATTGGGACCAATTACATCGGCGAAGTGTTGGTGTACTCTAGTGCGCCTCTACCTACCCATTTGAGATGTACAGTTGTGATGATGTATGATGATATAATTTTATACTTATTGGCCTTTAGGACAATACCCTTTTTTTTTTACTATATCCTAGGTATTATCTTTTTAATTCGTTTTATATAAAATTTGTCAGGGTGACAGTGAGTCCGAGATGGCTTGATAATGAGGAACTTCTTCAATTGAAAGCGATAGATTTGAATCAAGCGTCGAAAAGAAATGGTGGCTCGGGTCAAGGTCAACCTGGCACCTCGGGTCAAGGTCAACCTGGCACCTCGGGTCAAGGTCAACCTGGCACCTCGGGTCAAGTTCAACCTGGCACCTCGGGTCAAAGTCAACCTGGCACCTCGGGTCAAGGTCAACCTGGCACCTCGGGTCAAGGTCAACCTGGTACCTCGGGTCAAGGTCAACCTGGCTGCTCGGGTCAAGGTCGACCCATTGTTGAACAGAATGGTTCGAAACATGTTGAAGTAAATGGTTCGAAAATTGCTGAACCGAGCACATCACGTGGTGAACCAAAAGTCAATCTCGAACCGGAGGAAGAACCCATGGATGTCACTATGCCAGGTATTTTATATACTTTTTTTTTTAAATTATAATTGCTTGTTTTTAAGGTTCCATACCCAAAGGGTAAAACGGGACCCTATTACTAAGACTCCGCTGTCCGTCCGTCTGTCACCAGGCTGTATCTTATGAACCGTGATAGACAGTTGATATTTTCGCAGATGATGTATTTTTGTTGCCGCTATAACAACAAATACTAAAAAAAAGAATAAAATAAATATTTAAGGGGGCTCCCCCCATACAACAAGCGTGATTTTTTTTTCTGTTTTTATAGATAACGGTGCACGAGTCCATTTTCCGCGATGTTTCCGTTTTTTTTTTTCGTTTTGCACTTATGTAAAGTTAAAAAAATATTCGCTTAACTCAAATGGCTTTTCACTCCTCGATATTATTTTTTTTATGTAGCAGGGCCATCGACAGCCGGTCCGGGTCGAACTGGCCCGAAGAAACCGAGCACAGAGTGTTCCGGGCCACATTTCCCCTTCACCGTGAAACTGATGAGAGAACTCAAGTACACTTGTCCAAATATCACGTCGCTCTTCATAGAGTACTGCGACATTGATTACAAGACTGTGAGTACTGAGTATTACTATCACTAGAGTCTGGCCAACGAAAGTTGTCCATGAAAATAGGCGGCAATTTTAAAAAATCTGAAACTGTCAGCACTGGCTATGCTCTGGATTAGAAATGGCAAATGGATTAGTTACTATTAAGATTTAATTTAAAAAAAAATCACATTGATAGCTCAATTTTCAAGATTACTTGGACCTATTCTACACCTGATAATACGGTTTCATCATCACTGTCGTCGTTGCTGCTGTACCCAACATCTATACAAATAAATAAAATTGAAGTGTCTGTTTGTAATATCAAAATAACACTTTTTTACCAAATGCGTATGAAAGTATATACGATACCTATAACGAAAACGCAATTTTAATTTTTTTTGTCTGTCTGTCTCTTTGTTTGAGGTAAACTTCTAAACGGCTGAACCGATTTCCATGGGACTTTCACTGACAGATAGCTGACGTTCCAAGGCGTAACTTAGGCTACTTTAATTTTAGAAAAAGCATTAGGGTTCCGTGGGAAAAACATAATACCCATATTTCCGGGTAATCTCCCTAAAGTCCACGCGGGCGCAGCTAGTTGATAATAAAGGAGACGGGGATCTCTGGGCCCAATTGTAATAAGTTGAGATATGGTTTAAAATAAGCGGTATTTTTTTCTGTTTCAAAATATAAAAAAATCAGCTCAATTCCCAATCTGGGAGACGAGAAATCATAAAAAAAAATAATTTCACTGAAGAAATAGAGTATCAATTACAATAATCGAATTACTGTGAATGATTTAAACAATTGAACATAAAATACCTGATTGATTCAATCAAAATGAATAAATACATTGTAATAATTAACAATAAAAAACTACAATTAATTTAGTAAATAACTGTGTGGCGTGCGCGTTTCCGAACGCTCCACAAAATGTCGACGAACGAGTTTCCCAACGCCCGCGCGCCCCAGACAGAGTGAGCACGTTCGGTAGCTCAAAAAGAAATTGTGTTATTAATGATTAAGCACATAATTGTATTCATTTTAATATATTAATATACACTTAAGTGGTTGAATTAACACCAAAACTGTATATTAAAACAAAATAACAATCACAGTACAAAAATCAGCTGTTTAGTATCTAGGTTGTTGTCACTTTGTTGAATAACCACACTTTTACTAAATCTCTTATAATTTTGCTCTCAGATTGCCAAGACCAGCAAAATTTTCGGAGATGGTTTGATAATATATAAGCTCTTAATTGACACCACTCTCATATTTTTACAACTGGGCCCAAGAATGTATGAAAGCGTATCCGTCTCCTTTCTGAAACTCATTTTCAACAATAAGGTCTCTTGATTTTCCACATTAACATGATCAACGTATTTGTTCAGCGTATAGGACAGTTTTGCATCGAGCAGTTTTGACAATCAGGAATAGTTGCCATGCTGAAGTTAAAAAAAAAATCGTGGACAGCTTTCGTTGGCCAAACTCTATCACTACATAGTACTGGGTGTTTCAGAAGTCCGAAATAATACTTTGACGTTTGCATCAGTATCGGATATACAACTGAATGGTCGAAATTCGAACATGTTTTTCACTTACTGCTACAGCCGTTTTAACGTCCAACTGCTGGGCACGTGCCTCCCCTCAATGCGAGGGGGATTCAGGCCATAGTCCACCACGCTGGTCCAGTGCGGGTTGGCAGACTTCACACATCTAGCGAGAACTAGACAAGTTAGACCCTCAGACGTGCAGGTTTCCTCACGATGTTTTCCTTCACCGTTACATAGCAAGTGATAATCTCGGATGAAAATGAGATTCGCACATAAATCCCAGAGGTGCGAGCCGGGGTGTAAACCTGCACACTTTGATTTGCAAGGCGTGCATTCGACCACTCGGCTACCACTGCTTCCTCACTAGTAATAAAATAATTATTTAGGGGTTGATCACCGCACAGAGTGGTTGCGGAAATGCTTTTTTTCAAATTGCCCAGATCTGGGTGCAGCTGGGATGGCCCCCAGTCCATTGTACGGCACCCATAGTACAAGCGTTACTTAGTTTGGGATCATACGATGAGTATGTGTTGTCTGGCGATATTTGTTTATACAAATCAAAGTACCAGGAGAGCATACCTGTCGAAGAGGTTGATAGCGTTGATGTGTAACCGGGATCGCCCCCAGTCCATTGTACGGTACCCATAGTGCAAGCGTTGCTTAGTTTGGGATCATACGATGAGTATGTGTTGTCTGGAGGTATTTATTTACCTTATTAATTGTTCACAGAATAATTTGAGTCGTTTTCCGCCGAATCTGAAGAAATTATCGCTGCGAGGCACCAGGTGTTATAATCAACCACTCCACTCTTCCTATCTGTGCAAGATACAAGATTATCTGCGGGAATTAGAGGTAAATGCAAGCCGGCAAAAACGAAACGCTTCGCTGTCCGTCCGTCCGTCCTTCCGTCTGTCACCAGGCTGTGTCTCATCAACCGTGATAGTTGGACAGTCGAAATTTTCACAGATGATGTATTTCTGTTGCCGCTTTAACAACAAATATTAAAAAACAGAATAAAATAAATGTTTAAGGCGGCTCCCATACAACAAACGTGATTTATTTGCCGTTTTCAAAGATGACCGTGTGGATAACCGGGCGGGTGAAACCGCGAACCCAGCTAGGTTCGCGGTTTCACCCGCGCTTATTGCGTGATATTATATAGCCTAAGTTGAATTGAGAATGTCCTCCTTTTTGGAAGTCGGTTAAAAAGTAGCCTGTGTCTTGTCACAGGTACTAGACTATCTCTGTACCAAATTTAATTTAAATCGGTTCAATACTTTAGGCGTGATTGCGTAACACACAGACAGAGTTACTTTCGCATATTAGTAAGGATTGTACGGAACCCTTCGTGCGCGAGTTCGACTCGCACTTGTCCGGTTTTTTGTTGTTCTGTGGCCTGGTTACAGTTATTTAAACTATTTTTTTACAAGCTTTATATTAGCTTGCAACGTATGTATGTATGCAAATGAATTTTAAATCAGTTATCTTGGACCGATTGAGCTGAAATTTGGTATACACGCTTATTTTGGATGACAATGCATGCTTAGCTATGTGACGTCATTCTAATTCCAATATGGCGGATCATCCAAGATGGCGGAATAGTTATTTTTTCCGCACTACCACAGAATGGGTATCAAATGAAAGGGCTTGCTGAGGAGAACACGAAAACTAAGGGCAATTAAATAAAAGCTTGTTTTTAAAAAGTTTTTTTTTTTAATATCAGTATCTGGACGTGTCTGCCTGCGAGTGGTTCGAACCGGCCTCCCTGATGCCAGTCAGCAAGGTGCCGAAACTCCAAGAGTTATATATGCGGGAGTGCATGCGCCTCGCCGAATGCGTCGCATACGCATCCCTGGCGGCCAGATACGGATTTCGAACACTTCGGGTAAGTCGAAAAAACCTAGCAAATCAGAATCAGAATATTTTTTATTCATATAAACCAATACAGGCACTTATGAATCTTCAATAAATAGTAAAAATAGTAGCTCTACCACCCATTCGGAATGCATTCCCTATGGAGAAGAATGGGCAAGAAACTCCATGGTTGCTTTTTTTAAATAAGGATTTACATTTTTGTGTTTTTCTTAATTAACAATTATACAATATAAAGTTAATGACACTATACATTCTCAAAACACAATTAAATCACTACACAAACTACGTGTTGGACAAGGTTTAAAGGTAGGAAGGAGGAGGAAAACGGGACAAATAACTAAAATCCCTTAAATGAGTTCCTGTGGAGCCGGACCAGCGCCTGACCAAGCGTGTAGGGACACACAAGCTAAGTATAAATGAACCTATGTCAGCGAAATAATGTAAGCGTCCGACTGGCCAGTATGTTACGCCAGTCGTCGCCCACCATCTGCGTTGATCAGTCGAAATACAATGGTAGCTACCAGTAACACAGTGAAATATATGCATTTTATTTATACCAACAAAACTAATTAGAACCCCCCAAAAAGTGTATTAATTATGCCTTTGATATGTGTGATTTATCGGTAAAAAGTGTGTGATTGATTTTAGGTATTGGTGTGAATTACCCCCTAAATGTGTGTGAATCACCCCCTGAAATTTGTGCGAATCACCCCTGTAATGTGTGATTGATATTCATAATATGTGTGAATGACTTCATAAATATGTGTGAATCACCCCCTGAATTTTGTGTGAACCTACCTCTATAATGTGTGTGATTGATATTCATAATATGTGTGAATTACCCCATAAATGCGTGTGTGAAGCACCACTGACATCTGTGTGATCAATATTTGTAATCGGTATGAATAACCCGAAAAGTATGTGAGAATCACACCTGAAATTGTGCTATTTATATTCGTAATTGGTGTTGATAACCCCATAAATGTGTGTGAATCACCCCTTAAATCCGTGTGATTGTTATTCGACATTAGTGCGAATTGGCCCATAAATACACATTTATGGGCCTCACATGTAACACACACGTGTTACCCCAAAAAAAGTGAGATAGATTCTTATAAAATGAACACTTGCATAGTTAAGAATAACTATTATTTCTACTATTTATTTTGAATCACCAATAAATAATATACATTTTATTACATTCCTAATGTTTTTCCTTCACCGTTTCATAGCAAGTGATAATTCGGATGCAAATGAGATTCGCACATAAATCGCAGAGGTGCGAGCCGGGGTTTGAAACTGCTCACTTTGATTTCAAAGCGTGCGTTCGACCCTTCGGCTATTATTATTATTTATTTCAGCCCTTTTAACGTCTCACTGCTGGGCACGGGCCTCCCCTCAATGTGAGGAGGATTTAAGGCCATAGTCCACCACCCTGGCCCAGTGCGGGTTGGCAGACTTGACACATCTAGCAAGAACTAGACAAGTTAGACCCTCAGACGTGCAGGTTTCATCACGATGTTTTCCTTCACCGTTTCATAGCAAGTGATAATCTCGGATGAAAATGAGCTTCGCACATAAATCCCAGAGGTGCGAGCCGGGGTTTGAAACTGCTCACTTTGATTTCAAAGCGTGCGTTCGACCCTTCGGCTATTATTATTATTATTTACTTCAGCCCTTTTAACGTCTCACTGCTGGGCACGGGCCTCCCCTCAATGTGAGGTGGATTTAAGGCCATAGTCCACCACCCTGGCCCAGTGCGGGTTGGCAGACTTCACACATCTATCGAGAACTAGATAGAACAAGTTCCGTCAGACGTGCAGGTTTCCTCATGATGTTTTCCTTCACCGTTTCTTGAAAATGAGATTCGCACATAAATCTCAGAGGTGCGAGCCGGGGTTTGAACCTGCACACTTTGATTGCAAGGCGTCGGCTATTACTATTAAAATCTGGTTCTGATTCTTCTTTTTCTAATTTAAGGGCTCGGCCCTTGTCGGTGCATCTGATGAAGTCCCCGCCATCTGGGTCTATCCAGTGCAGCCTTCTTCACCTCCACATACGACATGACACCAACCTTATATTTTATTTGACTCATGTAACATATTCGCGGTCTACCTCTCCCACGCTTTCCGTCGATCTTGCCTTCTATGATGTTCCTAATAAAGGTGTCATGTCGCATGAGATGGCCTATCATCTTTCCTCTTCTGTTCCTTATTGTCTCTAATAATGTTCTTCGTTCTTGCACTCTTTTCAATACATCCTCGTTTGTTATCATTTCTGTCCAGCTGATCTTTCCTATTCTCCTCCAACACCACATTTCAAACGCCTCCAACGTTTCTCTATCTTTTTGAGTGAGTGTCCATGTCTCGCACCCATATAGTGCCAAACTCCAGACATAGGTTTTAATAAACTTTTTCTTTACCTTTATTGATATTTTGGACGTGAATACGTATCTTTTATTTTTAAATGCTTGTTTTGCCTGAGCGATTCTAGATTTAATGTCCGGCGTAGACCTGGAGTCCGCTGTGATAATGCTTCTGATTCTTATGATATATATATTTTTTTTTTTTTAAATCCGGACCTCTACCGGCCCAGCCCGCGTGCTCACCTCTGATGTGGGGGTCAGAGTTCTTAAAATTAGCCTTAAGTTTAATGTGTGTAAAATAATTTCTCCAGCCTGGATTATTTTTATTGAAAATAAATAAAAAGTCAACAAAATTTATTTAAAAAGTCAGTTAAAATACATGATGACAAACAAAAAAAGCAAGTAAACTCGTCTTAAAATTAACAATATAAAAAGACAATAAAATAGCAAAAGGCTATGGACAAGGATAATAAACAGCATATAAAACATGATAAAAATATAATAGTGGAGTTTCCCTACTATCCATTGCGCGGATCCGGCAACCAGAGCCATTGATGCGCAGTGTGGTGTAGGCGGCTGTTGGTCGCTTATTGACAAATAAGTTGGCAGCTGGCCTCTTTCTGCTTAGGTTTTATTTCTATCAATGACTCTGGTCGCCACCTCCACGCATCTTATGATATATTACTTGTCAGGTGTTGGACGCCCGGGGGTCTCCGCTGGCGGACTCTGAAGTCTCGGCTTTGGGCTGGCTGCCGCTGCTCGAGGAGTTGTACGTGGCGCCACCTGCGGGAGGCGCGAGAGTTCCTGAACACGCGCACGGCCTCAATGAGCTGCTGCCGACCTTTGACGAACTGGACCCATGGGAGACGGAGGTAAACTACTAATATGCTGCAGAAACTCGAAGTTTGTGGGGTTCGATTCCAGTTAGTGACACGGTGTTTCAGAAGTCCGAAATAATCGTTTGACGTTTACATCAGTATCGGGTATACAACTGAATGGTATAAGAATTTGATCGAAATTCCACCATGTTTTTTCAAACTTTTTTTCGTCGTTAATTTCTATAACTCTTAATATCCCGAGTCCTATGTAATATTTGCATGTTCTGTTTTGTGAATATTGGTAGTCGCCCCTCATAAGTGTAGTTTACACTGCTGAATAGGGTTATGGATGTACCCAAAGGCCAGAACACGATACCTGTGACAAATATACAAAGGTCTAACTCAAAAACTATGATAGTTGGGTATAAACTGTCTTCACTGAGCATCCACATATGAGCTACCGTATATGTACCCAAAGTATTATATCGGACTTCTGATACACCCTGTATATCACACTAGCTTCTACGTGCGACTTCGTCCGCGCAGATTTCGATTATTCAATATCCTTATAAATTATAGCCCATATGTTATTCTGATGTATAAACAATAATACTGTAAAGTTTCATCAAAATCCGTTTAGTAGTTTTTCCGTGAAAGAGTAACAAACATCCATCCTCACAAACTTTCACATTTATAATGTTAGTAGGATTTTGTCCCAGTCTGGGTGTAACTGGGACCGCCCCAGTCCATTGTACGGTACCCATAGTACAAGCGTTGCTTAGTTTGGGATCATACGATGAGTACGTGTTGTCTGGCGATATTTGTTTATACAAATCAAAGTACCAGGAGAGCATACCTGTCGAAGAGGTTGATAGCGTTGATGTGTAACTGGGATCGCCCCCAGTCCATTGTACGGTACCCATAGTACAAGCGTTGCTTAGTTTGGGATCATACGATGAATGAGTATGTGTTGTCTGGAGATATTTATATTTTCATCTGGTGATTATTTTAATTTGGAAATTTCCATCCTTTCCACTATGTTTATAGGCTCCCGAATACTTCGCGAACAAGTGCTGCGAGATCCCGGATAGTCCACCGCCGGATAAGACTAACGAGAATGCGGAGACTCGTGACATTGCCGAGATAAGGGAGCTTAGTCCGAGCGATGCGGTGGGCGACAGGCCCTGGGGCGGCTACGAAAGAAGGTATTTACATCAATACTGTTGTACAACCTCGCCGGTATAACGCTCGCCTTGAACGCCAGGTGTACGAGTTCAAATCCCGGGCTCGCACCTCTGGGCCCGTTCAAGTATTACGTAAGCACTATAGGGGGGTGGGGGGTCTTTGTTTTGCTTATTTTGGATGACATGGGGGGGAGACGAGACTAGATGATGATTACGTCATCGTTAGTTATTTACTTTTTTACACGAATGGCAACTCTCACATTGTCTATGCTTGAAAACGAAACGCATTTTCGGGGATAAAATTATAATTATAATATAAAAAGACATTTTTAATTGAAAAATGTTTACGTAAGCATGGGGGGAGGGGGCTTTGCATGCAAGCATGGGGGGGGGGGGGTTTGCTTACTTTTGCTGACGAGGGGTATGGGGTGGTAAATAATTGTAATAAATCTGCTTACGTAATACTTGAATGGCCCTCTGAGATGATTTTCATGTGCGAATGTCATTTTCAATAATGTTTACCACTTGCTGAACGGCGAAGGAAAGCATCGTGGGGAAACCTGCACGGATATAGAAGGGCGTGTGAAGTTCACCAATCCGCATTGAGCTAATGTGGTGGACTATGCCCCAAATCTTCCTTGTATTGAGGGGGTATGTGCCCGGTATAATGGCAATAGGTTAGTTTAGTTAGCGGATACGGATCTTTTATTAAAAACTTCCTATAATTAATATAATACATAATAATACATCATCACGCCTGTATTCCCCGAAGGGGTAGGCAGAGGTGCACTGCAGTGCGCCCACACTTCGCCGATGTATTTTGGTCCCAATGTAATAGGGGGCGAGCCTATTGCCATTGTACCGGGCACACAGGTTTCCTCACGATGTTTTCCGTCACCGTTTCTTAGCAAGTGATAATCTCAGATGAAAATGAGATTCGCACATGGAACCCAGAGGTGCGAGCCGGGGATAGAACCTGCGCACTTTGATTGCAAAGCGTGCGTTCGACCACTCTGCTACCACTGCTATTAATGCATTAATGTTTAATAAGCTTATCACAAAGATTAGTCATTGATCTCATTACAAAGAAGACCTTTGAGTTACGTAATGTTGGTATGGTGACTCACTACGATAAATGTTTGCAATATAAAGGTTCCAAATATTTGACTTTAATAAAAATAATCCGAATGGAGTTTAATAGGTTTTCATTGTTATCTAACCACCTGTAAGTATATAGAATCTGTCTTCAAAATTAATAAGGTAAAAGATTCGCCGAAAAAGTAACGGATACGGATAAATTAGACCAACCACACTTTCGACTGGCGAAAATTCACACATCTTTTATGGGGTACTGTGTCAAATTTTATAATAAAATTCCCCCTAACCGTCATTAACCTAAATGAAACTAAATTTAAAACTTGCATTAGACATACACTATGCAGGCGCGCATACTACACAATAGGTGATTATTTAGAGGATAAACACGCTTGGTCAGGCGCTGGTCCGGCTCCACAGGAACTAGTTTAGGGGATTTTAGCTATTTGTCCCGTTTTCCTCCTCCCTCCTTCCTACCTTTAAATCTTGTTCAACACGCAGTTTGTGTAGTGATTTAATTGTGTTTTGAGAATGTATAGCCTCATTAACGTTATATTGTATAATTGATAATTAAGAAAAACACAAAAATGTAAATCCTTATTTGAAAAAAGCAACCATGGAGTTTCTTGCCCATTCTTCTCCATAGGAAATGCATTCCGAATGGGTGGTAGAGCTACTATTTTTACTATTTATTGACGATTCATAAGTGCCTGTATTGGTTTATATGAATAAAAAATATTCTGATTCTGATTCTGGATCTTTATTTCCCCTCGGATATCCGCGGATACGGATATCCGGCACATCACTAGTCAATAACCTTTTATTTTCTTTTTTACAGGATAATAGTGATTCAACCGAACGCAAACCATGAGATGGTTGTGCAACGTCACCGGCCGCCGGCGTACGACCTGGTGCTCGACCAGCCGCCGCCGCTGGTCGCGTGCAAGCGGCCCCACGACGACGAAGCCCTCAACCTGGTGAAACGCCCCCGCCAGGACGACGACTCGGGCGTCAGTGACGAGGCGTCCACCCACGACGACGATACCGACGAGAGTGCGAATCGCCCCAACAATGGGCCGAATCAACCCAACAATGAACCCAATCAACCGAACAATGGCCCGAATCGACCCAGTGCTGAACCTAACAACCCGGAAAGTGGAATGAGTCGCCCCAATGACGGCGCCAATCACCCCCTAGATAGTGCGAGTTGCCCCATGCTAGATTTATATCGCTCTAATGTACGTGTGAATCGTCTCGGTGGTGGTGCGAATCGGCCCCATGAGGATGCTAATCGTCCCAACAACGCGAATGGTGGTGGCAATCGTCCCAACAACGAACCCAACAACGCTAATGGTTGTGCGAATCGCCCCAATAACGAACAGAACAACGCTAATGGTGGTGCGAATCGCCCCAACAATGCACCGAACAACGCGAACGGCGCTGCGAATCAACCCGACGATGACATGAACCCGCCAGTTCGCAGGGTGTACCGCCAACAATTTAGAGTCACCAGCCGGTACATAGGCCCGAGTCGACGCAACGACGAGCCACCGAACGAAGGTGGTCCGAATCCGCCAAATAATTGGATGGACATTTTGCGGCACGAGGCGGCCGCCGATCATTTGGATCGCGCGCAACGCAACGAGCGCGAGGCGTGTCCACACGTGCGTAGGAATCATCGCGGCGCCCGCTTCTGCGACGGCCCTAGTTCGGCCGCACACGTGCTCATGAGATTGAGCGCATCTCCCACCGACATGCAAATATACCACAGCCACAACTACGATTTGGTCACAGACTCCTCAGTTTTCAGATTCGGCAGAGGCGTCAACGAGCATGTGGTCCATCTAGGGATGCTGCCCGTCGAAGAGTTTCGCGCACGGCCCGACAGATCTAATCTCAGAGTTCTCTCCATAACCGGCTATAGGAATATCACGGATAGGAGCTTGGTCCATTTGGCGACGGCCGCCCCCCATCTCAGGCTGTTGGACTTCACTGAAACGAACGTGACCGACCGCGGGGTGGACATCTTCAAGGCGATCAGACCGGATTGCGAGGTCAAATATAGTATATTTTCCGGTATCATCAAATAGATTTGTTTATTAAAGGAACAAAAAGACATACAGATCGTATCAGAAGTCCGAAATAATACTTGGGGGCCATATAGGACAGATGATAAGCAATCAACACGTTCAAGCAAAATATACGTAACTAATTTAGTTTCTGAGCAATTTGTGTCCAAAGTTGGTGTCAAAACTTACGCACCGCGACCCTAAAAATCAGCTGATGAGGCGAATGAACTCGCTTTAAAGTGATGAGGGAGTGATAGATATGACACAAGGTTTTTACCTACGAGCATAGTTCAATACAGAAATAAAAATCGGTCACTGTAGTTACCTAACTATGACAACAAATCATACTTATTTTAAATCGATGTAAAGTAAAACTTCTACACAAGCAAATAATCCATTTTCGTTTTAGTTTTCGTGAACGGATTTATTTTTAAACTGAAACATAGTGAGAGTTGATTAAAAGAAAAAAAATATTATTTTATTATTATTATTTGTCTTTATCATAATCACTACAATTCTCAGAATACAAGTAGGTACCTAATGATGTAGACAATTATTAGAATTGGTCTGGCATATCTGAAAGACTTTAATCTTTGATTACTCTAATAATCATGGCCGCGAATATGTCAATGTAGTGAACATTAGCGGGCGGAGATATCACACAGAAGGACAATTTTCGTCCAATGACAAATCATCGGCCATATTGCATCAGCGGTGATTGGCCCAGTGTTGCAGCGCGGTAAAACACTGTGCCTTCGTGCAATGTCGGAGCGGTCCTTTGATATTTTTATTTAATAAAAATAACGTAAATCAAAATATTTATTTAGTTCCTTGCAATCCGTCAAGGCGGTTACTTGTGTTCCGAAAAATGTCTCGTTCTCCGCGTAATAGTGAAGTGTTTTCAAACTCGGAAAACTATGAGATGATTTTGTGCATTGGTGCGACTAAAGGGAATACCGGTAACAGTTTTGTGATTTCTTTTATGTCCTCTAAAAACGTGAAAGTAATATTTACTCAAGTGTGCAGGTGGGTAGGTACCTACCTAGCTCTTTGTGATATGTGAGAAGTGAATAAATTCCAATTAAACCCACGGATTGATACACTGCACACATGGCCACGGGTAAATACTTACCTACTATTATTATCTTTATAGCAGTTTTTACTCGGACGATTGGGTCCTTTAATTAAGTAAGTGGTTACCCAGATACCTACTTACTATTACAATTAGTGAAGAAAATCTGTTAAACGAAAACTTACGTACCTACCTACCAACAAAAAACTTCGTTATGGTCGCTAGTCGCTACCCAGATACCTACTTACTATTACTGTTAGTGAAGAAAATCTGTTAAATGAAAACTTACGTAGGTACCTTCTAATTTACAATTTTAATAACCTTACCAACCAACCTACTTCTTAAGAACGTAGTTATGTAATTAGGTAGATACCTAGACACCTGTTGTAAAAAGAAGTCATACATCTTATTCATTAGTACCTAAATAGTGTTTGTAAGGTAAGTAGGCCGTCTGGGATCCTAGATAGATACCTACACACTAACCCAAGTTTCAATAGCACAAACCCCCTACGGTAAAGCTGCCGCTCACGGCCAACAGCGTAGTCATTATCAAAAATAAAACAGCTACCAGGTTCATTTTGATAGAAAGCTACCTACCAAACCACAAAAGATTTAATAATGTTTGCTATTTAGCAACAAAAAATAAAATGTATGAATGCGTTTTACAAAAGGTGTCTCGATACCTACCTATTTACATAATTACCTTCATTAAAGGAAGCTTGGTTCTCGGCGGTTAAATTTTACAGTAATTTCATTACCAATGTTTTGGTCATTCTCATACCTACCTAGGAATATCAAAATTACTGTCAATTACAATGACCGACGAGTGCGAAAGAGAGGCGCGAGTGCGAAAGAGACCGCTGTGGGCGAGTTGGCAACGGGCGACCGACACAATCAAAGCCGCTCAAAGACACCGCGCCGCCGCGCGCCGGCCGGCCGCGTGCCGCCGCCGCTTCACCCCTGTACCCCACCCCCGCGCGGCTCGTGTGTTAAGAGTACTAGTACCCGCTGTGGGCGGGGTTTGTCACAATGGGTGTGGAGCATTGACCTTTAAATAAACAGCTGGTTCACGTTTTGCGAAGGGCCGACCGAAAATTGTTTAAAAAATGAATTTCCTAGATTTGTATGAAAGAATAAAGTTAAGAATTTTAACTTAATGTCTGGGCCATATAGCTCCACTCCTTATAGCGATATACAGGTTCAATTATTATTTCGGACTTCTGATACACCCTGTATATGCGTCTCGTATGATTTTTATTTTGATGTATTCAAACTTGTTAAACTTGAAAACAAAGTTTAAAGGTTACATGAATTTGGATTGCCATGGTATGTGTCAACTGTAAGAAGTGTATCAGAAGTCTGAAATTATGTTTTAGGGACATACGGTAGCTGATATGTAGATGCTTAGAAAAGACAGACTATACCTAACTAACATAGTGTCTGAGTTACAGACCTTTGAGTGTTTGTCACAAGTATTGTTTTGTGGTCTCAGGGTACATCCGTAACTTAATTAAACAGTGTAAACTGCATCTACAAAGGGCAGCTATTGAGAGTAACAAAATTCCGCATACGACTCGAGATATTGTTTTTAAAAACATTGGAATTTCGATCAAATGTTTGCACCATTCAGTTGTTTTATACTTGTGCAAAGAAGTATTATTTCGGACTTCTGAAAAACGTCACTATTTATTATGATAATGTTGATGTTATATTATTATTTATGAACCTATGTAGTTAAGTGATTATTTAATATTTTCCTAAAAGGTGTCACGGATGATACAAGGTGTCCACTTTCTAGAGAAGTCTGGAAAACAAGATACACAGGGAAAAGGCGATCTAGTAAATCGTTTAAATTTCTAAGTGAAGCACATGCTTTTTTATTTTTTTTTCAAAATTTGCGCTCCTTATAATCTCACATAAATGAATTTTATTCTTATGTTATCACTATAAATCTAATTTAAATAAAAAAAAAACATTTTTTTTTTCATCAGAAAATATTTAATTTGGTATTTAGTCGAACAAATTTATTTATTAAAGTTTTCTGGGATTTTTTTTGCCATTTAGAATAGACACTGATAGGTTTTTGTCAAACTTTATTTGCGTAAGCCTGGATTAGGTCAGTTAGAATTAAATTAAAACCGGCCAAGTGCGAGTCGGACTCGCGCACGGAGGGTTCCGTACCATTATCTATAAAAACGGCGAAAAATCACGTCTGTTGTATGGGAGCCCCCTTAAATATTCATTGTATTCTGTTTTTGTTGTTATAGCGGCAACAGAAATACATCATCTGTGAAAATTTCAACTCTGTAGCTATCACGGTTCATGAGATACAGCCTGGTGACAGACGAACGGACGGACGGACAGCAAGACTCAGTAATAGGGTTCCCGTTTTACCCTTTGGGTACGGAACCCTAAAAAATGATTTCTGTTTAAAATTTTAAGTGCCGTATAGTCACAAGGTAATATTTATTGTAATATGTAATTAATATAATGTATAGGCGAGCGCGTGACACTCGCTTTGGGTCGTTTGGGCCCGTCTTCGCTGTGCCGGTGGTGGCGTTTCGACCACTGGTGGTGACTCGACCAATTGGGCGTTGTTAAACGGTTCCTAAAGAAGGCCTTGTCAATCGACAATAAGGATCCTATCGAAAAATAAAAGCAAATAAAAATTGAAGAGTACATGCAAATAACAGGGAACGTCCTAGTTAATGAATTTTGAGAAAAATCAATTTGAAAGTTCAACTATTCTAACAACTCTATAGTTTGGCCATAAACAAAACTGCATTTTTGGCGCCCGCTGTTAACTTTTTTTAAATTCTAATGTTTAGGATTCAAGATTCCTCACAGAAAAAAAATTTGTGACATTCCTTGTTATTTGCCTGTACCCTTCAATTTTACCATCCCACATGTCCCACATGTAATACATTATCAAACTTGGAGTCATCCGCCATCTTTATCACTGTCATTATCCATTTTTATTTATAATGTGTATTTATTGAATTTGTCCTTGCTATTAATTACTTGACAGTGGCGAAATACTCGCGCTAGTCGCAGGTGATGCCATTCCTCATCTTATTCCATTAAATATCATCAGTTCGCTCATTTCGTTAAAAAAAGAATTATCAAACTTCAAGCTGCCATATCTCAAAACTGACTTGAGGTGGATTGGACCCTTTTTGTCTATGTCCAATTGTTATGAAGGATTATCCTGTGTTAAAATGATTTGTTTAGGTATTTCGGTCGCTGAGACGATTCTGCCCACCCATAGATTTAAAACTAATTTTATTGAAATTTAAATTCTGCAAAATGTTTACAACGGAAGTTTTTGTGGCTCTGCTCACTGCGCCGTATAGTTGCTGATTCAATTGCCTTCAGTGAATTTCGTAAAGACTGCCTTTGCCATTCAGTCTTTATGTAGATTGATACAGAGTAAATTTTTGAATAAAATGCATGTGAACTCGTTCGTCTCAGTAGTGTGTTCAGATAATAATGGGTCATTTCGAATTTTTTTTTGCCACGTTTCGCAAATTTTGTGTTATTGTATTTTCGCGAGATTTGTCCCCAGCCATATTAGTTATGAAATACGTCGCGCGCTCGATAATTAGGTTAATATACAATATGATTCAGTATGGGTACACCATGCCTGCACCCCTACGTCACAAACAGTATATAAAATCATTTTATAAACACAATATTGATTTTTTTTTTCGTCGTCTGCAAAATTAAAACATTGAATTATTGTCTATGCTTTGACCAAGCCTAGGCATGGTCAGTTAGGTCTCTTGTACCAGTGCTGTGTTCATCTTTAGATCAAAGAGAGTTTAAAGGGGGGGATCCATTTGCGAGCCAAACAGTCTACTCTCATCGTTGGAGAAGTAATGGCGTGCTCCCAGACGGAGTTTCCGAATTTCGAACGAATTTCAAGCATGCACAAAGAGCCAGCGAGTAAGTCCGCCGGTTTTTAAGTCCGCAGACTTTTAAGTGCTCCATTGGCAGATTAGACCTTTGGCTCGCGAGTTCGTTGGCGAGCCGACGGTTTTACTCGCAAATAGATCACCCCCTTAAAAGTAAAAGCTGATTTTAGAGCTGTTTTTCGACGAAATTTCAAAGATAACTTTATCACGTCAAACTTATTATAATCGATTTCTGTCCCCTTACCTGTCATGCATAATTTTTTTAAATAGTACTTTCAGTTTTTATATTAAGCTTGTAATAATACAAGCTTTATATTAACTTGCAATGTATGTCCGGGTGGAATCTTGCAACTGAATTTTAAATGAGTTATCTTTAACCGATTGTGCTGAAATACACGCTTATTTTGGATGACAATGCATGCTTAGCTATGTGACGTCATTCTAATTCCAATATGGCGGATCATCCAAGATGGTGGAGTAGTTATTTTTTCTGCACTACCACAGTATGGGTAATGAAAGGGCTTGCTTAATAAAACACGAAAACTAATGACAATTAAATAAAAGCTTGTTTTTTTTTAAGTTTTTTAACATTAGTTTCACAGTTAACTCAGTAGATAATCTGTTATATATTGTTAGTCTATTATATAAAACTTTAAGCGGGGGTGATAAGACGCCTGATTTCACATATTCGTCTAGAATAAGTTTGGGAGCTATTTTAAGGGCTATAATACACATTTGAAATCATATTGTGTTAGGGTTAAGTTATGCTACATACCATTATGAATGATAAGATGTATGTTATAAGATAAACTTAATTATTTTTAGTTTACATATTGTTTTCATATATTTACGCGAATACTATACATTGAAATAAAACTATTTTACGGATTTTATCGCGTTTATTTACTATTTTATTTTCCCGACGTTTCGGCTGCTTTACAGCAACCATGGTCACGGGGGGACTGAGGTGTTAGACGTCCTGATGTCGTAGTTCCAAATGTTCCAAGCAAAACCAAGTGTACCATTGCAAGACCTCAAGACACCGTAAGCACTTTCTGCGTGGATCGGACCGCAAACAACAACTAAATATGAGGGTACCCAGTTATTAACTATGACATCAGGACGTCTAACACCTCAGCCCCCCCGTGACCATGGTTGCTGTAAAGCAGCCGAAACGTCTGGAAAATAAAAAAGTAAATAAACGCGATAAAATCCGTAAAATAGTTTTATTTCAATATTTTTAGTTTGCTATATGTGCCAGCCGTAGGAATGTAACCTTAATTTCCAATATGTTAAGCACGTTTATCCTTTGGCATAATAAGTAGATAAAATTATTAAAATCGGTAGTTGTAGCTTGTGCGCCAAGACTAGGCGTATGTCACGGAATATCTTGATGTTGTCTCTTTCTCTCGCATGAAATGAGACTGAAAGGGAGCGAGTGAATCCGTGACAAAGTTCTTGTCGGGACATGCTTGCGCCACTGGGCTATATATAAAGACAATTTGGAATGTTTTTTATAAGTCTGTGTTTTTTTTTTTGGACAGAACAAAATGAGCGAAAATTTAAGAATATGCCATAGTATGGATAATATAATAAATATGCATCATCATGTCTGTTTTCCCGGAAGGGATACGCAGAGGTGCACTGCAGTGCACCCTCACTTTGCTGATGCATTTTGGTCCCAATGCAATGTAGGGGCCTATTGAAATTATACCGGGCACATTCCCACTCAATACGAGGGAGATTTGGGTGTGGTGTGAGCAAGGGATTTGAAGTTGCAACCCTTAAGTTTAAGGGGAACGTTCTATCCACTAGGCCAGGGCTGTCCAAGCTGTATAAGTGCTGCTCATCGATCCCATTTTCAAGCCAAAATTTGTTATCTTCTTATTAAAACATGCGGCCCGCGGGCCGTTGTTTGGACAGCCCTGTACTATAGTCGTATTTTTAATTAGACGAAGTCAACTGACGTTTACTGTGTTGTCAGTTTTTGATGAAATAAAAATAGTGTTGTGACAAAGTGAATGATTGAATAAACTCCTGAATGAATGAAATTGCCTCGATTGTCTTTTATAGTTTGAAATGATTAACTATTCACACTCATTGTTCATTCATCTGATTGAACGAGAACTGAACGCATCACTATTACTTTAAATATGACAACATTATTTTACAAAATGACATTAGCTACTGTCAGTTGGCTTCGTCTAATTAAAAATACGACTGTAGGCTGTCGCTGCTTTTTATGAATAAGGCATAGAATCGGTAATAAGGAATTGCGAAAATATAATTTTCGCGAATTGGCTTTCAAATCTCAGTTAGTATTGATGGCTCTGAATATTTATTGTAATTAGATGTAATTTAATAAATTATAATTCTTATATTATTTCTAAATTATAATTTATTCCTTTATAGATTCGATGATAAGAATGTATTTAAAAACATGTGATTAATTCCTGAATAAATTGTATGGAAAATATTCTTTTTTCTTTTTTTACGAAATGAAATTTTAATGGAACAAGAAAAAACTACTACGGCAAAAAGGGATAAAATCGGGGTTTACATGGTTTACAAAAATCGACTCCTATTGTTGAAGTCGGTCAAAATGTAGCCTATGTTACTCGGGATTTAATAACGAATCGATTGACACCTTATTCATCAAAATCGGATGAATAGTTTAGGTGCTACGGAGGAACATACGTACCTATACTGCTAAAATCATAACCCTTCCTCTTGGCTTCGTCGTAGTTGGGTAAAAATATGAGGAATGGCTCCACCTGCGATTAGCGTGGGTATTTAATACTGTGTCAAGTAATTAATAGATAGATATATGAAGCCTTTATTCACTGACCATTAGTACCTTAACTTACAATATAAAAACCGGCCAAGTGCGAGTCGGACTAGCGCACAAAGGGTTCCGTACCATTATCTATAAAAACGGCAAAAAAATCACGTTTGTTGTATGGGAGCCCCCTTAAATATTTATTTTATTCTGTATTTTAGTATTTGTTGTTATAGCGGCAACAGAAATACATCATCTGTGAAAATTTCAAGTCTCTAGCTATCACGGTTCATGAGATACAGCCTGGTGACAGACGGACGGATGGACGGACGGACAGCGAAGTCTCAGTAATAGGGTTCCAGTTTTACCCTTTGGGTACGGAACCCTAATAATTGATTAAGTGTAATCTAAATAAAGTTCTAAAACAAGTATTATTTTCATCAACCAGATAATTTGTCAGGCTGTCCTCCGACATAGGCCTCCCCTAATTCCTTCCAGATTTTTCTTTCGCGACACAAAGCGGTCCATCCACTAACGTTCATTCCTGCCGGAATCTACAATCCTTACGGTATGAACGCCAGTGGATTTGCAAGAGCGAGAAAAAATGACGGTATTAAAATCCCGCCTTCCCTCCCGTGCGAAGGACGCGACGCGCTCTGTGATCAAGTAGTGCCTGTTTATTTGTCCGGCGTGATTGAGCGCTCCTTTGTTATCATTTTGTAAATCCATAAAGATAATTCAAAATGACGAGCATTCCTTTTAAATGACAACAATCTTAATAAAATAATAGGATTTTAACCATCCACAGACACGCAATCTCTCGGTATTTATTTATTTATTTAATAGGTTAGCCAACAATTGTATACACTAATACACTTGCTACTTACTGACTAGTCTACATTTATAAGTGTAACAATCTCTTACAGGCTAACACCGCATGCACAGTTTAACGGTAGATACTATGACTTAATCAAGATTTAAAAAAAATTAAAATAAAAAAAATAAAATGGAAATACAAATATTGTGATCAACTTTTTTCCAGAATGTGTAATCACTGGTAACATAAGAATATAACTGTTTAAAATGGTAGAAGTACAATAAAAAAATTAATAAAAAGGAAAAAGAAGAAAAACATCATTGGTTTTGAGTAAGGCAGTTCGTAACATTTCTACGAAAAATGCCTATGCTATCCTGATGCACTGACTATGTATCCTGATGGTATGACTGACAAGATGCAAACTGACAGGAATGTACCTAAACGTGTGTATGGTCACTGGAGGATTGTTTTTCCTGTCGGACTGGCGTGTGGTGATAAAGTCAGGGGAAATAACGTAGGATTGTGGTTTAATTAACGGTTCAACGGTTTTATTTTATTCCGTCGCTTTGCCGTACAGTTTGCACAACGGGACAAGTCAGAAGGAATGAACGTTAGTGGATGGGCCGCTCACAACACACCTACACCAGCCTCAAACAGACACCGATCTCGCCGGCGAGGTCGAGGAAACCCCTCTTCCGCTCGTAGGTGCATCTTTGCACCTAGGAGCGCAGTCACTACCTCTCCCTTCACGGTAACTGCCCAAGCCGAGGTCGTGCCCTCTGTGGCGCCCTTGAGCTAGTTGCCACCCCTTTCCGCCCTTCAGGCCTTGGTTGGAGTGCACTCTGCGCTCGCCACTCCTCCGGTAAAGCTGTAAAGGCCACCTCACGGCCAACAGTGTAAGTCCTTCAAAAAAAAAAAAAAAAAGGATGGGCCGCTAATCTTCTTCATCCTTGGGGTAAATCATCTTCCCATCTCTTTGTTTGACGTCCTCTTTTTCTTTTTCCGTTTCTAGGGTACCATTCCATGTCTTTCGTCCATTTTTCTATGTTTGTTCTCATAGTAATTAATAGCAAGGGCTAACTCAATATACATACTTTGGCAGTAAGACTATATTTGTATTTAATATTAGACTGCCGTGAGTATACTTCTTCTCTAGTATTGTGGCAAAGGTGCGGTCTGCTCTCATGGCATTGCTGCTCCTGAGAATGTATTACTCGCAATTATCATTTTGAAAAGAGTAACCATTGAGTTTCTTACCGGCTCTTCTCAGTGGAAGCAGCATACCGAACCGGTGGTAGAATCTGACTATTTTTAAGTGCTTTTTGGCCTACACGAATAAAAAAAAAATGATTTTGATTTTCCTGCCAGACTGGGGGTATGCATGGTGGGGTCCGCTACGCCCCACTGTTATTGTTAAAGAATTTCTATATATAGTTCAGATCGTTGTGAACTCTCCTTGCGCGAGCTAGCAATTTCATAGTACTTTGTATGGCGGTACGATTTCTTGTACGTAGGGATGTGACTTGGTTATTAAATAATCGATTTTTCTCTCTTTACAATTAATTTTTAGATACCCAATCGATTAATGTTTACTGCCCTATTGTATGTATACTGTTGTACGCCGTAGATCGCCCAATGACCGATTAATATAAATCGATTATTTTTCACATCCCTACTTGTACGCGTAGAATTGCAATGTTGGTAGTAGCGCCATCTAGGGGCGATTGGCGGAAGTTCTGCTTTGTGGCGAGATATAGGGGTCGCCACAACATTATAAATAAAAATGCGTGATGAAAGTGATAAAGATGGCGGATGTCTCCATCAGGCTTAGCATCACCGTTTAGACATTAGCTTTATCCCTTTCAACTGTCAGATTTGGCGATAAAATTACGTCACACCGAGCCATTTCCAGGCCCCGTAGCATGACCGCGTAGACATAAGTTTTATCTATTTCAACTGTCGAGAAAATGACGTTACTTCGAGCAGTTTGTACTGAACATGGCTCGGTGACGTCATTTTATCGACAGTTGAAATAGATATAACTTATGTCTACGCGGTCATGCTACGGGGGCTGTACAAGAAGCTCGAAGTGACGTCATTTTCTCGACAAATCTGACAATTGGAAGACGCGAGTGTCTTGACGCCCTAGTGTGTTGATGGCTTAAGGTAAATGAATATTGAAAATACATACATCATCACGCCTGTATTCGCCGAAGGGGTAGGCAGAGGTGCACTGCCGTGCGCCCACACTTCGCTGATGTATTTTGGTCCTAATGTAATAGGAAGCGAGCGTATTGCCATTATTACCGGGCACATTCCTCCTCAATACGAGGAGATTTTTGAGCTATAGTCCACCACGCTGGCCCAGTGCGGGTTGGTGAACTTCACTCGCCTTTCTATAGACTCAGGTTTCCTCGCGATGTTTCCCTTCACCTTCACTTGCTAAGTGGTAATCTCTGATGAAAATGAGTTTCGCACATGAGAACCAGAGGTGCGAGCCGGGGTTTGAACCTGCACACTTTGATTGCACGGCGTCCGTTCGACCACTCGGCTACCACTGCTTATGAATATTGAAATTTTGATTATATTCGAGTCTACATAATTAATCGTATGATTGGAACATGTTTCGATAATGTAAGAACAAGATGGCAGTATTGGATACTTATAGCACGTAATACCTAGTTTATTTTTAATTCAGTAGCTGTATGCTTGAGAACAACAAAATGTTTAAACTTTTTATAACACGTAAGTTCTTAAATCTTAATTTTGTGTTTATATCTCATTGTTCTTGTAGATTACATTTTTAAATATAAGTAAATACATTTCAAAATATTAATAAACCGCCCAAGTGCGACTCGGACTCGCGCACGAAGGGTACCGTACCATTATTTATAAAAACGAGCAAAAAAATCACGTTTGTTGTATGGGAACCCGCTTAAATATTTATTTCATTCTGTTTTTTAATATTTGTTGTTGTAGCGGCAACAGAAATACATAATCTGTGAAAATTTCAACTGTCTAACTATCACGGTTCATGAGATACAGCCTTTTATTTATTATTATAAATGTGCAAGTTTGTGAGGATGGATGAATGGATGTTTGTTTCTCTTTCACGCAAAAACTACTGAACGTATTTTAAGGAAACTTTAAAGTATTATTGTTTATACGTCAGGTTAACATACACGCTATAATTTATAACAATATTGAATATAATAGAAGTCTGCGCGGACAAAGTCGAGGGTAGAAGCTAGTTATTTAATATAAGGATCGGTGTCGTGGTTTGTAGGCCGCTCAGCTGCATCGGGTAGCAGGTTCGATTTCCGACAGCTTCAGAATTCGACTATTACCTTTTTGGACTTTGCCCTGGTCTAGGTGCAACTTGAATCGCTCCGGGTCCATTTTATTTGGGTATTCTGCCAGTGGCAAGTAATTAATAGCAAGGACGAATTCAATAAATAAAAATAGGTAGTGAAGACGATTGTTGAAGCTATTTTACGTAATAATAGTTCCATTGAATTCCTAAAGATGTCTCTGCAAAATATTGACTTTATTAAAATAGTTTCACCATGTCTCCGATAGATGTCGCTGGCTCGATTGTTGCTATTTTTGAAACGCGGTGTTACGATTCGTTCCTGTTTTCCTTCATCCAAGCCACCCTGAACGGTCCCGCCTTACTTCCAAGTACAGATCCTTCGATCCTTGTTTTATTTATTTTATTTTATTTGGGGTAATAAAAAAACTAGATTATTCTAAACAGTAAATAGTACTAATAGTATATCCAACACCATCACCCACGAAATAAGCTATATTACATTTAAGTTAAATAAATTAAGTGAAGCTAATAATTTGTATTTGGGTAGACAGTTATAATGCTCTGGACTGGACTGGACTGTTGGATTTTTTTTTTTTTTAACGAAATGAGCGAAATGATGATATTTAATGGAATAAGATGAGGAATGGCATCACCTGCGACTAGCGCGTTGAACGATATAGAAAGATTCAGTTCATTCAGTATATTATTATCTACTTAATCCTTTTTTTCAGATACTCTCATCGCTATACTTCATGCTGACGCAGCTATAAGACTATTTGATGGATACAAACAATATCACCAAAACATACCGGCCGACAAAAACGTTTCGTTTAAACACAAAAATAACGAAATACCAAATATTTACGCGCAAAAATATAACGTTAATTATATCGATGAAAACCAATTTTATATACAGAACGGTGGTCAGAAGAATCTCGACATGCGACGAGCCAGCGTTTTAAATTGGTTTAAAACTGTCTTATTATCTACTCGTACTACAACAGTCCCGCAAGATACAGCAATAACAAAAGTAAACGAGACGGATATAAAAGAAATATTATTAAAATTAACAACGGTATTAGAAAATATCAACAATTTAATATTGAAAGAAGCGAAAGACGGTTTTTTAATTATTAAAATGCCGTTAAACAACGGAAGAGTTAAACGAGACGTTAACGCGGTTAATTTAACTGTTGTCAGAAATAACGATACTTTAGTTAACAAAGAAACGTTTGATTCAAATAATACTGTATTAAGTGGACGTCGTTCAATGTCATTCATTCCTTATGAGTCTCCAGCAACGGAAATCAAGAAAAAACTATTATTTTATTTAGACGAAACATTCTCAGATATACATAATAAGTTGCAACCGCTGAACAATCTCAAAGTGATCTTATCTGACGACAATAACTACAGAATCGGATATCTAACTGCCAATATTGACACGCTCCAAAGTAATTTGGATAAAATGAAAGTAAATATGGACAAAAATAAGCAAACTTGGGACGATTCGAAGATTTTAGACTTGTTCGATAAGTTAAAAACGGCTAATAAAGTTATAACTGAGTTACTTGATAGTCTACAACGAATCGTACCGAAATATTAAAAATCTTTCAAACTAATGCGAACGAGAGAATGATTCGATTGCTTAAATCTCATTTCACCACTCTCAAATGTGCTATTGTCATATTGAGAAAAAGCTATTTGACTTAAACGACATTTTGTTAACTTTACACGAGAGCGCACTCATTCGACGCAGAAAAAATCGCTGATTCCAAACATGTATATAAGTCAATATCGCCCAAAAGTGTCGCTTAAGTCAAATAGGCTTTTGCCCCTTGATATGTTTTAAACCGATTCATCCGCCATCTTTATCACTGTCATCATTCATTTTTATTTAATACGTGTATTTATTGAATTTGTCCTTGCTATTAATTACTTGACATTGGCGAAATACCCGCGCTAGTCGCAGGTGATGCCATTCCTCATCTTATTCCATTAAATATCATCATTTCGCTCATTTCGTAAAATAAAATAAAATGTTTTAAACCGGTGAAGTCTACCAAACTAAATGGCAGTAATTATTAAATGGCATGAGAATGGTATCTGTCGTCACAGCTTGCATCTACTAGCCAGAATTAAGTTACCATTGATAAGCGACCTCATTATCACGTCATTATTAAAGAAGCGATCGTCATTTCGAGGAGGTTTGTTTTAAGGAGGTGATCCATATGCGAGCCGGCGAGTTAGCAGCCTAAATCGTTGGCTCGTCGACTCACGTTGGTGATCCAAACAGTCATCTCTCATCATTGGCGAAGTCAAGCGGTTTTTTTGCACCGCGGACTTGGAATTTCAAGCATGCACAAAGAGCCAGCGAGCAAGTCCGCTGGTTTTTAAGGCCGCAGACTTTTAAGTATTCACTAATTGGAGAGGCACTCGAAGAAGACTTTTTATTGCTCTATTGGCGGTTTAGACCTTTGGCTCGCGAGTTCGTTGGCGAACCGGCGGTCTTACTCGCAAATGGATCACCCCATTTAGATTTCTCAGTATGCCAATGGCTTCCAACACCTCTTCTATATTTACATTTAAAAACGTGTCAACATACCCGAAATGAATTAAATAAAATACGCCATGTCATGTTTAATAAGTTTTAATTTATCAGTCTGATCTGAGCGTCTAAAAGCAGTAAGAAAATAACAAAATATCTATTATGATACGTAACTTATACTTAATAAGAAAACAACATAGTTTTGTACTAAAGAGTTAAATAGAAATGAATAAAAACAACCCTTATTTACTTACCAATAGCTTTAACCCGTGAGCGAGCGTGAAGTATGCATTAAATACTAGATATTACGATAGTACTTTTATTTCAAACCATGTCTGCGCACTTAAATCAACTTTTCGCTATGTTAGGCAGTGGTCCCACCGCCGGCGAGAAAACGACTAATTATCAGCTACTTTCTCGCTCAAAAAACGTACGATAGATATACATTCCGTGTAAACAAAAGAGATGCATATACAAATAGTTAATCTCTGTTCACACTGCCGGCGAGGACTCGCTTTTTTAGTTTGTAGCTGGTCGACAAGAGCCAGGAAAGATAACACTCGCTTAGCGATCAGAACTCACGCCGAGAGAGCAACCGACGGTCATTTTTGATGTGTGATGCGAGTAATCGCTCGTCTCACTCGCACACTCACTTATAGCCGAGCTACACAGTACTCCCCGCACTCGTTTCTACATCTAGTTCTTCCGGTGGGACAACTGCCTTTTTTTTAATGGACTACGCTGTTGGCCGTTGGTGGCCTTTACAGCTTTACCGGAGGGGACAACTGCCTTAATAGCGAAATAGCGAGCCTCACACTGGGGCTTCGACACTCGCCCCTTAATATTTTTACCAATACCAAAACGAAACTCTGTGCTACTATGAATAAAGACTAATTTTCTGTGGTATAAGCCAGCGCGTTTAATTCGCTCGCGCTGACAGTGTCAATTAACTTTTTCCAATTGGCAAAAGAGTTTCTTTTGTTATGGCAAACAGATAGCGAAAAATAGTAAAGCGGTTTTCAGACTACGCTATAATATAACAGCATATAGTATATAGCTCATAGCACAACAATATCGCGCACCATACATTGTTACGGACACACTGTACTGTACTATATATTATTGGTTATGTATGGTGCGCGATATTGTTGTGCTATGAGCTATATATTATAGCGTAGTCTGAAAGCCGCTTAATGATTGAATGACGGCCTTAACGACAAATAATGCCTTAAAATTTTTACATCTACTAATAGGTTTCGTAGCTCCTGAATGTATCCAGATTAGAGGCTATACCATTCATTATTCATCCTGTTGCGGTTTAACGGTTAATAAGACAGTTAATCTGGACAAAAGAAAACCGAGTCTATGGTCCTCTATAGCAAGCAGACATGATTCAAAATGATTTTATCATCAAAGAATTAACAATTTGAGAATTCCTTGATAAATTAGCTTAATCTAAACAACTATACTACCATAAACTAAATAACTTCCTGTGTCAACACAAAATGTTGCTAACATCTTAATGAATGTACTATTTTAGTAGTTTATTAATTTTATTAACATAATTAACTGTTTGAAGACCTAAATATTATAAAATATGTATATACTAAATAGTAAACAAGAATAAAAACAAAAATAACAAATAAGTACTGGCATATTCTAATTGTACGGATTACACGGATCTACTTAATTGAGTAAAATTCAAATAAAGTTATTGATATTGAACCATATTATGACTACATAATTGTAATCCGTTGCTTGCGTATGTATTACTCGACGTATCTGCAGGAGCATTACGTGTTTTGTTCACCAACCCATTTCAATCACCATCTGCAAAATGTATGGAAATGCCGCCATGTTCTGTCGTTTCGAACGAAATATGTTTGCAATAAATTTACATAATCGCCTTGCTGGTCTTCTTGATTTCATTATTAGCGCCCTCTGTTGGTCGCTTGAGATTTCTTGTGCGGTTGCAGTAGTGAGTCTACGACAACAGATGCCGCATTCACTTTACTGCATCTAAAAATGAAGCTTAAACTCATCATCACGCCTGTATTGACCGAAAGGGTAAGCCGAGGTGCACTGCAACCCTTAGCTAAAGTATTTTGATCCCAATGAAATAGGGGCGAGCCTATTGCCATTATACCGGGCACATTCGCCCTCAATGCAAGGGAGACCAAGACCACATTTCACTACGCAACTCTGTGTGGTTTGGTCAACTTCACACGCCTCTTTGAAGACGTGCAGGTTTCTTAATTATGTTTTCTTTTATTAAGTGGTAATCATTTTTGAAAAAAACTCGAAAATCCCAGAGGTAGGAGCTTGGGGTTTGATTCAAGGCGGTCGTTTATTAACCAGCCTACTACAGCTGCTGCTTGTTATAATGCGTTTCAAATGAGAATAGGGATATCAATAACCTCTATCTGTCAAATGTCACTTGAAAAGTATGGTTTGAAAAAAAAACTTATTTGCAAACCAAATAAAAAAAAAATTATTTAAAGTCATAATTCGTTTTTAATACCATACCATAACCGTTTTTATTTTCATATTTGGTAACCGACTTCATTCACTCAACCTTTGCAAATAAATTTTATTTAAAAATATCTTGTTCGGCTCACCCTACTTAACTGGTTAGAATTGACAGCTACGTCACAACATGGCGCAAAGTTGATCCTATTCTCATTTGAAACGAATAGCACATGGGTTAATTATTATAATTATAATACCTTGGGAACATTTCATTGCATCTCAGCTCTGTCCATCCTGCGAACATTTCGTATATCATTGTGTCTAAAGCCTTGTTTGCTGATAACTCTCCTGACAACATCCGTAGCGCTACACTGAAAAAAAAACATTAAATACTATATTACTGCGACCCTGACACCTAAAATATTTTTCTAACATAAAGTAGCGTTAGTAACTCCTTATAAAATCAGCTATTTGCCAGTGAAAGTCCCGTCAAAATCGGTCTAGTTGTTTGGGAGTTTACGTCAAACAGACAGACAGATAAACACACAAAAAATCGTTTTCGTTATATGTAGCGTATATACATATCGAGGGGTGAAAGGCTATTTGTCTTAAGCGACACTTTTGGGCGATATTGACTTATATACATATTTGGCATCAGCATTTTTTATGTGTCAAATGAGTATGCTCTCATGAAAAGTTGCAAAACTGAGCCGTCTTGAGACGCCTGGCAGATGTGAAACATAAACGTCGTAGCGGCGAGTGAGTCAGCCGGTGGGCGGAGTCTAAGCGGCGGAAAGAACCGTGGAGCCACGAAGCTGCTCGAAGTTTTGGGATCACGGCATCGCGGCATCAACAGTCGCTGTCACTCGCCAAGCGCGCCATCAGATGTTACTCATCAAAAAATGTCGTTTAAGTCAAATAGCCTTTCATCCCTCAATATAGTAAAAAGCTGTTATTTTGACAACTCAAATAGACAAAATACAAAATACATCATAACGCCTGTATTCCCCGAAGGGGTAGGCAGAGGTGCACTGTAGTGCGCCCACACTTCGCCGATGTATTTTGGTCCCAATGTAATAGGAGGCGAGCCTATTGCCATTATACCGGGTACATTCCCCCTCAATACGAGGGAGATTTGGGCCATAGTCCACCACGCTGGCCCAGTGCGGGTTGGTGAACTTCACACGCCTTTATATAGACGTGCAGGTTTCCTCACGATGTTTTCCTTCACCGTTCAGCAAGTGGTAATCGTTGTTGAAAATTACATTCGCACATGAAAATTATCTAAGAGTTGCGGGCCTGGGATTTGAACTTGCACCCCTTACGTTCAAGGCGGGCGTATTTGCCCGCGAGGCTACCACTGCAAATAGACACTTCGATTTATTTTGTTTTTTTGTTACTCACCCATTTATCCGGGCCATTGTCCCATAAGGAGCGTTCAATTTCGACGTAGCAACCAAGTTCCTACAGTACAACAGCCAAACACAATCTAATTCGGTATAAAACGAGCTGTTGTTGGCAACACTAGCGCTGTCAAACGACGTCTGCAAGTGGTTCAGTGCATGAGTGTTGTCATCTACGTTCCGAGCGATTTGATTCTGAATGTTGGCACTCAATGATTCTTTATTTGAAAGTTGGGCCATTATGTTCCTGTAAAAAAAAGTTATAATAAAAATACAATTTAGTTTCTCGAGGTTGGTAGCGTTAAATTCTACATCATAGAGATTTGGCTGGCCATAGACGGACCGCATGTTGCAGTCGAGACCGACTGCTCTAGAGCGGTCGCGTTGAAGTCTTACACGACTGCAACACGACCGTGTAATGCGGTCGACTACAACTGCTTGGAGCAGTTGTGTTCGACCGCAAAATAATACTGATGCGAGTTCATTTACAAGATGGATTTCGATGAAGAAACACTGTTTCTTGTACTACTATTACGCAAGTGTAGGCGTAGAAGACACCGACTACGGTGTAGTATTGGACGCACCCACATACTAATGTGGGTGCGTCCAATACTACAATCAAGAGAACAGCGGTTGCCTGCCGAGAGAAAGGGATTGGTACTCAGCGGGGAGCGGAGAGGGAGTGGCGCGCGGTCGGCAGCAACCGCTTGTAGCGGTCCGTGTATGGTGGGTCCTGCAGCTCTAAGCAATCGACCCCACGGCGAAACTCAACCGCAGAGCGACTGCGCCGACCGCTCAGGAACTGCTCGAGCGGTCCGTGTATTGCGGATATGAATTTAGTATGGAAACTGCAGATCGCCGTGCGGTCCGTCTATGGCCAGCCTAAGTTTTAATTTTTATTGATAATTTGTTTATTGAATTTGTTTTCATTAATCACTTGACTTCATTATACAGTCTTATCAAAAGTCCAAAATTTGAAGTACAACGGCAAATAAAATGTGAATGTTAATATAAAAACACCATAGAGTAAAAAAAAAACACTTATCCATGCTTTGACAGCAGACGTCACTCACCTAGTGTTTTTAAAAGCTCTACCCAAATGTATGGCGGCGCGCGCGGTGCTCATGCCAACTTCTAGAATATTCTGTAGTATATTATTACCAATGTCCACATCTTCTATGATGTCTTGGCGTGGATTTAGACGTTTCCTGCAAAGATATAATATGTTACTACCTATATCCGAGACCTTGAAACCATTCTACCGATGTGTCGCAAACCGGTTTCATTCGAAAAGTAATCCTGGAGTAGCCTATAAGCTATTTAAGCAATTGCTTAGGGCATCCCGTCTAGGAGGTAACAGGGACGACCGAGAAAAAAAAACGAGCACACGAAAGTTAAAGCAATATCAATATTCTAACTACGATACGTATTCACATACTTTTTTTCAATTAATTGTTTGTAGTTCACTTAAGAATAGGGGGGCCCACAGGGGAAGATTGCTTATCATCAAGTCACCTTAATCCGGCACTGTTAGAAAGATGCGAAGATGGTTTTAGACCACTAAATCAATGCATTAGGCCGTTTGTCCACCGCCGCCATCACCGGACCGTTACCGAGAACGAGATTATTTCGGGCCGAGTTTAAGAAGACGTGAAGGCGATCGTGTGTCCACCGCGCCGGTATCGGTGGCTTAGAAAAAAAACCAGGCGAACAGCGCAGTGTAATGTGTGTTTTGTACGTGTTTTGTATTGTCAGCACATCGGCCCGTTATAAAATCGTGCCGTTCTAGCGGTCATGCCGATCTACTCGAAACTTCGGCGGCCGGGATGACGGTGTTCGGGTGACGGACGTGCTGTGGACACGCGGCTATAGTAGTCTATGTATACTAGTTCGGCGCCGTCATCTCGTTCTCGTTAACGGTCTGGTGACGGCGGCGGTGGACAAACGGCCTTAAGCACATTCGGTGCATCCATCGTAGTAGGTAGAATCCTCCGGGTATCCGCTTGTAAGTAATACTTACATGAATATGGACGCGTCATGTTGTACTTCATTCTGTTTAGCTTCTATTTTGCTGGGCTCTAAGAACAGTGCATTAAATGCGAACACATCTGGGTCTTTCAGCATCTGTATCCTGGCTCTCTCCTGAAATACATAATAGCACCATATAATAATAGGCAGCGGCGGCTGGGCGACGGCACCGGGCGTCATCCTTGGGGGCGCCAAAATCAACCGAGAGTCGACCACTGATAAGCTTCGTGGCACCTCATAGCGTCGCGACGCTATTCAGTGAGGCATCGAGAAGGAACTTTACGACGAGAGTCGCGTCCAAGGATTTACTATTATTCGGTTCGAATTTTGTATTCAGAGGGATGATATTTTTGAGATGTCGCAACACTAAAAAAAAATTGCTTTGGCGGCCCCTGATAATAGGCTACCTTTTCATATTATTCCTATTATCACTGAACACGTCTGAACTGGCAGCTGGTGTAATCTGGTTCGCGGTAGCCCACTAGTCGTGTCTCGGAGTGCAGCCGGCAGTGACAAGTTAGCGAATGAAAAATACAGGATGAACTGTTTTGATTATAAAAGAAATTTTAAATCCTTACCTGACTCTCCCAAGCCATCAGTTGTATGTTATGCAATAACATGACATCTAACGTTAAAATACCAAAAGAAACTATATCAGTGCCGTTAGTTAAAATCATCTTTTTCCCATCACTACTCGTGTAGTTTTCCCCCAAGTAGATATCTTTTAGTTTATTCATGATTATAGAGACGTTCCCTTCCGTTAAACTTTCGTTTAACGCTTTTAAAACGGCTCTGAACTCGCTAGTGTTATTCGTTTCGGAACCGTTACTCAAATCTGGGTCTGTCACTATCCAATCGTGGAGTTCTTGAACTTTTTCAATCAGATAACTTGTCATGGAGTTACTTTGCATGTAATCGTCGTAGAGATTCTCGTCGTTGTAATAATAATCGTCCTTCACTGAAAATCATAGATAATTATTGTACTTCTTCTATTTTTTACGAAATGAATGAAGTTTTAGTGACATAACATGAGGAATGGTTGTGATTTGCGGTTATTTCACCCAGTGTTAAGTAATTAATACTACTACTACAGCCCTTTTAACGTCCCACTGCTGGGCACGGGCCTCCCCTCAATGCGAGGGGGATTCAGGCCATAGTCCACCACGCTGGCCCAGTGCGGGTTGGCAGACTTCACACATCTATCAAGAACTAGACAAGTTCCCTCAGACATGCAGGTTTCCTCACGATGTTTTCCTTCACCGTTTCATAGCAAGTGATAATCTCGGATGAAAATGAGATTCGCACATAAATCCCAGAGGTGCGAGCCGGGGTAATTGAACCCGCACACTTTGATTTGCAAGACGTGCGTTCAACCACTCGGCTACCACTGCTAAGTAATTAATAGCAAGGAAAAATTCGATAAATACAAATTATAAAAAATAGGTGATGAACGTTATAAAGATTGTGGACAATCGCTGAAATACCCGCTAAATGCAGGCTTCAAATATTTTCATTCATTTCCTAAAAAATACTCATTAAGTAAGTAAGCTCACAAGCACAATAATTTAGCTTAGTCAATGGGGCTAAACTACAAGCTATGTAAGGTTATAATTCTCCTCTTTCAGCAAGCGATAATCTCTGATATACACATACACCAAAGGTGCGAGCCGGGATTTCAACCCTGCACTTTTTGAAGGCAAATCATACGTTCAAACATGGCTACCACTGTATTACTCCATATTTCCATTCTCACATCTTACCTGTATCCATATAACCATAAGGTAATTCGAAGTCTTTGACCAGATCTGGCAAGGTGGGCTTAAAATTAGGCACAGTCTCCTCCATAGTCTCATTCTTAATGACTGCCTTGTCTTTCTTCTTTATATTTCTATCCTCGTGATCAATTGTATCATGTATGGGATGAATTTGGGGTTTGGATATCAGATTTTTGTGTTCTCTACCGTGAACAATGTTTTTAAAAATGGATAGTTTCTCCAAAACCGGTATATCGTTGTCGATGTCGTCTTGTTTGTCTGTGGTCACTTCTATATTTTGTCTGTGGTACGGTATTGGTAGGTTTTGAGGCGGCACGGAGCGCATTGGTTCCTGAAATAAAAAAAGAAACAAACTAGTTATTATATCAAAGAGGGAAGTTTCCCAACCATTTGAGCGTTTTACGCGTCCAATTTTGTCTCTGACTTCTACGCACGTAGGATTGTCCATGTCATAAGTACAGAACTAGACGATCGTGCGTGGCATCAATGAGACCGATTTCGGTCCAATTTATGTTTACGTCTTTTTGGTAAATTCCGGTATCTGTATTTCTAATATCATCGAATAAAACATTCTGATTCATATCAACATGATTGTAGTCAAGGGATTCATTCGCCATCTTTTTCTCCTTCATTACCCATTATTAATATTGTGAATTTGTCCTTTATATTACTTGACACTGGCTGAAATATCCGCTAACCGCAGGTGCAACCATTCTTAATCTGATTCCAATATATTTCATAATTTAATTCACATCGTAAAAAAAGTTAATGAAGTTCCTTTTATTATTAGCAATAATTTATTCGCACGTGTCTTAACGCAGCTGTTTGTGCAAGAAATGGCTACTTCAGCACTTGTAGCATGAGCGCCAAGATTAGACGTATGCCACGAAATATCTTGATGTTGTCTCTTTCACTCGTATCAAATTAGACAGAGAGCGACCGAGCCAATCAGTGACAAAGGTCTTGTCTTGAAATGCGTGCTGACACCACAGTAGTATCTGCTACTATTGTATATCGTAAAACTCAAATCAGAACATAACGAGGGGCGAAAGGCTTAAGCGACATATTTTTAACTTTACAGGAGAGCATACTCATTCGACGCAGAAAAAATAGCTGATTCCAAATATGTATATAAGTCAATATCGCCCAAAAGTGTCGCTTAAGAGAAACAGCCTTTCACCCCTCGATAAGTTGGTAAATTATTACCGGCGCTTCATACAGTTCCCTGGCGAAGTTCTCGCCTGTACCCCATTTGGTTATGACCACGGTGGCAAGGACCAGCGCCGCGCAGACAGCGAAGCACGAGGCACTCGCCACAATCCACACCTTCAGGGGAACCTGGGGACCATTTATCATCATCACATAGCTGCCACGCAAGTACCACTATTTGCCATACAACTCTCCATGTATACACAAAACTCCCCAAAAGCTGCCTCTTGAATCCCACATAGCTGCCACGAAACTCCCATGTGTATATATACACATCTCTTTAATATCATAGCTGCCTTACTTCTCCCCGATAGCTGCTAGCAGCTAGACAACTCCCACAGTCCCACAGTTGTCTAGACAACTCCCCATGTATGCTCAAAACACCCTAATAGCTGCCATAAAACTCCCATTTACACAGCTCCCTAATAGCTTAACTGCCACACTAGTCCCCGATAGCTGCCATACGACTCCCCGATATCTGCCATGCGTTTTCTCGATGGCTGTCACATGACTAAACAATAGCTGCCACATGTCTCCCTAATAGCTGCCACGAAACTCCCATGTGTTTACACAAATCCCTAATAGCTTAGCTGCCACACTACTTCCCGATAGCTGTCATACGACTCCTCAATTTCCGCGCGTCTTCCCAAAACCTGCCACTAAACTCCCATATGTTTACACAAATCTCTAATAGCACAATTGTCAAGTAACTCCCCCATAGTTGCCAAGTAACCCTTAAATAGATGCCAGGTAACTCCCCAACGGATCCCACTCGTCTTTCAAGTACTTACCGTAGCCTTTTCAGGTATTCTCTCGCACACAACAGGGCGGGGTGGTAGCGGTCTACGTGCAGCGGCGGGGTATCCGGCAGGTGGTCTTGGGCTCGGCTGTGATCGGCTCCAGTCGGTAGACATCGTGGCGCGACTATCACACGACGTAGCAGACGACGGTCGCTTCTCATATTCGTACTGGAACATCTTTTTTCCTGAAATTAGATCGATGGTAATGACCTGAAACTTTTGAGTGTTCTGGATGCTCGAGGAATGAAGAAGACTTCTTCATAGAATATTTCTCTGGTAAATTTATTGGTAGAATCTGACTAGTGCTTTTTGGGCTACACAAATAAATAATGATGAAATTTAATGGAATAAGTTGAGGAATGGCTCCACCTGCGGTTAGCGGGTATTACAGACGGTGTCAATGTCAAGTAATTAATATTAAGGACAAATTCAATAAATACATAATCTATCCTAATCCTAGGTTAGGATAGATTATGTATTTATTGAATTTACTTCTATTATTATAAATGTGAAAGTTTATGAAGATTACTCTTTCACGCAAAAAAAATGGAACCGATTTTGATGACATTTATCAGTGATATAATTTACAGGCGAAGTCGCGGGTATAAGCTATTTATAAATAACAATAATCGTTGAAAATATGCAAGTATTGTGTGCTTATTACACTTCACTGAATTTAGTCGTCTTAATTCAATCTTTACTGAATTAAGTCAAGTGTAATCGTATTCAGCATAAGCGCATATCACCACACATTTCGATTTCTCGACACTCCTAACCTCATCCCAACACTTCTGACACTCATCTCGACACTCCTGACACACGTCCAGTTACATCTGATACTCATCACGACACTTCTGACACTCGTCTCTACGCTCCTGACACTTGTCTTGACACTCCTGATACAAGTCCTGACACCTTCTGACACTCATCTCGAAACTTCTGACACTCTTCTCGACACTCCTGACACTCGTCTAGACACTCCGGACACTCGTCTCGACTCAACTGAAACTCATCTCAACACTTCCGACACTCATCTCGACACTCCTGACACTCATTTTGACACTCCTGACATTCGTCTCGACACTCATGACTCTCGTCTCGAAACTCGGTTACCGGATATTCGGCAAGCTACCAGGCCGGAGCGCTGGACATCCGGCCCTTTATCGCGTTTCATGACGCTTCTTAAAGCGAATCGATCGTAATCACGACCTATTCATATGGTGGTCAGTTAATTTGCATCTGTACCCGCAGTTGTCAAGGTTTGCTAGAATATATATTTTAGCAACAGCATTATCCGGTATCTGGCCGGATACTGAGTTATTATCCGGTATCCGGCCGGATACTGAGTTACTATCCCGTATCCAGCCGGATACTGAGTTACTATTCGGTATCCGGCCGGATACTGAGTGACTATCCCGTATCCAGCCGGATACTGAGTAATTATCCGGTATCCGGCCGGATACTGAGTTACTATCCGGCCGGATAGTGAAAACAAGGCCTACTATCGGCCGGATACCGGATAGTTACCGGATATCCGTTTCATCTCTACTTTTGACACTCATCTCGACAGTCTCGTCACTCGTCACGACACTCCTGACACTAGTCTCGACACTCCCGACACTCGATTTCGGTTTCAATGTCGGTTTCAATGAAAATTACGATTCCGATTACGATTTCGATCGCGATTTCAATCTCGATCTCTATCTTGATTCTCGATTTAGATTTCGTCAAGACACTCGCGACACTCGTCTCGACACGACCCTTGATTTCGGTTTCGATTTAAAGAAAAGAAAGAAAAAAGAAATACAGCACAAGTCTTGTCTTGTCTTGTCGCACGCGTGCTACTTGACTGCAGACGATTTCGCTACATTATACTCCACACATAGTATTACCACGGTCCAGATAATTCTAAAATCACTTATAAACATCATCTTATTGCATCCGGGTCTCAATTGAGATGTATCTTTACCAGACTACGGCAAAGACAAAAGGAAGGCCGCGCGCGAGACGAATTATTTATCTATGGGTTATGATTTTAGCAATCTACAAAATAAAATAATAAAGCCCTTATTCCCAAAACCATAAAAAGTAAAAAAAGTAATCAAATAAAATAGTAAAAAAATAAATAATAAACTTATAAAATGATTTAGGATCCCTCTTGGGTGAAGGCCTCTTCCAGCTTCTTCCATGTATCTCTCTCTTGTGCTGCCTCTATCCATTTTGGGGTAATTTTTAGGGTTCCGTACCCAAAGGGTAAAACGGGAACCCTATTACTGAGACTTCGCTGTCCGTCCGTTCGTCCGTCCGTCCGTCCGTCCGTCCGTCCGTCCGTCCGTCTGTCACCAGGATGTATGTCATGAACCGTGATAGCTAGAGAGTTGAAATTTTCACAGATGATGTATTTCTGTTGCCGCTATAACAACAAATACTTAAAAACAGAATACAATGAATATTTAAGGGGGCTCCCATACAACAGACATGATTTTTTTGCCGTTTTTATAGATAATGGTACGGAAGCCTCCGTGCGCGAGTCCGACTCGCACTTGGCCGGTTTTATTTCTACTTCTTCGCAATCTATGTAAATACAAATATTTACGTTCCTCCGTAGCGCCTGAACTATTCCTCCGATTGTGATGAATAAGGTGTCAACCGATTCGTTATTAAGGCAAGGGTAACCATAGACTACATTCTGTAGTTTTTCAATCATATTTTACTAGAATATAATTGCAGTTTTTTTAACTTTTTTCTATTAGAAAAGAGTGTAGATTCATATGTCCATAAACAACATCTTAACTATTTTTATAGCACTGAAAATATTGCCATATCACTCATACATTACAGGCGTGAGGGGTCGAGGAACCCCCTCTTCCGGTCGTAGGTGCATCTTTGCACCTACGAGCACAGTCACTACCTCTCCCCTCACGGTAACTGCCCAAGCCGAGGTCGTGCCCTCTGTGGCGCCCTTGAGCTAATTGCCACCCTTTTCCGCCCTTAAGGCCTTGGTTGGAGTCGCACTCTGCGCTCGCCACTCCTCCGGTAAAGCTGTAAAGGCCACCGGAGGGCCAATAGCGTAGGCCATTCAAAAAAAAAAACGACTATACGCTTAGGCTGATAGATAGATAGTAGATTAGTCTGATACGACCTACTAAAGTTAAGTAATAATCATTCCACTTCAATTCTTCTAACTTCTAACTTCTGTATTCCCGAAAGGGTAGGTAGAGGTGCACTCCAGTGTACCCAGACTTTGCCGATGTATTTCGGTTCCAATGTAATAAGGACTTATTGCTATTATTCCGGGCACATCCCCTCTCAATACGAGGTAGATTTGGGCCATACTCCGCCACGCTGGCCTAGTGCAGATGACCTACTATTTATATGATATTTAATCTTCCAAGACGTACAGTTTCCCACGGTAACTCGACTCAATTACATGGTAAGTTGAGTGCTATAATATTATATAGAAATACTTAAGTATACAAGTTGTATCAGAAGTCCGAAATAATACTTTGGGTACATATATGAAAGCAGTGGTAGCCGAGTGGTCGAACGCACGCTTTGCAATCAAAGTGCGCAGGTTCTATCCCCGGCTCGCACCTCTGGGTTCCATGTGCGAATCTCATTTTCATCTGAGATTATCACTTGCTAAGAAACGGTGACGGAAAACATCGTGAGGAAACCTGTGTGCCCGGTATAATGGCAATAGGCTCGCCCCCTATTACATTGGGACCAAAATACATCGGCGAAGTGTGGGCGCACTGCAGTGCACCTCTGCCTACCCCTTCGGGGAATACAGGCGTGATGATGTATTATTATATGGAAGCTCATATGTGGATGCTTAGTTTATACCCAACTATCATAGTTTCTGAGTTATAGACCTTTGAATATTTGTCACAGGTATCGTGTTCTAGCATTTGGGTACATCCATAACCCTATTCAGCAGTGTAAACTACACTTATGAGGGGCGACTACCAATATTCATAAATCAGAACATGCATATTTTACATAGGACTCGAGTTATAGAAATTGACTACGAAGAAAAAGTTGGAAAAACTTGTTCAAATGATAAAATTTTATACGATTCAGCTGTGTACCCGATACTGATGCAAACTTCAAAGTATTATTTCGGCCTTCTGAAACACCCTGTATTTATAACGGAAGTACTACGGCCTACATTCTACGTAAATAGTTATATTTTCTACTTATTTTGTATACCGTTTGGTCTAGTTTTAAATTGGTAAGATTTATTTCACAATAGGAAAAAAAGTGGAGTTAGGATTTTTAAAGTAATTTGCTTAATCGTGTTCTACTGCTTAAACAAATCATATGAAACAGTCGTGAAGATATAGTAAGTATTTCGATTTCGTCAGATACTAGGAACACATAACTCATAGTTAGTTAAACTTGATAATGCGTAATCCTGTGCATCTGCTTACACTCATTATATAAAAAACGTCGTGAAGATATTGTATTCAGATTTCGTCAGATACCAGGAGCACATAACCCACAGTAAGTTAAACTTGTTAATGCTTAATGGTGCGCTTCTACTTACTCTAATTGTATAAAAAAGTCGTGAAGATATTGTATTTAGATTTCGTCAGATGCCAGGAGCACATAACCCACAGTAAGTTAAACTTGTTAATGCTTAATCGTGCGCTTCTGCTTACTGTAATCGTATAAAAAAGTCGTGAAGATAAAGCACCAAGATCTCGTGAAGTACCAGGATCACATAACCGACAGTAAGTTGAACTTGTGTCCTTATTTCCGCGGTGAAGAGAAAGGCTAATGCACCGTTAGCAAAACACGTCTTCGCTAAATGCAAACTGAACTTTACTAAATAATTATTTACCCGTTATGTCACTTGAGGTGAGCGCGCCAGTTAGTGGCCACGCTACAATAATTAACGGAAAATAACGGAAATCTATTTTATGTTTGTTAAATCTACACATTTTTTTTTTATTAATCAAAGAGAATAACAACAATAACTTAATGTAAATGAAAACAAATTATATATAAAGGAATCCGCATTTCCACGCTGAATAGACAAATAATAAAAAAAAAAAATCTGTTTGTATTGTATAATAACAGCTTGTAACGTAAAACAATATAAAATAAGTCGGTATGAATATGTAAAAACTACTTTTAGGGTTCCGTACCTAAAAAGGAAAAAAAAACGGAAACGTTAAAGATCACTTTGTTGTCCGTCTGTCTGTCTGCCTATCAGCCGGGGTGTCGAGACCCTTTTTCTCAGAAACGCGTGAAGGTATCAAGTTGAAATTTATAACAGAGATTGCGTTAACTTAGAAGTTAGATTTTTAGGGCACGAAGGGAACGCAGCCTAGTGTCTCTATTATAAATTTCAACTTGATACGGAGGTGGAGACCCGTTTCTGAGAAAAAGGGTCTTGACAGACGGACAATGAAGTGATCCTTTAAGGGTTCCGTTTTTTTACTTTATAGGAACGGAACTCTAAAAAAGTTATTTTCGTCGGTTAAAATTTTTTACGCGCGAGCATTGTCGCCCAAGTGTGTTGGAGGCCTTATGTTCCGTTACTTGCGGCTCCGTGCCGGCAACTGGTCCTCTCACCCTAATCAACTCTATAGGTTATGTTTCCGCAGTATTGCAAAAGTAGATAAATATAGGTGGCTACTATGTGTTCGTACGTTATTTACGGTATCGTCTTCGTTACAGTAAGCAACTGCATCCCGAATGGACGGCAATTGTCAGGTAGGTATTTATGTTCAGAAAATGTAGACCTATTTTATAATAAATACCGCTAATCGCAGATTGAAGTTCCATCATTTCGTAGAAAAACAATAAGAAAATGTCGACAGGTCAAAGGCGACCTCCTCCTACACCTTTTTCGATTAAATTCGTGCGGGTTCCAAGACAATTTAGCTTTTCCCCGGGACTCACCGAGGGTCAATCCTCGGTGTCTTCAATGGACGCCGCTGTCGATTCTGGCTTACAGGAGTAACAGTGGGAACGTGTGGCGGGCTTAGTCCCAATTTATAAGGTCAAACCCCGGTCAGGTTCAAACCCCGGCTCGCACCTCTGGGTTTTCTTGTGCGAATCTCATTTCCGAGATTACCACTTGCTCTGAAACGGTGAAGGAAAACATCGTGAGGAAACCTGCACGTTTGAGGGAACTTGACTAGTTCTCGATGTGTGAAGTCTGCCAACCCGCACTGGGCCAGCGTGGTAGACTATGGCCTGAATCTCCATCGCATTGAGGGGAGGCCCATGCTCAGCAGTGGGACGTTAAAAGGGCTGTAGTTAGTATAAGGTCAAAGGCGAATCGACTCAAGCGCCATTTTGGTATCTTTGCACGAAACCCAGCTCAAAAGACGGTTAAAAATGATTCCAACGATACACATATCGTTAACTCAATCGCTCAACATGGCGGTTGATTCATTTCGCCTTTACACATCGACATATTTATGCATACATTTTAAGGCGTGTGAAGTCCACCAACCCGCACAGCGTGGTGGACTATACCCCAAAAATCTTCCTCGTATTGAGAGAGAATGTGCCCGGTAGATGGCAATAGGCTCGCCACCTATTACCTACATTGGAACCAAAATACATCAGCGAATTGGGGGCACACTGCAGTCCACCTCTGCCTACGCTTTCGGAGAATACAGGCGTGATGATGTATTTTATATTATACGTAGTAAGTTTATAGTATATATATTTATTTACATTAAACACTAAATTCAAAGACAATTTTAATACAAGGGTAGAGAAATAAAAATAAGTAAGCTTCTATAAATTATTTGGCAATAAAAATAGTTTACGCAGACGTTATCGTCTATCGATTACAGATGAACGATCCCGTGGTAGTGATATATTAAAACATATTGCCAATTAGATGAGGCGTTGCATAAGTAGTAGATAATCAATCTTTAAACTGAGTTAGATAAGAAGACCCTGGTCACACCAGCTGCCAGATCGTTGCCAGTCAAAATTCGCTCGCACCGTTGGAGAATGTGCTTTATCCAGGAGTCAATACAGTTCGTTTTGTGTATTGGAAAACATGACTTTTAAAGCCCGAAAGTGTGCAGACGCGCCACGTTAAAAAAAATCAGTGTTTACAAGGTAAAATCGACTCATCATATTGTTATAAAAAAATACATCATCACGCCTGTATTCCCCGAAGGGGTAGGCATAGGTGCACTGCAGTGCGCACACACTTCGCCGATGTATCTTGGTATAATAGGGGGCGAGCCTATTGCCATTACACCAGGCACATTCTCCCTCAATACAAGGGAGATTTTTGGGCTATAGACACCATGCTGGCCCATAGCGGGTTGGTGAACTTCACACGCCTTTCTATAGACGTGCAGGTTTCCTCACTATGTTTTCCTACACCGTTTCATAGCAAGTGGTAATCTCGGATGAAAATGAAATGCGCACATAAACCTAGAGGTGCGAGCCGGGGTTTAAACCAGCACACTTTGATTGCTAGGCGTGCGTTAGACCACACGGCTACCACTCCTCCTATTGTTGAAGTCGGTTAAAAAGTAGATGTTACCCGGGATATAATAACGAATCGATTGACACCGTATTCATCAAAATCGGATGAATAGTTTAGGCGCTACGGAGGGACAAATACTCAATCGGTCATGAAGTGGATTTGTTTAATGATACACTCTACAAATTTCGCAAACTGATCTTGTCATCGTTGGTGCGTCAATGATAGCCTTCTAGTCACTCATCACATTTAATTTAATTATTTTTTTATTGTCACATTCTTATTTTTCATTTATTATCGATGTTCCTTTTTTATTATTCCTCTTACTTATGCATGTTGTGGCACCTTTGTTAACTGTACATTTAGTTTTCCCTTATTTGTATTTTATATTAATGTGTTATTAATGCTACAGTTTTTGGATGTCCTGTTAAATAAATAAATAAACAAACATACATACATAGACTGCTAAAATCATAACCCTTCCTTTTGGCTGCGCAGTAGTCGGGTAAAAACAATGTGAGGTCAATTTGGGGTCATATTAAAAACAGCTGCTTTAAATTTATAATCATTTCATTGTTTCTGTAACTCGTAAGTATTGTTTGGTGATACATTTTCCAATTATATTTTGCACAAAATCGTATTATAACAATTTATATATATGTACAAGCTGACTTCGCTCTCGTTCAATTTCCGGAGATTACCCGGAAAAATGGTTTTTATATTCTTCTCGCGAAACCCCAATTATTTTAGTAAAATAAAAGTATACTATGTTACTCCTTGTTAAATCAGCTATCTGACAGTGAAAGTCCCGACAAAATTGGTCCAGCCGTTTGGGAGTTTACCCGGAACAAAGGGACAGCCAAAAAATTTGAAAATTACATTTTCGTTATGGGTACCATGTATATTTTCATATGCTTGTAGAAAAAAAGAGTTATTTTGATATTACCAAACAAATACTTCAGGTTCAATTTCCCTGTGCCAGCGTGGTGGACTATGTCCCAAATCTCCCTCGTATTGAGGGGGAATGTGCCCGGTATAGTGAAAATATACTCGCCCCCTAATATATTGACACCAACAATACATCGGCGAAGTGTGGGAGCACCTCTGCCTACCTCTTCGGGGAATACAGGTGTGATGATATGTAGATTAAGTAAATAATTATCCACATTTAAGTACCTACATGCGAAATTCATTTCATTTTTCAACAAAACAACACAGTTTAGCAACAAACAAACTTACTAACCTTTAAAATAACAGCAGAATAGCAATTTTTATCCACACAACATCACTGAATCACTGTAATTGTTCAACAAATTTGTTTAACAAATCGAAATATTGCAAAATTATTTTGTGCCGGCAACGCGTGCGGACAGTATGAATGTTTTATTTGAACTGATTTCAAAGTACAGTTAAGTACGCATTACTTTTTTCTCTGTCACTAACAAGGGAAAGTATCGCGGTTATACTTAACGGGAACGATACGATTACGATTAACTACATCGAATACAACATACTTTGATAAATTATTTGGGTCTTCAGGTATTTTCGTAATAAAAACATTTAAATGCAAGTTATATTAAGATACAATATTAATAACAAAAAAACCGGCCAAGGGCCAGACGGACTCGCGCACAAAGGGTTCCTTACCATTATCTATAAAAACAGCAAAAAAATCACGTTTGTTGTATGGGAGCCCCCTTATATATTTATTTTATTCTGTATTTTGTATTCTGTATTTGTTGTTATAGCGGCAACAGAAATACATCATCTGTGAAAATGTCAACTCTCTAACTATCACGGTTCATGAGATACAGCCTGGTGACAGACGGACGGACGGACAGCGACGCCTCAGTAATAGGGTCCCCGTTTTACCCTTTGGGTACGGAACCCTAAAAAGTGTCTGTTTGTAAATAAATCAATACATCATCACGTCTGTATTCCCCGAAGGGCTAGGCAGAGGTAGACTACAGTGCACCCACATTTCGCGGATGTATTTTGGTCCCAATGTAACAGGGGGCGAGACTATTGCCATTATACCGGGCACATTCTCCCTCAATACGAGAGAGATTTAGGTCATAGTCCACCACGCTGGCCCAGTGCGGGTTGGTGAACTTCACACGCCTTTCAATAGACGTGCAGGTTGGTTTCCTCACGATGTTGTCCTTCACCGTTCAGCAAGTGGTTATTATTATTGAAAACGACATTCGCTCTTGAAAATCTCAGATGTGCGAGCCCGGGATTTGAACTTGTTTGATTGAATTTTGAAGTAAATGTCAACTAAATTCGTTCGCGTCACCGTTGACAATCAAATATATGTTTTATTTAAAGTTAATACGGTCCATTATGATATTAGCATAAAATTAATGTCGCGTGTGGTACCGCAGCTATTTCTGCAAGGTTTTATTTATTACTAGCTGTGCCCGCGACTTCGCCCGCGTAGACTTTAGGGAGATTACCCGGAAATATGGGTATTATGTTTTTCCCGCGGAACCCTAACGCTTTTTCTAAAATTAAAGTAGCCTAAGTTACGCCTTGGAACGTTAGCTATCTGTCAGTGAAAGTCCCATTGAAATCGGTGCAGCCGTTTAGAAGTTTACCTCAAACAAACAGACAGACAGACAGACAGACAAAAAATTTTAAAATTGCATTTTCGTTATAGGTATCGTGTATACTTTCATATGCAATTCGTAAAAAGGTGCTGTTTTGATATTACAAACAGACACTTCAATTTTATTTATTTGTATGTATGTATGTATGTATGTATGTATGTATAGATGTATAGACAAACTCGTGTTAATGAATCATAATAATAAAGAGTTGTTTCCATGTAAACAGCATATATCCAGTTCAACTGTCGTATTTAGCGGTAATGCGATAATTTAACCCGTGAACGACCTACGTAAGCTGATGGCACAGTTATTTAATCTGTAGTTAACTTACCGTTTATTAGTTAGTTTAAGTTTGTATCTTTTAAAGCAGTGGTAGCCGAGTGGTCGAACGCACGCCTTGCAAATCAAAGTGTGCAGGTTCAAACCCCGGCTCGCACCTCTGGGTTTATGTGCGAATCTCATTTTCATCCGAGATTACCACTAGCTATGAAACGGTGAAGGAAAACATCGTGAGGAAACCTGCACGTCTATGGAAAGGCGTGTGAAGTTCACCAACCCGCGCTGGGCCAGCGTGGTGAACTATAGCCCAAAAATCTCCCTCGTATTGAGGGAGAATGTGCCCGGTATAATGGCTCGCCCCCTATTACATTGGGACCAAAAATACATCGGCGAAGTGTGGGCGCACTACAGTGCACCTCTGCCTACCCCTTCGGGGAATACAGGCGTGATGATGTATTATTATTATTATAAGTTTGTATCTATACAAATTAATAAAGTTGTTGAGTCTGTTTGTATTATCAAAATAACAGCTTGTTACGTAATACATAATATGGAATTATATCCGATAACACCTTAATAATACATGTGGGAATGGAACGCGAGTGGTATGTACGAGGTATGTATGAATGTTTAGCGGTAAAGGGTTGATCTTCCTGCCAGGCGGGTGGTATGCCTGGCGGGGTCCGCTACGCCCCCAGTGATGTTGTCGGGGAATTCGTATATATAGTTCAGATCGTTGAACACACCAGTACCGCGAGCTAGGATTTTCATAGTACTTTGTATTGCGGATAATTTCTTGAACGCGTAGAATCGCGATGTGTCTACAGTCACGCCATCTAGTAGCGACTGGTGGAAGTGGCGAGTTATTGGGTTCGCCACAAATGTAAGGAACGGAACGTGAGGTGTGAGCGAGCGGAAGGGCGTGAGAGAGAGCGAGTGGGAGATACGACGATACGAAGTTTTAAAGTGAGGACGTTAAATTTATTTGAATCTGTAAAAAGGCGAAATAAAAGAAGACGTGATTAAAAAGGTGTTTTTCTTTGAAGTCCGCATCCCATATTCTACACACATGTATATCGAGGAGTGAATGGCTACTTTTGGGCGATATTAACTTACTTGGAATCAGCACCGTTTTCTGCGTATGCTCTCTTGTAGAATAAAAAAAAAATCGCTTAATTTAAATAGCCTTTCATCACCGAATATTAAAGTTTATACATGAGTATTTCCTCATCTTATTACAATATATTTCACCAATTTTATTAAAGGAATAGCAGTGGTAGGGAATAGCAGTGGTAGCCGAGTGGTAGAACGCACGCTTTGCAATCAAAGTGCGCAGGTTCGAACCCCGGCTCGCACCTCTGGGTTTCATGTGCGAATCTCATTTTCATCCGAGATATCACTTGCTAAGAAACGGTGAAGGAAAACATCGTGAGGAAACCTGCACGTCTGAGGGAACTTGACTAGTTTTCGATAGATGTGTGAAGTCTGCCAACCCGCACTGGGCCTGCGTGGTGGACTATGGCCTAAATCCCCCTCTCATTGAGGGGAGGCCCGTGCCCAACAGTGGGACGTTAAAAGGGCTGTAGTAGTAGTAGTAGTAGTAATTTTATTTAGACTTAATTTTATTCAATGCGTGGTATAACCCGCCCGAGTTTTGAGAACGGTCTAACCGTTGCACAAACTCATATTTTACACTTTACGATGTCTTGTATAGTTATTGTAAATTATTGTCGCTTTCTCTGCGTGCCACTTTAAAAAACATCACGCTATATTATATCTAGGGTAGGCAGCGGCATTTGGTAACTGACAATTTTTTTAACCAAATACCGACTTCAATAACCTAGGTGCACTAAAAAGCTTCAAATAACCTTTTATCTCATTACATTTGGAGTAGGTGCCAATCTACGTCAGACTAGGCAGATACACTGTTAATTCTTTGGTTTGTAATAAATACATCATCACGCCTGTATTCCCCGAAGGGGTAGGCAGAAGTGCACTGTAGTGCGCCCACACTTCGGCGATGTATTTTTGGTCCCAATGTAATAGGGGGCGAGCCTATTGCCATTATACCGGGCACATTCCCCCTCAATAAGAGGGAGATTTGGGCCATTGTCCACCACGCTGGCTCAGTGCGGGTTGGTGAATTTCACACGCCTTTCTATAGACGTGCAGGTTTCCTCACGATGTTTTCCTTCACCGTTCAGCAAGTGGTAATCATTGTTGAAAATGACATTCGCTCATGAAAATTATCTCAGAGGTGCGGGCCTGGGATTTGAACTTGCACCCCTTACGTTCAAGCCCGTTCTTGCCCGCGAGGCTACCACTGCTATAATACAGTCCATTTTGTTATTACAATTTTTTGCAACGCACGCCCTGACGCCCCTGTGTGTACAGGGCTCAACTGTAATAAAGTTTCATATCGCAACTTGTAATAAATAAAATCTATAAAACACCTAGTTTAACCGACTACGTTGATAAAGAATGTATTATGTTTTATTCGGCGGGTCTTGTGATTTTGTGTGAGTTATATGAATGATTTTAACTTCTGTGTATGACGATGACGGCACTGCACCGCGTGTTTGCGGGTTCGAATCCCGCCAGCGGTAAATTTTGTCTTTGCGAAATTTGCCCCGGAATCAGTATATCTGGGATTGCCCACAGTTCATTGTACGGTACACACAGTGTTGCTTAGTTTGGGATCATACGACGAGTCTGGCGTTATTTACTTCTTATTTCTTACAGATTATGTACAAATAACGAATGCTATCAGTGTAAGAGTCGATGGTCTGATAGATCTCGGTCCTGGTTGGAGTTACGAATACAAGATTATAACACCAGTGCCTGAACAAGCGAATAAATATACGGAAGTGCAAAGATTTGCGGATATTTATATTAACGATACCGTAACAGCGGACGCCCATAATGAAGATTTACAAATGATCATACACGGTAAAAAAGAAACAGCGAATAAACCAAAAACAACAACAAGGAGTAGTAAGGCAAAAAAACCAGCAACTGAGACTAAAAAACCTAATAAAAAAGAGGATAAACAAGTCACAAAACTGCTGGAGGACTTCAAAAACAATCCAATATACGAAAAACCGAGAACAATCAAAGAAGACGCACAAATCAATGTATTTACAACACACATATACAAACAAACATTAAAAGTATTCAAAGCGTTACGTATAAAAATAAGCGATTATAGAGTCAAGAAGCAAATCGATTTTCTATCCAAAAATTATGAGAATAAATTTAAGGAATTCATCAATGATACGAGAAAACACAAGATTAAAACCAGACTGGGCACTCAAAAGGTTATATTGAACACGATTGATATGTCAAACAGAATATTAACGAGATTGATCAATTACTTAATTGAGGATATGGACAAACAGGGAATATTGAGGAATCATATAGGGACAGCCCATATATTACAGAAAGAAGTGGAGAACGAAATGAAACTCGAATATAATCATGCATGCAAAAAATATAACGTATGTCGAGCTGGTAAAACCTTCACTGATTTCGTATCCGAAGTAATGACAATCATAATCAAAACGGATAGCAAAAAGTTTAAGTTAGCCATCGATTCGTTCACCGAAGTGTTCACAAACGCAGATTTCAGCCGAAGTCTGGATAGATTCACTGAGAAGAAGCTAAAAAAAGCTATCACTAGACTGGAAGACTTTGATATTGTGGCTCTGAGAGCACTCCTGATGATCGCCAGGAATATAATTAATAATAAATATAGACCATTGGTTGTGCATGCTCCAGCGAGCGCTAGAATCAATCAGACGTTAGCTCTGTTGGAATTGTTTGATATCTTCGATAAAAACTTGCCTAACAACGAGGCAAATACATTGGAATGGAATGATATCACAAAGTCATTCCAACAATGGGCGGATGGCAAGAGGTATGATATTCTGGAGATCATGGAGACATTCGTCAATCTTTTTAAGAAGTCTTTGGAATCAATGGATTCTAAGACGCAGCAGAGAATTGAAAATACATTGAATATGGTTTTATAAGCCGTCTCTTTTATTTTTAGGGTTTCCCCAAAGGGTAAAACGGGACTCTATTACTCCGCTGTCCATCCGCCTGTCTGTCCGTCTGTCACCAGGCTGTATCTCATGAACCGTGATAGTTAGACAGTTGAGATTTTCACAGATGATGTATTTCTGTTGCCGCTATAACAACAAATACTTAAAACCAGAATAAAATAAATATGTAAGGGGATCCCATAAAACAAACGTAATTTTTTTGCTCGATATTTTCACCAGTTGAGTCCGCGCCTTCGTACGTGCGGATTTTAGGGGCCGTAATTAATATCTTTCGTATGGGAGTATAGAAAAGTGTTGTTTTTAGACTTTTTAGGCAATTTTTTATTTTTTTCTCTCCGTAAGAACCATCCTCGTATTTCAAGCAATATTAAAAAAAAAAGAATTAGCGAAATCGGTTCAGCTGCTCTCGAGATTTGCGCTTAGCAACACATTCAGCGATTCAGTTTTTATTTTGCAAGCTTATATATTAACTTTTGAAAGCTTTTATATTAACTTGCAATGTATGTCCGGGTGGAATCTTGCAACTGAATTATCATTAACCGATTGAGCTGAAATTTGGTATACTTGCTTATTTTGGATGACAATGCATGCTTAGCTATGTGACATCATTCTAATTCCAATATGGCGGCTCATCCAAGATGGCGGAATAGTTCTTTTTTCTGGACTACCACAGTATGGGTATCAAATGAAAGGGCTTGCTGTGGAGAACACGAAAACTGAGAGCAATTAAATAAAAGCTTGTTTTTAAAAAGTTATTTTACCATTATTTTTTTTATATTATTGATGTGTATTTTATTTTTATTGCATTTGTCCTTGCTATTAATTACTTGATACTGGCTGAAATATCCGCTTATCGCAGGTGGAGTCATTCCTCATCTTATTCCATTAAATATCATCATTTCATTCATTTCGTAAAAAAATAAGATTTTTTTCTTATTCAATACAGACGTGAGTGTTTGACGCCACTGTCTGTGAGCGCAGAACTTTAACCATTACCATATTGGTAACTATATTTTAACAAGTTACAACACTTTTAAAGCGTTGATTGAACCAATTAGTTGACCGACTAATTGGGTGATGCCAATATTGTGTTATTCACAGTTATTTTCTACTGCATATCGGTAGAATGGTGAAAATATTTATTTTAATATATATTTTTAGTATATTTAGTTTAGTTAGAACCGGATATCCACCTGTGAGTGCAAATACTGATAATTCTATTCTACCTATTACTGTACTTAAGAATCCCGCTGTTTTCACTCAAAAAGTTCCAAAAAAAGTTCCAAACTTTGGAAAAAAAACTGGCAACGCTGGAGAAAATTCCCTGATGCCAACGACATAAACAACTCAATGTCGCCCTACATGGCGCTTGAGTCTCTTCGCCATTTCCCTTTTGATATAAAGACGTGTAGGTTTCCCAAGTATGTTATCCTTTTTCATAATCATTATTGATGCTTCCTGAGCGTAAAGTTTATATTTGTATTTAATATTAGACTGCCGTGAGTATAATTCTTCTCTAGTATTGTGGCAAAGGTGCTGTCTGCTCTCATGGCATTGCTGCTCCTGAGAATGTATTACTCGCAATTATCATTTTGAAAAGAGTAACCGTTGAGTTTCTTACCGGCTCTTCTCAGTGGAAGCAGCATACCGAACCGGTGGTAGAATCTGACTATTTCTAAGTGTTTTTTGGTCTACACGAATAAAAAAAAATGATTTTTGATTTTGAACATAAGATTCGCATTTAAAAGCCGAAAATCTCAGAGGTACGAGCGTACGGTGTTTGAAGTTGCACCTCTTGCGTCCACGACAGACGTTCTACCAGCTAGGCTACCAGTGCTTTTATATTTCTAGATAGGGAATGAGGTGCAGCCGGGTAGCGTGCTCCTCCCAGCGACAAGGAGGGGGAGATATCTTGCCAACATTGTCAGGAGACAGGCAGTAGTAAGTACTCACACATTGTGGATATATTTGAATCAACGGTAGAAAGCGGTAATGTCGTATCTCGGATTATACAATTTTACACTAGAGCCTTAAATCCATTTCAAAAATTATACGGATGTAACTTGAACGGGAAAAAAATTGACGATTATTATGGCCTGAATCCCCCTCGCATTGAGGGGAGGCCCTTGCCCAGCATTGGGACGTTAAAAGGGCTGTAGTTAATTTTTAGAAATAAATAATCAATTATTTTTCACATCCCTTTTTTGTACTGTTGTACGCCGTGGATCGCCCAATGACAGTTAGGCATATGACTTGGACAGATAAAAATCGATTACAAAATAATCGATTATTCTCACTTTAAAATAAATCGAATTTTAAAAAATCGATTTTAATTTTTAGAGAATCGATTATTAGAAAAAAATTACTTTTTTCACATCCCTAAATTATACCGGACACCTTCCCCCTCAATACGAGGGAGATTTGGGTTATAGTCCACCACCACTGGGCAGTGCGTGTTGTTGAACTTCACACGCCTTTCTCCAGACGTGCAGGTTTTCTCACGATGTTTTCCTTCACCGTTCAGCGAGTGGTAATCATTGTTGAAAATGACATTCGCACTTGAATATTATCTCAGAGGTGCGGGCCCGGGAATTGAACTTGCACCCGTTACGTTCAAGGCGGGCGTTCTACGGACCAGGCTACCACTAGTACTGTGCGATTCAAATGAGAATAGGATCGACTTTGCGCCATACTGTGACGTCATAGCCGTCAATTTAACCAGTTAGGTAGGGTGAACAAGATCTTTTTTTAAATAAAATTTATTTGCAAAGTTTGAGTGAATGCACTCAGTTGCACGACGAAGACGACACACTAACAACGACAAAATGGCGACTGGCGTCCTTATTTTCTTTTCTTTAATAATTTTGGCATGGCTTCTGGGCCTTTGCGCCAAAAATGAAAATAAAAAGTTTATGGTATGGTTTTAAAAAACGAGTTATGACTTTAAATAATTAAAAACTATAATATACAATTTACTACTAATTTAACTTTTTATTTAAACGTGATGTCAGACTATTATTATTGATATGCAAAAAAGTTCTTTTGCAAACCATACTTTTCAAGTGACATTTGACAGATAGAGGTTATTGTCATTCCTATTCTTATTTGAATCGCATAATATGTTTAATTATTATTTCCAGGATGGCACGGGTATCAAATTCAATAAGGATGCCGACAAGGTATGTTAAAATCAATTAACCTATAACTATACTATAAATATTAACTATTAGCCAACTATTAATATACATCATCACGCCTGTATTCCCCGAAGGGGTAGGCAGAGGTGCACTGCAGTGCGCCCACACTTCGCCGATGCATTTTTAGTCCCAATGTAATAAGGGGCGAGCCTATTGCCATTATACCGGGCACATTCTTCCTCAATACGAGGAAGATTTTTGGGCTATAGTCCACCACGCTGGCCCAGTGCGGGTTGGTGAACTTCACACGCCTTTCTGTAGACGTGCAGGTTTCCTCACGATGTTTTCCTGCGAATGGTAATCTCGGATGAAAATGACAAACTATTATCCAATTAAATAGAAGCCACCCACACAATAGAGTACCTAGTATACCCATAACGACTCCACTCTTCGTATAACTCTGCGGCGATATTTCCGCCATCGTTGTCATCTCATGTACCTGTAGTATACGCAACTATATGGGAAAACAATAATGGCGGAGTCAGATAAACCAGAATGATTTACCGCAGTGCGGGCTCGAAATGTCATCTCCGGATATCTACATGGTCTTTATACCTTAAATGGGAGTAGACGCACCCCATTATACAAGCTTCCTGATCGTAATGACACAATTTGTATCTAATATTAGACTGCTCGAGTATAATTTGTGTCTAGTATTACGGCAAAGGTGCTGCCGGCTCTCATGGCGTTGCTGATCTTGAGAATGTATCACGATTATCATTTTGAAAAGAGTAACCATTGAATTTCTTACCGGCTCTTCTCAGTGGAAGCGGCATTCCGAACCGGTGGTAGAATCTGACTAGTAGTGTTTTTTGGCATAGATTTAAATTTATTTAATAATAATAATAATAAGTGAGGAAATAAAGGAATAATAATAATAATTTATTTGCCAAAAATAGTTTGCAATAGGTACATTAAAGGATTACATATATGTGGTTTTTAGGGTTCCGTACCCAAAGGGTAAAACGGGAACCCTATTACTGAGACTTCGCTGTCCGTCCGTCCATCTGTCCGTCCGTCCGTCCGTCCGTCTGTGACCAGGCTGTATCTCATGAACCGTGATAGCTAGAGAGTTGAAATTTTCACAGATGATGTATTTCTGTTGCCGCTATAACAACAAATACTAAAAAACAGAATACAATGAATATTTAAGGGGGCTCCCATACAACAGACGTGATTTTTTTGCCGTTTTTATAGATAATGGTACGGAACCCTCCATGCGCGAGTCCGACTCGCACTTGGCCGGTTTTATAAAATATTAAAGAGAAGGGTTTAGTACTGGCCTCCTAGCTAGGCTATGATAATAGCCTGTGTTAAGGAGAGACAGATGAAAACATTAAATATAAAAATGTTTTGTTTAAAGATGTTGATTTTCTTGCCCATAAAATACAACTAAATTAAACGTAGTGGCTACTCTCTGTGAGTTAAACTATACTTGAGCGTACTTTTTATAGATAAACGCCGAAGCGAAAAAGAAAGTCGACGTTCTTTCCGAGGAACTTCTCCCCTATATAATAGCTGAACAAGAGCGTCGCACAACACTTTACAAACGTGTTATGACAGCGATACAAAACGGTGAGAAGGGGGTCACTATCGCCGAGATTAGGAACAAGCCGCCGGCCATCATCAGGAAAGGTAAGTAGATATTCTGATGTCGACGAAACCACACTAAACTAAAATCAATAGAACTAAAATTGTCATGACTTAAAATGATTAGTCTAAGATAATTTTCAAACAAACTCTTCAGATTTATAATATTAGTATACAGGGTGTTTCAGAAGTCCAAAATAATACTATGATGTTTGCATCAGTATCGGGTATACAACTGAATGAACTGAATATTTTTTCTTCGTCAATCATGTTCTGTTTTGTGAATATTGGTAGTCGCTAAGTACATATACGGTAGCTCATATGTAGGTGCTTAGTGAAGACGGATTAGATCTAATTATCATAGTTTCTGAGTTATAGACCTTTGAATATTTGTCACAGGTATTGTGTTCTGGCCTATGGGTACATCCATAAACCTATTCAGCAGTGTAAACTACACTTATGAGGGGCGACTACCAATATTCACAAAACAGAACATGCAAATTTTACATATGACTCGAGATATTACGAGTTATAGAAATTGACGACGAAAAATAAGTTGAAAAATCATGGCTGCATTTCGATAAAAAATTTATACCATTCAGTTGTATACCTGATACTGATGCAAACGTCACAGTATTGTTTCAGACTTCTGATACATTATAAATGATTTTATCAGGATTCATGTACCGGTGTCCGACGAACCGAGCGCCGAAGGAGCCAGACGGGTCTGGCATTATAATGTGTGATAGCGACATCGACCCCTCGCCTATCATGTACGAGTCATGTCTCAGTGCAGAGGACAAGGAGCTTTACGTCGCTGATAATAAGTTCTTTTTTTGCAACCGTGAGTAACCTACAACTGGGGGGCAATCCTCGCATGACCGACATTACCTCTATTTCGACATATGTCGACAAGAATGATAGTATTTTGTCGTTTTACCTTACCTTTTTAGGGTTCCGTACCCAAAGGGTAAAACGGGAACCCTATTACTAAGACTTTGCTGTCCGTCCGTCCGTCCGTCCGTCTGTCACCAGGCTGTATCTCATGAACCGTGATAGTTAGAGAGTTGAAATTTTCACAGATGATGTATTTCTATTGCCGCTATAATAACAAATACTAAAAATCAGAATAAAATAAATATTTAAGGGGGCTCCCATACAACAAACGTGTTTTTTTTTCTTTTTATAGATAATGGTACGGAAACCTTCGTGCGCGAGTCGGACTCGCACTTGGCCGGTTTTTGTAGATAATGGCACGGAACCCTTTGTGCGCGAGTTCGACTCGCACTTGGCCGGTTTTTAAAATACGACTAGTTTTGTCGTTTTGTTTCCACATATGTCGAATTAGACTTAGATTATAGTAAAGACTATATTTGTATTTAATATTAGACTGCCGTGAGTATAATTCTTCTCTAGTATTGTGGCAAAGGTGCTGTCTGCTCTCATGGCATTGCTGCTCCTGAGAATGTATTACTCGCAATTATCATTTTGAAAAGAGTAACCATTGAGTTTCTTACCGGCTCTTCTCAGTGGAAGCAGCATTCCGAACTGGTGGTAGAATCTGACTATTTGTAAGTGCTTTTTGGCCTACACGAATAAAAGAAAATTGATTTTGATTTTGATTAGATTTATTGTCGATCATGCAGAATTGCCCCCCTGCTCCTTCCCTTGCAGTCATAATTAGAACCATTATTATTTTATTTATAGGAGTCTAGTCGGTGAAACGCCCGCCTTGAACGCAAGAGGTGCAAGTTCAAATCCCGGGCCCGCACCTCTGATATTTCATGTGAGAATGTAATTTTCAATAATGATTACCACTTGCTGAACGGTGAAGGAAACCATCGTGAGGAAACCTGCACGTCTATAGAATGGCGTGTTAAGTTTACCAACCTGCACTTAGCCAGGGTGGTGGACAAAGTCCCATATCTCCCTCGTATTGAGGAGGAATAATGGCAAAACATCTTGAGGAAACCTGCACGTCTGAAGGAACTTGACTAGTTCTCCACAGATGTGTGAAGTCCGCCAACGCGCACTGGGCCAGCGTGGTGGACTATGGCCTGCATCCCCCTCGCATTGAGGGGAGACCCGTGCCCAGCAGTGGGACGTTAAAAGGGCTGTAGTAGTAATGGCAATAGTCTCGCCCCCTATTACATTGGAACCAAAAGACATCGGAGAAGTATGGGCGCACTGCAGTGTACCTCTGCCCACTCCTTTGGGGAATACAGGCGTGATGATGTATTATTTATCAGGTCACAGGGTGGAAGGGCCCGATTTACCCAGAAACGGAAGTACTGTCATCGGCTGTGCCCCAATTGAACGAACTTCACTGAACTATACCACACTCAAATGCGCGCTCGAGGACACTGATGATGTTGTTGTTCACTACCGATATTATCCTGATCGGGTAAGTACACCATGTCTGTTTTCCCCGAAAGAAATAGGGGTAAATGACGAAGGGGGTAATCTGTCAGAAACAGTACGCTTAGTATGACCGTTTAGACATAAATTTTATCCCCGCGCACACAACAGCACAACGCCGCCGTCCGCGGCATGTGTTGATAGATCCTCCTGACACGATCACCGCCCTCCTCGACCCGGGCGTCGAGAGGGCCCCCAACACACCTACACCAGCCTCAAACAGACACCGGCTTCGCCAGCGAGGCCGAGGAACCCCCTCTTCTGCTCGTAGGTCCATCTTTGCACCTAGGAGTGTAGTCATTACCTCTTCCCTCACGGCAACTGCCCAAGCCGAGGTCGTGCCCCATGTGGCGCCCTTGAGCTAGTTGCCCTCCTCTTCCACCCTTAAGGCTTTGGTTGGAGTCGCACTCTGCACTCGCCACTCCTCCGGTGAAGCTGTAAAGGCCAACTAACGGCCAACAGCGAAGTCCATTAAAAAAAAAAACTAAGACTGGGTTATAGATAAAACGTTTCGTTTTCCGATAACTAAGAAGCTATTTATGTGAGGACACCCAACATTAAGATGATTGTATGGGGACAACAGCATAGGTACTAACGCCAAAGTTACGTTTGTCCCTCTATCCAGTCTACGAGTATATCGATGCTTGAAAGGCAATCCTTACCAAGCGACAGAAAATCGTAAAATGAATTATAACGTACCATTCAAACAACCAGATTTTTCTGGGTCGTTTGATAAATATTACTATTTTAACAATTTTTTGTCGCTTTATAAAGATTGCCTTTCAGGCGTCGATATTTTTGCTATTGCAATGTTCGGTGCTTTCATAGTTTATGTACGGAAGCCTCGGTGCACGAGTCCAGCTCGCACTTGACTAGTTTTTGATGGGAAACATCTAATGGCGCGCTTGGCGAGTGAGAGCAACTGTTGATGCTGCGATGCCGTGATGCGAACACTCCGAGCAGCTCTGTAGCTCCTCGGTACTTTCCGCCGCTTAGACCCCGCCCACCGACTGACTCCGCTCGCCGCTACGACGCTTCTCTCTCTCTACTCTAAATAACATAATGTTTCACATCTGCCAGGTGTCCCGCGACTGCTAGGTTTTTAGGGTTCCGTACCCAAAGGGTAACACGGGAACCCTATTACTGAGACTTCGCTGTCCGTCCGTCCGTCCATCCGTCTGTCACCAGGCAGTATCTCATGAACCGTGATAGTTAGAGAGTTGAAAATTTCACAGATGATGTATTTCTGTTGCCGCTATAACAACACATACTAAAAATCAGAATGAATTAATTATTTAAAGGGGCTCCCATATAACAAACGTGTTTTTTTGCCGTTTTTATAGATAAAATCATGATTACCTATGAAAGACATATTTGTATACAGACTTATAAGTTCGTGACTGAATTGGACCCTGATCGGGAGATATGTGACCACTGGAACCCCTGCCAGGTTGGGTACATCTACAGTCTGCCGTCACCTGATCAAGCCACCCAATCATCTGAGCTTTGGCGTGAGTATTACTTCTTAAATAATAGCAGTGGTAGCCGAGTGGTCGAATGCACGCCTTGCAATCAAAGTGTGCAGGTTCAAACCCCGGCTCGCACCTCTGGGTTTATGTGCGAATCTCATTTTCATCCGAGATTATCACTTGCTATGAAACGGTGAAGGAAAACATCGTGAGGAAACCTGCACGTCTGAGGGAACTTGTCTAGTTCTCGATAGATGTGTGAAGTCTGCCAACCCACACCGGGCCAGGGTGGTGGACTATAGCCTGAATCCCCCTCGCATTGAGGGGAGGCCCGTGCCCAGCAGTGGGACGTTAAAAGGGCTGTAGTAGTAGATAACTCTTTGTTGTTCCACCTCTTAAAGTAATACAATGCGATATTGCTATCTCGCTCAAACATCACGGGTGTTTAGTCTAATTCAGTTTGGACCCAATAAATAATGATTTTGTAAATAGTTTACTACTACAGCCCTTTTAAAGTCCCACTGCTGGGCACGGGCCTCCTCTCAATGCAAGGGGGATAATTAACTAAATAATATTGGGATAGTTTAGTAAAGTTAAAAATAATACTAATAGTTTATGGTAACATTTTTTTTTCTTATTTCAGATGATTATCGTAAGTTAAACTATAGTTAGTTTGAATAATGTACGACGGCTTGGTGGATGTGTTGTCTGGCGATATTTGTTTATACAAATCAAAGTACCAGGAGAGCATACCTGTCGAAGAGGTTGATAGCGTTGATGTGTAACTGGGATCGGCCCCAGTCCATTGTACGGTACCCATAGTACAAGCGTTGCTTAGTTTGGGATCATACGATGAGTATGGGTTGTATCGCCATATTAAAAAAAAATATATATAATTAGTATTTTAATTAACATTAATTTAATAAATAATTTAACTTGTTTCAGAGGAAAGTAAGTAACTACCTACCTATTTGATTTTTTTGCAGTCAAGAGAAGATTTTCCTGCCAGACTGGTGGTATGTCTGGCGCGGTCCTCTACGCCCCACTGATATTGTCGGGGAATTTGTATATATAGTTCAAATCGTCGAGAACTCTTCTAGCGCGAGCTAGGCTTCTCATAGTACTTTGTATGGCTGTTCGATTTCTTGTACGCGTAGAATTGCGATGTGTTGGTAGTAGCGCCATCTAGTAGCGATTGGCGGAATTTCTGCTTTATGGCGAGATATGGAGTTCGCCACAGGTTTATTGAATCAATAGAACTCAAGGCATAGTCACCAATTATGTTGTATACAAACTTGGACTAAACTAAAGATGAACGAGAATACACTTTAGTTTGGTACCAAGAGAAATATGGGGTGAAAGGATATTTGAATTAAGCACCACTTTTGGGCGATATTAACTTTAACAGGGTGTTTCAGAAGTCCGGAATAATACTTTGACGTTTTCATCAGTATCGGGTATACAACTAAATGGTATAAAAAAATTATCGTAATTCGACCATATTTTTTCGTCGTCAATTTCTGTAACTTGTAATATCTCGAGCCTTATGTACAATTTGCATGTTCTGTTGTGTGAATATTGGTAGTCGCCTCCCATAAGTGTAGTTTACACTGCTGAATAGGGTTATGGATGTACCCAATGGCCAGAACACGATACCTGTGTCAAATATACAAAGGTCCATAACTCAGAGACTATGATAGGTATAAACTGTCTTCACTAAGCATCCACATGTGAGCTACCTTAAGTTTTATTTCGGACTTCTGATACACCCTGTATACATGTTATTTGGAATCAGCCAATGTCGCTTAGGTCAAATAGCCTTCCACCCCTCGATATAATCCTATCCTACTAATATTATAAATGTGACCGTTTGTGAAGATGGATGTTTGTTGCTCTTTCACGCTAAAACTACTGAACGGATTCTGATGAAACTTTACAGTATTATTGTGTATGTATATCAGAATAACATATAGGTACCTATACATAATTTATAATACTACTACAGCCCTTTTAACGTCCCACTACTGGGACGGGCCTCCCCTCAATGCGAGGGGGATTCAGGCCATAGTCCACCACGCTGGCCCACTGCGAGTTGGCAGACTTTACACATCTATCGAGAACTAGACAAGTTCCCTCAGAAGTGCAGGTTTCCTCACGATGTTTTTCTTCACCGTTTCATAGCAGGTGGTAATCTCGGATGTAAATGAGATTCGCACATGGAACCCAGAGGTGCGAGCCGGGGTTTGTACCTGCACACTTTGATTTGCAAGGCGTGCGTTCGACCACTCGGCTACCACTGCTATATTAATGATATTGAATAATAGATTCAAGTCACGGGAAGTACGGGATTATCGGCTCCGAATATATTTTCATTCCTTTTAGAGTCGAAACCCTAGGTCCATGGGGTCCAAACACCCAAAATTTAATGAACTTACTTGGCAAAAGATTGGTCGACACAACCGGCGACCCAAGAGCAGGCCATTTTCTCACACAACGAGTGGCTCTAGCCATTCAACGAGGGAATGCAGCCAGCGTCTTGGGTACGCTTCCGCATTGGCCAATTTTTTTTATTTTATAAATATATATATATTTTTTATTAGTTTTAACTTATTATATTTTAAATTGTAAATATTTTGTAATTAGTTGTTGTTAATAAATAGCCAAGCTAGAGTTAAAATATATTTAAACGATTGTTTAACTTCTAATTGCAGAATTTGAAGGTAAGTACTGGATATGTATAACTACTATGAAGTACATAATTAAATTAAAACACAACTTTACAATGACGAGACCAGTGCACTCCGTTCCGCAGTTGGATGCGGAATGCCTTGTTTTTTTTTAATGGACTAAGCTGTTGGCCGTGAGTTGGCCCTTACAGCTTCACCGGAGGAGTGGCGAGTGCAGAGTGCGACTTCAACCAAGGCCTAAAGGGCGGAAAAAGGGTGGCAACTAGCTCAAGGGCGTCAAAGAGGGCACGACCTCGGCTTGGGCAGTTACCGTGAGGGGAGAGGTAGTGACTGCGCTCCTAGGTGCAAAGATGCACCTACGAGCGGAAGAGGGGGTTCCTCGACCTCGCCGGCGAGATCGGTGTCTGTTTGAGGCTGGTGTCGGTGTGTTAGTGGCCTTCTCGACGCCCGGGTCGAGGAGAGCAGTGATTAAAACTACTACGCTATTTACACCCTTTTTTTTTACGAAATTATGAAATTTTATGGTAATAAGATGAGTAAGGGGTCCATCGGCGTTTAGCGGCTATTTCGGCCAGTGTCAAGTAATTATTAGAAAAAATTTCGTATACACTACTATACACATTATTTAAATAACATTGGTTGATTAATGTGATAAAGATAACATTGAATGTATATGGGCCATAGTCCACCACGCTGGCCCAGTGCGGGTTGGTGAACTTCACACGCCCTTCTATAGACGTGCAGGTTTCCTCACGATGTTTTCCTTCACCTTTCAGCAAGTGGTAATCATTATTGACAATAACATTTTCAATAAGATAAGACAAAAAGATAAGTTTTTAAATGTTTTTTTGTTTGTTTTTTTTCAGAATTTGAAAGTAAGTTTTTATTTATATTCTATAAGTATTATATTGAAGACATTAAAATCACTTTTTTTGCATCTGCATATCACCTACCGATATAAAATATAAAATTATATACTTAATTAATTATTTTATTCATTAGTATTCTGATTTGCAGAGGACGGTAAGGTTTAAACATATTTTTAAGTGATTTTCCGTAAATTTATTCAATCTATATTATGACTAAATAATCTATTGGATTTCTTAAATATTTAGATTTAGATATGCTCCACTAGATCAATTTAAATTTGTTTTTATATGATAATACAATAAAGAAATATTAAATCAATAACAAATCAACGTGTTTTCATTTACAGAAATTATACCTCGTGAGTATTTAATAATTTAATTTGATATCTAGTATTTTGTAATAAATATAATTTTATCACAAATTATTATGTTGCAGCCGTACCCGGTTAGTAAGAAACTCAGAAACTACATCATTTAAACATATTTCAGTATGAATGTGGACGGATACAGAGCGAGAGGAAGACCAAAGAGAAGATAGATGGAGTGTGTAAAGGATGATTTTTTTTTTGTTTTTTTTTTTAACGAAATGAGCGAAATGATGATATTTAATGGAATAAGATGAGGAATGGCATCACCTGCGACTAGCGCGAGTATTTCGCCAATGTCAAGTAATTAATAGCAAGGACAAATTCAATAAATACACATTATAAATAAAAATGGATAATGACAGTGATAAAGATGGCGGATGTCTCCACGGATTTTTTCCGCAGCAGTTAAGTGACCAGGGTGATATTCATGAGATCGGAGTGGGTGTCAGTATGAAGGAAAAGAAAAGAAAGAAAGAAAAAAACTTTATTGTGGCTGGCAGCAAATAGGATAAAAGATTACAAAAATATAATAAATGAATAATAATTAAAAAATTCGGCTCGCCATAAACGGACCCAATTCAGCATGTGCTGGTTGACAAGAACCAGTGCTGGTCTGCGCAGAAAAGCGAGATGAATGGAAGAATTGGAGATACTACGCCGACCACATAGCCATATCTATACTTCTACACTAATATTATACAAAGAGGAAAGATTTGTATTTTTGTATGTAACGAATAAACTCAACTCGTTGTTTTGGGCCCCGGGCATCAGGGCCGGACCGTTAGAAAGCTTTACACTGAGTAACATAGGCTATATTAAAAACCCGTGCGAAGCCGGGTCGGGCCGCTAGTAATAGGATAAGGTAAGGCCATGATGATACTTTTCAGAGGACAGTCTGACTGAGGACGCAACTGCTTTTGAGAACTATATAACAAGCAGGCGGAGGGTACCCCAGATCGCAGGATACCACTTCCACGGCATCGGAAAGTACCTTTTAGATGGCCAGAAGGTAAGAGAAGACATTAAGGCTTTTATTTTATTGGCATAGCAAAACGGACTATACAGGGTGTATCAGAAGTCCGAAATAATACTTTGGGTACATATACGGTAGCTCATATGTGGATGCTTAGTGAAGACTGATTATACCTAACTACAGTAGTTTCTGAGTTATAGACCTTTGAATATTTGTCACAGGTATCGTGTTCTGGCCTTTGGGTACATCCATAAACCTATTCAGCGGTGTAAACTACACTTATGCGAGGCAACTAGTTACCAATATTCACAAACAGAACATGCAAATTTTACATAGGACTCGAGACATTACGAATTAGAAATGGGCCACGAAAAAAAAGTTGGAAAGACATGGTCGAATTTCGATCAAATGTTTATACCATTCAGTTGTATACCCAATACTGATGCAAACGACAAAGCAATGTTTCGGACTTCTAAAACATCCTGTATAGACTCGTGGAAATAGTTCATTCTTCAACGGACTGACATGGCAAGCGCGAGCGAGTAATGATGCGTGGGGCGTGTTTTTTACCACAGAAATCCAATCTTTATGTTAATTTCTAAAGAGTTTGATTTCGTATTGGCAAACGTTTTGACACCAGATTTTGGATATCCCAGCGTGTGCAGGTTACAATGTCATCTTTAACTAGAGATAAGATCAGAAAGATCTCATTTTCATCCGAGATTATCACTTGCTATGAAACGGTGAAGGAAAACATCGTGAGGAAACCTGCACGTCTGAAGGATCTTGACTAGTTTTCGATAGATGTGTGAAGTCCGCCAACCCGCACCGGGCCAGCGTGGTGAACTATAGCCTGAATCCCCCTCGCATTGAGGGGAGGCCCGTGCCCAGCAGTCGGACGTTAAAAGGGCTGTAGTAGTAGTTAGATCGTATAATACTATTTTTATCTTTTCTGATCTTATCTCGAGTTAAAGATGATCTTCTCCCAAGAGAAGAAACGATAAAATCAGATACGAAAAGGCCCTTCTTTTAAGAAAAGATAAACAGACAAGATAACGACTTTATATTTCTTTCAGAAACGCATCAGCACGATAGAACACGTAAGTATTTACAAGACTGTTACGATAGGTTTTATGGAAGACGGCTTGGTGTAGTGGTAAGAGGGTAGGCCGCTCGGCTCACTACGCCGGGTAGTTGCAGGTTCGATTCTCGGCAGCTGCATATTTCAGAATTAACTCTAGTTATTGAAATAAAACTATTTTACGGATTTTATCGCGTTTATTTACTATTTGTTTTTCCCGACGTTTCGGGAAGTCCCATTTCCCATTATATCAGATTTGATAAACCACATATCCTCGCAAAAGAACACCGACTCCGACCAAGGATGATACGTGAGGCCATTGAAATTAAAAAAACATCCTAATTTCAATAGGGAAGATGGCTGGGTGCTACAACCAACTTGGGATCCAGTAAATAATATGATTAAATCCAAAACCAAGTGTACCATTGCAAGACCTCAAGACACCGTAAGCACTTTCTGCGTGGATCGGATCGGAAACAACAACTAAATATGAGGGTACCCAGTTATTAACTATGACATCAGGACGTCTAACACCTCAGTCTCCCCGTGACCATGGTTGCTGTAAAGCAGCCGAAACGTCGGGAAAATAAAATAGTAAATAAACGCGATAAAATCCGTAAAATAGTTTTATTTCAATGTATAGTATTCGCGTAAATATAAGAAAATAACTCTAGTTAGCTTAGCCTAGCTGTGTAGACATAAGTTTTATCTCTTTCAATTGTGAGATTAGTCGAAGAAATGATTTCACTTCTAACTTTTTGATGTGAAACATCTAATGGCGCGCTTGGCGAGTGAGAGCAACTGTTGATGCCGCGATGCCGTGATGCGAAAACTTCAAGCAGCTCCGTGGCTCGTCGGTTCTTTCCGCCGCTTAGACTCCGCCCACCGGCTGACTCCGCTCACTCGCCGCTACGACGCTTCTCTCTCTCTACTCTAAATAACATCATGTGAACCGATCTAGGTATCCCGCGACGGCTACTTTATTTGTACTGGTCATGCTCGCTGTGACGTCATATTCTCGACGAATCTGACAGTTGAAAGAGATAAAACTTATGTCTACACGGTCATGCTACAAGACTGGGTGTAACTAGGATCACTTCCAGTCCATTGAACGGTACCCACAGTACAAGCGTTGCTCAACGATGAATGAGTATGTGTTGTCTGGCGATATTTGTTTATACAAATCAAAGTACCAGGAGAGCATACCTGTCGAAGAGGTTGATAGCGTTGATGTGTAACTGGGATCGCCCCCAGTCCATTGTACGGTTCCCATAGTACAAGCGTTGCTTAGTTTGGGATCATACGATGAGTATGTGTTGTCTGGCGATATTTGTTTATACAAATCAAAGTACCAGGAGAGCATACCTGTCGAAGAGGTTGATAGCGTTGATGTGTAACTGGGATCGCCCCCAGTCCATTGTACGGTACCCATAGTACAAGCGTTGCTTAGTTTGGGATCATACGATGAGTATGTGTTGTCTGGCGATATTTGTTTATACAAATCAAAGTACCAGGAGAGCATACCTGTCGAAGAGGTTGATAGCGTTGATGTGTAACTGGGATCGCCCCCAGTCCATTGTACGGTACCCATAGTACGATGAGTATGTGTTGTCTGGCTATATAATTAGAATACAATGCCATTCAAAATAAATCTTAAAATATAGGTTCTTAAGCTTATTCTTAACGAATAAGTGAAATTATAATATTCTATTCATCATCACGCCTGTATTACTCGAAGGGGTAGACTTCAGAAGGTACAAGCGACCTAACCGACCATGCCTGGGCTTGGTCAAAGCAAATAAATCAAGATTTCAATTTTGAAGGGAGATCTTTCTCTTGCTATCTTCATATTAGCTACCGGATATGTACCTGAAATAGTATTTCGGACTTCTGATACATCCTGTTATTTTTTTTAAAGCATTCTCATGTAAGTATCTAGCTTTCTAGCTCTCTGTTTGCACGGTAATGCCGGCTGCTCGCCATCACCGGGTCGAACGAATGTTCTAGCTACTGGGCTATCTCTGGGGTCATGTCGAGGGGTGAAAATCTATTTGACTTAAGCGACACTTTTGGGTAATATTGAACATACATTTACATATTTGACATAGCAGCAGTGGTAGCCGAGTGGTCGAACGCAAGGTTTACAAATCAAAGTGTGCAGGTTCAAACCCCGGCTCGCACCTCTGGGATATATGTGCGAATCTCATTTTTATCCGAGATTATCACTTGCTATGAAACGGTGAAGGAAAACATGAGGAAACCTGCACGTCTGAGGAAACTTGTCTAGTTCTCGATAGATGTGTGAAGTCTGCCAACCCGCACTAGGCCAGCGTGGTGGACTATGGCCTGAATCCCCCTCGCATTGAGGGGAGGCCCGTGCCCAGCAGTGGGACGTTAAAAGGGCCGTAGTAGTAGAACATACATATTTGGAATCAGCTATTTTTTCTGCGTCGAGTGAGTATGCTCTCCTGTAAAGTTAAAAATTTCGTTTAAGTCAAACAACGTTTCACCCCTCGATATAGTATGTATTTATTTTATACATCATCATCACGCCTGTTATCCCCGAAGGTAGGCAGAGGTGCAATGCAGTGCGCCCACACTTCGCGCATGCATTTTGGTCCCGATGTAATAGGTGGCGAGGCTATTGCCATTATACCGGGCACATTCCCCCTCATTACGAGGAAGATTTATTCTGGGTCATAGACCACCACGCTAGCCCAATGAAACACGCCTTTCTATAGACGTGCAGGTTTCCTCACGATGTTCTCCTTCACCGTCCAGCAAGTGGTACCTAATAATTATTAGATACTATTAATATTATTTATTGACGACTAGCTGTGCCCGCGACTTCGCCCGCGTGGACTTTAGTGAGATTACCCGGAAATATGGGTTTTATGTTTTTCCCGCGGAACCCTAATGCTTTTTCTAAAATTAAAGTAGCCTAAGTTACGCCTTGGAACGTCAGCTATCTGCCAGCGAAAGTCCCATTGAAATCGGTTCAGCCGTTTAGAAGTTTACCTCAAACAAACAGACAGACAGACAGACAGACAAACAAAAAAATTTAAAATTGCGTTTTCGTTATAGGTATCGTATATACTTTCATACGCATTTGGTAAAAAAGTGTTATTTTGATATTACAAACAGACACTCCAATTTTATTTATTTGTATGTATGTATGTATGTATAGATATAGATATAGATTCATAAGTGCCTGTATTGGTTTATATGAATAAAAATCTTCTGATTCTGATTCTAATGAAAATGAAATTATTTATTTCCGTCACAGGAATCCATTGAAGTGGAACATTCCGAAGATAAGAGATTTGTGTATATATATATTAAATTTAATCCGCTGAGGCCAGCTGATGCGGGCACGTATTACGCTCGCTTCGAGAAGGACGATCACAAGGATGTGTTCAAAGAAACTGTCTTCCTCACACTCAGTAAGTATTCCAAGAATGCAGGGTGTATTAGAAGTCCGAAATAATACTACTGTTTGCTCGAGTATTGGACAACAACATTTTGAAGTGCAGACAAAAAAAACCTCTTTCTTTATTATTTTAATATTACATGTTTTTAAACTTGCAATGTATGTCCGGGTGGAATCTTGCAACTCAATTTTATATCAGTTATCTTTAATCGATTGAGCTGAAATTTGGTATACATGTTTTTTTTGGATGACAATATATGCTTATTTAAGTGACTTCATTCTAATTCCAATATGGCGGATCATCCAAGATGGCGGAATAGTTATTTTTTTCTGCACTACCACAATATACCCAAATGAAAGGGCTTGCTGAGGAGAACACGAAAACTAAGGGCAATTAAATATAGGCTTGTTTTTAGGGTTCCGTACCCAAAGGGTAAAACGGGAACCCTATTACTAAGACTTCCCTGTCCGTCCGTCCGTCTGTCACCAGGCTGTATCTCATGAACCGTGATAGTTAGAGAGTTGAAATTTTCACAAATGGTGTATTTCTGTTGCCGCTATAACAACAAATACTAAAAACCAGAATAAAATAAATATTTAAGGGGGCTCCCATACAACAAACGTGTTTTTTTGCCATTTATATAGATAATGGTACGGAACCCTTCGTGCGCGAGTCCGACTCGCACTTGGCCGGTTTTTTATTAACAAGTTTTTTTTATCATAAATTTATTTTAAAAAGAGAGTGAAAGTATGAAATTTTAATGGATGAGGCATTCCTCACATTAGATGATCCGCCATATTGGAATTAGAATGAAGTAACTTAAATAAGCATATATTGTCATCCAAAAAACGTATATACCAAATTTCATCTCAATCGATTGCCTGGTGAAGCCATTGCTTCACCAGCAGGCTTAGCATGACCTCTTAGGCCAAAGTTTTATGACTCCCGACTCCGACTCCCGACTGAGGCATCTACGTTCGGGCATCAAAATGTTTTCCACATATGTCAAATTGGTGAGAGTGTCAATCATGCGAGAATTGGGCCCCTGGTGTGTTGAAATCTCTAGCCTTGTTTGTCTTCGAACAGCCTACTACTAATGATAGCGTCTATACCCTTCTCTATCTAAGAATACCCTCTTAAAGAATTTACTACGGTCTCCGAATGAGAAGTTGTAAAAGTCTAATTACTTTCTAGATATGGGTTTAACAAAACTCAAGTCATCCAACATGAACCTTCTGCCTGGTCAGAGGTACAATACTACGGGTGTCTCGTACTCCTGCAATCGCTGTATTGTCCGGGGCGTCATGCTGAGGGCTGAAGACGGGTCTGTTCTCAACCTAGACTCCACCAAGTTCCGGATTAAGAAGTTCAGGGACGAGTAAGTAAACTACCATTCGTTGACAGATGGACAGAAAGATAGATAGATGGATAGATCGATAGATTGGCATCCAGATAGATAAATAGGCAGATGGACAGGTAGGCAGATAGACAAACAGATGGACTCATAGAAAAATCGGGTAAACAGATGGATGGACAGATATATGGATAGATGGACTGATATACAGAGAGATGAAATAATTGACAGATGGACAGATAGACAAATGAATAGACAGACGGACAGATAGGCTGATTATTAATAGACTGTTAGACAGATGTACAAATGGACAGATTTTTGATGTGTGAAGTTTTCCTTATAATTCTGCGCAACACAGCTATAAACTCAGCTGTTACTTTTGAAAGATGAACACAGCAGAAGGTACAAGCGACCTAACTGACCATACCTAGGTCAGTTAGGTCGCTTGTATCTAATTTTGTGCAAGAAAAAAACACTTACATTTATAATCTGTGTTCATAAAATTATTTCATAAATTGTACATTACAAAGGGGGCATCCTGAATCACATTATACATCATATATTTTATTATATTTCAGAAGAGGCAATGAGTGGGTATCTAATAATGTATTATTATATCTAATAATCATTTCTGTCACACACAGAAATATCGCCAGACAACACATACTCATCGTATGATCCCTAACTAAGCAACGCTTGTACTATGGGTTCCATACAATGAACTGGGGGAGATCCCAGTTACAACTAGACTGGGGCTTAAGTCCGCCATAGTAAATTTATAAAATGACAATAGCTTCACTATATAAAGAGTAACAAACATGTTTTATCAATGTTCACAAGAATATGACCAAAGTCAAAAGTCAAATCATTTATTTTGTATAGGCCTATGGGGGCACTTACAAATTGTCAAGTTTACATTTTTTTCTTATATACTACTATACTACCACCGGATCGAAACGCGACCTCAACTGAGAAGATCCGGCAAGAAACTCAGTGGGCTGATCATTTTTTTAAATCGCCAAAACTTATTACAAATACACAGGTATATATAGCTCCAGTGTGTTGCCTTTAGAGCTGCTTTTAATAATAAAGATAGAATAATAATACGTTAGTAAGGCATACAAACACCAGTGTAGAGATTAGTCTTTAGATTAGATTAGGAGCTATATGTACCTGTGTAATTGAAATAAGTTTTGGCGTTTGAAAAAAAATATCAGATCACTGAGTTTCTTGCCGGATCTTCTCAGTTGCGGTCGCGTTTCGATCCGGTGGTAGTATAGTAGTATACAAGAAAAAAAATGTAAACTTGACAATTTGTAAGTGCCCCCATAAGTGGCCTATACAAAATAAATGATTTGACTTTGACTTTGAGTCATTGACACCTTGAAGACTAGTCATATTCTAGCTACCATTGATAAAATGTTGTTTTCAACGATTGACACAATAAGTAGAGGATATTTCCGATATTTGCAATGTCGGGAATCGAAGTCCCGACCATCCAGTGAACTGAGCCAAACACCTGAACGGACTCCACCAATTCGTTAACATTTTAAATTCGCACATCTGAGATTTCATGTGCGAATCTCATTTTCATTATTGATTACCACTTGCTGAACGGTGAAGGAAAACATCGTGAGGAAACCTGCACGTCTATAGAAAGGCGTGTTCCATTCACCAACCCGCACTGGGCCAGCGTGGGGGAATATGACCCAAATCTCCATCGTATTGTGGGGGTATGTGCCCGGTATAAAGGCTATAGGCTCGCCCCCTATTACATTGGGACTAAAATACATCGGCGAAGTGTTGGTGAAATGTTTAGTAGACCTCTGCCAACTCCTTCCGGGAATACGTGCGTGATGATGTATTCAAATGGTTTTTTAGACAATCTTACATAGAAATAGACTTGGAAGAAGCTTCACCCCAAGACTTCGGGGATTACTTTATTATAGTTCAGAACGAGAATGGATATGAAGAGAGAATCAAAGCCCTTAGTATCAGACGTAAGTATCAACATCACGACTAACTAACCTAATAGGTTAAGTAGAGATATATCAAACAGTTGAACAGTTCCCCAATTTTTGGTTGATCGCGTAACCAACTCCCTTATATAAATAAATATCGCCAGACAACATATACTCATCATATGATCCCAAACTAAGCAACGCTTGTACTATGGGTACCGTACAATGGACTGGGGGCGATCCCAGTTACACATCAACGCTATCAACCTCTTCGACAGGTATGCTCTCCTGGTACTTTGATTTGTATAAACAAATATCACCAGACAACACATACTCATCGTATGATCCCAAACTAAGCAACGCTTGTACTATGGGTACCGTACAATGGACTGGGGGCTATTCCAGTTACACCTAGACCAGGGGTCGGCAACATGCGGCTCGCGAGCCGCTTGCGGCTCTTTGGATGTGTCAAGTAATTAATAGCAAGAGCAAATAAAAATGGATGATGAACGTGATAAAGATGTCGGATCATTATAATCCATTATTAATTAATCCTTTATTATCCTTACAGTTCCAGGTTTGTGTAGTTTTATTTTTTTAACGACATCTGGATTGTGGTTCTACTACATAACTTTACGTGGTAATTACGTTCGCTAGTCGAAAACGTCTGCGTAAAATACGCTACTGCCCGTATTTAATACGACGCTTTATTGTAATTTGTAATGTTGAAATACAAATAAGCAGTGATAGCCTCGTCGGTAGGACGCCCGCCTCGAACGCCAGGGATGCAAGTTCAAACCCCGGGCCCGCACCTCTGAGATGATTATCATTACAAATGTCGTTTTGAATAATCATTACCACTTGCTGAACCGTGAAGGCAAACAGAGGAAAACTGCACGTCTATATGCGTGTGATGTTCACCAACTTGCACTGGGCCAGCGTGGTGGACTAAGGCCCAATCTCCCGCGTATTGAGGGGGAATGTGCACGTGTTAATGGCCAAAAATACATCGGCGAAGTATTTACGAAATATTTTCTCATTTTGCAAGGTTTAGTAGAAATTAATATTGAAATGTCTAAAAGACTATTTCAAGGCGGCGCAGTCTGTTCAGGCAACACCGGGCGGCTTGCGCCGCCGCCAGGTGGCGCCAAAAACTTCCGTGCCGCGGCCATTACTAATTACCAGAGCTATACGAACAAACGACGATTAACCTAACTTTTTTGTACCTACTTTATTTTATTACTTTATATTACAATATATACGAAGAAAGCAATTGATTTATTATTTAAATATAATTGCCGTAAACAGTGGGTGTACGGCTTTGCTTCTATGACTACCCATTCGGGGAATATAGGCGTGATGATGTATTAATATTATTATTTAATCAGTCTTTACTTTTTTGTCATTTCAGCAAGAGGTAGTATTCGATTATTAAATGAATATTTAATTACAAATATGACTATTTAATTGTATGATATAATTAAATACATAACGCATCTTTTCCAGATACTGGTAAGTTTCCTGAGTTTGTACAATGTGATTTAAAATGGCTACAACAGGCCTGTAACCCTTTGTTACGTAATATATCAGGGGCCCTCTCAACATCGACATCATGTCTAATTCGACATATTAAGTCGAAAAAATACAACCAATTTTATTTTATTACAAGCTTTATAAAGGGTTTTTCAACAAGAACTTTCTTTTTTTAAACAAAATAAAACAAAGAATATAGATGAAGATGATTGAAATTTTTAATGTATTACGAAGCGAAAAGTTTGGCAATTATTAATGAAAAATGATATCTGGCAAATGCCCACCACGACCAAGCTGGCAGATGTCAATTCTTTCATCAAAGTTTAAAAAAACGGTTCAATCACGCCTCCAGACCACATAGCGCACCATACAGTGACACGTTGAGCATGCAAAGGCTTTTCAATACTCGCTCTAGGATTTGCAGAAGCCCAAATGCCCATTTTGCTTGTTGACGTACCCTGACAAGTGAAAATGGGCTTCGTCTGAAAAAAATGTTTTTTTCAGAAAAACTACCGGGTTGTTCCTGAATGAATTAAGCGAATCTAAGGCGATGGTTTAATTCGAGTTTTAATTATTAAAATGATTAGATTTTCGAGCAAAATTGAATTCATTGTAACAATTGCCAAAGTATCTACTACGAATACGTCAAAAAACTAAATGTCAAAGCTGTCATGTCATGGTGTTGCCCCAATTGAAAAACCAAGTTCTTGTTGAAAAACCCTTTATTAACTTGCAATGTATGTCCGGGTGGAATCTTGCAACTGAATTTTAAATCTTTAACCGATTGAGCTGAAATTTGGTATACACGCTTATTTTGATTAACAATGCATGCTTAACTATGTGACGTCATTCTAATTCCAATATGGCGGATCATCCAAGATGGCGGAATATGTAGTTATTTTTTCTGCACTACCACAGTATGGGTATCAAATGAAAGGTCTTACTGAGGAGAACACGAAAACTAAGCTAGATTGCTTGTTTTAAAAAAAGTTTTATTTACCATAATTTTTTTCATTTTGTTTCTCCATATGTCGAATTAGAGATGATGTCGATTTTGCGAGAATTGCCCCTCTGTAATGGTGTTTAGCTCAAATCAAATATTTCAATTAATCATTTAAAAAATATATTAATTTTAAAAACTATTTTCAGAAAATGGTAAGTCGTTAATTGTTTCTGATATTTAACGGTGTACGCGAAATGTGCTGGGCCCTGATTGGGGGTGTAAATTAAAGGGGGGGAAATCCGCAAATAGGCTACTAGTAAAGCGGGTTTCATATCGTATAGCAAAGAAGGATGATATATAGTATAGCATGGCGTTCACATTACGCGATATTATCGCTAGCATTTATAGTACCTCGGTGTTTTCAATGGACACCGATGTCGCTCCTTGCTTACAGTAGTAACAGTGGAGGGAATGTGTGGCGGGCTTAGTCCCATAAAAAAATAAAAGTATATAGCAAGCTCTGTTGACGGGACGGCCGGGGGTGAGAGTGAAGGAAAATGGCGGCGCGCGGTATAGCATAGCAGGAACTCAGCGCATCGCACGTATAGTACGCCAATAATATATAGTACAGTACAGTGTGAACGTGTCCATAACAATGTATGGTGCGCGATATTGTTGTGCTATGAGCTATATACTATAAGCTATTATATTATAGCGTAGTCTGAAACCTAGGTTATCAAAGGGGCAAGTGCTAGGTCAGTGTCACGTGGGTACGGTACCTTTGAGTTGACGTAGGTGGTGGCTGGGTCGTCAGGCTGGCTAGCACTAACACAATAGGGAGAGGGCTTCCAGGGTCTCTTAGGATCACACACGATTACATGAAATGTGCGCAGATTAGTCAGTCAGTTCATACGTCAGGAGGCAAAGAGACAAGGCAACAAAATATCAGAGTACTCGGGGGGTAGGTAGATAATAATTTAGGGAAGAGTTTTGGCACATCTACCTACTAGGTAAATTCTATATCTACTTACTAAACAAACGGTCTTTAAGTTTTATTAGAAATTACGTTATTTACATGTTATAATTAATGGTAGCCTAGTAGAAAGGTTATGACATGTCCGCAATTAAAAGCAAAGAAATCATAATTAAGTCCGCCATCATATTCCACGCCTCGCGACTAACCGCTTACCATCAGCTATCCAGTTCACCCGGATGCAAGATTCCGTAGCGGTTGGAGCCCACATTGACAAGGCTGTCAATTTTAGCTGCGCAAACTGCGAGCTGTCAGATATAATCTGTCACGGGGAGACGGTGCTGGCTAACGGAAGAATCACTATTATACCTGTGACCAAAATTGTTAATTTCAACTACCCCGGGTAAGATAATACTTATGTATGTCTTTTACTTCTAACATTTCCTCTTTACCAACACCTGGTCTCAGCACGCATGCCAAGGCAAGATCCTGTCACAGATTCGCTCGCTCGCTCTCTGTCTTAGTTCATACGAGAGCAAGAGACAACATCAACATATTCCGTTACATAACTCTAGTCTTGGCGTTCATGCTACTACTGCTGGCCCTGTAGCATGACCGCGGAGACATAAGTTGTATCTCTTTCAACTGTTAGGTTCATCGAGAAAATGACGTCACACCGAGCCATGTCCAGTACAAAAAGCTCGAAGTGACGCCATTTTCTCGACAAATCTGACAGTTGAAATAGATAAAAATTATGTCATGCTAAGGGTGCTGGCATCTTTTTTTAGGAATGGGTGAAATTATGAAATTTAATGGTATAAGATGAGAAATAGCTGATAGAAGTCGCGGGTAGTAGCTAGTAATGACATTTTTTATTAGATTCGAGGAATCCGACGCTTGTGTCTACATGGGTATCTTCAAGATTGATAATGCGAACTACACCAAAGTGGTCGGGGTTATTGAGAGTAAGTACCAGTTCTTCTGCTTATTTATTTACGAAAGTAATAATTTTATTTTAATGGAATAAGATGAGGAATATAATTATTTATTTATTTAACAGGACATCCAAAAACTGTAGCATTAATAACACATTAATATAAAATACAAATAAAAAACTAAATGCACAGTTAACAAAGGTGCCACAACATGCATAAGTAAGAGGAATAACATAAAAGGAACATTGGTAATAAATGAAAAATAAGAATGTGATAATAAAAATTAAATTAAATTAAATGTGATGAGTGACTAGAAGGCTATCATTGACGCACCAACGATGACAAGATCAGTTTGCGAAATTTGTAGAGTGTATCATTAAACAAATCCACTTCATGACCGATTGAGTTGAATTGAATGGCTGGAACTGCGATTCGAGGATATTCTGTGATCTGCCAATGCTAGGTAATTAATAGCAAGGACATGCTTAATAAATACCGCCGAGATATATATCGAATTCGAATCGAAATAGCAGTGGTAGCCGAGTGGTCGAACGCACGCCTTGCAATCAAAGTGTGCAGGTTCAAATCCCGGCTCGCACCTCTGGGATATATGTGCGAATCTCATTTTCATCCAAGATTATCACTTGCTATGATATGGTGAAGGGCGGGCTGCACGTCTGAGGGAACTTGACTAGTTCTCGATAGATGTGTGAAGTCTGCCAACCCGCACTGGGCCAGCGTGGTGGACTACGGCCTGAATCCCCGCATTGAGGGGAGGCCCGTGCCCAGCAGTGGGACGTTAAAATGGCTGTAGTAGTTTTTAAATTTGGTTTTCAAGTGATACCAACGTGTTTTAATTATATGTTTTTTTATTATGATTTCAGATAATTGTAAGTAAACCTAGTTGTATATATTACTAAAGAGTTTAATTTTAATTGATTGGTCAACATTCTGTCTTCACAAAATGATTACACATACTGTACATGACGAGGAGTTGCAGGCTTGTCGAGGGGTGAAAGGCTATTTGACCTTAGCGACACTTTTGGGCGATATTGTCTTAATTTGTCTTATATATATATTTGGAATCAGCGATTATTACTGCGTCGAAGGAGTATGCTTTCATGTAAAGTTAAAAAAAATGTCGAAAGTCAAATATTCTTTCACCCCTCGTTATTATCAATCACATTGCAATTATATTGTGTCGTAATATTTCTTTTCTCTTTTCAGCACCACGTAAGATTGCATTTATAACTTTTTTTATTGCCCCCCGTACGTGCAAAAAAAATATCCTTTTATTCGTACAAATTTCGAGTCTACACCTTTTGTAGTTTTAATTATTCCGTGATGGAGTAATGAGAAGGAAAAGGGAGGATCCTCCGACCAGACGGGTGTTGTGTCTGGTGGGCTACTGCCCATAGGTTGTTGTCGGGTTCTTGTATATATGTGCAATCGCTCGGATCGCTTTAATATCGCGATGCAGGATTAGTTCGTATGCGGCGAGATAGATGTCGCTACAAGATTAATAAAATATGAAAATAAAAAAAAACTGTTTGCCACCGGCATCTGGAACAGGGTAGTTACCAGTGGTTAGGTCCCCAGAGAGACGACCCTCCTCACCATGCGCGCCGTTTCCAGGAGTACTGCCTTCTGAATCTGTCCCTTGATCCAGTCGTCTAACGCGAGCCTCTGCAGATGTTTGTCGAGGCTCCTGGCTAATAAACCATGGGCGGAAACGACTATCGGTACAATGATTGCCACGTAAATGTACCACATGTCGACAACCTCAGAATCAGAATCAGAATATTTTTTATTCATATAAACCAATACACGCACTTATGAATCGTCAATAAATAATAATAATAGTAGCTCTACCACCCATTCGGAATGCATTTCCTATGGAGAAGAATGGGCAAGAAACTCCATGGTTGCTTTTTTCCAATAAGGATTTACATTTTTGTGTTTTTCGCCTCGTGAAGATCAAGATACTTGCTTTCTTTATCTTTATCTGCGTTCACGAGATTCTCGTCATGGGGGACAGTAACATCGATAATCACTGCACGGCGCTCTTGGCGATCTATCAGCACAATATCAGGCTTATTGGCCACAATAGTCCTCTCTGTGATGATAGATCGGTCCCAATATAAAGTGATATGGTGATCTACGAAAACTGGTTGTGGCTCATACCTGTAGTACGGTACCTCTGACATCCGATATTTCAAGGCCAGTTGCTGGTGGACTATCCTGGCTACTGGCTGTGTCAATACAGACCATTTGCGAGACACGAACAATCAGAGATATATGCCTCAGGGATTCTCCAGGACGATGACATGCCCGACAAATGTCGATGGTGCCATCCCGAAGAATATATCTCCGGTAGTTGTTCGTCATCACAACTTCGTCCATAATTTCACAGACAAAACGCGTTATTATTATTATTACAGTGGTCAAGATAGAAAAGGTGCCCGTATCACGACCGCCCGAGTTAGGAGATCAATTTGAACAGGAGACACACTTCAGTTGCCAAGGAGACTGTATCATTGAGAAGGTATGTTTCTTGGGTTTTTGATGTGAAACATCTAATGGCGCGCTTGGGGAGTGAGAGCAACTGTTGATGCCGCCATGCCGTATGCGAAAACATCGAGCAGCTCCGTAGCTCCTCAGTTCTTTCCGCCGCTTAGATTCCGCCCACCGGCTGACTCCGCTCACTCTCCGCTACAACGCTTCTCTCCCTCTACTCTAAATAACATAATGTTTCACATCTGCCAGGCGACCCGCGATGGCTACTATTTTTATGGGTCTAAGCCCGTCACACATTCTAACTACTGCTACTCCTGTAAGCCAGGATCTACAGTGGTATCCATTGAAGACACCGAGGTTAGACCTTCGGCGAGTCTTAAAGCTAAATTGTCTTGGAACCCGAGCGAATCGACAAAAGGTGTAGGTTTTAGAAGAGGCCGCTCAGCTCACTGTACCGGGTAATCTCAAGTTCGATTCCCGTGAGCCACAAATTTCAGAAGCCTCTCCAGAATTTTCCCTTGGACTGGGTGTAACTGGGATCGCCCCCAGTCCATGGTACGGTACCCATAGTACAAGCGTTGCTTAGTTTGGGATCATACGATGAGTATGTGTTGTCTGGCGATATTTGTTTATACAAATCAAAGTACCAGGAGAGCATACCTGTCGAAGAGGTCGATAACGTTGATGTGTAACTGGGATCGCCCCCAGTCCATTGTACGGTACCGATGGTACTAACGTTGCTTAGTTTGGTATAATACGATGAGTATGTGTTATCTGTAATTATTATTTGTTTATAGGTCTATGTGAATAGTGTCCCCATTGAGAGCACTGCGCGAAGAAATGGGGGTGCATTCGCTTATTACCTGGTAAGTATACCTTTGAGATACACCTGTAACCCTACTAAGGGTTTCATGCTCGATAGTCGATATCGTTCACGTTCGCCCCCTAACCACAAGCTCTCAAGCAGTAATGTTGTTCTATTTTTTAGTGTTCCGTAACTAAAACGGAACCTTTAAAGGATCACTTTCTTGTCCATTTGTCAGTTAAGACCCTTTTTCTCAAGAACGCTTGCCAAGTTAGAATTAATATTGAAGACTCAAGACTGCAGTCCCTTGGAGCTGTTAATAAATAAAACTTCTAAGTTAACGCAATCAAAAGATACGGAGGTTTATGTCGCGCGTTTAGTACATTCTCAAGGGACTCAAAAACCTTAGAGTACTTCCCGTAGCAAGGTCTAATAGCCCAAATAGGGTAAAATCCGAAAACAGAACTACTTAGAACGTTTAAAATATGGTTTTGTTTGCGATTATTTACTTAATTGCAGTTGATGAACTCACCACGACCTACCTCAATGTAAGGGAACAACTATTTTCCAACCGCAAAGTTAAGTTTGTCCCTCGATCCAGTTTATCTTTTCATTACATCAATGTTCGGTGCTTCCATAGTTTAGGTACGACTCCTCCGGTGAAGCTGTAAAGGCCAATTCACGGCCAACAGCGTAGTCCATTAAAAAAAAAGTCTAGGTACGGATGCCTCGGTGCGCGATTCCAACTCGCTCTAGGCTGTTTTTTTTATTAAACCATAGATGCGTTATGCGTACCTAGAAGGGGCCGTTCAAGTATTACGTAAGCAGATTTATTACAATTATTTACCCCCCCCCCCCCATCCCCCTGGTCAGCAAAAGTAAGCATAGCTCTTACCCCCTCCCCCCATGCTTACGTAAACATTTTTTTTATTAAAAATGTATTTTTTTTTATTATAATTATAAATATATCCCCGAAAATGCGTTTAGTTTTCAAGCATAGACAATGTGAGGGTTGCCATTCGTGTAAATAACTGCCGATGACGTAATCATCATCTAGACTCCCCTACCCCCCATGTCATCCAAAAAAAGCAAAACAAATACCCCCCCCCCCCCCCCTCATTGTGCTTATTTCTTATTTCCAGGTAGCTGATAATACCATAACAGTACGAATAACAGAATACAGTCCGGCATACGAAGGAGTGTTCCAAGCTGTGTTTATGGTCGAAGGAACCGTCGTTACTAAGACTATTATGGAAATTGGGTGAGTTGTATCTATATCTGTATATCAGAAGTCCGAAGTGATTTGAAGGCTATGATATTTGAAAGTACAGGGGTCATACCGCCACTTCTCAAAGTATTGTGGTGTAAATAGTATCTGTCAACTTTTGACAGATTTTGTTCTGAGTTAACTGTCAAACTAACTACATCCCTTTTTAACGTCTCACTGCTGGGCACGGGCCTCCCCTCAATGCGAGGGGGATTCGGGCCATAGTCCACAACGCTGGCCCGGTGCGGGTTGGCAGACTTCACACATCTATCGAGAACTAGCCAAGTTCCCTCAGACGTGCAGGTTTCCTCACGATGTTTTCCTTCACCGTTTCATAGCAAGTGGTAATCTCGGATGTAAATGAGATTCGCACATGAAACCCAGAGGTGCGAGCCAGGGTTTGAACCTGCACACTTTGGTTTGCAAGGCGTGCGTTCGACCACTTGGCTACCACTGCTCCTGTCAAACACTGAAAGTAATATTAAAAGGGGGCAGGGACGATCTTGATTCTTCCGCCACTAGCTGTGCCCGCGACTTCGCCCGCGTGGACTTTAGGGAGATTACCCGGAAATATGGGTATTATGTTTTTCCCGCGGAACCCTAATGCTTTTTCTAAAAATCAAAGTAGCCTAAGTTACGCCTTGGAACGTCAGCTATCTGTCAGTGAAAGTCCCATTGAAATCGGTTCAGCCGTTTAGAAGTTTACCTCAAACAAACAGACAGACAGACAAAAATTTTTAAAATTGCGTTTTCGTTATAGGTATCGTATATACTTTCATACGCATTTGGTGAAAAAGTGTTATTTTGATATTACAAACAGACACTCCAATTTTATTTATTTGTATAGATTTTTCATTTTATTTTGAATTATTGCCTTAAACATCCTGTATACAGGGTGTTTCAGAAGTACGAAATAATACTTTGACGTTTGCATCAGTATCGGGTATACAACTGAATGGTATATAAATTTGGTCGAAATTCAACCATTTTTTTCAACGTCTATTTCTATAACTTGTAATATCTCGAGTCCTATGTAAAATGTGCATGTTCTGTGTAGCGACACATAAGCTAGGTATAAATGAACCTATGTCAGCGAAATAATGTAAGCGCCAAAGGTATCTTCAAGAAACGAGCCTACTCATTCCTTAAAGGCCGGCAACGCACTTGCGATGCCCCTGGTGTTGCAGGTGTCAATGGGCGGCGTTGATCACTTACCATCAGGTGAAACGTCTGCTCGTTTGCCTCCCTATCTCATAAAAAAAAAGCGCCCGACTGGCCAGTATGTTACGTCGTCGCCCACCATCTGCGTTGTTCAGTCGAATTACAATGGTAGCTATCAGTAACACATTGAAATTGAAGAATTATTTATACCACTAACAACAACAATAATTTATACCCCCTAAATCTGTTTTGTGAATATTGGTAGTCGCCCCTCATAAGTGTAGTTTACACTGCTGAATAGGGTTATGGATGTACCCAAAGGCCAGAACACGATACCTGTGACAAATATTCAAAGGTATAACTCAGAAACTATGATAGTTAGGTATACACTGTCTTCAATAAGCATCCACATATGAGCTACTGTATATGTACCCAAAGTATTATTTCGGACTTCTGATACACCCTGTATATAGGAATCCCCAACAATACATTCTACATCAAAATGGGTCATGAATGTGATAAAGAGGGGAATGAAGTCATGAAATTAGTCTCACTGACGCCACTAGTTTTATAAGTCTTGACATATATGTATTGCTCGACGCGCCATCTATTAGCGGATGGTAGAAGTGTTGTTTTCGTGGCGTTATATAAGATAGGGTTCACCACAATACGATGAATATTTATTTATTTCATTATTACAGGGAAAAATCTGCGGCACCTGCTAAAGGTATAATTTATGAAGTACTAATCATAATAAACACATCATATTCTAGCCTACGTTTCCCAAAGGGATACGCAGAGGTGCACTATAGTGTACCCACAATTTGTCGATGTATTTTGGTGCCAATGTATTAGCGAGCATATTGCCATTATACCGGGCACATTCCCCCGCAATACGAGGGAGATTTGGGACATAATCAACCACGTGTGAAGTTTACCAACCCGGTGTGTGGGTTCGATTCCCGCACAGGCAAATTTTTAAAATATACTTTTCGGCATGTACCTTATTCCGGGTGTAACTGGGATCGCCCCCAGTCCATTGTACCTATAGTATGCTTAGTTTGGGATCACTTCAACAGCAGAAAGCGGTAATGTCGTATCTCGATAATTTTTTAACAAAAACCGACTTAAAAAACCTAGGTGCACTAAAAAGCTAGAAATAACCTTATAATTCATTACATTTGGAGTAGGTGCCAATCTACGTTAGACTAGGCAAATACACACATGAATTAGCACCGACTTCCCGCCCGCGGGCCGTACTTTACTTTACTTTTAGTAGGTTTGACAAGCTAGTAAAGAGGGTTGGCTGAAAATCAGCGCTGGGGGAGATTAGTTCCCCCCCAGCACGTGCTGAGCCAATACCTTTTCGGCACAGTTCGCACTGAGCTCTTTTTTCTTTCCTTTTCTGTGTATTGTATAAGTTTTATAGCAGTGGTAGCCGAGTGGTCGAACGCACGCTTTGCAATCAAAGTGCGCAGGTTCTATCCCCGGCTCGCACCTCTGGGTTCCATGTGCGAATCTCATTTTCATCTGAGATTATCACTTGCTAAGAAACGGTGACGGAAAACATCGTGAGGAAACCTGTGTGCCCGGTATAATGGCAATAGGCTCGCCCCCTATTACATTGGGACCAAAATACATCGGCGAAGTGTGGGCGCACTGCAGTGCACCTCTGCCTACCCCTTCGGGGAATACAGGCGTGATGATGCATTATTTATGTATAAGTTTCATATTCTCTGTGTGCTTTGTTGGCTTTGTTTTGTCTGTGCCGACTAAATGTTTTTTTCTATCTTTCTTTGCCCATCACTGATTTAGGGCAATTTTCGAGATACGACATTCCCGCTTTCTGCTTTCGATATAAGTACTATGTGTTCTTTGACGATATCATTTTCTTTTTTAGTGGATACTGCCGAGGGGGCAGGAGATACAGCTAGCACTCAAGCGAGTGCTACAGACGGCGGGGCGGACGCTTCCGCCAGCGGGTCCGAAGCCGCCAGCGCCGACGGCGCCGAGACTGAAGCCCCCGCCGAGGAGAATTCATAGCGGCTCTGAGTATTGTGTATGTAATGGGAGGAGGGGGGTGTCCGAGTATAGTCGAAGTCAAATCATTTATTCTGTATATGCCTATGGGGGCACTTACAAATTGTCAAGTTAACATTATTTTTTTTCTAATATACCACCACCGGATCTAAACGCGACCGCTACTGAGAAGATCCGGCAAGAAACTCAGTGGGCTAATCATTTTTTTAAATCGCCAACTCTTATTACAAATACACAGGTGTTGCCTCCAGTGTGTTGCCTTTAGAGCTACTATTAATAATAAAGATAAAATAATAATACGTTAGTAAGGCAACGCACGCTATAATTTGCCATGTCGGGCAATATTCCTTTCTCATATTTACGCGAATACTATACATTGAAATAAAACTACTTTACAGATTCTATCGCGTTTATTTACTATTTTATTTTCCCGACGTTTCGGCTGCTTTACAGCAACCATGGTCACGGGGGGCTGAGGTGTTAGACGTCCTGATGTCATAGTTAATAACTGGGCACCCTCATATTTAGTTGTTGTTTGCGGTCCGATCCACGCAGAAAGTGCTCACAGTGTCTTGCGATGGTACGCTTGGTTTTGGATTTAATCATATTAATTACTGGATCCCAAGTTGGTGGTAGCACCCAGCCATCTTCCCTATTGAAATTAGGATGTTTTTTAATTTCAATGGCCTCACGTATCATCCTTGGTCGGAATCGGTGTTCTTTTGCGAGGATATGCGGTTTATCAAATCTGATATAATGGCGGGTGCGGTCCTGTACATGTTCACAGATTGCAGACTTCGTGGAGCGTCTGTGTTTCACGTCAGCTATGTGTTCTTTTACGCGGGTTTTTATTGATATTTTAGTTTGTCCTATGTAGGAGAGCCCACATTCACAATCGACTTTGTATACCCCTGCATCTTGTAGAGGAATGTGACACTTGACAGGTGGTAAGAACTGACTAATCTTCTTCGGTGGCTTGAAGTAAGTTTTGATTGAAGCATGTTTCAAGATGTAGCAAATCTTGTCTGTGACACCTCTTATGTATGGTAGTACAGCAGGGAGACGCTCGACTGTAGCTGATTTCACTCGGTCACTGTGATGGCGGCGTGGGACCCGAAGCTTTTTGTCTTGCTTGACGTGATGGATCTCGGCAGCCAGGTGTTGCTCATCACAGATCCCTTGTGCTCTCTGAAACAAAGATTTACCCACGGTAGCTAACTGTGTTGGATGGTGGTGAGATTCACCGTTTAAGTACCTATCGGTATGGGTCTTTTTCCTATACACGGTGTGGCCTAAGGTGTTATCAGGAATACAGATCACTAAAACATCTAAGAAAGCTAGAGTATTGTTGGCCTCTAACTCCATTGTAAATTTGATTTTAGAGTGTATGGAGTCAAGATTGTTTAGAAACGCTGTTATTTTGTCAGATGGTAATATTGTGAAAGTATCGTCTGCGTACCGCTTGCAGAATCTTGGGGTAATAGAATCCGTAAAATAGTTTTATTTCAATGTCGGGCAATATTTAAATTTTTGTTTTGAACCTGAGCTGTACAATCCCAAGCTGAGTTATCATCCATATAATCTGAGATTTTATAATAATGGTGTGTATAAGGAGCGTGCGGTGACTCTCAGAGTATTATATGTGAGTAGGGGGTAGGGTTGTGAATAGTCTTGTTTGTATAAGAGGGGGCATCCAAGCTCTTCCAGGAAGTTCCCCAATTTCAAGACGTCACCGAAGACTTGCCAGAGACTATCTAATGAGCCCTTGGGCTACTTGTAGTGCCAGAGGTGGCCAACTGCACCAGGTGGTTGCGGATTCAATTCTCGTTAGTGGCAAATTTTGACAATGGCTTTTTGTTAATACACGTAGTCTGGGAGTAACTAGGATCGCCCCCAGTCCATTGTACGGTACCCGTAGTTAGGGTTGCCAACTTTTTTTGACAAAAAAAACGTATGAATATTGTATAGGAAAGAATAAAGTATTTGAATGAAAATTACAGTATTGTTCAAATTTTATGTTTTTATTGTCTTCAAAACGTATTTTTGTGTGCTTTTAGCATATGCTAACAAAGAATTGCTATCTTTAAATGTTTCCAAGCTTGTTTGAAAATCGAAATCACCACACACGACACCACATCTGACATTTAACATATCGTTTAGTAATTATATATTGTTTCCATCATCCGTTTTCACTTATGTGCACCGTTAAATAGTTAAGTACCATAATAAGTATTTGGTTTTACGCATCACAGTAAAGGTTGGAAATAAGGTATTTTCACATACGTAAGTAGCAGTGGTAGCCGAGTGGTCGAAAGCACGTCTTGCAAATCAAAGTGAGCGGGTTCAAACCCCGGCTCGCACCTCTGGGATTTATGTGCGAATCTCATTTTCATCTGAGATTATCACTTGCTATGAAACGGTGAAGGAAAACATCGTGAGGAAACCTGCATGTCTGAGGGAACATGTCTAGTTCTTGATAGATGTGTGAAGTCGGGTTGGCAGACACTGGGCCAGCGTGGTGGACTATGGCCTGAATCCCCCTCGCATTGAGGGGAGGCCCGTGCCCAGCAGTGGGACGTTAAAAGGGCTGTAGTAGTAGTAGTACATACTTTATTGGTATGCAAAAGTATAATTACCAAAAATAAAGTAGGATACTTTATTGTAAAGTATGCTTGGCAACCCTACCCGTAGTACAAGCTTTGCTTATTTTGGGATCGTACGATGACTATGTGATGTCTGGCGATATTTATTTATGTACGTTATAGCAGTGGTAGCCGAGTGGTCGAACGCACGCCTTGCAAATCAAAGTGTGCAGGTTCAAACCCCGGCTCGCATCTCTGGGTTTATGTGCGAATCTCATTTTCATCCGGGATTACCACTAGCTATGAAACGGTGAAGGAAAACATCGTGAGGAAACCTGCACGTCTATAGAAAGGCGTGTGAAGTTCACCAACCCGCACTGGGCCAGCGTGGTGAACTATAGCCCAAAAATCTCCCTCGTATTGAGGGAGAATGTGCCCGGTATAATGGCAATAGGCTCGCCCCCTATTACATTGGACCCAAAAATACATCGGCGAAGTGTGGGCGCACTACAGTGCACCTCTGCCTACCCCTTCGGGGAATACAGGCGTGATGATGTATTTTATTAAGTAAGTGTTGGCGAGTTTTTTAAAGTATTTTCTCAGTTGAGGTTGCGATTCGATCCGGTAGTAGCGTATAAGGAAAAAATGTAAAACTTGTCAATTTGCAAGTGCCCCCCTGTAGGACTATATAAAATGATTTGATTTTGACGTTCTTCTCCATCGGAAATGTACCTTTCAGTTACCAGGAGGACTTGTCTACTATCAAACCATTGACGCTTACGTTGCTCACCTCGTATATTTCCAGATAACAAGACGACTGGCTTCGCACAAAGGATCGGATAACTCAATAATAAATATATATTAAAATGTTATTATACAGAGCAAGTTCAAAAGAGATTGTGTTTTATTCCTTAATTGTACTATGCTAGCCTGCTTACGATAGAAATATGACCAATTTAGCACTTTTAAGAGTTGTGTGACGAATGTAAGACACTTACAAGGCTATTGTAAGGAATGTAAGGCACTTTCAAGGCTCTATATGACGAATGTAAGGCACTTTCAAGGCTCTATAAGGAATGTGAGGCACTTTTAAGCCTATATAAGGAATGTGAGGCACTTTCAAGGCTATTTAAGGAATGTGAGGCACTTTCAAGGCTATATGACAAAAATAAAAGGCACTTTCAAGGCTATATAAGGAATGTAAGGCACGTAATGCCTATGTAGAATTTGATGCACTAATCAGGGTTGTAAGGAAAATGTGAATCAATTTCAAAAAGGTTCAATTTAACTGTAAGGATGTCATGTAGTCTTAAGAGCAAAAATAAGTACTTACCGACATTTAAAGATGATTGTAAAACAACAATTAAAACACATCAGTTTACAAAACATTATAATTATCTGCATTCTGTATATTTACAAAATATCTATAACTAGATATTGATCTATAAAAAATAGAATTGAAATAAGAAGTATTTATACAATATCCAATAGTGGGTTACACTTTTTTTAACGCGATTGTAAAACTTACAAACCCTTTGTAAACTATTAATTATGTTCTACGAGCAATGGCCAAAGCTCACGTTCAAAAGTTAACAAAAATAATATTGACCTCCATTTATGTTGTACATAAACTAAATTAGCTTAGTCTTTAGTTTGTGTCAGCACTCACAATATTTGCCGTCTCCCTCATACACTTTACAATCAGATTCACAATTTTTACAACAAGTCTGCAACCATTTATTACATAGGTAAAGTATTTTAAATAATTCTGTAAAGTCAAAATTAAGTCCAATATACACCATCAAACATTCGTACATTTTTATTCTTTGACAAGCCTAGTCGCAAGCATGGTCGGTTAGGTCGCTTGTACCTTCTGCTGTGTTAGTCTTTAGAACAAAGAGAGTTTAAAAGAAACAGCTGGTTCACATATTGTTTTCTCATAATTACGCGAATACTATACATTGAAATAAAACTATTTTACGGATTCTATCGCGTTTATTTACTATTTGATTTTCCCGACGTTTTGGCTGCTTTGCAGAAAACATGGTCACGGGGGGACTGAGGTGTTAGACGTCTTGATGTCATAGTTAATAACTGGGTACCCTCATATTTAGTTGTTGTTTGCGGTCCGATCCACGCAGAAAGTGCTCACAGTGTCTTGAGGTCTTGCAATGGTACGCATGGTTTTGGTTTTAATTATATTAATTACTGGATCCCAAGTTGGTGGTAGCACCCAGCCTTCTTCCCTATTGAAATTAGGATGTTTTTTAATTTCAATGGCATCACGTATCATCCTTGGTCGGAATCAAAAACGCGATAGAATCCGTAAAATAGTTTTATTTCAAAGTAACAGCTGGTTTAAGAGCGGTGTCGCTTCAAGATTTATAGGAAATCTTAACACATTAACAATGTTATTAGGAAACGTATGAAAAAAATTGTGACTTCACATAATCTTCACAGTAAGATAGAAGAGTTATATTTTTGACTGAACGCAAGAAAAGAAGTGGAGTCTTTTGGCTTGCATTAAATGAATTGAGACTAGAAATGTTAATTAAATATTAAGGGCTAGTTAGTATACAGATTCTTAATAAGACATAAGTATCTCATGAGTCGACTCATTTGAGGTCCTCATATGGTGAAAGGCTTTTTGACTTAAGCTAATTTTTTTTTAATTTACACGAGAGCCTAATGATTGGACGCAGAAAAAATCGCTGATTCCAAATATGTATACATGGTGTATCAGAAGTCCGAAATAATACTTTGGGTACATATACAGTAGCTCATATGTGGATGCTTAGTGAAGACAGATTATACCTAACTATCATACTTTCTGAGTTAAAGACCTTTGAATATTCGTCACTGGTATCGTGTTCTGGCGTTTGGGTACATCCATAACCCTATTCAGCAGTGTAAACTACACGTATGAGGGGCGACTACCAATATTAAAAAAACAGAACAGGCAAATTTCACATAGGACTCGACATATTACGAGTTATAGAAATGGACGATGAACAAAAATATTGAAAAAACATGGTCGAATTTCGATCAAATTTTTATACCATTCAGTTGTATACCCGATACTGATGCAAACGGCCAAGTATTATTTCGGACTTCTGACTCCTGTATAAGTCAATATCACCCAAAAGTGTCGCTTAAGTGAAATAGCCTTCCACCCCTCGATATCATCAAATTGAATGAGTCACTCGAGTTTGAAGATTGAACCGCATCACTCGTCTACTTCTTCTTCACGTCACATGTTTAAGTTGCTGATATGGAGGGTAGACTAAAAGAGTGTCATCTCGCTATTGAAAGTGTCCGTCGAAATAATAGTTCAAAAACCTTCCACAATGGCGCTGGTGTCGATAAATGACATATCCGTGAATAAACCGGTACGGAAAAATCGCTGATTCCGAATCCTATCCCACTTCCTACTTAATAATATTGTAAACATGAAAGTTTGTGAGGATGTATGGATGTTTGTTACTCTTTCACGCAAAAACTGCTGAACGGATTTTGATGAAACTTTACATTATTATTGTTTATACGTCAGAATGAAACATAGGCTACATTTTATTAGAAAAAGTAATCGAAATCTCTACGAAAACGTATACTTGGCATACTTCAGTTCATCCACAATTGCTATATTCACACCATACACCCTGTCGACACCAGCGCCATTGTAGAAGTTTTTTGAACTAGTAACCATCGCATTTCGACGGACACTTTTTCAATACCTAGATGTCACTCCTTCCATCTACCCTCCATACTCTATGCTCACCTCACATGAGGTGTTCCTTGTGAGCGCTTCGTTAGGTCAAATGAGGGTATCCCTTATCCACAAATAAAACAGAAGAGTTGCCTATTATGATTGAATCCCTATTTTAAGGTTATCCCACTGTTGGTTGGACATAGTTAAACATAGATTAAAACTTAAACAACAAAATTAAATATAAACAAAATAGTCCTCTCGTAAAGCCCCGGGCCACACAGGAGCGTCAAGACGCGCGCGATAAACTGATTACTAACTACAGCCCTTTTAACGTCCCACTGCTGGGCACGGGCCTCCGCTCAATGCGAGGGGGATTCAGGCCACGCTGGCCCACTGCGGGTTGGCAGACTTCACACAAATATCGAGAACTAGTCAAGTTCCCTCAGTCGTGCAGGTTTCCTCACGATGGTGAATGGTGGATGAGGAACTTTACACCCTGTTCCTCCCACTCCCCAAACGCTACAGACTTTTAAAAAGGGAAGTGTACTTTTTCTGTGAATCAATACAGTTCATTTTCATAGCAGTGGTAGCCGAGTGGTCGAACGCACGCCTTGCAAATCAAAGTGTGCAGGTTCAAACCCCGGCTCGCACCTCTGGGATTTATGTGCGAATCACATTTTCATCCGAGATTATCACTCGCTATGAAACGGTGAAGGAAAACATCGTGAGGAAACCTGCACGTCTGAGGGAACTTGTCTAGTTCTCGATAGATGTGTGTAGTCTGCCAACCCGCACTGGGCCAGCGTGGTGGACTATGGCCCGAATCCCCCTCGCATCGAGGGCAGGCCCGTGCCCAGCAGTGGGACGTTAAAAGGGCTGTAGAAGTTTGATATTATGTGAGACAATTGTATCCGTATATAATTTTGGCGGAACCCTGATGACTATTCTACGGAACCCAGTTTGGGAATCCCTGCACTACACTATTCCGTCGTCTAGTCCGTTTTGGTATTAGGATTTTTTAACGGGAGCGCCTTGACACCTCAGTATGCTCGAAGCCAGATAATTATTAGTAAATAAATTTCAATGTACAACACCTATGATTGCATATCGGACCGGTAAATGGCGAAATGACTCAAGCGCCATGTTGGGCGATGTCTATACTTCTATACTAATATTGTAAAGAGGAAAAATTTGTATTTTTGTATGTATCAAATAAACTTAAAAACTACTGGACCGATTTCGAAAATTCTTTAACCGTTAGAAAGCTACATTATCACTGAGTAACATAGGCTATATTATAAAGCCGTGCGAAGCCGGAATGTTTCAAAAGTCCGAAATAATACTTAGGACATTTGCATCAGTATCGGGTATACAAATGAATGGTATAAAATGTTTATCGATATTCGACCATGTTTTTTCAATTTTATTTTGGTCGTTAATTTCTATAACTCGTAATATCTCGAGTCCTATGTAAAATTTGCATGTCCTGTTCTGTGAATATTGGTAGTCGCCCCTCATAAGTGTAGTTTACACTGCTGAACCCTATATGGATGTACACAAAGGCCAGAACACGATACCTGAGACAAATATTCAAAGGTCCATAACTCAAAGACTATGATAGTTAGGTATAATCAGTCTTCAAGCATCCACATATGAGCTACCGTATATGTACCTAAAGTATTATTTCGGACTTCTGATACACCCTGTATATCATTGGAATCAGCGATTTTTTTCCGTCTTTTGAGCTGGGTTTCGTGCAGAACTCTGGTGGTGCTCCAACACTCACTACTAGATGGCGCGACTACCAACATATCGCAATTCAACGCGTACAAGAAACCGAGCCTCCATACAAAGGACTATGGAAATCCTGAAACGCGCAAGTAAAGTTATCCATGATCAGAACTATATTTACCATCCTTTCCCAAAGTGCGCGCCCTTGTGGGCACCGCAGGCCTAAATGGGAGCGGTAAGAGACCCAGAATAAAAATGGGGCTGTGTGTAGAAGCTGTAGGTGAAAAAATAGGGGCGCTAGAAAAATTATTTATTCTCAAAGTGGCAGGATACAAAATAAATTTGGCAACCACGCATATACAACAATACCCGACAATAACCTTTGAGTAGCGTAGTGGACCCCGCCAAGCATACCACCAGGAAGATCTTCCCTTTACCGCTAAAACTGAATTCGCCTTTTACCCTCCGGTATGTATTTTCACAAAACAGTCGAGTTAATTTGTTCGCTCCGTGCCCAGCAGGCATAGCATGACCGCGTACACACAAAATGTCAGACTTGTCGAGCAACTGACGTCACAACAATCTTTTTCTACTAGACGCAGCCCAATGTTGCGTCATATTCTCGACAAATATGACAGTTGGAATAGATAAAATTTCTGTCTACGCGGTTGTGCTAAGCCTGCAGGTCATAAAGCGTAAGCCGAAGTTTCATATAATTCAGTGTTGCCAACATAATCAACACAATACTGCCATCAGTTGTCAAAATCGAAATCGTCATCGGATATGCTGTCCAAACCCAACGAGTTCTCATCGTTTTTGACGCCAATTATATCTTTCAGAGTTATTTTATCTGTGCTCGTGTCTTTCCTACCACAATTCGCGCCAATCTGAGCGTCCAACTCCTCCATTAAACGCCTGTCGTCTTCTTCACTTTTGGTTTCGTTCGCACGAATCGGAGTATTATTTACATTCAATGTTTCAACACTTGTATTCAACACGGTATTGGCTTGTTTATAATCATTATTGTAACAATCATACTTTGATATTGTATTGACGTCATTATTATCACGACCCTCTTTATTCAGAGGACTAGCAGAGTTGTTAGTAGATTCAAAATTAACAGGACTATCATTATTTCTATAAAAACTAATCTTATCATTACTTAAATTAGTTTGTTCAACATTATTATGCGCTAAAGTAATATTACTTTCGTCTTGACTTGACATAGTATTATTACATAAATTAAATTTCTCATTGTTCATATTTATACGTTCAGTAGATATTAAAATATCTTTCATACTATCAGAACCGTGTCTAGAAGATTCATTTTCGACTTTATCGCAAACCATTTTAGATGCATTTTCGCTTTCAGTACTAACTGCAGTTGCCATGTTAGTATTTTTATAATCATCAATAATTTTCTCATCGGTAACATCGCTGAAATTAGAATCGCGTGCAGTTCCCGTGGTTAGGTTTCTATGTGGACTGTTAGTCGGGATATTATTACCAAATGATTGCATTACTATAGGAATATCGTTAATTTCTACATTACTATCTAATAAATTTTCAGGGTTTATAGATATTTCAGTGTCCATTTTGGCGGTTTCATTGCATTCAGTGTCCATTTTGGCGGTTACATTGCCTTCAGTATCCATTTTGGCGGTTTCATTGCCTTCAGTATCCATTTTGGCGATTGCATTGCCTTCAGTGTCCATTTTGGCGGTTTCATTGCCTTCAGTATCCATTTTGGCGGTTTCATTGCTTTCAGTATCCATTTTGGCGGTTACATTGCTTTCAGTATCCATTTTGGCGGTTACATTGCTTTCAGTGTCCATTTTGGCGGTTACATTGCCTTCAGTATCCATTTTATCGGTTTCATTGCCTTCAGTATCCATTTTGGCGGTTTCATTGCCTTCAGTATCCATTTTGGCGGTTTGATTGCCTTCAGTATCCATTTTGGCGGTTTCATTGCCTTCAGTATCCATTTTGGCGGTTTCATTGCCTTCAGTATCCATTTTGGCGGTTACATTGCTTTCAGTATCCATTTTGGCGATTGCATTGCCTTCAGTATCCATTTTGGCGGTTTCATTGCCTTCAGTATCCATTTTGGCGATTGCATTGCCTTCAGTATACATTTTGGCGATTGCATCATCTATTTTGACAATATCTTCATTATTTTGTTCAAATGTTTGCAATATAAGAGGAGTTTTATTCACAGATACATTTTTATCTAACAATACTTCAGTGTTTTCAGATTTTTCATCATCTATTTTGGTGTTTCCATCATTATTTTCATCAAAAGATTGCAATAATACAGGACAATCATTCACTTTTACATTAATATCTAAGGATACTTCAGAATTTATTGATTTTTCAGCATCAACTTCGACACTATTATCATTATCATCGAAATCTTTCGACGAAACACCACCGCCGTTCGCCGAATCGTCACATGCTTTCGGTACATCACTCGCGACAGTGTTATTCGTCGATACATCCCCAATCATTCCGATAGGGTTGCTAATATCACCAACCGTAAGTCTACTACTACCAATAACATCAACCATACTGACCCCTTTCAACAAATCAAAGGAATCATTACTACAATCAGTCATTTCGTTATCAACACCTTTAAAAGTATCACTGACACACGAGTCATTTAAGTCACTCAGATTATTGATGATATCACTGATATTCCTACGCACAGAATCGTCGATATCGTTCGTCGTACAATCGAATCCACTCTCGATTTTCAATTTTCGTCGTTTCTTCGGCACTTTGCCGAGAAATTTGTGCGAGAATATCGTCTTGAGCGTTAATGTCGATAGTGAATCGATATTGCGACGTTTACAGTACGGATTTAATACGATACTTGTCATTTCCGTGTCGGTGTCCGACTCCGAGGTGGAATCCCAGTGGACAAAGTTCTCTTCTGTACAGAATTCTTCTTTGATCTCCTGTTTGATGGTGACCATGCTGATGAAGTCGTCGGGTTCCATCTTGATGTTGAGACTCGATACGGATGATATGTACGGATACGTACAGTTTCGGTCTAAACCGAAATTCTGTGGACAACAAAACGATAAATAATGAAAAGGGGTGTCCACACGATACGGGCAAAAAAAGTCGCATACATTTCGGTGACAATGGTAAAGTTACCAATAAATTCTGAAGTTACGGAAATAACATAGGAAAATATCACAAGAATAAAATTTATTTTATTTATGAGTCAGATTAGCAGTGGTAGCCGAGTTGTCGAACGCACGCCTTCGAATCGAAGTGTGCAGGTTCAAACCCCAGCTCGCACCTCTGGGATTTATGTGCGAATCTCATTTACATCCGAGATTATCACTTGCTATGAAACGGTGAAGGAAAACATCGTGAGGAAACCTGCAAGTCTGAGGGAACTAGTTTTCGATAGATGTGTGAAGTCTGCCAACCCGGACTGGGCCAGCGTGGTGGACTATGGCCCGAATCTCCCTCGCATTGAGGGGACGCCCGTGCCCAGCAGTGGGACGTTAAAAGGGACGACAAAACACATTTTGTGAAAAAATAACAATTAGACGTCATAAATAATAAAAAAGTTTTCAAAAATATCAACTTTTCGCTGACTATCCCGACTTTCCGGCAAGTGGACACCATGATCACGCCTATCTTCCTGGAAGGAGTAAGCAGAGCAGTCCACCCACACTTCGCCGATGTATTTCGGTCCCAATGTAATAGGGGACGAGACTATTGCCATTATACCAGTCATATTCCCCCACAATACGATAGAGATTCGGGCCATAGTCCACCACGCTGGCCTAGTGCGGGTTGGTGAACTTCACACGGCTTTCTATAGGCGTGCATTTTTCCTCACGATGTTTGCCTTCACCGTTCACCAAGCGGTTATCATTATTGAAAATGAAATGACATTCGCACATGAAATCTTAGTAGTGCGAGTCCCAAGTATTGGTTTTGGTTATCCATAGAAAGTTCTAACGCTAACTTCAAAATAAATAAAAAACTGAGCCGTCGCGGGACGCCTGGCAGATGTGAAACATAAAACATAAACGTCGTAGCGTCACTCATATTCACACACACCGTACGAAGCGTGGCCGCATTTAAAACTATACTTTATGCATTAAGTAATAAGGTTGATTTTATTTTGTTGTCTCGAAGCGTCCGCGTCGTCCCGGCAAATCTCGCCACGCCAAAAACAGGTTTACACCTCGCCTATAGATGTTTCACATCAAAATCCCGGGGTATGAACCTGCACCCCCTGAGCTTCTAGTTGGTGAAAGTAATGTCTATACTTACAGAGGAGACTGTAGACACGTCGTAATGTTCCTGCTTGATGTTAACGAGTAAGGGGTCGCAGCGCGCGACTCGAACTTGGATGGGTTTGAGCCGGCGCAAAAGTTCTGGATCCACAATCAAGTCACCTGCACAACCAAATAATATACACATTGTATGGTGTATCAGAAGTCTGAAATAATAGTCTGGGTACTCACATGTGTATGCTTAGTGAAGACTGTTTATACCTAACTATCATAGTTACTGAGTTATGCACCTTTGAGTGAATCAGAATCAGAATCAGAATATTTCTTATTCATATAAACCAATACAGGCACTTATGAATCGTCAATAAATAGTAAAAATTGTATCTCTACCACCCATTCGGAATGCATTTCCTATGGAGAAGAATGGGCAAGAAACTCCATGGTTGCTTTGTTCATAGTGTTTACGGGAGGCTAAAAACCTTTTGTATAATTTCACCGGGACACCATGGCAGCGCAACCAGTCGCGCCACCGCGGTGTCCGTAAGCTACCAAACTAGACACCATACAGACACCAGAGTCACTACACCACACTGCGACAGTATCACAATGGACCTCGGAAGAGATAGCACTACTGCTGTATGTACGTAGGAAAATAGAGAGAGAGCGTCACTGGCGGCCGGAGTGGCGGCTGAGTGAGTGAGACAACATACAGCGCTATAGTAAATAGTGGTCGCGCGACCAGTAACATTCTGTGCTGCCGTCCGAGCTGGTCGCGCCGCCAAATTGGTTGCGCAACCAAGCCGACACCAGGTGAGTAACTCTCTACAGAGCTGTATACATTTTGTTGGCAGCGGCGACTGGTTGCGCCGCCATGGTGTCCCGGTAAAATATAGCCCAAGAGTAGTTTTTTCTTTATTATTTTTCGTTTATAATAAGTGCCTGTATTGGTTTATATGAATAAAAAAAGATCTTATTCAGATACTTTTTAGCGTCACACCCTCATAGGATCACTTTGTTGTCTATCTGTTATAAAAGAGCGAGACGGCGCTACTTACCTTTCTTTCTAGCAGTACAAGTCTGCTCGTGGCGTCTCAAATTTCGGAGCAGCGCGTAATTTTTCTTGCATTTCTCACACTTACCTGCGAACAATACAATAATAATGCACACAAAACTATACAGGGCATTTCAGAAGTCCGAAATAATACTTGATAATGGTATAAAAATTTGATAGGAATACGATCATAATTTTTCCCAAAGGGTAAAACGGGAACCATATTACTGAGACTTCGCTGTCCGTCCATCTGTCACCAGGCTGTATCTCATGAACCGTGATAGTTAGACAGTTGAAATTCACAGATGATTTATTTCTGTTGCCGCTATAACAACAAATACTAAAAAACAAAATAAAATAAATATTTAGGGATCACCCATACAACAAACGTGATTTTTTTGGTCGTTTTTATAGATAATGGTACGGAACCCTTCGTGCGCGAGTCCGACTAGCCCTTGGACGGTTTTTAATAAAAAAAATCGTCGCCAATTTCAAAAACTTGAAGTATTTAGAGTCCTATGCGAATTTTTCAAGTTCTGCTTTGTGAATATTAGTAGAGGCCTCTTGTAGATGGAGTCTACACTGTTTAATAGGGTTACGGATGTACCCTGAGACCACAACACGATACCTGTGACAAACACTCAAGGGTCTGTAACTCAGACACCATGTTAGTTAGGTATAATCTGTCTTCACTAAGCATATACATATAAGCTATCGTATATGTAACAAAAATATTATTTCGAACTTCTGATACACACTGTACGTATGAGGGGCGACTGCTAACATTAAAAAGAATTCGGAAATATCGCTCAAGAATCGAGACATATTTTACTACTACAGCCCTTTTAACGTCCCACTGCTGGGCACGGGCCTCCCCTCAATGCGAGGGGGATTCAGGCCATAGTCCACCACGCTGGCCCGGTGCGGGTTGGCAGACTTCACACATCTATCGAGAACTAGTCAAGTTCCCTCAGGTTTCCTCACGATGTTTTCCTTCACCGTTTCATAGCAGGATGAAAATGAGATTCGCACATAAACCCTGAGGTGCGAGCCGGGGTTTGAACCTGCACACTACGATTGCAAGGCGTGCGTTCGACCACTCGGCTACCACTGCTACATATTTTATGTTATTAAAATTGACGACAAAAAAATATATTGTAAATGTCATATTTGACTTTCGATGAAATTTGTATACCAAAGGGTTAACTATTATTTTGGACCTCTGGATACAACCAGTATGCAAATGGTTTACAATACGCTTACCGCCCGGTCGTGCGTCCTCGCCAGGACACTTGTGTCTGTCCAAGAGTGGTCTGGTCGGAAACTCGTGCCAGCACCTCTCGCACTTCACATCTGGTACTACTTCGTATGGTATACATTGGTTTCTATCGAAATGTCTGCGAATAATCAAATTATACATACATCATCACGCCCCTGTATTCCCCGAAGGGGTAGGCGGAGGCACACCGCAGTACGCTCACACTTATCCGACGTATTTTGGTCCCGATTTAATAGACGGCGAGCCTATTGCCATTATACCGGGCACATTCCCCCTTAATACGAGGGTGATTTGCATCATAGTCCACCACGCTGATCCAGTGCGGGTTGGTGAAGTTCACACGTCCTTCTACAGACGTGAAATTTCCTCATAATGTTTTCCTTCACCGTTCAGCAAGTGGTAATCATTGTTGAAAATGACATTCGCACATGATAATTATCTCAGAGGTGCGGGCCCGGGATTTGAACTTGCACCCCTTACGTTCAAGGCGAGCGTTCTTGCCCGCGAGGCTACCACTGGTTTACTTTACTTTACTCATGCTACTAATATTATAAATGTGAAAGTTTGTAAGGATGGATGTTTGTTACTCTTTCACGCAAAAACTACTGAACGAATTTTGATGAAACTTTACAGTGTTGGTGTTTATACATCATAATAACATAATAGGCTATAATTTATAACGATACTAGCTGCACGCCGCGACTTTGCCCGTGCGGAATTTAGGAACCCTAATTATTTTCACCTCCAACAAATATCATTATATTTTATCCGATGTATACAAAAACTTGCCAAATTACATACTAAAGTCTTCCTCGAGAACCACTCTATCTATTGGTGAACACAGCATGAAAATCGGTGCAGTAGTTTTTGAGTTTATCGCGAACAGACAGACAGACGCTGCGGAGGACTTTGTTTTATAATATGTAGTGATTGAACAATAGTGTAGATGGTAGTGTACTCACTCGTCGTACGAGGCGATGTGGTTGAACTCGGCGGTGCACCGGCGGCACGCGTAGGGCTGCGCGCGCGCGCGGTGCCGCCGGTGGTGCGCCTGCGCCTGCTCGCTGCACGTGAACCACAGCGCGCACGCGTTGCACGACAGCCTGCACACACACACACACACACACTGAGCTCTGACACCGCGGGTTACTTCAAATACGCAACACAGTCAGAGAACCTCGCATACACACACTCACACACGCGCTCAATCACACTCGCACTCATTCACACACACTCTCACACGCACGCACACACACTCAGTCACGCACATTCACACTCACTCACATTCACACTCACTCACATTCACACACACACAGACACACACACGCACTCACTCACACACACGCACATAGGCACAGACACACACACACACACACACTCACTCTCACACATACTCACTCATATTCACATAAACACACTCACTCATATACTCACACACACGCATTCACTTACACATACCCTCACACACACACAGGTACGCACACACACTCAATCACATACACAAATCCACCTAGTTTCTTGGCGCATCTTCTCAGTAAAGATACCATAGTATCATAAGAAGTATGTACGCTTATCAATTTGTAAATGCCCCCGTGGGAATGTACGAAACAAATGATTCGACTTACCTCTTGCTCGTGTATCCTACAGTATGTGATTTCATGTGTGTCGCGTAACCTTGAATATTCTTGATGGTAGCGTCACAGATGGGGCAGACAAACCCGAGCGGCGAGGACGGGGCAGCGGGGGGAGTGGTGGAGCGGGAGGGGGTTGGGGAGTGGGGGAGCTTGCTGCGCGCGCGCCCGCGGGGGGGGAGCGGCGCGGGGGGAGGGGGCGGGGAGGGGGGCCGTCTGCTGCGGGGGGTGCACGATGACTTCACTGCTATCCTGACAATAAATATATCATCACACCTGTATTCGCCGAAGAGATAGGCAGAGCACCCACACTTCGTTAATGAATTTTGTTCCAGGGGGGACGCCTATTGCCATTACACCATACACTCTCAATACGAGGGAGATGTGGGCCATAGTCCACCACCCTGGCCCAGTGCAAGTTGGTGACTTCACACGCATTTATATAGACGTGCAGGTTTCCTCACGATGTTTTCCTACACCGTTTCATAGCAAGTGATAATCTTGAAATAAAACTATTTTACGGATTCTATCGCGTTTATTTACTATTTTATTTTCCCGACGTTTCGGCTGCTTTACAGCAACCATGGTCACGGGGGGACTGAGGTGTTAGACGTCCTGATGTCATAGTCAATAACTGGGTACCCTCATATTTAGTTGTTGTTTGCGGTCCGATCCACGCAGAAAATGCTCACAGTGTCTTGAGGTCTTGCAATGATATGCTTGGTTTTGGATTTAATCATATTAATTACTGGATCCCAAGTTGGTGGTAGCATTCAGCCATCTTCCCTATTGAAATTAGGATGTTTTTTAATTTCAATGGCCTCACGGGATAACCTCATGGATAGAATCCGTGAAATAGTTTTATTTCAATGTGTAGTATTCGCGTAAATATAAGAAAACAATAAGTGATAATCTTACTGTAATCATGAAGTAATAATAATTGTTCAACTCACTTGACCGTTTTGCTGGGTACTTCTATTTTCACATCTCTATCACGCGGCCTTTTCAATCGCGGTGTAAGCAGAGATGTGTCTTCACTCTGCAACAATATAACATCCCACCAACATTATAAATGTGAAAGTTTGTGACGATGTATGGATGTTTGTTACTGTTTCACGCAAAAACTACTGAACGGATTTTGATGAGACTTTACAGTATTATTGTTTATACATCAGAATAATATATAGGCTTTAATATATTACGATATTGAATAATCCAAGTCTGTGCAGACGAAGTGGCTAGTCTTTTTTTTTTTTGAAGGACTTACACTGTTGGCCGTGAGGTGGCCTTTACAGCTTTACCGGAGGAGTGGCGAGCGCTGAGTGCGTCTCCAACCAAGGCCTTAAGGGCGGAAAGGGGTGGCAACTAGCTCAAGGGCGCCACAGAGGGCACGACCTCGGCTTGGGCAGTTGCCGTAAGAGGAGAGGTAATGACTGTGCTCGTAGGTGCAAAGATGCACCTACGAGCAGAAGAGGGGGTTCCTCGACCTCGCGAGGTCGGTGTCTGTTTGAGGCTGGTGTAGGTGTGTTGGTGGCCCTCTCGACGCCCGGGTCGAGGAGGGCGGTGATCGTGTCGGGAGGATCAATCAACACGTGCCGCGGACGGCGGCGACGAGTTGATGATGTGTGCGCGGAGTCTGGCTCGTAATTGCCGGCGGCGACAATTAGAGGATTTAAATGCGACGCGGCTTTTTTAAAATAGCGTTCGGACGCAATTTTTTAGTGTTTTCGAATTGAGAAGAGTCCAAGGTCGGAATGAAAAAGAAGCTAGTCTATACTATATTAATTTAATACTGGCAGCCCGTGCCAGCTTCTCATGGGTATATAATATAGCCTATGTAACTCAGTGATAATGTAGCTTTCTAACGGGAAAATATTTTTTTAAATTGGTCCAGTAGTTTTTGAGTTTTTGTTACATAAAGATAAATCTTTCCTCTTTATAATATTAGTATAGATATTATTAGATTATAAAGAGAAAAGATTTGTATTTTTGTATGTAACAAATAAACTTAAAAACTACTGGACCGATTTCAAAAATTCTTTAACCGTTAGAAAGCTAGATTATCTCTGAGTAACATAGGCTATATTATAAACCGGTGCGAAGCAGGGACGGGCCGCTAGTTATATATAAAACACAAAAATTGTTTGTACCTATGTCCGTTACAGACTTTGAAACCATCCAAACGATGTTCCCCAAAACAGTTTTCATTAGAAAGGCAATAATACACTTTAGACCACTCTTTTTTCTTTTAGCCTTTCTATGTCCCACTCCTGGGCAAAAGTCTCCCCTTAACTTCTCCACACATCTCGGTCCTGGGCTATTATTTGACTTGCCATAGATGTGTGAAGGTTTTTAAAGTTTGGACCATTTGTCATTCGTGCGCGAGTCCGACTCGCACTTGGCAGGGTTTTCATCTCTTTCAACTGTCAGATTTGTAGAGAAAATGACTTTACACCGAGCCATGTCCAATACAAAAAGATCGATGTGACGTCTTTTTCTCGACAAATCTGGCAGTTGAAAGAGATTAAACCAATGTCAATGTCTACACGGTCATGCTAAAGCCCACAGGATATGTGCATTAAATATTATTTCAGACTTCTGATACATATTGCATATTTTTTTGAAAGGTTATACAACATACCTTAGACTTATCTTCTTTCTTCAATATAGATTTCAGAGGCACTTTTGTTGATTTTGATGATTTCTTTGTATCCTGTAATACAAATTAAAGAATAAACATATGTAGCGACATCTATCTCGCCACATACGAACTAAGAACTGACGTATCCTACATCGCGATATTAAACTTATCCGAGCGATTGCACATATATACAAGCACCCGACAACAACCTATGGGCAGTAGCCCACCAGACACAACGCCCGTCTGGTCGGAGGATCCTCCCGACTCAATGGTGGATGAGGAACTTTACACCCTGTTCCTCCCACTCCCCAAACATATAAACAACATAGCAGTTGTGGTAGCCGAGTGGTCGAACGCACGCCTTGCAATCAAAGTGTGCAGGTTCAAACCCTGGCTCACATTTCGGGGATTTATGTGCGAATCTCGTTTTCATCCGAGATTATCACTTGCTATGAAATAGTGAAGGAAAACATTGTTAGGAAACCTGCATGTTTGAGGAATCTTGACTAGTTCTCGATAGATGTGTGAAGTCTGCCAACCCACACTGAGCCAGCGTGGTGGACTATGGCCTGAATCCCCTACGCATTGAGGGGAGGCCCTTACCCAGCAGTGGGACGTTAAAAAGAGCTGTAGTAGTAGAATAAACATAGCCAGACAACACATACTCATTGTTTGATCCCAAACTAAGCAACGCTTGTACTATGAGTACCGTACAATGGACTGGGGGCGATCCCAGTTACACATCAACGCTATCAACCTCTTCGACAGGTATGCTCTCCTGGTACTTTGATTTGTATAAACAAATATCGCCAGACAACACATACTCATCGTATGATCCCAAACTAAGCAACGCTTGTACTATGGGTACCGTACAATGGACTGGGGGCGATCCCAGTTACACCCAGACCGGGACAAATTCCGAATTCCAAATTCCGTCGCGACGTTTATTATAAGGCGTTGCGATGCTCACTATACAGCTTCCCTACGCTCACCATAATGGTCTCGACGCTCGCTATAAGGCGTCGCGAGGCTGACTATACGGCGTCGAGACGCTTACAAAAACATCACAAAGAATGCTACACCTACTTGTAAAGTATCTTGAACTTTTCAAATAAGAGCCTGTGTGAATTAATATGGGGCGATTTTTAGACTTTGTCGACCCCCATAGTCAGTTTTCGTTTATGGCGAACCCATGGGAAACCGATATAGACCCCAAGGGGTCAATATTGACCACTTTGGGAATCCCGGCACTTGACTAAACCGTCTTCAAATGAACCAAGCTGTTGTTACCTGGGTTCTGATGAGTGAGACATCACCAGAATCTTTTGAGGAGATGGAGTGTCTGGTGACGCGAGGCGGAGTCTGGTCACGCTTGCTCTTGTGCCGCGTGGTGCGGGGTTCGATCTTGGGCGGGCACTTCTCGATCTATGGACAATAACAATATAATCAGTGTTGTTAGCATGTTTGTAACTCATTCACGCAAAAACTACTGAACAGATTATGATGAAACTTTACAGTATTATTGTTTGTCCATCAGAATAACATATAGGCTATAATTTATAATGATATTGAATAATCTAAGATTGCGCAACAAAGTCGCGGGTAGAAACTAGTCGTTAATAAACAATAAAAAATTATAATCTAGACGCAGATTCTAGAGATCTACCACACCCAGGTTTGTCCCAAAAAGTTCTCACCTTAATCCTAGCTTCTGGTTCCTTCTTGGCTTTGCTCTTCGGCGCTGGTCTTCTCTGCTTCACCAGGGGTTCATCCTCATCGGAGTTGATGTACACCGGCTCCGTAAGACCCAGGATGCAGTCTCCAGCGTCCGGCTGGAGAAGAAGGATACTTTCAACAAGTAATTCTTTAAACTGCGATAGGCACAATGGGAATAGGCTCGCCCCATATTATGGGTGCACTGGACCAGAATGGGCAAAATCATAGTTAAAAAAAAAAAACCGGCCAAGTGCGAGTCGGACTCGCGCACGAAGGGTTCCGTACCATTATCTATAAAAACGGCAAAAAATCACGTTTGTTGTATGGGAGCCCCCTTAAATATTTATTTTATTCTGTTTTTTAGTATTTGCTGTTATAGCGGCAACAGAAATACATCATCTGTGGAAATTTCAACTCTCTAACTATCATGGTTCATGAGATACAGCCTGGTGACAGACGGACGGACAGCGAAGTCTCAGTAATAGGGTTCCCAATTTACACTATGGGTACGGAACCCTAAAAAAAGAGGTAGAATCCGTCTTCACTATATATGAGCTACCGTACATGTACCCAAAGTATTATTTCGGACTTCTGATACACCCTGTATAAGGTCGAATTGAGAAACCTCCTCCTTTTTGGAATTCGATTAAAAATGTTGCTCAGGTCAAATAGCCTTTCGATATAGATTACAGGACTTACAGCTCCTTTTCGGAGTGACTGCGGCGGCAGTCCTAACCTCATCCTGGTTCGTATGTTTGTCTGTTTGCACATCTCCAAAAATTCGTAAAAGTCATTAACTTTGTCTACGCACAGCTCACAAATCAACGGAGGCATCTTATCATCTTGATGTACCTGGCAATGACAGTTAAAATCTTAATTTGTGTTTACCTTATAGGGTATACATCATGGAAGAGTAGAAAAGTTAGAGTGTCAGTAACAATAGTTTTGTATGAATACCAGCATACATATATCATCGCAAGCAAGGGGTGCAAGTAAAAATCCAGGGCCCGCACCGCTGAGATGATTTTCATGTGCGAATGTTGTTTACGATAATGATAAAACTTGCTGAATGGTGAAGGAAAACATCATGAGGAAACCTGGATGTCTACAGCAGGGCATGTGTGGTTCACCAACATGCACAGGGCAAGTGTGGTGGCCTATGGCTCAAATCTACCACGTATTGAGGGGGAATGTGCTCAGTATGATGGCAATAGACTCGCCCCCTATCACATTGGGACCGAAATACATCGGCAATTGTGGGCACACTGCAGTGCACCTGTGCCTACACCTTCGCGGAATACAGGCGTGAAGATGATTTATTTTCGGCAGAGGGATATTCGTTAGCAGGTCAAGACCAGGTCTAATTTGTCTAGAGGTTAGCCTAACAAAGGTTTATTAAGAAACAATAATAAATATAAGGAGCCGTTCTAGAAGATACTATGATTATAAAACTACTGCGATTACCTACCTTCTGTATATACCTGTATCTAGAGATAGATATTTTTGTTTAACAACAAAAATGATTTTTTGGCCTAGATAACAACTTTATATATGACTGGAGCATAGAACACATGTTGGATAGCGATAATTAATCGTAAATAAGTATCTAGTTTACCTCTATCTGTACGCAATCCTGTATTTTCTGTTTCAATTGGACTTCTTGATCGTCCAAGTCAATAACGTTTTGGATAATAGGCATTTTGTAGCCGGCGCCCGCTCCGCAGAGCCGACATGCTCTGTATATCTCGTATATCGACTGTTTCTCTATTCTGGAATTCAAACTGCGCTCCATTGTGGATAATATTTAACATTTCTTTGAAATAAATCTAGAAAATGACGACGACGATTGCCGCTTTCACGCCATTAAACAAACCATAGACAATGTAATGCACCACAGATCACTTAATGTACACATATGTTAAAGCATAGAATAAAAATACAATAATGGTTCTATTAGTCGATTTTATTCATGATACATTGACTTCTGGGTCGCTAAAAATTTTACGTTTTGTTAAGTTTAGTAAGCAGGCCAGCCATAATCAGATTAGACAGATCTCATAAAAACTATTTATTTTTATTTTTCTACCCTTGCATTATAATTTTCTTTGGAAAAAAAAAATTACAAGTTAAAAACTCATTCGAAAAGTAATAAAATAGATATGGTATATCTTGCTGGTAAATCTATTTTAATCAGACCTAAGATCTAGTGTAATACTAGTACATAATATCATATATGACATGGTATCTAAAGATACCACACTATTATTTGTTGTCTGTGGAGAGTATGTTCATTCGGCTTCAATCTTTTATCTGTGACAGGAATCATTTTTTTCATTCATTCGTGTTAAATTGTTTCTGCGTTTCTGCGTGGTGTTTGCACTGTCGAAGTTTTGTTGAATTAAGTGATCATTTATTTAGTTTTATATACTTTCTGGTACATACAGGCCAGTGTTCGTCAATTTTAAATTCAAAGGTGTCGTTAATCTCGTAAGTATTCCGTTATTCCAAATTGAAAATGCGTTTGTTTTGTATGCATTAGCCTCCATAGTTGAATAGGTTATAACCGACTCCCGGCTGGTTCAAATTTTTATTCAAATTTTCGTATCCCCTTCGGCTATGCCATTAAATCGTAAAGTATAATTAAATAATTTTGTTTATTTAATTGTAAATTGTAAAATTATATCGTAAAGTACCTGTTTTTCGGAATATAATATTCAAATTCGGATATTTTTGGTAGTATTGCATTTTAGGTAGCATTGATATGTAATTTGGTCGGGTTATCCTCGTCATTTCATTTTTAGATATTTCTACTATCAGTTATACTACAAAAATAATATAATTGAGGTATGTATAATAAATGTACAAATACTTTATCGAACTACCCACTTGTATGAGTTATTTAAGTTATTTAGTTCTATATTATTCAAAAATCCTTATTAACTACCGACCTCATGGTTTAGCTGGCCTTCACCTTTATTGTAAAGTAATTATTCTCAACAATGATAGCGCTTATTGTGGTTGCCTTGTAAGCAAAGGGTGTGGGTTCAACCCCCAGGTCCACATTCTTGAGAATTTTAAGTTTATTTTTTTACGAAATCATTACGGTCTATCTTTTAATGTTAAAAGTGTTGTTATAGTTTTTAGGGCCAGTGGTCAATGTTGGGGTACTAACACCGGGGAGACTGAATGGTGCTCCCCTAACGAGGGTGCACCAGTTCAAGTACCTTGGTCACATATTGACTTCTGGCCTTACGGACGATGATGATATTGAGCGGGAACGAAGGGCGCTGTCGGTGAGGGCAATATGATTGCCCATAGGTTTGCACATGCATCTAGTAGTGTAAAAATCACACTCTTTAGGGCATATTTCACTTCTTTCTATACCTGCCTATGGGTAAATCATACAGTGCCCTTGGTGTGCAGTATAATAATGCTTTTAGGGTGCTGTTAGGGCTGTCTCGCTTCTGTAGCGAATCAGGGATGTTCGCAGAAAAGCAAGTAAATTGTTTTTATACTATAATGTGAAAAAGATGTGCATCCCTGGTACGCAAAGTGCGGGCCAGCTCGAATAGCATCCTGGCTGTGATTGCTGGTAGGATGGATTGCTGCATTGTGAATCCATGGTTCAAAATTTCTGCTGGAATTCTGAAGCAATGATTTGCAAATTATTTGTAACTAGCTGTGCTCGCGACTTCGCCCGCGTGGACTTTACTTTTTGAGATTACCCGGAAATATGGGTATTATGTTTTTCCCGCGGAACCCTAATGCTTTTTCTAAAATTAAAGTAGCCTAAGTTACGCCTTGGAACGTCAGCTATCTGTCAGTGAAAGTCCCATTGAAATCAGTTCAGCCGTTTAGAAGTTTACCTCAAACAAACAGACAGACAGACAGACAAAAAATTTTAAAATTGCGTTTTCGTTATAGGTATCGTATATACTTTCATAGGCATTTGGTAAAAAAGTTTTATTTTGATATTACAAACAGACACTCAAATTTTATTTATTTGTATAGATGTTGCCTACCTACCTACTAACATAGTCATAAGCTAAAATTGTTACTAACCATAATCATGTAGATACTCGAAATAAAATTATTATTATTAAATAAGACGAGGAATGTCAGCATCAAACCTAATAGCAAGGACAAATTCAATCAATATGCAGTATATATAAATGAAAATATCTTCTATATCACTGTCATCATCAATGTTTATTTTTTTTATTTATAATGTGTATTTTCATTTTCATCTGAGATTATCACTTGCTATGAAATCGAAGGAAAACATCCTGAGGAAACCTGTATGGCTGAGGTAGCTTGACTAGTTCCCAATATGTGTGTGAAGTCTGCCAAACCGCACTGGGCCAGCGGGGTGGACTTATGGTCTGAATCCCCCTCGCATTGAGGAGAGGCCCGTGCCCAGCAGTGGGACGTTAAAAGGGCTTTAGTAATGTGTATTTATTTAATAAGGGTTTCGTACCCAAAGGGTAAAACGCGAACCCTATTACTAAGACTTCGCTGTCCGTCCGTCCATCCATCCATCTGTCACCAGGCTGTATCTCATGAACCGTGATAGTTAGACAGTTCAAATTTTCACAGATGATGAATTTCTGTTGCCGCTATAACAACAAATACTAAAAAACAGAATAAAATAAATACTTAAGGGGGCTCCCAAATAAACTTGATTTTTTGTCGTTTTTATAGATAACGGGAACCTTTTGTGCGCGAGTCCGACTCGCACTTGGCCTGTTTTTTGTGCTTGCTATTAATTATTTGACATTTACATAAATAACGCTAATCACAGGTGCAGGCATTCCGTTATATATCATCATTTCACTCATTTCGTAAACAAAGTAGAAGGAAACTTTTGAAATACTCTAAATAACAGTTTAATGAAGTGATTATTTACAAATGCTTTGTATATGTATTAGCTGTGGTAGCCTCGTGGGCAAGAACACCCGGTGGGGTGGACTATGGCCCAAATCTCCCTCGTATTGAGGGGGAATGTGCCCGTTATAATGGCAATAGGCTCGCCACCTATTACATTGGGACCAAAATACATCGGCAAAGTGTGGGCGCACTGCAGCGCACCTCTGTCTACCCCTTAGGGGAATACAGGCGTGATGATGTATGATTGTAAGTTTATGTATAAAATTTCATAATATTTACAGCACATTGCACCATTGCAATTGGTATGACTAATTTAACCTATATAACACTATTATTCAATTTTGAATCTTAACTAACTATGTATGGAGTTGGATTTTGTTTGTATATTCTTTAAGGATAACACATTATTGTGCAAAATATTGTTCATATATGAAAGTTTATAGTATCAGAGATTTGAGCATAGGTCACTTGAATCTTTGGTTGTTTGTTGGATTCCTTTCAGCGTCAAATTTATAAAATGATTATCGGAATTCTCCCTGATCTAGGTATAACTGGGATCGCCCCCAGTCCATTGTACGGTACCCATAGTACAAGCGTTGCTTAGTTTGGGATCATACGATGAGTATGTGTTGTCTGGCGATATTTGTTTATACAAATCAAAGTACCAGGAGAGCATACCTGTCGAAGAGGTTGATAGCGTTGATGTGTATCTGGGATCGTCCCCAGTCCATTGTACGGTACCCATAGTACAAGCGTTGCTTAGTTTGGGATCATACGATGAGTATGTGTTGTCTGGCGATATTTGTTTATACAAATCAAAGTACCAGGAGAGCATACCTGTCGAAGAGCTTGATAGCGTTGATGTGTATCTGGGATCGCCCCCAGTCCATTGTACGGTACCCATAGTACAAGCGTTGCTTAGTTTGGGATCATACGATGAGTATGTGTTGTCTGGCGATATTTGTTTATACAAATCAAAGTACCAGGAGAGCATACCTGTCGAAGAGCTTGATAGCGTTGATGTGTATCTGGGATCGCCCCCAGTCCATTGTACGGTACCCATAGTACAAGCGTTGCTTAGTTTGGGATCATACGATGAGTATGTGTTGTCTGGCGATATTTGTTTATACAAATCAAAGTACCAGGAGAGCATACCTGTCGAAGAGGTTGATAGCGTTGATGTGTATCTGGGATCGCCCCCAGTCCATTGTACGGTACCCATAGTACAAGCGTTGCTTAGTTTGGGATCATACGATGAGTATGTGTTGTCTGGCGATATTTGTTTATACAAATCAAAGTACCAGGAGAGCATACCTGTCGAAGAGGTTGATAGCGTTGATGTGTATCTGGGATCGTCCCCAGTCCATTGTACGGTACCCATAGTACAAGCGTTGCTTAGTTTGGGATCATACGATGAGTATGTGTTGTCTGGGTGATATCTATACTAATATTTTAAAGAGGAAAGATTTGTATTTTTGTATGTAACAAATAATGGCCCTGTAGCATGACCTATATAATTATAGTCATGTAGCGTAGACATAAGTTTATCTCTTGCAACTGTCAGATTCGTCGACAAAATGACGTCACACCGAGCCATGTCCAGTACGAAAAGCTGGAAGTTTTCGACTTCATTTTCTCGACAAATCTGAAAGTTAAGAGACAAACTTATGTCTATGGTCATGCTAAGGGTGCAGGCCTGATTTCAAAGATTATTTTACTACTAGCTGAGCCCGCGACTTCGCCCGCGTGGACTTTAGGGAGATTACACGGAAATATGGGTATTATGTTTTCCCGCGGAACCGTAATGCTTTTTCTAAAATTAAAGTAGCCTAAGTTACGCCTTGGAACGTCAGCTATCTGTCAGTGAAAGTCCCATTGAAATCGGTTCAGCCGTTTAGAAGTTTACCTCAAACAAACAGACAGACAAAAAATTTTGAAATTGCGTTTTCTTTATAGGTATCGTATATACTTTCATACGCATTTGGTAAAAAAGTGTTATTTTGATATTACCAACAGACACTCCAATTTTATTTATTTGTATGTATGTATGTATATATTTGTATAGATTAGAAAGCTACATTATCACTGAGTAACTATCATTATTTATCCAAAAAAATAAAAACAAGTTGGACTCGCACAGTACCATTATCTACATAAATGAGCAAAGAAATCACGTTCGTTGTATGGGAGCCCCCTTAAATATTTGTTTTATTCTGTTTTTTAGTATTTGTTGTTATAGCGGCAACAGAAATACATCATCTGTTAAAATTTCAACTGTCTAACTATCACGGTTCATGAGATACAGCCTGGTGACAGACAGCAAAGTCTTAGAGATAGGGTTCCCGTTTTACCCTTTGGGTACGGAACCCATAAAAATGTCCATCCATACGGAATCGGGAATAGTTTATGATAATTTTATATTTTATCTGTTACAGTTGCATCATGATTGTATACCTTTGACAAATGAGAAGTGGTGAAGATTGGATTACTTGAAATCGGTGTTACAAGAGGCTTGTAACTTTACAATCAACATGTTTCAAAAACCGGCCTTTGGGGCCACCACGTCCAATTTTGGTAAGAACATAAGCACTGGTAGCTTAGTTTGTAGAATGCTCGATTTGAACAGAACTGGTGGAAGTTCAAACCCCGGGCTTGAACCTCTGGGATTTTCAAATTTCATGCGCTAATGTCATTTTAACAGTGAAGACAAAATGAAGGGTACAGGCAAATAACAGGGAATGTCCTAATTAATGGATTTTGAGAAAAAACAATTTGAAAGTTCAACTATTCTATAGTTTGGCCATAAACAAAACTGCATTTTTGGCGCTGTACGTTAGCTATGTCCCGTGTCTATATCCTACTCAAAGGGTTTCTAATGTTCACCACTGAAACACAGCGGTCAGTTCATTAAAGGTCTATGTTTATTTCACCAAACTACATTTATTCCTATTTATTCCTAACGGTGAAGGTAAACATCGTGAGGAAACCTGCACGTCTATAGAAAGGCGTGTGAAGTTCACCAACCCGCACTGGGCCAGCGTGGTGGACTATGGCCCAAATCTCCCTCGTATTGATGGGGAATGTGCCCGGTATAATGGCAATAGGCTCGCCCCCTATTACATTGGGACCAAAATACATCGGCGAAGTGTGGGTGCACTACAGTGCACCTCTGCCTACCCCTTCGGGGAATACAGGCGTGATGATGTATTATTATTATTATTCCTATAATTAATAACGTGCGGACAATCGGGCGATGTGTACGCGACTGGCGTCGCTATCCCGGCTCGCGCATCGCTGAATTGTCGAGTCGACGCATTGTAAATTATACCCCTACACCGCCATCTGTTAACTTCTTTTTAATTCGAATGATTAGAATTCAATAGCAGTGGTAGCCGAGTGGTCGAACGCACGCTTTGCAATCAAAGTGCGCAGGTTCTATCCCCGGCTCGCACCTCTGGGTTCCATGTGCGAATCTCATTTTCATCTGAGATTATCACTTGCTAAGAAACGGTGACGGAAAACATCGTGAGGAAACCTGTGTGCCCGGTATAATGGCAATAGGCTCGCCCCCTATTACATTGGGACCAAAATACATCGGCGAAGTGTGGGCGCACTGCAGTGCACCTCTGCCTACCCCTTCGGGGAATACAGGCGTGATGATGTATGATGTAGAATTCAAAATACCTTACACAAAATATAAAAAAAATGTGACATTCCCTGACGTTGCCTGTACCCTTCAAATATAGTGAGAAGAACCAGCCATGTCTATTGAAAGGCGTGTGAAGTTCACCAACCCACACTGGGCCAGCTTGGTGGACTATGGCTTAAATTCTCATTCTCATGTATTGAGAGGGAATGCGCCTGGTATGATGGCAATAGGCTTGCCCCCTATTACATTGGGACCAAAATTTATTGGCGTAGTGTGGGAACATCGCAGTGCATGTCTACCTACCACTTCGGGGGATACGGGCGTGATGATGATTTATGTGTATGACAGGGTCGTTCAACACCGGGGCTTCGACGTCGTCGCCGTTCGGCGGATTCAAACCCACGACCGCGACAGCGTTTTCCGCGCAGCCCGCCTTTGGGGCCAGCGCCACCCCTCAACCAGCGACCGGAGGAGGTAGGTGCCCACAGTTGTAGCATGTCCGCCAAGACTTGACGTATGACACGGAATATCTTGATGTCAATGTTAACAGACCTCGCGGACGTAGCCCCATGCGATGGACTGACCAAATTAAAGCCCTGACAAAGACCCCTCTTAATGAATGCGTCCGCCAGACATCGGTTCGGGATCGGTGGAGGAGGACCATCAAATCTGTCGTCGATTGCACATGACCACGACTGCTCTGCCAAGAGTACATCGACCAAGAAGAAGATCTTGATGTTGTCTCTTTCTCTCGTATGAAATTAGACAGAGAGCGAGCGAGTGAAACCGCGACAAAGGTCTTGTCTAGACATACGTGCTAACCCACACTGGAGCTTGCTGCTTATCCCATACAAAAACGAGCTCTGTGTCCAAATACAATGAAGATTGAATTTCCTACTACATTTATGAATGTGACAGTTTGTGAGGATGGATGGATGGATGTTTGTTACTCTTTCACGCCAAAACTACTGAACGGTTTCTGATGGAACTTACTCCATAATGATTTGAATAATCGAAGTTTGTGCATACGAAGTCGTGGGTAAAAGCTTGTGATGTATACACATGGTGTTACAGTAGTAACACCCTGTGTATACATCACAAGCTAATCTTCTGATCCAAATAATACTTTGCGTTTACATCAGTATTGGGTATACCCAATAGTTGTATACAACTGCGGCCTCAGTACGCCTGCCAAGATGTTTTCTCACAAGTCCATAAAACATCTTGTCAACTTGCGTTCCCATATCTTATTTGCTAACATGGCTTCCAAGATGTTTAAAATTAGACAGCCTGCTAAAATTTTCTCACAGTTTACGATCATTTGTTCATTCGTTCATTGAAATGACAAATAGAGCGAGACGGAGCTTTACAAAGAAAAAAGATGCTGCATACACATCATAGAATATATTAGATTTAGAAAATTTATTTCTTGGGCACAATACTATTTTTATTTGCCAATTTAAATAACTTTACATTGTAAAACGGCAAAAAGCACGCAAAGTATGATGCCAAACAAAATCTAACCTTAAACCTACAGATTTTTTGTAAAATATGGATTTTAAATCACGTGGAATAGGATTATGGGGATTTTCGGAAGAAAATAAAACAGATAGAAATGTCTCTACACTTTTTTGTTGTTGTTTGTCGAACACGAAAATAAATTTACGTGTTCGTTTTCGGAAGAATTTTGCATGTAGTCCGCTTGATATTGGCGAAGGATGGAGTAAAATAAGTATTAATTGTTAAAATAGTGTATAAAATGCTATATTTATGTACTTCTTACAGCCTAATTATTTTCTCATCACCGGCCTTTGACCGTGAGAAATTTCTTTACGTTGACTTGTCAAATTCGTGTCTCTATGGTACATTTTGGTAACCCATGCTAGCACTTAAGATATAACATCTTATCCATACGTCAAACACGTTGTATTTAACTGCCAAACCCATTTTATATTTACGCCATGCTATCAAATAAGACGTAACGATTTTGCCACAAAAATGACGTCACGATCCGTGAGAAAATGTCTTATCTTGGCAGGCGTACTGAGACCGCTGAATGGTATAAAAATTTGATCGAAAGTCGACCATGCGTTTCCAACTTTTTTTCGTCGTTATTTTCTATAACTCGTAGTATCTCGAGTTCTATGTAAAATTTGCATGTTCTGGTTTGTGAATATTGGTAGTCGCCCCTCATAAGTGTAGTTTACACTGCTGAATAGGGTTATGGATATACCCAAAGGCCAGAACACGATACCTGTGACAAATATTCAAAGGTCTATAACTCAGAAACTATGATAGTCAGGTATAAACGGTCTTCAGTAAGCATCCACATATGATCTACCGTATATGTACCCAAAGTATTATTTCGGACTTCTGATACAAGCTGTATATGATACAAATTTTTAATTCTAATGTTGTTTAACATCTTGTCCAGGTTTGTTTGGCACGACCAACACTACTGGCGGTCTTTTCGGCGGTACGCCCGCATCGACGGCGACAAGCGGTTTCGGTAGCAACACTAGCGGTTTCGGCTTCGGCCCCAGCACATCCTCGGCCGGCCTCTTCGGCGGGAACACCTCTAGCGGACTATTCGGCGCCGGCCAAACGAACACGGCGTTCGGCGCTAAACCTCCTGGTGAGTTTATTTCTACTAATATTATAAACTAGCAGTCCCGGCGAACGATAGCAAGGTGGCTTTCAAGAAAATTATTTTGAAAGTTCTGCAGGACGACAATGTTTAGACCGCATACACTCGCACACACACACCCACACACGTACACACACACACACACGCACACACATTGCTTTACTTTAAAACTCGTCTAGGATTTACATATCATTACCTACTCGACAAGTTTATAAGATCTTAGCCATATAACGTAAATCTTTTATTGGCCGTAAGCTAAACATTATATATTTAATACTTGTTATGTCTTTAAGGGCTGTGGATTTTGTTAAAATAAATAAATAAATAAACTTAGAATTAGTGACATACGAAAGCAGCGCCACCTAAAATTATCAAAGTCAAAGTCAAATCATTTATTCTGTATAGGCCTATGGGGGCACTTACAAATTGTCAAGTTTAAATTTTTTTTCTTATATTCTACTATGCTACCACCGGATCGAAACGCGACCTCAACTGAGAAGATCCGCCAAGAAACTCAGTGGGCTGATCATTTTTTAAATCGCCAAAACTTATTACAAATACATAGGTACATATAGCTTCAGTGTGTTGCCTTTAGAGCTGCTTTTAATAATAAAGATAAGATAATAATACGTTAGTAAGGCAACACACGCTACACTTTGACATGACGGGCAATATTTCTCAGTGTTTCTCTACTATATAATGCATGTACTATACATATAAACCTGCCTCTTGAATCACTCTATGGATTAAAAAAACCGCATCAAAATTTGTTGCGTAGATAGATAGATAGATAACTCTTTATTGTTCCACCGCAAAAAGTATTAATAATACACACAGTTTACACAGAGTGTCACAATGGGCGGCCTTATCACTAAAAGCGATCTCTACCAGGCAACCTTAGGATGGAGTGGATCTAGGGAATTGATTGATTAAGGCGGGGGAGTACTTAATAAAGGATATTAACAGTTAAAAGTTTCAAAAAGTACACATACACATAAATACTTACATACATATAACATCTACATACATAAAATATAATATAATATCCTACATACATACATACACAAAGAAATACATACATAAACAAAACAGCTCAAATACTTAAAGTTGAAGTAAATAAATACAAGTTAGACAGTAAGGTAAAATTTCTTAACCCGATCTTTGAAAATATGAGAAGAGGTGGATTGTCTGATCAATACCGGCAGCGCGTTCCATAAGCGGACAGCTTCAACAGTGAAGGAACCATCATAAAAGCTGCTGGTGTGAGAGGGCATTTTGAGGGAGAGGTTTTCTGATGACCTTAAAGTGTACAAATTGGAATCATGAAGAAACTCAAAACGTTCCTTGAGATAGCGCGGGGAAGAAGGATTAAACAATATATTGTAAAGAAGAGAAAGAATGTGAGTATTCCGGCGAAGTCGTATGGGAAGCCACTTGAGCTTGGTACGAAAATGAGAAACGTGATCATATTTGCGTAGTTTGATTTAAGCGTACATAGGGACAGACAGCGGGAAGCGACTTTGTTATATACTATGTATTGATTTGAAAGTTTGTGAGGATGGATGGATGTTTGTTACTGTTTCACGCTAAAACTACTGAACGGATTATGATGAAACTTTACAGTATTATTGTTTGTACATCAGAATAACATATAGGCTATAATATATAAGGATATTGAATAATCTAAGATGCTAATTTAGAAATAAAAGTCAAATCATTTAACTTGCTCTTTGTATTTTACGATTATAATTTATTTGAAAATCTAATATCTGAAACCAGTATAACATTATTCATATATCCATATCCAGAAGGGTTAGCATGACCGTGTAGACATAAGTTTTATCTCTTCGAACTGTCAAATTCGTCGAGAAAATGACGTCACACCGAGCCATGTCCAGTACAAAAAGTTCAATGTGACGTCATTTTCTCGACAAATATGTCAGTTGAAAGAGATAAAAGTTATGTCTACACGGTCATGCTAAGCCTGCTGATCCAACATTTTATATCCATAACATTCCTAGTACAATGATATTGTACTACGAATTATTGATAGGAAGGATTGATATGTTACTATGGTGTCCAGGGTTCGGTTTCGGGGGCACAACAACGACGGGCGCCACCGGGGGTGGGCTGTTCGGGGCCGCGCCCGCCGCCACCACCGGCCTCTTCGGCCAGCAGAACACCACCCTGGGTGGGGGCGGACTCTTCGCCAGCAACACTGGTCAGTCTACATCACAACTTCATGGTTAAAAAGGACTAGTAGACACTATAGCACAATAGCAGTGGTAGCCGATTCGTCGAACGCACGCCTTGCAATCAAATTGTGCAGGTTCAAACCCCGGCTCGCACCTCTGGGATTTATGTGCAAATCTCATTTTCAGCCGAGATTATCACTTGCTTTACAGTGAAGGAAAACATGGTGAGGAATCTCGCACGTCTATAGAAAGGTGTGTGAAGTTCTCCAACCCGCACTGGGCCAGCGTGGTGGACTATGGCCCGAATCTCCCTCGTTTTGAGGGGGGATGTGGCCAATATAATGGCAATAGGCTCGCCCCCTATTACGTTGGGACCAAAATACATCGGCGAAGTGTGGTTTCCCTGTAATGAACATCTGCCTGACCCGTCAGGGAATACAGGCGTTATGATGTATTTTATGTGTTATAGGTGCATTCGGTCAGACCCAGACAGCGGCCGGCACAGCCCACGCCAAATACAACCCAGTTATAGGCACAGATGTCGTTGTCAAGTCGGGAACGTCGCAGAATGTCAATATAAAACATCATTGCATCACATGTATGAAGGTAAGTGGACTTATAAACAACTATATAGAGGGGTGGAAGGCTGTTTGACTTCAGCGACATTATGATTATCTCCCGTCTAGCGTTGGAGGCATCACACAAAAGCAATTATTTCTATAGCCACTTGTGATTGAGAATAATCCTTATACTGTAAATGGGAGTAGGCGCACCTTATACTAGCTTCCTAAGCGTAATGCCAAAATCTGTAACTAGTACACCAAAAAGTAGTAATGCGCCTCGAGTAGGATTTTGTGATTCAAGTCACTCGAGTAATTTTAATACGTCACTCGAGTTGTAATCGAGTTTTCGAGTCACTCGAGTAATTTTACTACGCCACTCGAGTTGTAATCGTGATTTCGAGTCACTCGAGTAATTTTACTACGTCACTCGAGTTGTAATCGTGTTTTCGGGTCACCCGAGTAATTTTACTACGTCACTCGAGTTGTAATGGAGTTTTCGAGTCACTCGAGTAATTTTACTACGTCGCTCGAGTTGTAATCGAGTTTTCGAGTCACTCGAGTAATTTTACTACGTCACTCGAGTTGTAATCGAGTTTTCGAGTCACTCGAGTAATTTTACTACGTCACTCGAGTTGTAATCGTGATTTCGAGTCACTCGAGTAATTTTACTACGTCACTCGAGTTGTAATCGTGATTTCGAGTCACTAGAGTAGTTTTGCTAAGTCACTCGAGTTGTAATCGAGTTGTATTACTCGCAATTATCATTTTGAAAAGAGTAACCATTGAGTTTCTTACCGGCTCTTCTCAGTGGAAGCAGCATTCCGATCCGGTGGTAGAATCTAACTATTTGTAAGTGCTTTTTGGCCTACACGAATTAAAAAAAATATATTTTGATGCGCGGGATAAAGAGCACTACTTAACGCTGTGATCACCTATTGTCACTATTATCACTATTATCTTATTTCTTACTATAACCATGTATTATTACTATATCTATATTGTATTATCACCTATAAATTTATATATATATATATATAAATTATGTATGTATGTATATGTGTATGTATTGCTATTTTATATATTGATTTATTATTTGAGTACACCACCAACAGCTGCCCATAATTAATTTAGTATAGTTTTTTCGTCCAAACTGGTTGTCTGGAAGAAATTGCTTTTAGCGATAAGACCGCCAAATTGTACATAGCTACTGTATTTAGAACTAAGAATGTTGTATTATTTTCTTTGTTTGGTGTGTGCAATAAAGAGTACTCTATCTATCTATCTATCGTTAAAAATGTACATCCGCGGATACGGATATTTGGTGTCAAGATCCTCGTAAACGGATCTTAACAATTTTATAAAAACTTCCTAAAATAAATGTTTAATAAGCTTTTCATAAAGATTAAAGAGAAATGGTGCGTTACATTTTTGACCCCCCTACCCTCCTACCCCCTACCCCCCGGTGGGAGGGTCAAAAATTTGCGCAAAGTAATACTTGAACGCTCCCGAAGTGTTTAACTTATTGTACCGTCCGGTATTGTCACCAGGAGTATGAGGGCAAGTCGTTGGAAGAGTTGCGCCTGGAGGACTACGTGGCTGGCCGCAAGGGCGCGCAGCCCGGCGGCATGTTCGGCGGGTTCACACAGCCGCAGCAGGAGAACAAACCGCTCTTCGGCGGCGCCGTCTGTGAGTACACGCCGAACCAACCACTTTCCTAACTTGTCCAAACACTTCACTATATTAAAGTCAATACCGGAATAAACTCTGTGTCAGTATGCATAAAGATTGAATTTCAGTGGTAGCCTCGTGGGCGAGAACGCCCGCCTTGAACGTAAGGGGTGCAAGTTTAAATCCTAGGTCCACACCTCTGAGATAATTTTCATGTGCGAATGTCATTTTCAACAATGCTAAACGGTGAAGGAAAAACATCGTGAGGAAACCTGCACGTCTATAGAAAGGCGTGTGAAGTTCACCAACCCGCAACGGTTCAGCGTGGTCGACTATGGCCTAAATCTCTCTCGTATTGAGGGGGAGTGTGCCCGGTATAATGGCAATAGGCTCGACCCTTATTACATTGGGACCAGAATACATTGGTAAAGTGTGGGTGTACCTCTGGTGTAACAGTGCACCTCTGCCTACCCCTTCGGGGAATACAGGCATGATGATGTATTATTAACTTAGTGTCAGAAATAAAAGGAAGACCATGAATTTGAGCGTGTTCCATTGTCGTTGTGCAGCGTTCGGTCAGCCGGCGGGCGGGGGCGTGGGCGGCGCGGGCGGCGCGGCGGGGGCGGGCGGCGGCGTGTTCGGGGCGGGCGGCGCGGCGGGCGCGGGGGCGGCGGGCGGCGCCTTCGGACAGAGCTCCTTCGCGTTCGGGGCGGCGCAGCCCCAGGCCGCGCCCTCCACTTCACTCTTCGCACCCGCCAAGCCTGCCTTCGGAGCTGCCAACACTTCAGGTACACCATACGGTTGTTTCAGAAGTCCCAAATAATACTGTGCCGTTTGAACCAGTATCACGTATATAACTGAATGGTATACAAATTTGATCGAAATTAGACCATGTTTTTCCAACTTTTTTTTCGTCGTCAATTTCTATAACTCGTAATATCTCGAGTCCTATGTAAAACTTGCATGTTCTGTTTTGTGAATATTGGTAGTCGCCCCTCATAAGTGTAGTTTACACTGCTGAATAGGGTTATGGATGTACCCAAAGGCCAGAACACGATACCTGTGACAAATGTTCAAAGGTTTATAACTGAGAAACTATGATAGTTAGGTAAAAACTGTCTTCACTAAGCATCTACTTATGAGCTACCGTATGTGTACCCAAAGTATTGTTTCGGACTTCTGATACACCCTGAATTTAAGCAAAACGACATTGACAGCGCACGCGTACGTTTCCATCGCATCGGGATATATAATGGAGATGCCCTATCGATTGCGGCAATTTTCTTTGGCGTTTTCTCCATCATCCGCCATTACAGTTGCCCTATGCTGATGCCGTTTACTACAGTTAACTACAATGGCGCATGTCAGATAGACGTAAAACAGAATTGCCGCAACAAGTAGTCGAAATGGATTCTCTAGTTTTATAGTTACTCTGTGTTCCAGTTGGATCGCGTAGCGTTTACCACAGAAACACAAGCTTTAGCTGCATATAGATACCGAGTTTGTTTTTTTACAAGCTTTATATTAACTTGCAATGTATGTCCGGGTGGAATCTTGCAACTGAATTTTAAATCAGTTATCTTTAACCGATTGAGCTGAAGTTTGGTATACACGCTTATTTTGGATGACAATGCATGCTTAGCTATGTGACGTCATTCTAATTCCAATATGGCGGATCATCCAAGATGGCGGAATAGTATTTTTTTCTGCACTACCGCAGTATGGGTATCAAATGAATGGGCTTGCTGAGGTGTACACGAAAACCAAGGGCAATTAAATAAAAGCTTGTTTTTAAAAAGTTTTTTCTACCATTAATTTTTGGTATTAACAAAAGATTTGATGTGATTTAGCAGTGTAGCAGTGGTAGCCGAGTGGTCAAACGTACGCTTTGCAATCAAAGTGTGCAGGTTCAAACCCCGGCTTTCTTTTCAAATCTCATTTTATCCGAGATTATCACTTGCTAAGAAACGGTGAAGGAAAACATCGTGAGGAAACCTGCACGTCTATTGAAAGGCGTGTGAAGTTCGTATTGAGGGGGAATGTGCCCGGTATAATGGCAATACGCTCGCCCCCTATTACATTGGGACCAATATACATGCGCGAAGTGTGGGCGCGCTGCAGTGCACCTCTGCCTACCCCTTCGAGGAATACAGGCGTGATGATGTATTTTTTTTTGATATGATGATTTTTTGTTTATCTTAGGCACTGGTCTGTTTGGTACAACAACAACACAGCCTTTGACCTTCGGAGCAGCGACCACTAACACGTCGACATTCGGTTTCGGCACCACCCCACAGAATCAGGTATGTATTATTTATTTATTTATAGTTATCTACAAAAGATCAGCTGGACAAAAATGATAACAAACGAGGATGTATTGAAAAGAGTGCACGAACGAAGAACATTATTAGAGACAATAAGGAACAGAAGAGGAAAGATAGGCCATCTCATGCGACATGACACCTTTATTAGGAACATCATAGAAGGCAAGATCGACGGAAAGCGTGGGAGAGGTAGACCGCGAATATGTTACATGAGTCAAATAAAAGATAAGGTTGGTGTCATGTCGTATGTGGAGGTGAAGAAGGCTGCACTGGATCGACCCAGATGGCGGGGACTTCATCAGATGCACCGACAAGGGCCGAGCCCTTAAGTTAGAAGAAGAACTAGCAGCCCGTCCCGACTTCGCATGGGTTTATAATATAGCCTATGTTACTCAGTGATAATGTAGCTTTCTAACGGTGAAAGAATATTTGAAATCGGTCCAGTAGTTTTTAAGTTTGTAGATAGTTTAGTGGATGAATTGTTCTGGCGGTTTGTACTATGGGTACCATGCGATAGGTCGAATAATATAAACTTTGAAGGTTGCGTAGTTTAATAGAAACGAAAGCACAGTATACAGACGTAGGAAGTAAGTATGAAGAGTAGGATAAGCACTTAAGTTAAGCAAGGTGAGAAAAATCGATAGGTACATAAAAAGTTAACAAATTAATTAAATTGCGTAAGTATTAGCGTTTTGCCGGGAGGAGTTTTGCGCGTGCATTCGCCGTCGGGTTAGAGAGCTGACTGGCCGACCGAGCGATGGCGGGCCGGCGCCGCGCTGCATGCCAACGTGCGCGGGCGCAGGCGCGGGGGGTGACGAGATGTGTCACTGCGCCGTCCACAAGTTAATTCGTTACATACAAAAATACAAATCCTTCCTGTTTATAATATTATTATAGTATAGATATAGATTAAAACGGCATAACCAATTACATTAATTAACACAGAACCTACACTTCGCCGATATAGACATCGAGGGGTGTAAGGCTATCTTAAGCGACATGTTTAGGGTTCCGTACCCAAAGGGTAAAACGGGAACCCTATTACTAAGACTTCGCTGTCCGTCCGTCCGTCACCAGGCTGTATCTCGTGAACCGTGATAGTTAGACAGTTGAAATTTTCACAGATGATGTATTTCTGTTGCCGCTATAACAACAAATACTAAAAAACAGAATAATATAAATGTTTAGGGGGGCTGCCATACAACAAACGTGATTTTTTTGCTCGTTTTTATAGATAATGGTACGGAACCCTTCGTGCGCGTGTCCGACTCGCACCTGGCCGGGTTTTTTAACTTATGTTTAAAAATGTTAAAAAAAAACATCACGTAATTAATGGACGACCCCTTATTTCCCTTTTATGTTATTCCTCTTACTTATGCATGTTGTGGCACCTTTGTTAACTGTGCATTTAGTTTTCCCTTATTTGTATTTTATATTAATGTGTTATTAATGCTACAGTTTTTGGATGTCCTGTTAAATAAATAAATTATTCATCATCACGCCTGTATTCCCCGAAGGGGTAGGCAGAGTTGCACTGTAGTGCGCCCACACTTCGCCGATGTATTTTTGGTCCCAATGTAATAGGGGGCGAGCCTATTGCCATTATACCGGGCACATTCCCCCTCAATACAAGGGAGATTTGGGCCATAGTCCACCAGCACCACGCTGGCTCAGTGCGGGTTGTTGAACTCCACATGCCTTTCTACAGACTCGCAAGTTTCCTCACGATGTTTTCCTTCACCGTTCAGCAAGTGGTAATCATTGTTGAAAATGACATTCGCACATGAAAATTATCTCAGAGGTGCGGGCCTAAATAAATAATTCTTATTCTAATAATGTATTGTAATTTACAGAGCGGGGGTTTGTTCGGCGCCAAGCCTGCGACGAGTGGGTTCGGCTCCGCGCCGGTCAGCTCTGCGTCCGGCTTCGGCGGGTTCGGCTCCGGGGGCGGACTCTTCGCAGCCAAGACACCAGCGCCAGCCTTCGGCACGCCATGTCAGTATCACACTACTACTACTACAGCCCTTTTAACGTCCCACTGCTGGGCACGGGCCTCCCCTCAATTCGAGGGGATTCGGGCCATAGTCCACCACGCTGGCCCAGTGCGGGTTGGCAGAATTCACACATCTATCGACAACTAGTCAAGTTCACTCAGACGTGCAAGTTTCCTCACGATGTTTTTCCTTCACCGTTTCAAAGCAAGTTATATGATAATCTCAGATGAAAATGAGATTCGCACATGAAACCCAGAGGTGCGAGCCGGGGTTTGAACCTGCACACTTTGATTTGCAAGGCGTGCGTTCTTACACTCGGCTACCACTGCTATAAAAATAAACGTGACAATTTGTAAGTGCCCCCAGAGGCTTAAACAAAATAAATGATTTGACTTTGACTTTGAGTATACACGTGTGTTGTTATCCAGCGTTCGGCACCGGGTTCTCGTCCGGGTTCGGCACCAACACCTCCACTGCGGGCGGTCTCTTCGGCGCTAACAATACGTTTGGCAAGCCGACCACCACTCAGCCGGCCTTTGGGTTCAACACACAGCCCACACTAGGTAATTTAACGATGCATGTTTATTACAATCAGGGGTCCAATTGTCGCAAAGAGGACATCAACGTTAGACATATGTTGAAATAAAACGTCAAATTGATCGTGTTTAAGTAATTTTTGCTATGTGGGTCTTGAGGTATCGGGTTTGTCGAGAACTTTTTCTCGACAAAACTGACAATTGAAAGAGATAAAACTTATGTCTACTACGCGGTCATGCTAAGTATACAGGGACCCAATTCTCGCAAGATCGATATCATCTCTAATTCGACACATGTCCAAACAAAACGTCGAATTTGTCGTACTTTTCCAACGTATGTTGAATTAGACATGTTTACTACATGAGAACTACTGGTGTATATGAATGAAAAATTACCTGATTGTAGTTCTGGTAAAGAGAATGGTTTTTATAAGCTGTGTGTTGTGTTTGTCGTGAAGCAGGCGGTGGGCTGGGGGCGGGCGGGTTCGCGGCCAAACCCGCCGTCGCGCCCTTCGGCTCGCTCGGCACCACCACCATGTTCCAGCAGCAGCCCAACAACACCTTCAAGACGGGTACGGCCATACACACACAGTGACACACACACACGTACAGAGGTAGACATACACAGACAGTCACACTTGCACAGAAGGAGACAAACACACAGACTCGCAAGCACAAAGAGGAAGACATACACAGACAGTCACACTTACATAGTGGCAGACAAACACACACATACACAGAGGAAGACATACACAGACAGTCACACTTACACAGAGGAAAAAATACGCAGTCATACACACACAGACACAGCCAAACACACAGACAAAACAATCTTAAAATCCTACTTCCTACTAATATTACTAACTAATATTATAACCGTTTTAATGGTTGGGTTTAAGTGTTGGGCACGGGCCTCCCCTCAATACGAGGGAGATTTTGGCCATAGTCCACCACGCTGGCCCAGTGCGGGTTGGTAAACTTCACACGACTTTCTATAGACGTGCAGGTTTCCTCGCGATGTTTTCCTTCACCGTTTCATAGCAAGTAATAATGTCGGATGAAAATGAGACTCGCACATAAACCCAGAGGTGCGAGCCTGGTTTTGAACCTGCACACTTTTATAAGGATTTATAATATTAGTAGGAATTAAAAATGATATTGATTCCAGGTATGGAGAGTGGTCTTGGTGGTGGTTTGTTCAGCAACACATCGACCCTGGGCGGGTCTGGTCTGGGATTAGGTGCCATGAATAACACCAACACACTGGGCAAGTGAGTATCAAAATTATCATCATTATCATATCGAGGGGTGAAAGGCTATTTGGCCTAAGCGACACTATTGGGCGAAATTGACTTATACATGGTGTATCAGAAGTCCGAAATAATACATTGGGTGTTTTTTTTTTTTTTTTTAAACCGGACCTCTATCGGCCCGGCCCGCGTGCTCACCTCTGATGTGGGGGTCAGAGTTCTTAAAATTAGCCTTAAGTTTAGTGTGTAAAATAATTTTTCCAGCCTGGATTATATTTATTGAAATAATAAAATCAAAAAAAAAATTATTAAAAAATTTAAAGTCAAAAGACACAATAAAAAGTAAACCCGTCTAAAAAATAACACTATAACAGACAATAAAATACCAAAAGGCTATGGACAAGGATAATAATACTTTGGGTGTATATACGGTAGCTCATATGTGGATGCTTAGTGAAGACAGATTATACCTAACTATCATAGTTTCTGAGCTATGCACCTTTGCATAGGTGTCACAGGTATCGTGTTCTGGCCTTTGGGTACATCTATAACCCTATTCAGCAGTGTAAACTACACTTATGAGGGGCGACTACCAATATTCACAAAACAGAACATGCAATTTTTATATAGGACTCGAGATATTACCAGTTATAGAAATTGACGACGGCAAAACATGGTCGAATTCAGATCTAATTTTTATACCATTCAGTTGTATATCCGATACTGATGCAAACGTCAAAGTATTATTTCGGACTTCTGAAACATCATGTATGCTCTCGTGTATAGTTAAAAAAATGTCGCTAAAGTCAAACAGCCTTTCATCCCATCGATATCATTTGACGACGGCATGGGAGGCAATTCTTTCAAACTCGACATTATCTCCAATTCGACATTATGTTGGAACAAAACTAAAAACCACGACCAATTTGACGTTCTGTCTCTCAATGGCAAATTACGAAAATAGCCTTTTTGGAGCTTGGGATCGCCCCCAGTCCATTGTTTATATATCATCACGCCTGTATTCCCCGAAGGGGTAGGCAGAGGTGCACTGCAGTGCGCCCACACTTCGCCGATGTATTTAGGTCCCAATGTAATAGGGGGCGAGCCTATTGCCATCATACCGGGCACATTCTCCCTCAATGCGAGGGAGATTTTTGAGCTACAATCCACCACGCTGGCTCAGTCGGGGTTGGTGAACTTTACACGCCTTAATCTAGACGTGCAAGTTTCCTCACGATGTGTTCCTTCACCGTTTCATAGTAAGTGATAATCTCGGATGAAAATTAGATTCGCACATGAAAACCCAGAGGTGCGAGCCGGGGTTTGAACCTGCGTACTTTGATTGCAAAGCGTGCGTTCGAGTCGCGAGAGTAGTTTGGGATCATACGATGAGTATGTGTTGTCTGGCGATATTCATGTGTTGTATCGTATTTGTTACGCAGCAGTAGTTTGATGGGCTCGTCTGCGGGCGGCAACGTTCACGAACAGATACTGAACCTGGCCGCTCGTCCCTACGGAGACTCGCCGCTCTTCAAAGGCCTGTTACCAGACTCTGGTAAGTTTATCTATACAAAACAATAAAGTTTTTGACGAAAAATACACTGTAAAGTACACTAACGGGGTTATTATACGATCACTTGTTTGTCCGTCTGTCATGACACTATTTATCTGGAACATGTGGAGGTATCTACAGTCGTATTTTTAATTAGACGAAGCCAACTGACAGTAGCTAATGTCACTTTGTAAAATAATGTTGCCATATTCAAAGTAATAGTGATGCGTTCAGTTCTCGTTCAATCAGATGAACGAACAATGAGCGGGAATAGTAAATGATTTCAAACTATAAAAGACAATCGAGGAAATTTCATTCATTCAGGAGTTTTTTCAATCATTCACTTTGTCACAACACTATTTTTATTTCATCATAAACTGACAACACAGTAAACGTCAGTTGACTTCGTCTAATTAAAAATACGACTATAGTTGACATTTCAAAAATCAAAATCATTTTTTTTTATTCATGTAGACCAAAAAGCACTTACAAATAGTCAGATTCTACCACCGGTTCGGAATACTGCGTCCACTGAGAAGAGCCGGTAAGAAACTCAATGGTTACTCTTTTCAAAATGATAATTGCGAGTAATACATTCTCAGGAGCAGCAACGCCATGAGAGCAGACAGCACCTTTGACATAATACTAGAGAAGAATTATACTCACGGCAGTCTAATATTAAATACTATTTATAACAAATAGTCAAGGCTGCGGTCCCTTGGACCTGTAACAAAATCAAACTTGTAAGTTAACGCAATCAAAAGATACGGCGGTTTATGTTGCGTGTTTAGTACATTTTCAAGGGAATCAAAACCCTATAGGGTACTTCCCGATGACCTAGAATCATGAAATTTGCCAAGACGCAAGGTCTTATAGCACAAGTAAAGGGAAAAATCTGAAAACAGTAAATTTATAGAAACATCTTATTTGCTGTCAGTTTGTATGGAGACAACAGGTATAGAAAGGCGTATTCCATTCTCCCACCCGCACTGGGTCAGCGTGGTGGACTCTGGCCTCTCGTATTGAGGAGGAATGTGCCTGGTATGATGGCAATAGGCTCGCCCCGTATTACATTGGGGAAGTATGAGCGTGTCAGCCTACCCCTTTGGACAATACGGTCGTGGTGATGTATTGTCATGCTCACCTAAATGTTCTCGCCTGTGGTGGCTCTGGGAGGCGGGTCACGCTCTTCCCTCGAATATGGTTGAGGAGAGTGATGGCTGCTCCTCAAGTAATGCTCATTTTCCTCTTAATGACTTACCATCTTCTCTCCCATACTGCGTTGAAGGCATCATACCAAAGCAATTATTTCTATAACCATCTGTGGTTTAGAATAATCCCTTCATTGTAAATGGGAGTAGACGCACCTTACTGTACTAGCTTCCTAAGCGTAAAGACTATATTTGTATTTAATATTAGACTGCCGTGAGTATAATTCTTCTCTAGTATTGTGGCAAAGGTGCTGTCTGCTCTCAAGGCATTGCTGCTCCTGAGAATTATCATTTTGAAAAGAGTAACCATTGAGTTTCTTACCGGCTCTTCTCAGTGGCAGCAGCATTCCGAACCGGTGGTAGAATCTGACTATTTGTAAATGCTTTTTGGTCTACACGAATAAAAAAAAATTGATTTGATTTGGTGCAGGTAGCACGGCGGAGGACGTGCTGAAGCCGACCAACCCGGCGGCGATGGCGGCCGTGCTGGGCGGGGCGGGCGGCGCCTTCCGCGTCACGCCGCCCGCCCCGCCGCGCCTGCGCCTGCAGCCGCGCGCTGACAACGCGCAGGACAAGGTGACGTACCGCACTGCTCTCACCACACACTGTCGTCATTTCACGGTAGCCCATATGGATGCTCAGTGAAGACAGTTTATACCTATCATAACATAGAGACATAGAGCCACGCCATAGAGTTACGCCAATTACAAATATAAAACTCTAATAGGAACATGAGGTAATTTTATAAACTAAACTTAAAATAAAATACACCTATTGCAACCATTTTCGACTTTCGACGTGCTTTGGTTCATTACAAACAGTGAAATCCATGCCGACTTACAAATGACCGCAGTGAAGGAAGAAATTAGAGCTTCCTCACATATACAGACTGTATCAGAAGTCCGAAATAATACTTGGGTACATATACGGTAGCTCATATGTGGATGCTTAGTGAAGACAAATTATACCTATGTACGAGCATGCACGTACATTTGCCGACTCAGCAATCAGTTGACCTAAATATTCACCTTTACGTAGTTTAAGTAATAAAGACAGTTCTGTATCAATACTCAAGTAAACCGGACGTTCTCACCTACCATTATTTGCACTCTCATTCATTACGTATAAAATCAGTTCTCGAATATAATTAATCCAGTATATCAGTTATCAGTGTTTATATCGACCTACCTCTCATCAGCCCTATTAGTATGGATATCCCCGTACAACCTAACTATCATAGTTTCCGAGTTATACACCTTGGAATATTTGTCACAGGTCACAATATGGCGCAAAGTCGATCCTATTCTCATTTGAAACCCATAGTACGTGCTGTATAAGATTTAAAGGTAGGTAGGAGGAGGACCTACTTTCTTATCCAGTTAAATATTTTTTTTGTCATTTTATTTGCACAGAAATCATTGTTTGACGGTCTGGAGGAGTCCGACGCCAGTTTGGAGGACAAGCTGTGCTTGAAACCGAGTCGCAAGCGGCTGGTGCTTCGCCCCAAGCAACGGGACAGCGACACGCGGGATTCCATCGAAAATACTAGTTTAAATAATAGGTACGTGACTTGTATAAAACTATGGAGGGTTGAAGTTAAAGGAAGGCAATCTGTGTATTGAAAAAGTGTCCGTCGAAATTTATGAAATAATAGTTCAAAAACCTTCCACTATGGCGCTAGTGTCGACAAAGGGTATATATGGACGTCCCCCGGGAATAAACCGGTATTATTATTATTTGCCTGTACCCTTCATAATGTCTCGTCTTAACCGTATGCGGTGCGAATCTCAGGTCGTTGGAGGAGATGTCATCTCGCGACGGTCAGCCTCCGCACGCCGGTAAAGCTGGTGAAGTTGGCCCGATGGCGAATGTGGACGAAGTGGACCGCGCCAGGAGGCAGGTCGACTTCCCCGACAATAACAGTGAGTATCACTATCAGCGGTTTTTTTTATTACAAGCTTTATATTAACTGGCAATGTATGTCCGGGTGGAATCTTGCAACTGAATTTTAAATCAGTTATCTTTAACCGATTGAGCTGAAATTTAGTATTCAGCAGTGTAAACTACACTTATGCATACCGACTACCAATATTCACAAAACAGAACATGCAAATTTTACATAGGACTCGAGATATTACGAGTTATAGAAATTGACGACGAATAAAAAAATTGGAGAAACATGGTCGAATTTCGATACAATTTTTATACCATTCAGTTGTATACCCGATACTGATGCGAACGTCAAAGTATTATTTCGGACTTCTGAAACACCCTGTTTAAATTAACACTGTAAAGTTTCATCAAAATCTGTTCAGTAGTTTTTGGGTGAAAGAGTTAACAAACATTCACTTGCTATTTATTAATTTTATGTGTAATTTGTTTGTTTATTTCCAGATGCTGAAGTCAGTGCAGACAGGCACGGCAGTTGGTACGTATGAATATATCGAGGGAAAACGGCTATTTGAAATAAACGACATTTATTAACTGTAAATACTCATTCGACGCAGAAAATATCGCTGAATTCAAATATGTATATTTAAGTCCATGTCGTTAAGGTGATATCAGACGGATCATTAGGGTTCCGTACCCAAAGGGTAAAACGGGAACCCTATTACTGAGACTTCGCTGTCCGTCCGTCCGTCTGTCACCAGGCTGTATCTCATGAACCGTGATAGTTAGAGAGTTGAAATTTTCACAGATGATGTATTTCTGTTGCCGCTATAACAACAAATACTAAAAAAAAACAGAATAAATTAAATATTTAAGGGGGCTCCCATACAACAAACGTGATTTTTTTGCCGTTTTTCGTGCGCGAGTCCGACTCGCATCTGGCCGGTTTTTTTTGTTTATTTTCATTTTGCATCTTTCACTCCAAGTGTCGCAGCTAAACACAAAATGAAACAATAGTGCCGAACGAATTTATTAGCACTGTTGGATCGGTTCACTAATGAATCTGGTATCTTTCACTCCCACTCCGAATGAACGAGAACTGAACGGTCTGAATACCTAGAACGTTCATTCGGGTACGGCCATTTTGTCTCGAGCCCTGGTAGCCGAAGGACGTCACGTTTTAATCTTTTTTCTGCGTTGCGTTGACATTTCATTCGATAACATATTAATAGAAAAGAACAATGAATGTTCTTTTCTATTTCATCATCATCATCACGCCTGTATTCCCCGAAGGGGTAGGCAGAGGTGCACTGTAGTGCGCCCACAATTCGCCGATGTATTTTGGTCCCAATGTAATAGGGGGCGAGCCTATTGCCATTATACCGGGCACATTCCCCCTCAATACGAGGGAGATTTGGGCCATAGTTCACCACGCTGGCCCAGTGCTGGTTGGTGAACTTCACACACTATAGAAAGCTATAGACGTGCAGGTTTCCTCACGATGTTTACCTTCACCGTTCAGCAAGTGGTAATCATTGTTGAAAATGACATTCGCACATGAAAATTATCTCAGAGGTGCGGGCCTGGCATTTGAACTTGCACCCCTTACGTTCAAGGCGGGCGTCCTTGCCCGCGAGGCTACCACTGCTTTTCTATTTCATTCCTTCTAAATCGTGTGAATATAGAATGAAAGAAAAATGAAGCGTTCACTCGAGTGAACCATCTGATGTCACCTTTAGGAAGATGGTGTATGATGTGTGTTTTTTTCAGGTTGAGCTCATCCAAAATGCCTTGGAATGATAAGGAGAAATCTATTGATGGGGAACCGACACCAAGGATATATCCTAACCTGGGTAAGAATTAGTTACATCACGTATAAGACGTCTGAAATAATATTTAAGGTACTTAAGAAGGGTACGAGCAAATAACGGAGAATGTCTTTTTTTTTTTGTTTTTTTTTTTCATATTTTGTGTAAGTTATAGATAGATAGATAGATAACTCTTTATTGTTCAGTTTACACAGAGTGTCACAATGGGCGGCCTTATCACTAAAATCACGCGATCTCTTCCAGGCAACCTTAGGATGGAGTGGATCTAGGGAATTGATTAAGGCGTACTTAACAATGGATTAACACTAAATAGTTTAAAAAGTACACATACATATAAATACACACATACAATATAACATCCTACATACATACATAAACAAAACAGCTCAAGTACATAATAATAATAATAATTCTACATCATCACGCCTGTATTCCCCGAAGGGGTAGGCAGAGGTACACTGCAGTGCGCCCACACTTCGCCGATGTATTTTGGTCCCAATGTAATAGGGGGCGAGCCTATTGCCATTATACCGGGCACACAGGTTTCCTCACGATGTTTTCCGTCACCGTTTCTTAGCAAGTGATAATCTCAGATGAAAATGAGATTCGCACATGGAACCCAGAGGTGCGAGCCGGGGATTGAACCTGCGCACTTTGATTGCAAAGCGTGCGTTCGACCACTCGGCTACCACTGCTATTACAGCTCAAGTACTTACAGTAAAAGTAAACAAATACAAGTTGGACAGTGAGGTAAAACTTCTTTACCCGATCTTTGAAAATGTGTGAAGAGGTGGATTGTCTGATCAATACCGGCAGTGAGTTCCATAAGCGGACAGCTTCAACAGTGTAGGAACCATAATAAAAGCTTCATTCATTATTATGAATTCTAATCATTAGAATTTATATAAAGTTAACAGATGCCGCCAAAAATGCAGTTTTGTTTATAGCCAAACTATAGAATTGTTAGAATAGTTGAACTTTCCAATAGTTTTTTTCTCAATAATTCATTAATTAGGGCATTCCCTGTTATTTGCCTGTACCTAGCCTGCCTATACTGTAGTTGTTTTTTTTTTTGGGACTAGGCCCGCCACACATTCCCACCACTGTTACTCCTGTAAGCCAGGATCGACAGTTCCCTAAGACGTGCAGATTTCCTCACGATGTTTTCCTTCACCGTTTCATAGCAAGTGGTAATCTCGGATGAAAATTAGATTCGCACATACAACCCAGAGGTGCGAGCCGGGGTTTGAACCTGCACACTTTGATTGCAAGGCGTGCCTTCGACCACTCGGCTACCACTGCTAGACCTATTGGTTTATATGAATAAAAAATATTCTGTTTCTGTGGTGTCAGCACGCATGTGAAGACTAGAACTCTGTCACGGATTGGCTCGGTCGCTCTCTGTCTTATTTCTTACGAGAGAAAGAGATATAATCAACATAAGTCTAGTCTTGGCACTCATGCTTGAACTAGGTATACAAAGGTATCTTCAAGAAACGAGCATACTCATTCCTTAAAGGCCGGCAACGCACTTGCGACGCCCCTGGTGTTGCAGGTGTCCATGGGCGGCGTTGATCACTTACCATCAGGTGAAACGTCTGCTCGTTTGTCTCCCTATCTCATAAAAAAAAAAAAAAAAACTTTTGATTTGATTAGTTTCGGATCAAACTATGAGTATGTGTTGTCTGGCGATATTTGTTTATACAAATCAAAGTACCAGGAGAGCATACCTGTCGAAGAGGTTGATAGCGTTGATGTGTAACTGGGATCGCCCCCAGTCCATTGTACGGTACCCATAGTACAAGCGTTGCTTAGTTTGGGATCATACGATATGTATGTGTTGTCTGGCGATATTTATTTTATATTTTTGATTTCAGATAAAGAATTGCCAGCTCAAGGGTCGGAGAGGCGAGCCAGCTGGTAAGTGGAAATAATACTTTGGGTACATATACGGTAGCTCATATGTGGATGCTTAGTGAAGACAGTTTATACCTAACTATCATAGTTTCTGAGTTATAGACCTTTGTATATTTGTCACAGGTATCATGTTCTGACCTTTGGGTACATCCCCATAACCCCAGCAGTGTAAACTACACTTATGATGGGTGACTACGAATATTCACAAAACAGAACATTCAAATATTACATAGGACTCGAGATATAGAAATTGAAAACGAAAAAAAAAGTTATAAGAACATTTTGTGGACATGGGTCGATGTGACGTATTTGTCACGACGAATTTAGCAGATGAAAAGATAAAATTTATGTCTATGCGGTCATGCTAAATGGCCCGGCTTGTTGAAGCATAGACATACATTTAAATACTCGACAAAATTCATTGTTTTGTTTCGAAAATATCGAAATAGATATAATGATAATGTCAATCATGCGAGATTGTTTTGTCCCCCCCACCTAGTGTCTATCTATCTATATGGTTTGCCCTCTGTGGCGCCCTTGAGCTAGTTGCCACCCCTTTCCGCCCTTAAGGCCTTGGTTGGAGTGCACTCTGCGCTCGCCACTCCTCCGGTAAAGCTGTAAAGGCCACTCACGGCCAACAGTGCAAGTCCTTCGAAAAAAAAAAAAATCTATATGGAGGGATGGCAATTTCACTTTCACACCACCTATCCGCTTGTAGTCCAAGGACTGATTGCAGATGATGAAACACGAAAAAAACGACTTCTACGCGGACGAAGTCGCGGGAAAAAGCTAGTGTACATATGACAGCAATTTATGATTAAACAAATTTTCATGCAGGTTAACAACGAAACCGCTTAGAAAACCTTTGGTTTCGAATCCTGATTCCGCGGAGAACTCCGTGCGCGAGCTGGGAGTCAGATTGGAACGGTCACACGACAAGGAAAACATTGATACACTCTCTGGTGAGTTGTAGGCCATATTTACAAAATAAAAATCAATATACATACATCATTACGCCTGTATTCCCCGAAGGGATACACAGAGGTGCACTGCAGTGCACCCACACTTCGCCCAAGTATTTTTGGTCCAAATGTAATAGGGGGCGAGCCTATTGCCATTATACCGGGCACATTCCCCCTCAATACGAGGGAGATTTGGGCCATAGTCCACCACGCTGGCCCAGTGCAGGTTGGCAGACTTCACACTTTTATCGAGAACTAGTCAAGTTCCCTTAGACGTGCAGGTTTCCTCACGATGTTTTCCAGGGAGGCCAGTGCCCAGCAGTGGGACGTTAATTTGGCTGTAGTAGATGATAATGTATTATTATAAATGGGTTCACTGCAGTGGACATAGGTACCCCCCCTACGCCTACCCCTTTCGAGTTGTATAGGCGTGATGATAATGATGATATTGTCGAGGTGTGAAAGACGTATTTGACTTAAACGACAATTTTTTAACTTTACAGAAGAGCTTAATCATTCGACGCAGAAAAAATCGCTGATTCCAAATATGTATATAAGTCAATATTGCACAAAAGTGTCGCTTAAGCCAAATGGCCTTTCACCCCTCGATATTATACTAAATGTGTGCACTGCAGCGGACCTCTGCTTACCCCTTTCGAGTTGTACATGCGTGATGATCGTATAAATGTATCATATCTAGTGTCTGAAGAGGAAATTGTGCTGCCCCGTCAATGTCCGCCGCACCCCACAGGCGTGAAGTTGACCAGGCCGGGCTACTACACCATACCTTCGCTGGATGATATGATCTGTGAGTGTAGTATGTAATATACAGGATGCATCAGAAGTCCGAAATAATACTTTGGGTAAATATACGGTAGCTCATATGTGGATGCTTAGTGAAGACAGTTTATACCTAGCTATCATAGTTTCAGAGTTATAGACCTTTGAATATTGGTCACAGGTATCGTGTTCTGGCATCTGTGTACATCCATAACCCTATTCAGCAGTGTAAAGTACACATATGAAGGGCGTCTACCGATATTCACAAAACAGAACATGCAAATTTTACATAGGATTCGAGATATTACGAGTTTTAGAAATTGACGACGATAAAATAGTTGGAAAAACATGATCATATTTCGATAAAAAAATTATACGTCAAAGTATTATTTCGGACTTCTGAAACACCCTGTAATAAGCAACCATGGAGTTTCTTGCCCATTCTTCTCCATAGGAAATGTATTCCGAATGGGTGGTAGAGATACTATTATTATTATTTATTGACGATTCATAAGTGCCTGTATTGGTTTACCTTTTACCTTTACCAAAAACCTTTTTAAAATCAAGCTTTAACTTAATTATCCTTAGTTTTCGTGTTCTCCTCGGCAAGCCCTTTCATTTGATACCCATACTGTGGTAGTGCAGAAAAAATAACTATTCCGCCATCTTGGATGATCCGCCATATTGGAATTAGAATGTCGTCACGTGCATGCATTGTCATCCAAAATAAGCGTGTATACAAACTTTCAGCAAAATTCAGTTGCCGTTTATACTGCATACTTGTAACTCTATGAAAACAACATCTTGTATCAATGGTATCTAGAATTTGACTAGTCATCAAATGAAGACTAGTCCAATGGACTACTTTGTCAGTCTTTCTGTAATTTATTAATTAAAAATATCGCTAGACGACACACACTCATCGTACGTTGCAAGACTTCTAAATAATAACACCGAAAAGTCGGCCTTTTCGGTGTTCGGTGTTCGCCCCAGTCTGGGTGTAACTGGGATCGCCCCCAGTCCATTGTACGGTACCCATAGTACAAGCGTTGCTTAGTTTGGGATCATACGATGAGTATGTGTTGTCTGGCGATATTTGTTTATACAAATCAAAGTACCAGGAGAGCATACCTGTCGAAGAGGTTGATAGCGTTGATGTGTAACTGGGACCGCCCCCAGTCCATTGTACGGTACCCATAGTACAAGCGTTGCTTAGTTTGGGATCATACGATGAGTATGTGTTATATGATTTATTTACATCTGTTATTAAGTCTATTATTTAAACTAGAGATGGAACGGATATCCGGTAACTATCCCGTATCCGCCCTTGTTTTTACTATCCAGCCGGATACCGGATAGTAACTCAGTAATTCAGTCGGGTTCCGGATAGTAAAATTTAAAAAAAATCTCATTATTTTACGTAAGGCAAATCATACCGCAATAAGTCATGGACAGTGGTAGCAGTGGTAGCCTCGCGGGCAAGAACGCCCGCCTTAAACGTAAGGGGTGCAAGTTCAAATCCCAGGCCCGCACCTCTGAGATAATTTTCATGTGCGAATGTCATTTTCAACAATGATTACCACTTGCTGAACGGTGAAGGAAAAACATCGTGAGGAAACCTGCATGTCTATAGCTTTCTATAGCGTGTGAAGTTCATCAACCCGCACTGGGCCAGCGTGGTGGATTATGGCCCAAATCTCCCTCGTATTGAGGGGGAATGTGCCCGGTATAATGGCAATAGGCTCGCCCTCTATTACATTGGGACCAAAATACATCGGCGAAGTGTGGGCGCACTACAGTGCACCTCTGCCTACCCCTTCGGGGAATACAGGCGTGATGATGATGATGATGTATATAAGTCATGGACACCGTTTGTATTTAAAATCTCACGTAAATAATGTTTATTTTATTAATTAGTTTAGTACTCAAAGTTAACAAGTGGCAAATTGTGGTGAATGAATACCAAATTTTCCGCATTTGTTGATAAGAGGCGACTCCGCTTTTCTTCGTATACCAGACCGGCTTCCGAAAATAGCCTTTCGCCGTAAACGCTACTGCTGGGAGCCGAAAGATAAATTCTAGCAAACCTCGACAACTGCGGGTATTGATTCATATTAGCCGACCACCAAATGTACGGGTCTTGATGGCGATCGATTCGAGATGCCTTTAAGAAATACTCAATCTCATTTGCAATTGGATATTTTGTTTCCTGATCCTGACCTTCATTACTATTATCCATAGCCACTTCATCGAAACAGTTCCAAAAGGAGTAATGAGCTTCGCATGTGGAGCTGGATCCCGTGTCTTCTCTCTCTTCTTTGATTCGTTGAACAGGTGTTGAAGACAGCCATGATCTGTTACCGGAGGAAGGTTCCTCGTGAGAGTGTTTCATACATGCTATCATAATTTTCTGTCTGGCCTTTTCAGTTTCAACCACTCCCAAATAGTCGGACTTGAACCTTGGGTCTAAAAAGGTAGCAATTAAGTAATTCGGATTCTCTCCTAAGGATTCAAAACAACTTTCCAATTCAGCTTTCAAAGAGGCTCTCATACAACCTAAGCCCAGTGTTCTTTGTGCAATCTCGTGTTTGTCTAAATACTTTTTTAATGCAGAAATATGCGGAATCGCCTCGGATATACAGGAAAGGCCGGAGCTTGTGATTCTCGTGATTTCTTCAAATGGTGTCAAAAGGTGTATGCACTGCTCCATTAGGCTCCACTGTTGTGTCGTCAAGTTTGTGAGTGTGTCATTCTCGGCGACATAAAGAGAGATAGCCCTTTTTTGTTCCAACAAGCGTTCTGCCATGTAGAAGGTAGAGTTCCACCTCGTGTCAATGTCCTGCACTAACTCATGCTGCGGTAAATGAAACTCCTTTTGAATTGCAAGCAATTTTTCTTGTGCTAAACTTGAATCATGGAAATGAGTTACTAGACCTCTTCCAGTAGCGATCATGTCTACTACTTCAGCTTGGACCTTCATCGACTCATTAACAACTCGCTGAAGGGAATGTATGAAACATCTAGCAGTATTGTACTCTGCAACTTGACCTTCTTTCACTATATTAGCGCCACTATCATGTATTAGCAAGTGAATTTTATTTATCTCAATGTCCCAGCGAGCGGCAATAGCGTTCAGCTCTTTTGCTATATTATCACCGGTGTGTGATTCTGAAAACGGTTTCATAGCTAGCACGCCGTGTTGCAGCTGAAGTTGCGGGGACAACCAATGGGCTGTGAAACTCAGGAGGCTGGAACTATTGTGCGGGCAGGTCCAAATGTCGGAAGTAACGGAAACAGCGGTAGCTTTTGATATGTTTGTTTTAATTTTGTCGTGAATTCTTTTGTAGATATCGGGTACTATTTTTTGAGCGATATAAGTGCTACTTGGTAATTCGTAACGAGGTAGCGCTTGTTCTAGAAGCCTTTTGAAACCGACCCTCTCTACGATACTGGACGGCTCGTTGTCCATTGCAATCATTTCGGCGATTAAATAATGATATTTTTGTGCTTTGGGATCGTTCACATGCCAAAGTGATTTTCTTTCAAACGATATTGGCAGTGTTTGTTGGTTTTCTGCTGATGTTGATGTGCTACGAGCCACAATCGGATTTGAAATTTTACCTTTATTTATAAATTGAAACTCCTCCGGGTGTTTGGACCTTAAATGATTACTCATCGCTGTAGTACCTATAAAAGACAAGAAACATACTTTAAAATACTGTACTGATTCAAAATGTGCATAAATAAAAATAAACTATGACAGCCCCGAACATAAACTGTACAGGGAGACAAACTTAACTTTGCAGTTGGTATACTGGTGTCCCCATACAAAGTAACTACAAAATAAGTTTGTAATCGCAAATAGACATTTTCTAATAACAAATTTACAGTTTTCGGAATGTTTCCTTTACTATTGCTATAAGACCTTGCTTCTTGCTGAATTTTATGATTCTAGGTCAACGGGAAGTACCCTATAGGTTTTTGATTCCCGTGCAAATGTACTGTAAATGCAACATAAGCCGCCGTATCTTTTGATTGCGTTAACTTAGAAGTTAGATTTTTTAGGGCACGAAGGTACCGTGTGCCTTGTGTCTTTGTTATAAATTTCAACTTGATACCTCCATCCGTTTCTGAGAAAAAGGGTATTGACAGACCGACAGACAGACAGATGGACAACAAAGTGATCCTATAAGAGTTCCGTTTTTTCCTTTTTAAGTAAGGAAACCCTAAAAAATCTGAAGTCTTTTGAGCCTTTTCTGTGGACCTTTATAAGATATACGATTCCACCATACATCATTTTGTTATATCTCAAATAGTTTAGGTAGCGGTTTTGTAGAAAGCTTATTTTTAGGGTTCCGTACCCAAAGGGTTAAACGGGAACCCTATTACTGAGACTTCGCTGTCCGTCCGTCCGTCCGTCTGTCACCAGGCTGTATCTCATGAACCGTGATAGTTAGAGAGTTGAAATTTTCACAGATGATGTATTTCTGTTGCCGCTATAACAATCAGAATAAAATAAATATTTAAGGGGGCTCCCATACAATAAACGTGTTTTTTTTGCCGTTTTTATAGATAATGGTACGGAAACCTTCGTGCACAAGTCTGACACGCACTTTGCCGGTTTTTTCCGACACCTCCATCAAATATCGTTATATTTTACCTAATGTATACAAAAACATGACAAATTATATACTTATACCATCCTCTTGAATCATTCTATCTATTAAATAAACGGCATCAAAATCCGTTGCGTAGTTTTAAAGATCTAAGCATACATGTGTACAGACAGCCAGCGGGAAGCGAATTTGTTTTATACTATGTAGTGATAAACGCCTGGAAGAGCTACTGGTCCATGGGGGATTTAATAAAGGGTACTCTTCCTATATCTCTCAAGCGTAGACTCGTCGACATGTGCATTCTGCCCGTCCTAACCTACGGTGCTCAAACCTGGTCTCTAACTGAAGAGCAAAAATCCAAACTCAAGGTTTGCCAAAGAGCTATGGAGCGCAGTATTCTAGGAGTCAAACGCATAGACCGTGTTAGGAATACCACTCTGCGCTTCATAACACAACTCACGGACGTGGGGGAAAAGTCTGCAAAACTAAAGTGGGAGTGGGCAGGCCACGTCGTTCGTATGGACCCGCAGAGGTGGGCCAACATAAGTACCAAATGGAGTCCCGCAGGTACAAGACGCCGTGGAAGACCAAGGAAACGGTGGCGCGATGATCTAGATATCTTTGCGGGGAAGACGTGGCCGGAAATGGCTCAGGATCGGGATCGGTGGAGGGAGAGAGGGGAGGCCTTTGCCCAAGGGTGGGACACAAAATAGGCTAAAAAAAAAGTGATATACCTATCTTTTAGTTCAATTGAAGCACAAAAATACGTATCGCGGCGAGCAAATCACCTTGTACTGCCTAGTATTAGAACAAATTATGGGAACAAAAATATCACCTACGGGGGAGCACAATTATACAAACACCTTCCAGAACATGTAAAAGGAGCGAATTCCCTGGATATTTTTAAAAATAAATTATCTACCCATATACCTGCTTAGCAACGAATCACTCTTTTAACTTGGACCACAACCGAGTAGCAGTGGTAGCCTCGTGGACAAGAACGCCCGCCTTGAACGTAAGGGGTGCAAGTTCAAATCCCAGGCCCGCACCTCTGAGATAATTTTCATGTGCGCATATCATTTTCAACAATGATTTCCTTCACCGTTCAGCAAGTGCTGAACGGTGAAGGGAAACATCGTGAGGAAACCTGCACGTCTATAGAAAGGCGTGTGAAGTTCACCAACCCGCACTGGGGCAGCGTGGTGGACTATGGCCCAAATCTCCCTCGTATTGAGGGAGAATGTGCCCGGTATAATGGCAATAGGCTCGCCCCCTATTACATTGGGACCAAAATACATCGGCGAAGTGTGGGCGCACTACTGTGCACCTCTGCCTACCCCTTCGGGGAATACAGGCATGATGATGATGTATGATGTACAACCAAGTAATGGCCAAGAAGTCGCTCCTTACTGAGCTTGATTATTTATTCACGTCAAACTACCCACATCGGGTCAAAATTGTCAGTTTTACTTTAATATTAATATTCTCATGTAAGTGACAATTATCTCAATCTATACATCTATACAAATAAATAAAATTGAAGTGTCTGTTTGTAATATCAAAACAGCACCTTTTTACGAATTGCATATGAAAGTATACACGATACCTATAACGAAAATGCAATTTTAATTTTTTTGTCTGTCTGTCTGTTTGTTTGAGGTAAACTTCCAAACGGCCGAACAGATTTCGACGGGACTTTCACTGACAGATAGCTGACGTTCCAAGGCGTAACTTTGGCTACTTTAATTTTAGAAAAAAGCACTAAGGTTCCGCGGAAAAAACATAATACCCATATTTTCGGGTAATCTCCCTAAAGTCCACGCGGGCAAAGTCGCGGGCACAGCTAGTGAGAAGATCTTTAAACCGAAGCACAAACGTAACCTCTAAAACTTACGTACCCGCCTTTTTCCCTGCACCACCTCGAGATATTTGAACCTGACACAGTAAGCATGTCGCGTACTTGTCCTCGTCACTGTTTAAATCGAAATATTGCCAAATTGGCGAACGTTTTTTGTATGATGACATTTCTATCAGACGTATTACCACAACGACCAGTGAGACACCAATGGAACGAACGAAGTGTAAACGAACTGAGAAACAAACACAAGCTTAGGGACTCGAACAAAGTATATCGATAGTTTGTGGTATCGTGTACGTTTACTTTCGACACCGATACATTTCTACTCGATACTTTGCATTGGTTACTTTTACTCAATGAGTAGGTACTTTATGACAGGTATCGTTTCGTAAAAAAAAATATAGGTTTCGACGAAAAAAAAAAATACCGGCCAAGTGCGAGTCGGACTCGCGCACGACGTACCATTATCTATAAAAACGGCAAAAGAACACGTTTGTTGTATGGGAACGCCCTTAAATATTTATGTTATTCTGTTTTTTTTAGTATTTGTTGTTATAGCGGCAACAGAAATACATCATCTGTGAAAATTTCAACTCTCTTAACTATCACGGTTCATGAGATGCAGCCTGGTGACAGACTGATGGACGGACGGACAGCGAAGTCTCAGTAATAGGGTTCCCGTTTTACCCTTTAGGTACGGAACCCTAAAAACTAAGTTCTTCGTCACAGTCTGAAAATAAGGATGAATGAAGCTATTACTTATCTGCACAGTAGGCTTAGCATGACAGCGTAGACATAAGTTTAATCTCTTCGAGCTTTTTGTACTGGAAATGCCTCGGTGTGACGTCATTGTCTCGACAAATCTTGACAGTTGAAAGAGATAAAACTTATGTCTACAGGGCCAGGTTTCACAACTTTCCTTAGATCCCTTGAAGCAATGGAAAAATATGAAAGTTGTTTTCCCAAAATTATACAAATCGGCACGAGAATACTTATCAATTCCTGTGACGTCAGTGCTTCCAAAACGATTATTTTCTAAAGCAGGATGTACAATCACAAAAATCCGAAATCGCTTATCTCCAAAACAGCTCGATAAACTTTTTTTTTACTACTCATAAGTACATTATCGATACTTTCTATTCGATACCGTGTCCCTACACAAACTGACACGCTCGGTAACACCCGAGCGGCCCCGAGTCGTACCGATCTCCCCTCACGAATCACGATCGAGCGATAACACCCGAACGCTCCCGAATATGTCCGATCTCGTTCACTGCGCCACTATTCAAATGAAATTGATCGCGTCGTGGCGTCGTCGTTATGGAACGCGATAAAAGGCCGGATATCCGGTCGCCGGATGTCCGGCGCTCCGGCCTCGTAGCTTGACGACCGGCCGAACTACTATACGTTTCATCTCTTATTTAGAACAACGAATGTTATATTTTTGTTTCATTTTTTTTCTCTGACTAGTGTACAATGAAGAGTACTCTCTCTATCTTTGGTTCTATCAGTTATTTTTTATAATTTTTTTTTTATGTATTTCAGAAAAAGTAATGAACAAAAACTTGTTACGATTGTTTCTCTTAATAAACAATACATACAAAGTCCACAGTTCACAACAATACATTTCAATCTTGCGTTGTCTACTTATAGAATTAAACAAATTCCAGTACAAATACATGATATGGGATGTTAATGACACCTAATTTTTAACAAACATATAACCTATTTCTTAACTTTTTGTTGTTGTGAATACAATTAAAAAATAAAATTATTTATTTTTTGTGTGGTAGAAGCGACAATAATTATATTATTCGTGTATCAGGCAGGTTAGACAAGTGTGAAGTTAACGTCTTTCGAATATTTAGAATAATAATCTTAATAAGAACAAATAAGAGTAACAATTCGTGTACTAGTATCTAAACTAGGGGCTGAGCCTGTGAATGTTTGAGCAAAGATTAACGTGACGTAGTATATTTTTTTTAAAGATAAACTTAACGTAATACTTCATTCCTTTTGGAGTCGAAACCCCAGGTCCATGGGGTCCAAGCACCCAAAATTAAATGAATATATTAGGCAAAAAATTGGTCGACACAACCGGCGACCCAAGAGCAGGCCATCTTCTCGCTCAACGAGTGGCTCTAGCCATTCAGCGAGGGAATGCAGCCAGCGTCTTGGGTACGCTTCCGCATGGGCCAATTTTTTTACATCTTCTTTATATATATAAATCTCCTGTCACGATGTTTGTCCGCGATGGATTCCTAAACTACATAACCGATTTTAAATTAAATTGGCACACCTTGAGCAGTCTGGTCCAACTTGAGAGATAGGATAGCTTAGATCACAGCAACGCGTGGCCGGGTCTGCTAGTATTTTATAAATGTATATTCTCTTATTAGTTTTAACTTATTTTATTTTACATTGTAAATATTTTGTAAATAGTTCTTAACTTAAGAGTACTTAAGTTAGGATGTAATGTAATTAGGAAACTTCAAAAACATTAATGATGGTGTAAATACAGCGGTCCTTAAATTCTACGTACATATAACTCTTGTCATTCTATTTTGTAGTAGTTAGTAGATTTTCTATGTCCATGTACGTCTGAGTTTTAAGCGCGGCGGAGACCTTGTTGCGACAGTTGTATGTATTTAGGGGATATATATGTATGATTTTATTAACCGACTTCCAAAAAGGAGGAGGTTTCTCAATTCGACCGTATATTTTTTTATTTATGTTTGTTCGCGGATAACTTCGTCGTTTATGAACCGATATTGATGATTATTTTTTAGGGTTCCGTACCCAAAGGGTAAAACGGGAACCCTATTACTGAGACTTCTCTGTCCGTCCGTCCGTCTGTCACCAGGCTGTCTCTGAACCGTGATAGTTAAAAAGTTGAAATTTTCACAGATGATGTATTTCTGTTGCCGCTATAACAACAAATACTAAAAACCAGAATAAAATAAATACTTAAGGGGGCTCCCATACAACAAACGTGATTTTTTTTGCCAATTTTGTGGACAATGGTATGGAACCCTTCGTGCGCGAGTCCGACTCGCACTTGGCCAGTTTTTTTTGTTAGAAAGGAGATATCCCGAGTGTGGTCCCATTTTTTAAATATTATCAGATATCAACCCCCTTGGGGTTTAAATGAGGGGTTGAAGGTCACACAATTTCAAAAATATTTTTTGATCAACTTGATATTTTGTACATGTATTTAACATAGAAAATAAAGAAGTGTTATAGGAATTAAAAAAAAAAAAATAAGGGGTGAAATGGGGGTGTAATCCGAACCACAGCATATCTCCGCCGTTAGTGAACCGATTTGGAAAATACTTTTTTTGTTTAATACGGTAAGCAGTGGTAGCCGAGTGGTCGAACGCACGCCTTACAAATCAAAGTGTGCAGGTTCAAACCCCGGCTCGCACCTCTGGGATGTATGTGCGTATCTCATTTTCATCCGAGATTATCACTTGCTATGAAACGGTGAAGGCTAAACATCGTGAGGAAACCTGCACGTCTGAGGGAACTTGTCTAGTTCTCGATAGATGTGTGAAGTCTGCCAACCCGCACTGGGCCAGCGTAGTGGACTATGGCCTGAATCCCCCTCGCATTGAGGGGAGGCCCGTGCTCAGCAGTGGGACGTTAAAAGGGCTGTAGTAGTAGTAGTTTAATATGGATTGTTAACAAAAATCGAAACCCAACCCTAAAGAGGTGGATTAGATTCTGGTTAGCTTTAAATATTTACTTTTTTAGGGTTGTTATGAGCTGATAATACTTGCATATTTTCAACGATTATTGACACTGAAAATCGTGAAAAAAAATTTTTTTTAACAAAAAACAAAAACCGACTTCAAAAACCTAGGTGCACTAAAAAGCTAGAAATAACCTCATAATTTCTAGCTTTTTGAAGTCGGTTTTTGTTTTTTGCTAAAAATATTTTTTTTTAAGTTTGTTATAGAGTGATGGGCCTAGGTAACATTGGAATTTGCGGGAAAAGGCGGTTCTTGTTGTAACAGTTGGGCTATATATATTTTTTCTTCGGCGGAGTAACAACTTTGGGTTCTATGGGCATTTTTTATGTTCAGTGAGGACAGTTTCAGCCACAAGTAGTGCTCTCACTGTCAAGACGTCACGTTTTGAGTATAATTCATAAGTTGGGTATCCACAAGGCTCAAATGTCCATGACCTTCAATAAAGCACGTTGCGCTCGTCCAATTTTTTTACCGACTTCAAAAAGGAGGAGGTTCTCAATTCGACCCGTATGTTTTTTTTTTTATCATTTGAGATTTGCTAGCACCACCCCATGCCCTGACGCAGTATGAAGCAGTACCAATGCACCTACATGTACCAATACTTATGAATCGTCAATAAATAATAATAATAATAGTATCGCTACCAGCATCTACTAGTATCTTGTCCTGGCTTGGACGTATATGTGTGTGTTTAGGTTTGTGTGCGGAGCTGAAATTGAATTCGCTTTCTCGACGATGGCTATAATTACTTTTTACAACTTCTATATGCTTTACACTTAGAGTAATTAGGCTTTATTACAAGTACAAATTCACCATTAATTAGTGAGCGAACAAATAGTTAAATGAAGGCGCTCCGCCGTGCGATGCATGCGCTTATATATGGACGCGTCGCCGTAGGGAGGCCGATGACCGTTCCCGCGCCCCGCGGGGTTGGCGCCTTAACAATCTATCTATCTTTCGAATTATCTATCTTTCTTTCGATCTATCTTTTTATCTTTCTTTCGATCTATCTTGCGATCTATGTATCTTTATTTCTATCTATCTTTCGATCAATCTATATTTATTTCGATCTATATCTTGCTTAGTGTACCAAGTGCAAGAAATTGTTAAAAAGTAAGATACCCGTTTTAATATTCAATTACTGTAACATATTAAGCTAGATTATAATTTAAGATGAATAAATATATATTTGGATCTATCTTTCTTTCTTTCGATCTATCTATCTATCGTTCGATCTTCCTTTCGATCTATCTATCTATAGTTCGATCTATGTATCTATCTATCTATCTATCTCTCGCTCTATGTATCTATAGTTCGATCTATGTATCTATCTATCTATCTATCTTTCGATCTATCTATCTATAGTTCGATCTATGTATCTATCTATCTATCTTTCGATCTATGTATCTATCTTTCGATCTATTTATATTTCTATCTATCTATCTTTCGATCTATGTATCTATCTTTCGATCTATCTATCTATCTTTCTATCTATCTATCTTTCGATCTATCTATCTATAGTTCGATCTATGTATCTATCTATCTATCTTTCGATCTATGTATCTATCTTTCGATCTATGTATCTATCTTTCGATCTATCTATCTGTCTTTCGATCTATGTATCTATCTATCTATATTTCTATCTATCTATCTTTCGATCTTTCTATATTTGTATCTATCTTTCGATCTATCTTTATTTCTATCTATCTATCTTTCGATCTATGTATCTATCTATCTTTCGATCTATCTATCTATCTTTCGATCTATCTATATTTCTATCTATCTATCTTTCGATCTATCTATATTTCTATCTTTCGATCTATCTATATTTCGATCTATCTATCTTTCGATCTATGTATCTATCTATCTATCTTTCGATCTATCTATATTTCTATCTATCTATCTTTCGATCTATCTATATTTCAATCTATCTATCTTTCGATCTATCTATTTATCTTTCGATCTATCTATATTTCAATCTATCTATCTTTCGATCTATCTATTTATCTTTCGATCTATCTATATTTCTATCTATCTATCTTTCGATCTATCTATATTTCTATCTATCTATCTTTCGATCTATCTATATTTAATCTATCTATATTTCATCTATCTATCTTTCGATCTATCTATATTTCTATCTATCTATCTTTCGATCTATCTATTTATCTTTCGATCTATCTATATTTCTATCTATCTATCTTTCGATCTATCTATATTTCTATCTATCTATCTTTCGATCTATCTATATTTCTATCTATCTATCTTTCGATCTATCTATTTATCTTTCGATCTATCTATATTTCTATCTATCTATCTTTCGATCTATCTATTTATCTTTCGATCTATCTATATTTCTATCTATCTATCTTTCGATCTATCTATATTTCTATCTATCTATCTTTCGATCTATCTATATTTCTATCTATCTATCTTTCGATCTATCTATTTATCTTTCGATCTATCTATATTTCTATCTATTTATCTTTCGATCTATCTATATTTCTATCTATCTATCTTTCGATCTATCTATTTATCTTTCGATCTATCTATATTTCTATCTATCTATCTTTCGATCTATCTATATTTCAATCTATCTATCTTTCGATCTATCTATATTTCTATCTATCTATCTTTCGATCTATCTATATTTCTATCTATCTATCTTTCGATCTATCTATATTTCTATCTATCTATCTTTCGATCTATCTATATTTCAATCTATCTATCTTTCGATCTATCTATTTATCTTTCGATCTATCTATATTTCTATCTATCTATCTTTCGATCTATCTATATTTCTATCTATCTATCTTTCGATCTATCTATATTTAATCTATCTATATTTCATCTATCTATCTTTCGATCTATCTATATTTCTATCTATCTATCTTTCGATCTATCTATTTATCTTTCGATCTATCTATATTTCTATCTATCTATCTTTCGATCTATCTATATTTCTATCTATCTATCTTTCGATCTATCTATATTTCTATCTATCTATCTTTCGATCTATCTATTTATCTTTCGATCTATCTATATTTCTATCTATCTATCTTTCGATCTATGTATCTATCTATCTATCTATCTTTCGATCTATCTATATTTCAATCTATCTATCTTTCGATCTATCTATTTATCTTTCGATCTATCTATATTTCTATCTATCTATCTTTCGATCTATCTATATTTCTATCTATCTATCTTTCGATCTATCTATTTATCTTTCGATCTATCTATATTTCTATCTATCTATCTTTCGATCTATCTATATTTCAATCTATCTATCTTTCGATCTATCTATTTATCTTTCGATCTATATTTCTATCTATCTATCTTTCGATCTATCTATATTTCTATCTATCTATCTTTCGATCTATCTATTTATCTTTCGATCTATCTATATTTCTATCTATCTATCTTTCGATCTATCTATTTATCTTTCGATCTATCTATATTTCTATCTATCTATCTTTCGATCTATCTATATTTCTATCTATCTATCTTTCGATCTATCTATTTATCTTTCGATCTATCTATATTTCTATCTATCTATCTTTCGATCTATCTATTTATCTTTCGATCTATCTATATTTCTATCTATCTATCTTTCGATCTATCTATCTATCTTTCGATCTATCTATATTTCTATCTATCTATCTTTCGATCTATCTATTTATCTTTCGATCTATCTATATTTCTATCTATTTATCTTTCGATCTATCTATATTTCTATCTATCTATCTTTCGATCTATCTATTTATCTTTCGATCTATCTATATTTCTATCTATCTATCTTTCGATCTATCTATTTATCTTTCGATCTATCTATATTTCTATCTATTTATCTTTCGATCTATCTATATTTCTATCTATCTATCTTTCGATCTATCTATTTATCTTTCGATCTATCTATATTTCTATCTATCTATCTTTCGATCTATCTATATTTCTATCTATCTATCTTTCGATCTATCTATTTATCTTTCGATCTATCTATATTTCTATCTATCTATCTTTCGATCTATCTATATTTCAATCTATCTATCTTTCGATCTATCTATTTATCTTTCGATCTATATTTCTATCTATCTATCTTTCGATCTATCTATATTTCTATCTATCTATCTTTCGATCTATCTATTTATCTTTCGATCTATCTATATTTCTATCTATCTATCTTTCGATCTATCTATATTTCTATCTATCTATCTTTCGATCTATCTATTTATCTTTCGATCTATCTATATTTCTATCTATCTATCTTTCGATCTATCTATTTATCTTTCGATCTATCTATATTTCTATCTATCTATCTTTCGATCTATCTATCTATCTTTCGATCTATCTATATTTCTATCTATTTATCTTTCGATCTATCTATATTTCTATCTATCTATCTTTCGATCTATCTATTTATCTTTCGATCTATCTATATTTCTATCTATTTATCTTTCGATCTATCTATATTTCTATCTATCTATCTTTCGATCTATCTATTTATCTTTCGATCTATCTATATTTCTATCTATCTATCTTTCGATCTATCTATATTTCAATCTATCTATCTTTCGATCTATCTATTTATCTTTCGATCTATATTTCTATCTATCTATCTTTCGATCTATCTATATTTCTATCTATCTATCTTTCGATCTATCTATTTATCTTTCGATCTATCTATATTTCTATCTATCTTTCGATCTATCTATTTATCTTTCGATCTATCTATATTTCTATCTATCTATCTTTCGATCTATCTATATTTCTATCTATCTATCTTTCGATCTATCTATTTATCTTTCGATCTATCTATATTTCTATCTATCTATCTTTCGATCTATCTATTTATCTTTCGATCTATCTATATTTCTATCTATCTATCTTTCGATCTATCTATCTATCTTTCGATCTATCTATATTTCTATCTATTTATCTTTCGATCTATCTATATTTCTATCTATCTATCTTTCGATCTATCTATTTATCTTTCGATCTATCTATATTTCTATCTATCTATCTTTCGATCTATCTATATTTCTATCTATCTATCTTTCGATCTATCTATTTATCTTTCGATCTATCTATATTTCTATCTATTTATCTTTCGATCTATCTATATTTCTATCTATCTATCTTTCGATCTATCTATTTATCTTTCGATCTATCTATATTTCTATCTATCTATCTTTCGATCTATCTATATTTCTATCTATCTATCTTTCGATCTATCTATCTTTCGATCTATCTATTTATCTTTCGATCTATCTATATTTCTATCTATTTATCTTTCGATCTATCTATATTTCTATCTATTTATCTTTCGATCTATCTATATTTCTATCTATCTATCTTTCGATCTATCTATTTATCTTTCGATCTATCTATATTTCTATCTATCTATCTTTCGATCTATCTATATTTCTATCTATCTATCTTTCGATCTATCTATATTTCTATCTATCTATCTTTCGATCTATCTATATTTCTATCTATCTATCTTTCGATCTATCTATATTTCTATCTATCTATCTTTCGATCTATCTATATTTCTATCTATCTATCTTTCGATCTATCTATTTATCTTTCGATCTATCTATATTTCTATCTATTTATCTTTCGATCTATCTATATTTCTATCTATCTATCTTTCGATCTATCTATTTATCTTTCGATCTATCTATATTTCTATCTATCTATCTTTCGATCTATCTATATTTCTATCTATCTATCCTTCGATCTATCTATATTTCTATCTATCTATCTTTCGATCTATCTATTTATCTTTCGATCTATCTATATTTCTATCTATCTATCTTTCGATCTATCTATTTATCTTTCGATCTATCTATATTTCTATCTATCTATCTTTCGATCTATCTATCTATCTTTCGATCTATCTATATTTCTATCTATCTATCTTTCGATCTATCTATTTATCTTTCGATCTATCTATATTTCTATCTATTTATCTTTCGATCTATCTATATTTCTATCTATCTATCTTTCGATCTATCTATTTATCTTTCGATCTATCTATATTTCTATCTATCTATCTTTCGATCTATCTATATTTCTATCTATCTATCTTTCGATCTATCTATCTATCTTTCGATCTATCTATATTTCTATCTATCTATCTTTCGATCTATCTATATTTCTATCTATCTATCTTTCGATCTATCTATTTATCTTTCGATCTATCTATATTTCTATCTATTTATCTTTCGATCTATCTATATTTCTATCTATCTATCTTTCGATCTATCTATTTATCTTTCGATCTATCTATATTTCTATCTATCTATCTTTCGATCTATCTATTTATCTTTCGATCTATCTATATTTCTATCTATCTATCTTTCGATCTATCTATCTATCTTTCGATCTATCTATATTTCTATCTATCTATCTTTCGATCTATCTATTTATCTTTCGATCTATCTATATTTCTATCTATTTATCTTTCGATCTATCTATATTTCTATCTATCTATCTTTCGATCTATCTATTTATCTTTCGATCTATCTATATTTCTATCTATCTATCTTTCGATCTATCTATTTATCTTTCGATCTATCTATATTTCTATCTATCTATCTTTCGATCTATCTATCTATCTTTCGATCTATCTATATTTCTATCTATTTATCTTTCGATCTATCTATATTTCTATCTATCTATCTTTCGATCTATCTATTTATCTTTCGATCTATCTATATTTCTATCTATTTATCTTTCGATCTATCTATATTTCTATCTATCTATCTTTCGATCTATCTATTTATCTTTCGATCTATCTATATTTCTATCTATCTATCTTTCGATCTATCTATATTTCTATCTATCTATCTTTCGATCTATCTATTTATCTTTCGATCTATCTATATTTCTATCTATTTATCTTTCGATCTATCTATATTTCTATCTATTTATCTTTCGATCTATCTATATTTCTATCTATCTATCTTTCGATCTATCTATTTATCTTTCGATCTATCTATATTTCTATCTATCTATCTTTCGATCTATCTATATTTCTATCTATCTATCTTTCGATCTATCTATTTATCTTTCGATCTATCTATATTTCTATCTATTTATCTTTCGATCTATCTATATTTCTATCTATTTATCTTTCGATCTATCTATATTTCTATCTATCTATCTTTCGATCTATCTATTTATCTTTCGATCTATCTATATTTCTATCTATCTATCTTTCGATCTATCTATTTATCTTTCGATCTATCTATATTTCTATCTATCTATCTTTCGATCTATCTATCTATCTTTCGATCTATCTATATTTCTATCTATTTATCTTTCGATCTATCTATATTTCTATCTATCTATCTTTCGATCTATCTATTTATCTTTCGATCTATCTATATTTCTATCTATTTATCTTTCGATCTATCTATATTTCTATCTATCTATCTTTCGATCTATCTATTTATCTTTCGATCTATCTATATTTCTATCTATCTATCTTTCGATCTATCTATATTTCTATCTATCTATCTTTCGATCTATCTATCTTTCGATCTATCTATTTATCTTTCGATCTATCTATATTTCTATCTATTTATCTTTCGATCTATCTATATTTCTATCTATTTATCTTTCGATCTATCTATATTTCTATCTATCTATCTTTCGATCTATCTATATTTCTATCTATCTATCTTTCGATCTATCTATATTTCTATCTATCTATCTTTCGATCTATCTATATTTCTATCTATCTATCTTTCGATCTATCTATATTTCTATCTATCTATCTTTCGATCTATCTATATTTCTATCTATCTATCTTTCGATCTATCTATTTATCTTTCGATCTATCTATATTTCTATCTATTTATCTTTCGATCTATCTATATTTCTATCTATCTATCTTTCGATCTATCTATTTATCTTTCGATCTATCTATATTTCTATCTATCTATCTTTCGATCTATCTATATTTCTATCTATCTATCTTTCGATCTATCTATATTTCTATCTATCTATCTTTCGATCTATCTATTTATCTTTCGATCTATCTATATTTCTATCTATTTATCTTTCGATCTATCTATATTTCTATCTATCTATCTTTCGATCTATCTATTTATCTTTCGATCTATCTATATTTCTATCTATCTATCTTTCGATCTATCTATATTTCTATCTATCTATCTTTCGATCTATCTATCTTTCGATCTATCTATTTATCTTTCGATCTATCTATATTTCTATCTATTTATCTTTCGATCTATCTATATTTCTATCTATCTATCTTTCGATCTATCTATTTATCTTTCGATCTATCTATATTTCTATCTATCTATCTTTCGATCTATCTATATTTCAATCTATCTATCTTTCGATCTATCTATATTTCTATCTATCTATCTTTCGATCTATCTATATTTCTATCTATCTATCTTTCGATCTATCTATATTTCTATCTATCTATCTTTCGATCTATCTATATTTCAATCTATCTATCTTTCGATCTATCTATTTATCTTTCGATCTATCTATATTTCTATCTATCTATCTTTCGATCTATCTATATTTCTATCTATCTATCTTTCGATCTATCTATATTTAATCTATCTATATTTCATCTATCTATCTTTCGATCTATCTATATTTCTATCTATCTATCTTTCGATCTATCTATTTATCTTTCGATCTATCTATATTTCTATCTATCTATCTTTCGATCTATCTATATTTCTATCTATCTATCTTTCGATCTATCTATATTTCTATCTATCTATCTTTCGATCTATCTATATTTCTATCTATCTATCTTTCGATCTATGTATCTATCTATCTATCTATCTTTCGATCTATCTATATTTCTATCTATCTTTCGATCTATCTATTTATCTTTCGATCTATCTATATTTCTATCTATCTATCTTTCGATCTATCTATATTTCTATCTATCTATCTTTCGATCTATCTATTTATCTTTCGATCTATCTATATTTCTATCTATCTATCTTTCGATCTATCTATATTTCAATCTATCTATCTTTCGATCTATCTATTTATCTTTCGATCTATATTTCTATCTATCTATCTTTCGATCTATCTATATTTCTATCTATCTATCTTTCGATCTATCTATTTATCTTTCGATCTATCTATATTTCTATCTATCTATCTTTCGATCTATCTATTTATCTTTCGATCTATCTATATTTCTATCTATCTATCTTTCGATCTATCTATATTTCTATCTATCTATCTTTCGATCTATCTATTTATCTTTCGATCTATCTATATTTCTATCTATCTATCTTTCGATCTATCTATTTATCTTTCGATCTATCTATATTTCTATCTATCTATCTTTCGATCTATCTATCTATCTTTCGATCTATCTATATTTCTATCTATCTATCTTTCGATCTATCTATTTATCTTTCGATCTATCTATATTTCTATCTATTTATCTTTCGATCTATCTATATTTCTATCTATCTATCTTTCGATCTATCTATTTATCTTTCGATCTATCTATATTTCTATCTATCTATCTTTCGATCTATCTATATTTCTATCTATCTATCTTTCGATCTATCTATTTATCTTTCGATCTATCTATATTTCTATCTATTTATCTTTCGATCTATCTATATTTCTATCTATCTATCTTTCGATCTATCTATTTATCTTTCGATCTATCTATATTTCTATCTATCTATCTTTCGATCTATCTATATTTCTATCTATCTATCTTTCGATCTATCTATTTATCTTTCGATCTATCTATATTTCTATCTATCTATCTTTCGATCTATCTATATTTCAATCTATCTATCTTTCGATCTATCTATTTATCTTTCGATCTATATTTCTATCTATCTATCTTTCGATCTATCTATATTTCTATCTATCTATCTTTCGATCTATCTATTTATCTTTCGATCTATCTATATTTCTATCTATCTATCTTTCGATCTATCTATTTATCTTTCGATCTATCTATATTTCTATCTATCTATCTTTCGATCTATCTATTTATCTTTCGATCTATCTATATTTCTATCTATCTATCTTTCGATCTATCTATATTTCTATCTATCTATCTTTCGATCTATCTATTTATCTTTCGATCTATCTATATTTCTATCTATCTATCTTTCGATCTATCTATATTTCTATCTATCTATCTTTCGATCTATCTATCTATCTTTCGATCTATCTATATTTCTATCTATCTATCTTTCGATCTATCTATTTATCTTTCGATCTATCTATATTTCTATCTATTTATCTTTCGATCTATCTATATTTCTATCTATCTATCTTTCGATCTATCTATTTATCTTTCGATCTATCTATATTTCTATCTTTTTATCTTTCGATCTATCTATATTTCTATCTATCTATCTTTCGATCTATCTATTTATCTTTCGATCTATATTTCTATCTATCTATCTTTCGATCTATCTATATTTCTATCTATCTATCTTTCGATCTATCTATTTATCTTTCGATCTATCTATATTTCTATCTATCTATCTTTCGATCTATCTATTTATCTTTCGATCTATCTATATTTCTATCTATCTATCTTTCGATCTATCTATCTATCTTTCGATCTATCTATATTTCTATCTATTTATCTTTCGATCTATCTATATTTCTATCTATCTATCTTTCGATCTATCTATTTATCTTTCGATCTATCTATATTTCTATCTATCTATCTTTCGATCTATCTATATTTCTATCTATCTATCTTTCGATCTATCTATTTATCTTTCGATCTATCTATATTTCTATCTATCTATCTTTCGATCTATCTATATTTCTATCTATCTATCTTTCGATCTATCTATCTATCTTTCGATCTATCTATATTTCTATCTATCTATCTTTCGATCTATCTATTTATCTTTCGATCTATCTATATTTCTATCTATTTATCTTTCGATCTATCTATATTTCTATCTATCTATCTTTCGATCTATCTATTTATCTTTCGATCTATCTATATTTCTATCTATCTATCTTTCGATCTATCTATATTTCTATCTATCTATCTTTCGATCTATCTATCTTTCGATCTATCTATTTATCTTTCGATCTATCTATATTTCTATCTATTTATCTTTCGATCTATCTATATTTCTATCTATTTATCTTTCGATCTATCTATATTTCTATCTATCTATCTTTCGATCTATCTATTTATCTTTCGATCTATCTATATTTCTATCTATCTATCTTTCGATCTATCTATATTTCTATCTATCTATCTTTCGATCTATCTATATTTCTATCTATCTATCTTTCGATCTATCTATATTTCTATCTATCTATCTTTCGATCTATCTATATTTCTATCTATCTATCTTTCGATCTATCTATATTTCTATCTATCTATCTTTCGATCTATCTATATTTCTATCTATCTATCTTTCGATCTATCTATTTATCTTTCGATCTATCTATATTTCTATCTATTTATCTTTCGATCTATCTATATTTCTATCTATCTATCTTTCGATCTATCTATATTTCAATCTATCTATCTTTCGATCTATCTATTTATCTTTCGATCTATCTATATTTCTATCTATTTATCTTTCGATCTATCTATATTTCTATCTATCTATCTTTCGATCTATCTATTTATCTTTCGATCTATCTATATTTCTATCTATTTATCTTTCGATCTATCTATATTTCTATCTATCTATCTTTCGATCTATCTATTTATCTTTCGATCTATCTATATTTCTATCTATCTATCTTTCGATCTATCTATATTTCTATCTATCTATCTTTCGATCTATCTATCTTTCGATCTATCTATTTATCTTTCGATCTATCTATATTTCTATCTATTTATCTTTCGATCTATCTATTTATCTTTCGATCTATCTATATTTCTATCTATCTATCTTTCGATCTATCTATATTTCTATCTATCTATCTTTCGATCTATCTATATTTCTATCTATCTATCTTTCGATCTATCTATTTATCTTTCGATCTATCTATATTTCTATCTATCTATCTTTCGATCTATCTATATTTCTATCTATCTATCTTTCGATCTATCTATATTTCTATCTATCTATCTTTCGATCTATCTATTTATCTTTCGATCTATCTATATTTCTATCTATTTATCTTTCGATCTATCTATATTTCTATCTATCTATCTTTCGATCTATCTATTTATCTTTCGATCTATCTATATTTCTATCTATCTATCTTTCGATCTATCTATATTTCTATCTATCTATCTTTCGATCTATCTATATTTCTATCTATCTATCTTTCGATCTATCTATTTATCTTTCGATCTATCTATATTTCTATCTATCTATCTTTCGATCTATCTATATTTCTATCTATCTATCTTTCGATCTATCTATATTTCTATCTATTTATCTTTCGATCTATCTATATTTCTATCTATCTATCTTTCGATCTATCTATTTATCTTTCGATCTATCTATATTTCTATCTATCTATCTTTCGATCTATCTATATTTCTATCTATCTATCTTTCGATCTATCTATATTTCTATCTATCTATCTTTCGATCTATCTATTTATCTTTCGATCTATCTATATTTCTATCTATCTATCTTTCGATCTATCTATATTTCTATCTATCTATCTTTCGATCTATCTATATTTCTATCTATCTATCTTTCGATCTATCTATATTTCTATCTATCTATCTTTCGATCTATCTATATTTCTATCTATCTATCTTTCGATCTATCTATATTTCTATCTATCTATCTTTCGATCTATCTATATTTCTATCTATCTATCTTTCGATCTATCTATATTTCTATCTATCTATCTTTCGATCTATCTATATTTCTATCTATCTATCTTTCGATCTATCTATATTTCTATCTATCTATCTTTCGATCTATCTATATTTCTATCTATCTATCTTTCGATCTATCTATATTTCTATCTATCTATCTTTCGATCTATCTATATTTCTATCTATCTATCTTTCGATCTATCTATATTTCTATCTATCTATCTTTCGATCTATCTATTTATCTTTCGATCTATCTATATTTCTATCTATCTATCTTTCGATCTATCTATTTATCTTTCGATCTATCTATATTTCTATGTATTAATTCATCGTTATTTCGATCATCTACATAAGTTTATGAATGTTGTCAGGTTACATGCGTCCGGACGGCACGTGTGTGGTCCCCCATCTGACTATCGGCCGCAAGAACTACGGCAACGTTTTCTACGACTGCGAGATCGACGTCGCCGGCCTGGACCTGGACGCGCTCGGTGAGTTAATTAACAGAAGTATGCGTGTATCAGAAGTCCGAAATAATACTTTACCGTTTACACAAGCATGTCCATGGTGTTTCAGTGCGGGTTGGTGAACTTCACACGCCTTTCTGCAGACGTGCAGGTTTCCTCACGATGTTTTCCTTCACCGTTCAGCAAGTAATACTCATTGTTGAAAATGACATTCGCACATGAAAATTATCTCAGAGGTGCGGGCCTGGGATTTGAACTTGCACCCCTTACGTTCAAGGCGGGCGTTCTTGGCTACCACTATAAATTGATAATACATTTATATTGTTTTTTTTTGTTACAGTTCACTTCCTGAACAAGGAGGTGATAGTGTACCCGGAGGACTCGGACAAGCCGCCGGAGGGCGAAGGCCTGAACCGCCGCGCCGTCGTCACCCTGGACCGCATCTGGCCCCGGGATAAGACTGAGAAGAGACCCATCACGGACCCCGACAGGTCACTACACAACCCACGTATCATCACTACATAGTCTAAAAGAAAGTCGCTTCCCGCTGTCTGTCTGTCCCTATGTATGCTTAGATCTTTAAAACTATCCAACGGATTTTAATGCGGCTTTACATATTTAAGTAAAGCCACAGTAAATAGTAAGTGGTAGCCGAGTGGTCGAACGCACGCCTTGCAAATCAAAGTGTGCAGGTTCAAACCCCGGCTCGCACCTCTGGGTTTCATGTGCGAATCTCATTTACATCCGAGATTACCACTTGCTATGAAACGGTGAAGGAAAACATCGTGAGGTAACCTGCACGTCTGAGGGAACTTGTCTAGTTCTCAATAGATGTGTGAAGTCTGCCAACCCGCACTGGGCCAGCGTGGTGGACTATGGCCTGAATCCCCCTCGCATTGAGGGGAGGCCCGTGCCCAGCAGTGGGACGATAAAAGGGCTGTAGTAGTAGTAGTAGTAATTTATTTATAATCAATCCACTCGTTCACAGACTACTGAAAATGGACTACGAGGCAAAGTTGCGTCGCGTGTGCGATAAGTTGGACACCAAGTTCATTGAGTACCGGCCGGCGAGCGGCAGCTGGGTGTTCCGGGTTCGACACTTCAGCAAGTACGGGCTGCCGGACTCGGACGACGAGGACGCAGCACCGGAAGTGCCGGCGACCCTCGCCCGCGCCGCTCTGCAGACCAGCGCGCCGCCCGGTGAGACTCTCATACTCTTGTTAAAACACCAATAGCTGCAATTTTCTCGCATTCGACATATGTAAATAAAAAACGGCCAAGTGCGAGTCGGACTCACGCACGAAGGGTTCCGTATCATTATCTATAAAAATGGCAAAAAAAAAATCATGTCTCTTGCATTGGATCTCCCCCCTTAAATATTAATTTAGTTATTTATTTTTAAAGTGAATTAATATCGAGCAAAAAAATCACGTCTGTTGTATGGGAGCCCCCTTCAATATTTATTTTATTCTGTTTTTTAGTATTTGTTGTTGTAGCGGCAACAGAAATACACTGTCTAACCATCACGGTTCATGAGATACAGCCTGGTGACAGACGGACGGACAGCGGAGTCTTAGTATTAGGGTCCCGTTTTACCCCTTGGGTACGGAACCCTAAAAAGGACAAATTTCGTCGTACCTAAAAAGGAAAAAAGGAACCCTTATAGGATCATTTTCTTATCCTTCTGTCTGTCTGTCCCTTTTTCTCTAGAACGCGTGGAGGTATCAAGTTGAAATTTATAACAAAGACTAAAGTCTGCAGTCCCTTGGAGCTGTAAAAAAATTAAAATTCTAAGTTATTTTTTTATACAGAGTGTTTCAGAAGTCCGAAATAATACTTTGACGTTTGCATCAGTATCGGGTATACAACTGAATGGTATAAAAGTTTGATAGAAATTCGACCATGTTTTTCCGATATTTTTTTCGTTGTCAGCTTCTATAATTCATAATATCTCGAGTCTTATCTAAAATTTGCATGTTCTGTTTTGTGAATATTGGTAGTCGCCCCTCATAAGTGTAGTTTACACTGCTGAATAGGGTTATGGATGTACCCAAAGGCCAGAACACGATACCTGTGACAAATATTCAAAGGTCCATAACTCAGAAACTATGATAGTTAGTTATAAACTGTCTTCAATAAGCATCCACATATGAGCTACCGTATATTTACCCAAAGTATTATTTCGGACTTCTGATACACCCTGTAATGATGAAAAACACTCCTTCAAAAAGAGATGCAAATATAAATAATAATGTTTTTTTTTACAGTCCCTAAGCCACCTGTACCAGTCCAGCCTAACGGTCTGGGTGGTCTGGGCGGGCTGGGCGGGCTGCTGGCGGGGGCGGGCGAGGCCTCCCTGGGCGGAGTCTTAGCCAGACCTTCAGACATGGACACCGCTGAGAACGACGATAATACACACACCATGTATATGGATAATAGTGGTATGTTTATTAGGCTAGTGTCCGTATTTATACAGGGTGTAACAAAAGTAAAGTTGAACGCCCGCCTTGAACGCAAGGGGTGCAAGTTCAAATCCCGGGCTCGCACCTATGAAATAATTTACATGTGCGAATGTCATTTTCAACAATGATTACCACTTGCTGAACGGTCAAGGAAAACATAGTGAGGAAACCTGCACGTCTAGGCGTGTGAAGTTCACCAACCCGCACTGGGCCAGCGTGGTGGACTATGGCCCAAATCTCCCTCGTGTTATTATTATTTTGACATAAAATATATATCATCACGCCTGAATTCCCCGAAGGGGTAGGCAGAGGTGCACTGCAGTGCGCCCACACTTCGCCGATGCATTTTTGGTCCCAATGTAATAGGGGGCGAGACTATTGCCATTATACCGGGCACGTTCTCCCTCAATACGAGGGAGATTTTTGGGCTATAGTCCACCACACTGGCCCAGTGCGGGTTGGTAAACTTCACACGCCTTTCTATAGACGTGCAGGTTTCCTCACGATGTTTTCCTTCACCGTTTCATAGCAAGTGGTAATCTCGGATGTAAATGATATTCGCACATGAAACCCAGAGGTGCGAGCCGGGGTTTGAACCTGCACACTTTGATTTGCAAGGCGTGCGTTCGACCACTCGGCTACCACTGCTTATTTTGACATATGTTTTAATAAAATTTGATTTGTATGTATGATTTGTTTTAGTGTTCGGTGTGAAGAGTCCCACCAGCGAACTAGCCCGTCTGGAACATCGTCAGAGTCACAATGTCCAGCTAATGAAGGCATCCTTGTACGCCGACATCGGTAAGTCATACTTATGTCTTGTATGACAGAACTGAAGAATAAAGTTATTACTGACACTATGTTATTTAGCAAAAAACAATCCTTATGATGAAGCCTTTCGATCTGCATGATAAAGCATGTGATTATTTTTCTCGTGCAACGGGTTCGATTTCCGGTTCAAACCTGTAAATATTTAAATACTAGCTGTGCCCGCGACTTCGCCCGCGTCAACTTTAGGGAGATTACCCGGAAATATGGGTATTATGTTTTTTCCCGCGGAACCCCAATGCTTTTTCTAAAATTAAAGTAGCCTAAGTTACGCCTTGAAACGTCAGCTATCTGTCAGTGAAAGTCCCATTGAAATCGGTTCAGCCGTTTAGAAGTTTAACTCAAACAAACAGACGGACAGACAAAAACAAATTATAATGCGTTTTCGTTATAGGTATCGTATATACTTTCATACGCATTTGGTAAAAAAGTGTTATTTTGATATTACAAACAGACACTCCAATTTTATTTATTTGTGTAGATCTATGAATGCAGTTTAAATTGTTTTTTTTTTTTAATTCAAATAATGTCTTCTTTCAGTAAATTGTTCCATCTACAATATTCAAGGTACTTTCCCTTCATGTGGCATATCCGTGGGAAGCCCTGTATAACTAATCTATTTTTGTCGCTTGGTAACGATTGCCTTTCAAGCGTCGATGTGATATGAATGTTGGTGGTACCTGTAGATATAGACGACGACGTGTCGGTGTCGACGGGCGACCAGCAGGTGCCCGAGCCGGCCGCGCAGCCCGAGCCGGCGCGCGCGCAGCCGCGGCTCGCGCACCACACGCTCGCCATGGACGTACAGGAACCTGAACATATTGAAGGTACTTTTTTTATGAGATTTTATGAGATAGTGAGGCCTACGAGCAGACGTTTTCACCTGATGGTAAGTGATCAACGCCGCCCATGGACCCCTGCAACACCAGGGGCGTCGCAAGTGCGTTGCCGACCTTTAAGGAATGAGTAGGCTCGTTTCTTGATGATTATTATTAACTTAAACAACTGCAGATATTCACTTATTTTATTTAAACATCCATTTGCAAAGATATCTTATTTTTAGATTATAATACAAGTAGGTTTGGTACACTTAATAAATGGTGAAGCTTCCACCTCAACGGCTCGTTCTCCAATGCCGATCCGACTGCCCGTCTGGCGCTCCTTCGGCACTTTCCCCCTCCTGTGACACCACGTGTCGCGATAGTGTTGCCAATTTTAAATAGAATAATATCGATACCAACGAGTGTTTAACGAAATACCGATACATTTTGAAATCGTTTTGGAATTTATTAAAAATCATGACACTAGCTATATTGAGGCCGTCATCGCGAACAGTGGCCTAACCCACAATTTTTCATTTTTTTACTTAGTACTACAGCCCTTTTAACGTCACACTGCTGGGCACGGGCCTCCCGTCAATGTGAGGGATTCGGGCCATAGTCCACCACGCTGGCCCAGTGCGGGTTGGCACACTTCACACATCTTATCGGTAAATCTCATATTCATCCGAGATTATCACTTGCTATGAAAGGGTGAAGGAAAACATCGTGAGGAAACCTGCACGTCTATAGAAAGTCGTGTGAAGTTCACCAACCTGCACTGGGCCAGCGTGGGCCCAAAAATTTAGGGGGAACGTGCCCGGTGTAATGGCAATAGGCTCTTCCCCTATTACATTGGGACCAAAATACATCGGCGAAGTGTCGGCGCACTGCAGTGCACTGCCTACCCCTTCGGGGAATACAGGCGTGATGATGTATTATTATTAATGTTTTATATTGGTTAACAGAGACTACGATGCAACCGTTGTTGGTCCGTCCACACACAATAGTACTCAGATACCATCGAAAAGTGCCGCCATTTAAGCAGACCATAGCCGGTAAGTACATCATATCGAGGGGTGAAAGGCCATTTGACTTAAGCGACATTCTTTCAACTTTAGAGCACCCTTAGCATGACCGTGTAGACATAATAATTTTTTTTTCAACTGTCACATTTGTCGAGAAAATGAAGTCACTTTGAGCTTTTTGTACTGGTCATGGCTCGGTGTGACGTCGTCATTTTCACGACGTATCTGACAGTTGTAAGAGATAAAACTTATGTCTACGCGGTCATGCTACGCCGACTGGAGAGCATACTCATTCGACGCAGAATAATTGGCTGATTCTAAATATGTATACAGGGTGTATCAGAAGTCCGAAATAATACTTGGACGCTAGCATCGGTATCGTGTATACAACTGAATGGTATAAAAATTTGATTGAAATTCGACCATGTTTTTCCAACTTTTTTTTCGTCGTCAATTTCTATAACCCGTAATATCTCGAGTCCTATATACAATTTGCATGTTCTGTTTTGTGAATATTGGTAGCCGCCCCTCATAAGTGTAGTTTACACTGCTGAATAGGGTTATGTACCCCAAGGCTAGAACACGATGCCTGTGACAAATATTCAAGGGTCTGTAACTCAGAAACTATGATAGTTAGGTATAAACTGTCTTCACTAAGCATCCACATATGAGCTGCCGTATATGTACCCAAAGTATTATTTCGGACTTCTGAAACATCCTGTATAAGTCAATATCGTCCAAAAGTGTCGCCTCAAGTCAAATATCCTTTCACCCCTCGTTATTAAGCCTTCAGTAAACGTGCGCGTATCAAAACACATGCGATCATGTTTAGAGTTCCGTACCTCAAAAGAATATCTATCTGTCTGTCTGAAATTAATAACACAGACTCAAGTCTGTATGCCCTTGGAACTGTAAAAATATCAAACTTGTAAGTTAACGCAATCAAGAAGAAATAGGGCGGTTTATGTTGCGTGTTTAGTACATTATCAAGGGAATCCTACTCCTCCGGTAAAGCTGTAAAGGCCACCTCACGGCCAACAGTGTAAGTACTTCTAATGTAATGCAGTTTTCTTTCTTTTCAAAAATAAAGGAATGCTTTCTTTGAGTACTATTTTCTATGTACAGTATTAAGAGTACTTTCCCTTCAGGTGGCATTACAAAATTCCACCCTGTACATTCTGATTCTGATTGATGTAGGTCGTCTGAACGCGGCGTGTATAGCCGACATGTCGGTGTGCCGCGCGCGCCACGCCCGCGTCGGCTTCGGTGCCGGTTCGACTCTCGTCTACAACACCAGCTACGACTCTGTCAATCACCTACCCAAATGTAAGTCCACCACTGGTCCAACCATTTTCTTAGTAACTTATCATCTACTCTCCCATCTAGCGTTGAAGGCATCACACAAAAGCAATTATTTCTATAGCCACTTGTGATTGAGAATAATCCTGATACTGTAAGTGGGAGTAGGCGCACCTTATACTAGCTTCCTAAGCGTAATGCCAAAATCTGTATCTAATATTAGACTGCGTGAGTACAATTCTTCTCTGGTATTGAGACAAAGGTGCTTCCTGCTCTCATGGCGTTGCTGCTCCTGATAATGTATTACTCATAATCCTTACTATTTATCATTTTGAAAAGAGTAACCATTGAGTTTCTTGCCGGCTCTTCTCAGTGGAAGCAGCATTCCGAACCGGTGGTAGAATCTGACTATTTGTAAGTGCTTTTTGGCTTACACGAATAAAAAAATAATAATTAAGATTTTACTAATCCAACTAATATTATAAATGTGAAAGTTTGTGAGTATGGATGTATGTTTGTTACTCTTTCACGCAAAAACTACTGAACGGATTTTGATGAAAGTGAACAGTATTATTGTTTGTACATCAGAATAATATATAAGCTATACTTTATAGCATAGATATTGATTTATCGAAGTCGGCGCGGAAGAAGTCGCGGTTAGAAGCTAGTATGTAATATGGGCCGTCCATTAATTACGTGATATTTTGTAGCATATTTAAACCCCCCCCCTTGGTGATACGTGGTCAGTTATAAGATTAACCCCCCCCCCCCCCAGAATCACAAATCACCTATATTTTTAGTACCTACAAAGAATCTTATTATATGTTTAAATACAGGTATAAGTAGGTATGGCTAATCTAATTTTATTCTGACTCTAGCTGTGCCCGCGACTTCGCCCGCGTGGACTTTAGGGAGATTACCCGGAAATATGGGTATTATATTTTTCCCGCGGAACCCTAATGCTTTTTCTAAAATTAAAGTAGCCTAAGTTACGCCTTGGAACGTCAGCTATCTGTCAGTGAAAGTACCGTTGAAATCGGTTCAGCCGTTTAGAAGTTTACCTCAAACAGACAGACAAAAAATTTTAAAATTGCATTTTCGTTATAGGTATCGTATATACTTTCATACGCATTTGGTAAAAAAGTGTTATTTTGATATTACAAACAGACACTCCAATTTTATTTATTAAGGACGTTGCCTGACAACGGCGAGTGAAGGTCTCACTACACGCCGCTTTTACGTTTAGAAATCTCGTGATTGACAAATAATAAATACACGTGATATCTTATATCATACACCCCCCCCCCCCCCCCCTTTGATATTTCGTGATTTTTGCCAAACCCCCTCCCCCCTTTCGAGCCTCACGTGATTAATAGACGGCCCCATAATAAGTTTTATTCTATGATAATGTGTTGTATTTATAGCTGCTGAGTTGTGCGATTTGGGTCGATACGTTCGCGGACGGGCCCAGAACGACTGGTCGGAGCCGGTCGTAGTGAGGATGAGTATAGGACAAGTGGACAATGCAGATCCGATGCACGTGAGTATAATAAACCAGAAATCTGAATAGGTACACCATATTTACTTCAACTTCGATTAAGGAAAAATAAATCTGTGGTAGCCGTAGCAGTGGTAGCCGAGTGGTCGATCGCACACCTTGCAAATCAAAGTGTGCAGGTTCAAACCCCGGCTCGCACCTCTGGGTTTCATGTGCGAATCTCATTTACATCCGAGAATACCACTTGCTATGAAACGGTGACGGAAAACATCGTGAGGAAACCTGCACGTTTGAGGGAACTTGACTAGTTCTCGATGTGTGAAGTCTGCCAACCCGCACTGGGCCAGCATGGTGGAGTATGGCCTGAATCCCCCTCGCATTGAGGGGAGGCCCGTGCTCATCAGTGGGACGTTAAAAGGGCTGTAGTTAGTAGTTTTAAATCTGTGGTAGCTGAGTGGTCGAACACACGCTTTGCATTCAAAGTGCGCAGATTCAAGCCTCGGCTCGCACCTCTGGGTTTCATGTGCGAATCTCGTAATTTTCATTCGAGATTATCACTCGCTAGAGAAACGGTGAAGGAAAACATCGTAAGAAAACCTGCACGTCTATAGAAAGGCGTGTGAAGTTCATCAAGCTGCTTTGAGCCAGTGTGGTGGACTGTGTCCCAAATCTTCCTAGTGTTGAGGGGGAATGTGCCTGGAATAATGGCAATAGGCTTACCCCCTTAGGTAAAGTAACAAATTATAATCTAGTAATAAATTCAAATCATTTATCATTTTAATTGTATTTTAATTTTATAATTCTTTAAAAATCTAATATCCGTAACCGTATCCCAAACCGGTATAATATTATTTCTATATCCATACGCATATGGAAAGCAGAGATGCATACGGATACGGATATAGAAAGCACGTAGCAAGCAGTGGTAGCCTAGTGGTGGAACGCACGCTTTACAATCAAAGTGAGCAGGTTCAAACCCCGGCTCGCACCTCTGGGTTAAATATGCGAAGCTCATTTTCATTCGAGATTATCACTTGCTAAGAAACGGTGAAGGGAAAACATCGCGAGGGAACTTGACTAGTTCTCGATAGACGTATGAATTTCACCAATCCGCACTGGGCTAGCGTGGTGGACTATGGGCTGAATCCCCCCCGTATTGAAAAGGGGCCCGTGCCCAGCAGTGAGACGTTAAAAGGACTGTGTGGCTATCCAGATCCGACGGTTCACATCCATATCATACCCAATTGTGGGCAGGACATCCTGAGGAAGCAGCTGGCGACCCTGCTCGAGTACTCCAGCCCCGCGCCGGCGGCCGCGGCGGCCTGCCCGCGCTGGGGCATGGCCAGCTCGCCGCGCGAGCGTCACGCCGCCCTCCTGCAGTTCGCACGTGACGCCAAACTCGCCGCCACTGCCAACACCAGGGTATTGCATCTTCTTTTTAATAGGGATGTTACTTGGACGGGATTTTTCTCTATTTAAAATTAATCGATTTTAATTTTTTAAAGAATCGATTATTAAAAACCGATTATTAGAAAAAAAAATCGATTATTTTTCACATCCCTATTTTGTGCTGTTGTACGGCCGTGGATCGCCCGATATGATTTGGACAGGAAAAAATTGTTTTCATTTTTCAGAGAATCAATTATTAGAAAAAAAAAATCGATTAATATAAAAAATCAATTTTTTTTTTTCACTTCCCTACTTTTTAATGGAATAAGATGAGGAATGGCTCCACCTGCGTTTAGCGGGTATTTCAGACAGTGTCAAGTAATTATTAGTAAGAATAAACTCAGTAAATACACATTATAAATGCTAAAAAAAAAAATCAACTGAGATTACCACTTGCTACGAAACGGTGAAGGAAAACATCGTGAGGAAACCTGCACGTCTATAGAAAGGCGTGTGAAGTTCACCAACCCGCACTGGGCCAAAGTGGTGAAAAAAAATCTCTCTCGTATTGAGGGAGAATGTGCCCGGTATAATGGCAATAGGCTCGCCCCCTATTACATTAGGACCGAAAAAATACATCGGCGAAGTGTGGGCGCACTTCAGTGCACCTCTGCCTACTCCTTCGGGGAATACAGGCGTGATGATGTATGATGGTGATGTATTTAAATGTAAAGTTTTTTTTTTTGTTTGTAAACAGTATGGTGTCTCCGGCGCATATTGCCACGAAGTATGGGAACTCTGCGACGCTCTATGGGGAGCAGATTTGGAGAATGATGGTAATATAACAATTAGATTCAATGTGTATTATAATCAGGTTCAATCCCCGGCTCGCACCTCTGAGATAATTTTCATGTGCGAATGTCATTTACAACAATGATTACCACTTGCTGAACGGTGAAGGTAAACATCGTGAGGAAACCTGCACGTCTATAGCTTTCTATAGCGTGTGAAGTTCACCAACCCGCACTGGGCCAGCGTGGTGGACTATGGCCCCAAATCTCCCTCGTATTCAGGGGGAATGTGCCCGGTATAATGGCAATAGGCTCACCCCCTATTACATTGGGACCAAAATACATCGGCGAAGTGTGGGCGCACTACAGTGCACCTCTGCCTACCACTTCGGGGAATACAGGCGTGATGATGATGATGATGATGTGTATAATAAACCATTAATATAATGTCGAGGGGTGAAAGGCGTATTTGAATTAATTAGCAGTGGTAGCCGAGTGGTCGAACGCACGCCTTGCAATCAAAGTGTGCAGGTTCAAACCCCGGCTCGCACCTCTGGGATTTATGAGCGAATCTCATTTCATCCGTGATTATCACTTGCTATGAAACGGTGAAGGAAAACATCGTGAGGAAACCCGCACGTGTGAGGGAACTTGACTAGTTCTCGATAATTGTGTGAAGTCTGCCAACCCGCACAGGGCCGGCGTTGTGGACTATGGCCCAAATCCCCCTCGCATTGAGGGGAGGCCCGTGCCCAGCAGTGCGAGCCGGGGTTTGAACCTGCACACTTTGATTGCAAGGCGTGCGTTCGCCCACTCGGCTACCATTGCTTTATTGATTGATTTCATGTCAAAGCATACAAAATAAAAATATTGAAATTGACTCACCTATAAAATAAACCATTCGAAACGAAAATATAATTTTCTAAATCGGTTCAGGCGTCTTCTTATAAAAAAAAAACCGAAGATGTAAGAACCTCCTCCTATTTTGAGGTCGCTTAATGAATGTCTTAATTTTGAACAAATACTTTTAATTTTAATAAATAGTGCGCCCACACTTCGCCGATGTATTTTGGTCCTAATGTAATAGGAAGCGAGCGTATTGCCATTATACCGGGCACATTCCCCCTCAATACGAGGGAGATTTGGGCCATAGTCCACCACGCTGGCCCAGTGCGGGTTGGTCAACTTCACACGCTATAGAAAGCTATAGACGTGCAGGTTTCCTCACGATGTTTACCTTCACCGTTCAGCAAGTGGTAATCATTGTTGAAAATGACATTCCTAATTTTGTGGAAGAAACAAAATGACATCAATATTCTGTGTTCATAAAATAATTTCATATACTGTACGTTTATGATGAAGGGGTGCAGTCATGGTGTACCCATATTCTGAATCACATTGTTGTAGGTGTGGCGGGGACAGACGACCTGTCTGTAGTGAACAGATACAAGAGGCTGTTGGACTGGATGAGGACGGCCGTGGCCGGCATCACGGACGAGGAACTCTCCAAGCCCATGAAGGGAGAAGACGAAGATGGTAAGGGTCACCCATCATTCTAAAGTAAAGCACTTTACAAGCTTGAAATAATACTTTGACGTTTACATCAGTATTAAGTATAAAACTGAATGGTATATGAAACACCGTAAGCACTTTCTGCGTGGATCGAACCGCAAAGAACAACTAAATATCAGGGTACCCAGTTATTAACTATGACACCAGGACGTCTAACACCTCAGTCCCCCCGTGACCATGGTTGCTGTAAAGCAGCCGAAACGTCGGGAAAATAAAATAGTAAATAAACGCGATAGAATCCGTAAAATAGTTTTATTTCAAGATTATCACTTGCTATGAAACGGTGTAGGAAAACATCGTGAGGAAACCTGCACGTTTGAGGGAACTTGACTAGTTCTCGATGTGTGAAGTCTGTCAAACCGCACCGGGCCAGCGTGGTGGACAAATGCCTGAAATCCCCCACGCATTGAGGGGAGGCCCGTGCCCAGCAGTGGGACGTTAAAAAGGGCTGTATTTATACATACTCTGTATTTTAATCTGCTGTTTCTCGAGCTAAGCTCTGTTTTAGTCTTAAATTTCTTTGTTCTATTGCTATACGTGGAGACCTGTAATTGGTTCTCAGTTATTGTTTCTGCTATTTATACCTGTTACCATAGCTGTTGGTCTTCCATTTAATAAATAAACTGTCTTCACGAATCATCCACATGTGGGCTACCGTATATGTACCCAAAGTATTATTTCGGACTTGCATCACTGGCGTTTAAGACGGGCGTTCTACCGACGAGGGCATTGCTTATTTAAATAACACTCCTCCGGTAAAGCTGTAAAGACCACCTCACGGCCAACAGTGTAAGTACTTAAAAAAAAAAAAATTAATTAAAAAAAAATATGATTCTGATTCCATATTGTACGGTACCCATAATACAAGCATTTCTTAGTTTGGGTTCATGAGTAGTTGACCGGCTACAAAAAATGAAAATTTTTTTCTTATATAGAATCAGACGGGCATAGCGTTCGTGTATGGACCCTACTGCTCGGTGGGAGGATGCTGGAGGCCTGCAAGGTGGCTCGGGACCACGGAGACCTCAACATGGCCGTGCTTATAGCACAAGCCGCTGGTAAGCACATACTTTTTTTATTACCCACTAGTGGCCCGTCCCGGCTTCGCACAGGTTTCTAATATACCCTATGTTACTCAGTGATAATGTAGCTTTCTAACGGTGAAAGAATTTTTTAAATCGGTCCAGTAGTTTTTAAGTTAATTCGTTACATACAAAACTTTCCGCTTTATAATATTAGTATAGACTATGCTAATTATTTAAAGTCATAATTCGTTTTTAAACCATACCATAACCTTTTTTATTTTCATTTTTGGCGCATAGAACCAGAAGCCATGCCAAAATTATTAATGAAAAGAAAATAAGGACGCCAGTCGCCATTTTGTCGTGGTTAGTGTGCTTCGTCGTGCTACTGAGTACATTTTTAACTCAACATTTGTAAAAAAATATATATCTTATTTTGCTCACCCCACCTAACTAACTGGTTAGAATTGACAGCTATGACGTCACAATATGGCGCAAAGTCGATCCTATTCTCATTTGAATCGTTGTGTATTCAGGCGAGCAGTCGTTCCGGTCGCTGATCGCGCGGCAGCTGCGGCAGTGGCGCGAGTGCGGCGCGACGCGGCTGGTGAGCGCGCGCCGCTGGGCCGCGCTGCTGCTGCTGGCTGGCGTGCGCGGCGACCGCGACCAGCTGCACGACACCGACTGGCTGCGAGCACTGCACGCCACCGCCAGGTACCTGCTGCTGCTACTACTACTACATCATCACGACTATAGTCCCCGAAGTCCTCCCTGCTACCTTTAAATCTTACACTGAGACAGCTTCAGTAATTTGTGTAGCTGATTAATTTTGTGTTTTGAGAATGTATCATTAAATTAATTTATATTGTATAATTGTTAATTAAGAAAAACACACAAAAAATGTAAATCCTTATTGGAAAAAACCGGCAAAGTGCGAGTCGGACTCGCGCACCGAGGGTTCCGTACCATTATCTATAAAATTATCTATAAAAACGGCAAAAAAAATCACGTCTGTTGTATCGGAGCCCCCTTAAATATTCATTGTATTCTGATTTTTAGTATTTTTTGTTATAGCGGCAACAGAAATACACTGTCTAACTATCACGGTTCATAAGATACAGCCTGGTGACAGACGGACGAACGGACAGACAGACAGCGAAGTCTCAGTAATAGCGTTCCCGTTTTACCCTTTGGGTACGGAACCCTAAAAAGTAACCATGGAGTTACTTGTCCATTCTTCTCCATAGGAAATGCATTCCGAATGGGTGGTAGAGAATACTATTATTATTATTTATTGACGATTCATAAGTGCCTGTATTGGTTTAAATGTTTAAAAAATATATCTGATTCTGAAGGGGTAGGGCAGTGGACCCACACTAAAGTATTTTGGTCCCAATGTAATAGAGGGCGAGCCTATTGCCATTGTACCGGACACATTCCCCCTCAATACGAGGGAGTTTCGGGCCATAGTCCACCACGCAGGCCCAGTGCGGGTTGGTAAACTTCACACGCCTTTCTATAGACGTGCAGGTTTCCTCACGATGTTACTTTTGAACACCTATTAGTAGTTTCCTCTCGTTCATGTAGTTTACACTGCTGAATAGGGTTATGGATGTACCCAAAGGCCAGAACACGATACCTGTGACAAATATTCAAAGGTCCATAACTCAGAAACTATGATAGTTAGGTATAAACTGTCTTCACTAAGCATCCACATATGAGCTACCGTATATGTACCCAAAGTATTATTTCGTATTAACTTCTGAAACATTCTGTATATATTATATTGTTTGTTATAGATATCTCTGCCCGCAAGTGTCATCTCTGGAGCAAATAATTCGTCATTACGAGGGTTTCTTCGTGTCGGGCGACAGGTCGGACGACGAGTCGGTGGACCTGGCGGCGGTCGAGCACGACGAGATGGGCATGCGCCTGCCGTTGCCGCCGTACGTCGCCGACTACGACGTCGCCGTTCTCGACGTGAGTATATAATAATGGCTAAAAGGCCGTTTAGTTAGTAAACTCACCTTTGAGTTACAAGCAAAAATGCAAAGAATTAATGTCACTACAAATTATAAAGAATAATGTCATTTTCAATAATGATTACCACTTGAATGGTGAAGGAAAAACACTGCGAGGAAACCTGCACGTCTATAGAAAGGCGTGCGAAGTTCGCCAACTTGTATTGAGCCAGCGTGGTGGACTATGGCCCAAATCTTCCTCGTATTGGGTGGAATGTGCCCGGTATAATGGCAATAGGCCCCCCTCCTTGGGATTGAAAAACATTGGCGAAGTGTGGGCGCACTGCAGTGCACCTCTGCTTACTTGAAAACTGTCGTGATGATGTATTGTGGTCGCGCGGGCACGGAGAAATAGCGGTAAGATGGCGGGTAAGTTTTGGAGGAGCAGAATGGACAGCGGAACGGATGTTGGGAAAGGACTGACCTGACTGTGACGCCTTCGGAGCTTCGTCTCCTCGTCTTCAACTCGTCCACTATAGCGACGCCTCTGAAGCTTTAGGTACACGTAGAAACAGCGTGGTGATCTTCTCCGTACTCACTCGCGACACATCAAAATTACTAAGGCACAGTGCCCGTACCAGCGTGGTACATTAAAATGAGTAATTTATTAGGGTTCCGTACCCAGAGGGTAAAACGGGAACCCTATTACTGAGACTTCGCTGTCCGTCCGTCCGTCCGTCCGTCTGTCTGTCACCTGGATGTATCTCATGAACCGTGATAGCTAGAGAGTTGAAATTTTCACAGATGATGTATTTCTGTTGCCGCTATAACAACAAATACTAAAAGGCAGAATAAAATAAATATTTAAGGGGGCTCCCATACAACAAACGTGATTTTTTTGTCGTTTTTATAGATAATGGTACGGAACCCTTTGTGCGCGAGTCCGACTCGCACTTGACGGGTTTTTTATTATATCGCGGCGGTTTTAACGCATTTATTAAAATAAGCGGGTTAGCGAGAGCGGGTAAATCGATTGCGAATAACGACTCTTGTGGACGACTGTTGAACGGCACGCTGCTCGGTGTTTTATTCTTTCTTCAACGGTGATTTGCGGACAGCGCGGTGCAAAGGTCACCGCGCGCGAAGTTATAACCGCCAATCAGGAGCGGTGATTAAGGATGGGACTAAGGGGAATTATAAGGATTAGGAAACGATATTTGGCGTTACCATATTGAATAGTCCAAGCTTGTGTCTACTATATCTTTGACTGTGTTTGTATAGAATGGCAAGCAACGTCGCGTCTTGGATCTTCGGTACGAGCTGCTCCGAGCGCGGGCTTTCAATACGCGCCCCAAACTCCGCCCGGAGGCGTACACGCCCGACCCCATGGACTACAGCCTATGGTGAGACCATAATTCGCGGTGTTAGAACGTATCTACCAAAAACTCGAAAATTGTTTTTTTTTTTCATAAATGGATCCTCAAGGTTTGCCAACGTGCAATGGAGCGTAGCATACATCAAATACATCATCACGTCTGTACTCCCCGAAGGGGTAGGCAGAGGTGCACTGTAGTGCACCCACACTTCGTCGATGTATTGTTGGTCCCAATGTAATAGGGGGCGAGCCTATTGTCATTATACTGGGCACATTACCTCTCAAAACGAGAGAGATTTTTGGGCTATAGTCCACCACCCTGAACCAGTGCGGGTTGGTGAACTTTACACGCCTTTCTATTGACGTGCCGGTTTCCTCACGATGTTTTCCTTCACCGTTTCATAGCAAGTGGTAATCTCGGATGTAAATGTGATTCGCACATGAAACCCAGAGGTGCGAGCCGGGGTTTGAACCTGCACACTTTGATTGCAAGGCGTTCGTTCGACCACTCGGCTACCACTCCTAGAATAACAAGAACTCCGAAATAATAATAATAACATGTTTTCATGCGGCCCGCGTTTTAATCAGAAGTTAACAAATTTTGGCTTTAAAAGGGATCTATGATGGGTAGCACTTATTTATGTAAAAGTGCATATTCAACAATGAACTTAATAAATTTACGTATAGATCTTCACTGTCAGATTTAAAAGTCTCTCCTTCAAGCAATGCGTCTGGCAACATGACGCTGATATCGATATGATTGTTAAAGATAAATTAATTCATAACCAATGAACGTATAAAGAAATTCCCCTTTATTTCCTTGAAAAGCGAAAATACCAGGAATTTTCTCCCTCGCACCACCAAACTGTGGAATGACCTTCCTGCAGCGGTGTTCCCGGACCGATGCGACAAAGGTATCTTCAAGAAACGAGCCTACTCATTCCTTAAAGGCCGGCAACGCACTTGCGATGCCCCTGGTGTTGCAGGTGTCCATGGGCGGCGTTGATCACTTACCATCAGGTGAAACGTCTGCTCGTTTGTCTCCCTATCTCATAAAAATAAAAAATAAAAAAAATTCTTCTGTGGCCCTCAAGCTTTTGTAGTAAAATTAATTGGCCGCGAAGGTATGAAATTTGGACAGCCCTGGTGTACAGTAAAGAGTTATCTATCTATGTGTTGATGTGTGTTTACGTGGTCAGTTTCCTCCTGGGCGTGTGGTTCGGCAATCCGACCGTGGAGAGTATCACCGGCGTGGCCGACCAGCTCGAGGCGGCCGGAGACTGGCATCTCGCAGTACAAGCACTCACCTACCATCCCAACGATCTAGTGTGAGTATTGGATACCTAGGGGTCACTTACTACTACAGCCCTTTCAACGTCCCACTGCTGGGCACGGGCCTCCCCTCAATGCGAGGGGGATTCGTGCCATTGTCCACCACGCTGGCCCGGTGCGGGTTGGCAGACTTCACACATCTATTGAGAACTAATCAAGTCCCCTCAGACGTGCAGGTTTCCTCACGATGTTTTCCTTCACCGTTTCATAGCAAGTGATAATCTCGGATGAAAATGAGATCCGCACTTAAATTCCAGAGGTTCGAGCCGGGGTTTGAACCTGCACACTTTGATTGCAAGGCGTGCGTTCGACCACTCGGCTACCACTTCGTACTAATCCTACTAAACTACGAATTGAAGAAATAACTCTGGCTGATCCAGAGTACCACTCTTAACAAAAAAAAACTTGAGCGGTGTCAAGGGACACCCGGATGGAACGAAGTTCCTTTTGTAATAAAAAAAGCAAAATTGTACATACACACACACACACACACACACACACATACACACACATCGGAATCGCAAATCGAAAATCACGCACATGTGTAAAAGTGTCGTTACAAAATTTCGTTACAGTCTTAATTTTTTCCGTTTAGCCCACTTTCGCAACGCGCGATAAGGAACTACGTTTCAAAAAAAGTTTTGTTATAGGTGCTATCTTTTTTTTCTCGTTGGTTTTATCAAGCCATCTCTTTTGCACATTTCTACGTGTTGTGAAATGTAAAATGAATGAAAAGTGTGTACGTGTGCTGCCGCTGTTACGCGGAACACTTATTCGGTTGTTTTGTGCGTGTATAACATATTTGTTTACTAGAATATCATTGGGTTTCTCAAAATATTTTGGGTACGAGACCCCTCTTTCAGATTGAACCGATAACAAAGACCCCCATAGCCAAATAAAGCCACACTTTAAACAATTATATCTCTAGGGTTTTTTTCCTATTGATACAAAATGGTACTTTATTCTTCGACTAGCAATATTCACAGAACAGAACATGCACATTTGACATGGTACTCGAGATATTACGAGTTATAGAAATTGACGACGAAAAAGATTTCGAAATAACATGGTCGGATTTCAATCAAATTTTTATACCATTCAGTTGTATACCCGATACTGATGCAAACGGCCAAGTATTATTTCGGACTTCTGAAACACATCTGTATGATTGTGTGCATGTTGTACAGTCGCGGTCACCTGATTCGCGGCGTGGTGTCCCGCCAGTCGCCGGCGCGCGCCGCCAGCCCCGCGCAGCTGGCGCGGCTGCGGCTGCTGCAGCGGCTGCGGGTGCCCGACACCTGGATACTGCTGGCGCAGGCGCACCGGGCTAAATACGAGGTCGGTACTGTGATTCGGAATGGTATGCCTGGAACCCTTCAACAGACTAAAGTCGTCACAAAATAAAAGGCCCGTTTTGGGAAAGTTCAGTTCAGTTTGTAGCAGTGGTAGCCTCGTGGGCGAGAACGCCCGCCTTGAATGTAAGGGGTGCAAGTTCAAATCCTGGGCCCGCAACTCTGAGATAATTTTCATGTGCGAATGTAATTTTCAACAATGATTACCACTTGCTGAACGGTGAAGGAAAACATCGTGAGGAAACCTGCACGTCTATAGCTTTCTATAGCGTGTGAAGTTCACCAACCCGCACTGGGCCAGCGTGGTGGACTATGGCCCAAATCTCCCTCGTATTGAGGGGGAATGTGCCCGGTATAATGGCAATAGGCTCGCCCCCTATTACATTGGGACCAAAATACATCGGCGAAGTGTGGGTGCACTACAGTGCACCTCTGCCTACCCCTTCGGGGAATACAGGCGTGATGATGATGATGACGATGTATTTGAAAGTTCACGCCCATGAAGTTCTCTATTTTTTACCGATTGAAATGTCCACCACGCTGGCTCAATGCGGGTGGGTGAACTTCACACGCCCTTCTATATACGTGCAGGTTTACTCACGATGTTTTCCTTCACCGTTTCATAGCAAGTGGTAATCACGGTTGTAAATGAGATTCGCACATGAAACCCAGAGAGGTGCGAGCCGGGGTTTGAACCTGCACACTTTGATTGCAAAGCGTGAAATTGTGTGTTTGACCACTCACCACTGCTAGTTGTAGTAGCTTAAAACTATTAATGGTTTTTACAGAATTTGCCGTCAGTGGAGGTGGAGCATTTGGTTGGTGCGCGTCAGTGGAGCGCCGCGCACAAAGTACTTCTAGATGATCTACTACCGGAAGCTGTTCTCACAGGTTGACATTTCAACAACAATATCGACTACCCTATGGTTCTAAAAATACCATATCGAGGGGTGAAAGGCTGTTTAACTTAAACGACACTTTTGGGTGATATTAAGTGGTGGCGCACCCTATATCTCGCCACGAAACACACCTAACGCCAGTTCGCAACTAGATGGCGCGACTGTAGACACATTGCAATTCTACGCGTACAAGAAATTATCCGCCATACAAAGTACTATGAAGATCCTAGCTCGCGGTACTGGTGTGTTCGACGATCTGAACTATATATACAAATTCCCCGACAACATCACCAGGGGCGTAGCGGACCCTGCAGGCATGCCACCCGCCTGGCAGGAAGATCTTCCCTTAACCGCCAAAAAGTCATATACATATTTGAAATCAGCGATTTTTTCTGCGTCGAATAAGTACAGTGCGATCCAAATAAGAATAGGAATGTCAAATAACCTTTATCTTTCAAATGACACTTGAAAAGTATGGTTTGCAAAAAACTTATTTGCATATCAATAATAATAGTCTGACATCAAATTTAAATACTACTACTACTAACTTAACGTCCCACTGCTGGGCACGGGCCTCCCCTCAATGCGAGGGGGATTCAGGTCATAGTCCACCACGCTGGCCCAGTGCGGGTTGGCAGACTTCACACATCTATCGGAATCTAATCAAGTTCCCTCACACGTTCAGGTTTCCTCGCGATGTTTTCCTTCACCGTTTCATAGCATGTGATAATCTCGGATGAAAATGGGATTCGCACATAAATCCCAGAGGTGCGAACCGGGGTTTGAACCTGTACACTTTGATTTGCAAGGCGTGCGTTTGACCACTCGGCTACCACTGCTATTAGAAAAAAAAAAAGGTTAAATTAGTAGTAAAATGTCGTAGTATAATATTTAATTGTTTATAGTCATAATTCGTTTTCGTTCGTCACAATATGGCGCAGAGTCGATCCTATTCTCATTTGAATCGCATAGTATGCTCTCTTGTAATGTTAAAAAAATGTCGCTTAGACAAATAGCCCTACACCTCTCGATATTGATTAGTTATAATCTATGCAAGTAATGTAATAGGGGGCGAGCCTATTGCCATTATACCGGGCACATTCCCCCTCAGTACGAGGGAGATTGGTAACTGCCCAAGCCGAGGTCGTGCCCTTTGTGGCGCCCTTGAGCTAGTTGCCACCCTCTTCCGCCCTTAAAGCCTTGGTTGGAGTGCACTCTGCGCTCGCCACTACTCCGGTAAAGCTGTAAAGGCCACCTCACGGCCAACAGCGTAGTCCATTAAAAAAAAAACGAGGAAGATTATTTGGGCTGTAGTCCACCACGCTAGCCCAGTGCGGGTTGGTGAACGGAACACACCTTTCTATAGACGTGCCGTCACGATTTTTTCCTTCACCGTTTCATAGCAAATGACAATCTCGGATGAAAACTAGTTTTATTATTATTTTAAAAAATAGCATTTTAGGTAGCTAATATTTAGATGCATAGTGAAAGGAGACCACCTAACTATTATAGTTTTCGAGTTAGAGACTTTGAATATTGGTCACAAGTATTATGTTGTGGCCTTTGGGTACATCCTTAATCCTATTAAACGGCGCAAACAAACAAACAAACAGACATATTATGAGAATTTCGCATAGGAATTGACATATTTTAAGTTTCAAACAAAAATAAAAACTAAATGGTGTCGTGGGACACCAGGTAGGAACGAAGTTCCTTCGAAGTAGACATATATGATAGGACATTTAAAATACCAGCTTCTACCCGCGACTTCGTCCACGCAGACTTCGTTCCATCCATCCATCAATCCATCCATCCATCCATCCATCCATCCATCCATCCATCCATCCATCCATCCATCCATCCATCCATCCATCCATCCATCCATCCATCCATCCATCCATCCATCCATCCATCCATCCATCCATCCATCCGTCCGTCCGTCCGTCCGTCCGTCCATCCATCCATCCATCCATCCATCCATCCATCCATCCATCCATCCGTCCGTCCGTCCGTCCGTCCGTCCATCCATCCATCCATCCATCCGTCCGTCCGTCCGTCCGTCCGTCCGTCCGTCCATCCATCCATCCATCCATCCATCCGTCCGTCCGTCCGTCCGTCCGTCCGTCCGTCCGTCCATCCATCCATCCATCCATCCATTCATCCATCCATCCATCCATCCATCCGTCCGTCCGTCCGTCCATCCATCCATCCATCCATCCGTCCGTCCGTCCGTCCGTCCATGCATCCATCCATCCATCCATCCATCAAACGACACAAATAAAGAGACGTCTCATTTAACGGTTTTTTTTCCACGGATTTTTTCTTACGGTTTTACTATCACATTTTTTTCAGTTCGGTCGCCTAGCAAAATCCCTATTCTCTCCAAGCCTGCCGTAAGGAACTTCGTTCCAATATTGACAAATCATGACCGAATTTCTTTTCTTTTTATTCGTTGTCAAATTCTATAACTCGTAATATCTCGAGTCCTATGTAAAATGTGCATGTTCTGTTTTGTGAATATTGGTAGTCGCCCCTCATAAGTGTAGTTTACACTGCTGAATAGGGTTATGGATGTACCCAAAGGCCAGAACACGATACCTGTGACAATTATTCAAAGGTCTGTAACTCGGAAACTATGATAGTTGGGTATAAACTGTCTTCACTAAGCATCCACACGGCTGCTGTATATGTACCCAAGTATTATTTCAGACTTCTGAGATACTATGTATGTGTTATAACAGATAATCTGCAGAGTATAGCCCCCCTGTTGGAGAAGATGAACGAGGCGGCACAGCGACACGAGGTCAGCGGATGGGAGGGCGGCGGAAACGCTTTATACCAGTACATTAAAGTGTGCGACGAGGTATGTATTCGAGACCAGTGCTCTACCACTGAGCTAAAGACACATCATCAACTCGTCGCCGCCGTCCGCGGCACGTGTTGATAGATCCTCCCGACACGATCACCGCCCTCCTCGACCCGGGCGTCGAGAGGGCCCCCAACACACCTACACCAGCCTCAAACAGACACCGATCTCGCCGGCGAGGTCGAGGAACCCCCTCTTCCGCTCGTAGGTGCATCTTTGCACCTAGGAGCGCAGTCACTACCTCTCCCCTCACGGTAACTGCCCAAGCCGAGGTCGTGCCCTCTGTGGCGCCCTTGAGCTAGTTGCCACCCCTTTCCGCCCTTAAGGCCTTGGTTGGAGTGCACTCTGCTCTCGCCACTCCTCCGGTGAAGCTGTAAAGGTATGTACACACTTTGTGTAGGTAGGACTAGCTTCTACCTGTTTAATTAAAAGTCTTTACTTGCATATTAACATATTTAATTATAAAAAAAAACCTACGACAAGTGTCATAGATAATAAATAGTATATAGACTGCAACCAGTGTTGCCAAGAACTCAAAATGTAAAACCGTGTTTTTATTAAAAAAAAATCGAGTACAAATTAAACTACCCGCGACTTAGATTATTCAATGTATGAACAAAAAATAATGGTTAAAAAAACTTTTTTTAAACAAGCTTTTATTTAATTTCCTTTAGCTGTCGTGTTCTCCTCAGCAAGCCCTTTTATTTGATACCCATACTGCGGTATTGAAGAAAATATAACTATTCCGCCATCTTGGATGATCCGTCATATTGGAATTGTAATGAAGTCACATAGCTAAGCATGCATTGTCATCCAAAATAAGCGTGTATACCAAATTTCAGCTCAATCGAGTAAGGATAACTGATTTAAAATTCAGTTGCAAGATTCCACCCGGACATACATTGCAAGTGTTTTTTACACTAAGTCGTGGGACGCCTGGCAGATGTGAAACATACAACATAAACGTTTGTTGTTTCCGTCGTCGTGGATTTCAAAATGGACGCCATTTTCGAAATCAGCATCCTCAAAAACAATAGCAAAATTTGAGCATTATTTGAACTTCGACGGTAGCTCAATCGGTATACTGCCGGTACCCCGCGACGGGCATCTCTGGTTCAAATCCTGCCAATTAATATACTTCATTATTGCTAAAAATATTGACTCAGATGAAATGAACCTATTTGATACGACTTTAGTCAGTTTATTCAACACCCCGGCCGATAATAAATGTGAGGCTGAAGACATTGATTTAAAGGAAATTCGTTAAAGCGTTCGACCTAGTCAGCTGGTGGGTGGAGTCTAGAGAACCGGAAAAGGAAATTCGTTAAAGCGTTCGACCTAGTCAGCTGGTGGGTGGAGTCTAGAGAACCGGAAAAGGAAATTCGTTAAAGCGTTCGACCTAGTCAGCTGGTGGGTGGAGTCTAGAGAACCGGAAAAGGAAATTCGTTAAAGCGTTCGACCTAGTCAGCTGGTGGGTGGAGTCTAGAGAACCGGAAAAGGAAATTCGTTAAAGCGTTCGACCTAGTCAGCTGGTGGGTGGAGTCTAGAGAACCGGAAAAGGAAATTCGTTAAAGCGTTCGACCTAGTCAGCTGGTGGGTGGAGTCTAGAGAACCGGAAAGAACCGTCACCCCAAAAAAGTGTCATCCCAAAAAAAGCGTCGCCTCAAACATCAGTCGCTGTCACTCGCCAAGGCGCGGCATTAGATATTTCACATCAAAAAATGACTCTCAAGTCAATTAGCCTTTCTCTCCTCGATGTGTGACAATTGAAGGCTACAGTAGTGTGTGTGTGGTGTTGCCAGATCCGCGGGCTGGTGTGCGGCGCGGAGGGCGGCGCGCGCGAGGCGGTGTCTGCGCGGCTGGAGGGACTCCGCCCCGCGCTGGCCGCCGCATGCCGCGCCCTAGCGCCCTACAACCCGCAGTATGTATACTACACACAGACACACACACACACACACACCCAGACAGACACAAAGACACACACACACACACTTACTTCTCTTATACCGGGTGTAAATAGGTAGAGTACTCTTTATTATACACACCAAACAAAGAAATAATACAACATTTTTAGTTCTAAATACAGTAGAGATTTTTTTCTAGACAACCAGTCTGGTGTATCAGAAGTCCGAAATAATACGTTGGATACATATACGGTAGCTCATATGTGGATGGACTCTTACGAGTTGTAGGAATTGACGACGAAAAAAAGTTGGAAAACATATTCGAATTCAAGTGTGTACTGCTGATGCAAACGTCAAAGTATTATTTCGGACTTTTGAAACGCCCCGTGTGAGTTACTACAGTTGGTTTTGACGTGTGCGCGTGAAAATATTATTTCTGATATATGAAATGGTGTCATGTAGGACGGCGCGGGGTCGCGCGGCCCGCGCGGAGATGGGTGGGCGGCTGGTGCAGCTGGCGCTAGCGGCGGGCGAGCCCCCGCACCACCTGGCGGCCGTGCTGCACGCGCTCGCCCTGCCCCCGGACTGCACGCCCGCCGCACACAACAAGGTACTGACCACACACACACACACACACTAACACCACCTGGCGGCCGTGCTGCACGCGCTCGCCCTGCCCCCGGACTGCACGCCCGCCGCACACAACAAGGTACTGACCACACACACACACACACACTAACACCACCTGGCGGCCGTGCTGCACGCGCTCGCCCTGCCCCCGGACTGCACGCCCGCCGCACACAACAAGGTACTGACCACACACACACACACACACTAACACCACCTGGCGGCCGTGCTGCACGCGCTCGCCCTGCCCCCGGACTGCACGCCCGCCGCACACAACAAGGTACTGACCACACACACACACACACACTAACACCACCTGGCGGCCGTGCTGCACGCGCTCGCCCTGCCCCCGGACTGCACGCCCGCCGCACACAACAAGGTACTGACCACACACACACACACACACTAACACCACCTGGCGGCCGTGCTGCACGCGCTCGCCCTGCCCCCGGACTGCACGCCCGCCGCACACAACAAGGTACTGACCACACACACACACACACACTAACACCACCTGGCGGCCGTGCTGCACGCGCTCGCCCTGCCCCCGGACTGCACGCCCGCCGCACACAACAAGGTACTGACCACACACACACACACACACTAACACCACCTGGCGGCCGTGCTGCACGCGCTCGCCCTGCCCCCGGACTGCACGCCCGCCGCACACAACAAGGTACTGACCACACACACACACACACACTAACACCACCTGGCGGCCGTGCTGCACGCGCTCGCCCTGCCCCCGGACTGCACGCCCGCCGCACACAACAAGGTACTGACCACACACACACACACACACTAACACCACCTGGCGGCCGTGCTGCACGCGCTCGCCCTGCCCCCGGACTGCACGCCCGCCGCACACAACAAGGTACTGACCACACACACACACACACACTAACACCACCTGGCGGCCGTGCTGCACGCGCTCGCCCTGCCCCCGGACTGCACGCCCGCCGCACACAACAAGGTACTGACCACACACACACACACACACTAACACCACCTGGCGGCCGTGCTGCACGCGCTCGCCCTGCCCCCGGACTGCACGCCCGCCGCACACAACAAGGTACTGACCACACACACACACACACACTAACACCACCTGGCGGCCGTGCTGCACGCGCTCGCCCTGCCCCCGGACTGCACGCCCGCCGCACACAACAAGGTACTGACCACACACACACACACACACTAACACCACCTGGCGGCCGTGCTGCACGCGCTCGCCCTGCCCCCGGACTGCACGCCCGCCGCACACAACAAGGTACTGACCACACACACACACACACACTAACACCACCTGGCGGCCGTGCTGCACGCGCTCGCCCTGCCCCCGGACTGCACGCCCGCCGCACACAACAAGGTACTGACCACACACACACACACACTAACACCACCTGGCGGCCGTGCTGCACGCGCTCGCCCTGCCCCCGGACTGCACGCCCGCCGCACACAACAAGGTACTGACCACACACACACACACACTAACACCACCTGGCGGCCGTGCTGCACGCGCTCGCCCTGCCCCCGGACTGCACGCCCGCCGCACACAACAAGGTACTGACCACACACACACACACACTAACACCACCTGGCGGCCGTGCTGCACGCGCTCGCCCTGCCCCCGGACTGCACGCCCGCCGCACACAACAAGGTACTGACCACACACACACACACACTAACACCACCTGGCGGCCGTGCTGCACGCGCTCGCCCTGCCCCCGGACTGCACGCCCGCCGCACACAACAAGGTACTGACCACACAAACACACACACTAACACCACCTGGCGGCCGTGCTGCACGCGCTCGCCCTGCCCCCGGACTGCACGCCCGCCGCACACAACAAGGTACTGACCACACACACACACACACTAACACCACCTGGCGGCCGTGCTGCACGCGCTCGCCCTGCCCCCGGACTGCACGCCCGCCGCACACAACAAGGTACTGACCACACACACACACACACACTAACACCACCTGGCGGCCGTGCTGCACGCGCTCGCCCTGCCCCCGGACTGCACGCCCGCCGCACACACACACTAACACCACCTGGCTATCATAAAATTTTCGCCACTTAACCTCAGAATTCGGGCCACTTTACCTCAAGTTTCGGCCCACTCAATCACAAAATTCGGGCCACTTTATCTCAAAATTCGGGCCACATTGTTTGTCACAAAATTCGGGTCATATTAACATAAAGTTTGAGCTATTTTGCCTTGAAATTCGGGCCACTGTACCTCAAAATTCAGACCACACATGACAGGCCACCAGATCAATGACAAATCTTTGTGATAAGCTTATTAAACATTAATTATAGGAATTTCTTATAAATTGTCAAGATCCGTATCCGCGGATATACATTAACATATACATTAACATCCGGCACATTGCTAGTATTTATAAGCGTGATGTTACAGATAACCACGGAGCTCGCGGAGCGGGCGTCCGAGCTGTGTCTACAGTCCGCCTCCAGCTCGCCACTGTCCTCGCAACACAGAACTATAACCAGCTAAGATTAGATTTATAAACTATACAAAATTTATAGAAATACTAACCGACCCCGGGGATCTTTGTATGTATGCGCGGAATTTAGGAACCTTACTTATCCTCAACTGGCTTCTATCCGCGAATTCGTTCGCACAGACTTAGTTTATTCAATAGCGTTATACCGGGTGTTTCAGAAGTCCGAAATAATACTTAGACGTTTGCATCAGTATCGGGTATACAACCGAATTGTACAAAAAATTGATCGAAATTCGCTCATGTTTTTCCAGCTTTTTTTTCGTCGTCTATTTATATAACTTGTAATATCTCGAGTTCTATGTAAAACCGGTAACTACCCCCTCATAAGTGTAGTTTACACTGCAAATAGGGTTATGGATGTACCCAAAGGCCAGAACACGATACCTGTGACAAATATTCAAAGGTGCATAACTCAGAAACTATGATAGTTAGGTATAATCTGTCTTCACTAAGCATCCACATATGAACTACCGTATATGTACCCAAAGTATTATTTGGGACTTCTGATACACCACGTATATTTATAGCCTATATGTTATTCTGTATGCTTAGCTAGCATGACCGCGTAGACATATGTTTTATCTTCTTCAACTGTCAGATTTGTCGAGAAAATTACGTCTGTGAGCTGTGTCCAGTACAAAAAGCTAGGAAGAGCTCGAGATAGTAATTATGTCTACACGGTAATGTTAAGCCTACACGACCGAGGTATCGCTTCTTTAAAAGTGTAGAGACCCATTTTGAAATTTTAGGATTTAGACTATAAATCTTAAGGGTAAATTTAATAGCAGTGGTAGCCGAGTGGTCGAACGCACGCCTTGCAAATCAAAGTGTGCAGGTTCAAACCTCGGCTCGCACCTCTGGGTTTATGTGCGAATCTCATTTTCATCCGAGATTACCACATGCTATGAAACGGTGAAGGAAAACATCGTGAGGAAACCTGCACGTCTATAGAAAGGCGTGTGAAGTTCACCAACCCGCACTGGGCCAGCGTGGTGAACTATAGCCCAAAAATCTCCCTCGTATTGAGGGAGAATGTGCCCGGTATAATGGCAATAGGCTCGCCCCCCTATTACATTGGGACCAAAAATACATCGGCGAAGTGTGGGTGCAGTATGGTGCACCTCTGCCTACCCCTTCGGGGAATACAGGCGTGATGATGTAAATCTTAAGGGGTCGTCCTAACGACCATTTTTCAACAACATTATTTTTGAATTAGGTCTCTATACTTTTAAAGATGCGTTATGTGGAGAAGTAAAGGCTTTTGCCCAGGAGTGGGACATAGAAAGCCTATATTAAAAAAAAGTTAGGTACTTCGTGAAATGTCAGCTATCTCTGCCGGTGAGAATCCCTTTGAAATGTATCCAGCAGTTTCCGATCTTGATGTGTGGTTTTTTGGTTGGATTTCCATAAATTTTTGTGTCTAAATGCGTTAATATGAGCGTTCTTTCCAAATGTCTGCGACATTTGGAGACCTATTGTAAGATTCATATCTCGACTGTCATTGCTTTATTTATTATGCAGTGGTGTCAGTACGCTTGTCAAGACAAGACTTGTGTCACGGATTACCTCGATCGCTCTCCGTCTTATTACATACGAGAGAAAGAGATGTAATCAACATATTCTGTGACATAAGTCTATTCTTGGCGCACACGTTACAACTACAGGAGTGTTTTAGAAGTGCGAAATAATATTTTTGTAAAATGATTTTTCTCGACGCCAGTTTTAAAACTTGTAATATCTCGATTACTGTGCGATATTTTCGTGTGCTGTTTTGTGTAATATCAGTAGTCGCCCGTAGTAGATGTAGTTTACACTGTTAAATAGGGTTACGGATGTACCCTGAGACCACAAGACAATACCTGTGACAAACACTCAAAGGTCTGTAACTCAGAAACTATGACAGTTAGGTATAGTCTGTCTTCACTATGCCTCAATATTAAAAGTCAACTCGTTTATTTTGTATAGGCCTGCGGCACTTTTACATGCTATCAAGATATTTTCACGCTTGCAAGGCAATCCTTACTAAAGAGCTTATCACACTTCACTGAAATTAGTCGTCTTAATTCAGTCGTTACTGAATTAAGACGAGTGTAGTCGCATTTTAAGATGATATTTGAATTTGAATATATTAGAATTCGGCAAATTCCTGAATGTGATAATACTCCACTTAATTCAGTAACGACCGAAATAAGACGACTAAATTCAGTGAAGTGTAATAAGCGCACAAGCGACAAAAATACGTAAAATTTAGTTTTATATTCGAACGGCCAGATTTTTCTGCGTAGTTTGGTATATATAAATCATTTTACGAATTCTTGGCGCTTAGTAGGGATTGCCTTTGAAGCGACGATATGTTTTTTTGTATATGCTACTACCGGATAAAAGCGCGACCTCGATAAGAAGATCCGGCAGGATACTCATTACGTTAATCTTTTATTTTTTTATTACTTTACATATTATTTCGGACTTCTAATACAGCGTGTAGAAAGTTATAAATAGTCTTTGTCTATAAATTATTGATATTAGTAATAAGTACAAAATGTCGAGATATGGGTTAAAAAAGATTGTGATTATTTTGTATGTAATTTTGTTTCCTTGTTATATTTTAATTATAAATTAAGTTTAAATAAATAATTAATTAATTATGTAATGCGTCACGGAAAAATGTTTTTATCTAAATTCTCGCACTCAAGTTTATAAGTTGCAATTCGTTTACAATGGCGTTTTAGAGACCATTTAAATATAGCCAGACAACACATACTCATCGTATGATCCCAAACTAAGCAACGCTTGTACTATGGGTACCGTACAATGGACTGGGGGCGATCCCAGTTACACCCAGACTGGGGCATATTCCGAAAAGGTAAATTCCGAAATTTGTCTCATGGGAATCGAACTCGCTACCACCCGGTGCAGTGCGACGAGCGGTCTACGCTCCGACGAAGCCAGCGTCGTCAACATTTAATTTGTAGATAGATTGAAATTCCTATACAGGGTTTTCAGGAGTCCGAAATAATACTTTGACGTTTGCATCGGGTATACAACTGAATGGTAAAAAAATTATCAAAAGTCGACCATGTTTTTTCAACTTGTTTCATCGTCAATTTCTATAACTCCTATGTAAAATTTGCATGTTCTGTTTTGTGAATATTGGTAGTCGCCTCTAATAAGTGTAGTTTACACAGCACTGTAAACTACACTTATTAGAGATACATAACCCTGTTCAGCATGAACAGGGTTATGGATGTACCCAAAGGCCAGATCACGATACCTGTGACAAATATTCAACGGTCCATAATTTGGAAACTATGATAGTCAGGTATAAACTGTCTTCACTAAGCATCCACATATGAGCTACAGTATATGTACCCAAAGAATTATTTCGGACTTCTGATGCACTCTGTATAAATTTGAGTGGTGTTAATTTTTAAGTAAAATTAAATTACATTGTTAATTATTGATTAAATTGAGTCTCGTGCGCGCTAACAGAACCTCAAGCCTACTAATACAGTTATTGCAGTATCACTGGCTTAATTTCTCAGGGCATGTTTAAAATATCTTGTATCAATGGCAGCTAGAATATGACAGGTCATAATCTAGCTATCATTGATTAAAAAAATAATGGTAAGGAAGATTTTTTTAAAAACAAGCTTTTATTTAATTGCCCTTAGTTTCTCCTCAGCAAGCCCTTTCATTTGATACCCATACTGTGGTAGTGCAGAAAAAATAACTATTCCGCCATCTTGGATGATCCGCCATATTGGAATTAGAATGACGTCACATAGCTAAGCATGCATTGTCATCCAAAATAAGCGTGTATACCAAATTTCAGCTCAATCGGTTAGAGATAACTAATTTAAAATTCAGTTGCAAGATTCCACCCGGACATACATTGCAAGTTAATATAAAGCTTGTAAAATATATATTTTAGGCATTACAGGCTCTGGTGAGGCGCATCGATAAATTGTTTTGTAAAAGAGCGATAACATACTTTACCTGACCCTGTAGAATGACCACGTAGACACAAGTTTTATCTCTGAGCTGTCAGATTCGTCGAGGAAATGACGTCACACCGTGCCATGTCCAGTACAAGAAGCTCGATGCGACGTCATTTTCCCGACAAATCTGACAGTTAGAGATAAAACTTGTGTCTATGAGGTTATGCGCTGGATCGAAATTGAGCATAAATTAGCTTGCAGTGATCTCATAGTGTGATGAGATGCCCTGTCAAGGGAATGTATGTTATTGTATCGACAGTTTAAAGTTTATTTTCGCAGTTTGGCGAACGGTGCGCGCGAGTTTTGTTTATTTATAAACGCGCATATTTTGTCCGTATATATATAAATAATAGTTTAATTAAATATAATAAGTTTCAAAATAAAATTGTAATTATTGATTTGAATGAATTAAAGGATTATTTTCGAATATAAATTGTTGTTATTTGGAGATATAATCTATGACGGCTTAGTGGTTTGAGGGTACGCTGCTCGGCTCACCGCACCGGTGGTTACGGGTTTGATTCCCGGCAGCGGCAATTTCACAAATGTTTTTTTTTTTTTAAAAAACAGCCCTGTAGCCTGAAAATGACGTCACATTGAACTTTTTGTACTGGACATGACTCGATGTGATGTCAATTTCTCGACGAATCTGACAGTAAAAAGAGATAAAACTTATGTCTACGCGGTCATGCTAAGGGGGCTGGTCTGGTTGTAACTGGGATCGCCCCCAGTCCATTGTACGGTACCCATAGTACAAGCGATGCTTAGTTTGGGATCGTACGATGAGTATGTGTTGTCTGGCGATGTTTATCTATATCTACAACTTTGTATTAGTAATGAAACACAATTATAATAGATTGATAATAATTTATTATTACGTATAAAACAGTAAAATCTTAAAATAAATTATCAATGGCTGGTCGGAGACCTTCCAAACAGTTGAACAGAACTTTAGTTATACAGAGTGTGTATCAGAAACCCGAAATAATACACTTCTCATCAAAAAAATCGAAACACCTCGCAGTTTATGATTTGATAAGGATTATCAGAAAAATGTGTATATTTAGGAATAAATGTAAAATGTCATTTAATAGTGAGTAGTATGAGGTTTATAAATCCTAATGTTAATGTTCTAAATTCAAATTAAGTCTTCATAGGTTTCGTATTTTGTATGAGTAATTTTAAAAATTAGGACAAAAACAATAAAAACGAAAGTGTTTCGATTTTTTTGATGAGAAGTGTATTTAAAAAATTAAATTAGTATTGGGTAAACAGCCGAATGGTATACTTTTTTTTATCAAAAATCGTACAAGACTTTTGATATCTTAGCGAGAATTTCAAGTTCTCAGTAAATATTATTCCAAGCTGCCTCTCGTAGATGTAGCTTGAGCTGCGACATATGGTTACGGATGTCCCCCAAGACCACAACACTATACTAGTGACAAATAAAAATACATCATCACGCCTGTATTCCCCGAAGGGGTAGGCAGAGGTGCACTGTAGTACACCCACACTTCGCCGATGTAAATACTCAAATGTCTGTAACTCAGAAACTATGATAGATAGGTACAGTCTGTCTTCATTGAGCATCTACATATCAACAACCGTATATACCTTTATTATTCCGGACTTCTGATACACGCTGTATAAAAACAACACTAGCCAGTCACCGTGGCTATACTATACTGTGAAGATGTAGAAATAGTCAAACAATTTTAGCCTTAACAAGACTACCTCTAAATCACCGTAAACTCGCACTCGGTGTGCTAATTTATTTTTATATAAGTTTTATCTCCTTCAACTGTCAGATTTGTCGATAAAATGATGTCACACCGAGCGAAGTCCAGTACAAAAAGCTCGAAATGACGTCATTTTCTCGACAAATCCGACAGTTGAATAAGATAAAACATGTTGCTAAGGGTGCAAGTTTCAATCGTCACTCGCCAAAGCCGCAAACGCGTTGGCCACGGCCGTCGCCTGCACCGACTCCCCCTCCTCTCCCTCCCCCTCCTCCCCCGACTCCTCCTCCCCCCCGGAGTCAGTGTCGGAGGCGGAACTCGCCGGGCTCTGAGCGTCACCAACTAACGCTTGCACCCATTTGATGTATTTGATTTCGTCGCACGATTCGTATTTCTCTGTAACAAATTTTAAACTTCGTAAAGGCTGTAACGCACAAACGCGTCGAGGCTCACAAGACCTATCCTTGCCAATACGAAAACGAACCGTATTTACTCGTAGAAGGCGTACATTTTTCAATGAAATGTCATCCACGAGGCTAGTGATATTTACCGCTATTCAATTTATTATATCTTTATTGACGCAGAGTATATTTTAAAAGTACTCAAGTATTGTATTTTCTAGGCGTAAGGCGTCGTGACGCTCACTATAAGGCGTCGGAACATCTGAGGCGTCACGACGCTATTATGAGGCGGCGTGACGCTCACTATAATGCGTCGGATCACCAAAGGCGACACCTACGTCTATTATGAGGCGTTGGATGCTCACTGTAAAGCGTCGGAACACCTGAGGCGTCAAGACGCTATTATGAGGCGTCGTAACGCTCACTATAAGGCGTCGGATCACCAAAGGCGACACCTACGTCTATTATGCGGCGTTGGATGCCCACTATAAGGCGTCGGAACACCTAAGGCGTCGTGACGCCTATTATGAGGCGTTAGGACGCCGCTATAAAGCGTCGCACGCCTAGGTAAAATTAATAATTTGAATTTGCGTTCAACCTTTGTTATCAGTGAATCCCGGCGGTCGGAGCCAAAGACAGATCCTCCCGTCCAGAGCCATCCGCAGCAGATTGTTAGCCGCTCTGTTTGTGTCTAGCCTGAAAACAAAATATAACACTTAAATATATCTTAACGGTGAAGGAAGACATCGTGAGGAAACCCGCACGTCTGAGGGAACTTCAAGTTCTCGATAGTTGTGTGAAGTCTGCCAACTCGCAGTGGGCCAGCGTGGTGGACTATGGCCTGAATCTACCTCGTATAGAGGGCGAATGTGCCCGGTATAATGGCAATAGGCTCGCCCCCTATTACATTGGGACCAAAATACATCGGCGAAGTGTGGGCGCACTACAGTGCACCTCTGCCTACCCCTTCGGGGAATACAGGCGTGATGATGTATTTATTTTTAGTCAAGTTAGAAATATTAAGGGGGTTTTCTTGCCACTTAGTGTAGACACCCAGGGGCCCGATTTTCGTTTGATAGACATTAATGTCTATCAATCTGATAGATATTGATATCTATTAGAGATATGTCGAAACAAAAGAAAATAATAAAGAATATCTCGAATAGAGATATCTCGAATAGAGATTGATGTCTAACAAACGAAAATCGGGCCCCCGGCTTAGTTTAGGGTTGAATGCCAACATACCTGGCAGCCTTGGCCGTGAGATAGCCCCTCTTCTTCGCCCACCCATCGCAAATATCGCGCGGGGACCAGGTGTCATCACCGTCAGGGTGAGACATGCGCAGTAGCCGCGGCAGGTCCAGACGCTCCGACAGGTACCTAACAAGCATTCACATACAGGGTGTATCAGAAGTCCGGAATAATAAAGGTACATACGGTTGCTGATATGTAGATGCGGGCCGTTAGTGGATCACAACTTTATATACCTAATTGTTGTGAATGGTTCCCGCAGCTGGGCTATGGGATAGGACCCCATGAGGATTTGTATGGGTCGCGGGACCTTGGACGGGAAGACCAGACCAGGGCAGTCGCAGAGACGCACCTAGAACCCAAAAAAATTACAATATTACAAAAATATTGACATCACGGCTCGCTGTGGTGGTTTCAGCTAACTACATTTCAACAGCAAGATCTGAGCGTGGTCTAAGTCTGGACCACGTAGTCTTATGGTCGATTTCCATCTGCCGATTAAGGTTGACGATCTGGAAGGTGTTTCTATCATACTCAATACTTTGACCGTATGGTCTAGTTTAGACCATTCGATCTTATTGTCGATATCCACCTACCGAGTAATGTACACGATCTGGAGCGTATTACTATCATGACAAACACTTCGACCACATGGTCTTGTTTTAGACCACTCGGTCTTATTGTCGATTTCCACCTACCGAGTCAGGTAGACGATCTGGAGCGTATTACTATCATGACAAACACTTCGACCACATGGTCTTGTTTTAGACCACTCGGTCTTATTGTCGATTTCTACGTACCGAGTAAGGTAGACGATCTGGAGCGTATTACTATCATAACAAACACTTCGAGCACATGGTCTAGATTTTAGACCACTCTGTCTAATTGTCAGATCCGTACCTGCTGTGTAAGGTAGATGGTCTGGAAGTGCTTGGTGTGTCCCGGCGTGCGCGACACCGAGAGCAGCTTGCGGCCGGCTAGGGCGTTCAGTAACGCGGATTTTCCCACGTTGGGTTGTCCAACGCAGCCAATAGTGACTACTCCACTCTTATACCGTTCATGAACGTAGTAAGACGTATCTGCCTTCTGTATTATCGTTTCGCCTGTGACAAGAAAAAAACCAGTCAAGTGCGAGCTGGATTCGCGCACCGAGGCTTCCGTACATAAACTATGAAGGCACCGAACATTGCTCTAATGAAAATATTGATACAGAGACAAACTTAACTTTGCAGTTGGTATACCGTTGTCCCTATACAAACTAACTGTGAAATAAGTTTGTAATCGCAAAAAATCCTTTTCTAATAATAAATTTACAGTTTTCGGATGTTTTCCTTTACCTGTGCTATAAGACCTTGCCTCTTGCCCAAATTTCATGATTCTAGGTCAACGGGAAGTACCCTATAGGTCTTTGATTCCCTGAAAAATGTATTAAACACGCAACACACCGCCACATCTTTTGATTGCGTTAACTAAGAAGATTTGCGCCCACACTTCGTCGTAATATTTTTTTTTTTATGAGATAGGGAGGCAAACGAGCAGACGTTTCACCTGATGGTAAGTGATCAACGCCGCCCATGGACACCTGCAACACCAGGGGCAAATTTGGTCCCAATTTAATAGAGGGCGAGCCTATTGCCATTATACTGGGCACATTCCCCCTCAATACGAGGGAGATTCGGGCCATAGTCCACCACGCTGGCCCAGCGCGGGTTGGTGAACTTCACACGCCCTTCTATAGACGTGCGGGTTTCCTCGCGATGTTTTACTCGTTCAGCAAGTGTTCATCATTATTGAAAAAGACATTCGCACATGAAAATTATCTCAGAGGTGCGGGCCCTGGATTTGAACTTGCACCCTTTGCGTTCAAGGTGTTCTTACCGACGAGGCTACCACTACTTATTATTATTTATATAGTATAACATATAGGCTATAATATATAACGATATTGAATAACAGAAGTCGTCGTCGCGTCGAAGAAATCTATATTTTCGACACTCACCGATCTCTGGCTGTTCGTCTTCGTCGAATTCAATCTCGGTTTCATCTCGTATCTTCTTCTCCCAGGAGGAGAGGTCCACGTCTCCCTTCACTATGTCCTTGCACGCCTCCAGGATCTTGGTCGCACCCTCCGCGCACATACGCTGACGACCCTTGCGACGACGAATTTGCAGACCTATAATAATAATAATACATCATCACGCCTGTATTCCCCGAAGGGGTAGGCAGAGGTGCACCGTAGTGCGCCCGCACTTCGCCGATGTATTTTTGGTCCCAATGTAATAGGGGGCGAGCCTATTGCCATTATACCGGTCACATTCTCCCTCATTACGAGGGAGATTTTTGGGCTATAGTCCACCACGCTGGCCCAGTGCTGGTTGGTAAACTTCACACGCCTTTCTATAGACGTGCAGGCTTCCTCACGATGTTTTCCTTCACCGTTTCATAGCATGTGGTAATCTCGGATGAAAATTCTCATTTTACAACTGAATACTGACATACAACTGAATGGTCTCACCATTCAGTTGTATATCCGATACTGATGCAAACGGCAAAGTATTATTTCGGACTTCTGAAACACGTCGTATACATGAGCAATAAGCATTCTTACCACTTTTGTCGCTGGTGGCACCCCTCAAGTTGTAGCCCGGACACGAGGTAAAGTACACCACCCTGAGGCCGGGATACGCATTGGTCAGATATTCTTTCCAGGCCGCGACCACAGCCGCCGGGACCAAATCTATCTTGTTTAAAACCAATATCATGTCCTTCTTCTGATCATGAACTATGTACTTGTAGAGTGAGGGGGGGAACATCATGCCCTGGAGACCAGAAAATGAATCAGAACTTACTACTATTTTTTTATTTTTTTTATTTAGACTTTAGCAAAGAGATGTACAAAGGCGGACTTAATGCCAAAGGCATTCTCTACCAGTCAACCTTAGGGTGATGCAGGGAAAACAAGGTAGGTGCACTATAAATTTGTCAGAAATAACTTTTACTATCTTTTGTTTCACATCTGCCAGGGGTCCCGCGACGGCTCAGTTTTATTTTTACCATTGTATCTTTATTTTGTGTAGTTAGTGTATAGCCGAGTCAAGCAGTGGTAGCCGAGTGGTCGAACGCACGCCTTGCAATCAAAGTGTGCAAGTTCAAACCCCGGCTTGCACCTCTGGGTTTATGTGCGAATCTCATTTTCATCCGAGATTATCACTTGCTATGAAAAGGTGAAGGAAAACATCGTGAGGAAACCTGCACGTATGAGGGAACTTGATTAGTTCTCGATAGATGTGTGAAGTCTGCCAACCCGCATTGGGCCAGGGTGGTGGACTATGGCCTGAATCCCCCTCGCATTGAGTGGAGGCCCGTGCCCAGTAGTGGGACGTTAAAAGGGCTGTAGTTACTTTTTAGTGTATATACTCACGGCGTATCTCACGTCTGCGATCAGCAGTAGTATGTCACACATCTCCAATACGCGCCACAGCTGTCGCCACGTCTCCAGGTTCAACTCAAAGTAGGACATGTCCTTCCAATGGTCGGAGGCATGCAACTCGTCAACGTAGTTCTAAATGGAAGAATAGACATGGTTTTATTCTTCACTAGCGGTCCGTCCCGGCTTCACACCGGTTTATAATGTAGCCTATGTTACTCAGTGATAATTTAGCTTACTAACGGTGAAAGAATTTTTTAAATCGGTCCAGTAGTTTTTGAGTTTATATGGTACATACAAAAATCCAAATCCTTCCTCTTTATAATTTTAGTATAGATGTAGATTAGACAACAAGAGTCGGTTTCAGAAATAGAAAGTCAATTTCTGAAACCGAGTGTCACTTTTAGTTATCATGTGTAAGTTTTTGAAATCGATTGGCAGTATCAGAAACCGAGAAGAAAATTCAGGTATCATGTCTGTTTCAGATATCGAGATTCAATTTCAGAAATCGAGATTCAATTTCAGAAATCGAGATTCAATTTCAGAAATCGAGATTCAATTACAGAAATCGAGAGTCAATTTCGGAAATCGAGAGTCTATTTCAGAAACGTCAAGTTCAGAAGAGTCAATTTAAAAAATCAAGTTTCAAAGTCAGTTTCTAAAACTGAGTGCCAATTTCAGAAACTGAGTGTCAATTTCAGAAATCTAGTCACTTTCATAAATAGTGTGACGTCCTTACCTTGAAATACCTCTGCTCCTGTGCGTCCAGCTGGGCCGTGGTCATGTTGTAGTCCCATGGAGGCCGCTTGGGGAAGGAGACATCCTCGGGGAAGTAGTCTGAGGGGTCCACCTCCATGTCACGCCCCGACACCGGCTTCAAAGCCTTTCTGTACACCGAACAGTAATAAATAAATATCGCAAGACAATGCATACCTATTACCTACTCATCGTATGATCCGAAACTAAAGAATAACTTGGGTTGAGATTTCGACATTAGTGAGACTCGAAAATACTGACTTTACTGACCTAACTTTAAAGGCGTCGCGACGGTCACTATACGGCGTCGCGACCCTTATTATACGGCTTCGTGTCGCGACGCATTACGACGATATTAAAGCCGTCGCGACGCTCATAATTCGATGCCGATTAATGCCATAATTGACGAAAACTTGTTTTTCCGAGACTAAAATACTGACATTACTATTTTCAGAAAAAAAAACTGTATGTTAGTGACCCCCATTCAAAAACTGACTTTACTGACCAGTTTCGATCCCTGCAAGTGGTAATTATTATTGAAAATGGCATTCGTACACAAAAATCACATCAGAGACACAAGCCTGGGATTTGAACCTTTTGCTTTCAAGGCGGGCGTTTCATCAATATTGCCCGAGTGGTCGAACGCACGCCTTGCAATCAAAGTGTGCAGGTTCAAACCCCGGCTCGCACCTCTGGGTTTATGTGTGAATCTCATTTTCATCCGAGATTATCACTTGGTATGAAACGGTGAAGGAAAACATCGTGAGGAAATCTGCACGTTCGAGGGAACTTGACTAGTTCTCGTTAGATGTGTGAAGTCTGCCAACCCGCATTGGGCTAGCGTGGTGGACTATGGCCTGAATCCCCCTCGCATTGAGGGGAGGCCCGTGCCCAGCAGTGGGACATTAAAAGGGCTGTATTAGTTTCATCAATTAGGCTACCACTGCTTCTCTGTAAGGAGAGTACTCACAGTGCATCTTCTTTCTTAAGTCTCAATTCATCTTCTGTCTCCCGGTAGAACTTCAGAGCGTATCTGTTAGTATCGCGACCTCCACGCACACGAGAAGGCTGGTAGTTTACGGAGACGACGTCATATGAGTTGGTGCCTGACGGAGCTGAAGGGAAAACAATAGATTGTCATCCATAAATTTATACAATTATATTGAGACACCTAGCTGGCAGTTTGGATGTGAAATTACATTTTAGAAACCAAGTGTCATTTTTAGAAATAGACTAATTTTTGAAACCGATAGTGAGTTTTGGCAACCGAGTGTGACTTTAAGAAATCAACTGTCAATTTCAGAAAATGAGTGTGAGTTTTAGAAACCGTGGCTTATTTAAAAAAAAAACGAGTGTAATTTAAAAACCACGTTTCACTTTTAGAAACCTGAGTGTCATTGTTAGAAACCATATCTCATTTTCAGAAACCATGTTTAATTTATAGAAAACGAGTGTCAATAGGCTGCATAAAGATGTTGGATGCTTACTCGTCATTAATAATGTTTTATTCTGTTTCTTGGACTGTATTTGCTGTTTCTTGGCTTTCCCGCTGAATGGGGTCTTGCGACGAGCTTGAGGCATCTTGGATTAACCCTGTAAGATAATAAATACATTATCATACCTGTGTTCCCTGAAGGAGTATGCAGAGGTGCACTACAATGCACCCACACTTCACTGATGCATTTTGGAACCAGTATAATAACCGCAAATCTCTGGACACTAATCTACACGAAGCTCTCCACGTCGCCAAAGACAGGCACAGGTGGCGCAAGACAGTCAAGGAGAAAATAATTTCATAGGGGAATCACAACCCTCAGTAATGAGGAGCACAACTGAAGAGAATAATAGGGGGTGAGTCTATTGCCATTATACCAGGCACATTCTCCCTCAATGAGAGGTTTCATTAGAAAGGCAATAATGCAAGATGGTTTTAGACTACTAAATAGACAAAAAGTTTTTCTTTTTTAGCGTAGTAGCACACGCCGGGTATCCGCTAGTAATGTAGCAGTCGAAACAGCATAGGGACACAGAGGCCATTGACTCCTTGGCCATGAAACTCGAGATTTTATCCAGACGTCGTTGCGTGAAAAAACGCAGACAAAAACTGGATTTACGGGTACCATCGACCTACCTATATCCAGAAAAGCTTCTTGAATATATCACTTGCAGAAATTAAATTCCGGAAGGTTTATTTAAGGCGAAATAAGGTGTGTTGAATCAGATAATTGCTGGTTCGCACGAAATAGTTATCTATTTCATATATTTATGTGGTCAACATGCGGTACTATATAAATATGGAATTCCTATTGATTATACATAAGATATTAATGTGGGATACTTACCACAGCGTGGTTGTCGTGATGAAGTTGGAATTTAAACAGTTTTATGAGTTTTTAAAAGAATAATCCAAAATTCAATTTAGGAAAACTTTATAAACCCGCTCGCTCGTATCGGCAAGAATGTTCCAGATTAAAATTACGTTTGTCATTTGATTTTCTTGCTTTCTCTTTTTCTAATATGTAGCAAAAGTGAGACAAAGAGAAAGAAGAATGCAATGACTTGTCTGTTGAAGACTGGAACGCGAGAGCTTACAGCTGCATTCAGAATTTACAACTGTCATATCTTAGAACTTTTAGTAGGCATAGGCTAATCAATCGTTTTAAACAAAAAAATTGTATGGTCAGAATCAATTTTATATTCCAAAAACTTGCAATACTTTACGTAGCATGCATTTTTCGTAAACATAGAGTAAAAAATAAAACATTAGGAACGTAGCCTCTGAACGCAGCCCAGTTTGACAGTCTCCTATCGTTGTTACTGTCAAAAATCTAACCTAAAAACGTGTCTGCCAAACAATACCAAAACAAAATACACAGAGGTTTCCAGGTTTTTCAGTAAACCATTTAACTTTTCATAACAACCATGTTGCCCCTATCGCTACTACGGACCGCGCAGAACCATCCAATGCTCGTCGAACTCAAAAATGGCGAAACATACAACGGTCACCTAGTAAGTTGCGATAATTGGATGAATATCAATTTGCGGGAAGTTATTTGCACGTCCAGAGACGGAGACAAGTTCTGGAGGATGCCGGAATGTTATATCAGAGGGAGTACGATCAAGTATCTGAGGATTCCGGACGAAGTTATCGACATGGTAAAGGAGGAGACGCAAGTAAAGTCTCGGAGTAGGAATGAGGTCTCCAAGGGCCGCGGTGGAGGTCAGAACATGAGGACTGGGAGGGGAGGCAGCCGGGGCGCTTTCGGCAACCGCGGCAGGCCGGCGCCACTGGCTCGCGGCGGCGGGAACGCAGGCAGAAACCCACAGAATAAAAATAAGAAATAGTGAGAGTTGTATTTTTAATAAATTAAGAATTCGGTTAAGTTATTCGTTTGTTTTATTTGGAACTAACATATCGAGGTCTGTTGTAGTAATTTCATTAATTTTTTTTTTTATATTGACTACGCTGTTGGCCGTGAGTGACCCTAACAGCTTTACCGGAGTGAGATTTTTCTGACTAAAATGAGGAATGGCTGCATCAGCGATTAGCGCGTATTATACCAGTATTAAATAATAAATCTATGTAATGGTTTCAGAGTTACACTGAAACAAACTGACAATAAAAAACATTTTTATGTTACAAATACTGTATATACTTTCAGAGGCATTTAGAAAGACAGACACTTCCAGTTTATTCATTAGTATATAGATAGATACACAGGTGTTTCAGAAGTCCGAAATAATACTTTGACGTTTGCATCAATATCTGTTTTTTTTTTTATGAGATAGCGAGGCAAACAAGCAGACATTTTACCTGATGGTAAGTGATCAACGCCGCCCATGGACACCTGCAACACCAGGGGCATCGAAAGTGCGTTGCTGGCCTTTAAGGAATGAGTATGCTCGTTTCTTGAAGATACCTTTGTTGCATCGGTCCGGGAACACCGCTGCAGGAAGTTCATTCCACAATTTGGTGGTGCGAGGGAGAAAATTCCTGGTAAATCGCACTGTACTGGAATGCCATTCATCCAGATGGTGCTGATGGTAATGCAGTCTGTGGCGAGCCGTGCGATGGTGGAATTCAGCAGTTATAAAACTGAATGGTATAAAAAGTTTCAGTTCACCAATTTCTATAACTCGTAATATCTCGAGTCCTATATTAAATTTGCATGTTCTGTTTTGTGAATATTGGTAGTCGCCCCTCATAAGTGTAGTTTACACTGCTGAATAGGGTTATGGATGTACCCAAAGGCCAGAACACGATACCTGTGACAAATATTCAAAGGTCTATAACTAGAAAACTGAAAGTTAGTTATAAACTGTCTTCACGAAGCATTCACATACAAGCTACCGTATATGGACCAAAAGTATTATTTCGGCCTTCTGATGCACCCTGTAGATGTAAAGATAAAAACACTATGATTATTTCATCATGATTTTTAATATATAAAAAAAATATCACTCCTTAATAATACTAGTACTTAATAATAGTTACTACATAAAAGTGTAGATTATATGGCATTTTATATTTAACACTAAATGAGACACTTAAATAGTAAAGTTCCGCTCAGCTCACTGTACCAGGTGATCGTAGGTTTGATTCCCGTCGGTGGCAAATTTTGAAAATGACCTATTCAGAATTTGTCCCAGAGTCTGGGTATAACTGGGATCGCCCCCAGTCCATTGTACGGTACCCGTAGTACAAGCGTTGCTTAGTTTGGGATCATACGATGAGTATGTGTTGTCTGGCGATATTTATTTATTATGTCCATGATGGCACATTGAACAAGTAAATTGCTACTTTATCATTATACACATTAAGTTCATATTAAATGTATGGCGTTTACAACATTCTGTCCGTCATAGGTTGTATGTGAACAATATTGAGTGTGCCAGCTATGTTCTGTGGGTAGTACTGCGCGCGGTTAGCGAGTTCGATACCCGGGTAAGGATCTTCTTTCTTCACCGGTTGCATGGTCCGGGGTTGCTGTAACCAAATAATAATTAACACAAAGATAATAATGTGAAGAAATCAACATTTGTACTATATGGGTAGCTGTCCAGGGGTGGTTTAGCCGGGCGAGCCGCTGGGGTGTCACGGTGCATGCCTTGGCGATCTCGTTGCATCCCTCCATAGCGGCGGGTGGTACACCGTGGGTTTTTAGTGGGTATACCGGCAATCTGCCGGGGACTCCCACATACCCCTTCCTCCTCCCCCGAGGCTGGAAGGGGATCCATAGAGGATTTCCCCACGAAAAAAAAAAAAAACAAAAAAAAAAAAAAAAGGGGTCCGATTTTCGTTTGATAGACATCATTTCTAGAATGATAAACATTATCTCTATTTCACCATAATGTCGAAAATAATCGACCAATTATCGTCTTTTTTACGAAATGAGTGAAATGATGAAATTTAATGGAATAAGATGAGGAATGGCATCACCTGCGACTAGCGCGAGTATTTCGCCAATGTCAAGTAATTAATAGCAAGGACAAATTCAATAAACACACATCTATACATACATACAAATAAATAAAATTGGAGTGTCTGTTTGTAATATCAAAATAACACTTTTTTACCAAATGCGTACGAAAGTATATACGATACCTATAACGAAAACGCAATTTTAAATTTTTTTGTCTGTCTGTCTGTCCGTCTGTCTGTTTGTTTGAGGTAAACTTCTAAACGGCTGAACCGATTTCAATGGGACTTTCACTGACAGATAGCTGACGTTCCAATGTGTAACTTAGGCTACTTTAATTTTAGAAAAAGCATTAGGGTTTCGCGGGAAAAACATAATACCCATATTTGCGGGTAATCTCCCTAAAGTCCACGCGGGCGAAGTCGCGGGCACAGCTAGTTATAAATAAAAATGGATAATGACAGTGATAAAGATGGCGGATGAATCAATCGACCAATTACGTCGTTTGGTTTTCGACAATGTCGAATCAGAGATATAGTGTCAATCATGCGAATATTAACCCCAGGGGTCAATTCTCGTAAGATAGGCATCATGTCTTATTCGACACATGTCGAAACAAAACGAACAAACCGGCTAAGTGCGAGTCGGACTCGCGCACGAAGGGTTCCATTCCATTATCTAAAAAAACGGCAAAAAAAATCAAGTTTGTTGTATGGGAGCCCTTAAATATTTATTTTATTCTGTTTTTTAGTATTTGTTGTTATAGCGGCAACAGAAACACATCATCTGTGAAAATTTCAACTCTCTAACTATCACGGTTCATGAGATACAGCCTGGTGACAGACGGACGGACGGACGGACAGCGAAGTCTTAGTAATGGGGTTCCCGTTTTACCCTTTGGGTACGGAACCCTAAAAATACGACCAATTTGACGTTTTGTTTTGACATATTATGTCGAAGTATAGATGATGTTGACAATTCGAGAATAAAGTGTCGCTTAACCCAAAAAGCCTTTCACTCCTCGATGTCTATATCGGTTAAGTGTAGGTACAATGCTGTGCATATCTGTCTACAGGGGCGTCTCTAGCATTTTATTTGGGCAGTGAGAGATCTCAGAAGAATAAAATATTACTAAAATCGTGCTTGCGACGCTACTTATAAGGCTCCTCTTTGACGCCACACCGAATAGCGTCACGACGCTTCTTATAAGGCTCCTCTTTGACGCCACACTGAATAGCGTCACGACGCTTCTTATAAGGCTCCTCTTTGACGCCACACTGAATAGCGTCACGACGCTCCTTATAAGGCTCCTCTATGACGCCACACTGAATAGCGTCACGACGTTCCTTATAAGGCTCCTCTTTGACGCCACACTGAATAGCGTCACGACGCTTCTTATAAGGCTTCTCTTTGACGCCACACCGAATAGCGTCACGACGCTTCTTATAAGGCTCCTCTTTGACGCCACACTGAATTGCGTCACGACGCTTCTTATAAGGCTCCTCTTTGACGCCACACTGAATAGCGTCACGACGCTTCTTATAAGGCTCCTCTTTGACGCCACACTGAATAGCGTCACGACGCTTATCGGTGGTCGCCTTCGGTTTATTTTGCCCCCCTAGGCCCGCCACTGTATGTCTACCCCTACCGGACATATACGGTGTGATGATCTCACCTTGTTCTTCTTGACGGAGTCGTGCATCATCTTCATGTGCTTATAGATGCTGGTCTGCCAGGTGAAGGTGGCTGGACAAAGCTTACACTTAAAGCTCTTGGCTGTCGATCGCTTCGTATGCATGGCCCACACGTGGCCTTTCAAACGTTTCACAGTCTGAAATCATTGTGTGACCGCTGAAATTCTAGTTTTGTAAGTCGAGAAAAGGTAAGAGAAGGGAAGATAAGATAAGAACATAGATTAATTCGACACATAAGCATTAAGCCTTTTATCAGTATGAAATAATTGTGTAAATTATAGTTTATATAAGCCAAGAAAAGACAGGAGTAGAGAAGAAAAATATATCAATTCATCACATCCACCAAATGTTACTTACTTTAGTAAACGTTTTCAGTTTCATAGATGTGTAACAACTGAAATGACAGGTTTGTAAGCCAAGAAAAGGAAAGAGAAGACGAGATAAGGAGGGAGAAGAAAAAAACTAATAATACGTAATAGATATACAGGATGTTTCAGAAGTACCAAATAATATTTTAACTTTGTTTTTGATGTGATACATCTATAGGCGACGGGTAAACCTGATTTTTGGCGTGGCGAGATTTGCCGACGCTTCGCCACAACAAAATGAAATCAACCTTTTTACTTAATTCATAAAGTATAGTTTTAAATGTGGCGACGCTCAGCCACGCTATGCGATGGTAAGAAACAAAATGAAATCAACCTTTTTACTTAATTCATAAAGTATAGTTTTAAATGTGGCGACGCTCAGCCACGCTATGCGATGGTAAGAAACAAAATGAAATCAACCTTTTTACTTAATTCATAAAGTATAGTTTTAAATGTGGCGACGCTTAGCCACGCTATGCGATGGTAACAAACAAAATGAAATCAACCATTTTACTTAATTCATAAAGTATAGTTTTAAATGTGGCGACCCTCAGCCAGGCTATGCGATGGTAACAAACAATATGAAATCAAGCTTTTTACTTAATTGATAAATGCGGCCATGTTTCATGTTTCGCATCTGCCAGGCGTCTCGCGACGGCTCAGGTAATGTATTCTTAATCTCTTCATTAGACGTAGCGTAGGTACGTACCTTATAAGATTTTCCGCATATTTCACATAGATGCTCGCCTTCCAGTTCCCGTTTCTTCCCTTCATGTATGTTGTTCACGTGTGCGACCATTATTTTTGCTGTTTTGAATGCCTACGAACAGACCTATATACTAATATCATCGCACAAGTATCTGCATAATCTATAGATTTATATATATATACATCATCACGCCTGTATTCCCCAAAGGGGTAGGCAGAGGTGCACTGCAGTGTGCCAACACTTCGCCGATGTATTTTGGTCCCAATGTAATAGCAGGTAGCAGGCAGGGCGGTAGCAGTGGTAGCCGAGTGGTCGAACGCACGCTTTGCAATCAAAGTGTGCAGGTTCAAACCCCGGCTCGCACCTCTGGGTTTCATGTGCGAATCTCATTTTCATCCGAGATTATCACTTGCTAATAAACGGTGAAGGAAACATCGTGAGGAAATCTGCACGTCTATAAGTCGGCGTGTTCCATTCACCAACCCGCACTGGGCGAGCGTGGTGGACTATGGCCCGAATCTCCCTCGTATTTATTGAGGGGGGATGTGCCCGGTATAATGGCAATAGGCTCGCCCCCTATTACATTGGGAGAGTGGGTGCACTGCGGTGGAGTAGCGGGGGCAATTCTCTCATAAATGACATTATCTATAATTCGACATAAATGTCGAAACCAAATCGATCGTATTTTTTCTACAATGCAGATTGAGATGATATCGATCTTGCCAGAATTGGGTCCCTCTGCCTACCCCTTCGGGGGATACAGGCGTGATGATATGTAGATAGCTTACTTTAAAGCAGACGCTACATTGGTACTTGATCCGTTTCAAATGGTCCCAATCGATGTGATCTGTGAGACACCATTTGGTCGCAAACTTTTTACTGCAATAATTGCATTCGTGCCTGGAAACAATAAACATACGGGGCTGAGAACCTCTCTTTTTGAGGTTGGTTAATAATATTTTTATTAGTTTAATCTTATTTTGAACTAGCTGTGCCCGCGACTTCGCCCGCGTGGACTTTAGGGAGATTACCCGGAAATATGGGTATTATGTTTTTCCCGCGGAACCCTGATGCTTTTTCTAAAATTAAAGTAGCCTAAGTTACGCCTTGGAACGTCAGCTATCTGTCAGTGAAAGTCCCATTGAAATCGGTTCAGTCGTTTAAAAGTTTACCTCAAACAAACAGGCAGACAGACAAAATTAAAATTGCGTTTTCGTTATAGGTATCGTATATACTTTCATACGCATTTGGTAAAAAAGTGTTATTTTGATATTACAAACAGACACTCCAATTTTATTTATTTGTATAGATTGTAAATGATATTCGATATCAAAATAAATAAAACTCGAAAAAAAATTTTTTTGACAATATAAAAGGTGAATGAATAACCATGTGAATATTATGCGGATAATATTTTGATAATTTCGAATATTGAAGAGACGAGTGAAGAATTCAGATAAGATTCGGATATTTTCCAAATAACTTTCTGATATTTTTTCAGATAACTTACCAATATTTTCCAAATAACGTTAGGATATTTTTCGGATAACTTTCGGACATTTTTCAGATAACTTTAGAATATTTTTCAGATAACTCAGATATTTTCCAAATAATTTTCGGATATTTTTCAGATAACTTTCTGATATTTTAAGGATAACTTTCGGACATTATCCAAATAACTTTCAGATATTTTCCAAAAAACTTTCGGATATTTTAGAAATGTGCAAACTAACTGGTAGGCGTCCTCGGCGACGTGCCGCTTGCTGAGCCGCATGTGGTTGTTGTAGCAGTCCCGGCTGGCGAAGGCCTTCCCGCACGCGCGGCACTCGTGCAGCGCGCCCGCGTCGCGCTCGCGGTGATTGCGCGTGTGCCGCGCGAGGTTGCGCTTCCATTGGAACAGCTTGCCGCATATAGGACACGGGTAACTCAGACCATTGTGGATCACACTGTATGTACAATTAAAAGAGTAGGTAAGAGTATCTTGCCGGCTCTTCTCAGTGGAAGCAACATTCCGAGCGAAAGGAGAAGAGTAACCGTGGAGTTTCTATAGTTTCTTAGAAGAGTAATCATGGAGGTAGAGATACAATTCATAAGTGCCTGTATTTAGTTTTTTTTGGTTATATTTAACTTACCATTGGTAAAAGATGTTATTTTCATGCATTAAAACTGAAATTATAGCAACTTCACAACGATAGTGTTAGCTGACTTGGGGTCCAGCAGGCTTAGCATGACCGCGTAGACATAAGTTTTATCTCTATCATCTGTCAGATTTGTCGAGAAAGTTACGTCACACCGAACAATGTCCAGCACAAAAAGCTGGAAGTGACGTAATTTTTCGACAAACTAGACAGTTGAAAGTCTGAACTTATGTCTACACGGACATGCAGGGCTGTAGCTAGAGTCGAATTTGAGGTAGGGCAGCATGTAATAATACTTACACATGCGCTCTGTAACTCTTCTTAGAATGAAAAACTTTGTCGCAGCCTTTACAAGGTATATACAACATCTCTTTAGGCTTTTCCTCCTTGTTCTGGGGGAGTATTCTGAAAAAGATAAAAGGCCTAGTTGGTAGCGGGCTCGCACCTCTGGAATTATCCAAATTCATGAGCGAATGTCATTTCCAATAATCATTACCACTTGCTGAATGGTGAAGACAAACATCTTAAGGAAACCTGCACGTCTATAGGTCGGCGTGTTCCATTCACCAACCCTGCCTGTGTCAGCGTGGTGGACTATGTCCCAAATCTCCCTCGTATTGAGGGGGAGTGTGCCCGGTGTAATGACAATAGGCTCGCCCCCTATTACATTGGGACCGAAATACATCGGCGGAGTGTAATTGCACCTCTGCCTACCCCTTCGGGGAATACAGGCGTGATGCGTAGTATACTCACTTGAGATGATACTTCAGAGTCATTTTATTAGCAAAGACTTTTCCACAACAGTCGCACTGCGGTCTCTCCTGATGTGTTACGCTGCGATGATACGTCAATTTGGACTTTGAGCTGTTGAAAATAGATTTTATTTTACAACTAGTTTCGTGCCAAATTACCAAAATGGCGCTTGAGTCAATTAGCCTTTTAACTGTTGATATCATCATTATCGTATTTCGAACTAACTTTAGCCAAATTCATATCACCTTTTAGCCAACTTCATATCATCATTTCCTTACTTCAAATTAGTTTTGGCCAAATTCATATCACTTTTAAGCCAACTTCATATCATCATTTCCTTACTTCAAATTAGTTTTAGCCACATTCATATCACCTTTTAGCCAAATTCATATCATCACTTCCTTACTTCAAATTAGTTTTGACCAAATTCATATCACCTTTTAGCCAACTTCATATCATCATTTCCTTACTTCAAATTAGTTTTGACCAAATTCATATCACCTTTTAGCCAACTTCATATCATCATTTCCTTACTTCAAATTAGTTTTAGCCAAATTCATATCACATTATTACAACTTTATACCATTTTAAAAACATGTTTTAGCTGCTTTATACCCTATTAAATATAGTTACTAATCTTAACCAAAATTACTTTGAATTATATCTGTAAAGCAGACTACGCTATAATATAGTATATAGCTCATAGCACAACAATATCGCGCACCATACATTGTTATGGCCACGTTCACACTGTACTGTACTATATATTATTGGCTTTGTATGGTGCTCGATATTGTTGTGCTATATATTATAGCGTAGTCTTAATCACCTGAATACACTCCCGCAAGTGTGGCAGGTGTGTTGCGCCGTTGTCGACGCGTGCGTGGTGACGTGCCGCGACATACGTCGCTTGAGCGCCGTTCTCGCGCCGCACTCGCCGCAACTGTACGCCACGAGGTGGAGCGCGCGGTGGCTGGCCACGTTGTCTTTGGTCAAGAAGTACGCCTTGCAGACGTCACATTGGTGGCAGTCTTCACCTTTCTGGGGGATTTCTAGATATCCATCATCACGCCTGTATACCACGAAGGGGTGGGCAGATCCGCGCAATGGATATTAGGGAATTTTTTGTTTAGTTTTATTTTTATTTTCCATTAACCGTTTGCTATTTTATTGTTATTGACATGGTTATTTTAAGACAAGTTTACTTTTATGATAAATATTTTATTACTTTTATTCAAATAATAAAGACTGGGAAGAAATCATTTAACTAACACATTTATAATTGGCACTATAACACATTTATATTATATATATATTAATAAAATAACTTATATTAATAAGGCAATAGGCTCGCCCCCTATTACATTGGGACCAAAATACATAGGCGAAGTGTGGGCGCACTGCAGTGCACCTCTACCTACCCCTTCGGGGAATACAGGGGTGATGATCATGATGTATTTATATTACATTCGCACATTAAAATTTCGCAGCAGACCACGCCAGGAACACCATCAGCCTGGCAGGAAGTTCATCCCTTCACCTCCAAAAGTACTTACAGGCTGGTGTTTCCCGTTCCTATGGTCCTTCATGAGTTTTCTGGTGTTGAACCCGATGACGCAGTCCTCGCATTTGTACTTCAGACCCTGGAACTCTTCGCTGGCGACGTCATCAGCTCGCACCGCCCACATCTCCTCCTCAGACATGGTGTAAAGCTGGACCAGCTCCTCGGGCAAGTTTTTCAACTTCCGCAGCTTACGTTTGGCCTCTCTGGTTAATTTATCCTGTAAGAATTAATCTACAAATTATTATTCGGATTTCTGATACAACTGTGTACAAATCCCCAACATTAACCACACCAGACCCGGAACTACGATTGTTTTTTTTGAACTATGATATATCGGGTGTTTCAGAAGTCCGAAATAATACTTTGACGTTTGCATCAGTATCAGGTATACAACTGAATGGTATGAAAATTTGACCACTATGTTTTTTTCAACTTTTTTTCGTCGTCAATTTCTATAACTCGTAATATCTCGACTCCTATGTAAAATTTGCATGTTCTGTTTTGTGAATATTGGTAGTCGCCCCTCACAAGTGTAGTTTACACTGCTGAATAGGGTCATGGATGTACCCTAAGTCCAGAACACGATACTTGTGACAAATATTCAAAGGTCCATAACTCTGAAACTATGATAGTTAGGTATAATCTGTCTTCACTAAGCATCCACATATGAGCTACCGTATATACACCCAAAGTATTATTTTGGACTTCTGATATACCCTGTATATTAAAAAGGCTAAATTTGGTTTCTTCGCTTGCACTTTTCATACCTTAATCCGATTTTTATCATTTTTTTTTCTCTTGACGCGTATAGTTTCATTGCCATCTCTTTCCTTTAGTTTGGACAGCTGAACATCATCGTCTGACGTCAAATTATTATCTTCGAATGAGGCAAAGTCGTCATACTGCAAACCTCCGGGTGATTCAACTTTCACTGGGATTTCTGTAACGCACAATAGTGCATCATCACGCCTGTATTCCCCGAAGGAGTAGGCACAGGTGCACTGAAGTGCACCCACATTACGCCAATGTATTTTGGTCCCAATGTAATAGGCGGCGAGCCTATTGCTAATATACCTACCAGGTACATTCCCCCTCAATACGAGGGAGATTAGTTTATGTTGGAAGGATTCTTTACTAGTCCTGTATAGTCCACCATGCATGCTAGACATATACGAATAAATATAATTTTCGAGTTCTTTGGAGGAAAACAGTAAGGTTAGGTAAGTTAAGGAATACCAAAGTCAAAAAGAGACTTGGTAAGGCTTACCAAAGTCGAAAAGAGACTTGGTAAGTGTAAGCAACCCAAATACGAAATTGTCACGTAGGTATATACTGTGTATGTGTGTGCAAATAAAGATGGCCGAGATCTCGTGGCCACCCGTGCGCGTTGCGTGACGTGAGCACAGTATTTAGTCGGTCGAGCCGTAGACGCGCTACCGGCAGGACGTGCACTGCCCCGCGCCAACGAGACCGCCACGTGGGCGCTTCGAGAGACTTACTGTTACCCCTTCGTTTTTTATTTATTTGAACCCTAAAACACTATAGTAAGGGTTACCAAAGTCGAAAAGAGACTCGGTAAGGTATACCAAAGGCAAAAAGGAACTTGTTAAGGCATACCAAAGTCGAGAAGACTCTTGGTAAGGTATACCAAAGTAAAAAAGGAACTTATTAAGGTATACCAAAGTTGGAAAGAGACTTGCTAAGGCTTACCAAAGTCAAAAATACACTTGAAGACATACCTAAGTCATAAAGAGTCTTGTTAAGGCAAAAGAAGTCAAAAAGAGACTTGGTAAGGTATACTAAAGTCAAAAATATATTTGTTAAAGTATATGCACGTTAAAATAAGACTTATTGAGACTAACCAAAGTCAAAAAGTTTGTCATCCTCCTCTTCCTTAATATCATCATCTTTTATATTGGTTGACTCTTCCACGGGCATTAAAGTTTCATTTGGAGATAAATTTGTATAATTGACTTCTGAAATGCCTAAACATGTCCTGGCGTGTGGCATAAAGTCGTTCGGGGAGTCCAGATATACATACTGGAACAAAGTTGTGTATGATAATTTGAATTCTAATCATTAGAATTTAAAAAAGTTAACAGATGGTGCCAAAAATGCAGTTTTGTTTATGGCCAAACTATAGAATTGTTAGAAAAGTTGAACTTTTAAATTGCTTTTTCTCAAAATTCATTAATTAGGCCATTCCCTGTTGTTTGCCTGTACCCTTCAATTAAAGTGGAATTGAGGTAACCATGGAGTTTCTTAACCATTCTTCTCCATAGGTAATGCATTGCGAATGGGTGGTAGAGATACTATAGTTATTTTGTTTATTGATAATTCATAAGTACCTACCTGCAAGGCAATTCTCGCACAAGCAACATCATCTCTAATTGGACATATTATGTTGAAACAAATACATCATCATCACGCCTGTATTCTCCGAAGGGATAGGCAGAGGTGCACTACAATGCGTCTACACTTCGCCGAAGTATTTAAGTCCCAAAGTAATAGGGGGCGAGCGACCATTATACCGGTCACAATCCCCCTCAATACGAGGGTTATTTCAGGCTATAGTCCACCACGCTGGCCCGGTGTGGATTGGTGAATTTCACACGACCTTCTATAGACATGTAGGTTTCCTCACAATGTTTTCCTTCACCATTCAGCAAGTAATTATACTTCTTTTCTATTCAAATCTCTAAGAAAATATAGTGATATGGGTTGTGTTACTTACCTTCTTTGAATAATCACTGAGAAAATCGTATGATGACAATATTTGTTCGCGAAATCTCATCGCATTCTTCACAGCGGCAGAGCACTCCCAGCAGACGAGTATTTGTAGCCCATCTGGCACCTTGAATAGGTTTTTAAACAAATATTTCATTGCTAAAGTAGAAATAAAAAAATCGCAGCAAAAAAAAATAGTATAATGGCGGATCCAAGGATTTTTGTTCTTTGTTTACATAGTTTGTTATCTACTTTATGTATTGAACTACGCAATTATATAACTTAATGATGTTCAGCAAGTTATTTACATTAACTTTATGACTAGTTTATATTAAATAAATGCATCTTACATCAATATCGGCTAGTAAACGGTAGCATTCTTTAACGTCTTCGTGATATCGCATTTTACGATTATAGTTCAGACAACCCACACAAATGCCATTTACATTGTATCCTTCGATGTTTATGTCGATTTCCTTCATTTTTGAAACGGTTTTTAGTACAATTTTGTCCAAATATATTTATTAACAAAGGAAGCTTCATTCCTTTCTTTCGGCCATTTTGATTTGTCCGGTTAAGCGTTTCATTTTACTATTGATATTAAAAACATATTATGAATATCATAAAGAAGTATAGCTGAAAATAAATTACATACAAACATAATATTATAGCGGCAACTAATAGTAACCCATGCTATTTTATTATAGTATTTTTATATAGATAGGTACCGAGGTAGTCTCACCTATTTCACAGCAAAGTGAAACTTATTGCGTGGAACGAAGTGTAAATCTTGACAATCCTCTCAGAAGTGTTTCCACTTACGATTTCCATTTTGCCCTAGTTTCTTTTGAATTTATCCCTAAAATTCCCTGAACTACTTTCATAAATCCTTTATTTAGGGAGCATACTAAAATACAGAAAATAAACCACAGCATATAATTTAATGTATACAACGAAAATATTGACTAATTGATGCCGCTATAACGTTAAACATATCAAATCAAGTTCCTATAACAACGATAATAGTACAATAGTATGGTAAATACAAACTTTAGGATTCTGGGGAATCCCTTACGAGAAAATCAGTGGTTTAGTCTATGGTTTACTTTACTACAGGGCTACCAGTATAGGTTTTGATTTTACCCCGAAATTCCCTAAAAGTGGAAACAGCAAGAGTTGCGAGTTGCAGCTGAAAATATTAATTTTGCGATTTCTCTTTGCTACTTAAGCAAATACGCTTTAGCTATCTTTGTTTAATGTTAAAAACCCTTTTTTACAAATGTCTTCTACGTCATACGAAATCAAATCAAGCAATCACTCAATCTAACAGTCTTCAGAATTGGCAGTATGGGTAAACTCCCTCGCCTGTCCTATTGGACGAATTATACTACAATAGTAGTGATCTGTGACCACTAACTACTACTCATTAAAGCAAGCAGTGTTTTGTTCGCAGCCATTCGCAGCCAGGTTGTTGTTTTCGATGAAATTTTGGTAGATAAATCATAAAAAAAGTATTAATTAAACATTGAAAATGTTTCGCTCACCCAAGGACACCATTAGGGTTCCCGAGAAGGAAGTAATTGACCCAAAAAAGTGTTACAATTGCGATATTTGTGACGCTGGCGGTTGGACTTCCGAAGCTGACGTTGATATCCACAGAAAGAAGGTCCATAAAATGAAATTACTCACTTTATTGAAAAACGGGGAACATATGTGTACTGTAAGTATACTATTAACTTTACAATGAGCCATGGTTACGGGACTTTCGACCTGTTAATTATCATTGAAGTACAAGTACAAGCCAAGGTGCTTTTTCAAGTTTAATTTCGACTATATTTCTTAACTATTGATCTAAGCTTACTCCTGGCACGACTATCACGTCTTGGTGTGGTGTCTCATTCCACTGGGTGGTTACAGGATCGAATCTGAAACTGATTCAAATATCCAATTTCCTTTTCGGAATTTGCTTCAGTCTGGGTGTAACTGGGATCGCCCCCTGTCCACTGTACGGTACCTATAGAACAAGCTTTGCTTATTTTGGGATCAAACGATGAGTATGTGTTGTCTGGCGATATTTGTTTATACAAATCAAAGTACCAGGAGAGCATACCTGTCGAAGAGGTTGATAGCGTTGATGTGTAACTGGGATCGCCCCCAGTCCATTCTACGGTACCCATAGTACAAGCGATGCTTAGTTTGGGATCATACGATGAGTATGTGTTGTCTGGATATGTTTATTGAGTATTAAGTTTAGTTATTGTGGCTAATAGTCTACTGCAGTAGCCAAGATTGTAGAGACCTCATGAATCATCAATAAACTAAATCTAATAATCGTGACCTCTACCACGCATTTGGTATGTATCTCCTATCTAGAAGAATTGACAAGAAACTCCATGGTTACTCTATACTAAATGGATTATTCAATAGGTACCTTACAATTTTGATAAAAAATATTGTACTACCCACAACTCCATACACACAGACTTTGATTATTATTTATATATTATAGCCTATATTTTATTGTGTTGTCTAAACAATAAAACAGTAAAGTTTTGTCAAAATGGGTTGTTGTACATTCGTCACAAAGTAAATTCGTCACATCCATTAAAAATATATGTTAATTTGTCACAAGCAGATAAGAGTTATTGTAAATTCGTCACAGGTCTACTTTTTACATTATTTTTGCATAAAGTACCGGTAGCAGACAAAGCTAATAGTTTCTAGCGCTCGAAAATTTATTGCAAGCCGTATCGGATAACAACACAGTACAGTGACTGATTTTTCTGCTGTCTGTACGAACAAAAATAATGTGACGAATTTACAATAGTCAAAATTGGTATATTAGTAATTTTCTTAAAAATAAAGAATTGTGGCGAATTTACACATCCTTTTTTCTGTGGCAAATTTACTTTGTGACGAATTTACAACAACCCGTCAAAATCAGTGCAGTCGTTTTTGGGTAAAAGAGTAACAAACATCCATCCATCCTCACAAACTTTCCCAATTATAATATTAATAGGAAGGATGTACTAGATTTTTAGGGTTCCATACCCAAAGGGTAAATCGGGAACCCTATTACTGAGACTTTGCTGTCCGTCCGTCTGCCTGTCACCAGGCTGTATCTCATGAACCGTGATAGCTAGAGAGTTGAAACTTTCACAGATGATGTATTTCTGTTGCCGCTATAACAACAAATACTAAAATACGGAATAAAATAAATATTTAAGGGGGCTCTCATACAACAAACGTGTTTTTTTTGCCTTTTTTTATAGATAATGGTACGGAACCCTTTGTGCGCGAGTCTGACTTGCACTTGGCCGGTTTTTTACCTATGATAACCTTGCATATCCTAATAATCCTGAAAAATGTATTTGAATTGTTACAGGTATGTGTGAGGCAGCAGAACAGCTCTTCGGATTTAATAAAACACGTAAAAACTAATCATCTCTTCACGCCAGCAAACTCTTCGTGTGTCGAACGTGAGATATTTATCTGTGATATCTGCAACCATATGTTCTTTAACAAGAAGCTGTTAATAGCACACCTGCAACATTCACATGCTCACCAACTCAACAGGAAGACAGTCCGAATTGAATGCCCAAAGTGTTTTAAAATGATAAAATTCAGAGCGTTTTGGCTTCATTTGATTTATCATGATGCATTAACCGTCTCCACCTGCCCTATCTGTCTTGAATTCTTTGAGAACAAGGAACGAATGATGCAACACATTAGGAGTCACAAAGGCTACTACTATTGCAGTATATGCAACGACACAATAACCAGAGAGAAACTATTCAACAATCATCTAATGAGGCATCATAGAACCAACTCTATGGATGTCAAAAAAAATCAACAGAAGGTGTCCAAATATTTTTTACCCGGCAAGAATTTTAATAAGATTATACCGAAGATAAGTAATATATTGAAAGGTATACCGATGGCCAGTGTGATTCAAGTGTGTGTGATGTGTCGGGCTATGTGTGTGAGCAAAGAGGAAATGAGACGGCATATATCTGAGGAGCACGCGCCAGAGAGAGAGGCGAAACAAAAGACACTTATGTGTGCGTGCGGCGAAGTATTTCTCATCAGTGTACTGTTGAAACATCATGTTTTTAAATTGAAAGGCAACCATAGAGCTCTCGGTGAGTTTGACATACTTAGTGATGTAACCTTACCTGTCGAGAGTGTAAAGCCATTTTTGGGATCCATCCTTTACCAACTTTGTTTATTTATAATGTCAGTGAAAGGCAATTTGACTTGAGCGATTTTTTTAGGGTTCCGTGTACCCAAAGGGTAAAAGAACTAATATTCTGTTTTTTAGTATTTGTTGTTATAGCGCCAACAGAAATACATCTGTGAAATTTTCAACTCTCCAGCTATCACGGTTCATGAGATACAGCCTGATGACAGACGGACGGACGGACGGACGGACAGCGAAGTCTCAGTAATAGGGTTCCCGTTTTACCCTTTGAGTACGGAACCCTAAAAATGCTCAAAAAATTCCCAATGCTGTTTGTTTTAATACTTTTGATCCTGACTGCAATTCATGACCTGATACTTTTTTTTCCAGAAGAGAATGAGATACCTAACCAATTGGATGATAATTGTTCCTCAGTTATGGGTATATTTGAGAGTAAGTCTTCTTCTTTTTCTGACAGGGCCCACGAATTTTGCCGCATGGGGTCAATGATATTCTATAGTCGTATTTTTAAATAGACGAAGTCAACTGACAGTAGCTAATGTCACTTTGTAAATAATGTTGTCATATTTAAAGTAATAGTGATGCGTTCAGTTCTCGTTCAATCTGATGAATGAACAATGAGTGTGAATAGTTAATCATTTCAAACTATAAAAGACAATCGAGGCGATTTCATTCATTCAGGAGTTTTTTCAATCATTCACTTTGTCACAACACTATTTTTATTTCATCAAAAACTGAAAACACAGCAAACGTCAGTTGACTTCGTCTAAAAATCCGACTAGTCGTATTTTTAATTAGACGAAGTCAACTGACAGTAGCTAATGTCACTATGTAAAATAATGTTGCCATATTTAAAGTAATAATGATGCGTTCAGTTCTCGTTCAATCAGATGAATGAACAATGAGTGTGAATAGTTAATCATTTCAAACTAAAAGAAAATCGAGGCAATTTCATTCATTCAGGAGATTTTTCGTCATAAAAGTGTTCCGCGTAACAGCGGCAGCACACATACACACTTTTCATTCATTTTACATTTCACAACACGTAGAAATGTGCAAAAGAGATTGCATGATAAAACCAACGAGAAAAAAAGAGATAGCTAGTGTTGTCACTTGCGCTTGTGATGTAACATTCATCTGTCAACGAATACGTCCTAATTAGGACACCACCCACCCACCCTAGTGGAAGGTTTTTGAACAATTATTTAATGCATTTAGTTAGACCGACACTTTTACATTTTTTTCCCATAGGAGATTGCCCTCCTTTAATTCTACCCTCCATAGTTTCTATGGATAACCCAAAATGTTAGACCTCACTCTTCGTCATGCTCTGCGGCGATTTTTTTGAAGGTTGGCAATAATTATTTATATGAGATCAGCCATCTTAGTCTTAAGATCAAGTACTATGCGATTCAAATGAGAATAGGATCGACTTTGCGCCATATTGTGTGTGACGTGAAAAAACGAATTATGACTTTAAATAATTAAACATTCTATTAATAAAATTTACCAATAATTTAACCTTTTTATTTATATTTGATGTGGGTACTATTATTATTGATATGCAAATAAGAATTTTGCAAACCATACTTTTCATGTGACATTTGACAGATAGAGCTAATTGACATTCCTATTCTTATTTGGATCGCACAGTAAGTACGTAAATTGATTCATCCGCCATCTTTATCACTGTCATCATTCATTTTTATTTATTATGTGTATTTATTGAATTTGTCATTGCTATTAATTTCTTGACATTGGCGAAATACCCGCGCTAGTCGCAGGTGATGCCATTCCTCATCTTATTCCATTAAATATCATCATTTCGCTCATTTCGTAAAAATAAGTACGTAAATGTCAAACTATTATTATTATTATTATGAGTCTATAACGTCCCACTGCTGGGCAAAGACCTCCCTCCCCTTCCTCCATTCATCTCTATTTTGAGCCAAAATAGGCCACTCCTTTCGATGGGAGTCTAGTTCATCCCGCCATCTCCTTCTGGGTCTGCCGCGATGTCTTCTTGCATTGCTGGGAATCCACTCTGTAGTTATTTTGGCCCATTGTTGTTCTGACATGCGGCAGATGTGTCCAGCCCAGTTCCATTTTAGCTTGGCAGCTTTTTGACCTACGTCAGTAATTTGTGTCTTGGTGTCAAACAATATAAACAATCAAAACTAATATGGCGGATAATTTACCGCAGCGCGGGTTCCTTATTACTATACTACCTCCATGGTCGTCATCAATATGATTGTCTTATTTGGTTACAGGTGAACAAATCGTCAATGAAGGTCTTGACGTGACATCGGATTCAGATAGTTCACCATAATTTATGTCTTAACGGCTTGGTGTAGCAGCTACCAGCTGGTTCGATTCCCGGCTGCGGCACATTTCGAATTATCCCGGTCTTGGTGGCACCTAGTCCACAGTACTTGTGAGCATACGACTAGTATGTGTTGTCGAAAACCTATTATACAACGTACAGGTGTATCAGAAGTCCGAATTAATACTTTGGGTACATATACGGTAGCTCATATGTGGATGCTTAGTGAAGACAGTTTATACCTAACTATCATAGTTTCCGAGTTATGGACCTTTGAATATTTGTCACAGGTATCGTGTTCTGGCATTTGGGTACATCCATAACCCTATTCAGCAGTGTAAACTACACTTATGAGGGGCGACTACCAATATTCACAAAACAGAACATGCACATTTTACATAGGACTCGAGATATTACTGGTTATAGAAATTGTCTACGAAAAAATGTGGTATAAACATTGTCGAATTACGATACTTGTTTTTATACCATTCAGTTGTACTATGCGATTCAAATAAGAATAGGAATGTCAATAACTTCTATCTGTCAAATGTACTTGAACAGTATGGTTTGCAAACAACCAATTTGCATATCAATAATAATAGTCAAACATCAAATTTAAAAAAGTTTAAATTAGTAGTAAATTGTCTTAATATAATATTTAATCATTTAAAGTCATAATTCGTTTTTTAAAACCATACCATCACCTTTTTATTTTAATTTTTGGCGCAAAGGCCCAGATGCCATGTCAAAATTATTAAAGAAAAGAAAACAAGTACGCCAGTCGCCATTTTGTCGTTGCTAGTGTGATTCGTCGTGCGACTGAGTGCATTTTTCACTCAACCTTTGCAAAAAATATATTTAAGAAATATCTTCTTTTGCTCGCCTTACCTAACTGGTTAGAATTGACAGCTATTACGTCAGAATATGGCGCAAAGTCGATCCTATTCTCATTTGAATCGCATAGTATACTCGATAATGATGCAAACCACAAAGTATTATTTCGGACTTCTGAATCACCCTGTATAATAGCTTTGTAGAATACATTTGTACTGCAAAAAGGTGTCGTAGATAGTTTGTAGAAGGATTTAAGTTGTTATACATTTATTGGGTTAGTTGCTACGGCTAGTATTCCGTTGGTAAGACGGTACCCTTTCATAGTCGATCGTGTGTTAACCCAAAGCAATTGAATTTAATTGGGTTATATCAGTAAATCACATTTGTATGTAAATAATACCTAAGTATTTAGTTATAGTAATTATATTTTTTATTAATTTAGTTTTTTATTTAACATAACTCCCCCTACACACGGTCGATACGGGCCTCCACGTAACGAGAGTGCGATTATCGTAATGCTTCAAAAATGCTATTTTTTAAGTAGGAAAGTTCTACATTTCTAATGATTAAGCAGTGGTAGCCGACTGGCCGCTCTGCAAATCAAAGTGTGCAGGTTCAAACCCCGACTCGCACCTCTGGGATTTATGTGCGAATCTCATTTTCATCCGAGATTATCACTTCCTGAACCTGAAACCTGCACGTCTGAGGGAACTTGTCCAGTTAGATGTGTGAAGTCTGCCAACCCTATGGCCTGAAATCCTCCTCACATTGAGGGGAGGCCCGTGCCCAGCAGTGGGACGTTAAAAGGGCTGTAGTAGTAATGATTTTGGTAAGGACTATTGAGAGGTGAAAGGCTTTTTGACTTAAGCGACAATTTTGGGCGATATTGACTTGTATACATATTTGGAATCAGCAATTTTTTCTGCGTCGAATGAGTATGCTCTCCTGTAAAGTTAAAAAGGTCGCTTGAGTCAGATTGCATTTCGTCTCTCGATATGGTACTATGGAAGTAACTAAGATTGAGAAATTATACTTTTTTCTCTCGTTAAAGCGGGTTTCAGACTACGCTATAGTATACAACAATATCGCGCACTATACAAAGCCAATAATATATAGTACAGTACAGTGTGAACGTGTCCATAACAATGTATGGTGCGCGATATTGTTGTGCTATGAGCTATATACTATATTGTGAACACTTGTGGGTCTTGTGGTATAAGACGGTTCAATAATTAATACTTTCAATTAATTATAAATACTTTTATTCCGACAGCGTACTTTTTACAAACTTTTCCAACTAAAACTGCCGCCATATTGGCGCGTCCCCACCCGCCTTTTTACAAAATTAATTAGAAGTCAGATTACCAACTAATAAACTTAAATTATTGTTTACAACGCCAAAAATTATATGATAATTAACTAAATTATGAATTATAGATATAATAATGTATGGGTAAATCACTAAAATATCATTGAGAGTGGTTGTTATGCGTCACAACCGCAGGGCGCCTATGTGTTTCTTGATAACAATATGCTATTATATTATAGCGTAGTCTGAAACCCGCTTAAGTTGTTTATGATAAAATTGAAGTATTATTGTAGAAGGTAATTTAGTAAGTTTAAGTATATATTTTTATTTTCTAATTAAGCTTCGTGGTACCACGCTTTACCCAAATATGTTTTTGGAGGCGTCCATACTAGCACCAGTTTCATGGTTCGTCACACCTGGAAAATTAAAAAGAATATTAAGTACATTATCATAACGCCTGTATTTCCCAAAGCGGTTGGCTGAGGTGCACCGCAGTGCACCCACTTTTCGTCAATGTATTTTACCCCCAATGTAATAGCGGGCGAGCCTATTGTCATTATACCGGGCACATTCCCGCTCAATACGATGGGGATTCAGGCCATAGTCCACCATGCTGGCCCGGTGCGGGTTGGCAGACTTCACACATCTATCGAGAACTAGTCACGTTCCCTCAGATGTGGAGGTTTTCTCACGATGTTTTCCTTCACCGTTTCATAGCAAGTGATTTTCTCGGATGAAAATGAGATTCGCACATTAGACCCAGAGGTGCGAGCCGGAGTTTGAACCTGCACCTGCAAGGCGTGCGTTCGACCACTCGGCTACCACTGCTTATTTCAAAAGAAACGATTTTTTTAGGGTTCCGTACCCAAAGGGTAAAACGGGAAACCCTATTATTACTGAGACTTCGCTGTCCGTCCGTCCATCCGTCCGTCCGTCCGTCCGTCTGTCTGTCACCAGGCTGTATCTCATGAACCGTGATATTTAGAGAATAGAAATTTTCACAGATTATGTATTTCTGTTGCCGCTATAACAACAAATACTAAAAAACAGAATAAAATAATTATTTAAGGTGGCTCCCATACAACAAACGTGTTTTTTTGCCGTTTTTATAGATAATGGTACGGAACCCTTCGTGCGCGAGTCCGACTTGCAATTGGCCGGTTTTTTTTACAAATTGTGTACCGACTTACCTGTCAAAAACTGAATGTAATATTTAAAACATTGTTTGAAGACAGGTACTTACAACCTGTCTTCAAACAATGTTTTAAATATTACAAAAATGCATAAAACTTCCTTTAAAGGACTCACCTTTGGATGACTTCACAATACCAGATAACAGGTCTCCTGAAGCGGCTGTATCATGGGTCGTCGGTGCTGCAGCAATTGAGGGGACCTGCATTTGCCATTTGCCATTGACCACTGATTTGTCCAGACTCATACCTGTCGGCGTAAATACAACAATTGGCCTGTTATAAACACAAGAATAATTTGATTATCTGATTATTCTAAAATCGTCAATCGATTAATTTGAGTTTGTTAAGATGTGAAATTAACGTTAAACAGCATGCCATTATTTTACTTATGGTAATTCTAACACAACCTAAAAACTTAAGAACACGGCCGCACTGTCGGCGCTAGGGCATTCGTGCTCGACCTGTCGTGCAGTACGGACCTCCTTGAGACGTCGTTACGCTGCCTGTCGACTATAAGCTTACCAGATATGTGTGATATTGTCTTTCAAAGACCCAAAACATGAGTCATCATCAGGAATCCAACAATGGTGACGTCAGCGGTGCTAACGTCACACTCTTTAAAAACACTAAAGACGTTCCTACTCCGTCTTACCTCAACATAACCAAGTAAGTATTCAAAGATTTTAATTTTTAAATTACTATCAATGATAGATTATCTCATTACTAGTTCCGTTAGCCACCCTTTAGCTTAGTAGGCTGACGTCAATCTAACTCGAAACGTCTCGGTCACGAGGACGACCCGTCTACCCAGTAGGCTATTAACGCTTAAAATACTACGAGAGCCAGAGCTCGTAATTGCCGGCGGCGACAATTAGAGGATTTAAATGCGACGCGGCTTTTAAAAATAGCGTTCGGACGCTATTTTTAAGTGTTTTCGAATTGAGAAGAGGCCAAGGTCGGAATGAAGTATGTATGTAATGTAATAGTGGGCGAGCCTTTAATACAAGCGTTGCCAAAACATCTGCACTATACAATTATTGACGCCATTCGTTTAAGGTACCTATTGAATATATGTACTTAGAAACTATATAATACTTTTATCATTATAATTACCTGAATCATTTGATGACGTTAACCCATTTCCAGGTGGTGTGGCGCTAGTAGGTGTCGTTAACCCATTTCCAGCTGGTGGTGCGCTAGTAGGTGGCGTTAACCCATTTCCGGGTGTTGGAGCACTAGTAGGTGTCGTTAACCCATTTCCAGGTGGTGTAGCGCTAGTAGGTGTCGTTAAGCCATTTCCAGGTGGTGTAGCGCTAGTAGGTGTCGTTAACCCATTTCCAGGTGGTGGAGCGCTAGTAGGTGTCGTTAACCCATTTCCAGGTGTTGTGGCGCCAGTAGGTGTCGTTAACCCATTTCCAGGTGTTGTGGCGCCAGTAGGTGTCGTTAACCCATTTCCAGGTAGTGGAGTACTAGTAGGTGTCGTTAACCCATTTCCAGGTGGTGGAGCGCTAGTAGGTGTCGTTAACCCATTTCCAGGTGGTGGAGTGCTAGTAGGTGTCGTTAACCCATTTCCAGGTGTTGTGGCACTAGTAGGTGTCGTTAACCCATTTCCAGGTGGTGGAGTGCTAGTAGGTGTCGTTAACCCATTTCCAGGTGTTGTGGCGCCAGTAGGTGTCGTTAACGCATTTCCGGGTGTTGGAGCGCCAGTAGGTGTTGGTAGCCCATTTCCAGGTGGTGTAGCGCTAGTAGGTGTCGTTAACCCATTTCCAGCTGGTGGTGCGGTAGTAGGTGTCGTTAACCCATTTCCAGCTGGTGGTGCGGTAGTAGGTGTCGTTAACCCATTTCCAGCTGGTGTGACGCTAGTAGGTGTCGTTAACCCATTTCCAGGTGATGTGGCGCCAGTAGGTGTCGTTAACGCATTTCCAGCTGGTGGTGCGCTAGTAGGTGTCGTTAACCCATTTCCAGGTGGTGTAGTGCTAGAAGGTGTCGTTAACCCATTTCTAGGTGGTAGAGCGGTAGTAGGTGTCGTTAACCCATATCCAGGTGGTGTGGCGCTAGTAGGTGTCGTTAACCCATTTCCAGGTGGTGTGGTGCTAGTAGGCGTCGTTAACCCATTTCCAGGTGTTGTGGCGCCAGTAGGTGTCGTTAACCCATTTCCAGGTGTTGTGGCACCAGTAGGTGTCGTTAACCCATTTCCAGGTGGTGGAGCGCTAGTAGGTGTCGTTAACCCATTTCCAGGTGGTGTGGCGCTAGTAGGTGTCGTTAACCCATTTCCAGGTGGTGTGGCGCTAGTAGGTGTCGTTAACCCATTTCCAGGTGGTGTGGCGCTAGTAGGTGTCGTTAACCCATTTCCAGGTGGTGTAGCGCCAGTAGGTGTCGTTAACCCATTTCCAGCTGGTGGTGCGGTAGTAGGTGTCGTTAACCCATTTCCAGGTGTTGTGGCACCAGTAGGTGTCGTTAACCCATTTCCAGGTGTTGTGGCACCAGTAGGTGTCGTTAACCCATTTCCAGGTGGTGGAGCGCTAGTAGGTGTCGTTAACCCATTTCCAGCTGGTGGTGCGGTAGTAGGTGTCGTTAACCCATTTCCAGCTGGTGTGACGCTAGTAGGTGTCGTTAACCCATTTCCAGGTGTTGTGGCGCCAGTAGGTGTCGTTAACGCATTTCCAGCTGGTGGTGCGCTAGTAGGTGTCGTTAACCCATTTCCAGGTGGTGTAGTGCTAGAAGGTGTCGTTAACCCATTTCTAGGTGGTAGAGCGGTAGTAGGTGTCGTTAACCCATATCCAGGTGGTGTGGCGCTAGTAGGTGTCGTTAACCCATTTCCAGGTGGTGTGGTGCTAGTAGGCGTCGTTAACCCATTTCCAGGTGTTGTGGCGCCAGTAGGTGTCGTTAACCCGTTTCCAGGTGTTGTGGCACCAGTAGGTGTCGTTAACCCGTTTCCAGGTGTTGTGGCACCAGTAGGTGTCGTTAACCCATTTCCAGGTGGTGGAGCGCTAGTAGGTGTCGTTAACCCATTTCCAGGTGGTGTGGCGCTAGTAGGTGTCGTTAACCCATTTCCAGGTGGTGTGGCTCTAGTAGGTGTCGTTAACCCATTTCCAGGTGGTGTGGCGCTAGTAGGTGTCGTTAACCCATTTCCAGGTGGTGTGGCGCTAGTAGGTGTCGGTAACCCATTTCCTGGTGGTGTGGCGCTAGTAGGTGTCGTTAACCCATTTCCAGGTGGTGTGGTATTATTAGGTGACGGTGTAGTTTGACCTGTAAATAATATTTGGTTAAAGATAGAAACATACTGGGGTATTATATAAAAAAGTAGGTATATATATATACTAGTCGCGGTGCATGCGAAAGCGATCCCGTGGCGCCCCGATATAAGCGGAAGATAGTACACCGTCGGTTTTTAGTGGGTATACGGCCTTCTGCCGGGACTCCCATATAACCCTGTTACTTCCCTCGAGGTGGCAGGGTATCCATAAAGGATTTTCCGACGTTAAAAAAAAAAGGTATATATTTAAGTGTATCAAAGAGACGTCCCAAAGAACGAAATTACAATATTTATGTCTTTGGAAATTGTTAAGGCATAGAGATTTGTTTCCACTTATCTCGGTAACTATAAATGTTAGAAAAATAATTCCAAGACTGGCTGATGGAGAAAATGTTTGGCTTTCATGTAGAATTAGCTAAAATGTCACTTCGCGGCCTTTTAGCAATTGGACAACGACAGTGATTTTGTATTGCTTATAAGGGAATCATCATGTCCCGATAATGTTGTCAATAAAGTCATGATGCTATCATCATGACTATCTATCTGACTACCTGACTATCTTAATGGTGGACTAGCTATTGCAGTATAGCGTAGCAACTAATCAACAGTTCTTTCATTCTGTCTTAGAGAGTAAAAAACTGTAAAACTAAAAATATATTAAACTTTATTTTACGTGCTTATTGCTACATGCTATCAACTGAATTAGTTAGCTGCCGTAAGCCAACTTTGGATTATTAAAACCTAAATCTTTACCTGTTAAATCAGTCTTAGTCACACTTGTCTCTTTTGCAGCAATTTTATTGGGACTTGGAGCTTCGCGAGTGTCTGAAGATGGAGCGGACCGCCTTGGCTGTGGGGTGCTTGGGTCCACGTGAGGTGATCCATGGATAGCTTGCATGAGCTTCGTTGGATTTAATGGTATATTTACTATTCGACCACCGGCATAAAGTTCTGCAATAGAAAATTAAATAGTGTTTTTAAGTTTTTTCTGAACTATGATATTTGAAATCAGAAAAGCCGAGTGGTCGAACGCACGCCTTGCAATCAAAGTGTGCAGGTTCAAACCCCGGCTCGCACCTCTGGCTTGTGCGAACCACCTGTGAGCGAATCTTACTTTCATCCGAGATTACCACTTGCTATGAAACGGTGAAGGAAACATCGTGAGGAAACCGGCAAGTCTATAGAAAGGTGTGTGAAGTCCACTAACCCGTACAGGGCCAGCGTGGTGGACTATAGCCCAAAAATCTCCTAGTATTGAGGGAGAATGTGTCCGGTATAATGGCAATAGGCTCGCCCCCTATTGCATTGGGACTAAAATGCATCGGCGAAATGTGGGCGAACTGCAGCGTACTTCGGGGAATACAGGCGTGATGATGATGTATTTATATAAAATATTTGATAGTAATGATGTTGTGTAATGTTGGGTATGTGTTATATGATGCGTACATGTGTGTATGTGTGTGTGTGTGTGTGTGTATCGACGGTAGAAAGCGGAAATGTCGAAATAGCCAATTTTACACCATAACCGAAAAACTATTTAAAAAATTCATACCACCTTAATAAAACTAGAAATAATTCAATGCTGTAAAGTGGGTGATCCATTTGCGAGTAAGACCGCCGGTTCGCCAACGAACTCGCGAGCCAAAGGTCTAAACCACCAATGGAGCACTTAAAAGTCTGTGGACTTAAAAACTGGCGGACTTGCTCGCTGGCTCTTTGTGCATGCTTGAAATTCTAAGTCTGCGGTGCAAAAAACCGCCATGACTTCGCCAATGATGAGAGATGATTGTTTGGTACGCTAATGGATCACCAACGTGAGTCGACGAGCCAACGATTTAAACCGTTAGCTCGCTGGCTCGCAAATGGATCTGAAACACCTGTATGTGTGTAAGTTGTGTAGATAGGGTCTGTATGTGTTTGTAATAGGGTATGTGTGTGTGTGATATGATGTGCATGTGTGTAGACGATTCTTACTTATTTTGCTGATTGCCGCAGTGGAGACGCCAATCTGTAATAAAAAAAATATTATTTACCAAATTTGTTACAAAAAGCGGTACCGTGAAACCCAAACTGCCTGCCTGCGTTGCCTGTATTGTGGGTTCCTGTGTTAAAATTATTCGGGAAGTGAATAATAATAATATAAATGTAAAATAGGAGAGTAATTATTGAAATCTATACTAATCTAGGGTAGCAGTGGTAGCCGAGTGGTCGAACGCACGCCTTGCAAATCAAAATAGCGACATAACAAAAATGGCGGAAAATTCGCCGCAGAACTTTACGACGAGTGGACTCGTTATGGGTACTCTAGATACTCTATGGTTTGCTCCAATGTGTTCAGGGCTAAAGTAATGTGTCACGCTTCATAAGCCGCAAGCAGGCTTTATCGTATATTAATCGTACCGTATGTACAAAGTTATTTACACAGAAAATACCACAACACTCCGATCTTGAATCGGTATCAGATGTTTTTTATTCATATAAACCAATACAGGTTTGGGGGTGTGAGGAACAGGGTGTAATGTTCCTTATCCACCATTGAAAAGGGAGGATCCTCCGACCAGACGGGTGTTGTGTCTAGTGGGCTACTGCCCATAGGTTGTTGTCGGGTTCTTGTATATATGTTAAATCGCTCGGATAACTTTAATATCGCGATGCAGGATTTAGTTCGTATGTGGCGAGATAGATGTCGTCACACAGGTACTTATAAATCGTCAATAAACAGAAGCAGTGGTAGCCTAGTGAGCGCAAATCAAATCCTGGGCCCGCACCTCTGAGATAATTTTCATGTGCGAATGTAACTTTCAATAATTGCTACCACTTGCTGAACGGGGAAGGAAAACATCGTGACGAAATCAGCACGTCTATGAAAAGACGTGTAAAGTTCACCAACCCGCACTGGGCCAGCGTAATGAACTAGGCCCGAATCTCCCTCGTACTGAGGGGGAATGTGCCCGGTATAATGGCAATATGCTCGCCCCCTATTACATTGGAACCGAAATACATCGGCGAAGAGCTGGAGCACCCCTGCTTATCCCTTGGAAAGTTTCGCGTAAGGTTATTAATTATATTAATAACACCTAAAGTGGCTCGCGTTAGGCAGCTGGATCAAGGGACAGATTCGGAAGGCGGTACTTCTGGAGACGGCGCGTATTGTGAGGAAGTTCCTGGAGCCCTCTCTGGAGCCCTAACCACTGGTAACTAGGACCCTGTTCCAGATGCCGGTAGGGAACTGTTTTTTTATATTTTTGAATGTATTTTTTATATTTATATTTAAAAATGTACTAAATAAGAAAAATGAGAAATAATGGAATATTAATAAGTAGTAACTCACCAAACATAATATAATTATTATTTTCCCCATCTTCGCTTGCCACCGTCGATAAATTCTTGTGAACACTAAATTTTAATTGTCATTTATAGGGATTTATGTGTTTACTTAAATATACTGTTTGTTTAAATAAGATATTGGCTTCATTTGTTCAAGTGTTCATTTAAAATAGATTACCATACTACGTTTGATGTGGCTTCAAGGTAAGCGATATATCACATATCATGCGAGCGAGGTCGTGGTAAAAAGTGAAGTCTCCCACTCTCATACGTCGACTCATTTGAAGTCCCTTTATCTCTTTCAACTGTCAGATTTGTCGAGAAAATGACGTTACTTTGAGCTTTTTGTACTGGACACGGCCCTGTAGCATGACTGCGTAGACAAAAGTTTTATCTCTTTCAACTGTCAGATTTGTCGAGAAAGTGACGTCACACCAAGCCATGTCCAGTACAAAGAAGCTGGGTTTTGAGCTGGGTTTCGTTTAACCAAAATGGCGCTTGAGTCAATTCGCCTTTTAACCGTCTTTAAACTTATCGTATGATCCCAAAATAAGCAACGCTTGTACTGTACCGTACAATGGACTGGGGGCGATTCCGGTTACACCTAGACCAGGGCAAATTCCGTTGTACAGTACCCGTGGTACAAGCGTTGCTTAGTTTGGGATCATGCGATGAGTATGTGTTGTCTGGCGATGTTGGTTTATACAAATCAAAGTACCAGGAGAGCATACCTGTCGAAGAGGTTGATAGCGTTGATGTGTAACTGGGATCGCCCCCAGTCCATTGTACGGTACCCATAAAACAAGCGTTGCTTAGTTTGGGAGCATACGATGAGTATGTGTTGTCTGGTGATATTTATTTATTCGCTCATATGTCGTCGCCTGCAATCGCGTATTTCGTGGCCGCATATTTTTTTATTAAATTATAATAAATGTGAGCACAATTTTGCGTATGTTCATTTACTGACGCAGGGTTTTAAACAATATAATATTGTTTTTGAATTTATAACATCACGTTTAAATCACCGAGGGCCGAGGGAACTACAATCATACACGGTAAAATCGGTTGCGCGAATATAACGGGCTCAATATAAATGGCAGAGCATTATACAGGATATAATACTTTGGGTACATATGTAGCTCATATGTAGATGCTTAGTGAAGACAGTTTATACCTAACTATCATAGTTTCTGAGTTATAGACCTTTGAATATTTGTCACAGGTATCGTGTTCTGGCCTCTGGGTACATTCATAACCCTATTCAGCAGTGTAAACTACACTTATGAGGGGCGACTACTAATATCCACTCAACAGAACATGCAAATTGTGAATAGGACTCGAGATATTACGAGTTATAGGAATTGATGAAGATTAAGTTTGTAAAACATGGTCGAATTTCGATCAAATTTTTGTACCATTCATATGTATACCTGATACTGATGCAAACGTCAGAGTATTATTTCGGACGTCTGATACAGGCAGTGGTAGCCTCGCGGGCAAGAACGCCCGCCTTGAACGTAAGGGGTGCAAGTTCAAATCCCAGGCCCGCACCTCTGAGATAATTTTCATGTGCGAATGTCATTTTCAACAATGATTACCACTTGCTGAACGGTGAAGGAAAACATCGTGAGGAAACCTGCACGTCGGTAGAAAGGCGTGTGAAGTTCACCAACCCGCACTGGGCCAGTGTGGTGGCCTATGGCCCAAATCTCCCCCGTATTGAGGGAGAATGTGCCCGATATAATGGCAATAGGCTCGCCCCCTATTACATTGGGACCGAAATACATCGGCGAAGTGTGGGCGCACTGCAGTGCAGCTCTGCCTACCCCGTCGAGGAATATAGGCGTCATGATGATAATGTATTTATAATTTAAGGAGGTTGAACTATACAAAGTTATCTATTTATTAATGTAAAAAAATGCAGGAACTAAACAATTTTATTATTCAATCGTTTTGGTTTATAATACTTGACAAGTATATTTAAATTATAATCGTTAGCCTTTGTTGTCGACTGTACTTCTGTTGTTGTTAATGTCGTTTCTGTTGTTGGTTCGGAAATGTCTCGTCCCAACAATATCTTGGGGTTGTATCGTCTCTTACCAATTTTGTCGTCGACAGGAATCGCTGTTGTCGATTCGATATTATGGATTTCAAATATGTTGTTTGATATAGGTATTATGACTGGTTCAATTCTCGGATCTTTCTCGATAATTGTTGTTGGTTGTCCATTAGATTCTCCGTCGAGGACAAACGGTGGGGGATTGAAGTTTGACTCGGTTGTCGCGACATTATGATTAGAATCTGTTGTTCTAAATACATCATGAGGAACGTCTTTGTAAGTTCTGTTGTCTTTTGTGGATTCACTGATGGGGTTTACTGCTGTCGGGTATTCTGTTGTTGACTCTATGTCGGTTGTTGGTATTAGATTTTCCAAACCTATTGTTGGGTGAGCCATGTATACATCATTTTCTGTTGTACTGGTGATGTAGGATTTGGTTGTTGTATGTTCCTCAAAATCATGAACTGTATTGTCTAATACATTTGCGCTAAGTATGATTGGTTCTATGGTAGTGACATTCGATTTTGCTGTCGGGTATACTTCAGTTGTTAGATCGTGAGTGATAGTTGTTAGATCGTGAGTGATAGTTGTTGGTTCTGAAATATTCTCAGAAATTGTAGTTGGATTGGAAGCAACATCATTTATAACTGTGGTTGAGTCAGACTTAGGTGTTTCGAATTCAGAATTATCTATAAACATACGTCTTGTATTCATAATTTCTTTTTTATTCAAAGTATCCGTGGCAAAAGGCATTGAATCAGGACTAATAGTAGTTGTTAATACAGTATTTTGATCAGTTGTTGAATCTCTGTGTGTTTGTTCATTATTTTTATCAACAGAATTTGTTGTTGGTTGGTAATCTGATGTGATTAGATCATATTTTACCACATCAATTTTCATAGTAGTATTTTCAGTATCTGATTTGTTTAAAGCAACATCTTTTTCAGTTAGTGTTGGTGTACCGTCTTTATCATCGTTACTAGGAGTAGTAGTGTTAAGTTGTTCTACGGGTACTTTATTTGTGGTTTGATCTTTTGTTACGTCTTCGTTTGTATATTTAGCAGTAACTACTTTGTCATCATTAATAACATTATTGGTTGCATCATTAATTGTTAGTTCTTCATTTTTAACAGTACTAGCAGTAAATGTATCGAAATTGTTAAGTGTCTTATTATTTTGATTTGTTTTAGACGCCGGTTCAGGTGCAACCACTGGCGTCAGTGTTTGATTATTAGTAGGCTGATTATCAAGACCTACTTCAGAAGGCTCCAATACATTATTTAATATATCGTGATCTCTAGTAGGTGTATTAACTGTAGTATCCATAGTATCTGCTATGTCATCAGAACGTGATTTAGAAGTGGTTCCATCTACATCTAATAAAACAGGCGTTATTAAATTTGGAACGTCACTTGCAGTTGATGTTTCTTGGTTAACTGTAGTCATAATTGAGTGATCAGTAGTAACAGTTATGTCATCTTTGTCTATTTTAGAAGGATGTATAGTGTCGTCTAGTAGGAAAGCTGTTGTTGCTTGAGTTTTAGCTGTTGTTACAGCAACAGAGTTTTCAGTAGTCATTGGTGTGTTATTCTGATCTGTCTCAGAAATGTTGGTATTGTTATCGATTGCACCAGCTGATGTTGCTTGAGGTTTATTTGTTGTTGTTGGGACTAAGCTGTCAGTATTACTTGGTATGTTATGTGGATCTATTTTGGACGTCGTTCCAATGTTATCTGTTGTAACAGCTGTCGTTGCTTGAGTTTTAGCTGTTGTTACTGAACTGTCAGTAGTAATTGGTATGTTATTTTGATCAGTTTCAGAAATGGTTGCGTCGTTATCGATAGTAGAATCTGTAGTTGTTTGGGTCTTAGCTTCTGTTGTTTGAACTGATTTGTCAGTAGTAGTTACTATGTTATTTTGATCAGATACAGAATTTGTTGCATTGTTATCTGTTGTTGTTGGAGCAACTAATATGTCAGTAATTGGTATGTTATCTTGATCTGCTACAGGTTTTAGTACATTTTTATCCATTGTAGGATTTTCTGGTGCTTGATTTTTAATTTTTGTTATTGCAATTGGGCTATCAGTAGTAACTACAGTGTTATTTAGATCTGTTTGAGTAGTTCTTACATCGTTATTTGTTGTACCAGCGGTTGTTGCTTTAGTGTCAGTAGTTGTTGGGGTGACTGAGCTGTCAGTAGTAACTACTAAGTGATTTTGATCTGATTCAGAAGTTTCATTGTTAATAATTGTTGAAACTGTGGTTACAATATCTTTAGCGGTTGTTGTTTCAACTGAGCTCTCAGTACTAACTGGTATTTCAATTTGACTATCTTCAGTAGAATTAATAAATATATTAGCTTCGGTCGTAGAATACAATCGATTTGTATTATCGTTTGAATTCGTTGTTTTCTGATTTGTAGGAGTAGTTGATACAGTATGATCAGTTGTATCTGCTATATCAGCTTTGTCTATTTTAGAGGAGTTTATAATGCCATCTAGTGGAGCAGCTGTAGGTACTTCAGTCTTTATTGTTGTTGGGGCAACTGAGCTGTCAGTAGTAATTGTTATATTATTTTGATCTATTTCCGAAGTTGGAGCATTGTTATTTGTTGTACCAACTGTTGTGGCTATTGTTGTTGTCACTGAGCTGTCAGTAGTAACTTTCATGACATTTTGATCTATTTCAGAATTTGTCGCATTGCTATCAGTTGGTGTTGTTGCCACTGAGCTATCAGTAGTCACTGCTATAGTATTCTGATCTATCTCAGAAGTAGTTACATTGTTATATATTGTATCAGCTATTGTAGTCACTGGGCTGTCAGTAGCAACTGCTATTTTAGTTTGATCTATTTCCGATTTTAGGGCATTATTATCTGTTGTACCAGCTGTTGTGGCTGGGGTTTTATCTGTTGTTACTGTCACTAAGCTGTCGGTAGTAACAGCTATGTTATTTTGGCCTTTTTTGGAAGTTGATACTTTTTTGTCTGTTGTTGCTTGAGTTTTTGAAGTTGTTGCAATTGAGCTGTCAGTAACAGCTATGTCATCTTGATCTATCTTAGAAGTATTTTCAACGTTATCAAATTTAGATGTTGTAGTTTTTGTTTGAATATCATTATTAAAGTCACTTGTAGTATTCGTTTCTTCATAGTTAGCTGTAGTAGTTGACGCTACTGTATTAACATCTTCTATTTTGTTGACTTTTGTTGTATTTGATAGTGGGTCTTCAGTAGTAGTGACATATTTATCAACTGTAGTTTGTTCGGTCTTTATACTATCTGAACTTGTTATTATCAAGCCTGGATTATCAGTAACTGTTATATTACTAGTAGCGATAGTTTCTGAAGATATACCTTCATTGCTACCTTTTGGAGTACTTGTTACTGTTTTCCCATCACTATTGATAGTGTTGTTCGATGGAGTTTCAGTGGTAACGCTGTTGTCGGCAGCAGTTTTCTCCGTTGTCGTTGTTTGAACTGTATTTCTCGGTGTTCTTGCAACTGGACCATCGATGAGAACGTTTCTATGTAACTTATTAATTAGTTTAACTGCGGTACTATTTTTAATGGGTTCTTTATCTGGTTTTAGTGTTGTACCAGCTTGAGTGGTAACTTCAACTTTACTAAGTATATCTGTATTAGATGTTTCATGAGTAACAGTTGATATTTCTGTGACTGTATCATTATTACTATTTGTACTTGTTCCAATACTAGTTGCATTACTAGGTGTTGTTATTTCAGTCACTGGTTTATTAGTAGTAATTGAAATAGGTGAAACAGTTGTTGCATTTCCAACCTTCGCTGCTTGAGTAGTAGGATCATTTTTCACCGTAGCACCATCAGCATTTAGGTCTTCCGCAGCATTATTTATGTCTTTCTCCGCTTCATTGGACGCTGTGACTACTTCTTCATTCTCCACTTCTCCGCCTGTATTCTCATCGGCAATATTGAATTCTTCATATGGATTTCTTGACAGAAGGTCGGCTGTAACTTGGTCGACTGCTGATTTCATTTCATTTCCTATGATATCCAAAAGGGAATCTGAATCTGAAAAAAGTTTAGTCTGGTTTAGTTTAGTCTAGCCTAGCCTGATTTAGTCTGGTCTAGTTTAGCCTAGTTTAGTCTAGCCTAGCCTGGTTTAGCCTAGCCTAGTTAAGCCTAGTTTAGTTTAGCTCACTGCAACCAAAAGCCTCCCGTTATCCACTCGCTCCGGTCCACAGCCAACCGGGGTCACTCCGGTTAGTAGGATCTAGCTCAGGGGTGCCTAAACATTAAAGATTACGGAACACTAACCAAATAACTCTAGCTCATTCCACCACCAGTTTTTTGGCCTGCCACGTTGCCGTATTCCTGTTTGGGAGCCATTGCGTGGTTGTTTTTGCCCAAAGCATATCCGGCATGCGGCAGATGAGACCAGCCCATTTCCACTTCAGTTTAACAGCTGAGTGGCCTACGTCAGCAATTCTTGTTTTGGAGCACAAGATCGAGGTTCTTACACGGTCTGTAAGTCCTACTCCAAGAATGCCGCGCTCCATTGTTCTCGGCCCGTATATCCGCAAGGTTGGCGGGGCCATGGGTGGTTGGTGGGATATTGTTCTCTGGCAAACCCCGAGTGCAAACTTTTGACAGCCATGCAATGTCCCGTATGTGTTTAGAATGTTATTTTGGCCTTCCGATAAACTCTCTATGAAGAACCCTTAATTATAATACATCATTACGCCTGTATTCCCCGAAGGGTTAGGCAGAGGTGTACTGCAGTGCGCACACTCTTCGCCCATGTGTTTTAGTCCCAATGTAATAGAGGGCGAGCTTATTGCTATTATATCGGGCACGTTCTCCCTCAATACGAGGGAGATTTTTGGGCCATAGTCCACCACGCTGGCCCAATGCGGTTTGGTGAACTTCACACGCCTTTCTATAGACGTGCAGGTTTCCTCACGATGTTTTCCTTCACCATTTCTTAGCAAGTGATAATATCGTATGAAAATGAGATTCGCACATGAAACCCAGAGGTGCGAGCCGGGGTTAGAACCTGCACACTTTGATTGCAAAGCATGCGTTCGACCACTCAGCTACCACTGCTATCCTTTAGAATAATTTTATAACAAGTTAATTTGAGCGACTTACTCCATACATTATCTCCAGACGAATATTTACAAGATGCAGTCTGAAAGAAAATATATCAAATTGATAAATAAATACATCATCAATCACATATTCCCCGAAGGAGTAGACAGGGGTGCATTGCAGTGCGCATACACTGTCGTGGTAATGTAATTTTCAATCATGGTCACCACTTTCTGAACGGTCACGGAAAACATCGTGAGGAAACCTGTCTATTTATTTATTAATATATAATTAGACAGCAGTGGTAGCCGAGTGGTCGAACGCAGGCTCAAACCCCGGCTCGCACCTCTGGGTTCCATGTGCGAATCTCATTTTTATCCGAGGTTATCACTTGCTAAGAAACGGTGAAGGAAAACATCGTGAGGAAACCTGCACGTCTGAGGGAGCTTGACTAGTTCTCGATAGATGTGTGAAGTCTGCCAACCCGCACCGGGCCAGCGTGGTGGACTATGGCCTGAATCCCTCTCGCATTGAGGGGAGGCCCGTGCCCAGCAGTGGGACGTTAAAAAGGGCTGTAGTAGTAGTAAATAATTAGAACGGTCAATTAATTACCAATTACATTAACTATTATATACAGAAATAGAATACAGAAAGGCATGTGAAGTTCACCAAACCGCACTGGGCTGGCGTGGTGCACTATTGCCCAAATCTCCTTCGTATTGAGGGGGAATGTGCCCGGTATAATGGCAATAGGCTCGTTCCCTATTACATTGGGACAAAGATATGCACTGTAGTGCACCTCTGCCTATCCCTGAGGCGAAGACAGGCGTGAGTATAAGTATGTAATTAAAAAAGAATCTTACCAGAATCAAAAATAACGCAATAACTGTCTTCATTTTAACCCACGAATACTATAAATGTAAAATTATTTCAACATGTTTTGGTGGAACACAAAACCTACGTAGTTTGGCCGCAGTGACGCGACCCTAGCTAGTGTTGTCAACAGATTTTCGGCGCGATGTAACGAGGCCGAAAGCCACTTCTTTAAAACTTAACATCATCATCAGCCGGTGTTAGTCAACTGCTGGACGTAGGCCTCTCCCAAGATGCACCACTGAGCCAGATCTTCTTTTTCAGGTACTGTCCACCGCTTTGCGTATGTCGTCGCTTAAAGACTTTTAACAATAACAAGCATTAACAATTATACAATATAAAGTTAATGAGGCTATACATTCACAATAGACAATTAATTAACTATACAAACTATGTGTTCTGCAAGATTTAAAGGTAGGAAGGAGGAGGAAAACGGAACAAATAGCAAACATCCCTCAAAAGAGTTCCTGTGGAGCCGGACCAGCGCCTGACCAAGCTTGTTTATCCTCTAAATAATTGCCTATTGTGTAGTATGCTCGCCTGCATAGTGTGTCTAATTAATAATTAAATGTTTGAATGTTAAATGTGTTCATTTTCATCCGAGATTATCACTTGCTATGAAACGGTGAAGGAAAACATCATCAGGAAACTTGCACGTCTGAGGGAACTTGACTAGTTCTCGATAGATGTGTGAAGTCTGCCTACCCGCAGTGGGCCAGCGTGGTGGACTATGGCCTGAATCCCTCTCGCATTGAGGGGAGGCCCGTGCCCAGCAGTGGGACGTTAAAAAAAAGGCTGTAGTTAGTTTAGTTTGAACAGTCGGCGAAACGAAAGCCGAATAATCGTTGACATCACTAGTATCGAATACCGAAACAATATCGATTAAATCGCACACTGAACAAGACAAACACAGCTGTAACAATATGAATGGTATTCTGTGTGTTTTAAAGCAAAATCTTTGAGTGGGTATATCTTTTGTTGGGTATATTCGCCTTGGTTACAAGGAAACTTAGATCTCGACATTACTGACACAGGGACGAGCGAAATAACTATTGAAAAATTACTCTAATCCAATATAGACAAGGTGTATCAGAAGTCCTAAATAATACTTTGAGTACATATACGGTAGCTCAAATGTGGATGCTTAGTGAGGACAGATCATACCTAAATTTCATAGTTTCTGAGTTATGAACCTTTGTATATTTTTTACAGGCATAGTGTTCTGGCCTTTGGGTACATCCATAAACCTATTCAGCAGTGTTAGCTACACTTATTAGGGGTGACTACCAATATTCACAAAACAGAACGTGTACATCTGCCAGGCGTCCCGTGAAGGCTCACAATTTTTTTTTCGTCGTTTGCAGTCGAGACTTGGACCATTCGAGGCAGGTTTTCTGTCTGATCAATTCTATATTTAATAAGTCATTTAGGGCTATTTTCTAGATACGACACTTCCGCGTTCTGCCGTCGTCGATGTGTTATCTGGCGATATTTTCATCATTCAAAATCAAAATAATTTTTTTTTAATTCGTGTAGGTCAAAAAGCACTTACAAATAGTCAGATTCTACCACCGGTTCGGAATGTTGCTTCCACTGAGAAGAGCCGGTAAGAAACTCAATGGTTACTCTTTTCAAAATGATAATTGCGAGTAATACATTCTCAGGAGCAGCAATGCCATGAGAGCAGACAGCACCTTTGCCACAATACTAGAGAAGAATTATACTCACGGCAGTCTAATATTAAATACAAATATAGTCTTTACGCTTAGGAAGCTAGTAAGGTGCGTCTACTCCCATTTACAATGAAGGGATTATTCTAAATCACAGATGGCTATAGAAATAATTGCTTTGGTGTGATGCCTTCAACGCTAAATGGGAGAGTAGATGATAAGTCATTAAGAGGAAAATGGAAAATGGTTGGACCAGTCCTCGCATGTAGCCTTACCTTTCATTTGGTGTCGGCCATTGAGTAACTAGAGAACCCATATCGACCCCGCGCTGCGTATGGCTCTGCGGCAATTTCTTGACGTTTATCCAACGTCCGCCATTGTAGTTACCTTAGGTACTCACTTGATCCGACAACTACGTAGGGCAACTGCAATGGCAGATGTCAGATAAACGTCAAAACATTGCATCTCCGTTAATATATCTCGAGAGTCATCCGCCATCTTTATCACTGTCATTATCCATTTTTATTTATAATGTGTATTTATTGAATTTGTCCTTGCTATTAATTACTTGACATTGGCGAAATACTCGCGCTAGTCGCAGGTGATGCCATTCCTCATCTTATTCCATTAAATATCATCATTTCGCTCATTTCGTTAAAAAAAAAAAAAAAATATCTCGATGGTGTTGACTCAGTATGTCATATTCTTCCATTTATCTCGCTTTTACGTCATACTGACATCCACTCCGATCTCATTCTATCACTTTTGATGTGAAACATCTCTAGGCGAGGGGTAAACCTGATTTTTGGCGTGGCGAGCGCTTCGCCACAACAAAACGAAATCTTATTCCCTAATGCATAAAGTATAGTTTTAAATGCGGCTACGCTTCGTACTCATCGGCTCCTCGGTTCTTTCCGCCGCTTAGACTCCGCCCACCGGGTGACTCCGCTCACTCGCTCATTCGCCGCTACGACGATTATGTTTTGTTTCACATCTGCCAGGCGTACCGCGACGTTTCAGTTTTTTTACAAACTCCATCCATCTTTTCTTTTTTCTTCCTCTCGCTCTGTATCCAGCCTAATTCATACTCATCACTCTTTTAGTAACATGCTTCTCATCTCCTCTCATCGCATGCCCAAACCATTCTATTCCCTACTTCTCACTGTTTCTACTATGGGCGCTACTTTTGTAAATAAAAATAAAATAATAAGTAATATTAATACAATATCTTTTAATTTCGATGTTATTTTATATGTTAACAATTTATATTATTTATAAACTACAAATTGGAGGACATTAGGTGTTCAATAAAATGTTTCAGAAGTCCGAAATAATACTTTTACATTTACATCGGGTGCTTAAGATAAACTTCGTATTTTTTCTTGCTATCCAAAATAATAATATCTCAAGTCAATGATATTCTAGTAAACAGATATGTTAAACACGCACAAAACAGCCGAAAAAAGTGTTCCGCGTAACAGCGGCAGCACACATACACACTTTTCATTCATTTTACATTTCACAACACGTAGAAATGTGCAATAGAGATGGCTTGATAATACCAACGAGAAGAAAAGAGATATCTAGTGTTGTCACTTGCGCTTCTATGTGATGTAACATTAATCTGTCAACCAATCCGCATGTTGGTATCAAATATACTTCCTAATTAGGATGTATTCGAGTCTTCACTAGTTCGCGCTCATAACATACCTGTTTACTAGAATATCATTGTCTCAAGTCTTATGAAAATCTACCGACATGTTCCGTTTTGTGATTATCAGTAGTCGCCCCAGGTAGATGTAGTTTACTCTGTTTAATAAGGTTACGGATGTACCCTGAGACCACAACACGATACCTGTGACAAATACTCAAAGGTCTGTAACTCAGACACTATGATAGTTAGGTATAGTCTGTCTTTATTAAGCATCTACATATCAGCTACCGTATATAAAGCTGTATTATTTCGTACTGCTGAAACACCTTGTATAATAAAGATTATCCTACAAAGTATCTACTCATAAAAATCACCGAGTGCCATAAAATTCTTCTCCCCTCCTATTTGAGTTAGTGTTCCCTCTACCCCCATAGTCCACTTCCTCACCGAAGACCTGGGCTGATACGAAGGCTCTTGGAATAACAGCATACAGAGCTGGCGTTAGGGCTGCACCACATGACTTGCCAATGGAAGTCACGGCCACCACACGCCACACGCACCCATCTTGTATTTGAGCTGGACCACCGGAGTCACCCTGTGGAAAAAAACGACGTTTAAAAGGCGAATTGACTCAAGGGCCATATTGGTAACTTTGCACGGAACCTTTGCTCAAAAGACGGAGAAAAATTAGCTGTTTTTTTTTGTTTAGGTTCACCAACAATTATTTACACTGATACAATGTAGGTATACTTGCACAAGTTTAACAATCACACAAGTTTAACAGCACAAGATCCCAAAACTAAGCAAAGCTTGTACTATGGGTACCGTACAATGGACTGGGGGCGATCCCAGTTACACATCAACGCTATCAACCTCTTCGACAGGTATGCTCTCCTGGTACTTTGATTTGTATAAACAAATATCGCGAGACAACACATACTCATCGTATGATCCCAAACTAAGCAACGCTTGTACTATGGGTACCGTACAATGGACTGGGGGCGATCCCAGTTACACCCAGGCAAGGGCAAATTCCTAAAAGCAATTTTCAAAATTTGCCGCTGCCGGGAATCGGCCCGCATCCACCCGGTGCAGTGCCGAGCGGCCTACGCTCTAACTACTACAACCAAGCCCTCGTAGATATTTATTTATTTATTCTTCTTCTTTTTAAACGAGATTAATAAAATGACGATATTTTAATGGAATAAGATGAGAAATGCCTGCACCTGCGATTTGCGGTATTAATGACAATGTCGTTTAATTAAATACTGTACAAGTTAAATAAGCAAGGACGAATCCAACATCCTACTAATGCTACAAATATTATAAATGTGTAAGTTTGTGAAGAAGGATGTATGTATGTTACTCTTTCACGTAAAAACTACTGAACGGATTTTGATGAAACTTTACAGTATTATTCTTTATACATCAAAATAACATATGGGCTTTATTTATAACGATATTGAATCATGACGAATTCGCGGGTAGAAGCTAGATAAAAAATAATGAATTAATGGTAAAAAAAACTTTTTAAAAACAAGCTTTTATTTAATTGCCCTTTGTTTTCGTGTTCTTCTCAGCAAGCCCTTTCATTTGTTACCCATAATGTGGTAGTGCAGAAAAAATAACTATTCCGCCATCTTGGATGATCCGCCATATTGGAATTAGAATGACGTCACATAGCTAATCATGCATTGTCATCCAAAATAAGCGTGTATACCAAAATTTCAGCTCAATCGTTTAAAGATAACTGATTTATAATTCAGTTGCAAGATTCCACCCGGACATACATTGCAAGTTAATATAAAGCTTGTAATAAAAATGGGTGATCACTTATAGATAGCGGACGAATCTATTTGAAGGGTACAGACAAATAACAGGGAATGTCAAATATTATTTTTTGTTTTTTTTATAGAATCATATTTTGTGTATGGTATTTTGAATTCTAATCATTAGAATTAAAAAAAAGTTAACAGACGGCGCCAAAAATGCCGTTTTGTTTGCCAAACTATCTTCTTCTTCTAATTTTAGGGCTCTGCCCTTGTCGGTGCATCTGATGAAGTCCCCGCCATCTGGGTCGATCCAGTGCAACCTTCTTCACCTCCACATACGACATGACACCAACTTTATCTTTTATTTGACTCATGCAACATATTCGCGGTCTACCTCTCCCACGCTTTGCGTCGATCTTGCCTTCTATGATGTTCCTAATAAAGGTGTCATGTCGCATGAGATGGCCTATCATCTTTCCTCTTCTGTTCCTTATTGTCTCTAATAATGTACGTGATAGAATTGTTAAAATAGTTGAATTTTCAAATTGCTATTTCTCAAAATTCATTATTTGTGACATTCTCTGTTATTTGGCTTGTACCCTTCATTTATTGTTATTACTTGACATGTGTCTTTTTGTCCAGTTCTGTCTCCGGCGCAGATGTGGCTCTCAGGAGTTGGTCCCTCGGGCAGTTTCCGAGATGTCTCCCATACCGATCTGCATTCCGGGATACTCCATATGGGCAAGGAGACACTTCGAAGCTCGTGAGAGTGGTCTCCTCCTGAGGAGATTCAAACAAAAATATGCCTAAATTCTATGGTTTAAAAAAGTTATTACTGCCTTTAGACGGCTAAAAGGCCGATAAGTAACAATTTGGCTAATTTGAGTTATACAGGGTGTATCAGAAGTCCGAAATAATATTTTGACTATATATACGATAGCTCATATATGGATGCTTAGTGAAGACAGTTTATACCTAACTATCATAGTTTTTGAGTTTTGAACCTCAGAATAATTATCACAGGTACAGTGGCGTAGCGTAGCGTGCCCCAGGCGGCACTTTTTAGGGGGCGGCAAAATTGGAGAAAAATATTTTGTGCGGTCACTGGCGGCCAGTCAGATATTTATTTTTTTCAAGAAATTAGCCTTGGTTGGAGTGCACTCTGCGCTCGCCACTACTCCGGTAAAGCTGTAAAGGCCACGTCACGGCCAACAGCGTAGTCCATTAAAAAAAAAGGCAACAGGGCGGCAAATTATGACTCCGCCCCGGGCGACAGTGACTCACGCTACGCCACTGCACTGTTATCGTATTCTAGCCTTTTAGTACATCCATGACCCTATTAGGTAGTGTAAACTACATTTACGATGGGCGGCTACCAATATTCACAAAACAGAACATGAAAATTTAACATACAACCCGAGATATTACAAATTATAGAAATCGGCGACAAAAAAAAAGTTGATCCGCCATATTGGAATTAGAGTGACGTCACATACCTAGCTAAGCATGCATTGTCATCCAAAGTAAGCGTGTATACCAAATTTCAGCTCAATCGGTTAAAGATAACTGATTTAAAATTCAGTTGCAAGATTCCACCCGGACATACATACATTGCAAGTTAATATAAAGCTTGTAATAATAAAAAACATGTTCCAATTTGGATACTCATGCAAACGTCACAGTATCATTTCGGACTTCTGAAGCATTCTGTATACTTAAAGTATTATTTCGGACTTCTGAAGCATTCTGTATACTTAAAGTATTATTTCGGACTTCTGAAGCATTCTGTATACTTAAAGTATTATTTCGGACTTCTGAAGCATTCTGTATACTTAAAGTATTATTTCGGACTTCTGAAGCATTCTGTATACTTAAAGTATTATTTCGGACTTCTGAAGCATTCTGTATACTTAAAGTATTATTTCGGACTTCTGAAGCATTCTGTATACTTAAAGTATTATTTCGGACTTCTGAAGCATTCTGTATACTTAAAGTATTATTTCGGACTTCTGAAGCATTCTGTATACTTAAAGTATTATTTCGGACTTCTGAAGCATTCTGTATACTTAAAGTATTATTTCGGACTTCTGATACACCCTATATATATCAACGAGGGAAAGGCTATTTGACTTAAGCGACCCTTTTTGGTGATATTGACTTATATACATATTTGGAATCAGCTAATTATTCTGTGTCGAATAAGCATGCTTTCCTGTAAAGTTAACAAAATGTCGCTTAGGTCAAATGGCCTTTCACCCCTCGATATTTTTCTTAAGTCTTTTATGTGTTTATCCCAATTTTTGGATGGAAAAGTAATATTACCTAGCTCCGTCCGTCCCCATCCAGTGGCGACTATGTTGTTTCCTACGGGTGGCGCTACACCGATGCAGGCGGGTTTGATGACTGCGGAAAATCTGTAAAATTCGAATTTTCATGGGTAACTCGTGTATTTTATTTAAGCATAGATATATAGATTACTCTCAGATTTAAAAGATTATGTCGGCGGGGAATGGAGCGAACTAAAAACATCGGATAACAGCAGCAGTTGAAATACGATCCAGAACCAAAGTTGAAGGTATTTTTTAGGGTTCCGTACCCAAAGGGTAACGGACAGCAAAGTCTCAGTGATATTGTTGTTATAGCGGCAACAGAAATACATCATCTGTGAAAATTTCAACTCTCTAACTATCACGGTTCATGTGATACGGCCTGGTGACAGACGGACGGACGGACGGACGGACAGCGAAGTCTTAGAAATAGGGTTCCCGTTTTACCCTTTGGGTATGGAACCCTAAAAATGGAGGCGTTACCTGGTCTAGAAAAGCTAGAGACAGAAATGAGTGGAAACAGCTGCAAATGAGATTCGCACATGAAACCCAGAGGTGCGAGCCGTGGTTTGAACCTGCGCACTTTAATTGCAAAGCGTGCGTTCTACCACTCGGTTACCACTACTATTTACGAAACAATTAAAAATAGATTTAAGTGTTACTTACGATACTCTCTTGGTCATCTTAACCAAGGCTATGTCGTGGTATGCCCTCTTCCTCTTGTACTTAGGATGGCGGATTACAGATGTTATCTTCACGACTTGAGCGCCAGGGTCGTCTAAATACGATGATCCCAGCTGGACCACGTGTGGCAAGCCGCTGGAAATATACATGGTGTATCAGAATTTCGAAATAATATTTTGGGTACATCGACTCTTGAAAGGCAATTCTTCCTAAGCGACAAAAAATCGTAAAACGACGCAGAAAAATCTGGCCGTTCCAATGGTATCTATACATAACTCGTTTTACGATTTTTTGGCGCTTAGTAAGGATTGCCTTTTAAGCGTCAATATACAGTGGCTGGGACATTCTTAAAGTATCGTTGTCTCCATGGTAACTGTCCCTTTCTGTCAGATTTTGTACAAAATTAATACGAAGAATGTCAAAAATGTAAAGTCATTGCTGCAATATAGGTGTTAGTAATACGATGTAATAAGGACTTTACTATATAACAGAGAATTCACATTTATATATTTTTAAACATAGTGCATCAGAAGTCCGAAATAATACTTTACCGTTTGCATGGGTATTAGGTGACCGAATGGTGTAAGTAGCGGTGGTAGCCGAGTGGTCGAACGCACGTCTTGCAAATCAAAGTGAGCGGGTTCAAACCCCGGCTCGCACCTCTGGGATTTATGTGCGAATCTCATTTTCATCTGAGATTATCACTTGCTATGAAACGGTGAAGGAAAACATCGTGAGGAAACCTGCACGTCTGAGGGAACTTGACTAGTTCTCGATAGATGTGTGAAATCTGCCAACCCGCACTGGGCCAGCGTGGTGGACTATGGCCTGAATCCCCCTCGCATTGAGGGGAGGCCCGTGCTCAGCAGTGGGACGTTAAAAGGGCTGTAGTAGTAGTAGTAGTAGAATGGTGTAAAAATTTCATCAAAATTAGAACATGATTTTTCACATTTTTCTTCGCTGTCAATCCTTAACTTTTGTAATATGTCGAGACCTATGTTAAATTTTCATGCTCTGTTTTGGGAATATTAATAATCGCCCCTCGTAGATGTCGTTTACACTGATAAATAGGTTTATTGATCTGCCCCACGGACACAACAGGATACCTGTGACAAATATTCAAAGGTCTGTAACTTAGAAACTAACTGTACTATGCATCTACATATTAGCTACCGTATATGTGATTAAAATATTATTTCGAACTGCTGATACACCCTGTAGATAATAGGTATAATCTGCACCATTAGCATGACCGTGTAGACATAAGTTTTATCTGTTTCAACTGTCAGATTTGTCGAGAAAATGACGTCACCTCAAGCTGGATACGGCTCGGTGTGGTGTCATTAACTTGACAAATATGACAGTTGGAAGGGATATAACTTATGTCCACGCGGTCATGCTAAGCCTGCTGATGATATTTTGGACCATCTAGTTCTTACCTTACTACACTAGTGTCCTTATCTTGGTAGGTGCAATGAGCTGCTGTTAATACGTACTGATCGCTGATCAGTGAGCCTCCACATTTCCAAGAGTACCCCGCAATCTGAAAGAAAACAATCTACAGTATAAACTTCTTAAAAACAAGCTTTTATTTAATTGCGCTTAGTTTTCGTGTTCTTCTCAGCAAGTCCTTTCATTTGATACCCATACTGTGGTAGTGCAGAAAAAATAACTATTCCGCCATCTTGGATGATCCGCCATATTGGAATTAGAATGACGTCACATAGCTAAGCATGCATTGTCATCCAAAATAAGCGTGTATACCAAATATTACTATAAATTTAGTACGTATTTTCAGATTGTTTCTTTTACAAGTGGTATACGACATTGTTGCTTGCCAAATTTAATTATACTACGACATCGGGAAGTATCCTTTAGGTTTTGACTCCCATGCGAGATCACATGTCACAAAATTGAGCATTGAACTTGCAAGATCGACAACATCTCTATTCGAGATATGTCGAAAAACTCGACAAATTTGACGTTTTGTTTCGACATATCTCGAATAGAGCTGTTGTCGATCTCGCGGGAATTGACTCGCAGTACAAAACGGGGGGAAGGTAAAAGGTAAAACTGCTAGTGATGTAAACTTACCCCGATTTTCCTCCATCCAATCAAGCTCATATGGGGGTAATCCTTAATGTCGACGACTTTACCCCCGATCACGAGCGGGATGTAAACTGGGTTACATGATGTCACGTTGAACTCCACAGGATCCGGGGACGGCACCAGAGAAGGGGGCAAGGCGACCAGCTTCTTCACATTCAAAGCCTTATACCTGTCACACACTGAAATTAACAAGAAAAAAGTTTAAGAGACTGTAACCCAACTATCATTGGTGATAACAGTGATCAAGATGGCGGATGACCAGTGAAAAATCATCATTTCATTCATTTCTTAAAAAAATAAGAAAAAGTTCATTCTTCAACGAAATGACACTGAACAGCGCGAGCAAATTTTTACGCGCGGGCGTGTCTTGTACAAAAGAAATGTAATCTCTATGTACCTATATTGTTTTCTCATATTTACGCGAATACTATACATTGAAATAAAACTATTTTACGGATTCTATCGCGTTTATTTACTATTAGGACAAACTAAAAGGACACTACATAGGACAAACTAAAAGATCAATAAAAACCCGCGCAAAAGAACATATAGCCGACGTGAAACACCGACACTCCACGAAGTCTGCAATCTGTGAACATGTACAGGACCGCACACGCCTTTATATCAGATTTGATAAACCGCATATCCTCGCAAAAGAACACCGATTTCGACCAATGATACGTGAGGCCATTGAAATTAAAAAACATCCTAATTTCAATAGGGAAGATGGCTGGGTGCTACCACCAACTTGGGGTCCACTAATTAATAAAAAAAACCTCAAGACACTGTGAGCACTTTCTGCGTGAATCGGACCGCAAACAACGACTAAATATGAGGGTACCCAGTTATTAACTATGACATCAGGACGTCTAACACCTCAGTCCCCCCGTGACCATGGTTGCTGTAAAGCAGCAGAAACGTCGGGAAAATAAAATAGTAAATAAACGCGATAGAATCCGTAAAATAGTTTTATTTGAATCTTTATGTATATTGACACTGAATTCGTTTTAATATTGGCAAAACATTTGAAACGCTTCTACGCCGACCGAAAATACATCGGTGAAGTGAGGGCGCACTGCAGCGCACCTCTGCCTACCCTGACAGTGAATACAACCATGTCTGTACTATTTGTATAATCGATTTTTAATAAAACTGCACCAATTCAATATCATGTGCTGCATGTTGTTCATATAATTCGTTTGACATTTTAGGGAACGAGTTTTGGAATCCGGTTACGAACTCTGCGTGCCTCGAATCGACCTTTTTTATTTCCTAGTTACGAAGATTTTACATCTTTTGATAATACATTCGTGGAGATTTATACCTATCCCATCAGGGGCCCGATTCTCGTTTGATATACATCAATATTTGTTAGAGATATGTCGAAACATAAGAAAAATAAAAAACTAAATGGTGTCGTGGGACACCAGGTAGGAACGAAGTTCCTTCGAAGTAGACATATATGATAGGACATTTAAAATACCAGCTTCTACCCGCGACTTCGTCCACGCAGACTTCGTTCCATCCATCCATCCGTCCGTCCATCCATCCATCCATCCATCCATCCATCCATCCATCCATCCATCCATCCATCCATCCATCAAACGACACAAATAAAGAGACGTCTCATTTAACGGGTTTTTTTCCACGCATTTTTTCTTACGGTTTTACTATCACATTTTTTTCAGTTCGGTCGCCTATCAAAATCCCTATTCCCTCCAAGCCTGCCGTAAGGAACTTCGTTCCAAAAAAATATGACCAATTTGACGTTTCGTGTCGACATATCTACAATAGAGATTGATGTCTAATAGATGAAAATCGGGCTCAGGGGCCATACCACAGATATAGGTCTGTGGGCCATACCCACCACCTGTTAAAGTATTGTTGTATCAACAGTAAATGTCTATTTAAGACGAGTTTTGTACTAAGTTTACTGGCAAAAACTGAGAGTAATAATAAATAGATCATTTTTACTCAATTTAATTGAATTTGTCCTTGCTATTAATTACTCGACATTGCTATAAATACCGCTAATCGCAGGTGCAGCCATTCCTCATCTTATTCCATTAGATTTCACCATGTCATTAATTACGTAAAAAAATACGAATAAATAAATTGAAGCAAGATAGGTAAGGTAAGGTAAGATAGGTAGTAATTTATAATTTGATGCAAAAATACAGGTTTTCTAGCTTATTCTAAATGATTATACAATTCACAAAAATATAATCTACATAATAAAAAGATGATAAAACTAATTGGAAAATATAATACAAAGATGAAATAAAAAGAACACATTTACTTGACGGGGGAGCATACTCATTCGACGCAGAATAAAATGCTGATTCCAACTATATAGGTATATAAGTCAATATCGCCCAAAAGTGTCGCTTAAGTCGAATAGCCTTTCACCCCTCGATATTTACAAAAAATATACCTGTGCCAACCCGCTGTCGCTTGGCTTGGCTTTTCCAGAAGGCTGACAACATTGCCACGTTGAATGGCATGCGGATTCTCGAGATATGAACCAGCCCTCTGGTCACCGGTTACAGATTTTTATAAACACCTTTTATAATGCGATCAGCAGTGCCGGATTAAGGTAACTTGATGCCCTAAGCAATCTTTCCCTGTGACACCCCCCCCCCCCCCCCCCCCTATCCTTAAGTGAACTACAAAGAATTAATTGAAAAAAAATGTGAATGCGTATCGTAGGTAGAGTATACATGTGTTGTTCCTTCTGCCCTTATCCCATGCTAGGTGGGGTCGGCACAACATGCCTTCACATGTTGTCGTTAGATTTTGAAATTGCTTTAACTTCCGTGTCTCTGGTGTCCGGGATGCCCTAAGAAATTGCTTAAATAGCCCTTAGGCTAATCCAGGACTGAGGATCAGCACCTGGGCCCCACGGTCCCAAAGTCTCTACCCAAACGGCTCAAATATATATCCCTAATCGAGGTTGCTATATTTGCGCCGTTTGAGGCATTCCGCAGAAGATGCGGCACTACCAGCTCTAGATTCCCGAAGATGGGACGGAGCTAAGATATCGACGTACGTGGCGTCCCACACCAGAGGAATCTCATTTTCACTCGAGATTACCAGTGAGAGAAACGGTGAAGGAAAACATCGTGAGGAAACCTGCGCGTCTATGGAAAGGCGTGTTCCATTCACCAACCCGCACTGAGCCAGCGTGTTGGATTATAGCCCAAAAATCTCCCTCGCATTGAGGGAGAACGTGAGAACGTGGCCGGTATAATGGCAATAGGCTCACCCCCTATTACATTTGGACCACAATGCATCGGCGAAGTGTGGGCTGCCTACCCCTTAGGAGAATACAGGTGTGATGATGTAAATATGCTACTTACTTTTCTCAGCTAAATCGACGTATCTTTGCCTTTGTAAATTAGTCATGTCATCTTCGTTGGGACCTATTAGTAATTCCGGCTCTTGGGGTGCGGTGAAGCCATCGGAGTTTGAAAAGAATATATAGTCATTGTTATTGTTTGGACTGTTGGTAATTGGTGGAGAGTTCTGAATCACTCCAGGCCTCACTCCAGGTCTATTCAACAACGGATTTTCTGTTACAAACCCGAAACTATGTACCTGTCTGGCCACATTTGTATGCTCATTTCTACCTCTGTTGGTATTGCCAGCCCTAGTTTCTGTATTTCTTCTACTAATAGATTCCTGATTGTTAGGTATATTATCGTTGTTGTATATTTCCCTGTTGGTATCAGATCTCGATATAAATGTGTCTGAACTTCTTCTGTCGTTGAGATTAGCGACGTTGACGTTTCTGTTGTTTCCGGGCCTGTGGTTGGTAATGTCCTGATTGTTGTTATTTATGTTCGTCCCTCTGTTGTTATTAGTAGATTTCGTGGTAAGTGTATCTGTTATTCTCATATCGTTTAGGTTAGCGACGTTGACGTTTCTGTTGTTCCCTGGCCTGTTGTTGGTAATATCCTGATTGTTACTATGTATGTTCATCCCTCTGTTGTTATTAGTAGATTTCGTGGTAAGTGTATTTGTTGTTTTCTTATCGTTTAGGTTAGCGACGTTGACGTTTCTGTTGTTTCCTGGCCTATTGTTGGAAATGTCCTGATTGTTGTTATGTATGTTCATCCCTCTGTTGTTATCAGTAGATTTCGTGGTAAGTGTATTTGTTGTTTTCTTATCGTTTAGGTTAGCGACGTTGACGTTTCTGTTGTTCCCTGGCCTGTTGTTGGTAGTGTCCTGATTATAGTTGGAACTGTCGCTGTCGGGTATTTTTTTGTTGTAACTATTTTGATTATTGTTCGCGTTGGAGTTCGTACTTGAATAATCATGGTTATTTCTATTATTGTTTGTTTTTGCAGTGTTGGACAAATTGTTGTCAGCAACACTTTTTTTGTTGTTATAATTGTTTGTGTCATAAGTAATACCTGCGACAGATTTTTCATTTTTTTTATTGTCAACGGTGTCATTTTTAATTTTAAAACTGACAGCTCTGTTGTTTAAATTGAAATTATGAATCTTTTCTGTTGTTGTTGTTGTATATGGTTTAATGTTGTTAGAAATTGTTGTTTTCGGTTTGTTTCTGATTGATTTTGCTGTGTTTTCACGATTGGATAGTATGAAGCCTGGATTTAGGTTACGAGTCTTATTGCTAACAACTATAGTTTGACTAGAATCCTTAGTGGTTTTCCTACTAGGTTTAGTGGTGGTAGCGAAAACATAATCAAATTCATTGATAGTTGGTATCTTCTTTCTCCCTTCATTGCTTCTTCTATCGTCAGATTTATGTTTGTTATGTTGTCTTTCTGCAGTGTGCTGTGTGACGTCGTGTTGGTTCCGTGTTGCTTTGCTAGTTTGGTACGACTGGAACAGCTGTTGGAAACCTTGAAGTAGATCTGGAACACAAGGTTGAATTAGGTACAATTATTACGGTGTAACTGGGATGGTCCCCTATTACATTGGGACTTAAATACATCGGCGAAGTGTACCCATGCACTGCAGTGCACCTCTGCCTACCTCTTCGGGGTATACAGACGTGATGATAAAATAATGATGGTGAAATAAATTTGAATAATAAACGCTATGTTTGTAAATTACATCAATTATAAATAAAGTCATAAAATTATTAATAAGCTTGCAGCGAATATGAATAATCACAATTAAACAAATTATTATTTTTAAATACCTGATGTATTATACCTACTTACAGTCCACTCACACGGTAAGGCCGGCTACCTGATGTTTACAGGAGTTTAGTGAACCGACAGCTCATGAGAACGCTTCCGTACATAATGTGTTGACACTGCACATCCGTTAGACCCGTAATGATCGGGTAGCCAGCCTTGCCGTGAGATCAATGCCTTCTTTTATTGCGAAATGAATGAGATTATAGAATAAGATGAGGAATGGCTCCACCAGCGGTCAGCGGATATTTCAGCCAGTGTCAAGTATTTAATAGCAAGGGCAAATTCAATAAATACAAATCTATAAAAATATTATAATGAGGAAAGATTTGTATTTTTGTATGTAACGAACAAACTTAAAAACCGGCCGGCAAGTGCGAGTCGGAATCGCGCACGAAGGGTTCCGTACCGTATCTATAAAAACGGCAAAAAAAAACACGTTTTTTGTATGGGAACCCCCTTAAATATTTATTTTATTCTGTTTTTTAGTATTTGTTGTTATAGCGGCAACAGAAATACATCATCTGTGAAAATTTCAACTCTCTAACTATCACGGTTCATGAGATACAGCCTGGTGATAGACGGACGGACGGACGGACGGACAGCGAAGTCTTAGTAATTCCCGTTTTACCCTTTGGGTACGGAACCCTAAAAATCATTTTATATCATTGCGTTGTATACCAAGCCAAGTATATTCCGGACTTTTGAAACACACTGTATACACACCATCCATCTATTCTTGGGTCTTCGTCTCGCTCTTTCCATCCACATACAATAACCTATTTAATAAATGATATGTAGAAAAAAGAATTACGTCATTAACAGGACTGGTTTGCTTTGATAATTACATGCCGCAGGCCCCATGGGAGCTGTCTAATGGCTATTAAAAAGACCAATTAGATCATATATAGCATCTTAATTTATAATATACAATACATCATCACGCCTGTATTCCCCGAAGAGATAGACAGAGTTGCACTGCGCCCACACTTCGCTGATGTAATCTTGGTCCCATTGTATTAGGGGGCGAGCCTATTGCAATTATACCGGGCACATTCCCCCTCAATGCGAGGGAGATTTGGGCCGTAGTGCACCACGCTGGCGTAGTGCGGGTTGGTGAATGGAACACGCCTTTCTATAGACGTGCAGTTTTCCTCACGATGTTTTCCTTCACCGTTCAGCAAGTGGTAATCGAAATTACATTCAAACATGCAATCCGAAAATTATGGGCGAGCCCGGAGCGGAGTTTGAACTAGGGATGTGAAATAATCGATTATTTTCTTCTAATAATCGATTTTTAATAATCGATTCTCTATAAATATTTTTTTTTTTAATCGATTTATTTCAAAGTGAGAAAAATCGATTATTTTGTAATCGATTTTTTTCTGTCCAAGTCATATCCCTAACTGTCATTGGATGATCCACGGCGTACAACAGTACAAAATAGGATTGTGAAATTTTTTAAATAATCGATTCTCAAAATTAAAAAATCTATTTTTTAAAAATTGATTAATTTTAAAGAGAGAAACATCGATTACTTAATAATCGATTTTTTCCCGTCCAAGTCACATCCCTAGTTTGAACTTGCACCCCTTTCGTTCAAAGCCGGGTGTTTTACCATCTAGGTTACCACTGCTTATGTAAGCTATATTTACGTTACCGAAGTGTTGTGTCCTGGCGACTGCTGTTATGGACAGCAGCAGAAGTGTGGTGACAATATAATATCTGGCCATGATCTCATAGTTATCTGAAACAAAAGATAAACATGATGTTAGGCTACAGTCACATGACAAAGCTTTTTTTTTGAAAGGACTACGCTGTTGGCCGTTAGGTGGCCTTTACAGCTTTACCGGAGGAGTGGCGAGTGCAGAGTGCACTCCAACCAAGGCCTTAAGGGCGGTAAAGGGTTGGCAACTAGATCAAGGGCGCCACAGAGGGCACGACCTCGGCTTGGGCAGTTACCGTGAGGGGAGAGGACTACACTCCTAGGTGCAAAGATGCACCAACCTGACCTGGCTGGCGAGGTCGGTGTCTGTTTGAGGCTTATGTCTGTGTGTTAGTGGCCCTCTCGACGCCCGGGTTGAGGAGAGCAGTGATAGTGTCGGGAGGATCAATCAACACGTGCCGCGGACGGCGGCGTCGTGTTGATGATGTGTGCGCGGGATCTGGCTCGTAATTGCCGGCGGCGACAATTAGAGGATTTAAATGCGACACGGCAAAAGCTGGCTACCAAATGCTGACACCGGGGCAATTCTTGCTAGATCGACATGACCTCTAAATGGACATATGTCAAAAAAACCGGCCAAGTGCGAGCTGGACTCGCGCACCGAGGCTTCCGTACTTAAACTGTGAAAGCACCGAGCATTACTCTAACGACAAGATAAACTGGACAGAGAGACAAACTTAACTTTGCAGTTGGTATACAGGTGGTGACTGGTCCCCATACAAAGTAACTACAAAATAAGTTTGTAATCGCAATAAAACATTTTCTAATAATACATTTACAGTTTTCGGATTTTTTCCTTTACTTGTGCTATAAGACCTTGCTTCTTGCCGAATTTCATGATTCCAGGTCAACGGGAAGTACCTTATAGGTTTTTGATTCCCGTGCAAATGTACTGAAAATGCAACATAAACCGCCGTATCTTTTGATTGTGTTAATTTAGAAGTTTTTTTGTTTTTCTTCTTCAAGGGAGCAGAGACTACAGTCTTTTTTTTTTAAAAAATAACTTGATTCCTTCACGCGTTCCTGATAAAAAGGGTCTTGACAGTCAATCAGACAGGCAACAAAGTGATCCTATAAGGGTTATTTTTTAGGGTTCCGTACCCAAAGGGTAAAACGGGAACCCTATTACTAAGACTTCACTGACTGTCCGTCCGTCCGTCTGTCATCAGGCTGTATCTCATGAACCGTGATAGTTAGACAGTTGTAATTTTCACAGATTATGCGTTTCTGTTGCCGCTATAACAACAAATAGTAAAAAACAGAATAAAATAAATATTTAAGGGGGCTCCCATACAACAAACGTGATTTTTTTTGCTCGTTTTTATAGATCCGAGTCCGACTCGCAGTTGGCTCGTTTTTCCCTTTTGAGGTACGGAACCCTAAAAAAGAAGAGTTAGTTTTGTTATTGAGGCCTTGTAGTGTTTAACAGGCTTTTAAAGTCGAGTTTTTGTCTCATTAATTAATTCAAGTTATTTATACAGGGTGTATCAGAAGTCCGAGATAATAGTTTCGGTAAATATACGATAGTTTATGTGAATGCTTAGTGAAGACAGTTTATACCTAACTATCATAGTTTCTGAGTTATAGACCTTTGAATGTTTGTCACAGGTGTCATTTTCTGGCCTTTGGTTACATTCGTAAGGCTATTCAGCAGTGTAAACTAAACTTAGGAGGGGCGACAACCAATATCCACAAAACAGAATATGCAAAATTTACATAGGACTGGAGATATTACGAGTTATAGAAATTGACGACGAAAAGAAAGTTGGAAATTCATGCTCGAATTTCGATCAAATTTTTATACCTTTCCCCGACGCTGATGCAAACGACAAAGTATTATTTCGGACTTCTGAAACACGCGGTATAGGTACCACGCTATGAATGAATCGAGGTATGTACTTATAATTATTTATAGATCTTGTTACTTGAACTGACCACAATGAGGCCTTGCTTACAAATCTACTTGTAAAAAATCTACAATATGATTTAAAATGTGTACACCATTACGCCTGTATTCCCCAAAGGGGTAAGCAGAGGTTCACTACAGTGCGCACACACTTTACCGATGTATTTTGGTCTCAATGTAATAATAGGGAGCGAGCGAGCGACATTGCCGAGCGCATTCTCCCTCAATAAGAGCGAGATTTCGGGACATAGTCCACCACACTGGCCCAACTGGTGAACTTCACAAGCCTTTCTATAGATGTGCAGGGTTCCTCACTCACGGTGTTTTCTTTCACCGTTTCATAGCAAGTGGTAATTTTGGATGAAAATGAGATTCGCACATGAAACCCAGAGGTGCGAGCCGGCGTTTGAACCTGCACATTTTGCAAGGCGTGCGTTCGACCGCTCGGCTACCACTGCACCATTGAATTACGCGATAATAATACAACCGCAGTGCAGGTTCAAACCCCGGCTTGCACCTCTGGGTTTATGTGCGAATCTCATTTTCATCCGAGATTATCACTTGCTATGAAACGGTGAAGGAAAACATCGTGAGGAAACCTGCACGTCTGAGGGAACTTGACTAGTTCTCGATAGATGTGTGAAGTCTGCCAACCCGCACTGGGCCAGCGTGGTAGACTATGGCCTGAATCCCCCTCGCATTGAGGGGAGGCCCGTGCCCAGCAGTGGGACGTTAAAAGGGTTGTAGTATAATACGAACAGGAAAGTATTATTCCGGACTTCAGTTACACCCTATTCTACCATAGTCTCATATCTAAACTACGTGACTCAATTCATAATAGGTAAATAAGAATTACTTGTGGCGTACCCTATATCTCGCCACGAAACACAACTACCGCCAGTCGCTACTAGATGGCGCGACTGTAGACACATCGCAATCCTACGCGTTCAAGAAATTATCCGCCATACAAAGTACTATGAAAATCCTAGCTTGCGGTACTGGTGTGTTCGACGAACTGAACTATATATACAAATTCCCCGACAACATCAACGGGGGCGTAGCGGACCCCGCCAGGCATACCACCCGCCTGGCAGGAAGATCTTCCCTTTAACGCTAAATACTAATGTAATTCACGGTATTGTGTGTCAAACGGGATTTTACTATTAAAACTATTGCTCTAGAACATACTATGCGATTCAAATGAGAATAGGATCGACTTTACGCCATATTGTGACGAACGAATTATGACTTAAAATAATTAAATATTTTATTAAGACAATTTAGTACCAATTTAACCTTTTTATTTAAATGTCATGTAAGACTATTATTATTGACTAGCGGTCCGTCCCGGCTTTGCATGGGTTTATAATATAGCCTATGTTACTCAGTGATAATGTAGCTTTCTAACGGTGAAAGAATATTTGAAATCGGTCCAGTAGTTTTTAAGTTTATTCGTTACATACAAAAAAACCGGCCAAGTGCGAGTCGGACTCGCGCATTATTAAACAATTCTTCATTATAATTCTTGCCTCTTTCATTTTAATATTTTGTATGGCATATTTAGAAACTGATTTATTGTAAATGTACGGGGCTGGAAAGTATGAAATGAGTTGTTCGCTGTGGCGCAGTGCCGCACGGTCGCTCGTGCGATGTCTCGCATACCACGCATGCTGACTGCGCTCAACGCCCTTGTGTTCCAAAATCCCGAGCTGGACTTATTTGCTCAGAAAGTATGAAGATGTGTGAGATGAAAGAGTGAAAGGTCTATCTGTCTTGCCTATTGTATTGTCTTACCGTGTACTTCCTGTGTCACCAGTGTAAGTGGCAATTGTATTGCCGTTCTAAATGAAATAAATTACTTTTTTTTTTGTGCTTCATCGTGTCAGTCAGCTAGACTATGAGCAGATGTGTTGTGTGGTGTTATGATGGTCAGAGTATGATCCCCAATGGGACATCTCTATAAGGTATCAGATGCAGTTATCCAGTTCCAGGATGCGCCGCCTCTTTAGTCTTTGGACTATGTCCGGAAGTGTCAGCTGTGCTGCATGCTTGTTAGGGTGTTTTCCAAGCCTTGTCTTGTATTTTGAGCACCAGGATCTGATCTCGTCCTTAACCGTCCCGATGTTCAAGTGCTCGTGGACTTCCGAGTTTCTTATGAACCACGGTGAGTTCGATATTTGCTTTAGGATGTAATTTTGCACCCTCTGGATGATACTTAAGCTGGAGTCGCATGCCGAGCCCCATAGTTGGATTCCATAGGTCCAGATTGGCTTCAGCATCGTCTTATAGATGAGTAGCTTGTTATCTACCGACAATTTAGAATTTGCAAAAGCAGTGGTAGCCTCGTGGGCAAGAACGCCCGCCTTGAACGTAAGGGGTGCAAGTTCAAACCCCAGGCCCGCACCTCTGAGATAATTTTCATGTGCGAATGTAATTTTCAACAATGATTACCACTTGCTGAACGGTGAAGGAAAACATCGTGAGGAAACCTGCATGTCTATAGAAAGGCGTGTGAAGTTCACCAACCCGCACTGGGCCAGCGTGGTGGACTATGGCCCAAATCTCACTCGTATTGAGGGGGAATGTGCCCGGTATAATGGCAATAGGCTCGCCCCCTATTACATTGGGACCAAAATACATCGGCGAAGTGTGGGCGCACTATAGTGCACCTCTGCCTACCCCTTCGGGGAATACAGGCGTGATGATGTATATATGTATTTTTTTTAATTTAGAATTTCGTCCAAGTAGCCAGTATAGTCCTCGGTATCTTAGATTTATTTGATCTCTTTTCATTTGTATGTGTTTCTTCCACGTTAGCCTTCGATCGAGGTGCATCCCCAGGTATTTAACGGAAAATAAATTACTTAAATTAAAAATTGACACAGAATTCGTTTTGGTATTAGTAAAATTGTTGACGCGTGCCCTGACGCATCAGTGTACCCTGGGCTTCACTATTAATGTGTTATACAGGATATCCGGTAAGATATCCAATGTCGTTTTGTATGATAAAATAACATTTATTGATATTTTGAACAAGTTAGCATACAACTATTATGTAGAATGATAATATAAAATACATAGATTAGCGTCTCCAAGCAGTCAGAAGTCTGAACTGGCAGCTGGTGTGTGTGACCCGCCCCATAGTCCCACTAGTCGGCTGCACTCCGAGGTACATCACAGACTACACGCAGCACCGAATGAGCGCATTTTTTTTTTTTTTTTGACTGTGCTTATGCCCAGTCCGCCACTTTCCTTCTGACATGATCTAGAGGTTTCTACCTTGTTTTGGTTTACTATTTTCCTATTACGTATTTTTAAATTTTAATGTTATTTCTTTATTTGTTGATTTTACTGTTTATTTAATTTATACATTGATTTTCTAGTTGTATTTGAAAGTTACAGCTTTGATGATTTATCTTTTAACACATTTATGAAATAGCGGTATTATAATTGATATTGTCCTGTTTTCACTCTGTGATTTTGTCTTGATATTTTGGATTTTGTCCAGGATGTTATCCTGTCATATTTGTCAGGTTTATTTTGTCCATTTTACGTATGTATTGAAAGTGGCACTTTGTTTTGGGTTAATCGAACGAAAGATTTTTCGTAATGTTAGTCATAAGTTTTGATTAGTCTTTTGTTCGCAGTTTGTATAATTTTCTAGGAGGATTTTATAATTACATTATACAATATATTTTTATGTTATATTTTGAGCTTGTAGAGTGGCACTTTTATGTTTCGTTTATAGAACTTAGTAATTAGATTGAATAATGTTAGTAATTATTTTTGGTATTTTAAATCTGTATAATTGTATGTTATGATAGATTGTATAAATTGTATATTTTGTATAATATAAATTTGCTCTATTGTGTATAATGTTTGCTTTTACTAGTGTTACATGGCGTTAGGTATTTAGGTTTGTGTACATATGGCGATTGTCCTATTATAGTTGGTGTTGATATGCTCGTGTACGTGTGAAATTTATAATAATAGACTAGGCAACGCTTCAGTGTTGTCGTGTCTATTTGGTTTTTGTGAATGAGCGCATTAGGAAAAGCATTAGATCCTCTCTGTCTACGTCTTAAAGTAATGCTGGCGTGGTGATACTGAAACCGTACATTGAACTCTGGATAAAACCGCTACGCAAACGATCTACATATTGGAAAAATACTTAATAACCGGTCTCCTGTTCGCTCTCGAAAACTTACTATACCTACCTACCTAAGCTTTAACACATTAATCTATTTATACATGATGTATTAGGGGTCCTAACTAATATTTTAGGTATACAGGATGTTCCAGAAGACCGAAATAATACTTTGACGTTGGCATCAGTATCGGGTATACAACTGAATGGTATAAAAATTTGATCGAAATTCGACCATGTTCTGATAACTTTTTTTTTCGTTTTCAATTTCTATATCTCGAGTCCTATGTAATATTTGCATGTTCTGTTTTGTGAATATTCGTAGTCACCCATCATAAGTGCAGTTTACACTGTTGGGGTTACGGATGTACCCAAAGGCCAGAACATGATACCTGTGACAAATATTCACAGGTCTATAACTCGGAAACTATGATAGTTAGGTATAAACTGTCTGCACTAAGCATCAAAATATGAGCTACCGTATATGTACCCAAATGATTATTTCGGACTTCTGATACAGCCCGTATAATATAACGACGGGTAAGGGGCGAATTGACTTAAACGCCTTGTGGTAACTTAACACGAAACCCAGTTCAAAAGACGCAGAAAATTTCGCTGATTCCAACGCTGGTAGAATCTGACTATTTGTGCTTTTTGGCCTGCTCGAATAAAAAAACCGGCTAAGTGCGAGTCGGACTCGCGCACGAAGGGTTCCGTACCATTATATATAAAAACGGCATAAAAATCACGTTTGTTTTATGGGAGCCCCCTAAATATTTATTTTATTCGGTTTTTTAGTATTTGTTGTTATAGCGGTAACAGAAATACATCATCTGTGAAAATGTCAACTGTCTAACTATGAGATACAGCCTGGTGACAGATGGACGGAACCCTAAAAATGATTTAGATTTTTGATATATTTAACTTAATATTGCTTAACATGGCGCTTAAGTCACTTCGCCTGTTTACCCTTCGATGCAAGTTCAACCCCGGGCTCGTACCTGTGGGATTTTTAAATTCCATATGTGATGATTACCACTTGCTGAATGGTGAAACCAAACATAGTGAGGAAACTTACACGTATTTAACACGTTCTCTGCGTTGTGAGGTCATATTGGCTCATGGTGAACATTAATCCAGTGCGCAGCGCTCACAAAGTTAGTACCTCTATGAGTCAATATGACCTCATGTCACATCAGCTGAAAGTACACTTAAAATCCTTACGCAGTGAAAATGTTATAAAGGCGTGTGAAGTTCACCAACTCTCACTGGTCCAGCGTGGTGGACTATGTCCTTAATCTCCCTCGTATTGAGGGGGAATGTGCCCGGTATAATGGCAATAGGCTCGTCCCCTATTACATTGGGACCAAAATAAATTGGCGAAGTGCTCTGCCTACCCCGTTGGGGAATACATGCGTGATGATGTGTTTAATACAGTATTATCAATGCTTAAGCGTCGCTTGAGTGTTATTAAAAACAGGCATTGGTCGTCCACTAAAGATTAATAAAACGATTTTTTGGGCTAGACCAATGCTTATATTTAGGCATAAGTAATAGAATTTATTTTATTTACGTAAACTATTACAGGTACCTAAAAATTGTCAATCAAAGTCAAAGTCAAATCATTTATTTTGTATATACCTACGGCGGCACTTAAATTTGTCAAGTTTACATTTTTAGGGTTCCGTACCCAAAGGGTAAAACGGGAACCCTATTACTGAGACTTCGCTGTCCGTCCGTCTGTCACCAGACTGTATCTCAACCGTGATAGTTAGAGAGTTGAAATTTTCACAGATGATGTGTTTCGGTCAGTGTGTACCCTTGGGGGCGCTAACCTAACCTAACCTAACCTTTTTTTTTTTTTGTTTGCGCTGGGAAATGCATTCCCAGCGCAATCAAAAAAAAAAAAATAACCCTAACCTAACCTAACCTAACTCCATAGAGCCCCCAAGGATACACCCCAACCTGTGTTTCTGTGGCCGCTATAACAACAAATACTAAAAACGGAATAAAATAAATATTTATGGGGGCTCCCATACAACAAACGTGATTTTTTTGGCGTTTTTATAGATAATGGTACGGAACCCTTCGTGTGCGAGTCCGACACGCACTTGGCCGGTTTTTTTTTTCGCCACAACCGGATCGAAACGCGACCTCAACTGAGAAGATCCGGTAAACAAAGAAAAATAATTTCAATCTCTACCATCATTTAAGGCGTACCCTAGCCAGACGAACTCTTCGGTATTTTTCCCACAATTAACTTACCTTACACAAGAGATAAACAAACTTAATAACATCTATTAAATGTCAATTAGCATAGACACACGCGCACTGAGTATCAACCGCTTTTATAATTTATTTAATTTACTCATCAAAAATGTCTATGATACACACATATTGCAAAAAAAAAAACTTTACCATCTAATTGGGAATAAAGAAACAATGATTTAATTTGAATTTAGAATGTCACATGTGTTTTAATTGCGAAATAAAATATTCAAATTTGAATTAGATCCGTTTTGGTCGAATTGTTTTTTTTTTCGTTAGTGTTTTTTTTTTGTTTTTTACTGACGCTATCGTCCGCGGCGAGTGAACAACTGCGTCTGAGGATAAATGGACACATATTATGCTTTGGTCATTATCTTAGGGTTGGCACGAACAAGATTTAGTCAATGAATAAATGATAAAAATCGCCATGATGAGCGATATTGAGGATGTTTCAGAAATCCACAATAATACTTTGACGTTTGCATCAGTATCGGGTATACAACTGAGTGGTATAAAAATTTAATTTTTCCAACTGTTTTTTCGTCGTCAAATTCTATAACTCGTAATATCTATAGTCCTATGTAAAATTTGCATGTTCCGTTTTGTGGATATTGGTAGTCGCCCCTCATAAGTGTAGTTTACACTGCTGAACAGGGTTATGGATGTACCCAAAGGCCAGAACATGCCACCTGTGACAAATATTCAAAGGTCTGTATGTCAGAAACTATGATAGTTAGGTATAATCTGTTTTCACAAAAAAAAACATGTTTGAGCTACTGTATATGTACCCAAAGTATTATTTCGGACTTCTGATACTTCTGACTTCTGATCGTTGGAATCAGCGAATTCATCTCCATCTTTTGAGCTGGATTTCGTGTAAAGTTACCAAAATGGCGCTTAAGTCAATTCGCCTTTTGACCATCTATGTAATCATCGTATGATCCCAAACTAAAAGACTCATATAACTGAATTGTGGCAACCCTATAAAACTGGTGCCATTAATGACAAGTGTGCTTGACACGTCACAGATTGAACCTTGGACTATGGTATACACGACAGAGCGGTAGCGAGAATTTTAACTCTTGTTCTAAAGTCAATCTTTATACGGTAAGAATCAGAATCAGATTTTTTTATTTATGTATTTCATTCGGAATGCATTTCCCGTGCAAATGTAATGAAAATGCAATATAAACCGCCTTATCTTTCTTTCTCCGACCGACAGACAGACAGACGGACAACAAAGTGATCCTTTAAGGGTACCGTTTTTTTCATTTTTAGGTATGGAACCCTCATAGGATCATTTGTCGTCCGTCTATCTTTTGTTTGCCTGTCAACCGCGTGGAGGTATCAAGTTGAAATTAATAACACAAACTCAAGTCTGCAGTCCCTTGGAGCTGTAAAGAAATCTAACTTCTAAGTTAACGCAATCAAAAGATACGGTGGTTTATTATTGCATATTCAATACATGTGGAAGGGAATCAAAAATCTATAGGGTACGTACCGTTGACCTGGGGGTGAAGTCTGTAAACACTATCGTTGTGGTCTTGCTATGACTTCATATTTTAAGGCACGAAAACAACATCTTTTATCAAGGGTAGCTAGAATATAACTAGTCCAATGGCTTCAAGGAGACAATGTCTAATGTCTACATCGGTAGTATTTTATCTACCATTGATAAAACATGTTGTTTTCGTGCCTTAAAATATGAAGTCATAGCAAAACCACAACGATAGTGTTTACAGACTTCCCCCCCTGGTATCATGAGATTGACGAAGCAATAATAGTACAAGTAAAGGGAAAAATCAGAAAACAGTAAATTTATCGTTACAACGAATAAAAAAAGTATTTTTGGGACATTAAAAGCCGCGCGTAAATATTTTTGCCAATAGCGGCTAACACTATTTCTCGCAACAAAGCAGAACTTCCACCAATCGCCACTAGATGGCGCGACTACCAACACATCGCAATTCTACGCGTACAAGACATCGAACAGCCATACGAAGTACTATGAAAATCCTACCTCGCGGTAGAAGAGTTCTCGACAATATGAACTATATATACAAATTCCCCGACAATGACAGTGGGGCGTACCGGATCCCGCCAGGCATACCATCAGTCTGACAGGAAAATATTCCCTTTAACGCCCAAAGCGAAACAAACATGTCAACATAAAGATTGAATTTGTGTCAGCGTTAATTAATTTGGGATCATACGATGAGTACCGTAAGTGGGGGTTACTATAGCTCTGGGGGGGATCTGTGACTAAGACATCTATTATTTATGACTCGAACTAGAACGATTAGTCATTATTACTAAGAGGAGAGAAGTTCAAACTTTTTTCCGTTTTGAGCCATAGTTGTCTGTTGTCTGGCAATATATACTACTACTACTTGCGAGGACTGGTCCAACCATTTTCCTCTTAATGACTTACCATCTTCTCTCCCATACTGCGTTGAAGGCATCATACCAAAGCAATTATTTCTATAACCATCTGTGGTTTAGAATAATCCCTTCATTGTAAATGGGAGTAGACGCACCTTACTGTACTAGCTTCCTCAGCGTAAAGACTATATTTGTATTTAATATTAGACTGCCGTGAGTATAATTCTTCTCTAGTATTGTGGCAAAGGTGCCGTCTGCTCTCAAGGCATTGCTGCTCCTGAGAATGTATTACTCGCAATTATCATTTTGAAAAGAGTAACCATTGAGTTTCTTACCGGCTCTTCTCAGTGGAAGCAGCATTCCGAACCGGTGGTAGAATCTGACTATATGTAAGTGCTTTTTGGCTTACACGAATAAAAAAAATTTGATTTTCATTTTATAATAATGAAAAAAAAAATCGGTATAACAGCCGGAAGTACCTTTCTTGTACCACACGCCATACTTATAGTTAAGTTGAGAGATGTGACTGATTATTACCTATGGTGATGACATCTTGAAAATGTTTCCCATAAATGTTGGAGACAGAATTATATTATCGAGGGGTAAAATTTAGGTTTAAGCGACACTTTTGGGCGATATTGACTGATATACATATTTGGAATCAGCGATTTTTTCTGCGTCGAATGAGTGTGTTCTCCTGTAAAGTTAAAAAAATGTCGCTTAAGTCGAATAGCCTTTCACCCCTTGATATGGGAAATACTGGGGGTGAACTCATAAAAAAAACTGTTTTCAATTTCAATTATAATCTACAACACGATTCAAATTTGTAGTAACACTTAAAATTATAGTCTTATTCGAAAAGAATATATGAAAGCAAGATTATTTTAGTCTTGTTTTTAGAATTAATATTAGACGTGTTAATATTTTCCCTAAAATTTGGCGCAATACAGCTCTAAAATCAGCTGTTACTGAACTGTATTTGATCTAAAGATGAACACAGCAGAAGGTACAAACGACCAAACTGACCATGGCTTGCCTTGTCAAAGCCTAGAAATAGATTGATGATTTAATTTCGTGGGATAAAAACTCGGTCAAGTGCGAGTAAGACTCGCGCACGAAGGGTTCCTTACCATTATCTATAAAAACGGCAAAAAAATCTGCTGTATAGGAGTCTATCACGATTCATAAGATTCAGCCTGGTGACAGACGGATAGTCAGACAGACAGACGGACAGTGGAGTCTTAGTAATAGGGTCCCGTTTTACCCTTTGCTCTGGCTCTATATCCGTCCACATGTATACTCATCACTCTTTTAGTCACATGATTCTCATCTCTTCTCATCACGGACCAATACAAGGCACCACCGCCGCATAAAAACACGTAAAAAAAGTTAAAAGTAAAATATTTAATCCATTTTCATACAAGGCTAATTTGATAACAACAAAATAAAAAACAAAACATAACTCTTCTTATTTTTAAACCAGCCAGTATTTATATTTATAGAAAGGTTAAAACGCATCGCTAACACGCCCCACCCTAGTGCTAAGTCAGCACTCAACACTAACTGGAATTAGAGCGATGCGCGCCGCTGAACGCTGCAACGTGCCAGACCTGTAGGGTGATTTTAAAACACTCGGAATCGAATTCGGAAACGGAATCGAAAACTTCGAGTTGTCGATTCCGTTTCCGACGGTATGTCAAAACGCGATTTTGAATAGCGGACGGAAGGGCCAATTGGAAAGTTCCGACGTCGGAAAGATTGTGTGCGTTTACAAAGAACGTTTAAAAATGGTAGAAATGGTAGAAATAAAATTCGATTACAAAACAGTTATTAATACGATTTTTTTTGGCCAAAAAGTCTTATATAAACACACTTATCATAATTATAAAATTGGAAATTAATTACTTATTTAAATTTTCGATTTAAAACTTACTCTACTTCATTATTTTTGGTTATAACGAACCTCGAAAATTTTTACTGATACGTCAAAGTGAAAGTGAAGGGTAACATCACGCCTTTGCAACCACGAAGTTTCAGAGCTACGTCATAGATGGCGCATGGCGCTGTATTTCGGTAAATAAAAACACAACCACGAAGTGAATAATGCAGCACGATTGTTTGCCGGCGCTGCACAGCAGCCGCCCTATGTTGTCTCCTATAAGATAATATTCCATCCTATCGAAGGTTGAAGGGAATAATTTTCACAATAATGTAAAGGGCCATAAAACAACGTAAATGGGTTTATTTTAAACACTCTTTAGTACTGACTTACCTTAAATATTATGCAAGTATTTAGATAACACTTAAATTTGGTATTTTATTTATGTTTTTGTTCAATTTCGGAAGCCTTCCGCGAGGAAAAAGGTGTCGGAAACTTTCCGTCGATTCGGATGGGTTTATCCGACGAGAAATGTCAAAAATCGTCGGGTACGGAAATCAAAATAGCGATGGCTGGAATCCGTGACGGAAAGATCCGATTCCGTTTCCGAATTCGATTCCGAGTGTTTTAAAATCACCCTGCAGGTCTTCACTGTAACAAGTCTAATTCGGCCATCCCTGCCAGGAAATACTTGTTGCATCCATTCTGATACACACATTTCTCACCTTAGGTATACATAGAAATGTACTCCAAATGCAAGGAAATTGGTATTCGCAAAGCTCTTAGTTACTTACAATGCAATTTCAAGTGTTTTGTAGACGGTTAATAAGTTCGATAAAATTGGGAGATTAAAAGCGAAATCTTGTTGGAATATTTAGTTAGGAGTTGGCAACACTGATTATCGGCCAGGAAGTAATTTCGTACAAAAAGAAATCGACGATTCTTTGTCTGTTATATCCTTCTAGGAAACATTAAACATTCCACGAAAGACTTTCTAGAGACAATACAAGAAAAACCGGCCAAGTGCGAGTCGGACTCGCACACGAAGGGTTCCGTATCTATAAAAACGGTACAAAAATAATGTCTGTTGTATGAGAGGCCCCCCTTAAATATTTGTTTTATTTTAATTGAATTATTTTTAAAGTGAATATAACTAAATATTTTAAGCGTCTACCTGTTCCCGTTATCAATATCGAGCAAAAATCACGTTTGTTGTGTGGGAGCCCCATTAAATATTCATTTTATTCTGTTTTTTTTTGTATTTTTTGTTATAGCGGCAACATCATCTGTGAACATTTCGACTGTCTAACTATCACGGTTCATGAGATACAGCCTAGTGACAGACAACCTGGCGCACAGCTAAGGTTGGTGAACTTCACACACCTTTCTACATGCTGATTTCCTCATTAATTACCTTCACCACAGATGGTTCCACTGAAATATCTCAATTGGGTTTCATTTTTGTTTGACAACTACCGAACAGTACAAATAAAAATAAACTTTGCAAATATAAAGCATTTTTATTAAAATATAAACTCACTTATATTTTATATACATCGAGGGGTGAAAGGCTTTTTGGCTTAAGCGACATTTTTGGGAGATATTGACTCACAAACATATTTGGAATCAGCTAATTTTCCAGCAAAGAATGAGTATACTCTTCTGTACAGATAATAATAAGGGGTAGGCAGAGGTGCACTGCAGTGCGCCCACACTTCGCCGATGTATTTTGGTCCCAATGTAATAGGGGGCGAGCCTATTGCCATTATACCGGGCACACCGGTTTCCTCACGATGTTTTCCGTCACCGTTTCTTAGCAAGTGATAATCTCAGATGAAAATGAGATTCGCACATGGAACCCAGAGGTGCGAGCCGGGGATAGAACCTGCGCACTTTGATTGCAAAGCGTGCGTTCGACCACTCGGCTACCACTGCTTCTAAAAATAAGAAATTAATGGTAAAAAAACTTTTTAAAAACAAGCTTTTATTTAATTGCCCTTAGTTTTCGTGTTCTCCTCGGCAAGCCCTTTCATTTGATACAAACTACATGTGGTAGTGCAGAAAAAAATACTATTCCGCCATCTTGGATGATCCGCCATATTGGAATTCGTATGACGTCACATAGCTAAGCATGCATTGTCATCCAAAGTAAGCGTGTATACCGAATTTCAGCTCAATCGGTTAAAGATAACTGAATTAAAATTCAGTTGCAAGATTCCACCCGTATGTTGCAAGCTAATAATATAAAGCTTGTAAAAAAATTACACTAAGTCAAATAGGCTTTCACCCCTCGATTTGCACTTAAGTAGTTAGTTTTGTGATTGTTAGCTGTTTGAGACTTAAAAATAATCACTAATAAGGTACTTTACGCCTCCCTTGGGCGTCAAAATCTTTTGTCAAAGTCTTTTTTTACGAAATGAATGAAATGATGAAATTTTAATGGAATAAGATGACGAATGGCTGCACCTGCGATTAGCGGTATTTATGGCAATGTCGAGTAATTAAAAGCAAGGACAAATTCAATAAATACACATTATAAATGGATTACCGCAGTGGTAGCCGAGTGGTCGAACGCACGCCTTGCATTCAAAATGTGCAGGCTCAAACCCCGGCTCGCACCTTCGGATTAATGTGCGAATCTCATTTTCATCCGAGATTATCACTTGCTATGAAACGGTGAAGGAAAACATTGTGAGGAAACCTGCACGTCTGAGGGAACTTGACTAGTTTTCGATAGATGTGTGAAGTCTGCCAACCCGAACTGGGCCAGCGTGGTGGACTATGGCCTGAATCCCCCTCGCATTGAGGGGAGGCCCGTGCCCAGCAGTATAATGTTAAAAGGGCTGTAGTAGTACTAGTGGTAATAAAAATATCTGCGGTAATCAATGACCTTGCGATGTGAAATTAACTTATTCTACAATTCGACACAGTTCATTTTGATATTAACAAAATTTTACACTTGGCACTTTAAAGGTAGCGAAAGGCTATTTTACCGTAGAGCATACTCATTAGACCTAGAAAAAAAACGCTGATTCCAAATAGGTATATAAGTCAATATCGCCCAAAAGTGTCGCTTAAGACAAATAGCCTTTCACCCCTCAATGTGTATTAATAAGTTTTTTACTATTGATTATTTGACACTGGCAATATGCGTACCCGCTAATCGTAGGCGCAGTAATTTTACATTTAATTTATTCCATAAAATAAAATACAAATTAATCTTAAGTTATTTCATTAGCCTCAAGTATTTAGACGCAAATATAGACCAATATATATTATGCGCCAAAGCGCAAAATATTATATCCGCCCCCAAACTATATAATAAGTCATGAGCCAAAAATATTTTAGGGGGCGGTTTCAAAAAGGGAACGAATTAAATTTGGGGGCGAAATTAAAATAAGCTACAAATACATTTACAATGAAATCCAAAGCACTTGCAATTGAATATGCCATTGCTGACGTCTCTGAAAATCGTTTCAAATTTCATACATCATACATACATCATCACGCCTGTATTCCCCGAAGGGGTAGGCAGAGGTGCACTGTAGTGCGCCCACACTTCGCCGATGTATTTTGGTCCCAATGTAATAGGGGGCGAGCCTATTGCCATTATACCGGGCACATTCCCTCTCAATACGAGGGAGCTTTGGGCCATAGTCCACCACGCTGGCCCAGTGCGGGTTGGTGAACTTCACACGCCTTTCTATAGACGTGCAGGTTTCCTCACGATGTTTTCCTTCACCGTTCAGCAAGTGGTAATCATTGTTGAAAATGACATTCGCACATGAAAATTATCTCAGAGGTGCGGGCCTGGGATTTGAACTTGCACCCCTTACGTTCAAGGCGGGCGTTCTTGCCCGCGAGGCTACCACTGCTAGTTCAAATTTCAATTTTTTTTTAAATAACTAACACGTTTCTAAACTTTATATGGCAATAATAATACTTACTTAATAACAAACCGCCAACAGTGGTAATTTTCTATAAATGTACCATATTTTTCTCCAAGTTTAGGATTATTTATCAGTCTGTGTCGTCCCACTTCTGGGCAAGACTCCCTTACCTTCCTCGAATTTTAGTTATCAGGAGCCTTACAACTTTTTAGACTTAAAGTATTGTTGATTTAATAGTAACTGTAGTGAGTTAACTGTCAAAAAACTATAGTAATATTAGAACATTGCTGCAAGACATGTGGTAGGGGGTTTGTACAGGGTGTATCAGAAGTCTGTAATAATACTTTGGGTACATATACGGTAGCTCATATGTGGATACTTAGTGAAGACAGTTTATACCTAACTATCATAGTCTCCGAGTTATGGACCTTTAAATATTGGTCACAGGTATCGTTTTTTTTTTTTTTTTGAAGGACTTACACTGTTGGCCGTGAGGTGGCCTTTACAGCTTTACCGGAGGAGTGGCGAGCGCAGAGTGCACTCCAACCAAGGCCTTAAGGGCGGAAAGGGGTGGCAACTAGCTCAAGGGCGCCACAGAGGGCACGACCTCGGCTTGGGCAGTTACCGTGAGGGGAGAGGTAGTGACTGCGCTCCTAGGTGCAAAGATGCACCTACGAGCAGAAGAGGGGGTTCCTCGACCTCGCCGGCGAGATCGGTGTCTGTTTGAGGCTGGTGTAGGTGTGTTGGTGGCCCTCTCAACGCCCGGGTCGAGGAGGGCGGACAGGTATAGGCTTTAGGTACATCCATAACCCAATTCAGCAGTGTAAACTACACATATGAAAGGCGTCTACCAATATTCACAAAACAGAACATGCAAAATTTACATAGGATTCGAGATATTACGAGTTTTAGAAATTGACGACGAAAAAAAGGTGGAAAAACATGGTCGAATTTCTATAAAAAAATTATACCATTCAGTTGTATACTCGATAATGATGCCAGCGTCAAAGTATTGTTTCGGACGTCTGAAACACCCTGTATAGCTTAATTCAAATAAGTGCCAAGTTGCCAACGAAATTAAAACCAATATTGCTTATCATCTAAATACATTTTGCTGCCTTAATTTTTGGTATTTCGGTCTTTCTGTAAATCGAAAAATATAAGTCGTCACAGAAGTACGCATTATAAAAATAGCTTAGCTTAAGTTCAATCATCCAGCTTAACACTTAGATAAGTTAATTGATGGAATCAGGCGTAATATTGCGGAAATCCATTGTTAATACAATAGTAGAGAAAGGGACCCACCACTCACCCTCGGAATTGTTTAGAATCCCAAATTATAAATCAAATAAATTTGATCGATAATAGAGGAAACCAACAAGACCGAACTCCCTGTCAGTCGAGAGTCAGTATGTCATAAGTCATGGGCCCTAACTTTGAGCAATCCTCTGCAGAACAATCGAATCTAAAGAAATAATTCGACACGTGTTTCGCCTCTCAACGAGGCATCCTCAGGATGGTTGGGCTGCTACTGAGCGACGAGCAACGTAAGCCGCGCCTTATTCATTTATATCAAATTTATTTGATTTATAATTTAAAGATTAGCAGTGGTAGCCGAGTGGTCGAACGCACGCTTTGCAATCAAAGTGCGCAGTTTCTATCCCCGGCTCGCACCTTTGGGTTCCATGTGCGAATCTCATTTTCATCTGAGATTATCACTTGCTAAGAAACGGTGACGGAAAACATCGTGAGGAAACCTGTGTGCCCGGTATAATGGCAATAGGCTCGCCCCCTATTACATTGGGACCAAAATACATCGGCGAAGTGTGGGCGCACTGCAGTGCACCTCTGCCTACCCCTTCGGGGAATACAGGCGTGATGATGATGATGTATTAATTTAAAGATTCTAAACAATTCCGAGGGTGAGTGGTGGGTCCCTTTCTCTACTATTGTATTAACTTAGATAAGTTCATTCCGGTCTACTTAAAAGAATAACCGATATTTTAATGTTAAAAAAAACCTTTGGATATTGGTCAACCACACTCGGCGAGATCTAAGTTCGTTGGGAGACCTCTCAAATTCATTACTTTGGATTATTTTGTGACAACAAAAATACTTAAAATACATTGTATCGAGGGGTGAAAGGCATGCAACTTAGAAAAATTTGCTGATTCCAAATAAGGAAAATAGCATTTCACTGAACTATTTGCAAGCTCCGATTCGGTCGTACATGTAAGAAAAATTAACTAAATGTCAATTTTGTAAGTGCCCCCATAGGTATGAACAAATTAAATGTCAATTTTGTAAGTGCCCCCATAGGCATGAACAAAATAAACGATTTGACTTTATTATTATTTATCCAAAGAACATTACATATTAAACCAAAGTAATGTATAAGCGACCTTTCATATATTTTCGGCTTCCGGTCTTTTTAATCTACTCAAAAGAATATTCGATTATTTCACAAAAATAACTACAATTATTGCTTATATAGTTATTATTTAGCTTCTATCAACATTTCGTGACAGGTCTTCTTGTTCTTTTCAGTCTACTCCAACAGCACATTTTGGTCTTCTGGCATAAAATACTACATTCGTTACTCGTAAAATTCTCTGGCACACTGAAGCGTTTTTTGTTAATTCGCTGTCGGTCTTTTAGTTCTTTTTCGTCTACTCAAATAGTAGGTACATTCAATCTTATGATAGAAACTTCTGGAACGTTTCACTTTCGATTATTGTTGACCTTTTATTTACATTTGGAGGTCGGTCTACTAGTTCTTTTCCGTCTACTCATTTGAGTAGACGGAAATAACTGTAGTATACATTCGGTCTTTTGATAGGAACTTATATCAACATTTCACTCTTCATTATAGTTGTTGTTAACATTTGGAGTTCGGTCTTCTAGTTCTTTGCGGTCTTCTCAGCAGACGCAATACTCCTTGTTTTTGGCTCTGTAAGCGGCTTCGTCTTTCAGCAACTGTACTCTTAAATCTTCGACGTCTTTCATAACTTTAGCGTCCGCCGCACAGTCATCAACTATCTTTTGGAAGAGTTCTTCTGCAAGAAAAAAAAAACGTTAAAAATCTGTAATACAACTATGGATAGAAAGTAACATCGACTCCTCCAATTATTGAGGCAGAGGTGCACTGTAGTGCGCCCACACTTCGCCGATGTATTTTGGTCCCAATGTAATAGGGGGCAAGCCTATTTACATTATACCGGACACATTTCCCCTCTATACTAGGGAGATTTTTGGGCCATAGTCCACCACGCTACCCCAGTGCGGGTTGGTGAACTTCACACACCTTTCTATGTACATTCTGGTTTCCTTACGATGTTTTCCTTCACCGTTTCTTAGCAAATTACAATATCATATGAAAACGAGATTCGTACATGAAACCCAGAGGTGCGAGCCGGGGTTTGAACCTGCGCACTTTGATTGCAAAGCGTGCGTTCGACCACTCGGCTACCACTGCTTGCTAGGATTAGTAGGATAGGATAGAACATACCAATGTTTTCGCCAGTTTTACTTGAGGTTAAAAAATGGCCGCATAGGCCCTGAGAGTACGTAGCTATGGTGTCTTCCGGCACTTCCCGTGTTACATAACCACCGTCCAATAAATCCTTTTTGGTTCCGCACAAATATACCCTACATTCCTGGAACAAAAAACAAATACGGTCATGCTAAGGGGTCTGGACATGGCTCGGTGTGACGTCATTTCCTCGACAAATCTGGCAGTTGAAAGAGATAAAACTTATGTCTACGCGTTCATGCTAGAGGGCCTGGTCTGGGTTTATTTGGGATCGCCCCCAGTCCACTATACGGTACCCATAGTGCAAGCGTTTCTTAGTTTGGGATCATACGATGAGTATGTGTTGTTTGGCAATATTTATTTCGAAAACATTTTAAAATAGCGTCCGAAAGCTATTTTAAAAAAGCCGCGTCGCATTCAAACTCTCTAATTGTCGCCGCCGGCAATTACGAGCCAAACCCCGCGCACACAACAGCACAACGCCGCCGTTTGCGGCATGTGTCGATAGATCCTCCTGACACGATCACCGCCCTCCTCGACCCGGGCGTCGAGAGGGCCACCAACACACCTACACCAGCCTCAAACAGACACCGACCTCGCCGGCGAGGTCGAGGAACCCCCTCTTCCGCTCGTAGGTGCATCTTTGCACCTCGGAGCGCAGTCACTACCTCTCCCCTCACGGTAACTGCCCAAGCCGAGGTCATGCCCCATGTGGCGCCCTTGAGCTAGTTGCCACCCTCTTCCGCCCTTAAGGCCTTTGTTGGAGTCGCACTCTGCACTCGCCACTCTTCCGGTGAAGCTGTAAAGGCCAACTCACGGCCAACAGCGTAGTCCATTAAAAAAATAAACCATATTTAAACTACAAGTTTTTTACGTCTTAGGAACTTACTTCTTCCACGGTTCTTAGCTCTTGCATCCAATGCCTGACTCTCGTCCAGGATGAAAGACTGGACGGCTCGTAGCACAGTATCGCCGCGTGCGCACCCCTGTAGTACATTTTCGTCATGGCTTCGTACCTGGACAACAGAAAGACGGTTAAAAGGCGAATTGACTGAAGTGACATTTTGGTAACCCAGCTAAAAAGACGGAGAAATTTGTAATGCCACCTGAAGGGAAAGTAATCTTTTTTTTTTTTCCTAATGGCCTCTTTCCATTGAGTCTGGCCCAATATAATTATACCAATGTCAACGTAGTGGCGAAGACACGATGGAGATTGATTAATTGGTTATATTACTGCAGCTGTTTTTTGTTGAGATTGACGGGTTAGTGAGTTTAAAGTAATTTTAATACTGTAGATAGAATATAGTACTCAAAGAAAACAATTCTTAATTTTTGAAAAGAAAGAGTACTGCATTCAAAGATTTTCTAAAATTCGCTTGCCACACCCCAACCAAAATCTGTAAAAAATACACCTGCATCAACTTTTTTTTTTTTAATGGACTACGCTGTTGGCCATGAGGTGGCCTTTACAGCTTTACCTGAGGAGAGAACACAGCTCTGCAATCAGCTGTTACTTACTCCCTTTGATTTAAAGATGAACACAGCAGAAGGTACAAGCGACCTAACTGACCATGCCTAGCCTTGTCAGACCATAGACAATAAATTAATGTTTTAATTTTTTGAGAGAAAAATTGAATAACATCAATGTTTTGTGTTCATAAAATGATTTCATATACTGTACATGATGAAAGGGTGTAGGCTTGGTGTACCCATATTCTAAATCACATTGTAAACTATTGACATAGGCCATTCAGCTCATTGCAGAGGGTGGTTGCGACTTCGATTCCCATCCGCAGAAAATATTTAAAATTTTCCCCAGACTGGATGTAGCTGGGGTCGCCCCCAGTCCATTGTATGGTACCCATAGTATAAGCATTGCTTAGTTTGGGATCATACGATGAGTCTGCCTTGTCTGGCGATAATTAATTATACCTTTCACTGCCAGCTGTGTCCCAGATGCCAATATTGAATTCTTTATAGTTTGACACCATGACTTTGGGACAGAATGCTGCCCCTATGGTCTGCAATCAAAAAAATTATATTATCACATCTGTATTCCCCAAAAGGGTAGGCAGAAGTTCACTGCAGTGCACCAACACGTCGCCAATGTATTTTGGTCTGTAATAGGGGGCAAGCCTATTGCCATTATACCGGGCACACTCCACCTCAATTCAGGGAAATTTTTAGGCCATAGTCCACCACGCTGGCCTAGTGCAGGTTGGTGAACTTTGTGAACACGATGTTTACCTTTACCGTTTAGCAAGTGTTAATAATTGAAAATGGCATTCGCACATGAAAATTTTCTTGGAGGTGCAGGCCCGGGATTTGAACTTGCACCCCTTATGTTCAAGGTGGGCGTTATACTGACGAGACTGCCACTGCTATCATCTAAAGAAATATAATCTTTATATTTATAAGCACAGAGTTTATTTCACTAAGTGTTAATTGAAGTTCCTTGCCCTAGCAAGTTCAGAGTATTTACCCACAATTATTAATTACTTCCCTTTGATGATAACAAATATTTTATCATGTTTATATTTATTGAAAAGACTAAAAGTTAAGTTTTATAAATCACTTGTAATTTTTTTTTTTCAATGTACACTGGGTCAATGTACATAAAGAAGAAAATAATATCTTTTCTGAAGGTAAAACAAGTTTATTGTTTTCGTTTTTTTATTTAGATTATGGAGATGACATAGAAACGATATTCTTCAGTAAAATGTTGGTTATAATAAGCACAATTAAAAAAAAATTGTACCTACCCACTCTTATGTAAAAAATATCACCTTTCAACCTGCCTTCTCGACTGACCTGACGTTTTTCCCTGATAATCCCTGACCATGTTTTGCTTTCCTGTCTATTCCGACTTAAGAAAGTGTACACCCTTGACTTCCTGAGTACGGACGTCAGGTGAGAAAGGTCTCTGTTCTACGCATACGCAGTACTATGAGACAATTATTTATCATAGCTACTTACGACAGACCACAGTTTAGGAGTGGTTTTTATAGAGTAATAATAGGTTTTTAACTTACATTTTGGTATGGTCTTTCTGGATTAAAGGTGCAGTTAACGAATCTGAGCACCAAACTCGTTTTGCCTATATGTTCACTACCCAATAAAACAATTTTAAAATCACATCGACTCATGTTTTAAATTTATTTCTATAGTCGCAGATAAATTTTGAAACAAAGAAAATTAAATCCAGCTGTTAATAAATTGTGTTCTCTGTACAAAAGGCACGCAAGAGAAGTAATTAACATTTAAAGATAATTGATGAAAAATAACTTTTTTTCTATCGATGTTTTTCAAAAACAAAGCAATTTAATTTGTAATATTTTTTATCTGAATAACGACGATGACCACTTTTTTGATTTGGGGAACTACTAAAATCACTTTCAAAAACTACCAAATATTTATAGAAATGAAAATGACAAGCTTTGAGATTTAAATAATCATTAGTAAATTTACAAAGATACATTCAAATTGCAAGGCTATTTTAATTTATCTTAATAGTTTTAAGAATTTTATTATGATTTTGGGAAATAAAAATTATTTAGTTCAATGTATTAGTTTCAAATTTAGAAAAATATAGGTAAAGGGTAAAGTCCAAAAACTACTCAACATGTGTTACATAGAGAGATTACGTACCATAATGTAAACCTGATGATTCCTAATCTACTGGAAAAGTAGAAAAGTGCTAATTGTGGTCACACCAAAGATGAAGTTTCATTTTGTTATCGTAACATTATATAATTCGTTTAGGAACATGAGACTTCCAACTATAATAATATTACTGTATTCACATGCTCGCGAAGCTTTGATTTTTAAATAGCTAGTAGAATTATATAGTGACCAATCCAAATATAAGTAAGGAATTGACATTTTATCTTTAATACAAATAGTCCCACGATTGGGCTTCTCTCAGAACAACAAATGATTTTACTTTTTGAACGAAAGAGTAAATGCCAATATTGAAATTCCATTCTGGATTGCCAGTAAAATAGGTATTTTTCGGGTAAAGGGACTTTTTATAAGGAAAGGAAGGACTTGTGAAAGTATGTCAAGGATTCCGATATAGTGATGTACTTACAACATTAAAAATATTATTTAAGTTTATAAATATTCTCAATATTAAACAAAGTAAGCCACATAGGTACTTAACTTATCAATACTAATCAATTATGTATGAAATTATTATTAGCCTCATATTCTAATAGCGGGATGAATTTAATTGATGAACTTTGTTTTTATAATTTTTGTAGGTACCTATGTATTTGTATTCCGGTAAAGATGTAAGTAATTATAATTTTAACAAAGATTGACCTCCGTTTTCCTAAAGTTCAAAGCCGTTTAAAGTTGAAGGTTGTCTAGGTAGATACATTATTATGATCTTCTTGTAAAAGACTATTAAAAATGTATGCTCACTTCTATCTGTCAAAAAATGTGATCGTATCAATATTTTACATAAATGCAGTAATAAAATAACACTATTTTTGGATGATATTGCAATAGTTCTCTAGCTTAGCGATTTTTTGTGCCTTAACCACGTGCTTTTGTTGTCTGAAATAAAAAAAAAGATAGCCATCAAAGGCATCTATTTACAGTAGGCCTAAATTTTATCTTATCAAAAATACACTAATCGATAACGAATGTTTTGACTACTGGCATTGATAAAACAACCGGTTTTGTAGGAAGGCCTTCTTATCTTTCTATATTAATTCATACGTGCCAAAAGCTTTAAATTGTGTGTTTGATCAAAGATTCATTACTAACATCATTCAGTAGGCATTGAGGTTTATTTATATGATAAATATATTAATTGATAATCATCATATAGAAATGATACCTATTCAAAAATGTTTATCACCGCGCCTTAAACAATTGGAATTGGAATAGCAAATACAATGTTTTTGGTCTTATACAATGAAAGTCTGAAACAATTCTCATTTTACTTCACTTTATAAAATCGAAAAAAAACTATGGCTGCTGGGTTGAAGGAGACAGACGGAAGTCACACTGTGTAAGCTTACATTTTAGCCATGACTCACAGCGCGCTTGTGGACTTAAGATCAGCTTTCATGCAAATTTCAATGGTGGCATAGCTAGTGTTTTCAGAAGTTCAATGCACAAGATCGATTATTGAGGTATCTAACAAAGGACTCCCTAACAAATAGACTAATTCTCGAAGATTCTGGATTTTGCTATTAAATGTATTTTTCACGCTAGACGCTTTCAGCTAGACGCGTATGCTTGCTTGTTGTTGTTGTTGGGAAGCTTGTCCCGGTTATACCATGACCAGGCCTTGTAGCGTGACCACGTAGACATAAATTATATCTCTTTCAATTGTCAGATTCGCCGAAAAAATTACTTCACACCGAGCCATGTCCAGTACAAAAAGCTCGAAGTGACGTCATTTTCTCTACAAATCTGACAGTTGAACGAGATAATACTTATGTCTATATGGTCATGCTTTGGGTGCAGTGCAGGGCAGATTCCGAAAATACTATTTTCGAAATTTGGTACTGAAGGGAATTGAACCCGCAAACAACAGCCACTGCACCAGTTGTTTGCGGGTTTGGTTTGAGCGTATTTGGTTTATATAAAAACATACATTGTAATCAATAAAAAAGGTGATGATAAAGATGGCGGATGTCCTCTTGTGCGGTTTAACATAACAAGCTTTCATTGCGATTATAACACCTATATAGCAGATATAATAACAATGACAAGAGACTATGGAGTGTAGATATAAGGAGAACAATCTGTGTATTCAAAAAGTGTCTGTCGAAATGCATTAAATAAGGGTGGCGCCACATTCGCATCAGGTGGCATTCTATTGTAAATTTTGACATTAATATTATTATTTTTTACTCGGCATACTTCAGTGCATACCCTTTGTCTACACTAGCGCCATTGTAGAAGGTTTTTGAAATGTTACTTATAGCATACAGCTGGGCACTTTTTCAACTTTTGTCCTATGTGAGATTGTTCTCCATAAATCTACACTCCATACAAGAGATGAAGCGAGACTATGTAATAGAATTCATAGATAACAACGTCACATAGCCAAGTTCAATATTGTCAAAAGTTCAATGATCTTTTGAAATAGAGCAGACTACCCCCACCACTTGTTGTGTAGATAAATATACATTGTCTGCGTAGTTTGTGTATGAAAACTGTTACTTATTTATATATCTTACCGACACCATGTTCAGAGGCGATAGAATATGAATGTGCTGAGAAAAACAAGTCGAAATATTAATTCATATGATCAATATTTCGTTTCGATCAAGTCACTTAACCACTATAATTAATGTGGCTTTAATGTTAGCTTAATGTTAAAATTATTAAAGGACTATTGTAAGGTGTCTGGGTGGTTTTACAGCGATGCCTCTACAGTAATATTATTTTTTTATTATCTATTTTTGTAAACAAAATTGTACTAAAATATATTATCAAAAAAATAAGCAATAAAAACATTGATGCCAGATACGTATTGTATAATTTATTTATCGAAGTTGGCAATTCTTATACTTATCGAATTCTTATACTTTGTTAGAAGTTTTTGTTTCTGATTTCTAAATATTATGTGCCTATGGACTCATGCAAAGTAGCTACTCTGTCTAAGTAGTACTTATTATTCGTTGTATGTCACTTATAAAGCCCTATTATCGCCTTACATCTACATTATCTACTGCGTCGTTTGGTTAAATGATGTTATTAAAGTAAATAGGTAGACTAATATGACTTTTGGGTATATTTTTAAACATTTCCTTTACAGCTAGTATTATTTGTATAGTATATTTGCTTGAAATAGACAGAAATTAATTGTATACGCTATTAGAAATGTGTTGTCTCATTCTGTCATTGGCCCCTCCCCTGGCGCAGTTGGCAAAACTATTGATTTTTCTTCATTAGGTCATACAAACTGATCGATAATGGGCTAGCATTGTTTCTGCAATGTACCTATCTGCAATCTAAAACTATCTATATTAAATAATATTATCACGCCGGCGCCGCGGCGTTGTGAGATAAACAGTTTTGCTGTAGGCATATAGGGAACTAACGTATTCGATGGGATCGTAGCAACATAGAGTAAATTAATAACATGTTCTTTTTTTACGCTTGTTAGTTTTGTATAAAATCAATAAGTAGGTAATGTATGTTTATCGAAGTAAATACTTAAATATCTACAGCGATTTGTGTTGATTCAATCCAAACCTACCTTTATAAATATATTACTTCACTTTCATGTGTTGGCTTGATTAAAAAATAATAGCAATATTAGTAAAAAAATCCTATTTATTTGCTAAAAATAAAAAAAAAAATTTTTGTTTATTTAATTTTTTTAATATAGTCTTACCTACATTTAAGTTAGGTTTAATTAAATATATTCAATGTATAGACTATAGGTACGTTCCAGAATAGTCCAGATATACCTCTATTTTTAGCTTCTGCAATAATTATTCGACGTATTATAAAACCTACTTTTAATAATATTTTATTACAATGATACATTTAAGATATAACCAAGTAACAAAATTTAAATAAGAATTATTATAAATGCTAATTGAATTTAGAATTAAAGTAAACAGTGGAAAAAATTATAAAAATAATTAAACGACAATATTACGTCAGTAGTAAAACTAGTTGAAAGGCGAGCACAAGGTGAACCCATACAAAGAGGCTCCGCCGATAACACACAGCCACCGATAAACACGTCAAACAGTTTATTACAATGCCAACTCGACGCTCGACCTACCTATAACTATCGCTATTTCACACTGTTCTTTCCTCTGCCCCACACCCATACTAATGTTGCACGACTCACAAAGATATCAATATTTTAGTGGTCAAACATTTTTTTTAAATCATTATTTTCCAATCACTATTTTTTTGGTGAATATTTTCTTGTCAAAATCATAAATTTCGGAGCAGTCTTGTTGATTTTATTTATTTTGGATGTTACGTGACTAAATTACGAAGGGGTAACACTATATCTGAAATTGTCAAAATGTTCCGATTCATACCAGTGAATACAATAGCATTGTGTAAAGTTTATCTATTATTTATTTACATTAAACACTAAATTCAAGGAAAATTATAAAACAAGGGTAGAAAAATAAACATAAATTATATACAAAGGAATGCCTCCACATCATCGTCGATGCCGAAAGTTCCCAGCAGGCTGGCCGCATTTTGTTAAAAATAGATAAACTGCGTTTGTCTATGGACATTCAGTGTTGTGTCAAGCGAAGAACTCTCTCGAACGGCAATGGCGTAGCATTGTAGCGGTTTGGTTTTTAAATGTATTTACAATAAATGTGATTCTGCAACTAGAAACGTGTTTAGCGTGTTCAGGTTATGGGCCCAGATTCACTACAGAATGCAAGTCGAGTATAGAATTAATCAGAATTAATAAATATGGCATCAAGGCCGGAAAAGAATTTGACAGTTGGCTGTTCAGAATTAAACTCGCACTTGAAGAAAGCAATCTATTGGAAACCCTAGAAAGTATGTACCCTAAAGAATATACCGCTGAATAGAATAATAAGAATGTAAGGGCAAAATAAATTTAAGTCCAATGTATTGACGATAGTCATTTGGAAATGATCAAAGAATGCAAAACGTCATTAGAAATTCAAAAATTGGAAAAAGTTTTTTGGAAGAATTGGAATCGCGTCGCAATTGTCTGTAAGAAAAATACTATTAACCGTCAAACATGTTGAAGAAAATTCTCAAGAAATCTGAATAGAAAAGAATGGAATAGAAAAGCATACAAAAGAAGTAAATAATACGGAAACAGAAAATGAGATATGTTTTAATGCTAAAAATGAAATGGAAGAAGGCCAAGAAATCTCAATGTAATTAAGGAAGGCTATGCTAAGAATAATTGGTATGTAATTGAATTCAATGTCAAGGAAGTATCAGTACAGAAAGAAAAAGAAAGAAAGATTATTGTGTACTAGAAATGACAGAAAAACGAATTAGAAAGAAACCCCCGTACTTACAAGATTATGAATGTGATGATTTTCATGAATGTGAGTATTCCGCCTTAAATGTAGAAAATATGATACATGATGTACCAAGAACAAAGAAAGAGGCGTTAGAATCAGATGAAAAAGAAGAGTGGTTAAAAGCCACTGTAGAAGAGATTAAATCTCAGGAAGAAGAATTCAAAAAGAAGAGTGATTAAAAGCCACTGTAGAAGAGATTAAATCTCAGGAAGAAGAATTCAAAAAGAAGAGCGGTTAAAAGCCACTGTAGAAGAGATTAAATCTCAGGAAGAAGAATTCAAAAAGAAGAGTGGTTAAAAGTCATGGAAGAAGAGATTAAATCTCAGGAAGAAGAAGAATTCAAAAAGAAGAGTGGTTAAAAGCCATGGAAGAAGAGATAAAATCTCAAGAAGAATTAAAGAAGAAGAGTTAAAATCTCATGAAAAGCATTATATTTGGATGATGGCTGAGAAACGGAAAGATAAGAAAACCATACACAGCTGTTGGGTTTTTAGGAAGAAAGGTGAAAATGCATACAAGGCTAGATTAGTAGCAAAAGGTTTTGAATCATCAGAGTGGAATGAAACTTATGCTCCGGTAACTGGTACTGGTGATTGCTTACAAAGAAAATATGCATGTTGAACAAATGGATGTAAAAACCGCGTTTTTGCATGGAATTTTACATGAAGAAATTTATATGTACTTACCTGAGGATATGAAAAATGATAAGTAAGTTATTACTGATTTTCAGAAGAAACTTAAAACTTAGATTTGATATGGTATATTTAGGGTCTGTTCAAAAGTTTTTAGGTATAGAAATAGTAAGAGATTCTAAGAATAATGTTGTAAAAGTCCATCAGAAGTCATACATTGCAAAACTGTTGCAAAGATTTAATATGTTGGATTGTAAAGGTATAGCTACTCCCGTAGAGAAAAGTTTAAAACTTATAAAAGAAACTAATGTTGAATTGTTTACTAAGCAACCTTATAGAGAACTCATAGGTTGTTTAATGTATCTAGTGATGGGAACTAGACCTGATTTAAGTTTTGCCGTAAATTTGTTCAGTCGATTTCAGGGTTGTGCTAATGATATGCATTGGAATTATTTAAAGAGAATATTGAGGTATTTAAATATAGCAAAGAATAGAGAATGTAAAAGAATGCTAACGAAGTTTTTGAATATATTTTATGTTCAGATAGAAATTACTTTGATATAAGAACTTGTTACTTTATGTATATTTATATTGTAAAGAATGTTCCATAAGAAAAATGCAGTATTATGGGGGAGTGTTAAAAATAGATAAACTGCGTTTGTCTATGGACATTCAGTGTTGTGTCAAGCGAAGAACTCTCTCGAACGGCAATGGCGTAGCATTGTAGCGGTTTGGTTTTTAAATGTATTTACAATAAATGTGATTCTGCAACTAGAAACGTGTTTAGCGTGTTCACATTTCCCCGCTGAATAGCGATACTTATTCGCTGCGCGAAATAAAAGCCAGCCCGCCGGTCACGTGTATCGGTGAACAGACGCGCTGCTATTTCATTATACAGGAGTCGCGCGTTTGGGCCCCACGAACCTAGAGTTTCAACCCCAAACGGTTCAAACAGGTAACTTCCTGTTATCTATTAGATAAGTCGCATTTCAAATACTTTCCAATCTTCGTTTGTAACTTTAATGAACTAGATAAAGTTTGTAAAAATATACAATTATTTAAACATAATTGTCTTCATGGACTTAAGAGAAGTGATGAAAAAGACACAGTTTAATTTAAAAAAAAAACGTCACAAATTAATTAAATAAATGTGACCTAGAATCAGACTAGGCATCGGAACAAGTCAGCGACGTCAGCGCTTTACCACTGTATTTTGTAGTCTTATACAAAATGTTGCCATTATAAAAAAATAATAGTTCTCCACTTCCCCCTTCTGGCAGTAGCATTATTCTGTTTCTCGAAATGGACGTATAGCCTTTCACGAAATACGCCGTGAATTTTGTTTATATCGTCGACAATCGTAGTCGAAAACTTTTACAATCACTTTTAAACACAATATAATGCACCAAAGATGTAGTGCGCGTATAAATAATAGATTAAAAACGTTTATATTTACGAAATCACCATTCGCCTAGACTACAGTGAGACTAAGAAATTGATTAGTTATATGAACTTTGTGTAATGCGAAATCGTTTTTTTTCTTATTGTTATAAGTTTTTATCGTGTTGAGTTAGAATATCGTTCGTTTTAGTGTAAGTTTTAAGTGTAAATGTGTTTTAATCAATCGTAATTTGGATATAAAATGGTGTTGATGTAATAAGGTAAGTAGCGACCATTTTTTGACACAAAATTCGTTTCTATACGACTTTACGATAAGGTTATTGGAATTAATGCATTATAAAACGATGTTTCGTGTATTGGATACGTTAATACACAGCTTAGATAGCCATTTCTAATGTATTTCATCAATATATGCATGTACAGCAGATGCCAATATAACTTGGTCATTCGTTGAGTAATAACTCGTTTATTAATTGCATAAAATAATATTGTGGAACAGGTTTATTGAGGTAAAATAATTATACATGTGTAACTGAGAAAATTACTCATAGCCTTGACAAATTTCAGTGATAACATATTAGGAAAACTTTTGAATATTTTTGTTGGGAAAAAGTAATAATATGGCATGAAAAAAGATTCGTAAGGCAGTACGTCTAGGGACTCTCTCCTCTGGTGGTAACTAGGACCCTGTTCTAGATGCCAGTAGGGAATTATCATACTAATATTATAAATGTGAAAGTTTGTGAGGATTGATATAAAACTACTGAACGGATTTTGATGAAACTTTACAGTATTGTTGTTTATACATAAGAATAACATATAGCCTAAAATTTATAACAAAATTGAATAACTAATTTGATATTTTAAAATTAATTTATCAATGTTTGTATTCAAAACAATGATATTCTAGTAAACAGATATGTTATGAGCGCGCACTAGTGAAGACTCAAATACATCCTAATTAGGACGTATATTTGATACCAACATGCTGATTGGGTGACAGATAAATGTTACATCACAAAGAAGCGCAAGTGACAACACTACCTATCTCTTTTTTTCTCGTTGGGTTTATCAAGCCAGCTCTTTTGCACATTTCTGTGTTGTAAAATGAATGAAAAGTGTGTATGTGTCTTGCCGCTTTTCGATCTGCTAGTAGCATATAGGAAAAAAAAAAACTTATCAATTTGTAAGTGCCCCTGTAGGCCTATACGAAATCAATTATTTGACTATGACACCCAGACTGCAGCATAGTTTAAAAATAAAATTTTCTAAATTTGTCTCTGACTGGAATGGTACCTACAACCAACCAGTGCTCTGAGCCAGCAGCACAAAGGCGGACCGCGGTCCACATACGGACCACCAACCCATTTTGTGCGTCCCGCGAAAACACAGCAACTTGCACTGCAGAGTACAAAATTTAATAAAAATATATATTTTTTGAAGTCAATTCCAATACAACCAGGCAAAGGAGTACCTAACAAGCGAGAAACAGTTCACCGATTGCAAAAGCCGCAAAAATACCTTTGTTATTTCTGTAATTTTTTTTTTTTTTTTTTTTATGTTAATGGCCTCTTTCCATTGAGTCAGGCCCAATGTGATTCTGCCAATGTCGACGTAGTAGAGGAGACACGATGGAGATTGATTGAACAATCGGCGTTTACACCAAAGTAGACTTTTTATTGGGATTGGCCGGTTAATTCTGTCTGAACAACACAAAATTACACGTAAAAAGGGAATAAACGACACAATAAGCAAAAAATATAATATACTACTAAAATGTTACAATCTAATGTTATGGGATGTTATATATTTCATTAAAATAATAATAAAGGGAGTATCTACAATTTCTGTAATTACAAATGTGTACTAAATATATTTTTCTATATAATCTTGTGCGGACTGTGATAGTCATTTCTTTCTCAAAATGGTCCCCGAGCGGAACTAATTGGTGACCCCTGCCATATACTATGATCCCATGATTGTTATAGGAGTGTTATCATGTTTATTATCATTCTTATCTACCCTTATTATATAGGGTCAGGATACCATTATTTATTATTAAATATTAGTTTTTAATACATACACAATGAAATTATCAAAAAATTCACATACAACATGTTAGAAAAAAATACTGAGCTAAATTATCGTCATGCATGTATAGCAGAGGTGTACTGCAGTGGACTCAAACTTCGCGGATGTATTTTGGTCCCAATTTAATAGGGGGCGAGCCTATTGTCATTATACCGGGCACATTCTCCGTCTATATGAGTGAGATATTGGCCATAGTCCACCACACTTGTCCAGTGCCAGTTGGTGAACTTCACACGCCTTTCTATAGACATGCAGGTTTCCTTGCAATGTTTTTACCCTCACCATTCAACATGTGGTAATCATTATAGTCTTACATTGAATCTTTTTAAATATATTCGTCATAGTCATGGCAATAGGCTCACCCCCTATTACATTGGGACCAAAATACATCAGCGAAGTGAGGGTGCACTTCAATGCACCCCTGCCTACCCCTTCGGCGAATACAGGCGTGATGATTTGTTCAATATGTACTCAAAAAAATTGGCTCGTGATCATTCAGTCTGTAAAACATTATCTTCTTTTTTATATTTCAGTTTTTATATAAGTGGTAAACAAAGATGGCGCTTTGTGAAAGCCAGCTCGACTCCGCGCTGCCGCAACTCAAACGCAATAAGTCCCCGGGAGATGAAGGCGGCCAGCAGAGCGCGGACGAACAGCCCGCAACGCTCCGCCACAACGGCGATCTTTACGCTCTAAACCAAGGTCAGTATACTAGCTTGTGACCTTGAGGTCAAAGGTCACTACACTACAGGACACTACACTTTTAGAACACTACACTTTTAGAACCTTGAGGTTTAGAAGTCTATGCACTTGAATCTTGGTGAACATATAACAAATAATAATCTGTGTTCAACAGTGCCTGGCTTTAACCTCGAACTCAAAAACACTTGAATCTTGTTCAACACTTCACACAGATAATGTGTGTAACAGTTCCTGGAATTAACTTCGAGGTCAAAGGTCATTACACTTGAATCTTGTTCAACATTTAACAAATATAATCTGTGTTCAACAGTGCCTGGTGGTCTACCTTTAAGCGTTGACTATCGTTCGCCGGTGTCGCACTTCGTGCCGCCCGCCGTCGAACTGTACGCAGCCAGACAAAAGCAGGAACAATCCAGTGCTGGTATGTGATATTGACGCCGTATTTATAGTAACAGCTCTCCGCCCAGGGGCCAGGGGTCCGATTCTCGGTCGCTCTACATTCATCTCGATTCGAGATATGTCGACACAAATGAAAAAAAATACGTACGATTTGACGTTTCGTTTTGAGACATCTCGAATCGAGATGAATGTAGAGCGCACGAAAATGGGGCCCCTGATTTTTGTTTGGTAGACATCAATCTCTATCTATACTAATATTATAAACAGGATAGATTTGTATTTTTTGTATGTAACGAAGAAACTTAAAAACTACTGGCCCTATAGCATGACCTCGTAGAAATAAGTTTTATCTCTTTCAACTGTCAGATTCGTCAAAAAAATGGCGTCACACCGAGCCAGTTGAAAGACAGTGACAGTTGAAAGAGATAGAACTTATGTCTACACGGTCATGCTAAGCCTGCTGGTGTTGTGAGCCGAGCTCCCTACGCTCAAACCACTAAACTAAGAGCCGTTGGCGAAATGCTTAGTTCCGTTTAGTAGCAATAGAATTAACTTTCTCCGGTAAAGCTGTAAAGGCCACCTCACGACCAACAGCGTAGTCATTTAAGAAAAAAAAAAATAGAAATATGTCTTAATTACTTATTATTATGAATGCGTAGTTATCTGTGTAGATTGGCTTAATGTTTTTTTTTTTTTCATATTCATGGCATGTTTTTTTTAATTTTTTCGTCCGTGCCTATGTTGGTATCTGTTATAACTGCTTGACGCGGCGGACCAAAGATTTTCTATTTTTTTTTTTTAATCCGTGTCAATAATGTCTGTAGGTATCAGTTGAGATTGCTTGATACGGCGAAACGGGAGTTTTTTTTATTTATTTTTTTGTTTTCATGTTTTTCCTTTAACAGCGGAGTCCAGTTTGCCCGCTACGCCGGTGAAGCGAAAGCGCGGCAGGCCGAGGATAGATAAAACGAGCCCCGAATACTTGGCGAGCTTGGCGGCCAGAAAACAGGCCAGGGAAATGGGTACGTTGGACGCTTGCCAAGTTCGCTAATGAGTGACTGAGTGATGCTAACTGACTGACTGTAACTGAGTACTTGGCCAACTTGGCTGCCGTGGAAGAGGGTACATTAGAGGTATTCCAAGTCTGTGTATATGAGTGACTGAGTAATACTAACTGAATCAGCGGATTGACTGACTGTAACTGAGAACTTCGCCGACTTGACGTTCCGGGAGATAGGTGTGTTAGATGCTTGCCAAGTCTGCGTATATGAGTGACTGAGTGATACTAACTTAGTAGATAGATTGACTTTAACTGAGTACTTGGCCAACTTGGCGGCCAGGAAAATTACTACATTAGACGCTTGTCAAGTACGAAAACGATTGACTCAGTGACTCGTAACTCACCCAGCAGATTGACTGACTGAAAATTTGCCAAGTCAACTCTCTATTGCCGTACTTGACCAATATGTCAAATCAGGTGGCCAAGTACATTAGACACATGCGAACTTTACTTAGATATACTTGAGATGAAAGAAAAGGCATGGTTGAATATTGGCCAAGGCAGTTGACAAGACTTAATGACAGTGTGACATATAGGACCGTTCATCTGACAGTTGAAATAATAATATACTCGTCATTGGCATATATAAAACAGTGTGGTGCCATATCACAAAAGAATAAAACGTACCTTACAGCTCACTCGTCAGACCGTCTAAGGCTTAATCATCAGACAACGCCGGGCAAGCGAAATCGGGGGCGGCCAAGAATTGATAAAACGGATCCCGAATACTTGGCCAACTTGGCGGCTAGGAAACAGGCCAGGGATATAGGTATGTTAGGCTTTTACACCCGCCTTCCCCAACTTTCCCATTTTTGTCCCCCAACCTTCCTCTATTTGTCCCCCACCTTCCCCTATTTGTCCCCCAAACTTCCCCTATTTGTCCCCCAATCTTCCCCTATTTGTCCCCCAACCTTCCCCTATTTGTCCCCGCACCATACCCCTTTTCCCTCGAACTTCCCCTTTTTGACCCCCTCCTTCCCCCCACCTCCTCCCACTAGCTAAGATGACAGTCTACGAATGTATCTACAAATCGTTGCGCCGAAATCTATGGTATCAGTTTATTTACTTTATTTTGATTTACTTCAAGCAATTACGAATATTCGAATTTATATCACAGTGACATAAGTCCTTAGGTAAGATAGAAATGGAGTTGGTAACGCGAAGCATACGCTGACATTGTTTTTGTCAACTGTGATACGTGTTTGAAGTCAAAAGACGAATGATTTATGTTGTTTAGGCCTACGGGGAGCACTTACAAACTGTCAAATTTTTTTCTTCTTTTCTACTACCGGATCGAAGCGCGACCCCAACTGCGAAGATCCGGCAAGAAACTCTGTGGGCTAATATTTTTTTAATAGAGTTTTTTAATAAGCAGTGGTAGCCGAGTGGTCGAACGCATGCCTTGCAAACAAAGTATGCAGGTTCAAACCCCGGCTCGCACCTCTGGGATTTATGTGCGAATCTCATTTTCATCCGAGATTACCACTTGCTAAGAAACGGTGAAGGAAAACATCGTGAGGAAACCTGCACGTCTGAGGGAACTTGACTAGTTTTCGATAGATGTCTGAAGTCGGCCAACCCGCACCGGGCCAGCGTGGTGGACTATGGCCTGAATCCCTCTCGCATTGAGGGGAGGCCCGTGCCCAGCAGTGGGACGTTAAAAGGGCTGTAGTAGCTAGTAGCTACCGGATCGAAGCGCGACCCCAACTGCGAAGATCCGGCAAGAAACTCTGTGGGCTAATATTTTTTTAATAGAGTTTTTTAATATTTCTTTTTTTCTTTTGGGGTTGCAGAGGCAAGTATAGACTAGTTTATATACTCAACGACACGTCACGGGGGCTACATATTATGTTGCATCCATAAATTTTAGCGTAACGTTTTGTATGAAAGTTTGTTGATTGTTATAATATTATCTAGGTTTTGTATATACACGGTGATGGGTACAATAAGCTGCAGCCGTAGCACAACCGCGAAAACAATAAATTTTATCCGTTCCAATTGTCACACTTGTCGAGAAGATGTCGCAACCTTGAGATAATGTTTAGTCAACAATTGTATTATTTTCTAAAACGGAATAACATGTTGTATTATATTGTTTTCTTATATTTACGCGAATACTATACATTGAAATAAAACTATTTTACGGATTCTATCGCGTTTATTTACTATTTTATTTCCCCGACGTTTCGGCTGCTTTACAGCAACAATGGTCACGGGGGGACTGAGGTGTTAGACGTCCTGATGTCATAGTTAATAACTGGGTACCCTCATATTTAGTTGTTGTATGTGGTCCGATCCACGCAGACCATGTCCCACTCAGTCCCCCCGTGACCATGGTTGCTGTAAAGCAGTCGAAACGTCGGGGAAATAAAATAGGTAAATAAACGCGATAGATGTGTGAAGTCTGCCAACCCGCACCAGGCCAGCGTGGTGGACTATGGCCTGAATCCCCCTCGCATTGAGAGGAGGCCCGTGCCCAGCAGTGGGACGTTAAAAAGGGCTGTAGTAGTAGTAGTAAACGCGATAGAATCCGTAATGTAGTTTTATTTCAAAGTTGTATTATTTTCTTTGTTTGGTGTGTGCAATAAAGAATACTCTTATCTTATCTTAGATATGACGGGATCTGCTCGACAATTATGATAATTGGTAGATATATATTCTATCCCTTCTAAATGTCAGACATGTCGAGAAAATTATGTCACATGAGCTATGTTTAGTAAAAAAAATGTTGATGTTATATTATTTTCTCTACATATCTGACAATTGATAGAGATATACCATATGTCGCAACGGTCATGCTGAATCTTGCTGGATAGCTACATTGCGCCTGGTTAACTAACAGGGCTGCATAATATTATGGTTGGTTCGAAGACTAAATTTGATATTAAGTAAATTTTAAGGCATTACATGTTGCCTCCCAAAATAACATTATATTTATCCTACTGCATGTCACTGTGAATACTAAAATTAACTAAAACCAATATCTACTCTATAAAAAAGGCGTGTGAAGTTCACCAACCCAAACCGGGTCAGCGTGGTGGACTATGTCCCAAATCTCCTTCGCATTGATGGGGGAATGTGTCCGGTATAATGGCAATAGGCTCGGCCCCTATTACATTACCACTTAAATACATGTGGGCGCACTGCGGTGCACCTCCGCCTACTCCTTTGTGGAATACAGGCGTGACGATGTTCTATTATTATTTTTGACACGTCTCGTATGATCCCAATCTAATTCATTGTACTATGGGTATCATAGTTACCTAATTTTGGAAGATGTCCTTGTTTGCGTGTATCTGGGATCGCCCCCAGTCCGTTCTGTGAAAGTCACTGATACACAGGCTTAGCATGACGGTGTGGGCTTATATTTTATCTGATTCAATTGTCACATTTGTAGAAAAAAATACGTCATTTTGAGCTATGTCAAGTAGAACAAGTCCAATGAAACTAGGTTTTTATGTTATGTTGATTTAGACAATGTTTTTGCATGCGCTTTATGGTGTCTTATGTGAATGCGTTCTTGTTTTAATATTGTTATAAGACTGAATTATTGCCAACTGATTCGTTAAAGGCCTGGTCAAACGGGAGCGTCAAGATGCGTGCGAATTTACACGTATACATTTTAATAAATATTTAGAATCAGCAAATTTTTCTGCGTCGAATGATTATGCTCCCCAGTAAAGTTAAAAAAATGTCGCTTAGGTCAAATAGGCTTTCACCCCGTAGTGTGTATTGCCACAGAGTACATCTTCATAAAAAAAAATCAAATTATTTCGCTCGGTACAGACGGGGAGAGGCGACTAAGAGGGGATATTTTGTTAATTTTACGGGAGAACACACTCTTTCGACACAGAAAAAATCGCTGATTCCAAATATGTATATAGTAGGTCAATATCGCCCAGTGTCGCTTAAGTCAAATAGCTCTCCACCCCTCGATATGATTCTTGGCATGTTAAGTTCACACAGCTCTGAAATCAGCTGTTACCTTTAAAGTCCCTTTGATATAAAGATGAACACAGCAGAAGGTACAAGCGACCTAACTGACCATGCCTAGGCTTGTTCTCCTCCGGTGAAGCTGTAAAGGCCAACTCACGGCCAACAGCGTAGTCCATTAAAAAAAAAGCCTACGCTTGTCAAAGCATAGACAATAAATTTGTATTTTATTGTTTTGGGCGATAATAAAACTTGTGTTACCGATATTCTGAGTTCATAAAATGATTTTATGTATCATACATAACGGAGGGGTGCAGGCTTGGTGTACCCATACTGAGTCACATTGTATATTAAATGTATTTGTCGCACGAATGTCTGTATCGTGATAATATGCTTTATGTCATGGTGGAGAGTAATAAGCGCTTAAATGTAATATAAATTTATTTCTTTCAATTGTATGAAAAAGTTAAAACCATTTTTCTTTTCTTTTCTTTTCTTTTCTTTTCTTTTCTTTTCTTTTCTTTTCTGTTCTGTTCTTTTCTTTTCTTTTCTTTTCTTTTCTTTTCTTTTATTTTCTTTTCTTTTCTTTTCTTTTCTTTTCTTTTCTTTTCTTTTCTTTTCTTTTCTTTTCTTTTCTTTTCTTTTCTTTTCTTTTCTTTTCTTTTCTTTTCTTTTCTTTCCTTTTCTTTTCGTTAATATATTTTTTTATCTCATTGCAGCGGCTATGATGAACAACTCTCGGACTCCGGACAGTGGTGAGAAGCGCAAGCGAGGAAGGCCACGCGTTGACAAAACAAGTCCAGAGTATCTGGCCAGGAAGCGGGCTAGAGAAATTGGTAAGTGGAAATATCTAGATGTATCTCGGTGCGAATCTCATTTCACCCTCACTTCAATCATTATCACTTGCTATGAAACGGCGAAGGAAAACATCATGACGAAACCTGCACGCCTGAGGGAACTTGACTAGTTCTCGATAGACGTGTGAAGTCTGCCAACCCGCACCGGGCCAGTGTGGTGGACTGTGGCTAGAATCCCCCTCGCATTGAGGGGAGGCCCGTGCCCAGCAATGGGACGTTAAAGGGGCTGTAGTAGTAGTATTTTCTTCCGCCGTCTCATCGTACCGTGGTGGACTATAGACCTAACTAGCTCTCTAACGACGTGTTTCATCGATCAACCCTGAAGGCGACGCGATGTCCAGCACAAAAAGCACGAAGTGACGTCATTTTCTCGACGAATCTGACAGTTGAAAGAGATAAAACTTATTTCTACGCGGTCATTCTAAGGGTCCTGAGCATGCCACCGTGGTGGACTATTGCCTAAACTAAAATTGTCTCTTTAATTTTATTGTTTGCACGACTACGGCGAAGCCACTGGAGAGAGTTATGATTTTAACATTCTATGTATGTTTATTTGTATTTGCGTATGTACCTCCGTAGTGCCTAAACTGTTCATCCGAATTGGATGAATAAGGAGTCAATCGATTCGTTATCATGACCCTGGTAACATAGGCTACATTTTAACTGACTCCAACAATGGGAGGAGACGATTTTACCTTTTTTTTAACATGGGTAAATCCTTTATGGATACCCCTTCATCTTGGGGGAGCTGAAGGGATTATGTGGAAGTCCCAGCGAAGCCGTATATCCACTAAAATCCCATGGTGATCCAATCACCCGCCACATCGGAGGGGTCACGGGAACGCCTTTACCGGGAGACGATTTTAGCTGGTTTCCGTAGTTGGGTTACAGTTTTTAGGGTTCCGTACCCAAAGGGCAAAACGGGAACCCTATTACTAAGACTTCGCTGTCCGTCCGTCCGTCCGTCTGTCACCAGGCTGTATCTCATGAACCGTGATAGTTAGAGAGTTGAAATTTTCACAGATGATGTATTTCTGTTGCCGCTATAACAACAAATACTAAAAAACAGAATAAATAAAATATTTAAGGGGGCTCCCATACAACAAACTTGATTTTTTTGCCTTTATTATATATAATGGTACGGAACCCTTCGTGCGCGAGTCCAACTCGCACTTGGCCGGTTTTTTATTTTATTTTTTTGTTGATTTTGTGTTTTATGTTTCGCTCATTTGAGGCATGTGTCAATTTTTTTTTGTTTATTATTGTTTTTTTTTTTTTTTCTCATTAGAAGCTCTGGAACGCAAAGCGAAACGCGAATACAAGCGGCGTGCCACAGGGGGTAAGCAGAACTTATAAAAAATGTAATACTTTCACTAATATCACTAACAATGATTTTGTTAATAATATATATGTAAATAATGATTATGTATATACACAACTGTTATTGTAGTTTAAAGCTCCGCACATTGGATTGGGGCGTTAAAAGGTTTGCCAATATCAAAAACAAATTCTGTGTCAATACACGTAAAGATTGAATTTCTGTGTTAAAAGCTGCGCGACAAAATTCCCACGCGCTATCAATGACATTTCGTTGAAGTTTGAACTTTTTAGGGTTCCGTACCCAAACGGTAAAACGGTAACCCTATTACTGAGATGTCGCTGTCCGTCCGTCCGTCCGTCTGACACCAGGCTGTATCTCATGAACCGTTATAGTTAGAGAGTTGAAATTTTCACAGATAATGTATTTCTGTTGCCGCTATAACAACAAATACTAAAAAACATAATAAAATAAATATTTAAGGGGGCTCCCATACAACAAACGTGATTTTTTTGCTAGTTTTTAGGTTTTAGGGTTCAAAATTTTTATAAAGTGTGTGTGTTTTTTTTTTACTAGCCTTTACGTGTCCCACTCCTGGGCAAAAGCCCCCCCTCTACTTCTCCACACATCTCGGTCTTGGGCTATTTCCTGCCACGATGTCCCCGCAAAGGTGTTCAAATCATCTCGCCACCTCTTCCTCGGTCGACCTCTTCGTCGGCGACCGTCAACAGTTTTTACTTTTATCTTTTTCAAATTCTAAATTAACCATTAATGCAGTGCATAAATAATTTTCATAAATTGGGACCAAGATTTTGGTGTATATACAAACTAGAAGCTTTTAACTCAAACCGAAAACACACTTGTAACTTTAAGAGCGGGCTTTTACCGATTATTATAGATAATGGTACGGAACCCTTCGTGCGCGAGTCGGACTCGCACTTGGCCGGTGTTTCTATGTGTCGATAAAGGGCATTTTGATTTCTGCAAATTATTTGACGCTTGTATCTTGACGCCACCGCGTCTTAGAATGGTTTTACAGGCAAAATGGTGCTAACAATTTTTTTTTTTTCCCTTTTTTTTTCTCTGTGAATAACGCTACAAAGGTTGGACATATGAAACGGAAAACAAATAAACATTCATAGCTCTTACAATAACTTTACCAAGCACATATGTTTTAAATAAGAATAAAACTTTTTTAAAGTGTCTCTATCTCCCTTGGTCGTCGCATCACGCGTGAACGGATGGAACAATTTCGCTAATTCTTTTTTTGTTGTGTTCATTATTGTAAGGAGGAGGTTCTTATGAAAGAAAAAAATAAAGGAGTTGAGCGGAAAAATAGAAAATATAAGAAAACTTTTTTTTTTTTTGTGTTAATGGCCTCTTTCCATTGAGTCAGGCCCAATGTAATTCTGCCAATGTCGACGTAGTAGAGGAGACACGATGGAGATTGATTGAACAATCGGCGTTAATTCCAAAGTGGACTTTTTGTTGGGATTGGCCGGTTTAAGAAAACTTAACGACAATATTAATTTTACATAATTGTCAGTTGTTTGACATAACTGTCAAATAAGACAGGACAACGTCCGTCGGGTCAGCTAGTGGGCGATAAAAGTGAAGTGTAAAAACATGTTCTAATTGATGATTTTTTTATACCATTCAGTTATATTTCCGGTACTGATGCTAACGTCAAACTTTTATTTCGGACTTCTGATACACTGTCCATACTATTAAGTACTAACACGTTAATTCCTGTAGTAGTGAAACCGATATCGAAAGTCCAACTGCCCGCCCGCGTCATGAAAAAGTTGCCACCGCTAAAAAGTAAAATGCTCGCGAGGAAAATGCCGTCGAAAGCTGGCAGCACTGTGAGAAAAGTCGGCGATAGGAAGGTATTAGTGAGGCGAACGGCGAAACTGGTTAGGCGGAAAGGTAAAAAAATAATAATAAAAGTAAAAGTAAATTTTACCGGTAAAAGTGAATTTACCGGTAAACGTAAATTTTACCGGTAAAATAAATTTACCGGGATTTTTTCTCAGTGCATGACGTCGTCGTAGATTGGATTTAGGGTATAATTTGTTTTGGTTTTTTTTTTAATGTATAATGGTGATTTTTTATGTAGTTTTTTTTTGGATAGAATTATTAACTAAGCATGGATTGTTTGAAACAATATTTGTGTATGATATTTTTTATTTTTATTTTTGTTATACTCTTGCGCAGAAGTTTATTACAAATAGTAGGTGCGTTAGCAGTGGTAGCCGAGTGGTCGAACGCACGCTTTGCAATCAGAGTGTGCAGGTGCGAATCTCATTTTCATCCGAGATTATCACTTGCTATGAAACGGTGAAGGAAAACATCGTGAGGAAACCTGCACGTCTGAGGGAACTTGACTAGTTCTCGATAGATGTGTGGAGTCTGCCAACCCGCTCCGGGTGGTGGACTATGGCCTGAATCCCCCTCGCATTGAGGGGAGGCCCGTGCCTAGCAGTGGGACGTTAAAAGGGATACAGTTGTGTTAGTAGATGCGTTAATTTTGAATAAGAAACCGTGTGAACAAGCGAAATAGCTTCAAAACGACAGTGGTTATTTGGTAAGGCCGACAGAAATGTTTTAATTAAGCCATTTACATGTTACTTATGAATCGGCAAACACTTATAGGACAGTAGGTTTTTTTTTTTTTATAGACTACGCTGTTGGCCATGAGGTGGCCTTTACAGCTTTACCGGAGACTGTAGGTAGATCTGAAACTTATTCACGTTAATACACATCTTATTCCAAAATACAATACAATACAATGGTCGCTCACAATGGGACTCATAAGACGGCTCAGAGTCACTCAACGTGCAATGGAGCGAGCTATGCTGGGAGTTTCACTGCGCGATAGAATCAGAAATGAGGACATCCGCAGAAGAACCAAGGTTACAGACATAGCTCGAAGGGTTGCACGTTTGAAGTGGCAATGGGCCGGACACATTGCCCGGAGAACGGATGGCCGTTGGGGCATCAAAGTCCTAGAGTGGCGGCCACGAACTGGGAAGCGGAATGTGGGACGACCCCCGACCAGATTGACGGACGACCTTACCAGGGTCGCCGGGAGTCGATGGGCGCATAAAGCCCAAGAACGTAATTCGTGGCGATCTATGGGGGAGGCCTATGTCCAACAGTGGACGTCCCTGGCTGATAGATAGATTCCAAAATAATACCCTAGACAAGTATTGTGTAGTATTGTGGCAAAGGTGCTGTCGGCTCTTAGGGCATTGCTGCTCCTGAGAATGTATTACTCGCAATCATAATTTTGAAAAGAGTAACCACTGAGTTTCTTACCGGCTCTTCTCAGTGGAAGCAGCATTCCTAACCGGTGGTAGAATCTGACTATTTGTAAGTGCTTTTTGGCTTACACGAATAGCGACTGTCCGTGACAGAGGTCTTGTCTAGACATGCGTGCTGACACCACAGATTGCCAATGTTAAGATGGGCGTATACGCACGTATAAAACGCTAGTTTGAAAAGCCTCTTAGATTTTCGTATATATCTGGTGTGGTATAGTAGAAAAAAAAATGTAAACTTGACAATTTGTAAGTGCCCCCATAGGCCTAAATGGTTTGACTTTGACTTTGATGTCGAGGGGTGAAAGGCTATTTCACTCAAGCGACACTCTTGGTCGATATTGACTTATATACATATTTGGAATCAGTTAATTTTTCTGCGTCGAATGATTATGCTCTCGTGTATAGTTAAAAAATTGTCGCTTAAGTCAAAATAGCCTTTCACCGATATATTTTTCAGGAATGGTAGTATATGTTAGTATGTGTTGCATGTCTATAGCTTTTAATTATTAGCATCAAATAAAAAAAAAAAAGGTCTCGGATCCCCTCATCCGTTGACAACTCGCCTCCGTTCTTTATATTACATCAAGAGCGAGTTTATACGGGACGAGCGGGTTCGGGACTTTTTTTTTTTTCTATTTGCTTCTTCTAACAATGTGCTAATATTTCATTTAATCATGTAGAATTAGTTGTACACACTCTATTATTAAAGTACATTCTGACTGCATTTAAAATATTGCTACAGCAATACGCCTAAATTGGTGAGAACGTATACGGTATTAATATTGTTATAAAAATCGCCAGACAACGTCAGTCATCGTATGATTCCAAACTAAACTGGTCAGTAAAGTCAGTAATAGTCAGTTTTTTTTAACGGTAGTCAGTAAAAAGTCAGTGGCACGATGGGACACTGCTTCTAGAAAATATCTAGTGATGTTTTAGTCTAAGCTAACGCTAAAAAAATTAGTTAAACATTGGCGATAAGTGAATAAAATAATGTTTTTTAAAATTAAGTTTATACGGTTGTGGGGGTCAATCTGATAGTATGGTGAAAAATACTGATTTAACTGACGATGAATCTCTAATAAACTGACTTTACTGACCTTATTTTAAACGGTGACCCCCCAATTTATAGTATTTAAATCCCTCTCCAAATGCCTAACAGATATTTTGTAAACAATGACCGCCCAATTGTACATAACTATTTAGACCTAATTTAGAATATTATTCAGATCTATGGTTTTTTTCTCTGTCTCTCTATTTGGTGTGCATTAAAAAGTATTCTTAACTATCTATTAATGAACAAAAATGTTTCCTAATTCCACTGACTTTAATTTGATGACCGTTCAAACAACTGACTTTTACTGACTTTACTGATTAGTTTCGACCCCTGTTATAGTTTGGGATCATACATTGAGTCTGGCGATATTTATTTATGTATTGGAATTTGAAAGTGTTTGTTTTGAACGCGCCTCGTGATTGCAGACTCGGCGGCCTCGTCCTCAGCCGGCGAGAGCACACCGCGCGTTAAAAGAAAGTATACAAAGCGAACTCCAAGCACCAAAAAGGACTCTGTGAGTATTGTTGACCATTTGTAAGGCATGTACAAATTTTACTCCATTAGAAGGAAAAGAAAGAAATATTAAATACATTAAATCAAATTTACATACAAACACAAAAATCATCCCCTACACACCCAAACACACACACACACACACACACACACACACACACACACATTCATGTTCCTCCGACCAAAAATGTTTTATTACTCTAAGGAAACCTGTACTTGGCTAATACTGGCTTTAAGTTTGATTTCCCCCTTCTGTCTTTGTAAGTGTAATTGCTGTTGGTTTTCTAATAAATAAATAAATAAATTAACAATAGTAGCATTGTCGGCAACTGCCCGCCTTGAACGCAAGGGGTGCAAGTTCAAATCCCGGGCGCGCACCTCTGAGATAATTGTCATGTGCGAATGTCTTCTTCATTAATAATTACCACTTGCTGAACGGTGAAGGGAAACATCGTGAGGAAACCTGCACGTCTATAGAAATGCGTGTGAAGTTCACCTACCCGCACTGGGCCAGCGTGGTGGACTATAGCCCAAAAATCTCCCTCGTATTCAGAGGGAATGAGGCTCGCCACCTATTACATTGGAACCGAAAATATTGAATGCGCTGCAGTGCATCTCTGTCTCATCCTTCTGAGAATATAAGCGTGATTATTTATTATTTCAGAATCAATCTAGTGATCGGGTCAAAGGCAAGCGGGGTAGACCCAGGAAGGTGGACCAGATGTCTTTAAACAACAAGCAAATGCAACAACCTAGTGAGTTTAATTATTGCCACAAAACACATACAAAGTCAAATCATTTATTTAGTATAGGCCTTTGGGAGTGAGCAGTGGTAGCCGAGTGGTCGAACGCACGCCTTGCAATCAAAGTGTGCAGGTTCAAACCCCGGCTCGCACCTCTGGGATATAAGTGCGGATCTCATTTTCATCTGAGATTATCACTTGCTATGAAACGGTGAAGGAAAACATCGTGAGGAAACCTGCACGTCTGAGGGAACTTGACTTGTTCTCGATAGATGTGTGAAGTCTGCCAACCCGCACTGGGCCAGCGTGGTGGACTATGGCCTGAATCCCCCTCGCATTGAGGGGAGGCCCGTGCCCAGCAGTGGACGTTAAAAGGGCTGTAGTAATGGCTTCAAGGTGACAATGTCTAATGTCTACACTGTTCATATTCTAGCTACAAATTGGTTAAAAGATGTTGTTTTCGTGCCTCAAAAAGTCATAGCAACTCGACTTAGTCTCCAGTAGACTTCGCATGACCGCGTATACATAAGTTTTATCTCTTTCAACTGTCAGATTAGTCGAGAAATTAAATGTAAAAAAACTTTTTAAAAACAAGCTTTAATGTAATTGCCCTTAGTTTTCGTGTTCTCCTCAGCAAGCCCTTTCATTTGATACCCATACTGTGGTAGTGCAGAAAAAATATCTATTCCGCCATCTTGGATGATCCGCCATATTGGAATTAGAATGACGTCACATAGCTAAGAATGCATTTTCATCCAAAATAAGCGTGTATACCAAATTACAGCTCAATCGGTCAAAGATAACTGATTTAAAATTCAGTTGCATGATTCCACCCGGACATATTGCAAGATTGCAAGATTGCAAGTTAATATAAAGCTTGTAATAAAAAGACGTCACACCGAGCCGTGTCCAGTACAAAAAGCTCGGTGTGACGTCATTTTATCGATAAATCAGACAGTTGAAAGAGATAAAAGTTATGTCTACGCGTTCACCCTAAGCCAAGGTCGCGTGTTGGTTCGAACAAGTAGGCATCTAGGTACTAATAGTTATTTCTTTTTGTTTCTTTCAGAGATCCGCGTAAGAAGCAACCTCATGCCAATCAATACGGAACCAATAAGCTTGGATAGCGACGACGAACCGGACCTTGGTAAGTCTGGCCAGCATCCTTAGCATGCCAAAAGACAACAATGTTGTATGACAAAAGTTTTATCTCTTTCAACTGTCAGATTTATCGAGAAAATTACATCACTTTTTGTACTGAACATGGCTTGGTGTGACGTCATTTTCTCGACGAATCGGACAGTTGAATGAGATATAACTTATGTCTACGCAGTCACAGTAACTGCAGTGGTAGTCGAGTGGTCGAACGCACATGCCTTACAATCAAAGTGTGCAGGTTCAAACCCCGGCTCGCACCTCTGGGATTTATGAGCGAATCTTATTTTCATACGAGATTATCACTTGCTATGAAACGGTGAAGGAAAACATCGCGAGGAAACCTGCACGTCTGAGGGAACTTGACTAGTTTTCGATAGATGTGTGAAGTCTACCAACCCGCACTGGGCCAGACTATGGCCCGAATCCCCCTCGCATTGAGGGGAGGCCCGTGCCCAGACGTTAAAAGGGCTGTAGTAGAGAGTAGAGTCCTGATAAGCCTACTGATATGCCCTGTGTATTCCTATGTATGTTTTGTGTACAGGGTCTCCTGGTCAGGCTTCCGACTCTTTGAGTCTGGATGAAAATCTTCGCGCGATACGACACATACACGAGAAGTATGCAAATATCGATAAGGTTAGTACTTAACTCCTGTAGCAAGATCGTGTAGACATAAGTTTTATCTCCTTCAACTGTCAGATTTGTCGAGAAGATGACGTCACACCACACCGTCCCGTTTCCAGTACAACATCTTCTCGACAAATTGACAGTTAAAAGAGATAAGACTTATGTCTACACGGTCGTGCTAAGCTTACGGGGTGAGAATCCAGCCCCTTAGCATGACTATGTAGACATAAGTCTTATATACATATAGTACATACATATACATAAAAGTTTTATGTACATGGCTCGGTGGGACGTCATCTTCTCGACAAATTGTGACTGTTTGTAAGTGCTTTTTGGCCTGCACGAATTTTTTTTTTTTTTTTGTTATTTAGATTTTTCCTTCATTTAATTTTTATTATTTTTCTTGGCCAGGATGATCAGTACGAAGCCCATTTGCTGCCCGCGAACTTTAAGAAGCCAGCAATGGATGCCCAGCGGCGAGACGAAGAAGATGTACTCTCAGTCAGGAGTTCGGAAGGTAGGTCCAGTTCACCACTGTTTGTTCCGTTATTTTTAGGGTTCTGTACCCTTAAAAGGAAAATAAGGAACCGCTATAAGATTACTTTGTTGTCCGGCTGTCTGTCTTTCTGTATGTATGTCTGTCTGTCTGTATGTCTGTCTGTCTATCTGTCTGTATGTATGTCTGTCTGTCTATCTGTCTGTATGTATGTCTATCTGTCTGTCCGTCTGTTTGTATGTATGTATGTATGTGTGTCTGCCTGTCTGTCTGTCTGTATGTATGTCTGTCTATCTGTCTGCCTGTCTATCTGTCCGTCTGTATCTATGTCTGTCTGTATGCATGTATGTCTGTCTATCTGTTCGTCTGTATCTATGTCTGTCTGTATGCATGTATGTCTGTCTGTCTGTCTGTCTATCTGTCTGTCAGTCAAGGCCAGGAATCATGAAATTAGACAAGAAGCAAGGTCTTATAGCACAAGTATAGGAAAAAATCCGTAAACTGTAAATTCTTGTTAGAAAATGATATTTTTTGCGATTACGGTGCTTTCACAGCTTAGGTACGGAAGCCTCGGTACGCGAGGCCACCTCGCACTTGGCAGTTTTTTTAAATTGTTTTTTTTTGTCTTATCAGGCGCGTCAATTAAAGATGCCGAAACTAAAGTGGAAAAATTGGAGGACAGTTCCAATTCTGACTCAGACAGCAGTAGTTCCGGATCTGGTTAGTAGTTAGTACCTACCTATCACACACACTAGTAGTTATACACACACTATCACTAACACAAATACTATCACTATTACACTACATCACTTAGACACACTATCGTTTATCATCAACACATACCTTTACTAACACATTACTATCACTAACACACACTATCACTAACACCCACTATCACTTACATACGCAATATCACTGATATACACAATTAATAACACATCTATCACTAATACAAATGCTTTTGCTAACACATGCACTATCACTGACATAATATACTGTCATTAACACACGCTATCATTAATGCAAACACTTTTACTAACACACGCACTATCACTAACATATACTATCACTAATCTAATATACAACACATCTATCACTAATGCAAACACTTTTACTAACAAACGCACTAATACTAACGTATATACTAGTGATAGTGATATACTATCAATAACAATCACTATCACTAATGCAAACACTTTTACTAAAAAACGCACTAATACTAACGTATATACTAGTGATAGTAATATACACACATCAACACCGTCTAGGGATATTTTGTATGAAGTTCTTAAACTCAAAAAATACTTGCCAGATTTAAATTCTTTTGAAGAAAGCTTATTTTGTAAACCATTTTGAACGATTCTAAATTTGAATTTGAAAAAATAAATAAAAAACAAAAGATTTACACCGTCTAATGATAGCGAAGTCCTAAGGTTTCATTTACCTACAGTAGTTTTTGGCTAATTTTTGTGTCAAATTTAAGTTTTATAACAAGTTATCGGTTAATTTCGAATTAATGTTATTGTGTGCATTATGCAGCGGCGCTATTTAACGACAGAGGAAATGTTAAGGGCGGTTGGCATGCTCCAAGCTGGGGCTACTCCATGGAGTATTGCTGAGGAGATTGGAACAAGACAAAACGTGATATCAAGGTTATGGTCACGTTATCGTGCTACTGGTGAAATGCCTGAAAGACACCCAGGCGGGAAGCGCATAACCACTCAACGACAAGACCGATTTTTGCAAGTTGCCGCGAGAAGACAACCAAATGTTACGGCCATGCAGTTGGTTCAGAGGCTCCAGTCAGAGCACCAGTTGCTTGGGAGTGACCAAACTGTAAGGAGAAGGCTGCATGAAGCTAACCTTCATGCTCGCAGACCGCTTCGTACTCCAGCACCTCGCCGAGGAAATCGTGGACGACGACTAGAGTGGGCTCGTGAACATTTGCTCTGGGAAGATAACCAGTGGTCTGTAGTGCTGTTTACCGATGAGTCCCGGTTCGGTTTCCATCCCGATACACGTAGAGTACGTGTTTGGCGAGTTCCTGGTCGTGAGAGCCGTCTGCAACATCCTCAGGAAGTCCATTCATACCACGGCGGGACAATTATGGTTTGGGCGGGAATTCGTGTTGGTGGAAGAACAGACCTCGTTTGGACCAGAAACACCATGATGGCTGAAAAATACCGTAACGTGGTGCTAGTACCAATAACCTAACCCCATCGACTACAAATGGGCCAAGAATTTACGCTCATGCACGATAAAGCCCGTCCGCACACAGCGAGAGTGGTGACGAGCTGGTTGCAGGAGCACGACGTATTGGTCTTAGACTGGCCCGCTCAATCGCCTGACCTAAACCCCATAGAACACGCGTGGGACATGCTCCAAAGAAGGGCTTCGAGGAATTTCCCTGCAAACATTGCGACGGAAGAGCATTTTTTTGCATCTTAGCCGGAACTGGGACAATATACCGCAGCAAGACTGGGATAACTTAATCCAAACCATGAAAAACCGTTGCAGACCCGTTATTAACGTCATGGGTGGTTTTAATGACTACTGATTTTTACATAACTGTTAAAAACAGATTAATTTTTCCTTATTTTTCATTTTTTCTTGAGGAACACATTCATTGTTAGTTGTACCATTATTTCACGTTTTTTTTCTTTATTTGGATAAAAATTTGTTTACGCAAAAAAAATAGTTTTCTTTTATTCTGGAGTGTAGTCTGATAAATGGGCTTTATAAAAATATATGCATGTTGTATGTTACTTTTAATACATTTTGAGTAAATTGAGCAAATACAAAATATCCCTAGACAGTGTTGATGTGTGTACTATCAATAACACTCACTATCACTAATGCAAATACGATTACTAACACACGCACTCTCACTAACACACACGTACATCACCAAAATACATTGGCGAAGTGTGGGTGCATTCCAGTGCACCTTTACCCGCCTCTTGGGTGAATACAGGCGTGATGATAATGATGGTTTATCTCTCAGGTAGTTCAAGCTCCGGATCGAGTACATCCTCCAGTTCGGACAGTTCGGACTCGTCGGACTCGTCCGGCTCCGAATCCGACTCCGAGTCAGAGAAACCGAAGACTGAGCCGTCCGCGCACGCCAACCACACGCCCGGCGACGATGACAGGTGAGCGAGAAAGAGATGGATAAACTTTACTAGCATTCTGTGAAAGAGATGGATATACTTTACTAGCTTTTCTAAAAGTCCGTTAAGTGACAGGCTTACTTGAGTTATGTACAGTGTTTCAGAAGTAAGAAATAATACTTTGAAGTTTGCTTCAGTATCGGGTATACAACTGAATGGTATAAAAGTTTGATCGAAATTCGACCATGTATTTTCAACTTTATTTTCGTCGTCAATTTCTATAACTCGTAATATCTCGAGTCCTATGTAAAATTTGCATGTTCTGTTTTGTAAATATTGGTAGTCGCCCCTCATAAGGGTAGTTCACACTGCTGAATGGGGTTATGGATGTACCCAAAGGCCAGAACACGATACCTGTGACACATATTCAAAGGTCTATAACTTAGAAACTATGATAGTTAGGTATAATCTGTCTTCACTGGCATCACATCAAAGCAATTATTTCTATAGCCACTTGTGATTGAGAATAATCCTTATACTGTAAGTGGGAGTAGGCGCACCTTATACTAGCTTCCTAAGCGTAGTGCCAAAATCTGTATCTAATATTCTAACTGCGTGAGTATAATTCTTCTCTGGTATTGAGACAAAGGTGCTTCCTGCTCTCATGGCGTTGCTGCTCCTGAGAATGTATTACTCATAATCCTTACTATTTATCATTTTAAAAAGAGGAACCATTTAGTTTCTTACCGGCCCTTCTCAGTGGAAGCATCATTCCGAACCGGTGGTAGAATCAGATTATTTGTAAGTGCTTTTTGGCCAACACGAATAAAAAAAAATGATTTTGACTCTAAGCATCGACATATGTGCTACCGTGTATGTACCCAAAGTATGATTTGGGTGTTCTGATGCGTGTCGTGCCGTCAGGTCGTTCGGCGCGTGGTCGTACAGCGGCGCGGCGTCGGACGGCGGGTCGGAGTCGGACCCGGAGCGCGCCGGCCCGCCGCCCGCCGGCCCGCCGCTGCACGACGACATCAGCGAGTCCGACAACGAGTCCGCCGACAAGAGCTACCAGTGCCACGTCTGCACCAAGTGGTACTCCACACGGGTCACGCTCAAGTTAGTACACCATCACTTTGTACATGTTGGGTGGCATCACTTTGAAGAAGAAGTTGCTAAATAAAATAAATAATTACCAATTGGTAGTAGTAGCATCACTTTTAAATAAAAGTAGTTAGTAGCATCACTTTGAAATAAAAGATTTAAGTGGCATCAGTTGAAACAGGTGGCATCAGTTTGAATTAAGATTTAAGTGGCATCAGTTTGAACAGGTAGTATCAATTTGAATTAAGATTTAAGTGGCATCAGTTGAAACAGGTAGCATCAGTTTGAATTAAGATTTAAGTGGCATTTTATTCTTAGCTAAACTTCTTAATATTTAATCTGTGAAGATTTGTTAATAGCACGGGATTACATACTTGTATTTTAATATATTAATACTGTTTGTCTGTAAATCTTCCTAACAATAAATAAATAAAATAAAATAACATGAATATCCTCCCAGGATCCACCGGCGCGTGCACCTGAACCGCGGTGGCGGCGCGCGAAGATCCCGCGCGCGCTCAGGGGACCGCTACGAGTGCGACTGCTGTACCATGACCTTCAACCGCAGGGAGAAACTATGGGAACACAGGTCTGACAATCCTACTCCTACTTAAAATTATAAAAGGGGATGGATGGATGTTTGTTACTCTTTCACGCAAAAACTACTGAACGGATTTTGATTAAACTTTACAGTATTATTGTTTATACATCAGAATAACATATAGGCTATCGAAGGTAGTAAATCATAAAGTATGTTTCCCTTAAATTAGGGCCGAAGTACATCGGGGTGCGATGACGGTCCGCTGTGAAGTGTGCAAGAAGTGCTTCGAAGACGACTCTGAACTGGCGGCTCATGACAGCACACACACTGACGACGAGAGAGCCGGTGAGTTATACAAACACGACTGTCCAATTGTACTATGCGTTCCAAATGAGAATGGTATCGACTTTGCGCCATATTATGACGTCATAGCTGTCAGAGATATTTTTCTAATAAAATGTATTTGCAAAGGTTGAGTGAAAAATGCACTCAGTCGCACGACGAAGCACACTAACAACGACAAAATGGCGACTGGCGTCCTTATTTTCTTTTCTTTAATAATTTTGGCATGGCTTCTGGGCCTTTGCGCCAAAAAATAAAATTATTCGTTTTTTAAAACCATACCATAACGTTTTTTACGACTAAATAATTAAATATGATATTAAGACAATTTATTACTAAGCAAATTAATTAATTAATTTTAATTTAATTTTTTTTTTATTTCGTTTGCAAATAAGTTTTTTTTGCAAACCTTACTTTTCAAGTGACATTTGACAGATAGAGGTTATTGACATTCCTATTCTTATTTGAAACGCATAGTAGAGTAAGCAGGGGTCGAAACTGGTCAGTAAAGTTTTTTTTTTGAACGGTGGTTCAGTAACAGTCAGTTTTTTTTCAGAAAATAGTCAGTAATGTCAGTATTTTAGACTATAAAACTAATTTTCGTGTAAAATGTCTTGTGACTTCAAGAGTATACGCACGCTCCTTTTACTACGGATATTCTTTCTTCATGCCTGACAGTAGGACTCAATATTACAAAGCCGCTATGGGGGTGGCAGGCTTGCAAATTCGTCAATGTTAGGTATTCGAATATTCATTTTTAAGGTTGGTAGCAGTGGTAGCCGAGTGGTCGAACGCACGCCTTGCAAATCAAAGTGTGCAGGTTCAAACCCCGGCTCGCACCTCTGGGTTTCATGTGCGAATATCATTTACATCCGAGATTACCACTTGCTATGAAACGGTGAAGGAAAACATCGTGAGGAAACCTGCACGTTTGAGGGAATAGTTCTCGATGTGTGAAGTCTGCCAACCCGCACTGGGCCAGCATGGTCGACTATGGCCTCAATCCCCCTCGCATTGAGGGGAGGCCCGTGCCCAACAGTGGGACGTTAAAAGGGCTGTAGTTAGTTAGTTTTTTAAGGTTCCGTACCTCAAAAGGAAAATAGAAACCCTCACGTTGTCGGTCTATCTGTTTGTCAAGCAAAACTTATTACACGGCGTCGCGTCGCTCACTATAAAGCGTCGTGACGCCTTATGATGAGCGTCGCGACCCTTTATAGTGAGCATTGCGACGCCTTATGATGATCGTCGCGACGCCTTATGATGATCGTCGTGACGCCGTATAGTGAGCGTCGCGACGCCGTATAGTGAGCGTCGCGACTCCTTATAGTGAGCGTCACGACGCCTTATAATGACCGTCGCGACACCTTATAGTGAGGGTCGCGACTCCTTATAGTGAGGGTCGCGACTTCTTATAGTGAGCGTCGCGACTCCTTATAGTGAGCGTCGCGACGATTTATAGTGAGCGTCGCGACGCCTTATGAAGATCGTCGCAACGCTTTATGATGATCGTCGCGACGCTTTATAGTGAGTGTCGCGACTCCTTATAGTGAGCGTCGCGACTCCTTATAGTGATCGTCGCGACGCCTTATGATGATAGTCGCGACACCTTATAGTGAGGGTCACGACTCCTTATAGTGAGGGTCGCGACTTCTTATAGTGAGCGTCGCGACTCCTTATAGTGAGCGTCGCGACGCTTTATAGTGAGCGTCGCGACGCTTTATAGTGAGCGTCGCGACGCCTTATGAAGATCGTCGCGACGCCTTATGATGATCGTCGCGACGCCTAATGATGATCGTCGCGACGCCGTATAGTGAGCGTCGCCACTCCTTATAATGACCGTCGCGACACCTTGTAGTGAGCGTCGCGACGCCTTATAGTGAGCGTTGCGACTCCTTATAGTGAGCGTCGCGACGCTTTATAGTGAGCGTCGCGACGCCTTATGAAGATCGTCGCAACGCTTTATGATGATCGTCGCCACGCTTTATAGTGAGTGTCGCGACTCCTTATAGTGAGCGTCGCGACTCCTTATAGTGAGCGTCGCGACTCCTTATAGTGATCGTCGCGACGCCTTATGATGATTGTCGCGACGCCTTATGATGATCGTCGCGACGCCTTATGATGATTGTCGCGACGCCTTATGATGATTGTCGCGACGCCTTATGATGATCGTCGCGACGCCTTATGATGATTGTCGCGACGCCTTATGATGATCGTCGCGACGCCTTATGATGATTGTCGCGACGCCTTATGATGATTGTCGCGACGCCTTATGATGATCGTCGCGACGCCTTATGATGATTGTCGCGACGCCTTATGATGATCGTCGCGACGCCTTATGATGATCGTCGCGACGCCTTATGATGATCGTCGCGACGCCTTATGATGATCGTCGCGACGCCTTATGATGATCGTCGCGACGCCTTATGATGATCGTCGCGACGCCTTATGATGATCGTCGCGACGCCTTATGATGATCGTCGCGACGCCTTATGATGATCGTCGCGACGCCTTATGATGATCGTCGCGACGCCTTATGATGATCGTCGCGACGCCTTATGATGATCGTCGCGACGCCTTATGATGATCGTCGCGACGCCTTATGATGATCGTCGCGACGCCTTATGTAGGCGGCCTGGTATAGGCAGAAAAGACATTAGATATTATAAATAATAATTACCAAAAATGACATTTTTAATTATGATTACCACTTGCTGAACGGTGAAGGAAAACACGATGAACCTGCACGTCTATAAAAAGGTGTGTGAAGTTCACCTACCCGCACTGGGCCAGCGTGGTGTGGACTATGGCCCAAATCTCCCTCGTATTGAGGGGAATGTGCCCGGTATAATGGCAATTGGCTCGCCGTCGCTGACCAAAATATATCGGCAAAGTGTAGTGCCTTCGGCGAATACTTGCGTGATAATGATGATGACATCGAATTGTCAAGGTGTGTATTTTGTTTTAAGGGCGCTGCAGCGAGTGCGGCGCAACATTCCAGCGCTTCGAGCAGCTGCGGCGGCATCGGGCGTGCGCGCATCCCTCCGCCGCCTCGCCCGGCGCGCACGGCCCCGCCGCGCACGGCCACGCTGGCCACGGACACGCCGCGTCCCACGCCTGCGCCGTCTGCGGCAAGCGCTTCGGACACGCGCACTCCCTCACCCGCCACATGCATAACCACGCCAAGCAACTCTACAGATGCGTCGTTTGCAAGGTGACTATTGCTTGATACACTCTACTACATAGGATTCATTACACAACATAACGAGTTTATAGGATTAATTAAAGTTTGTAGGATTTCTTAGAGTTTATAGGATTAATTAACGTTTGTAGGATCTCTTAGAGTTTATAGGATTAATTAACGTTTGTAGGATCTCTTAGAGTATATAGGATTAATAAAAGTTTGTAGGATCTCTTAGAGTTGCTTGTAGGATCTCATAGAGTTTATAGGATTAATAGTTTGTAGGATTTCTTGGAGTTTATAGGATTAATTAAACTTTATTATAAAGTGTTTTTCGCCCCTCCTCAGGCCTCCTTCGACCGCGCGGACCAGTTGGCGAACCACTTAAACAGCCACCTGGCCAACTACAAGCGCCTCAAGCCCTAGTAGACCAGCCAGACCACGAATAGAGCGAGAGGGAACACACGGGAGCGTGCAAGACGACTATATACCGACACACACAATTATTATTATTATATTATATTAATATAGAGTTTTATTTACTTTGGTCTTTTATTTCATACGAGCAGTGGTGTCAGCACGCAAGACAAGACCTCTGTCACGGATTGGCTCGTTCGCCCTCTGTCTTGTTACATACGAGAGAAAGAGATATAATCAACTTATTCTGTGACATAAGTCTTGTCTTGGCGACTCTAGCCTAGATAGGTGGTAATTGCCGTGGTCGAACGCACGCCTTGCAATCGAAGTGTGCAGGTTCAAACCCCGGCTCGCACCTCTGGGATTTATGTGCGAATATCATTTTCATCTGAGATTATCTGTAGTAGTTACTTTGTAATACAAATCTAATAGTTATTAGCGCGGGTGAAACCGCGGGCACAGCTAGTCTATAAATAAAATTTAAGTTTGTCATATCAAAATTAAACCTTTTTACTAAATGCTAATGCATATGAAAGTATATATACGATACATAGAATAAAAAAGGCAATTTTGATGAAATGTGAATCGGCTGAACTCATCGTGACGGGACTTTCACTGGCAGATAGCTGATTTTATAAGGAGCAAGGCTACTTTTATTTTATACTAGCTGTGCCCGGGATTTCGCCCGCGTGGACTTTAGGGAGATTACTTGAAAATAATGGTTTTGTGTTCATCCCGCGGAACCCTAATGGTTTTTCTAAAATAAAATCAGCCTAAGTTACGCCATGGAACATCAGCTAACAGACAGACAGACAAACATTTTCGTTACAGGTATCGTGTATACTTTCTTAGGCAATTGTTAAAATAATGTTATTTTGATATTACAAACGACACTCTAATCTTATTTATTTGTGTAGAAGAAACATTGAATTCCTAAATTCCGCGTAAACGGACTCGCGGGCATAGCTAGTAATTATGTAAAAAGAATAAATACACTTGCTATTAGGTCAAACATCTTTGCTGTCCCCTTATCCCGTAGGAGCGTGATGCATTTAACCTCTTGAGTATGGAGCGAAAGCATTGGTCGTTAAGAAGTATATACCCGCTGATCTGCAACAATAAATATTTATACAGGGTGTTTCAGAAGTCCGAAATAATACTTTGGGTACATATACGGTAGCTCATATGTGGATGCTTAGTGAAGACAGTTTATACCTGACTATCATAGTCTCTGAGATATAGACCTTTGATTATTTGTCATAGGTATAGTGTTCTTGCCTTTGGGCGTATGCATAACCCTATTCAGCAGTGTCAACTACACTTATGAGGGGCGACTACCAATATTCACAAAACGAAACGTAGGACGCCAGCCAATACATACTAATCATATCGAGGGGTGCAATGCTAATTGCCTTAAGCGACACTTTTCCAAGAAGTAACACAAGCTATTATTTTAGAAGAACCCTTTAGGGTTCCGTGGGATGAACACAAACGCCATTTTCCGAGTAATTTCCCAAACAGCTGAATCGATTTGGACGGGATTTTCATTGGCAAATAGCTGATGTTATAAGAACTATGGCTACTTTAATTTTTGGGAAAATAATTAAACCCAGGCTCGCACCTCTGGGATTTATGTGCGAAACTCATTTTCATCCGAGATTATCACTTGCTATGAAACGGTGAAGGAAAACATTGTGAGGAAACCTGCACGTCTGTGGGAACTTGACTAGTTCTCGATAGATGTGTGAAGTCTGCCAACCCGTACTGGGCCAGCGTGGTGGACTATGGCCTGAATCCCCTTCGCATTGAGGGGCGGCCCGTGCCCAGCAGTGGGACGTTAAAAGGGCTGTAGTTATATACGAGTATAATTAGGGTACCTACATTACGCGCGGATGAAGTCTCGTGGTGCAGCTAGTCTTAAGATATAAAGAGATGTGTTCTACAAACCCAGTCTTGGCTACCGTGCCTCCCATCTTCAAGGTATCAGGGTTATCACACGCACCAATGATAGCACCCCAGACTGTATCACAGCGAATCCCAGTAAATCCACCTGTCATCAGCGATTCTCCCATATACAACACAGATCTGAAAAATATCATTATCATCTCCCTATGCGTGTATTTAGGCCATAGTCCACCATACTGGCACATGTTACATATCTATAGAGAATAGTAGCTTAGCATGACCGCATAGACATGAGTTTTATCTCTTTCAACTGTCAGATTTGTCGAGAAAATGAGCTTTTTGTACTGTAACATGGCTCGGCGTGACGTCATATTCTCGACAAATCTGACAGTCGGAATAGATAATACTTATATCTATGCGGTCATGCTAAGCCTACCGGTTAGGTTTCCTAATAGTCCATCACGCTGGCATGTACACTGTTGGTGAATGGAACACGTTTATACAGGGCGGTTTTAAGCATATTCGGCGCCGGGATGCGAAAATCAGCCTGACCCTCAACAAAACACAATTTCTTTTGAACGCAACATGCGGTTCGTCTTTAGTAACACTACCTATGATGTATGCCGAACCAGCTGTGGCTCAGCTCGCGTGATCTGAGTAGGTACGTATCTGAATTTACAATGGTCAGCTTGCGCCCCCAGGACTCTGCGCCCGGGTGCACCGCACCCCTAGAATCCCAGGGTAAAGACGGCCCTACGTTTATAGAGAATCAGATGTTACGTTGTGTTTTTCTTAGCCGCACCGCAAGGAAGACACATACGAGGCGTATTAGACCTCAATTCAATTCATTTAATAAATAACTTATGTAATACAATAGAAAATACGCCGGATAACTAATATAGGAATAAATAAATATCGCCAGACAACCAAACACTTATTGTATGATCCCAAACTAAGCAAAGCTTGTACTATGGACACCATACAATGATTTGGGTCTGACGTCACAAATACTGCCTTAGGGACTCCAGCATTAAAAGAGTTAGTCTTACCTAGCATGATTACATGTTCTGTCTAGCCGGCAGCCAGGCATTAGCCTCCCCCCGTTGGGATAAAAGTCCACTCTCCCCACCGGATCTAGGATCCCATACTCGGCGATGTCTGTGTGAATCACTTCAGTGTATATGCCCACGTCTGAAGAGAACCGGTAAGGGTTGATCAGCCAACCTGGAAGAGCGGGATCGAGAGCTGAAAGTTGAAGTAGAAGATGGTTAAACTGAGCATAATTTATCACCCCAATGGTTGGAGTCCGATTTTGACGGGACTTTCACTGGCAGATAGCTGATGTTACAAGCGGTAACTAAGGCCTCTATTGACGATAAATAAGTACCTGTGTTGGTTTACACGTATAAAAATAAATCTGATCATGATTCTTTTAGAAAAGAGAATTAGGCTTCCGTAGGTAAAAAAAAACATTTTGTCCAGGTTATCTTCCTAACGGCTGGACTTTCACTGGCAAATAGCAGAAGTGGGAAGTAGCTTAGGCAATTTAAACATTGGAAAAATATTAATGGTGTCTTAATTCTGGGCCTCCACCTCCAGTGGGTTGGAGAACTTCACACGCCCTTCTATAGACGTGCAGGTTTCCTCATGATGTTTTCCTTCACCGTTCAGAAAGTGGTAATCATTATTATTATTTTTTATCTATAATCATTTGGGGTTTTTATCCAATTGGGATATGTCAACCCCATCGAACTTAATAACCAACTTAAACATTATATATATATATAAACGTTCCCTTAAATATACGTAACTATTTATTTGAGAACACTGCTGAACTGTTACTAATCTACTTAAACTTTTAGCAACCTGTGTCATCGTATTTGACAGAATGCTCTGGATCAGACCTACATCCAATGCATTTGCAAATAGTGAAAATTACATTTGCACATGAAAATCATCTCAGAGGTCCCTCGCGTTCAAGGCGGGCGTTCTACCATTGCTTTAATAAAACCTGAGCCGTCGCGGGACGCCTGGCAGATGTGAAACATAAGCGTTGTAGCGGCGAGTGAGCGGAGTCAGCCGGTGGAGCCGAGGAGCCGAGGAGTACGAAGCGTGGCCGCATTAAAAACTATACTTTTTGCATTAAGTAATAAGGTTGATTTCATTTTGTTGTGGCGAAGCGACGGCAAATCTCGCCACGCCAAAAACCAGGTTTACCCCTCGCCTATATATGTTTCACATCAATTACCTGTAATATAAGGTAATTGTTTGTCCAGTAATCGTCCAATCATGCCTACTTGGTGAGCGCCTAGGCTGTGTCCAATAACGTGATACTGAGAAACCCGGGCACCGCTCACAGAATTCAGCCAATTTATAAACTTCGCCACGTGTCCACCTGGAGAAAACCACAATTTAATAAAGTCACCAGTCCAAGCAAAAATATTATTATTTATGAGGGAATAGAACTTGATCAGGGACCCAATTCTTGCAAGATCGACATCATTAATGTATTTCATCATCATCAATTAATGGTAAAAAAAACTTTTTAATAACAAGCTTTTATTTAATTCCCCTTAGTTTTCGTGTTCTCCTCAGCATGCCCTTTCATTTGATACCCATACTGTGGTAGTGCAGAAAAAAATAACTATTCCGCCATCTGGGATGATCCGCCATATTGGAATAAGAATGACGTCACATAGCTAAGCATGCATTGTCATCCAAAATAAGCGTGTATACCAAATTTCAGCTCAATCGGTTAAAGTTAACCGATTTAAAATTCAGTTGTAAGATTCCACCCGGACATACATACATTGCAAGCTAATATAAAGCTTGTAAAAAGGATTATTTTTTTATATATGGGATATTTACCGGATTTGATGCAATTTAGTATCGCAACGAGATATTTGCAGCCTGCGCCTCGACTCCAATCTGTCATAATTATATTGACATCTTCCGCCGTGAGATATGCTATAAAATACATAATAAGTAGATTAAATATTCGGCTTCGCACGGGTTTCTAATATAGTCCATATTACTCAGTGATAATGTAGCTTTCTAACGGCAAAATAATTTTTGAAATCGGTCCAGTAGTTTTTAGGTTAATTCGTTACATACAAAAATAAAAATCTTACAAAAATACAAATCTTACTTCTTTATAATATTATTATATTATAAATAGTATTATAGTATAGACCAAGACAATATTTTCAGGCGGTGACCAGTGGTAGCTTTGTTGGTTAAACAGTCGCCTTAAACCTAAGGAGTGCAAGTTCAATCTCCTGGTTAGCAACCTTTTATGTGCGAGTGCAATTCACAATAATGATTACCACTTGCTGAACGGTGAAGGAAAACATGCACGTCTATAGAAGGGCGCATTTCATTCACCAATCCGCACTGGGCCAGGTTTGTGGACTATGGCCCAAATCTCCCACCTATTGAGGGGGAATGAGCCCGGTACAATGGAAATAGGTCCCTGTTGCATTGGGACCGAAATACATCGGCGATGTGTGGGCGCACTGCAATGCACCTCTGCCTACCTCTTTGGGGCACACAGGCGTGATGATGATATATTGTACTTACCATGAGTTAAGTGCACGTTGAATGTAGACACTGGTGTGTTTAACCAACCGTGTACTAAGACCACTATCTTCTTCTTCGGGTCAAAATTCGAATTATTCAAAGATTCTATATTACCGATTGGTATACGTTCACCTGTTATAGAATTAGCTCTGTAATAATTAAAATATACGAATTAGAAAGAAAGAAAACATCTATTCAGCACAGACACAAAGAACACAGAGAATACAAAACTTAAAAATAGATACAAAAAAAAAGGAAAAGAGCTCAGTGTGAGCTGTGCTGAAAAGGTAGTGGCTCAGCACATGCTGGAGGGGCATATAGCTTCCCCTAAATTCAAATGAATACCCAGCCCAGCAAGGGAGTTTTTTTTTTGAATGGACTACGCTGTTGGCCGTGAGTTGGCCTTTACAGCTGCACCGGAGGAGAGCATGAGCGTTGTAAATAACTTACTATAATATTTACTGATCTGCCGACATCAACACCGTGAGCTATCTCGATGCTAGCGACATCTATCGGTGGCAAACCGCAAGGAAGGTAGCAAGACAAATAATTCACTCGTTGATGTCTTTTACACCATTTTTTTTTCATTCGCTTTGTTAATATTAATTGTGAATTATGTAATTATGATTTCGCTATGTAATGCCTAGTTTTAAAGACTTTGTTGTTTCATTATATATTTTTTCCTTATATTAGAAGATCCTTAATCAATCAAATCTCACCGAGTGAATAGATAATAATTATTGTCAGTTTCAGGATTGAAACCCGCTGAAGTTTCCACATCGCTAGTTTTCAGCCAGAGATCGACTAAATGCGGATACCCTTCATTGTCACTAATATATTGGTATCTCGCTTCCGCGTCTAGCTTAGATATAATTATGTCTCTTTCTAGGAATCCTGTGATATAAATTAAAGTATTTTTTAATCCAAATTTCACTCATCACATAACACTTGACAGCAGAAATATATTTTGTAAGCGTCGCGACGCTAACTGAAATAATGAGCATCGTGACTACAATTAAAATAATGAGCGTCACAGCGCCAACTATAAAACGAGCGTCGAGACGCCAACTAAAGTAAAGAGCGTTTCAACGCCAAATAAAATATTGAGCATCGCCACGCCCACTGCTATAATGAGCGTCGCGATACCCGCTATGAATAGCGTCCAACTATTATAATAAATATCTTAAGAGGCTCGCGTTAGACGGCTGGATCAAGGGACAGTTAAGAAAGCAGTACTATTATAATAAATATCTAAAGAGGCTCGCGTTAGACGGCTGGATCAAGGGACAGTTAAGAAGGCAGTACTATTATAATAAATATCTAAAGAGGCTCGCGTTAGACGGCTGGATCAAGGAACAGTTAAGAAGGCAGTACTATTATAATAAATATCTAAAGAGGCTCGCGTTAGATGTCTGGATCAAGGGACAGATTAAGAAGGCAGTACTTCTGGAGACGCCGCGCATAGTGAGGAGGTAACTCTTTCTGGAGCCCTAACTACTAGTAACTAGGACCCTGTTCCAGATGCCGGTGAGGAACTGTTTTTTTTATTTTTAAATGTATTTTTATATATTTAAAATTATAATCTATAAGGAAAATGAGAAATAAAGGACATAAAAATAACAATAAATAATTATTTGGATTAAACTTACCTTCATTAAAAGGAAATCCAAAAACCAAATAAAATATGAACAACAAAGTCATCGTGTTTGGAATTACTGATAAAATACGTTGTAATTTATTTGTTAAACGTTTACAATAGGTGTGCAATTATACAATAGCGAATGCAATCTAAGGCACCATTCACACAGAGAAGCCAGCTGCACGATAGGTACGTGTTTAACGGCTGAGCTGTGGTAGAACACCCGCATTAAATGCAAAGGGTGCAAGTTCAAATCCCGGGCCCGCACCTCTGAGATTTTCATGTGCAAATGTCATTTTCAATCATGATTACCACTTGCTGAACGGTGAACGAAAACATCATGAGGAAACCTCCACGTTTATAGAAAGGCGTGTTCCATTCACCAACCCGCACTGGGCCAGCCTGGTGGACTATGGCCTAAATCTCCCTCGTATTTAGGGGAATGTGCCCGGTATAATGGCCATAGGCTCACCCTCTATATTATTGGGACCAAAATACATCGGCCAACCAAATTTAAACAAAACTATTTTACGGATTTTATAGCGTTTATTTACTATTTTATTTTCCCGACGTTTCGGCTGCTTTACAGCACCCATGGTCGCGGGGGGACTGAGGTGTTGACGTCCTGACGTCATAGTTAATACCTGGGTACCCTCATATTTAGTTATTGTTTGCGGTCCGATCCACGCAGAAAGTGCTCACAGTGTCTTGAGGTCTTGCAATGGTACGCTTGGTTTTGGATTTAATCATATTAATTACTGGATGACAAGTTGGTGGTAGTTGGACCCAGCAATCTTCCCTATTGAAATTAGGGTTTTTTAGGTTCTTGCCGGATCTTCTCATTGAGGTCGCGCATCGATAAGGTAGTAGCATAGAAGGAAAATAATATCGAGGGGTGAAATGTTTTTTTTTTAATTAAGCGACACTTTTGGGGAATATTGACTTATAATTGAAATCAGCGATATTTTCTGCGTCGAAAGAGTACGCTCCTGTAAAGTTAAAAAAATGTCGCTTAGGTCAAATAGCCTTTCACGTCAAATTGCCTGATAATTTGTAACTTGCCCTGTAGGTCTATACGAAATAAATTGACTTTGACTTTGGTTAAGTGTGGCTGCAATGCAGAGCACTTCTGTTTGCCCCTTCGTGGATTACAGGCGTGAAAAAAATCAATATGTGACGGTATTTTTATAAAATTTGTTTTGTAAAAAAGTATATTTGTTTGTATCGGCCTGTTATAAGGAATGTAAGGCGAATCGAATTTACTAATTCGCCTCGCGTCGCAATCACAGATAACAATTATCACGCCTGTTCCGTACAGAGGGTAAGCAGGATCAATAATGCTGACGTTTCTGGGGCAATACCTTCCTTCTGACCTCAATAGATGTAAATAATGCTTTAATATTACCTACTTTCAGTTTTTGAAAGTAAAATCCTCCCAAATTAGCCCCCCCCCCCCCAAATAAATATTTCAAATCAAATATATTTAACAAAAAATAGTCAAATATTTTTACCTCCCATTCGTAAAACAAATATTAAGGAGAATAATGGACAAGAAACTCGCACGTATTTCCAAATACCGCCTGCCTACCTACCAATTCAAATCCTACCTATGACCTAAATAAATTATACGCCAACTACCTACATTATTTTACGTCCGTAATCTATAGTCCGTTATGGTTTATAGGTAGGACGACAATAGATTTACGGCATATTTATTGTAACGTAGGGTACTTTCGAAGCCGACAGTTACGCACCTATCTATGAATTCATTCACGTTGCTACCTTAGACTGCAAATTACGAACCTACCTTCCTAGTCCGCATATAACGCACCTACCTACCCACGATCTCATTTACGGCCTGAAAGTTCAAAATTACACACTGCCTAAGGATCCTTTTCTAAAGCCGTCATCGATAGTTATCACCTCTAAACGACCTACCTAACCTACCTAAATCGTACTTCAGTTCCCCTGGAAAACACAAGGATATACAACACAAAACAAATACATTGAAACTAGAATGAAATCAAATAATAAAAGAGAACATACCCGGCTGGAACTAACTCACTCAAGTACTAATTTGGGCATGGTGACCCCCTATTATCCTTCTTCAAGAGGCGTGAAGATCTTCCCGACGAGGTCCCTATGCAGCGGTTATAAGTAAAAGACCTCAATCATACTGTACCACGCCTTTTATATCCAACGGATCTATGAATCCACGCGTTTCTACCAATTTCTACCAATTTCTACCCGCTATTCTCAACTTCCCCAATATCTAGTGATGTTACCGTGTCCGCATTACGCCGAATTCGAATTTCTTTATTTCGACCAAATAGAATTAAAATGTTAAATCAAAATGTGTAATATGTTTAACTTTATTATTGCTGTAGATGAAATATCAGTAAGATTTCGTAAATTATTAAGTAGAAATCTGAACGAAAACATACAAACTATTGTTTTCTTATATTTACGCGAATACTATACATTGAAATAAAACTATTTTACGGATTTTATCGCGTTTATTTACTATTTTATTTTCCCGACGAATAAACGCGATAAAATAGTTTTATTTCAATGTATAGTATTCGCGTAAATATAAGAAAACAATTCATGTTTCTAGTTTAGAATCAGAATCAGATTTTTTTTTATTCACGTAAACTAATACAGACACTTATGAATCGTCAGTAAAAAATAAATTATATTAATAGTATCTCTACCAGTTAGTAAATACACATTACTTAAATAGAATAATAATGATTTCAATCAAGCAAAATAAATTATAAAATGTTTCGATATTAGCCATACCAAAAGCGTAACCTTAGACTTTGCGCTTCCCTACGTTTTCTCTGACTACCTTCAAAATGTACAGTCAAATCTTGGAATGCAAGCCAGCCGCCGATAGCGATAATACTTATTTTTTTTTGTTGACGGGGAGGAAATCTTCAGAAAGATTCCCAGTCTTCTGTGTGGGAGAAGACTGGGATATGTGGGATTCTTACCCACTAAAACCTCCCCGGTGGCCGTCTCCGACACGTTAGAGGGACTCCGGGATCTACTACCGGAACGGACCGGTGTCCCTCTGTGCCTCGCTCCCGAGCTTTGTGCCCAGGAGCTCGTCTCGGGGGGAGCAGATGTTCACTCCCCCTGCACCCTCGCAGTGCATACGGCGGCGAGAGACCACCCCTCGCCGCCGTCCTCCTCAGGGTCGTCGTCTACTTAAGAGCGTCCGGGGCCCACACATACTTGCATGTACAAGTTACGACCTGCTCCAAGCCAATTTATCTTCGTACGTTTATTTTATCTTCATACTTTTGGTGATAAAGAGCGCCAAATAGTATGATTATTGGATGAAATATATACATCATCATCATCATCACGCCTGTATTCCCCGAAGGGGTACGCAGAGGTGCACTGTAGTGCGCCCATACTACGCCGATGTATTTTGTTCCCAATGTAATAGGGGGCGAGCCTATTGCCATTATACCGGGCACATTCCCCCTCAATACGAGGGAGATTTGGGCCATAGTCCACCACGCTGGCCCAGTGCGGGTTGGTGAACTTCACACGCCTTTCTATAGACATGGTCGTGCAGGTTTCCTCACGATGTTTTCCTTCACCGTTCAGCAAGTGGTAATCATTGTTGAAAATGACATTCGCAATGAAATATTATAAATGAATTAACTTATAGTAGTAGTGGTAGCTGAGTGGTCGAACGCACACCTTGCAATAAAAATGTGCAGGTTCAAACCCCGGCTCGCACCTCTGGGATTTATGTGCGAATCTCATTTTCATCCCAGATTATCACTTGCTATGAAACGGTGAAGGAAAACATCGTGAGGAAACCTGCACGTCTGAGGGAAATTGACTAACTCTCGATAGTGAAGTCTGTCAACCCGCACTGGGCAGCGTGGTGGACTATGTCCTGAATCCCCCTCGCATTGAGGGGAGGCCCGTGCCCAGCAGTGGGACGTTAAAAGGGCTACAGCAGGGCTACAGGGTCAGTAGTAATAAATATATTTTAATAGAATTAAATACCTAAATAGTTTATTGCTCTATTAACAAATTTGTGAACGTGACGGGACAGACCCAAGTCTGTTACGTTACTAATCCATGAAATAGGATGGAATAAGATTACCCCGCACAATTTAAAATCTTTTTACAGGGTGTTTCAGAAGTCCGAAATAATACTTTGGGTACATACACGGCAGCTCATATGTGGATGCATAGTGAAGACAGTTTATACCTAACTATCATAGTATCTGAGTTACTGACCTTTGAATATTTGTCACAGGTATCGTGTTCTGGCCTTTGGGTACATCCATAACCCTATTCAGCAGTGTAAACTACACTAATGAGAGGCGGCTATCAAAATTCACAAAACAGAACATGCAAATTTTACATAGGACTCGAGATATTACGAGTTATAGAAATTGACGACGAAAAAAAAGTTGGAAAAACATGGTCGAATTTCAATCAAATTTTTATACCATTCAGTTGTATACACGATACTGATGCTAGCGTCCAAGTATTATTTCGGACTTCTGATACACCCTGTATATTGTATGTACTCAAAGTGTTCAAGATCCGTTTTGTGATATAAATAATAGAATTTTTTTTATTTATTTTTTTATTCCGCATCATATAATTCTTATATACTAAGTGTCATATGTATGTGTTATCATATATTAACCCTAGGGATAGGTACAGAGTTATCATCGTCTCGTTTAACATATATAATACAACATTATAACGTAAGAATAAATATAAATCAACATTTTGATTTTTGGGTGAAAATATTATTTTATATTTCAACAAAAAAAAAAACCAACAAATTCCTTATTTTTTTTTCCTAAACTCGTATCTATTGACGGTTGACAGGCGAATTGATTCAAGTGTCATTTTTTTTTAACGAAACCCAGCTCTAAAGACAGAAAACTTCGCTGATTCCAACGATATACAGGGTGTATCAGAAGTCCGAAATAATACTTTGGGTACTGTTTTATATGTAGTTATGTAGGTATGTATGCGCAGGCGCTGCGCGCGGCGTCTTGGCAATACATCAGTGCTAATTGAGTAACTGTTTTATTCACCCCTACCCCCCATAGCTCAGTAAAGGTATAACAGGTACATATACGGTAGCTCATATGTGGATGCTTAGTGAAGACGGATTTTACCTAACTATCATAGTTTTTGAGTTATAGACGTTTCAATATTTGTCACAGGTATCGTGTTCTGGCCTTTGGGTACATCCATAACCCTATTCAGCAGTGTAAACTACACTTATGAGGGGCGACTACCAATATTCACATAACAGAACACGAAACTTTTACATAGGACTCGAGATATTACGAATTTATAGAAATTGACGACGAAAAAAAGTTGTGAAAACATGGTCGAATTTCAATCAAATTTTTATACCATTCAGTTGTATCCCCGATACTGATGCAGAGGTTAAAGTATTATTTCGGACTTCTGAAACACCCTGTATATAACTCAACATAGCCTAACATGGCGTTTGAGTCAATTTGTCTTTCACACATCTCCATTGCATAACATAACTTGAGAGCGAATTTACCGATTCAATTAATCTTTTTTTTTTTAGTTTTCTAATACTTTGTAGATGGATTTTACTGTGAAAAAATTAAGAAAAAAATTATCCTAAATGTTGTATCAATTCGCAAACTCAGCTAGTTATAATATATTATTTTCACAATTTCAATCACATTTTTGTACATAAAATTATAAAAAAGTTTTTTTGTTGTTTTATTATAAAAAAAAAACTTGGGTTAAACTTATGAACATTATGTTGTAACTAAACGAAGTGTATTGCTATCCTTCATAAGACCGTAACGAATGAGAAAGATAGCAATATTTTTAATTCTGTTAAATACAGTTCAGGTACAGTTTGTGTTCAACAGAATGTTAATAATTTATAAATGAAATAAATTGAATTTTATCTGTAACCAATAAATATACAACACAAGCAACGCTTGTACTATAGGTACCGTACAATGGACTGGGGGCGACCCCAGTTACACATCAACGCTATCAACCTCTTCGACAGGTATGCTCTCCTGGTACTTTGATTTGTATAAACAAATATCGCCAGACAACACATACTCATCGTATACTCCCAAACTAAGCAACGCTTGTACTATGGGTACCGTACAATGGACTGGGAGCGATCCCAGTTACACCCAGAACGGGGCTAATGTCAAAAAGGCCATTTCCAAAATTTTCTTGATCAAGCTGTCCTCATGAATTTGTACTGAATAAATATGAAATAATATATTCACCCTACACATCACATTAACTTTCATAGAACAACATAAAGAAACACGTTTTCAATATTTAAACAATATTAAAACAACATTATAATAGTAAACAAGCGAGTACTTAATGTATATCTACTTAAACTAGCTTCCTTTTTTTAAAACTACTTCGACTAAATTAGCGAGATTGCAAATCAAAATAGACTAATAAACATATTGGGGCTGAACTAAAACAAAAATAATTACACGTGATCTTGGACCCAAACATCGTTTATTAAAAACCTTTTACTATTTTTTTTCGAAAAGAAAAAAATATTTTTTTCTTTTTCTTCAAGTATTTTTTTTTCGTTTTATGTTTGTATAATAGAAATAAATTATATTGCTAATGCGAACGCCTTATGACCCTTGCATTAAGGGCGCTTATTCAAAAACTCAGTGGATGTTTTATACAGCCAGCGTCTTGGGTACGCATCATAGAAAAAAAAAAGATTTTTTTTACGCATTTCATAATTTTCTGATAATAGTATTATCTTTTTAATGTTCTATGTCACTATTTTCAAAGTTAACTTTTTGACAGTATTTCAATAAGGAAAAAAAAAAAAAACTAATATAGCGACGCTTGAGAGGCAATCATTACTAAACGACAAGAAATCGTAAAATTAGTTATTAATAAGTTAGTATAAATTACTAAAATTCAGGCTTCTAGTTTTATCCACAACGTAGTTATAGGGGGTCGAAAATGGCCTGAACTGCTTCGAGAAAAGGATGGTACGGCCGTGCCGCTTTATTGCTCGACTTGTCGGGGGCACTGCCGTGCCCCCAGTTACCCAACGACGTAGAGAAATCGGGCCGTTCGAATGGTATAAACCTCATTTTACGATTTTTTGTCGTTTAGTGAGAATTGCCTTTCAAGCGTCTATATGTAAAAGTTACGGTCATTTTTTCCATTTTGTGTCTTCGAATTAAGGTAACGATTTTGGACCCAAAATGTCATGCGTGTCGACGTAAAATACGGGTAGATACGGATATATGTATTACAATATCCTAAATATCCATCACAAGGTTTAGATAGAAATATATAAAGTAGGTACCATACAGGTAAATAACTGGGGGTAAGGTAAAATCACTAACATGCTTTCTGGTCGACTTATTATAGAATCACAATATTTTTATTTTGGAGAAAAAATCTTAAAAAAAACCTCAAATTACATATTTCAACTATCGAAAAAAATTCGCATGTGTGCGTTAGTAAGATTTATTTTCATTGAAAATTACATTTTCCGAACAAAATATATTTTTTATGATTCATTGAAAAAAAACTAAAAATTGAGCATGGGAAATTAAATCTCCTATTTCTACTACAACATCAATGGACGGTAGAAATAAGGGGGTAACTTGGAAATTATCAATAAAAAAAAATATGGAAACTGTGCCGGTTTTTTTTTTCGAAGATATTTTTTTTGTTTTTTTTTTCTGAAACGTAAAAACTCCAATACAGATAAATTTATTATTAATAAAAATTATAGTTTAAGAAGTCATTACTAGCAGTACGTAAAATAAAAAGAAATTACTACATTTTCAACACCTATTGCGTCATTATTGCTGTATTTTTATTTCGATATTTTTTTTGTGATAAAAATCGACATTATTTTCATGACTTGGCCGTCTTATTGTATTAATTATTTTGAGTCCTTAGTGTTACGCTTGACTGTGCTCCCGCCAAGTACTATTCAAAGACTAAGTGATTACATTTTCGAAGCCAAGGCAGATTTTTGTTTTTTATAACTGTTCGATTTTTATCACAAACACATTAGTTAATAAGATATGCTAACCAAGAATGAATAACAATTCACTACGACACGAATACATTTAGAAGAGTACACCAAAATCTACAACGAAACAATTAAAATTAGCAAAAATACTCCATTATTGATAAAAAATCCGGTAAATTCTTGCAAGTTGCCAGCTTATTTACCTTATTTTATAATCATGCAGGTATATAATATTTAAATGAATGTAAATAGTGGCTATATTGTGAGGAATTTTGATGAAAAAATACTTTTTTTTTCTTTGCGGTCTTGTTCAGCTAACACAAATAGTAGTCACATAACATGCAAGAACTATCAAATTGTAATCTATGCTCGCCAGCTTGAACTTGGCTTAACACGCTACCACGTGTCTAGATAAAATCACAACTCCAACCCCTAAATTTCCAGATATTTATGATTCCCTTACAATAGCTCTGTAATCCTGTTACAAACACATATAAATCATTATTAATTGAATGTTCCTTTGCTGTCTTTTATCTCATATCTTCAAAATCTAATGCTTGCAATTTGTATTGCTGATTAATTTTGTGTTTTGAGAATGTATAGCCTCATTAACTTTATATTGTATAATTGTTAATTAAGAAAAACACATTGTAATGCAAATAACATGTAAATCCTTATTGGAAAAAAGCAACCATGGAGTCTCTTGCCCATTCTTCTCCATAGGAAATGCATTCCGAATGGGTGGTAGAGATACTGTTAATATTATTTATTGACGATTCATAAGTGTCTGTATTGGTTTACATGAATAAAAAAAACTGATTCTCAGTCTATAACAAATGATAGTTAATTTGAAAACAAGAGCTGGTGATAAGGCGTTTGGATGCTGTTAGCAATGCCGCTGTAGGAAGCTAGTAGAAGTATTTTTGCTAATTTTAACATGGAAATTAAAACGAATGGTGGATAGAAAAAGTTTCATTATACATTTCAAAAAATATGTATATATTTTATTTCCCATAGCGTTATGTGTAAAACAACAGATTTCTCTCACTTAGCGACCGCATCTGGGACTTTCTACAACACATCAAAAATCTAGCTTTTTTCTAAAAAAAATAACATCAAATTCTACGCGATGCCCTTCAAATGTAACAGAACTATATTCTCAAGTGTTTTTTATCCATTTAAAATATTAACAAAACTCACTTTTGTTACGATTATTGCTTGATTAATTTACATGTCATCTTTTTCGTGTTTTTATAATCAACTGGGTATTTCAGTTTTGTTTGTATAAAATAAAACTTGTTGAACGCATTGTGCGATTACTACAGCAATTTGCGTCAGATATTTCGTAGTTCTTTTTTTACGATTTTCGTTACATTTGAAGGCACACATCAGGACAATAAGAACGGAACACACTGAATAACATCTATTCACGTCTAATCTATAAGTATCGTTCGTTTTTTTTTTACATTTTTGAAACAATGATATCTTCTGTATCCCAAATATATTAAACAATTAATCGACTTGGAAAAAAGATAAAAAAACATTATTTTGTTCTCTTTGTTAACTGTTTTATTGGCATTTATATATTGTAAATGGAGAGAAAAATAATTAAGAATTAAAAATATAATTAATAATGAAACCTTTAAAAAACATTTATATTACAATAAAATCAAAGATACAATAAAATTATATGCACATAAACCAGAAATGGTTGTCCATTCCTGGCCTGTTTGTACATATGATGCCATTTCTAAATTTATGAAACAGTTAGATTCCAATCTTCCTTTAGCTGTAGTAAGACTTGACTTACGTCTCATAATATGTTGATTTTGTCTCTTTCTCTCGTATTTAATAAGACAGAGAGCGAGCCTATCTGTGTTAGAGGTTTAGTCTTCACATGCGTGCTAATTACGCTGGTGTATGAGTTTCGGGGTATGTCCACGAATATGTCACAATATGTACAGCCAGCAGTGACAGCGTTCAAACATTTCTGCATTCCTATTACTGGAATCAAGTATAATGCAGCTCACATTGTTAGGTCCAACTAATGTCAAATAGCTTCCATGGTGCCTTCTTTATTTCTGTGGCAATTTAGCCTACACAGTTATATTATGTCTCCCGCTTTGCAATGGAGGGAAGTGGATACATTTTTCTTCCAACTCCTCCTACACCTTTTTCGATTAAATTCGTGCGGGTTCCAAGACAATTTAGTTTTTCCCCGGGACTCGCCGAGGGTCAAACCTCGGTGTCTTCAATGGACACCGCTGTCGATGCTGGCTAACAGGAGTAACAGTGGTGGAAATGTACGGCGGGCTTAGTCCCAAAAAAAGCCAGCAGCGACTGGATGTACTCCTAGTCACGTGAGACAACTGGTTTCCTTACTTAATAAAGCCCTTTTAACGTCCCACTGCTGGGCACGAGCCTCCCTCAATGCGATGGGGATTAGATATCATCTATCAGGAACTAACAAATTCCCTCAGACGTGCAAGTTTCCTCACCATGTTTTCCTTAACCGGTTCTTTCGTGAACCAAAAAGATTAAATGTATAAGATTTGAGATACAGAGTTTTCATTGAAATGTAAAAAAAAACAGTTTTTTAGAATCGTCCTTAGAAGATTATAATTTAAGTCTGAAATCTTGGTGTTATAATTATCTGGAATAGACGGATGTTAAAACGCGAAGAATAAATTAATAAAAAATAAAATAACAATAAGTTTTTTTTTGGCACATGCCGCATAAAGAATGGTGCGTCTACTTTGAACCGAGACATTTTTTTAAATTTATTAATTCATCTTGTTCACTCAGTTGATTGTAAAAAGTGAAATTTATACCAGAAAATAAACTCAGTATAAACAAGATTTTTTTTAAAAATGGCATAAAATTGCTTTTACATTATTATTGATGCTAAAAATGCCTAGCAAACCAGCCGAGACATAACGAGAAAAATAAAAAAAAAACATGAAAATAATAACTTTTTTTTTACTTTTATTAAAATAGACACACCGTCCTGTTAGCTTCGTGACTCGACAGACAAACACATATTAAGGCATTCTAGACAAGTTTTTTTTTATTAAGTATCCGAGATTATTATATATATATTTTTTATTATTTATTTTAAAATACATATCCGCCAATCTAAATTTTATAAAATCGAGGATTTATATATTATTTGGTGTTTTTTTGGGACTTACAAATTAATTAATCTTATCAGAAGGAGAACATAAAGCAAATTAACACAAATAATAAGGAAAATAATAATATTATTCGATAGCCTATCTATACTTTACCATATAGATTAATAATAATATATTTTTGCATTTTTCATCCTATCTAAGTATGTTACTTAATTAGGGAGCGAAGCCTTACATTCAATCTTATTATGTAATGTATATAGTTTATATATGTAACCTTTTTACATACATATATTTTACATACACGCGAAGGAAGTTATAGTAGAAAAGGCATAGACATCGTTTCGTCCTGAATCCAATCAAACTAATCGTGTCAAAATCGTTGAAATATCCTGATAGATCACTTGAGTGGTGAAATGCATTTTGATTTAAGCGAAATTTTTTAGGGGTCCGTACACAAAGGGTAAAACGGGAACCCTATTACTGAGACTTCGCTGTCCGTCCGTCCGTCCGTGCGTCTGTCACCAGGCTGTATCTCATGAACCGTGATAGTTAGAGAGTTAAAATTTTCACAGATGATGTGTTTCTGTTGCCGCTATAACAATGAATACTAAAAAACGGAATAAAATAAATATTTAAGGGGGCTCCTATACAACAAACGTGGTGATTTTTTTGCCGTTTTTATAGATAATGGTACGGCACCCTTCGTGTGCGAGTCCGACACGCAACGCCGGTTTTTCAACTTTACAGGAGAGCATGATATTCGACGCAGAATAATTAGCTGATTCCATATATAAGAGAATATCACCCAAAAGTGTCGCTTAAGTCAAAAAGCGTAACACCCGACGATATCCATTTTTTTTTTCGTCCAATAATCAAACATGTTTGCGTCAAATTCGATTCATAAAGCCAAAATGAACTGTATGAGCATTATACGAAAAGTTCTTTTGAAGGACTTACACTGTTGGCCGTGAGGTGGCCTTTACAGCTTTACCGGAGGAGTGGCGAGCGCAGAGTGCACTTCAACCAAGGCCTTAAGGGCGGAAAGGGGTGGCAACTAGCTCAAGGTCGCCACAGAGGGCACGACCTCGGCTTGGGCAGTTACCGTGAGGGGAGAGGTAGTGACTGCGCTCATAGGTGCAAAGATGCACCTACGAGCGGAAGAGGGGGTTCCTTGAGCTCGCCGGCGAGATCGGTGTCTGTTTGAGGCTGGTGTAGGTGTGTTGGTGGCCCTCTCGACGCCCGGGTCGAGGAGGGCGGTGATCGTGTCGGGAGGATCAATCAACACGTGCCGCGGACGGCGGCGACGAGTTGATGATGTGCGCGGGGTCTGGCTCGTAATTGCCGGCGGCGACAATTAGAGGATTTAAATGCGACGCGGCTTTTTTAAAATAGCGTTCGGATGCTATTTTTAAGTGTTTTCGAGTTCATTCTTCAATGAAATACATTGAAGGGGCTAGCGAATATTGACTCGTAGCGACGTGGCTTTTACTACAGAAATTCAATATGTATACCTTTTTTTTAATATACTTTTGTCACCCCAATGTACCCGAGGATTTATGCCGATGACACGTACGAGCGATTGAACAGGCGAACCGAAGAGGTTTTAAACAGTAAATTTTCTGATTATTAGAATGTTCGAAAAATTTTTGGTAGTGCTCAAGTGTGTCACCACCATTAGAATACAATTCCAACACGATCGAATGACTCACCATCAGGCTCTGAATGTCTGCATTTCTTAATGTATATGATTATATGTATACTAATTCTATATAAGCTGATAGGCATATTTTGATTTTCATTCTTAAATCCTAGTATATATGTCGCTATTATCTAAATTTGACTAGCTATATATATCTTTTGATACATTATATACGAGGTTGCACCTCAGTAGTCGCGTGCTTGGAATATAAACAAGTTTTTTTTTAATGACAACCAAAGCCAGTCGTTTAAAATATATAAAAAAAAAACAAAGTAATTATTTCAATTTAAATAATCACCCCCATGCCTTCAATAGTATTTTCAATAATTACTTAGATTTTTTGATAGTTTATGTAGTATAGAATCTGTCTTAAAATCGCAGTAAACAAAAAATGAACTACTTCTTAAGTGTATACTCAAAAATCATTCTATTATTGAAAAAAACATAAAAAATAAAATAATAGTTATAATCATACCTTTGAGCCTACTCCATTTTTGAAGTCGGTTTAAAAAATTGAGAAACTCACAATAAAGAAATAGTTAACTCGTTATATTCAAAGCACGCTAAGATCTCCATATGATTGACAGAATGCCGCGAAATTGACGTAAGGATTCGTGTTTCAGAGTATTTTCACAAATAACACCATTTTATAACTCGCCGTTGTCGATGGAAAGTTTAAAAAAAAAATATATTACGACTTTGAAAATATAAACAACTTAATTTTTGCCGAGTTTGATTAATAACTATCAAACTCCGCAGCAGGTTACCACGTACATTATTACAGCACTATTTTTAAGTCGCTTTTATTTAAAAAAAGTTCATGAAACTTTGAAATAAGCTTGGATTGTATTTAAAATAATAGTAGTTGTAGCATGAGCGCCAAGACTAGACTTATGTCACAGAATATGTTGATTTTATCTCTTTCCCACTTATGAAATAAGACAGAGAGCGACCAAGCCAATCCGTGACAGAGGTCTTGTCTTTGGCATGCGTGCTAACATAGCTAGAGTAGTTTTACAAACCCAAAGAGAGTGGCGCCACAAATGATTTTACATGTAAAAATACCCCGTCCAATGAAAATGTACTATGTATATTAATAGTTTCTCGTAGTATATAACTGTAGTATATTATTATAATAATCTTATCAATACACTAGCGATATGTCTCCCAATTTACTACACGCAGAAGAAAAAAGAAACAACAGCTAACATCAAAATAAAACATCTAACAGTAGAAACTAAATCTTGGATGGTATTGTTACTTCCCAAGTCCAATCTTCACAATAATTAGAACTAAAACACGAATTTATTGCAATTACAGTCAATAATCTGTGTTTTAAAACACATTCACAAACGATTGTTCTCTTATTTGAATTTAAAAGTGTCATTTTGTTTTAACTTTTTAAAAGTTACACGTCATTTTTATTGACAGTTGTGTTTGTCTTTTTCGGAAGTCGGTAACGTCAGTCACAGCGACTTAAACGCGACACTCGCGACTTAAAAAGTAACAGAAAAACACCATCCACACTGTATATCGTTCAATATACAATAAGTAAATGTATAAAATACACTTTTTTTTTCATATAAAGTTCGAATCGGACGTCGATAGAGCTACGTCCGATTAAAAAGTTTTCAAAAAAGACTTCACATAGCTAAAGACTCCACGAACACTAGCCTCTTACACATCAGTAGGGAAATATAAAAAAAAAAACTCTGACAGATGTCAGATTTCAAATAAAGAACACCGCTGACAGTTTCAAATTAGAATGTGAAAAAAACATCAGCTTTAGCATCAGTTGAAACGCTGAGTCGACGCGTTTAGTTAAACCTCTTGAGAGAGAAACTAAATACTAACTTTAATGTGTATTTCGTTATATTTTTTTCTAACTACAGTAAAGGATTATTATACTTATGTTTACGGCAATAAATATTTTTTTCTTTTCACTCTTATCGCTAAATGTTTAATATTAATAAATAAATCTAATTTTTTTTTTACTACTTTTTCGGTTTCAAAGTTTATGTGTATCCATAACTAGACACAACCATTTTTTTAACTGTAGTTTTTTTTTTCACTGATTCTGATTTTGGCAATGGCATATTCAGATAATGTAAATAACACAACACAGAATAACGACTTCAAAAGTCGACTTTAAAAGAGTCGGTTGACGACTTAAAAACGAGAAATAATGTCCGTTAAGTATGTGTCGGAAAAAACATTATGCAATATTTTATTATTGACGTTAATGTACCTAATATTTCGACTAAAGTCGCTAAGAAGTCGATGACATGACTTTGAAATTCCAAACTTCATATACATCTATTCGACTGGTTTAAGTCGCCACATCGTCCAATGCCAAACAATTTTTCGAGTCCACTCGACTCAGAATCGATACAAAAATCGATTTACTACCTCGCAGACGTATAGTTGTCTTGCATCTCTCTCGGTTCAAGTACTCACGAGTACTTAACTCGACTCTAAGTCGTCTGGTAGCCTACTATTATTTAAGTCGGACCCCCTTGTCAGCAGAATAGTTAATATTTATGCTCCATCCCTACGTTCATCTATTTTTAAGTCCGCTTACCTTTCTAGCTCTCTCGGCGTAATATAAAAGTTTTTTTTTCGTTTTATAAAATCTTTTCTCACTCCGGTGTTCATTCTAATCTACGTACTAAACATTTTTCCAAAAATCTAATTATATTTTTGACCACTAACTCATTTTATTCTTGTGCATTCCGATGATTTGGTTACATTCGACTTAGAAAACAGCACTTTCGACTTGAAAAAAAGAAAAACTTTGTTTTCTCAATATTCGCAACCTTCCTTGGCCCGCGTGTTTTGTTAAGACTTAAACTACCTTATATGATATATAATCTTAACGTTATGCTATAATAATATGTTTTCTAAAAGTATTTTTTTTTTATTATGTATTTATGCATTTAATATGCAGTCATAAGCGACAGAAGTAATCTTTCGATATTTTGACTCACATTTTTTTTGTCATGTGTTATTTTTTCCATTTTATTTATCGAATTGGCTCTGAGCCGATAATGTTCTTTTCGTCCGCGCACGGATTGTATCCTGCTGTCTTGAATTTGAGGAATTAAATAAGTAATAAATAAAAAATACATTAAAAAAAATCTTAAAATACATAATTGACTAGATTTTGTCAAACTAAATTGGTGAGACTTAAAAATAAATCACAGAAAAACGTTGTTATTGACTTAGAAAATTGTCTTTGGTTTGTTTTTTGTTAAGTCGCATAACATAATTTCAAAATTTATAACAATTTTGACGAGGTTAACATTGGTATTTAAAATTGTAACATTAAATTAATTATTTGTTTTACAAAGATATTAAACGAGTATTAAAATATCGAGACGTTCGTAAAAGCCGTAAAGTTTAACAAATCAAATCAACGACAAAATTTTAAGAATACTATCTCCAGCAAACATAATTTGATAATACCTAAAAATACATAGTTACTTGCAATTTTACATAAAGTAACAGCTATGACATATATATCATACATTACACTCGAATGAAAAATAAACAAAAACAAAATATCTTTCACGAATTGACAGATATTTACAGATTTTAAGCCTCCTTATGCCCTCAACGCTCGCGCTACAAATGTCTTGCCATACCAAAACAAACTCTATTGACTCAAAGGAAAAGTTCATTCTTCAATTATTTTAATGAGATAGGGAGGCAAACGAGCAGACGTTTCACCTGATGGTAAGTGATCAACGCCGCCCATGGACACCTGCAACACCAGGGGCATCGCAAGTGCGTTGCCGGCCTTTAAGGAATGAGTAGGCTCGTTTCTTGAAGATACCTTTGTCGCATCGGTCCGGGAACACCGCTGCAGGAAGTTCATTCCACAATTTGGAGGTGCGAGGGAGAAAATTCCTGGTAAATAGCACTGTACTGGAACGCCATTCATCCAGATGGTGAGGATGGTGATGCAGTCTGTGGCGAGCCGTGCGATGGTGGAATTCAGCGGCAGGTATAATACAACTTATTGGTTATGACCACTACAGCCCGTTCCCTCAGACGTGCCGGTTTCCTCACGATGTTTTCCTTCACCGTTTCATAGCAAGTGATAATCTCGGATGAAAATGAGATTCGCACATAAATCCCAGAGGTGCGAGCCGGGGTTTGAACCTGCACACTTTGATTTGTAAAGCGTGCGTTCGACCACTCCGTTTAATGGCTATAACAACGAACTTTTTTTTTTAATGGCCTCTTTCCTTTGAGTCAGGCCCAATATGATTATACCAATGTCAACGTAGTGGCGAAGACACGATGGAGATTGATTCATCGGTTAAATTACTGCACAAACTTTACTGACTCATAGAAAAAGTTTATTCTCCAACTGATATTGACAGCGTGAGAAAATTTAGATGCGTGGGGCTTGTTGTTGAATAAATATATAAATTTATAAGATAGCTTATAGGTGTCTTTGTAAACGTTTTATTTAAGAGTGTCTTCGTAAATGTATGCTTTTAGTTTCCGTTTTCTGACACTGGTGGCGCTGTTGTTCTCTTTGAATTCAAAATGATTACCGTTTGTCATCTATAATATATTTCGTGTTAATAGAATTCCAACGTGAGTTTTATTGAAATATTGCCGATTATTGTGCCATAGAAATTCAATCTTTATGGTTCTTGACACAGAGTTCCTTTTGGTTTTGGCAAGGATTTAGACGCGTGAGCATTGTCGCCCCGGTGTGGGGGTGGGGCTTTACATTTTAAATAATGACATTAGATGTAATATCAAGTTTGTAGCACTAACTAAAACATTACTGAGTATTCATACGTCCTTAAAAGTATAGAGACCTAACTCAAAAATTGTGTTGTTGAAAAATGATCGTTAGAACGACCCTTGATTTATAATAATAATAATAATTTATTTATTTCGAGTATCTACATGACACATATTATGGTTAGTAACATTATGCTTATGACTATGTTAGTAGGTAGGTAGGTAACATTACAAATAATTTGCGAATCATTGCTTCAGAATTCCAGCAGAAATTTTGGAGCAACGATTCACAATGCAGCAATCCATTCTGCCAGCAATCACAGCCAGGATGCTATTCGAGCTGGCCAGCACTTTGCGCACCAGGGATGCACATCTTTTTCACATTATAGTATAAAAACAATTTACTTGCTGTTCTGCGAACATCCCCGATGCGCTACGGAAGCGAGACAGCCCCGACAGGGCTGTCTCGCATTTATAATCGAAATCATATTTTTTTTAAAATGGGTCTCTATACTTTTAAAGATGGGATGTACGCTTGAAAGGCAATCCTTTCAAAGCGACAAAACATAGTAAAATTAACTAAGAAGTATTAGTCGTAGTAGTACTAGTAATAGTTATATATACCAAACGACGCAGCAAAATCGGGCCGTTCGAATTGTATATATAATTCATTTCACGATTTTTTGAAGCTTATTAAGGTATGCCTTTCAAGGGTTGAGATCAAAAATTATCAAAAATCATTTTTTAATGTAATACATATAATAAACCTATGTTACCTTAAAATACCTTTTGAACTAAACGACACCAAAACTAAAATTAAAATCATGTTTACATTTATTGAACTAGTATAAAATAACTAGGTATTTGTAACGTTGTTAAATTGTTTAACTCATGAACGTAATATGGTTAAACTAACTGAGACATTTCAAAATTTATTGAAGTAGTTTATTTAAACTATTTGAAAAGTTTTTGAACCCATGAAATAGTATTATAGTACTAATAATCAAAACTTGGAACTTATTGTACTAGTTTCATAAAAATCATTTTTAAAGTTATAGTAATATAGAAGAACTAATAATAAAAAAAATTAACTGATTGAAGTAGAAATTACATGAAGTCTTTTTGGATGCAACAGCAGGTATCCGGGGGAGGGGCCCGATGTCCTCACACTAGCAGACTGGGCGCAAGCCATTCATCTTCACCGATCTGGGAACAGGAAATAAGAAAAAAACTGAGCCGTCGTGAGACGCCTGGCAGATGTGAAACATAAAACATAAACGTCGTAGCGAAGAGTGAGCGAGTGAGCGGAGTTAGCCGGTGGGCGGAGTCTAAGCGGCGAAATGAACCGAGGAGCCACGAAGCTGTTCGAAGTTTTGGGATCACGGCATCGCGGCATCAACAGTCGCTGTCACTCGCCAAGCGCGCCATTAGATGTTTCACATAAAAAGTAAAAATAACCGTAAACGGACTACGGAAAAAAGGTAAAATCGACTCGTCCTATTGCTGAAGTCGGTTAAAATGTAAGCTATGTTACCCGGGACATAATAACGAATCGATTGACACTTTATTTATCAAAATCGGATCGATAGTTCAGGCGCTACGGAGGAACATACTTAAATACAAACTGCTAAAATCATAACCCTTTCTTGTGGCTTCTCCGTAGTCGGGTAATAAATAAATATTGCCAGACAACAGATATTAGGCGTATTGCGTCATCGACAATTAACTACAGAGTGCATATTCAATACAAACCCTAGGTGCACTAAAAAGCTAAAAATAAGCTAATAATTTATTTCATTCTCAGTAAGTGCGGTCATGAGGTAATTTCTATCTTTTTAGTGGATCTAGATTTTAAGAAGTCAGTTTCAGATAATTTTATTTTATCATTTGTAGTGTAAATAACGTTTTGAAATTGTTGAGAATTAGTATTTTTTTTTAATCGATTAAAATGTCAAGTTATTTTATTTCCCTAAGTGCGTGGGCAAGGAAGTACTTACGGGCTGAACTTGGAAGTGTTGCACGGGGTAGTGAAGTACCTGGGGGGGCTGCGACATGGCCGCTACTCCCCCTACGGAGCCAACTCCCCCCACAGCACCCCCCAGAGTCCATGGCAGCTGGACACCACCCATTCTGAAAATATAAATACATAATCAAATAACCGAGGCTTCCGTACAAAAACTATGAAAACACCGAACATTGCTCTAACGAAAAGATAAACTGGATAGAAAGACAAACTTAACTTTGCCGTTGGTATACTGTTGCCCCCATACAAACTAACTGCAAATAAGTTTGTAATCACAAAAGATATTTTTTTATTTTTTTTATTCTTTATTTATTTAAGAGAGTTTAATCACATCGTGATTATGCCACCCTCGTGGTGAAAGATCATTTATTTATGCGTTGTAACTATAAATTTACTGTTTTCAGATTTTTTCCCTTACTTGTGCTATAAGACCTTGCTTCTTGCCAAATTTCATGATTCTAGGTCAACGGGAAGTACCCTATAGGTTTTTGATTCCCTTGATAATGTACTCAATACGCTACTTAAGCCGCTGTATCTTTTGATTGCGTTAACTGAGATCTTTGATTTTTACAGCTCCAAGGGAATGCAGACAGTTTACAGCTCCAAGGGAATGCAGACAGTCTTTGTTATTAATTTTAACTTGATATCTCCATGCGTTCTAAAGAAAAATGGTCTTGACAGACAGAGTGACAACAGATCGATCCTATAAGGATTCCTTTTTAGGTACGGAACTCTACTACTATTACTGCCCTTTTTAACGTCCCACTGCTGGGCACGGGCCTCCCCTCAATGCGAGGGGGATTCAGGCTATAGTCCACCGCGCTGCCCCGATGTGGGTTGGCAGACTTCACACATCTATCGAGAACTAGTCAAGTTCCCTCAGACGTGCAGGTTTCCTCATGATGTTTTCCTTCACCGTTTCATAGCAAGTGACAATCTCGGATGAAAATGAGGTTCGCACATACATCCCAGAGGTGCAAGCCGGGGTTTGAACCTGCACACTTTGATTGTAAGGCGTGCGTTCGGCTACTCGGCTACCACTGCTATACGGAACTCTACTTAAAAACAAAATAACATGGTAGAATCTTATAATGGTTTCATATTACCCCAATTTTTTATACCCCAACTTACCCCATATACTGCTGTTGGTAGCCGGCGAATTGCGTCCCGTATGTGTACCCCTGTACCCCCTGGACCCCTTGTACCCCTTGCAAGAACCCCCCCAGCTGCTGGGGGTATGTGTTGTACCAGTAGGAAGTGGGGGGAACTCCGCCAGCGGTGTACGCAGCTCCAAAAGGACTGTAAGCTGTTGGTATCTGAAACACACAAATATAACAAAATATTTAATCAACCCCTGAGCATTGTCGGGCGTCAAGACGGCACGCGTCAGAATTTTTAGGGTTCCGTACCCAACGGGTAAAACGGGAACCCTATTATTAAGACTTCGCTGTCCGTCCGTCCGTCCGTCCGTCCGTCTGTCACCAGTCTGTATCTCGAACCGTGATAGTTAGAGAGTTGAAATTTTCACAGATGATGTATTTCTGTTGCCGCTATAACAACAAATAATAAAAAAACAGAATAAAATAAATAATTAAGGAGGCATACATACAACAAACGTGATTTCTTTGCCGTTTTTATACATAATGGTACGGAACCCTTCGTGTGCACGTCCGACTCGCACTTGGCCGGTTTTACCATTATCAAAACGAATTTCGTGTCAATATGTACAGGGTTTATCAAAAGTCCGAAATAATACTTTGGGTACATATACGGTAGCTCATATGTGGATGCTTAGTGAAGACAGATCATACCTATCATAGTCTTTGAGTTATGGACCTTTGAATATGTGTCACAGGTATCGTGTTCTGGCCTTTGGGTACATCCGTAACCCTATTCAGCAGTGTAAACTACACGTATGAGGGGCGTCTACTAATATTCACAAAACAGAACATACAAATATTACATAGGTTTCGAGATATTATGAGTTATAGAAGTTAAGGTCGAAAAAAAAATTGGAAAAACATGGTCGGATTTCGATGAAATTTTTATACCAATCAGTTGTATAACCGATACTGGTGCAAACGTATATGTACCTAAAATATTATTTCGGACTTCTGAAACACCGTTGTATATACAATATTAAATAATTCTGCTTAATTTGATTAAGTGACGACTCTCACTGGGATCCATTAATTTGATTTGCATTTCGAAAGGTCATGAAATAAAATATTAAATTATTAATTGAGAAGCTTTCAGTGTTTTTAAGGTTCCGTACCTAAAAAGGAAAAAACGGAACCCTTAAACCCCGGCTCGCACCTCTGGGTTTATGTGCGAATCTCATTTTCATCCGAGATTATCACTTGCTATGAAATGGTGAAGGAAAACATCGTGAGGAAACCTGCACGTCTGAGGGAACTTGACTAGTTCTCGAGAGATGTGTGAAGTCTGTCAACCCGCATTGGGCCAGCGTGGTGGACTATGGCCTGAATCCCCCTCGCTTTGACGGGAGGCCCGTGCCCAGCAGTGGGATGTTAAAAGGGCTGTAGTAGTAGTAGTAGGAACCCTTATAAGATCACTTTGTTGTCCGTCTGTCTGTCTGTCAAGACCCTTTTTTATAGTCAGCTGCAGACATTCCTCATTTTCCTATAGTTTAATGCGAAATAGTTGCCATTTCGTCCCGTTTTCAAAATATTATCAGAAATCAACCCCCTCGGGGGTGAAAGGGGGGGGGGGGGGTTGAAGGTAATTCATTACATTAGCTTTTTAGTGCACCTAGGTTTATGAAGTCAGTTATAGTTTTTTGTTAGATTTTTTTTAAATTTATAACACCGGCTCCTGAAGATATCCTCCTCTTCAACAGAAATAAAAGGATTGTACTGACCTGTCCTGGGCCTTGGGCATTGTTGGGGTCTCCGGATTCCTTACCCCACGAGCACTTGACCGGCTGGGCGTTTACATCAGTATTGTGAACCGCCACAATTGCGTGGGTAGCACTCTCCTTAGTAGAAAATCTGAAATTGATAATCTAAAATTGATAATCTAAAATCGATAATCTAAAATTGATAATCTAAAATCGATAATCTAAAATTGATAATCTAAAATCGATAATCTAAAATTGATAATCTAAAATCGATAATCTAAAATTGATAATCTAAAATCGATAATCTAAAATTGATAATCTAAAATGGATAATCTAAAATTGATAATCTAAAATGGATAATCTAAAATCACCGTAAGCACTTTCTGCGTGGATCGGACCGCAAACAACAACTAAATATGAGGGTACCCAGTTATTAACTATGACATCAGGACGTCTAACACCTCAGTCCCCCCGTGACCATGGTTGCTGTAAAGCAGCCGAAACGTCGGGAAAATAAAATAGAAAATAAACGCGATAAAATCCGTAAAATAGTTTAATTTCAATCAAAAATTTATAATCTAAAATTGATAATTTAAAATTGATAATCACAAATGGATAATCTAAAATTGATAATCTGAGATTTATTTGTGCCGTTTGCCGTTGAGACGCGCATGGGGCTAAAGTGCCATACATTTATTTAACACGTTCGCTGCGTAATGATTTTAAGTGTACTTTCAGCTGGTGCGTCATGAGGTTATATTGACTCATAGGCGTACTAACTTTTTGAGCACTGCGCATTTTATGAAAGTTCGCCATGAGCCAATATGACCTCACAACGCAGCGAACTTGTTAACACGTTGGACAGCGGCACTCATTTATGTATTCTTTCCATTCCTGCGGTACGGGGCGTTTAAGACCTCGTTTGAAAAGTATCATTAAGGCTGTAAGGAGCTTATTAAAGTAGATACACCACTGCATTCTGTTTTAATAGGGCATCTTTGATATGGGGTGAAAGGCTTTTTGACTCAAGCGACATTCTGCTAACTTTACAGGAGAGCATACTCATTCGACACAGAAAAATACGCTGATTACAAATATGTATATCAGTCAATATCGCCCATAGACATTCTTCCTCGCACCACCAAATTGTGGAATGAACTTCCTGCAGCGGTGTTCCCGGACCGATACGACAAAGGTACCTTCAAGAAACGAGCATACTCATTCCTTAAAGGCCGGCAACGCACTTGCGATGCCCCTGGTGTTGCACGTGTCCATGGGCGGCGTTGATCACTTACCATCAGGTGAAACGTCTGCTCGTTTGCCTCCCTATCACATAAAAAAAAAAAAAAAAAAAAAGACTTATAGACCTTTGAATATTCGTCACAGGTATCGTGTTCTGGCCTTTGCGTACCCCCTATTCATCAGTGTAAACTACACTTATGAAGGGCGACTACCGATGTTCACAAAACAGAACATGCAAATTTTACATAGCTCTCGAGATATTACGTGTTATAGAAATTGACGACGAAGACAAAATTGGAAAAACATGGTCGAATTTCGATCTAATTTTTATACCATTCAGTTGTATACCCGATACTGATGCAAACGTCAAAGTATTATTTCGGACTTCTGAAACACTACGTCGAGTACACTCTCCTGTAAAGTTAAAGTGCTTAAGTGAAATAGCCGTCAACCGTTCGATCTCATTAACTTACCTGATGAAAGCGTAGCCCTTGTCCTTGAAGACCCTTATCTCCTGGATGGTCCCGAAGGGCTGGAAGGTCTTCTGCATCAGCTCTTCAGTGAGCCCAGCGGTCAGACCTCCGCAGTACACTGTGCAGTTAGTTGGGGAACTCTGGTTGTATACTTCATCGAAGGTCAGCGGTTTGGAGTTCACTGGTGGAGAAAAAGATTGTTACTTTCCTCATCCATCATCACGCCTGTATTCCCTGAAGAAGTAGGCAGAGATGTTCCTCTAGTAGACGTCACGTGAAACGAGTCGGACTCGTACACGAAGGGTCCCGTACCATTATCTATAAAAATGGCAAAAAAAACACGTTTGTTGTATGGGAGCACCCTTAAATATTTATTTTATTCTGTTTTTAGTATTTGTTGTTATAGTAGCAACAGAAATACATCATCTGTGAAATTTCAACTTTTAACTATCACGGTTCATGAGATACAGCCTGGTGACAGACTGACGGACGGACGGACGGACAGCGAAGTCTCAGTAATAGAGTTCCCGTTTTACCCTTTGGGTACGGAATCCTAGTAATGTCGCTGAAGTGAAATAGCCCCCTCGTTATATAACTCAACTTAACAAAGAATATTGAAAATGTAACAACAGCGTTCGTTGTAAATACATCCTGAATTGTAATTTCCGGTTGGCGGTAATGCTTGCCGCGTCACTTCCGGGTACAACCAACACACGTTACCTGAATAAACTTTAAGTCCCGAGAATACTGAGGAGTAATATTTTTCTGCCAATTGGTAAAGGAAGTGTATTGACTCATAGAAAATCAAATTAATGATAAATAAATAAATAAAAAAAACAAGATTTTATTTAATTGCCCTTAGTTTTCGTGTTCTCCTCAGCAAGCCCTTACATTTGATACCCATACTATGGGAGTGCAAAAAAAATAACTATTCCGCCATCTTGGATAATCCGCCATAATGGAATTAGAATGACGTCACATAGCTAAGCATGCTTTGTCATCCTTTTTACAAGCATTTATTTAACTTGCAATGTTTGTATGTCCGGGTGGAATCTTTTAACTGAATTTCAAATCAGTTATCTTTAACCGATTGAGCTGAAATTTGGTATACACGCTTATTTTGGATGACAGTGCATATTTAGCTAAGTGACGTCATTCTAATTCCAAAATGGCGGATTATAATAGTTATTTTTTCGCATTACCACATAATTTATAGGAAACATTTTCTTTCATAGAATTACTTATAATAAGTATGTCATGCAAGACTTGTTAGTACACAAGTAAATATAGCGATAAGCTTTTATATCATTTAATAAATTGTGTAATACGTTGTACTAAATTGATTGGTTTGATTTCATTTAAAGTTTATTTTCTTCTTTTTAGGGCAATTAAATAAAAGCTTGTTTTTAAAAAGTTTTTTTTATCTTTAATTATTTAACATTACAAACAGACACTTTAACTATCATTTATCTGAATAGATACTGATACAGAGTACAGCCCTTTTAACGTCCCACTGCTGGGCACGGGTCTCCCCTCAATGCGAGGGGGATTTGGGCCATAGTCCACCACGCTGGCCCAGTGCGGGTTGGCAGTCTTCACACATCTATCCAGAACTAGTCAAGTTCCCTCACGTGCAGGTTTCCGATGTTTTCCTTCACCGTTTCATAGCAAGTGATAATCTCGAATGAAAATAAGATTCGCACATAAATCTCACAGGTGCGGCCAGGGTTTGAACCTGCATACTTTGATTTGCAAGGCGTGCGTTCAACCACTCAGCTACCACTGCTTGAAAAAAAAAACTAAAAGCATTAAACAAGCTTTTAAAATTTTGCTAGCTCACGTGTGTACAGGGTCTATTATAAGTAACATATATATATATATATATATACATCATCACGCCTGTATTCCCCGAAGGGGTAGGCAGAGGTGAACTGTAGTGCGCTCACACTTCGCCGATGTATTTTGGTCCCAATGTAATAGGGGGCGAGCCTATTGCCATTATACCGGGCACATTCCCCCTCAACACGAGGGGGATTTGGGCCATAGTCCACCACGGTGGCCCAGTGCGGGTTGGTGAACTTCACACGCCTTTCTATAGATGTGCAGGTTTCCTCACGATGTTTTCCTTCACCGTTCAGCAAGTGGTAATCATTGTTGAAAATGACATTCGCACATGAAAATTATCTCAGAGGTGCGGGCCTGGGATTTGAACTTGCACCCCTTACGTTCAAGGCGGGCGTTCTTGCCCACTAGGCTACCACTGCCTTAATAAGTAATAAGTAATATTTTCTTATTATATTGTTAAACCAATAACAGGGTTCATTACTAGTTATTCAACCATAAATGATTTCATAAGAAAATATTTAACTAAATTCCCTTTGAAAGAAAAATAACTGACTGAACTTCCTGTATCCACTGTGGCTAGCGAATTCAATTAATTTTATTTGAAAATGGACTCTGTTTAAATAGGCATATCGACACATTAAGTATATATAATTTTAAGATTTTTTGTCGCTTGGTAAGGATTGCCTTTCAAGCGATAATAGTAGCAAGTCGATATAGCTCAGATCGCCGAGAACTTTTCCTTGCGCGAGCTAGGATTTTCATAGTGCATTGTATGGCGTTCCGATTTTTTGTACGCGTAAAATTGCGATGCGTTGGTAGTAGCGACATCTAGTGGCGATTGGCGGAAGTTCTGCTTTGTAGCGAGATGTAGGGTTCGCCACTAAACTGCCCGTGTCAACCATAGGGTGACACGGCGTTCTTTTTTTATTTTATTTTTATTTTTATAGATTAAAAAAAAAAAAAACAGTACAATACACATGCTCCACAAAACCAATTGTTTGGTTTGACTGTGGAATGACGTCACGCTCAGGTAGGTTAACATTACAAGCGTATTAACAATATACAACGGTTTTATGAAATTTTTATCTTAGCTTTTATTGATATTATACGTTTCAAGCAAAAAACTTTTATAACGCCTTGCGAATGATTTTTTATTCGTTTCTAACCTTAGATCGGTGGGCATTTCATTAAACAAAATAGGAATTCGCCGTTTAAGCATTCTTCCACCGAAATAATTATTCGTACTTATAATTTGGAACTTTCCCTGTGTTATACCTCTAGTACATATATTATGATGTAAGGGGGGTCTATGCTCTGCAGTGCCATGGTTGCCGCGCTACAATGCGGTAGTACAAATAGAAATATAGCTTTCTTGGTTGCTTAGGGTCAATATGTATTATTTAATAATAAAAATATTGACCCTAGAGTAGAAAATTTTACGAAGAAGAGAGACAAATTTTGTTTCGCTTCATCGTAAAATTTTCTACCATAATATCAAAATACTAATATCCAAATGTGGAAAAAAACTACTTTGGGAAAAAAAAAATCGCGCGTGGTTAGACGCGGCTATGTGTGCAGCGCTTGTTTCCCCGTAGCCCGAGGGTCCGGTGAAAAATTAACAAGCCCGCCGTGATCAAAGGGATTCGGAGTTAGTACCTATAATTAAAAATTAAACAGTTGTTGATCTGCTTTTTGTAAATAACGCCGAGTGAAGCATTTGGGGAATAAAGCGCGCGTAAGATAACTGCCTCCATACCGCCGCCTGAGCAATGTTTTTAATATAACTTTCAGTTTCTGAAAATAATCTCATTTTCATACGAGACTTTTGGGCAAAATCAACCACGCAATGGCTTCCCAACCACGGGAAACGGCAACGCGGCAGGCCCAAAAAGAGATGGCAGGATGAGCTAGACTCTTACTTACCGGAGTGGCCCCGGTTGGCTATGGACCGCAACAAGTGGAAAAAGGGAGGGGAGGCCTTTGCCCTGCAGTGGGACAGTCAAGGCTTGATATGATATGATACGAGACTAGCTGACCGGGCGAACTTCGTACCGCCTTAGAATGAGCTGCATAAAAAAGCAGAGCCACCTACTGGGTCCAATTGTGAATCTAAACCATCCAGGGTGCCACCCAAACGGATACAAAAAAAATCATTCTAATCGGTCCAGCCGTTTAGAAGGAGTTAGCTTACAACGAACATTGGCATTGATTGATTATCACTTGCTATGAAACGGTGAAGGAAAACATCGTGAGAGAAACCTGCACGTCTGTGGGAACTTGACTAGTTTTCGATAGATGTGTGAAGTCTGCTAACCCGCACTGAGCCAGCGCGGTAGACTATGGCCCGAATCCACCTCGCATTGAGGGGAGGCCCGTGCCCAGCAGTGGGACGTTAAAAGGGCTGTAGTAGGGCAGTTTCGGACAGTTTACTCTGTACAAAACATGGAGATATTATAACGGAGATGGCATGTCGAGCCCGCGCTGTGGTTAATTTTCTGGTTTATCTGACTCCGCCATTGTTGGTTTCCCATACAGTTGCCATATACTACAGGTACATGAGATAGCAACAATGGCGGAAAAATCGCCGCAGAGCCATACGAAGAGTGGAGTCGTTACCCTAATTACTCTATGGTACAAAATCTGTCAAATATTGACAGTTACTATGGAAACAACAAATACTTTAAGAGGTGGTGATAAGGTGCTTCACTTATTGTGGAGCGAGATTCATCCGACCCTTTTTTGATATCTTTGAGTTATCAAAGTGTTAGAATCTTGATAATGAGGTGATGGGTTAGGTCATGTATAGCAGACGTAACTGTATTTTGTTATTAATATACATCTCTACCAACTACCAACAGTTAAAAAGCTTGAAGTAGTCGGTAATCTGAATAATCCTTAAATCCAACGCTTCTTCAAAAGCCTTCACTTCAAAATTAATCCTGATTTAGAATTCACAAAGCCAAGAAAAATGTCAGTATTTTTTTAATTAAGTCCGTTTTAAGCCGACTCCTGATGTATTTTAATGGATGGTAGGGTTAAGTCGGTACGACTCTAAGTCGTTTGATGTTGGTTTTATGAAATTTTTTCAGAGAAATCTTTGTGACTTCATAAAGACTCCAACCGTTTGCCAATACGAAAATGACCTCTGTGACAATACACATAAAGATGGAATTACTATGGTAAAAGGCACGCGATTACGCGTTTTTATAGATAATGGTACGGGACCCTTCGTGTGCGAGTCCGACTCGCACTTGGCAGGTTTTGTTTTGAACTTGAGCTGTACAATCGAATCAAGAGGAGAGGAAGTTATGTACTCACATTCAGTTTTAGGCGCTGGTGGTTTCCTGGTAGCCCAGTTGGTCCGGATTGACCGGGATCCCAGCCACTGGCCGTTCATCGAATTGATCGCTGACTCAGCTTCCTGTGATAAAATCAAAATTAATTATGTAACGTGTAATTACGTGTATCACGAGTCCGAAATAATATCGAGGGGTGAAAGGCTTTTTAACCTAAGCGACATTTCGTTAAATTTACAGGAGCGCATACTCATTCGACGCTGAAATAATTGCTGATTCCAAAACCTACTAATTTAAGTATTAGTAGGTTTTGGAATCAGTTGAAATCAGTTTGGAGTCAGTGATAAATAAGTTTATAAATGTGAAAGTTTGTGAGGATGGATGTTTGTTACTCTTTCACGCAAAAACTACTGAACGGATTTTGATAAAACTTTACAGTATTATTGTTTATACATCAGAATAACATCATCATTTGGCTTACCTTATCCCATTATTTGGGGTCGGCGCAGTATGTCCTTTTCTTCCATTCGTCACGCTTTTCCGTCATACCAACATCGACTCCGATCTCAATCATATCACTTTTTACACACTCCATCCATCTTTTCTTTGGTCTTCCTCTCGCTCTGTATCCATCCACGTTCATACTCATCACTCTTTTAGTCACATGCTTCTCATCTCTTCTCATCACATGCCCAAACCATTCTAGTCTCTTACTTCTCGCTTTTTCTGTTATGGGCGCTACTTTTATACTACCTCTAATACATCAGAATAACATATAATTTATAACGATATTGAATAAATCTTGTTTCTGATAAAAATGAGAATTGTACATAAAATTTGAAAATCTCAGAAATTCCAAGATTTCAATCTGCCTGGCTTTCAAGATTCGCGCGGTTCTGCCAACTAGGAAAATGGTAGGCATGGTTTTTTGCTAACAACTTTGCTATAACAAGTAGATTTGATGTGAACATATGCCATAAGGACACAGATCGATATTGTTTTAATAATATATATTTCACTAGCTACTATAGATAATGATGCTTAAGTATTAGCCGTTAGCGTGCACATCACAAGGTTAGGTAAATGCCGCGAGGTTGATTAAGCAACTATGTGAATAATACCACCGTTCCAAGACGAAGACAATTTAAATCAAATATAATTTTAGTAGTCACTAGCTGTGCCCGCGACTTCGCCCGCGTGGACTTTAGGGAGATTACCCGGAAATATGGGTATTATGTTTTTCCCGCAGAACCCTGATGCTTTTTCTAAAATTAAAGTAGCCTAAGTTACGCCTTGGAACGTCAGCTATCTGTCAGTGAAAGTCCCATTGAAATCGGTTCAGCCGTATAGAAGTTTACCTCAAACAAACAGACAGACAGACAGACAAAAAAATTAAAATTGCGTTTTCGATAGGTAGGTATCGTATATACTTTCATACGCATTTGGTAAAAAAGTGTTACTTGATATTACAAACAGACACTCCAATTTTATTTATTGTATAGAATATAGAATAGATAAAGTAACATTAACGAAACCATAGTGAGAGTTAAATTTATCCTAGCGACATCTATTGAATGTTTGATGTACTAATAATGTTCCTTAGCTTATTGTACAATATGGGATAGCAATATTTAATCGCACTGCACTGGGCCAGCGTGGTGGACTATGGCCCAAATCTCCCTCGTATTGTGGGGGAACGTGCCCGGTATAATTTATTTATTTCATTTATTTAATAGGACATCCAAAAACTGTTGAATTAATAACACATTAATATAAAATACAAATAAGGAAAAACTAAATGCACAGTTAACAAAGGTGCCACAACATGCATGAGAGTAAGAGGATAATATAAACATAAACAACACAACATAAACATTATAAAAACTTGAGAGGTGTCAAGTGACACCCGGATGGAACGAAGTTCCTTTTGAAATAAAAAAAAGGAAAAATCACACACACATGTAAAAGAGACGTTTTCGTTACAATTTTTGTCTTATTTTTTTCCGTCTAGCGCCCTTTCGCAACGCGCGATAAGGAACTACGTTCCAATAACATAATAGGAATGACATTGGTAATAAATGAAAAAAAAAAGAATGCGACAATAAAGGTGTCAAAGTTGCTTTTCAAGTTACGAGCTTGTTTTCGGTTTGAGTTAAAAGCTTCTAGTTTGTATATTCACCAAAATTTTAGTCCCAATTTATGAAAATTATTTATGCACTGCATCAATGGTCAATTTAAAATTTGAAAAAGATAAAAATAAAAACACTTTATAAAAATATTTTGAACCCTAAAAATTAAACACGAGCAAAAAAGTCACGTTTATTGTATGGGAGCCCCCTTTAATATTCATTGTATTCTGTTTTTTAGTATTTGTTGTTATAGCGGCAACAGAAATACATCATCTGTGAAAATATCACCTCTCTAGCTATCACGGTTCATGAGATACAGCCTGGTGACAGACGGACGGACGGACGGACAGCGAAGTCTCAGTAATAGGGTTCCCGTTTTACCCTTTGGGTAAGGAACCCTAATTAAATGTGATGAGTGACTAGCGGTTGGCAAAATGGCAATAGGTTCGCCCCCTATTAAATTGGGACCGAAATACATCGGCGAAGTGTGGGCGCACTGCATTGCATCTCTACCTACCCCTTCGGGGTATACAGTCGTAATGATGGTGTTTGAATAATCGAAGTCTGCGCGTACTAAGTCGCGGTTAGAACTAGACTTATCTCGCAGTTACCAGATTAGTTCCTAACTTATGGCCTTAAGTAAAAAACCGGCCAAGTGCGAGTCGAACTCGCGCACGAAGGGTTCCGTACCATTATCTATAAAAACCAGCAAAAAAATCACGTTTTTCGTATGGGAGCCCCCTTAAATATTCATTTTATTCAGTTTAGTATTTGTTGTTATAGCGGCAACAGAAATACATGACCTGTTAAAATTTCAACTGTCTAACTATCACGGTTCATGAGATACAGCCTGGTGACAGACGGACAGCGAAGTCTTAGTAATAGGGTTCCCGTTTTACGCTTTGGGTACGGAACCCTAAAAATCTAAATTTCATTGTGATAAGTGTCAAAAGTTTTCATATAAAAAGAACTTAGAACACATTTTTTGTGAGAATATTTTTTGCGCTAAAATCTTTAAGTACGTACTAACTGGACAAAGTTTTTATTCTTTGATAAGAGATAGCAATAACAGAATTTTATATAAAAATCTTGACGAAATTTGTCGGAAGCCTTAGATATGGGTATATACCATATTATATACTAGCTTACTAGCTGTCCCGGCGAACTTCGTACCGCCTTAGAATTACATACAAAAGCAGCGCCACCTACCGGGTCCAATTGTGAATCTAAACCATCCAGGGCGCCACCCACACGCGAACAAAAAAAAACATTCAAATCGGTCCAGCCGTTTAGGAGGAGTTCAGTGACATACACACGTACAGTAGAACTATATATATTACGACGACATGTTATTCTGATGTATAATAATACTGGAAAGTTTCATCCGTTCAGTAGTTGTTGTGTGAAACAGTCATAAACAACCATCCTCACATACTTTCATGGGATTAGCAGGATCTTGGCTACGGTACTTACTGTTTTTTTCAAATACGAAACGAATCCATATCCCTTGGATTTCAGCGTTTGTGGGTCCCTGACGACTCGACAATCCCTGTTAACAAACATAAAATACATAAATAAACATCTCCAGACAACGCATACTCATCGTATGATCCCAAACTAAGCAACGCTTGTACTATGGGTACCGTACAATGGACTGGGGGCGATCCCAGTTACACATCAACGCTATCAACCTCTTCGACAGGTATGCTCTCCTGGTACTTTGATTTGTATAAACAAATATCGCCAGACAACACATACTCATCGTATGATCCCAAAACTAAGCAAAACTATGGGTACCGTACTGGGGGCGATCCCAGTTATACCCAGACCAGGGCAAATTGCGATCAGGCCATTTAAAATACTTTGGGTACATATACGGTAGCTCATACGTGTATACTTAGTGATGGCAGTTTATACCTGACTATCATAGTTTCAGAGTTATAGACCTTTAAATATTTGTAACAGGTATTGTGTTCTGGCCTTTGGGTACATCCATAACCCTATTCAGCAGTGCAAACTACACTTATGAGGGGCGACTACCGATATTCACAAAACAGTACACGCAAATTTTACATAGGACCCGAGATATTAAGAGTTATAGAAATGGACGACGAAAAAAAAAAGGGAAAACTTGGTCGTATTGCGATCAAATTTTTATACCATTCAATTGTATACCCGATACTGATGCAAACGTCAAAGTATTATTACGGACTTCTGAAACAGCCTTAATATAGGGCCGGAGCGAAATATCTGTCCACGCTAACAGTGAGACCAGACCCAGTTGGCTGGCTTCCAATAAGAGTTTTCTACAGATGAATCTTGATATGACAGCGGGAGCCGAGTTGTTAGGGTGTCCGTCTAAAACGCAGGAGGTGCAGGTTCAAAACTCGCACCTCTGGGTCTTGCGAATTTCATTTTCAATTATTAGTTTGTGCTAAATGTTAGCTCCGTGGGCTCAGAGTTTAAGCAACAACGCATACCCATCGTATGATCCCAAACTAAGCAAAACTACTATGGGCAAAGCGGTGGTAGCCTCGTGGGCAAGAACGCCCGCCTTGAACGTTGAGGTGCAAGTTAATATCCCGGGCCTGCACCTCTTGAGATAATTTTCAAGTGCGAATGTAATTTTCAATAATGATTACCACTTGCTAAACGGTGAAGGAAAACATCGTGAGGAAACCTGCACGTCTATAGAAAGGCGTGTTCCATTCACCAACCCACACTGGGCCAGCGTGGTGGATTATGGCCCAAAAATCTCCCTCGTATTGATGGAGAATGTGCCTGGTATAATGGCAATAGGCTCGCCCCCTATTACATTAGGAACAAAATACATCGGCGAAGTGTGGCCGCACTGCAGTGCACTTCTGCCTACCCCTTCGGGGAATACAGGCGTGATAATGTATGTACTAGTATGTACTAGACTGGGTGCGATCGCAGTGTCTCCCTACCCAGGGGCAATTTCCAAAAAGACGTTTTAAAGTTGTGACTGATGGGAATGGAACCCACGTACTCGTACATAGTGAGCCGAGCGGTCTACGCTCCATTCATTACACTGAGCCGTCTTCGAAACGGATATTTATTTATTTGGGAAACATACAGTCTTTTACTACTCTAGTTACATACACAAATAGACCAAAATTATTCCATTACTTATAAACAAACATACATTAATGAGCTAGGATACATACATCTACCCAAAAACCAGAACCAAAACAAAACCAGAGGTACACAAATAACTACATCTAGGTAAACAAAACCACAACTCATAAAGATCAAGTCAATCAAATTAAAAGTAACTCATAATCGATTTAACATTATAAACATACGCTCATTATTTAGTCTCTTGCCAATCATGTATAAACTAGCTGTGACCGGGCGAACTTCGTACCGCCTTAGAATGGGTGACATACGAAAGCAGCGCCACCTACCGGGTCCAATTGTGAATCTAAACCATCCAGGGTGCCACCCAAACGCATACAAAAAAAATCATTCAAATCGGTCCAGCCGTTTAGGAGTTAGCTTACAACGAAAAGTGGCATTGATATTATTGATTGATTTCGGCCACTTTCTTTTTGAAGCTATCTAAGCTTTCATAGAAAATGTCAACATCTTCGAGCTTCGAGCTACAAGAGCGTCACAAGCAGGAATTTCTAGCGTCCTTTGTAGTGCAAGGAAATACGAAAGTTATATTTTGAACGTGACGAGATTCTGGGGATATTAAGTGGAATCTTTTGAAGTAATGATGCAGAGTCAACTTTGTTGTTAAAATTTTTGTAAAGGAATATATACTTATACTTACGATATCTCTCCGAACGGCGCAAACGCATCTCTCAAGCTCTGCGTCTCAATCTCAGGACTGAGATCACCGACGAAGATGTGGTAGTGCTCTGTAACAATATAGATAAGGTTGAATATCGTTGAGCAAAGTATAGACGCAATACCTAATGTCATTTTCAATAATGATTACCACTTGCTGAACGGTGAAGGAAAACATTGTGAGGAAACCTGCACGTCTATAGAAGGGCGTGTGAAGTTCACCAACCCGCACTGGGCCAGTGGGCAGTGCGGGTGTCTCCCAATACGAGGGAGATTTGGGCCATCCCAAATCTCCCTCGTATTGAGGGAGAATGTCTTCGGTATAATGGCAATAGGCTCGCCCCCTATTACATTGGGACCTAAATACATCGCCGAAAAGTGGGTGCATTGTAGTGCGCCTCTGCCTACCCCTTCGGGGAATACAGGCACGATGATGTATTATTACCTACAAGTTCACGTAGACTTTGTAATAAAAATCTCTGCTGCTCGACCCCCAATGGTCATAGCGTGATCATTAAATGATGACAAAATTTGTCTACTACTACAGCCCTTTTAACGTCCCACTGCTGGACCCGGGCCTCCACTCATTGCGAGGGGGATTCAGGCCATAGTCCACCGTGCTGGCCCATTGCGGGTTGTCAGACGTCACACATCTGTCGAGAACTAGACAAGTTCCCTCAGACGTGCAGGTTTCCTCACGGTGTTTTCCTTCACCGTTTCATAGCAAGTGATAATCTCGGATGAAAATGAGATTTGCACATAAATCCCAGCAGTGCGAACCGGGATTTGAACCTGCACACTTTGATTGCAAGGCGTGCGTTCGACCACTCGGCTAGCACTTTGTCTAATTTTGTCTAAATTGTTTTAAATCAATGTGATTCAGTATGGTTACAACAGGCTTGTCACCTTCGTCATATGTACAGTGAAATCTACATAATGATGGTTGAGAGGTGAATTAAATCAATTGCCGTTTTAGTAACTTTGCACGAGAAGACAGATAAACGAACGCTGATTTCAACTATGTATACAGGGTGTCCGAAATAATACTTTGGGTACATAAAGGATAGCTCATATGTGAATGCTTAGTGAAGACAGTTTATACCTAATTATCATAGTTTCTGAGTTATAGACCTTCGAATATTTGTAACAGGTATCGTGTTCTGTCCTTTGGGTACATCCATAACCCTATTCAGCAGTGTAAACTACACTTATGAGGAGCGAGTACCAATATTCACAAAACAGAATACGAAAATTTTACATGGGGCTCGAAATATTACGAGTTATAGGAATAGCTGACACAAAGAACATATAGAAAAAAATTGGTCGAATTTCAATTCAATTTTTATATCATTCAGTTCTATACCCGATAGTGATGCAAACGTCAAAGTATTATTTCGGACTTCTGAAACATTATATTCTGTATAACTGTTTATCGACCAACATGTCGCTTCAATACAAGCTTCAAACAATAGGCAATTATTTAGAGGATAAACACGCTTGGTCAGGCGCTGGTCCGGCTCCACAGGAACTCATTTGAGGGATGTTAGCTATTTGTCCCGTTTTCCTCCTACTTCCTACCTTTAAATCTGGCACAGCACGTAGTTTTTGTAGTTAATTAATTGTGTTTTGAGAATGTTTATAGCCTCATTAACTTTATATTGTATAATTGTTAATTAAGAAAAACACACACAAAAATTTAAATCCTTATTGGAAAAAAGCAACCATGGAGTTTCTTGGCCATTCTTCTCCATAGGAAATGAATTCGGAATTAATTTAAAAGGCAAAAATGTGAAGATATAAGTTATAAATATCTCCTTTATTTCTTATCTTCCTTATAAATTACAATTTTAATTATATATATAAAATATAAATTTAAAAATATAAAAAACAGTTCCCCACCGGCATCTGGAACAGGGTCCTAGTTACCAGTGGTTGGGGCTCCAGAGAGAGGAACTTCCTCACAATGCCCTCCGTCTCCAGAAGTACTGCCTTCTGAATCTGTCCCTTGATCCAGCTGCCTAACGCGAGCCTCTTTAGGTGTTTGTCGAGGCTCTTGGCTAATAAGCCATGGGCGGAAACGACTATCGGTACAATGATTGCCGCATCAATGTCCCACATGTCGACAACCTCGTGAGCCAGATCAAGATAAGGTATCAATTATTATTATTATTCAATTACAATGATTATTTAATTATATATGGTATCGTTTAAGTTTGTCTGTTCACCGCTTCACGTGGCCGCGTATCGCTATTCAGCGCGGAAATGCGGCCAACGTGCTGGGAACTTTCGTCATCGACGACGATGTGGAGACATTCCTTTGTATATAATTTATTTTTATTTTTCTACCCTTCTATTATAATTTTCTTTGAATTTAGTGTTTAATGTAAATAAACGGTGGTTAGTACCCCTTTATAAGTACAACAAAGGTCATAAAAGGGAGAGATGAAAGATACCTGACATAAACTATTAATTCCCCTTCCCCGATTCCCTGATACTCCGATTCAAAGCCATAGTGGGTTGTTAAATTTTATGTTATAATTCGAGGCGGGGAGGCAGCAGCGGGAGATTGAATTAAATTTGCGCCTAACAATCCCTGGACACACCGCAGCGTCAATACTACTACTACTATACCCCTTTTAACGTCCTACTGCTGGGCACGGGCCTCCCCTCAACGCGAGGGGGATTCGGGCCACAGTTCACCACGCTGGCCCAGTGCCGGTTGGCAGTATATGTGAAGTAAATTAATGGTAAAAAAACTTTTTATTTAAAGCTTGTTTTTAAAAAGTTGTTTTTTTTATTGCTATTAATTTTTTTTTTAGTTATTTTGATTTAATGTGATGTTGTATTAGTTTTCGTGTTCTCCTCAACAAGCCCTTTCATTTCATACCCATACTGTGGTAGTGCAGAAAAAAATAACCATTCCGCCATCTTGGAGGATCCGCCATATTGGAATTAGAATGACGTCACATAGCTAAGCATGCATTGTCATCTAAAGTAAGCGTGTATACCAAATTTCAACGCAATCGGTTAAAGATAACTGATTTAAAATTCAATTGCAAGATTCCACCCGGACATACATACGTTGCAAGTTAATATAAAGCTTGTAAAAATGAGACTGGCTGCGCGAGTGAATTTAGCTGCGTGGTCGCGTGGTTTTTACCATAGAAATTCAATCTTTATGTTTATTGTGTCAGAGTTCGTTTTAATATTGGCAAAACTGTTGACTCGCGATTTTTCACGCTACGGTATGTGCTGAGCTTAATGCAATCAAACGCTGATCAAAGTGGAAAGCTGCAAATTGAAGGCAGCTTACGCCGTTATATTCAGATCATCACGCTACATTCTCTGTAAGGTAGAAGCAGTATGTATCAGAAAAATTTAATAATACTTTGATAATGACAAGATAGAAGCAGTGGGAGCCGAGTGGTCGAACGCACGCCTTGCAAATCAAAGTGTGCAGGTTTAAACCCCGGCTCGCACCTCTAGGTTTATGTGCGAATCTCATTTCATCCGAGATTATCACTTGCTATGAAAAGGTGAAGGAAAACATCGTGAGGAAACCTGCACTTCTGAGGGAACTTGTCTAGTTCTCGATAGATGTGTTAAGTATGTAAACCCGCACTAGGCCAGCGTGGTGGACTATGGCCTGAAATCCTCCTCACATTGAGGGGAGGCCCGTGCCCAGCAGTGGGACGTTAAAAGGGCTGTAGTATATATATTTATATATATAATGGCAAGATATTTTTTTTTTTTTATGAGTTAGGGAGGCAAACGAGCAGACGTTTCACCTGATGGTAAGTGATCAACGCCGCCCATGGACACTTGCAACACCAGGGGTATCGCAAGTGCGTTGCCGGCCTTTAAGGAATGAGTAGGCTCGTTTCTTGAAGATACCTTTGTCACATCGGTCCGGGAACACCGTTGCAGGATGTTCATTCCACAGTTTGGTGGTGCGAGGGAGAAAATTCCTGGTAAATCGCACTGTACTGTACAATACATCATCACGCCTGTATTGACCGATGGAGTAGGCAGAGATGCACTGCAGTTAACACACACATCTCCGATGTTTTTTGGTCGCAATGTAATAGGGGGCGAGCCACAAATAGATTTCTATACCATTTTCTTGTATACCCGAAACTGGTGCAAACGTCAAAGTATTATTTCGTACTTCTGAAACGCGTAGGTAAATCAAAACACTTCACCAAACCGCAGAGAGGTAGCTCCAAGCTTACCCGTAAATATGTAAATGAGCTGAATTATGTATACGCACAACATGCCGGCAGGTAAATGACCTGGATACATACTGGGACGTACTTAATATTGCATACCGAGGGGTGAAAGCAGTGGTAGCTGAGTGGTCGAACGCACGCCTTGCAAATCAAAGTGTGCAGGTTCAAACCCCGGCTCGCACCTCTGGGTTTATGTGCGAATCTCATTTACATCCGAGATTATCACTTGCTATGAAACGGTGAAGGAAAACATCGTGAGGAAACCTGCACGTTTGAGAGAACTTGACTAGTTCTCGATGTGTGAAGTCTGCCAACCCGCACTGGGCCAGCGTGGTGGACAAAGGCCTGAATCCCCCTCGCATGGAGGGGAGGCCCGTGCCCAGCAGTGGGACGTTAAAAAGGGCTGTAGTTAGAGGGGTGAAAGGCTGTTTCACCTAAGCGACACTTTTGGGCGATATTGACTTACGTACATATTTGGAATCAGCAAGTTTTTCTACATCGAATAGGTAAGCGTGCTCTCCTGTAAAGTTAAAAAACCAGCCAAGTGCGAGTCGGACTCGCGCACGAAGGGTTCCGTACCATTATGTAAACGGCAAAACAATCACGTATGTTGTATGGGAGCCCCCTTAAATATTTAATTTATTCTGTTTTTTTTGTATTTGTTGTGAAAATTTCAACCGTCTAACTACCACGGTTCATGAGATACAGCCGGGTGACAGACGGACGGACGGACAGCGAAGTCTTAGTAATAGGGTTCCCGTTTTACCCTTTGGGTACGAAACCCTAAAAATGTCGCTTAAGACAAATAGCCTTTGGGCCTTTTCGTTTGAAAGATAAATATTATCTCTATTCGAGATATGTCGAAACAAAATCTATACTATATATAATATAATATAATAAATATAATATAATATATTATTATTAATATTATAAAGCTAAAGAGTTTGTTTGTTTGTTTGGTTGAACACGCTAATCTCAGAAACTACTGGTCCGAATTGAATAATTCTTTTTGTGTTAAATAGTTCATTTATCGAGGAAGGTTATAAGCTATATATCATCACGCTACGACCAATAGGAGCGGAGCAGCAACGAATAATGTGGCAAAAACGGGAATTTTCCCTAACATGAATCGGGTATTATAGATTATATAATCATAGACTTTATAACATCACTCTACGCCAAAGTAACTATTAGCGCGGGTGAAACCGCGGGCACAGCTAGTGAAGAAATACGACCAATTTGACGTTTCGTTTCGACATGATATCTCGAATAGAGATTGATGCCTATCAAGCGAAAATCAAACTCCAGGCCGTCATCTATACAAATAAATATACATATATATACAAATAAATAAAATTGGAGTGTCTGTTTGTAATATCAAAATAACACTTTTTTAATAAATGCGTATGAAAGTATATACGATACCTATAACGAAAACGCATTTTGTCTGTCTGTCTGTCTGTTTGTTTGAGGTAAACTTCTAAACGGCTGGACCGATTTCAATGGGACTTTCACTGACAGATAGCTGACGTTCCAAGGCGTAACTTAGGCTACTTTAATTTTAGAAAAAGCATTAGGGTTCCGCGGGAAAAACATAATACCCATATTTCCGGGTAATCTCCCTAAAGTCCACGCGGGCGAAGTCGCGGGCACAGCTAGTCAATGTATAATTTCGGACTTCTGTCACACCTTGTGCAGACAGCGGCCATAGACACGCACTTGACCGACTTTTATTCACCACGCGATCATGTCGGGTAATACATGAGGGAATGATGTGTTTAGCCATTAAAACATTGAAGCCCTTGACAGACAAGAGCGTCACGCAGCTAATTGCTTCCAAATTAAGTGTAGCGAGTGTTGCCTAACTAACGTAGGTATTATTATCTTATAATTATTATTAAAAGCAGCTCTAAGGCAACACACTGGAGCTACATGTACCTGTGTATTTGAAATAAGTTTTGGCGATTAAAAAAAATGATCAGCCCACTGAGTTTCTTGCCGGATCTTCTCAGTTGAGGTCGCGTGTCGATCCGGCAGTCGTATATAAGAAAAAAATATGTAAACTTGACAATTTGTAAGTGCCCCCATGGGCCTATACAGAATAAATGATTTGACTTTGACTTTGAATTGGCGACGACTCACTTAAACCCAAAGTCCTCCAACTCTACCGTTGTGAAGTTGCTTTCCAACATCTTTTACCAAAGTGGAAGCCCAGTGGTCGAAAACGGACGCCTTGCAATCAAAGTGTGCGGTTTCCTCACGATCTTTTCCATCACCGTTTCATAGCAAGTGATAATCTCAGATGAAAATGAGATTCGCATATAAACCCAAAGGTGCGAGACGGGGATTGAACCTGCACACTTTGATTGCGAGGCGTGCGTTCGACCACTCGGCTACCACTGCTGAATTCCTCATCTTATTCCATTAAATTTCATCATTTCGTATAAAAAGAAGTTAACAGTTACAATCTGAAAGTTATATTAAAATAGTACTGCAAGGGAGTTGGTAGTAAGGACAGAGGGTCAACCCTAGCCACACCGGGGCGTCAAAACGCGTGTCAAATTTAATGCCAACACCAAAACAGAAATAATATTGGAACGTAGTTCCTTATGGCGCGTTGCGAAAGGGGGCTAGACGGAAAAAAATTAAGACTAAAAGTGTCGACTGACACTTTTGTAAATGTGTGTGTGAGAGTAAAAGTTGTAACGACACTTTTGTAAATGTGTGTGTGATTTCGATTCCGATTCCGATTCCGATTCCGATTCCGATTCCGATTCCGATTCCGATTCCAATTCCGATTCCGATTCCGATTCCGATTCCGATTCCGATTCCGATTCCAATTCCGATTCCGATGTGTGTGTGTGTGTGTATGTATATGTACAATTTTTTCCACCACCTCTAAGATTTTTGGGTACATATACGGTAGCCCGTATGTAGATACTTAATCAAGACAGATTATACCTAACTATCATAGTTTCTGAGTTATAGACGTTTGAATATTTGTCACAGGTATTGTGCTCTGACCTTTGGGTACATCCATAACCCTAGCCAGCAGTGGAAACTACCCTCATAAGGGGTGGCTACCAATATTAACAAAACAGAACATGCAAATTTAAGGACTCGAGATATTGCAAGTTAAAGAGATTGACGATGAATAACAGTTGAAGAAACATGGTCGAATTTTGATCAAATTTTTATACCAAAATGTGTCAAAATATGTCAAAATAATTAGAATAAATAATAATAGCATATTAAATTAAGGAATCTACAAATGTGTACTATTCAAATAGTGTATTATCTGTGCATCTTTATCTATACAAATAAATAAAATTGGAGTGTCTGTTTGTAATATCAAAATAAAACTTTTTTACCAAATGCGTATGAAAGTATATACGATACCTATAACGAAAACGCAATTTTAAAATTTTTTGTCTGTCTGTCTGTCTGTTTGTTTGAGGTAAACTTCTAAACGGCTGAACCGATTTCAATCGGACTTTCACTGACAGATAGCTGACGTTCCAAGGCGTAACTTAGGCTACTTTAATTTTAGAAAAAGCATTAGGGTTCCGCGGGAAAAACATATTACCCATATTTCCGGGTAATCTCCCTAAAGTCCACGCGGGCGAAGTCGCGGGCACAGCTAGTAAGAAATAAATTTAATTTTCTGCACTACCACAGTATGGGTATCAAATGAAAGGGCTTGCTTAGGAGAACACGAAAATTAAGGGCAATTGAATAAAAGCATGTTCTTAAAAAGTTTTTTTTACCATTTTTTTTTATTAGTTTAGACGCCTCTGTGTGCGAAAGGCTATATAGTTAAGCATTTCAGTTACAGTCGGTAGGTACACACGAGAGCTTAGCGTGTTTAAAACACATAACTTTTAATGATTTTAAGGTCGTTCCCCGCCATGAGTTTGTAGCCGTTAACTGCTCAAGTTTTTAAATATTACAATATGTTTCAAAATGGGTTTAACAAGCATGCACCCCACCCATCTTGCAGCAATGTTTTTAGGGTTCCGTACTCAAAGAGTAAAACGTTCCCCTATTACTAAGACTTCGGTGTCCGTCCGTCTGTCACCAGGCTGTATCTCATTAACCGTGATATTTAGACAGTTGAAATTTTCACAGATTATGTATTTATGTTTCCGTTGTAACGAGAAATACTAAAAAACAGAATAAAATAAATATTTAAGGGGGCTCCCAGACAACAAACGTGATTTTTTTTGCTCGTTTTTATAGATAATGGTATGGAACCCTTCGTGCGCGAGGCTGACTCGCACTTGGCCGGTTTTTTAATATTATATTCAGTTTTAGACAGTTCACTCAGTTCAAAATCTGTCAAAAAATGTACACTATTGAAACAATAATACTTTAAGAGGTGTTGGTAAGGCAGGGGCCTTACCTACAGGCGGCCTTACCTACAGGCGGTACAGTGGCTTTAGACAGAGGTCTTGAAGCAATGTTTTTGTAATATTACTTCCAGTTTCCGACAGTTAACTACTACTACTTCAGCCCTTTTAACGTCTCACTGCTGAGCACGGGCCTCCCCTCAATGCGAGGGGGATTCGGGCCATAGTCCACCACGCTGGCCCGATGCGGGTTGGCAGACTTTACACATCCATCGAGAACTAGTCAAGTTCTCTTAGAAGTGCAGGTTTCCTCACGATGTTTTCCTTCACCGTTTCATAGCAAGTGGTAATCTCGGATGAAAATGAGATTCGCACATAAATCTCAGAGGTGCGAGCCGGGGTTTGAACCTGCACACTTTGATTGCAAAGCGTGCGTTCGACCACTCGGCTACCATATATATCGCTTATCTCTGTCAAATATATATATAACTACTACAAAGTATTATTTCAAACTTAATTTCACACCTTGTAGGTATATACAGGATGTTTAGTAAGAAATAAATTTAGTCTGTATGCAACCGTTATAGTGTGTTTTTATTACAAGCTTAATATTAACTTGCAATGTATGTCCGGGTGGAATCTTGCAACTGAATTTTAAATCAGTTATCTATAACCGATTGAGCTGAAATTTGGTATACACGCTTATTATGGATGACAATGAATGCTTAGCTATGTGACGTCATTCTAATTCCAATATGGCGGATCATCCAAGATGGCGGAATAGTTTTCTTTTTCTGCTCTACCACAGTATGGGTATCAAATGGAAGGGCTTGCTGAGGAGAACACGAAAACTGAGGACAATTAAATAAAAGCTTGTTTTAAAAAAGTTTTTTTTACATTAATTCCAATTTTTTTCGTCGCCGATTTCTGTTCTGTTAAATTTTCATGTTCTTTGTGAATACTGGTAGCCGCCCTTCGTAAATGTAGTTTACACTGCTTGATTGGATCATGGATATACCCAAAGGCCAGAACATGATACTTGTGACAAATATTCAAAGGTCCATAACTCAGAAACTATGATAGTTAGGTATAAACTGTCTTCACTAAGCATCCACATTTGAGCTACCGTATATGTACCCAAAGTATTATTTCGAACTTCATTATACACCTTGTACATATAAGTATAGAGTACATTTTTCCATGGAAAGTCAAGTGATTTTGCTCTCGCCACCATTCGCCTCGTTACCAAATAACTGAAGGTAGAAAAATTTGGGAACAATAACTCGACTAAGTAATAGAAAAAAAGGTGAAGTTAAAATAAATACACCTTTTTTTGGGTCCAACTCATGTAATTTAAACACACCGGGGAAATTTCACAGAACAGTTGTCAATTTAATACGAATTTTGTGCGAGTCCTATGATTTCGAACCACTGGGGATAGTATTCGTTGAAGGGTGAATTAAAAGTTTTATTTTCAGGGTTCTGTACCCAAAGGGTAAAACGGGAACCCTATTACTAAGACTTCGCTGTCCGTCCGTCCGTCTGTCACCAGGCTGTATCTCATGAACGGTGATAGTCAGAGAGTTGAAATTTTCACAGATGATGTATTTCTATTGCCGCTTTAACAACAAATACTAAAAATTAGAATAAAATAAATATTTAAGGGGGCTCCCATACAACAAACGTGATTTTTTTGCCGCTTTTATAGATAATGGTACGGAACCCTTCGTGCGCGAGTCCGACTTGCACTTGGCTGGTTTTTCAATTATACCGGGCACATTCTCCCTCAATATGAGGGAGATTTGGGCCATAGTCCACTAGGCTGGCACAGTGCCGGTTGGTGAATGGAACACGCCGTTCTATAGACGTGCAGGTTTCCCCATGATGTTTTCCTTCACCGTTTCATAGCAAGTGGTAATCTCGGATAAAAATGTCATTCGCACATGAAACCCAGAGGTGCGAGCCCGGGTTTGAACCTGCACACTTTGATTGCAAGGCGTGCGTTTGACCACTTGCTTATCCCTGTCAAATAAAAATCTTGGTTTTAGTTATATATATCACCAAAAATATACTCATCGTATGATCCAAACTAAACATTGCTTGTACTATGGGTACCGTACAATGGACTGGGGGCGATCCCAGTTACACATCAACCTCTTCGACAGGTATGCTCTCCTGGTACTTTGATTTGTATAAACAAATATCGCCAGACAACACATACTCATTGTATGATCCCAAACTAAGCAACGCTTGTACTATGGGTACCGTACAATGGACTGGGGGCGATCCCAGTTACACATCAACCTCTTCGACAGGTATGCTCTCCTAGTACTTTGATTTGTATAAACAAATATCGCCAGACAACACATACTCATTGTATGATCCCAAACTAAGCAACGCTTGTACTATGGGTACCGTACAATGGACTGGGGGCGATCCCAGTTACACATCAACGCTATCAACCTCTTCGACAGGTATGCTCTCCTGGTACTTTGATTTGTATAAACAAATATCGCCAGACAACACATACTCATTGTATGATCCCAAACTAAGCAACGCTTGTACTATGGGTACCGTACAATGGACTGGGGGCGATCCCAGTTACACATCAACGCTATCAACCTCTTCGACAGGTATGCTCTCCTGGTACTTTGATTTGTATAAACAAATATCGCCAGACAACACATACTCATCGTATGATCCCAAACTAAGCAACGCTTGTACTATGGGTACCGTACAATGGACTGGGGGCGATCCCAGTTACACCCAAACTGGGAAAAAATTCCAAAAGATGGTAACTCTAGAGCTAGTTAGATTATTAGATAGCTAGGTATAAGAAGGATGGTCATGGATTGTGCTTTGTCCGACATACCCCTTTCAACCCCCCCGTGTCGAAAATGCGTAAAGCATTTTTCGACGAAAAAAAAGGCCTAAGAAGGATACGATTATATGTACTACGTCACTATTAAATTAGACGTAACTAAAAAGACACGATGTCACTAAGAATCTATGAAAACAAGCCTACACCACCTTAACAATACCCCGAAGAACATATTTATATTGCAAAGATTATTTTCGGAATTTGCCACAAGCGGGAACGGAACCCGGAACCATCCAGTGAGCCGAGCGGTCTATGCTCAAACCACTACACAAGCCGTCGTTATCCAAACATTCCTGAAACGATAAAATATTGTAACAAAGACCATCCCCATTACTATTGTTATTCCAAAAGCATCTTTGAGAACGAAAAAAAAACAAATAAAAAAAATAACAAAAATTGTGAAGACACTCACAAATTAAATATAATGGTTCCGTACCTACATATGTAGATAAGGAACAAGGGGTGAAAGGCTATTAATCTTAAGCAACATTTTTTCAACTCTACAGTCTACAAGGGCTGTAGAGTTGTACTATAGAGAGTACTAGATAGTATAGAGTAGTACTAGATACTATAGAGTTGTACTAGAGTACTATGGGTACCGTACAATGGACTGGGGGCGATCCCAGTTACACCCAGACCAGACCCCTTAGCATGACCGCGTAGACATAAGATTTATCTATTTCAACTGTCAGAAAATGACGTCACTTCAAGCTTTTTGTACTGGACATGGCTCGTGTGACGTCATTTTCTCGACGAATTTTACAGTTGAAAAAAATAAAACTTACGTCTACACGGTTATGCTGGGGGTGCAGGAGAGCATATTCATTCGACGCAGAAAAAAATGCTGATTCCATATATGTATTTAAGTCAATATAGCACAATAGTGTCGTTTAAGCGAAATAGCCTTTCACCCCTCGATATATTGTAACAAAGAACATTCCCATTATTAAATGTGTTATTCCAAAGACATCTCTGAAAACGAACAAAAAAACAAATTAGCAAAATATATGAATTTCCGAAGACACGATTTAAATATAATGGTTCCGTATCTATACAAATTAATAATCAGGTGTGTGTGTTTAATTCGTTTGTTAGATCAAAATAACAGCTGTATATTAAATGCGTGTTAATAATATTACGCCAACTAAAAAAAAAACGAAATTTTAAAAATAATTGACTGTCTGTTTGTTTGAAATAAACTCCCAAACGACTGGACGGTATTCGACGGCACTCTCACTGGCAGACAACTGATGTAACAAGGAGTAAGTTAGGCTACTTTTACGAAGAAAAACAATACAAAATGAACTTGCATTCAGACCCCTATATCCAAATTACTATAAAAATCCCATCTCTAGTTTCTTTCCTATTGATTTAAAATACTTACCAATTTATAAATTTGGGAATCCCTGGGACCCAATTCTCGCAGGATCGACATTATATCTAATTAGACATATGTCGAAACGAAACGTCCAATTCATCGTAATTTTTCGTTTCGTTTCGACATAATGCATCTTTAAAAGTATAGAGACCTAACTCAAAAATAATGTTGTTGAAAAAATGGTCGTTAGAACGACCCTTTAAGATTTATATTCGAAAACCTAAAATTCTAAAATGGGTCTCTATACTTTTAAGAGGCGATAATATGTGGAATTTAGGAGTGATGTCGATTTGCCGAGAATTGACGTTGGTTTTAAATAGTACTCTTGAAATACTTAAATATTACTCTTTAGTAACCATGGAGTTTCTTGCCCATTCTTCTCCATAGGAAATGCATTTCAAATGGGTGGTAGAGATACTATTATATTTTTTTATTTATTGTCGATTCATAAGTGCCCTGTATTGGTTTATACGAATAACCAATTTTTGTTTCTGATTTAAAAAAAATTCAATTGAACAATGGTTCAATTGAATGCGGAACCCTAAAAGCAACATATTGCCTTATAAAAGCCCAAATCTTTACTCAGTTTCTGCTCAAGATAATTTCAATTATTCCGTCTTTGTTTGTGTCCCCATAAGTATTTGGGAGGGTGGGGGGGAGTCTGGGTTGGGTGATATCACAAGCGACAAGCGTTTTAATTAGTCATGGGCCAAATGCCGAATAAAAATATAGGCCGAAGCCGAAATTCGGCTGAATTATTAAGGTAAACAGATACGGAAGTTGCTTTTTACAAGCTTTATATTAACTTGTGGTAGAGATACTATTAATTTTATTTCATTTTTACTGAAGATTCATAAGTGCCTGGTTTACATGAATAAAAAAAAATGTAGGTCCGGGTGGAATCTTGCAACTGAATTTTAAATCAGTTATCTTTATTCGATTGAGCTGAAATTTGGTATACACGCTTATTTTGGATGACAATGCATGCCTAGTCCTTAGTAGTTACGTACCTAAAAGGGAAAAAGGATTCTCCATATAAAATACATTCCGAATGGGTGGTATAGACATTATTATTATTTTTTGTTTATTGACGATTCATAACTGCCTGCATTGGTGTAAAGAAATGATATATGAAATGTATTAGATGAAATGTAATGAGATATAAAATAGGTATAAAAAACTCTAATTCTGATTAATTCTGATTCTCATATTGTTTTCTTATATTTACGCGAATACTACACATTGCAATAAAACTATTTTACAACAACAACAACTAAATATGAGGGTACCCAGTTATGAACTATGACATCAGGACGTCTAACACCTCAGTCCCCCCGTGACCATGGTTGCTGTAAAGCAGCCGAAACGTCAGGAACATAAAAAGTAAATAAACGCGATAGAATCCGTAAAATAGTTTTATTTCAATTCTGATTCTATCTAGCCCGCTCACCGCTTGTCCTTAGCGCCGCGCGCGCGCAGTGAACCGAGCCAGAAGCCTCGCTTCGTTTCTTTTTTTAAGAGCTTTTGTTTTTTTAATGTTTTCCTCTGCGAATCTTTTCTTATACAAAGACACATTGGCTCAGTTGAAATATAGGGAGAATGTACCCTCGTTTCGGGGTGAAATGGTATTACTCCTTGTCTCTAGGATATGGTGGAGATGAAACCAATACTCTACTATGCGATTCAAATGAGAATAGGATCGACTTTGCGCCATATTGTGACGTCGTAGCTGTCAATTCTATCCAGTTAGGTAGGGTGAGCAAAACAAGATATTTTTTAAATGAAATTTATTCGCAAAGGTTGAGTGAAAAATGCACTCAGTCGCACGTCGAAGCACACTGACAACGACAAAATGGCGACTGGCGTCCTTATTTTCTTTTCTTTGCGGCAAAAATGAAAATAAAAAGGTTATGATATGGTTTTAAAAAACGAATTCTGACTTTAAATAATTAAATATTCTTGAAATTTGATGTGAGACTATTATTATTGATATGCAAATAAGTTTTTTTGCAAACCATACTTTTCAAGTGACATTTGACAAATAGAGGTTATTGACATTCCTATTCTTATTCGAATCGCATAGTAAGCTTGGTGTATCCATACCAAATCACATTGTATGTGTTCAACAAAAGATTGCATGGGGTAACGAAGGCATAATAAACCAATCAGCTGATTGGGTTCGATTCCATTTTATTGCTACTACTACTACTAAAGCCCTTTTAACGTCCCACTGCTGGGCACGGGCCTCCCCTCTATGCGAGGAGGATTCAGGCCATGGTCCACCACGCTGGCCCAGTGCGGGTTGGCAGACTTCACACATCTATCGAAAACTAGTCAAGTTCCCTCAGACGTGCAGGTTTTCTCACGATGTTTTCCTTCACCGTTTCATAGCAAGTGATAATCTCGGATGAAAATGAGGTTCGCACATAAATCCCAGAGGTGCGAGCCGGGGTTTGAACCTGCACTCTTTGATTTGCAAGGCGTGCGTTCGACCACTCGACTACCTCTGCTTTTATTGTTTTTTTTATTGCTACATTTTTAAAATAACGGATTTCAACAAATCCTTTTTATGTAAATGATTACAAGCCTTTTTCCCTATGTGTTTTGTAAGCGGCTGCACTGCGTGATACGATGAAATAAATGAATGGTAAAAAAAACTTTTTAAAAACAAGCTTTTATTTAATTCCCCTTAGTTTTCGTGTTCTCCTCAGCAAGCCCTTACATTTGATACCCATACGTGGTAGTGCAGAAAAAAAAACTATTCCGCCATTTTGGATGACCCGCCATATTGGAATTAGGATTACGTCACATAGCTAAGTATGCATTGTCATCCAAAATAAGCGTGTATACCAAATTTCAGCTCAATCGGTTAAAGATAACTGATTTAAATTCAGTTGCAAGATTCCACCCGGCACATGTTTATTTATGTATTAAATAAAAATTTAGTTACCCAACAATACTTTATAAGACCCCTGGTTGAAGATTAAATAATTATAATAATACATCGTCACGCCTGTATTCTCCGAAGGGGAAGGCAGAGGTGCACTGCAGTGCGACAACAATTCGCCGATGTATTTTTGGTCCCAATGTAATAGGGGGCGAGCATATTGCCATTATACCGGGTACATTCCCCCTCAATACGAGATTTCGGCCATAGTCCACCACGCCGACCCAGTGCGGGTTGGTGAACTTCACACGCCTAGACGTGCAGGTTTCCTCACGATGTTTTCCTTCGCCGTTCAGCAAGTGGAAATCATTGTTAAAAATGACATTTGCACATGAAAATTATCTCAGAGGTGCGGGCCCGGGATTTGAACTTGCACCCCTTACGTTCAAGGCGGGCGTTCTGCCGTCGAGGCTACCACTGTTTTGAAGATAACTAAGCTTGTAAAATCATACAATCATTTTAATGATATCATCTATTCTCCCCTACAGTTTCAAACTTGAACATATAAAGTCGAAAATCGCTTGCACAGTTTTCAATACAAACAACACGCTCAATTCTCAACTTTAAGCATACGATGATAACGTCCCAATTCCTATGAACACATTTTCGCGTACCCTGAAAATTGTTACGTCTGTATACAGGTTGTTGAATTAGTTATGACCCAAAGTTAAAGGGGAGATGAAATGGGGAGGTTTTTATTTAATTGTGGACATACAGGATGTTACATCTATGAGTCGTGTCATGGGCAATCAGAAGTCTGAACCGGCAGCTGGTGTGACCCGGTCTCTGGTAGTCCCACTAGTCGTGTCTTATTATTAATTTGATTTTGTATCAAAACAGCTTACATGATTAAAGTAATATTAAATGAATATTACTGTAACCTTAACCTCATAAAATCTTTTGAAATGTCACAAATCTAAAGACTATCACTACTACTACTAAAGCCCTTTTAACGTCCCACTGCTGGGCACGGGCCTCCCCTCAATGCGAGGGGGATTCGGGCCATAGTCCACCACGCTGGCCCAGTGCGGGTTGGCAGACTTCACACATCTATCGAAAACTAGTCTAGTTCCCTCAGACGTGCAGGTTTCCTCATGATGTTTTCCTTCACCGTTTCATAGCAAGTGATAATTTCAGATGAAAATGAGATACGCACATAAATCCCAGAGGTGCGAGCCGGGGTTTGAACCTGCACACTTTGATTGCAATGCGTGCATTCGACCACTTGGCTACCACTGCTATGAGTTTTATAATGCAGTCTCTAAGAAGAAGAATGTCGACACTCGTAGCTTTTGGTCACTTGGCGATCGGTTAAGGCGTCGGCCGCTCGCTTCACTGCACTGGATTACGGGTTCAGTTCCCTTCAGCGGTCCCTTCAAAATTTACCTTTTCTTAATTTGACCTGGCCCTGTAGCATGACTGCGTAGATACATGTTCTATCTCTTTCAACAGTCAGATTCGTCGAGAAAATTATGTCACACCGAGCCATGTCCAGTACAAAAAGCTAGAAGTGACGTCATTTTCTCGACAAATCTGACAGTTGAAAGAGATAAAACTTATGTCTACGCGGTCATGCTAAGGGTTCTGGTCTGGGTGTAACTGGGATCGTCCCCAGTCCATTGTACGGTACCCATAGTACAAGTGTTGCTTAGTTTGGGATCATACGACGAGTATGTGTTGTCTGGCGATATTTATTTATTTCTTATTCTTTTTTTACGAAACGAAATGATGATATTTTAATGGAATAAGATGAGGAATAATAGCATGCATAATAGCTATGGAATAATAGCAGTGGTAGCCAAGTGGTCGAACGCACGCCTTGCAATCGAAGTGTGCAGGTTCAAACCCCGGCTCGCAACTTTGGGATTTATGTGCGAATCTCATTTACATCCAAGATTATCGCTTGCTATGAAACGGTGAAGGAAAACATCGTGAAGAAACCTGCACGTCTGAGGGAACTTGACTAGTTTTCGATAGATGTGTGAAGTCTGCCAACCCGCAGTGGGCCAGCGTGGTGGACAATGGCCCGAATCCCCCTCGCATTGAGGGGAGGCCCGTGCCCAGCAGTGGGACGTTAAAAGGGCTGTATTAGTAGTAGTAAGATGATATATGGCTCCACCTGCGTTTAGCGGGTATTTCAGCCAGTGTCAATTAATTAATAGCAAGGGCAAGTCCAATAAATATACATTATAAATAAAAATGGATGATGACAGTGATAAAGATGGCGGATGAATCCGTTAATTTATTTATTATTTGACGTAATAACAAGCGTTTTATGAAAAAATACCGGCCAAGTGCGAGTCGGACTCGCGTACAAAGGGTTCCGTACCATTATCTATAAAAACGGCAAAAAAATCACGTTTGTTGTATGGGAGCCCCCTTAAATAATTATTTTATTCTGTTTTTTAGTATTTGTTGTTATATTTAGTATTTGTTTATATATAATCCGTTTATTTATTTATTATTTGACGTAACAGCAAGCGTCCCTACAACTCAAATATTTCCATAATACAGAGGTCACAAAATATTATGTAGCGCACCATATCCAACGTTCCTTGGTTCATTACAAATAGTGAAATCCATGCCAACCTTCAATTGACCACAGTGAAAGAAGAAATTAGAGCTTATTGTTTTCTTATATTTACGCGAATACTATACATTGAAATTAAACTATTTTACGGATTTTATCGCGTTTATTTACTATTTTATTTTCCCGACGTTTCGGCTGCTTTACAGCAACCATGGTCACGGGGGGACTGAGGTGTTAGACGTCCTGATGTCATAGTTAATAACTGGGTACCCTCATATTTAGTTGTTGTTTGCGGTCCGATCCGATAGTTATTAACTATGACATCAGGACGTCTAACACCTCAGTCCCCCCGTGACCATGGTTGCTGTAAAGCAGCCGAAACGTCGGGAAAATAAAATAGTAAATAAACGCGATAAAATCCGTAAAATAGTTTAATTTCAAATTAGAGCTTCCTCACATATATACCAACAACGGCTTGGCTTACACCCTAACCAATTGGCAGTCCAGCTAAAAAACCAAAACCATCCCAGACGCCTAAAGAGGCAGGCTGTTCTACAGCTACACGAGAGGGAGTAGGACCCTCATAAACAAGAGTAGTGTTCTCAATGGAGGGCTCACTTATCACGCCAACTCTCACACCACCTATTCACTTATAGTCCAAGGACTGATTACAGATATCAAACACAAAAAAAAAAAAAAAACAGCAATCGTTTTATTAACAAAAAAGCCTTGGCATTGTGTACACAGGCCGTATATGTACCTAAATTATAGCTAGAGACGGCTCCCGGTTCGTTAGCCGATCCTTTTAGCTTAGTGACTGTTGCAAGCCAGAGGTGGTAGCGGGCTTATACTTGACCCAAGGTTGACCCGTGTTTTGTTACCTTGTTGGGTAACAGCCATACTACTTCATGCAGCAATCAAAATAAATAAAAAATATTCGTGTAGGCCAAAAAGCACTTACAAATAGTCAGAATCTACCACCGGTTCGGAATACTGCTTCCACTGAGAAGAGCCGGTAAGAAACTCAATGGTCATGTACAAGTATAGGAAAAATCCGAAAACTGTTTTTTTTTTAATGTCTTTTTTGCGATTACAAACTTATTTTGTAGTTACTTTGTATGGGGACACCAGTATACTAACGGCAAAGTTAAGTTTGTCTCTCTATCCAGTTTTTATTTTCGTTAGAGTAATGCTCGGTGGTTACACAGTTTAGGTACGGAAGCCTTGCTGGGGTGTCGCGGTGCATGCCTTGGCGATCCCGTGGCATCCCTCCATAGCGGCAGGTGGTACACCGTGGGTTTTTAGTGGGTATACCGGCACTATGCCGGGGAGTCCCACATACCCTCGTCGACTCCCCCGAGTCGGCGGGGGATGGGTAATGCATATTCCCACGAAAAAAAAAAAGGTACGGAAGCCTTGGTGCGCGAGTCCAGCTCGCACTTGGACAGTTTTTATTCCTTTTTAGGTACGGAACCCTAGAATGAACTATATGGATGGTCTGAGCGAATTCAGTCGCATAGTTGCATATCTATTGCCAATGGAATTCAATCTTTATACACATTGAAACAGAGTACATTTTCACAGACAAAACTAGCAACTCTATGTTTTTACATATTGATTTCCTATTGTACCATACAACGGTCATAAAGGTTACTTCACACGCGCCGTTACACCGACCGCTGGATGATTTGCGTTTCTGTAGTGTGAACCCCGCTTACAGAGGGTTTAAACGACTATACTTATATCACGACTCGTCCCCGAGGGGTCGGCAGATGTGTACGATTACGCTTATAATGCTCTTGAGGTCACCTTCGTTCAGAAAGTGTTGTTGTAATCAAAACAAAATTCTTTATTTCTATAAATAGATCATCACACATATATTGGCGAAAGGGTAGGTAGAGGTGCATGGCAGTGTACCCACACTTCGCCGATGTATTTTGGTACTAATGTAAAAGGGGGCGAGCCTATTGCTATTATACCGGGCACATTTTCCCTCAATACGAGTGGGTGATTTGGGCCATAGTCCACCACGCTGTCCCAGTGTGGGTTGCTGCACTTTACATGCGTTATAGGCGAGCAGGTTTCCTCACGAGGTTTTCCTTCACCGTTCAGCAAGTGCTAATCATTATTGAAAATGACAATTGCATGTAAATCCGAAAATCTCAGAAGTGCGTGCCCGGGGTTTGAACTTGCACGCCTTACGTTCAAAGCGGACTTTTTACCAACTAGGCCACCTCTGCTGCTTTCATTAAAATCTAATAATTATCATAATAACATTAAATATACATCAAAAATATTCTATTATCCTTACTGGGTGAGTTTGATAACATAATTAATTAAATATACCCTAATTAACATAAAATGAGTGAATAATTAGGTAAGAATATGATAGGAATTATGAAACCTTAAAAATAATTAAATATGTAATAGGTATATATCTCGTTTGTTATTCTGGCGAAACGTTCACCGACCCACACTGGTCCGGCGTGGTGGACAAATGGTCCAAACTTTAAAAACCTTCACACATCTATGGCAAGTCAAATAATAGCCCAGGACCGAGATGTGTGGATAAGTGAAGGGGAGGCTTTTGCTCAGGAGTGGGACATAGAAAGGCCATAAAAAAGTTATATATCTCCAAAGGTGCGTTAAAATGGTGCTCCAGGCCAATGATATTCTAGTTCTCTTGAGTCTTTAACTCAAATACATCCTAATTAGGACGTATTTGATACCAACATGCGGATTGGTTGACAGATGAATGTTACATCACATAGAAGCTCCAGGCCAATGATATTCTAGTTCTCTTGAGTCTTTAACTCAAATACATTCTAATTAGGACGTATTTGATACCAACATGCGGATTGGTTGACAGATGAATGTTACATCACATAGAAGCGCAAGTGACAACACTAGCTATCTCTTTTTTTCTCGTTGGTTTTATCAAGCCATCTCTTTTGCACATTTCTTCGTGTTGTGAAATGTAAAATGAATGAAAAGTGTGTACGTGTGCTGCCGTTGTTACGCGGAACACCTTTTTCGGTTGTTTTGTGCGTGTATTACATATCTGTATACTAGAATATCATTGCTCCAGGCAGTCAGAAGTCTGAAGGCTGGTAGTCCCACTAGTCGTGTCTTGAAGTGCAGCCTGCAGCTCCGGGCAGCCAGAAGTTTGAATTGGCAGCTGGTGTGACCCAGTCCCTGGTAGTCCCACTAGTCGTGTCTCGGAGTGCAGCCTGCAGCTCCGGGCAGTCAGAAGTCTGAACTGGCAGCTGGTGTGACCCTTTCCCAGGTAGTCTTACGTCTCTCGGAGTGCAGCCGGCAGCTCCGGGCAGTCAGAAGCCTGAACTGGCAGCTGGTGTGACCTGGTACTCCCACTAGTCCCACTGATCGTGTATGATAAAATGGTTATGAATTCTATTATTGTATGTCTTAAAAATATTTTGCAGGTATATGCTACAGGTTATAAAAACGCGTTATGGAGGCACGGGGAGGCGTTTACCCTACTTCCTCCCCCTCCCAAGGGTGGGGCAACATCATAAATTAAACTAATTATAACTGGTGACCTATATTATGTTGGTGGGCTATTCTCTGTAATAAAATTTTGTACACGTACCGATATTACAAAATGAAGACAAAATTGCGAACTACTAAACGAATTTAATTGAGCGTTAATAGCCTAGTGGGTAAATGGGTGGTCCTGGCAACCGAGAGGTCCTAATTTTGATCCCTATACTGGCAATTCAAATTTACAAATCAGTCATCAGACCAGTAATTATGTACGGCTCGGAATGCTGGGCGGCTAAAGTGCGTAAAGAGAAACGTCTCCACTCTGCCGAGATGCGAATGTTGAGATGGATGTGTGGAGTGACGCGAATGGATAAGGTGAGGACTGTGTATATCAGAGGTAGTATAAAAGTGGCGCCCATAACAAAAAAAGTGAGAAGTAAGAGACTAGAATGGTTTGGGCATGTGATGAGAAGAGATAAGAAGCGTGTGACTAAAAGAGTGATGAGTATGAACGTGGATGGATACAGAGCGAGGGTAAGACCAAAGAAAAGATGTATGGAGTCTGTAAAAAGTGATATGATTGAGATCGGAGTCGATGTTGGTATGACGGAAAAGCGAGACGAATGGAAAAAAAAGACATACTGCGCCGACCCCAAATAATGGGATAAGGTAAGGCAAATGATGATGACTGGCAATTCAACTATTGAAGTAAGCTCATTCCTAGCACAATTTTTTAGTTTAGTTGGAGGAGCTAACCGAACTTCTGCTAAACATTATAGGGTCTTAAAGTAATTAAGATGCAGATATTTAGATTTAATTGTATTGTAACTAAATAATACAAAAACAGTATCAAAGGGGTGAAAGGCTATTTGGAATAAGCGACATTTATTATACTTTACAGGGGAGCAACGGTGAAGGAAAACATCGTGAGGAAACCTGCACGAGGGAACTTGACTAGTTCTCTATAGATGTGTGAAGACTACCAACCCGCACCGGGACAGCGTGTAGGACTATGGCCCGAATCCCCCTCGCATAGAGGGGAAACCCGTGCCCAGCAGTGGGACGTTAAAAGGGCTACAGTACAGGAGAGCATACTTATTCGACGCAGAAAAAATAGCTGATTCCAAATATTTATAAGTCAATATCGCTTCCTTTACTTGTGCTATAAGACCTTGTTTCTTGACAAGTTTCTTGATTCTTTTTTTTTTTATTGACGGGGAGGAAATCTTCACAAAGATTCCCAGTCTTCTGTGTGGGAGAAGACTGGGATATGTGGGATTCTTACCCACTAAAACCCCCTCGGTGGCCGTCTTCGACACGTTAGAAGGACTCCGGGATCTCCTATCGGAACGCACCGGTGTCCCTCTGTGCCTCGCTCCCGAGCTTTAGTGCCCAGGAGCTCGTCTCGGGGGAGCAGATGTTTGCTCCCCACTGCACCGTCGCAGTGCATACGGCGGTGAGAGACCACCTCTCACCGCCCTCCTCCTCAGGGTCGTCGTCTACTTAAGAGCGTCCGGGGCCCACACCCCAGACGCTCACGACCCCAAGGGTAGCCCGTTGTTTTGTGCCCCGGGCACAGGGCCGGGGGGCCTCGACGAGGCGCAACTCGGCGCCTTCGTTGGCGAGCGGGATCGGCTAAATTTCATGATTCTAGGTCAACGGGAAGTACCCTAAAGGTTTTTGATTACCGTGCAAATGTACTGAATATGCAACATAAACCGCCGTATCTTTTGATTGCGTTAACCTAGAAGTTTGATTTTTTTAGAGCACCAAGAGACCGCACACATAAGTCTCTGTTATAAATATCAACTTGATACCTTCACGCGTTTCTGAGAAATGACAGACAGACGGACAACGAAGGGTTCCTATAAGGGTTCCGTTTTTCCTTTTTAGGTATGGAACCCTATAAAAGGCTAGTCTGAAAACGCTCCAACACCATATGTTACTTTATTTAGCGTTTAAAAAGTCGGCCTTATAAAACTAATGAGAATAATCCTTTAGGTTGATGAAATTAAAACTTTGTTAGTATAGGGTGTGGCTGTTACTGATAAAGCGAGGTCGGTATGAAGAACACCCTGTACTTATTGGAGCGAGCGAATTAACTTGACTTTTTATGAAAAAAAAATCTATTTAGATATATACAAATAAATAATATTGATGTGTCTGCTTGTAACGTTAAAATAACCTTTTTACTAAATGCATATGAAAAGATATGACACGTATAACGAAAATGCAATATAAAAAATATTTTGTCTGCCTGTCTGTTTGTCTCGAGTATACTCCCAAACGGCTGAACCAATTTTGATGAAACTTTCACTGGCAGGTAGCTGATGTTCCAAGGAGCAACTTAGACTACTTTTATTATAGAAAAAATATAGGCGCTCCACGGGAAGAAAATAAAACCCATTTTCCATTCTCAAACCCATTCTCTTAGAAACGGCTACACCGATTTTGACGGGACTTTTACTGGCAGATAGCTGATGTTATAAGGGGTAATTTAATTAGTATAAAGTTTGTTTTTAAATACAATAATAGAGTTCCTTAAAGCCATGTGGACGAAGTCGCGACCTCGAAATGCATCTATTCCGCGCATTTCCTTGAAGATATACCCTTAATATAGCAGTGGTAGCCGAGTGGTCGAACGCATGCTTTGCAATCAAAGTGCGCAGGTTCGAACCCCGGCTCGCACCTCTGGGTTTCATGTGCGAATCTCATTTTCATCCGAGATTATCACTTGCTAAGAAACGGTGAAGGAAAACATCGTGAGGAAACCTGCACGTCTGAGGGAACTTGACTAGTTTTCGATAGATGTGTGAAGTTTGCCACCCCGCACTGGGCCAGCGTGGTGGACTATGGCCCAAATCCTCCCGCATTGAGGGGAGGCCCGAGCCCAGCAGTGGGACATTAAAAGGGCTGTAGTATACCCTTTAAACCTTTGGGGTCGTGAGCGTCTGGGGTGTGGGCCCCGGACGCTCTTAAGATGACGACGACCCTGAGGAGGACGGCGGTGAGAGGTGGTCTCTCACCGCCGTATGCACTGCGAGGGTGCAGGGGGGAGCAAATATCTGCTCCCCCCGAGACGAGCTCCTGGGCATTAAAGCTCGGGAGCGAGGCACAGAGGGACACCGGTGCGTTCCGATAGCAGATCCCGGAGTCCCTCTAACGTGTCGAAGACGGCCACCGGGGAGGTTTTAGTGGGTAAGAATCCCATATATCGTAGTCTTCTCCCACACAGAAGACTGGGAATCTTTGTGAAGATTTCCTCCCCGTCAATAAAAAAAAAAAAGTTTACCCTTAAAAAGATTTTTCAGTCAACAAGTCAGTCAGTCAACAAGTGTCCAAATAAATCGTTCAACTTGTTGCCCAACATAATCTAAACATCATAAAATTCAATAATATTAAATAATAGCGAAGGGTGAAACTGGTGAAAGGCAATTTGACCTAAGCGACACTTTTGGGCGATATCGACTTATATACATATTTGGATTCAGCTAATTATTCTGCATCGAATGAATCGTCTCCTGTAAAGTCAACAAAATGTCGCTTAAGTCAATTAGGCTCTTATCCCTCGATATGATATTTGATTTATGATATAACGATTCCCAACATTGTGTAATAAAAAATGTTATTGCTTTCTTTATGGTGAGGACACCCCTATCAGCTTATTGCGTTTAGATCACTCTAGAGGTGCCCACGTACCATTACGCATGTATTTCCCAAAGGGGTGACAGATATATTTGTGAAATGCTTTTCAATAAGATATGGGAGTCGCGCTTCAGGCGACGACCCTATGGAAGAGGCAATTCCCGCCCCAATGTAATAATAAATAACTTTTTAAAAATAAGCTTCTATTTAATTGCCCTTAGTTTCCGTGTTCTCCTCAGCAAGCCCTTTCATTTGATACCCATACTGTGGTAGTGCAGAAAAAATAACTATTCCGCCATCTTGGATGATCCGCTATATTGGAATTAGAATGATGTTACATAGCTAAGCATGCATTGTCATCCAAAATAAGCGTGTATACCAAATTTCAGCTCAATCGGTTAAAGATTTAAAATTCAGTTGCAAGATTCCACCCGGACATACATACATTGCAAGTTAATATAAAGCTTGTAAAATGGGAGTCGCGTGACAGACAGTGACTCCAATAAAGACGCATCTCCCGTCCCAAAGTAACAGGAAGCGTAAAATCGCGCGATTTTTTTCTGTTATACCAAAACGAATCCTGTGTCAATACGCATAAAGATTAAACTTCTGTGGCATCGCCCGCACGTGTCAAATTTCGCTCGCGTTGTCAGTGTCGTTCAGTTGAAGAATGAACTTTCTGTGTGTGTCAATACAGATTGTTTTGGTATAGCAAAAATATTGTCGCGCGAGGGTCGCCGTTCCAGTATAATGGCAATAGGCTCGCCCCCTATTACATTAGGACCAAACTACAAGTGTGGATGCCCTATGCCTACCCCTTCGGGGAATACAGGCGTGGTAATGTACTCGTATACAGGGTGTATCACAAGTCCGAAATAATACTTTGACGTTTGCATCAGTTTCGGGTATACAACTGAATGGTATAAAGATTTGATCGAAATTCGACCATGTTTAAGGTTTGGACAAGAGTTGTTTTTTTGGCCGAAGCTTCGGACAGACCCTATCTGCAATGCACCTATACCTACCACTTCGCGGAAGAGCGTGATGATCTATATAAATTATTATCATGTCATTATGACAATATCCTCTCCATCCAAAGGTTGTCTGAAAGAGATCGCAGCTTGCGATAAGACCGCCCAATGTACACTTGTATTTGTTCTTGGTTTTGTCAATTTAAATTGTGTAATCTACATGTAACTATATCAGCCATCAGCCAGGGACGTCCACTGCTGGACATAGACATCCCCCATAGATCACTACAAATGTAACTACTGGTGTACAATAAAGAGTTTTCTATCTAAACAGAGCGTTACAGAAGTCCAAAATAATACTTTGACGTTTGCATCAGTATCGGGTATACAACTGAATGGTATAAAAATTTGATCGAAATTGGACCATGATTAATCAACAATTTTTTCGTCGTCAATTTCTATAACTTGCAATATCTCGAGTCCTATGTCAAATTTGCATGTTCTGTTTTGTGAATATTGGTAGCCACCTCTCATGAGTGTAGTTTACACTGCTGGCTAGGGTTATGGATGTACCCAAAGGCCAGAACACAATAACTGTGACAAATATTCAAAGGTCTATAACTCAGAAACTGTGATAGTTAAGTATAAACTGTCTTCACTAAGCATCTACATATGAGCTGCTGTATATGTCCCCAAAGTATTATTACGGACTTCTGTTACACCCCGTAAATAAATAAATTAAAACTCACCAATTTTATTGTTGTTATGTTGGTGTTGATGGTGGTGCGATTGGGGCTGTTGTAGTTGCGGCACGAGGGCCGGGTGCGGCAATTGCAGTAACTTCGGCTCAAGTTTGGTAGCCGCAGCGACCGGTATGGGTCCAGCGTTGGTCATAGTGGTCATAGTCGCCGCGGGCATCATCAGAGTGGACATGGCTAGCATTTTGAAACCGCACCGGTATTAAAACGAGACCGCAGCACTCAAAAATCCATAATTTAAACCGCAACGTTTAAAACTTCATGTTGTTTATTTGTTGTTTTTGGTTCACGTAATTGTTTTTTTTAATTTTATTTTGTATATGATATAACAACACTACAATTTGGCTTATTGCTTTTTATATATTATTTAAGTTATATATATTTAAATCACATACTTTTGTGTAGATGACATTATTTTTATTTTGTATTTTTAATTATTTTTACATCTAATCTATGTCTGTTTAAATATTTAATCACCTATAGTTTTTGTTTTTTAATTAAAAAAACTAAACACCAGTTTTTTTATTTATAATGTCGTTTAAAAGTATATCGAGGGGTGTAAGGCTATTTGACTTAAGTGACATTGTTTAACTTTACAGGAGAGCATACTCACTCGACGCAGAAAAAATCGCTGATTCCAAATATGTACGATATATAAGTAAATATCGCCCAAAAGTGTCGCTTAAGCCTTTCAGCCCTCGATATTATTTTCATTGTGGCCTTTTTAATTAAATATAAATAAATAAATATCACCACAAAACACATACTAATCGTATAATCCCAAACTGAGCAACGCTTGTACTATGGGTAACGTACAATGGACTGGGGGCGACCCCAGTTACACATCAACCTATCAACCTCTTCGACAGGTATGTTCTCCTGGTACTTTGATTTGTATAAACAAATATCGCCAGACAACACACACTCATCGTATGATCCCAAACTAAGCAACGCTTGTACTATGGGTACCGTACAATGGACTGGGGGCGATCCCAGTTAAACATCAACGCTATCAACCTCTTCGACAGGTATGCTCTCCTGGTACTTTGATTTGTATAAACAAATATCGCCAGACAACACATACTCATCGTATGATTCCAAACTAAGCAACGCTTGTACTATGGGTACCGTACAATGGACTGGGGGCGATCCCAGTTACACCCAGACTGGGGCAAATTCCGAAATTCACTGACGGGAATCGAACCTGCAACGACCTGTAGTTGTAGCATGAGCGCCAAGACTAGACTTATGTCACAGAATATGTCAAAGGTTGCCTGGTAGAGGATCACTTTAAGTGATAAGGCCGCCCATTGTTGCACTTACTATGCGATCCAAATAAGAATAGGAATGTCAATAAGCTCTATCTGTCAAATGTCACATGAAAAGTATGGTTTGCCAAAAACTTATTTGCATATCAATAATAATAGTACCTACATCAAATATAAATAAAAAGGTTAAATTAGTAGTAAATTGTCTTAATAGAATATTTAATTATTTAAAGTCATAATTCGTTTTTTCACGTCACAATATGGCGCAAAGTCGATCCTATTCTCGAGGGGATTCTCGAGGATAGGATATTTTTTTAAGCGTACATGTGTAGTTTTTTTTTTATCTAAGAGGTGGAACAATAAAGAGTTATCTATGTATTTTTATACTAATATTATAAGAGGTAGCCGAGTGGTCGAACGCACGCCTTGCAAATCAAAGTGTGCAGGTTCAAACCCCGGCTCGCACCTCTGGGTTTATGTGCGAATGTCATTTTCATCCGAGATTACCACTTGCTTTGAAACTGTGAAGGAAAACATCGTGAGGAAAGACGTGCAGTCTACAGAAAGGCGTGTGAAGTTCACCAACCCGCACTGGGCCAGCGTGGTGGACTGTAGCCCAAAAATCTCCCTCGTATTGAGGGAGAATATGCCCGGTATAATGGCAATAGGTTCGCCCCCTATTACATTGGGACCAAAAATACATCGGCGAAGTGTAGGCGCACTGCAGTGCACCTCTGCCTACCCCTTCGGGGAATACAGGCGTGAACATGTATTAAAAGATTTGTATTTTTGTATGTAACGAATTAACTTTAAAACTACTGGATCGATTTCAAAAATTCTTTTACTGTTAGGAAGCTACATTATCACTGAGTAACATAGGCTACATTACAAACCCGTGCGAAGCCGGGACGGACCGCTAGTCTATTATATATCTCTTTCTATCGTATGAAATAAGACAGAGAGCGACCGAGCCAATCCGTGACAGAGGTCTTGTCTTGACATAAGTGCTAACCACTGGTTCAATGAGCTAAGCGGCCGTTGCTCCAACTATTACACCAAGTTAATATCCCGTAATGTATTTCACAGTAGGATATCACTTTGTTACTAAGAGTATTATGCAGTTCTTTTCAATGTACAATCTTGAAATTAGGTCAGAGGGTCTGCTCGCAAAGATTGTGAACACATCAGTGGGCTCAGCATGACCGCGTTGACAAAACTACTAGGTTCTTCTACTACTACAGCCCTTTTAACGCCCCACTGCTGAGCACGGGCCTCCCCTCAACACGAGGGGAATTTGGGCCATAGACCACAACGCTGGCCCAGTGCGAGTTGGCAGACTTCACACATCTATCGAAAACTAGTCAAGTTCCCTCAGACGTGCAGGTTTCCTCACGATGTTTTACTTCACCGTTTTATAGCAAGTGATAATCTCGGATGAAAATGAGATTCGCACATGGAACCCAGAGGTGCGAGCCGGGGTTTGAACCTGCGCACTTTGATTGTAAAGCGTGCGTTCGACAGCTCGGCTCCCACTGCTTACTGAGTTATGAGTGTTCGTTTTGATAATAGCAAAAACGAGTATTAAATTTTATTGTTCTCTGCTACAACATAATTAAAATAACTACGACTACGAGCTACGGCGTAGCATTTGCTACGGGTACGGCGTAGAAGAGGCTACGTCGTAGCGCGTAGACGAAAATTTACGGTATTCGTCCCAATTTACGGAATAAGGGTTGATGTTCCCCTTTTCAGGGCAACGGATATCCGGTTTGTGTTTTAAGGGCAACAATAGGGTAGTTAATTTAAATAAAACACAGGCCTCCCCTTAACGCGAGGGGGATTTAGGAATTTTCAATTCGGCCAAAATACATTATCACACTTAATGTCATTTTTAATCAAAGTTATCTTGCTGAACAGAGGAGGAAAACATCGTCAGGAAACCTGCACGTCTATAGAAAGGCGTGTTCCATACACTAACCCGCACTGGGCCAGCGTGGTGGACTAATGCCCAAATCTGCCTCGTATTGAGCGAGAATGTACCCAGTATAATAGCAATAGGCTCGCCCATTATTACATTGGGACCAATATAGATCGAAATGTGTGTGCAAACCTCTGCCTACCCCTTCGGGGAATACAGGCGTGATAATTTATTATATTTTTAGAATAAACATATTTCTCATATATGATATCCTTCGTTCTGTCATATGTTTGACAATAAAAAAACGATATGACTTAAATTGGGTTTCGACTCGACAAAATTTATTCATATCGACGCTTAAAAGGCAATTCATACTAAGTGACAAAAAATCATAAATTGAGTTATTTATACCAAACGACGTAGAAAAATCTGGCCGTTCGAATGGTATATAGTATTACCTTACGCAAAAATCTCATTTTTCAACGAAATATTTGATGACGAAATAACTTGACTTTTTTATATACTTAGATTGCAAAAGCCGCGCGATTGCTTGTTATAATTCATTTGCGCCGTAAATGACATGGTGTTGAAGACTATGGGTACCGTCCAATGGACTGGGTGCGGTCCCAGTTACACCCAGAACAGGAACAAATTCCGAAAACACAATTTCCAAAATTTTCCGCAGACGGGAATCAAACCTGAAGCTATCTGGTGCAGTGAATAAAGCTACTACTACTAAACCGTTGCTACTACCTACTCTTAAAACTAACCAAATTCCTTAACTTTGCCTATTGGAAAAGAGCAACCATGGAGTTTCTTGCCCATTCTTCTCCATAGGAAATGCATCCCGAATGGGTGTTAGAGATACTATTATTATTTATTGACGATTCATTAGTACCTGCGTTGGTTTATATGAATAAAAATTATAATTCTGATATATCATCATCACGCCTGTATTACCCAAAGGGATAGGCAGAGGACTGCTCTGCTTCGCCGATGTATTTTGTTTTTCAATGAAATAGGGGACGAGCCTATTATACCTTGCATATTCCCTTTTAATACGAGGAAGATTTGGGCCATAGTCCACCACGCTGACCCAATGCGAGTTGGTGAACTTTCACACGACTTTGTATGGACGTGCAGGTTTCCTCATGATGTTTTCCTTCACCGTTCAGCAAAGTTGTAACCATTATTGAAAATGACATTCGCACATGAATTTAGAAGTGCGGGGCCGGGTATTGAACTTGCACCCCTTACGCTCAAGGCGGGCGTTCTACTGACTAGGCTAGCACTGCTTTATATTTACAGGCTTTATTAGAAGTCCGAAATCATATTTTAGGTACATATTTGGTCGCTCATATGTGGATGCTTAGTGGAGACCGATTATACCTAACTATCATAGTTTCCGAGTTATAGATAGACCTTTGAATATTTGTTATAGGTATAGTGTTCTGGTCTTTGGGTACATCCATAACCCTATTCAGCAGTGTAAACTACACTTATGAGGGGCGACAGCCAATATTCACAAAACATAATATGCTAATTTTACATAAAACTCGCGATATTACGAGTTATTAAAATTGACGACGAAAAAAATTAAAAAACAGTCGAATTTCAATAAAATTTTTACACCATTCAGTTGTATACCCGATACTGATGCAAACGTCAAAGTATTATTACGGACTTCTGAAACATCCTGTATGTATCTACTACTATCACCCTATATCTATCTACTCGCAAAAAGGAACAACTGCCCGCAGGCGTTCGCCTAACAAAACCTCTGTGTTTATTTTCCATTAGCCCCTTCAATAATATGAACGCTACCTTCATCGTATTTTTTGTGAAAACGAAACGTTCTGGATATGAAAAAATAGTAAAATAAGAAATCTTTTTTGAAAGAGAAACGACAATACTATTGATTTTTGAAAGTATGAGTAAGTATTTGATGATTTAAAATAATTACCATATATCGTCTAATACATAATCTCGGTTTATTTGGACGATAAATAAGATAATAGATAAGCTTGTGATTGTACAGCTCAAGTACAAATCAGAAATCAAAATATTGCCCGTCATGTCAAAGTGTAGCGTGTGTTGCCTTACTAACGTATTATTATCTTATCTTTATTATTAAAAGCAGCTCTAAAGGCAACACACTGGAGCTATATGTACCTTTTTTTTTAACGTCTGAAAATCCTTTATGGATACCCTGCCACCTCGGGGGAAGTAACAGGGTTATGTGGGAGTCCCGGCAGAAGGCCGTATACCCACTAAAAACCGACGGTGTACCATCTTCCGCTCATATCGGGGCGCCACGGGATCGCTTTCGCATGCACCGCGACGGAGCTATATGTACCTGTGTATTTGTAATAAGTTTTGGCGATTTAAAAAATGATCAGCCTACTGAGTTTCTTGCCGGATCTTTTCAGTTGAAGTCGCGTTTCGATCCAGTAGTAGTATTTAAGAAAATGAAATGTAAACTTGAAAATTTGTATGCTTTGTTTGTAAATAAATGGTTTGATTTTACAGAAAGTTTGGTATCATTTAAGTCCACCGCCTTCTAGATTGGCATAAACTCCAAATTCATTAAATTATTAGTTTGCTTCTAGCATTTGAGTGCCCCAAAGTTTTTACAGCTAGTATTGTGTGCATTGTGTTTTGACATTACTAATTTAAGTAATGATAATATCAGTTGACATTGTATAATTTTAATTTGACATAATTTAATTGGATGTCATGGCGTTTTAGACACTATTTGACTTGAACTTAATACTCGTCTATTATCTATCATTAATTAACTTTAACTGTATTCTGATAAAATTGACATGTAAATTAATATTTACCAAAATAAATGAATATGAATATTGAAATAAAACAATTTTACGGATTTTATCGCGTATATTTACTATTTTATTTTCCCGACGTTTAAATAAATAAATAAACGTCGGGAATATAAAATAATAAATATACGCGATAACATCCGTAAAATAGTTTTATTTCAATGTATAGTATTCGCGTAAATATGAGAAAACAAATGAATATGAATATTTTGACTTAAACAGAGTGCATCAAAAGACGGAAATAATATGTTAGGTACATATACGGCAGCTCATATATGGATGCTTAATCATGACAGGTAATACCTAACTAACACAGTTTCCGAGATTTATAGACCTTTGAATATTTGTCACAGGTATTGTGTTCTGGCCTTTGGGTATATCCATAACCCTATTCAGCAGTGTAAACCACACTTATGACTACCAATATTCAAAAAACAGAACATGCAAATTTTATACAGAACTCGAGATATTACGAGTTATAGCAATTGATGACGATAAAAAAATTGGAAATACATAGTCGAATTTCCATAAAAATTTTATACCATTCCGTTGTGTACCCGATACTGATGCAAACGTCAAAGTATTATTTCGGACTTCTAAAACATCCTGTATATATAGCGGTAGTATAGCCGCACTATACTATAGTATAGCTGTATATAGTACCAATAGTTTCCAGCCCTAGAAGCGCAAAATATTCATTGCTTCATTCACTGTAAGGTCACTAGAGATGGGACACACATTTAGAATTATATCGACATATTTGAGCCACTTAGAGTTATGACTACATTATCACACCTGCATTCCACGAAGGGGTAGACATAGGTGCACCGATCCTTCGCTGATGTATTTTGGTTCCAATGTAATAGGGGACGAGCCTATTGCGATTATACCGGGCAAATTACCCCTCAATACGAGGAAGATTTGGGCTATAGTCCACCACGCTGGCCCAGTGCGGGTTAGTGAACTTCACACACATCTTCATAAACGAGCAGCTTCTATGCGATGTTTGTCTGCTGCGTTCAGCAATGATAATCATTATTAAAAATAAAATTCGCATATGAAATCCGATAACCCCAGAGGTGCGAGCACGGGGTTTGAACTTGCACCCCATGAATTCTGCTTATACATCATCATCATTATCACGCCTGTATTCCCCGAAGGGTTAGGCAGAGGTGCACTGCAGTGCGCTTTCACTTCGCACATGCATTTCGGCCCCAGTCTAATAGATAGCTGATGTTATAAGAAGTAACTTAGGTTCCTTTATTTTATATAAAAATGTGTTCCCAATTTCCATGCAAATGGCACAGCAGATAGTTTCACAAAAACTTTGTCGATATCGATATAAAATGTGACCCATCCCTACACTTCTCTAATTAGTGAGTTGACGGGTCTGCGTAATGAAATTTTGAATATAAACAAACCCGAGGGACTAGTGTAGCCTATAGAATGGAATTCTATAACGCTAAACCCTCATGGGGCAGGCAGTGCTATACCACATGTTTGCAGGAATGTTAATGAAACTTCAAAACTGTGGCGAACGTATTAACTTGACTATTTTTGGAATTTGTACTCTGTGTTAATGTACATAAAGATTTAATTTCTGTAGTCCACGCGATTAAGCAAAATTCGTTCAAGCCGTCAATGACGTTTTGTTGTAGAATGAGCCTTATCTCTGAGTTAATACAGTTCATTTTGTTATTGGCAAATTAATGGTTTTTGTGTGAATTGACAAAAAATTTGCTCATGTTATTAATTAAACGCCCTCCTTAGAAGCAAATGGTGGTTCACGAGGTTCGAATCCTGGGCTCACACCTCTAAGATTTTCAAATTTCATGTGCTAATGTAATTTTCAATTGAGATAATAACTTTGTTAAAACGGTGAAGGAGAATATTGTGGAGAAACCTGCCAGTTTCAGGGATAGACTAGTTGATAGACGTGTGATGTCTGCCAACCTGCACTGGACCGCCCGAAGAAGTATTTTAACTATTCCACGTATCATGTAGTAAGCAGTGGTAGCCGAGTGGTCGAAACCACGTCTTGCAATCAAAGTGCGCAGGTTCAAACCCCGGCTCGCACCTCTGGGTTTCATGTGCGAATCTCATTTTCATCCGAGATTATCACTTGCTATGAAACGGTGAAGGAAAACATCGTGAGGAAACCTGCACGTCTGAGGGAGCTTGACTAGTTCTCGATAGATGTGTGAAGTCCCGCACCGGGCCAGCGTGGTGTACTATGGCCTGAATCCCCCTCGCATCGAGGGCAGGCCCGTGCCCAGCAGTGGGACGTTAAAAGGGCTGTAGTAGGTATTGTAGCAGGAGTATCGGAATGGTATAAACATTTTATTGAAACGCCAATGGCTATTGGCTCGCCCACTATTACATTGGGACCAAAATACATCGGCCAAGTGTGGGCGCACAAATGTACACGTCTGCCAACCCCTTCGGGGAATACTGGGGCGATGATGTAATTGAAGTATTTATAAACCTTGTTCTCTGATCCCTTTTGTGGTACAGGAATCTGAAAAGAAAGAAAATATCTTATTAGAAACATATACTCTGTTTGAATATACATCATCACGCCTATACTCCTCGAAGGGGTAGGCAGAGGGTCACTGCAGTGCACCCACACTTCACCGATGTATTTTTGTTCCCAATGTAATAGGTGGCGAGCCTATTGCCATTATACCGGGCACATTCTCCCTCAATACGAGGGAGATTTTTGGGCTATTGTCCACCACGCTGGCGCAGTGAAGGTTGGTGAACTTCACACGCCTTTTCTATGCACGTGCAGGTTTCCTCACGATGTTTTCCTTTACCGTTTCATAGCAAGTGGTAATCTCGGATGAAAATGAGATTCGCATATAAACCCAGAGGTGCGAGTCGGGGTTTGCACCAGCACACTTTGATTGCAAGGCGTGCGTTTGACCACTCGGCTACCACTGCTATTTACCATTATTATTTATAGATACTTTCTAATAACTGCTCTGAAAACTATTTAACTCTCGGAAAATTAGATTTTGACGTTTGCATCAGTGTGTCGGGTACGCAACTGAACGGTATAAAAAAATTAACGAAATTCGACCATGTTTTTCCAACTTCTTTTTTGTCTTCAATTTCTATAATGTAATATCTCGAGTCCTATGTAAAATTTGCATGCTCTGTTTTGTGAGCATTGGTGACTACCAATGCTCACAAAACAGAACCTGCAAATTCCTGCGACTGCCCCTCATAAGTGTAGTTTACACTGCTGAATAGGGTTATGGATGTATGCAAAGGCCAGAACACGATATCTGTGACAAATATTCAAAGGTTTATAGCTCAGAAACTATGATAGGTATAAACTGTCTTCACTAAGCATTCATATGAGCTACCGTATATGTACCCAAAGTATTATTTCAGACTTCTGATACACCCTGTAGTACACTTCACAAACACATGTGTTTTTTTTGGCTATTTACCGTAAATCAGCACTTTTCTCACAAAAATTCAGACAACCCAAACTTTATACATTCCTGAAACTTCGGGTCCCTGAAACCTGTTTATTATTTACGCGCAAAAATGAACCAAGGACAAAATTCAGACTGAAATGTTCGTTAATGACGCTGGCAAACTTAACAGTCTCATAAATTGGCGAACTTCTTAGATTATGCGGGTTTCCTAGCGTTGTTCATCTTCACCGTTTAGCTAATGGTAATATCACGGCCTAGTACCTTGAAGGGGAAGGCTGACTGAAGCCTCGGTGCGCGAGTCCAGCTCGTACTTGGCCGGTTTTTTTTAGATTTGGCAAATTATATGCTGTGAATAGCAGTGGTAGCCAAGTGGTCGAACGCACGCCTTGCAATCAAAGTGTACAGGTTCAAACCCCGGCTCGCACCTCTGGAATTTATGTGCGAATCTAATTTTCATCCGAGTTTATCACTGCACCTGCACGTCTGAGGGAACTTGACTAGTTCTCGATAGATGTGTGAAGTCTGCCAACCTGCACTGGGCCAGCGTGGTGGACTATGGCCTGAAACCCCCTCGCATTGAGGGGAGGCCCGTGCCCAGCAGTGGGACGTTAAAATGGCTGTAGTAGTATATGCTCGCGTGATAACGCACTTGTGAGTGCAGTGCTTAATTATTTGATATAATACATACATATAATACGGGCCGTTTGAATTTATTGCTATACCTATCCCTTTCTCGCGCGTACAGTTATATAGGATTCGACCACTACTCCGTCTCTTTCGTTTCGCGCATGCGCAGTACGATTCTCTTTGTTCCCGGATTTTGATATGTAGGTACGCGCTTTAGAAGCTGAATTGGTGAGAGTATATCATTGCGACTGAACACTGAAAGAGGTAGGCATTTATGAGATTGTTTTTTTAATCATATAAACAAATACAGGGGTCTTATAGTTAACCTCTTAAAGTATTATTATTATTTTTACGAAATGAGTGAAATGATGAAATTTAATGGAATAAGATGAGGAATGGCTTCACCTGCGACTAGCGCGGGTATTTCGCCAATGTCAAGTAATTAATAGCGAGGACAAATTCAATAAATACACATTATAAATAAAAATGGTTGATGACAGTGATAAAGATGGCGGATGAATCCTAAAGTATTATTGTTTCAATAGTAGGTAACTGTCAATTTTTGACAGATTTTGTACTGTGTAACTTTTATCAAATTCTGTATAACATACACATATACTACATGTCGAAACAAAACCCCGAATTGGTCGTTTTATTTCAATGTATGTTGAATAGAGATTAAGTCGATCTTGCGAGAATTGACCCGCTGGCCCAGCTTGGGATTGTACAGCTCAGGTTGAAATCAAAAATAAAAATATTGCCCATCATGTCAAAGTGTAGCGTGTGTTGCCTTACTAACGTATTATTATCTTATCATTATTATTAAAAGCAGCTCTAAAGGCAACACACTGGAGCTATATGTACCTGTGTATTTGTAATATGTTTTGGCGATTTAAAAAATGATCAGTCCACTGAGCTTCTTGCCGGATCTTCTCAGTTGAGGTCGCGTTTCGATCCGGTGGTAGTATAGTAGAATATAAGAAAAAAAAATGTAACCTTGACAATTTGTAAGTGCCCCCATAAGCCTATACAGAATAAATGATTTGACTTTGACTGGGACTAATCTTTCATATGTCGGAAAAAAATACAACCAATTTGACATAATGTGTCGAATAGGGACAACGTCGATCAAAAGAGATTTTTGGGTGTAACCAACATCGTCTCCAGTCCTTTGTAAGGTACCAATGGTACAAGCGTTGCTTAGTATGGGTCCATACGATGAGTATGTGTTGTCTGAATCATACTGTTTAAATTTTAATATAATTTAAACAACATACATCATCACACAGGCATAAAGGGTAGGCAGAGGTGCACTGCAGTGCGCCCACACTTCGCCGATGTACTTTGTGGGACCAAATAGGGGTCGAGCCTATTGCCATTATACCGGGCACATTCTACCTCAATACGAGGGAGATTTTTGGACTAGTCCACTTGCCCAGTGCGGGTTGGTGAACTTCACACGCCTTTCAATAGACGCGCAGGTGTCCTCACGATGTTTTCACCGTTTCATGGCAAGTGATAATCTCGGATGAAAATGAGATTCGCACATGAAACCCAGAGGTGCGAGCCGGGGTTTGAGCCTGCACACTTTGATTGTAAGGCGTGCGTTCGACCACTCGGCTACATTATGGGTAATATCATTTATTTAGTTCTGTAGTATATATGACTATTACATTATATCTATACTAATATTATTAAGAGGAAATATTTGTATTTTTGTATGTAACGTATTAACTTAAAAACTACTGGGCCGATTTCAAAAATTCTTTCACCGTTAGAAAGCTACATTATCACTGAGTAACATAGGCTATATTAGAAACCCTCGCGAGGCCGGGACGGGCCGCTAGTATGGTTATAATTATATCGATTGAAGAGTTGACACACCTTACAGTACGTAGATAGTAATCCAGATATTAATACATTTAACTCCATTAAACATAGAGTCATAGACGCAATGAGGCGTTTAAGTATCCCTATACTATAATAAACTTTATCAAGGGGTTATACTATTCGACTTAAACGACACTTTTGGGCGGCTTAATTTGCCTTAAGCAGAATAACATAAAGGGTATTATTATATGTAATTCTGATGTACAAAAAATGATACTGTAAAGTTTCACTAAAATCCGTTCACTAGTTATTGCGTGAAAGAGTAACAAACATCCATCCATCCACACAAACTTTTACATTTAAAATTAATTGTAAAAAAACTTTTTAAAAACAAGCTTCTATGTAATTATTGCCCTAAGTTTTCGTGTTCCTTCAGCAAGCCCTTTCATTTGATACCCATACTGTGGTAGTGCAGAAAAAAATACTATTCCGCCATCTTGGATGATCCGCCATATTGGAATTAGAATGACGTCACATAGCTAAGCATGCATTGTCATCCAAAATAAGCGTGTATACCAAATTTCAGCTCAATCGGTTAAAGATAACTGATTTAAAATTCAGTTGCAAGATTCCACCCGGACATACATTGCAAGTTAATATACTCGTAAAGCTTGTAATAATTGGTAGGATTATATTTTTTATTTTAAAGATTATAAAAAAAAAAAATTAAATCCTTTTTTTTATATGTAAATTATTTATAAATACTCTGAGTTTGTTAACGTTATACCTGAGCGGGCGCCTCGACTCAAGGGCCACTAACCGGCCCTTCCACCCTACTGAAATTTATGAAGGGCCGGTGTAGGGTGAGGGCTCCATTTATAGCCACCTGATACACCTTGTTAATATGAGATGTTGGACCGTGTTGTGGAGTTCTTACCCTACCTGCTAAACTTAAAGAGGTTATGTGTTTAACTTAATTATTTTGTTTATATTATGTAAAGAAACACTTCCATTATATAAGAATAAATACAGATAACATGTTCTAACTATCACGGTTCATGACATACAGTCTGGTGACAGACGGACGGACGGACAGCGAAGTCTTATTAATAGGGTTCCCGTTTTACCCTTTGAGTACGGAACCTTAATAAAGTAGCTTAAGTTTATCCTTATAATATCAGCTATCTGCCAGTGTCCCGTTAAAACTGGGCCAGCCGCTTGGGAGTTTAGGAGCCCCTTTGGGTACAGAACCCTAAAAACATGCCAAATCCTTAGTATGTCGTAGTATTAATGTAAAGATAGTATACCTTAGACTTTTGTCTCTTATCTACAAACAATCTATAAAAAAATATTGTGTATAAGTTGTAAAAAGTCAAACGTCACACATCGAGGCTTGTAAAAGGATGGGTGACCGCGCCCCAGGTCAACACACTCGGTCAGAAATGGAGACATATCCGCCGTTAAATGTCCGCGGCTTTTTTTGATATTATTACTTATTTAGGTGAGTTTATATTATGACGGGTTCACACGCGATGCTATTTAAAGAGAGTTGTATAGTTAAAGCTATGATATCGAGGAGTGAAAGGCTATTCGATTTAAGCGACATTTTTAGGGTTACGTACCCAAAGGGTAAAACGGGAACCCTATTACTGAGACTTCGCTGTCCGTCCGTCCGTCCGGCCGTCTGTCACCAGGCTGTATCTCATGAACCGTGATAGTTAGGGAGTTGAAATTTTCACAGATGATGTATTTCTGTTGCCGCTATAACAACAAATACTAAAAAACTGAATAAAATAATTATTTAAGGGGGCTCCCATACAACCAACGTGATTTTTGTGTCGTTTTTATAGATAATTATTTACGACAGCGCCATCTATTGAGAGTAATAGCAACACCTATCGACGCGACGAGGCCTAAGCAAACATTAATCGATTACTACCACATGGTACCCTGTCGTGTCGATAGGTGTCGCTATTATAATTCTAATAACGAAGCATTCTGCTTCACCAATGTTCATAAAATCGAAAATATTTTTAAAGTTAAGTTTATAAAAATATATAAAATATTTTATATAATAAAATATATTATAAGCGTCTTGTTCCATCGTCCACGACCAAGAGGAACAAGACGCCTTTAATTGGACCTGCGACACCCCGACAGAAATAAACCCTGAAATAATAAGTAGACGCACAGCTTAACAATGTACGGAACCCTTCGGACTTACACTTGTTAACTTCAAAGGAGAGCCAGGCTTTGTCCGTGCTATTAATTATTTGACATTGGCTCGCTTTAGCCGCAAGTGAACCCATTCCATTAAATCATTTCATCATCATATCCTTAAAACTCCAAAAAAATGCTAAGTTGATAAGACCCTTTATACACATTGACACAAGGTATATTTTTAACCGACTTCCAAAAGGATGAGGTTCTCAATTTGATTGGTATTTTCTAAAAAAGGTTGAGTTAATTCACTCGCGGTGGCTGTCGCCGTTGAATATTATAGCTTGACACTACACAACAAGGTTTAAAATAACAGTCCACGCAAACCATATTCGTCACGAAACTTGTGAAAATATTATTAATCCATATCTTACTTTCATTACTTTAATATAACGTCATTAATTTTGGAGTCATTTTAAATAAATACATACATTTTAGTAAACAAACAAATTTACGAAGTTTATCATGAAGTTGTTATCTATTATTAGTTTTAAACTAACTGTTGTAGTAGCCGAGTGGTCGAACGCACGCTTTGCATTCAAAGTGCGCAGGTTCTATCCCCAGCTCGCACCTCTGGGTTCCATGTGCGAATCTCATTTTCATCTGAGATTATCACTTGCTAAGAAACGGTGACGGAAAACATCGTGAGGAAACCTGTGTGCCCGGTATAATGGCAATAGGCTCGCCCCCTATTACATTGGGACCAAAATACATCGGCGAAGTGTGGGCGCACTGCAGTGCACCTCTGCCTACCCCTTCGGGGAATACAGGCGTGATGATGTATATATATGTATATATAACTAACTGTTACTTGTGACTTCATCCGCATTGAATTTGGTAAAAAAAACTCGGCCAATTGCGAGTCAGACTCGCACACGAAGGGTTCCGTACTATTATCGATAAAAACGGCAAAAAAATCACGTTTCTTGTATGGGAACCCCCTTAAATATTAATTTTATTCTGTTTTTTAGTATTTGTTGTTATAGCGGCAATAGAAATACATCATCTGTGAACATTTTAACTGTCTAACTATCACGGTTCATGAGATACAGCCTGGCGACAGACGGGCAGACAGACAGACATACAGATGGACGGACAGCGGAGTCTTAGTTCATCCTTATAATAACAGCTATCTGCCAGTGAAAGCCCCGTCAAAATTGGGCCAGCCACCTGGGTGTTTACCCGGAACAAACAGACAGGCAGACAAATTAAAAAACGAATTGCGTTTTTGTTACAGATACCGTATACCGACGCTTGAAAGGAAATCCTTACTAAACGACAAAAACTCTTAAAATGAGTTAGTATAAACCAAACAACGCAAAAAAAATTGGCGGTTCAAGAGTATATATATCATTTTTTACGATTTTTTGTCGTTTAGTAAGGATTGTCTTACAAGCGTCGTTACGCATTTAAAAAAGTAGTTATTTTGACATTACAAACAGAGTAAAAGAAGATTTCCGATATCCGAACGCACCTAAAACCTTTCGATAACCTGTTGAAAATGCAGCGGAAAAACAAAATGGCCGCCTGTCACTTTCGACAGATGACAAACGCGGAATAAACGACCGTTTTGGGAAGGACGTTGAATGCTTTCAAAACACACCAAATTGGGGACCGTTTTAATTTAGTCAGGTTATAACTATGCCAGTATAGTAGACCTTTCGGAGCGTTGAAACAAGTAGTGGTTAGAGATCAACGTAAATTAGGGACTGAATGCAATATTGCTTTTCGCGCGACGGCGACGGTCCTTTTAATTTTGTTAGCTAATTAGTTTTTCGAACAAATAGACAAGTTGAAGTCACCATCCATTGAGTACACTAGCTTCCAATTATTATTGAATGGGTGGCAAAAACATAACAACCAATAATTCTAATCTAAGCAGGCATTCATCTCGCTATGAGCTCTCACAGGCCTGCAGCTGGTGTGACCGTCTCTCGGAGTGCAGCCGGCAGCTCCAGGCAGTCGGAAGTCTGAACTGGCAGCTGGTGTGACCCGATCCCCAGTCTTAAGCGCGTTTTAGACTACGCTTTAATATAATAGCATATAGTATATAGCTCATAGCACAACAATATCGCGCACCATACATTGTTATGGACAAGTTCACACTGTACTGTACTATATATTATTGGCTTACTATACGCTATAAATTGGTGCGATGCGCTGAGTTCATGCTATACTATATCGCGCGCCGCCCTTTTCCTCCTCCCTCACCCCCGGCCGTCCCGTCAACTGAGCTTGCTATATACTATAAATGCTTGCGATAATATCGTGTAATGTGAATGCCATGCTATGCTATACTATATAGCACAATAGTATAGCGTAGTCTAAAACCCGCTTTACGTGTCTCGGAGTGCAGCTGGCAGCTGCGGGCAGTGGGATTACCTCGAACCAGACGCAGCAGTGGAAAATGGAGGTCGACTAGGTATGAAGATGTCTCAAACGTGTTAGTCAGTCAGTTATATTTAGCAAATAAACCGCTTCCGCTTATAAATTAATATCCGGATTAACCCTCTCCCCGTGACACGGTCATTTTGATCTGAAAGTTTGTAGGGGGTGTTTTGTGGTAAGTCATGTTTCATGTACAAATTTTGTTTGTGTAACAACCGTTGAAGGGGGTCTAAACGACCCAAGGAGGTTTAGGGTGTGAAGCGTAAGAATACGAGGCTTATAAATACGTCTTTTATTTCTTGCACCCACTTGGTTTGATTATTTTTCTCTCTCTATATCACTCTAAGGTTGGCTGGTAGAAAATGACGGAGGCATTAAGCGTACCTTGTATTTTTTTCCTTTTGTATAATTGAGCAAATTAATGAAAAAAAAACTATGGTTATGTTTCGATACTGAATCCTTACTTTCTAAACACATTTCCGTGTTTTATTTTATTTAGTCGCTGCTGCTGTTTTTGTTTAAGAGTGCTGCTATTGCTGCACTTGAAGACAACAGTCCAGATTTCTGACTGCCCGGAGCTGCCGGCTGCACTCCGAGACACGACTAGTGGGACGACCGGGGCCCGGGTCACACCAGCTGACAGTTCAGATTACTGACTGCCCGGAGCTGCCGGCTGCACTCCGAGACACGACATGTGGGACTACCGGGGACCGAGTCACACCTACCGAGTCACACCAGCTGCCAGTTTAGACTTCTGACTGCCTGGAGCGAGCCTCATAAATGACAAAATGAACTCCCCAAATAAATGAAATTGTATGTAATTCTACAATTAAATGGTATACTACTGCCACCATACTGCCACCATATTGGTTCTCCGCCGCGGACCGTTCACCTATTGGACCGCGGCGCTATCCCTTTGATCTCCAAAGCTTTGTCGGCGTCGTTTGAAGTCGGCAGAACTTCTAATCGCTAACTTTAGTTATCTCAACTTGTCAAGTGTAGGTTAGTTTGGGAGTTAAAAATTATTAGTAGTTTAGTTTAGGAAGATTATTTTAAGGGTAAAACGATGAGAGTAGTAAGGGGATGATCGCCAGACAACACATACTCATCGTATGATCCTAAACTAAGCAAATCTTATACTATGGGTACCATACAATGTACTGGGAGTGATCCCAGTTACAGCCAGACAAGGCCAAAAAAAGCCATATCAAACTATCATTAAAAGAGAATGCTCCGCATTTCTTGGACGCAGCGGCGCACCAATGTATCGATCCTAAACGAATTACGAATAAAAGAGAGACTATCATCCAAAGTACAGCTCAGGATCCTCCGATACTTTGGCCATGTGTCACGGCGACCAGCATATGCCATGGATAGACTTGATGTCCAGGGCAGGGTCAATGGTAACAGATCTCGCGGACGTAGCCCCATGCGATGGACTGACCAAATTAAAGCGCTGTCTAAGACCCCTCTTAATGAATGCGTCCGCCAGACATCGGTTCGGGATCGGTGGAGGAGGACCATCAAATCTATCGTCGATTGCACATGACCCCGACTGCTCTGCCAAGAGTCCATCGACCAAGAAGAAGAAAAGAAAATAGTTTTTTACGCATCATAATGTGAAGCTATTGACATTATATAACAATTAAGTTGGTAGACTTGGGTCCCAAGTCCCTTTACAGTATCATTGAGGACTGGCTATAACAAACAACAATGGCAAACAACTTGCTATGGCAAACAACAACTAAATATGAGGGTTCCCAGTTATTAACTATGACATCAGGACGTCTAACACCTCAGTCCCCCCGTGACCATGGTTGCTGTAAAGCAGCCGAAACGTCGGGAAAATAAAATAGTAAATAAACGCGATAAAATCCGTAAAATAGTTTAATTTCAATGTATAGTATTCGCGTAAATATAAGAAAACAATATGGCTATAAGTTATTTATTGTTTGTGTGCAATTTGTCTGCGTCGAATGAGTGAATTTGCTCTCCTGTAAAGTTGAAAACATGTCGCTAAAGTCAAATATCCTTTCACCGCTTGATATTGTATATCTGAAGACTGTACAAAGTCAAAGTCAAAGTCAAATCATTTATTTTGTATAGGCCTATGGGGGCACTTACAAATTGAAAAGTTTACATTTTTTTTCTTATATACTACTATACTACCACCGGATCGAAACGCGACCACAACTGAGAAGATCCGGCAAGAAACTCAGTGGGCAGATCATTTTTTTAAACCGCAAAAACTTATTACAAATGCACAGGTACATATTTCGATTTTTGTTTTGAACCTGAGCTGTACAATCCCAAGCTGATTTATCATCTAAATAATCCGAGATTTTGTAATAGCCCTTTGATACAATTTGGATTTCATTGTATACATAATAAAGATACGTAAAGTTGATGTCTGCCTACCCCGTAGATGATATACGTTAACGTTGCAGGGCCCAATATAACGTAAATGCTGGAAGCTTAACTCCGTACTCACTGATACCGCGGCGAGATCAAACGGTGGTGCCGGCACAAAGGCGGCGACTTCAAAGGGGGGCGCTTCGTTTATTCTATTCCCGACATTTTGTTGTAAAATGTGCAATTTTTTTGCAATTTTTTTTTGGTGGCTGATTAGCTTGTACCAGTCGTAGTGAAGGCTTTATAATATGACTCAGTATGGGTACACCAAGCCTTCACCCCTTTGACATGTACAGTATTATTTCCCTCAAAAAGTTTTAGTTCGGCCATAAGTTGTATCAGTGAATTCATAATACCTGTGCTCGCATCTTCGCCTGCGTGTAATTAAAGAAAAAAATACGTGTACATCCTTGTAACATCAGCTATCTGCTGGTGAAAGTACCATTAAAATCGGTCCAGCCGTTGTAGAGTTTAATTTAAAAAACCAAATAGACACAGATTATTTTAAAAGTACGTTTTTGTTAGTAGTAGCGTATACAATTCAAAAGCTTTTAGTAATACATCATCACGCCTGTATTCCCCGAAGGGGTAGGCAGAGGTGCACTCTAGTGCACCCACACTTCGCCGATGTATTTTGGTCCCAATGTAATAGGGGGCGAGCCTATTGCCATTATACCGGGCACATTCCCCCTCAATACGAGGGAGATTTGGGCCATAGTCCACCACGCTGGCCCAGTGCGGGTTGGTGAACTTCACACACCTTTCTACAGACGTGCAGGTTTTCTCACGATGTTTTCCTTCACCGTTCAGCAAGTGGGAATCATTGTTGAAAATGACATTCGCACATGAAAATTATCTCAGAGGTGCGGGCCTGGGATTTGAACTTGCACCCCTTAAGTTCAAGGCGGGCGTTCTTGCCCACGAGGCTACCACTGCTTTTAGTAAAACTTAAAAAAAATACCGCCGAAAATATTAAAAAGTAACATTGATTGTGAAACCCCGAGGGGTTTGATTTCTGATAATATTTTCAAAATGGGACCACCCTCAAAGAATTCTCTAGCAAACGTCATAAAAAATTTTGAAATCGGTCGAATGATGCCGGAGATATGCGTGATTATGAAAAAATACGCGTCGTATTGAGAACCTCCTCCTTTTTTTTCGTCGGTTACTAAAATAACACACAATTAACACTTAAGTATTATTTCGGACTTCTGTACAAATATTTTAATGTGCCTGTACCCTAATGTGCTTGGGGTTTTAACAATTCACTTCGACATTGGTCGCTTCATTGATAACTAGCACTAGTTGTGACATCCGACATCCAAGATGGCGCCGAGCCAACAAAATGGCGCCAAAACGCATAAACCTTTCAGTATGTCGTCACCACCCCCCTAGTCGTTAAGTGATCAGAAAATGCCTCCCGTTGCGTGTAGATACGGGTTTGAATCCGATTAATCATTTACTAGATATTTAGCGCAGCATAAGATATTCACGACAACATATTTTGTTATTTTTAATTTTACCACTTGGTGAACGGTGAAGGCAAACATTGTGAGGAAAACTGCACGTCCATAGAAAGGCGGGTGAAGTTCACCAACCCGCATTGGGCCCCAGTGTGGTGGATATGGCCCAAATCTCCCTCGTATTGAGGGGGAATGTGCCCGGTATAATGTCAATAGGCTCGCCCCCTATTACATACGGACCAAAATACATTTGCGACGAGTGGGCGCACTACAGTGCACCTCTGATTACCCCTTTGAGGATACAGGCGTGATGATGTGTTATAATTGTTAATTAAGAAAAACACAACAATTTAAATCCTGGGAAAAAACAACCATGTAGTTTCTTGCCCATTCTTCTCCATAGGAAATGCATTCCGAATGGGTGGTAGAGCTAATATTATTATCTCCTTTATTTCTTATCTTTCTTATAAATTACATTTTTAAATATATATATAAAAAATACATTTAAAAATATAAAAAACAGTTCCCCACCGGCATCTGGAACAGGGTCCTAGTTACTAGTTGTTAGGGCTCCAGAGAAAGGAACTTCCTCACAATGCGCGCCGTCTCCAGAAGTACTGCCTTCTGAATCTGTCCCTTGATCCAGCTGCCTAACGCGAGCCCCTTTAGGTATTTGTCAAGGCTCTTGGCTAATAAGCCATGGGCGGAAACGACTATCGGTACAATGATTGCCGCATCAATGTCCCACATGTCGACAACCTCGTGAGCCAGATCAAGATACTTGCTTTTTTTATCTTTAACTGCTTTCACGAGATTCTCGTCATGGGGGACAGTTATTATTATTATTTATTGACGATTCTTATGTGCCTGTATTAGTTTACATTAATAAAAAAAAAATTCTGATTCTGAAAGATGGCGGATCAGCAATGTTTTTTTTTTTTTACGAAATGAGTGAAATGATGAAATTTAATGGAATAAGATGAGGAATGGCTTCACCTGCGACTAGCGCGGGATTACGCCAATTAGATTTCGCCAATTTCAAGTAATTAATAGCAAGGACAAATTCAATAAATACACATTATAAATAAAAATTGATAATGACAGTGATAAAGATGGCGGATGAATCCAGCAATGATTTTAATATTCCTTTTAGCTTTTGGCAGTATAAAATCTGTCAAGAAATGGGAGTGACTATTAAAACATTAATACTTTAAGGGGTGGTTGCAAGACCCAAGGTCACATTCTAGGTAACATTTATAAAAGATGCTGTTTTTATGCCTTAAAAACATATTTTTAACAAAACACACAAAAACCGACTTCATAAAGGCTCCAAATGTAAAAAATTATCAAGTTATTTGGAACCTTTTTAGTTCACCTGAGTTTTTGAAGTCGGTTTTTGTTTTTTAGTGCAAGTAATCGTTGAAAAAATGCAAGTCAATAGCAATAGGCAATAGCACCTCATAACATCCCTAAAAATGTTTATATTTACGGCATAAAAATAATCCGTCCAGGTTCCAAGACAAGTAACTGTGTAGTTTCTTGTCCATTCGTCTCCATAGGAAATGCATTCCGAATGGGTGGTCGAGACACTAATATTATTATTTACTGTTGACGATTGATAAGTGCTCGTATTGGTTTATATGAAAAAAAAAAATCTGATTCTGATTCTGACAATTTAGCTTTTTCCCTGGGACTCACCGAGGGTCAAACCTCGGTGGCTTCAATGTACACCGCTGTCGATCCTGGCTTACAGGAGTAACAGTGGTGGCAATGTGTGGTGGGCTTAGTTGCATAAAAAAACCATTCCGTAAACCGATAGCTCCTGGAAACGCTTCCATAGATAATATTCTGGCACTGCTCATCCGTTCCAATTAAATCCGTTGTTGTCATGTAGCCGGCTTTACGGTGTAAACAGACTCTCAGATTCAAACTCTAAACATGGTTTAACAAAGGTATACAAAACGGAAGAGTTAGAACACGTTTTGAATAAATAAGTATAAGTCTTTCAAACTTGCAAAGTCCTTTTTGACCAATTATAAATCTCTCCCCTTAATAATGAATGCAAAAGCTTTAAACAACTTTGTAAGTCAGTTTTATTTGTATAAGAAGTAACGTGCCATCCATTAACATCATTCCCTATAAAGAAGCAGTGGTAACCTAGTTTGTAAAACGCTCTACTTGAACGTAAGGGGTGCGAATTCAAACTCTGGGCAACACAAAAAAACTTGAGAGGTGTTAAGGGACACCCGGATGGAACGAAGTTCCTTTTGAAATAAAAAAAGGACAAAAATTGTACATATACAGACACACACACACACACACACATCGAAATCGGAATCGGAATCGAAATCAAAACGACTTTGACTTTGACTTTGACTTTGACTTTGACTTTGACTTTGACTTCGACTTTGACTGCGTCGCAGTTGCAGTCGAAATCGAAATCGAATTTTATTGTATACATAAACGTATACAATAAAAATCACACACACATATGTAAAAGTGTCGGTCGACACTTTTAGTCTTAATTTTTCCGTCTAGCCCACTTTCGCAACGCGCCATTAGGAACCTACGTTCCAAAATCAGCGTCAGCGTCCAAAACCAGTCAGCGTCGCGGCGTAGTTCGGAACGCACGGCTTACCCCACACTCCTTACCGGTTCGAGTCGAGTCAGGGAAGTCTAACAACCGGGCCGCTTCGTTTATTCGATTTTATAAGTCAACTTCCACTAAAATGACTTCTCTCTGTGGACGGTGCCAAGAAACCGTTGAAGATGGCACGCACTGTAGTTCGTGTTCAAAGCACTTTCACTTCGCATGCTGTGCTATTACCGAACAAGGATACCGTAAGCTTGGTGACCGCAAATCGCATTGGAAATGTAGCAGTTGCAAAACAGTCACCAAGTCCTTGGCCAAAATAGCAATTTCCCCTGTGTCGCCACCGCTGCCTAACCATCTCACCCTTGAGAACATAATGGAGGAACTAAACAAGATTAATATTAAACTTTCACCTTTACTTAGCCTAGCTTCTGATATTCAGTCCATCAAGACAAATATAAGTGAACTAAAGGAGACGACGAATACCTTTCAAAATCAGATCTTGAAGTTAGAAGAAAAAGTGAAGCAAGTTGACCAACTAATGGACGATATTACATCGCTTAAAGAACGAGTGGGATCGCTTGAAGATGAGAACAATATTAAAGACCAGTGGTTACGAGCTAATAATGCTGAAATTAAAGGAGTACCGCAAAAAGCTGGAGAAAATTTGTTTGACATCGTTAGCACTATTGGTTCTAAAATAATGTTTCCGGTTGCCAAATCAAACATTAACTTCATTTCTAGAATCCCGTCCCGGGCTAAAGGATCCGATTCGAAGGCAATAATAGTATCCTTTCTGAATAAATATACTAAAGAAGATTTCATTGCAGCGGCACGACTGACGTCCCTTGCCCCCTCTGATATTGGTCTGCAAGGTTCTCACAGAATTTATGTGAACGACCACCTGACAGTCCGCAACAAGCAACTGTTATCCAAAGCTAAAGCTCTAGCGGGTGACCATAATTTTCAGTTCGTCTGGATAAAGCATGCCAAGATATTTGTACGAATGAACTCAACATCACCCGTACTTACTATATCAAAAGAAAAGGACCTAGCGAAAATCTGTTGAACCTTGACTATTTTACCTGCAGTCAATATGTATCTAACCTATTGAAAGTGGTTTACTTAACTTTGCGTCTCTGTACCTACCACCTATTAGCTTGTTTATTGTCTATTCGATATGTGTGCCTTTTCACCACTATAAGCTATTTATCGTTCTCCTTATTGTCACTCTACACTGGTATAAACATATATTGTACGTCTCATTTATTATATAATATTGTTTTTTCTAAAATCGGGTCTCGTGTAACATTTGTTCAAGCGGGCCGTAGTTTGAGCTCCCCTACTTTACTTATCTATTCTTGCTTAGCGTTGGCTTTGTTGTGCACTGTTGGACGAATTATTTCCGACTACCTACACTATGAAATTATTTACGTTATAATATTTCTGTTCTCATCTAAATATTATACATGTTGTAATGATCTATTATTAAATCTTCTTGCTTTAAGTACTATTTTCCCTAGCTTGGTCTTGTGCTTTTTTGTGAGCTCAAGTTTGTGGTATTATTTTTGTAATAATTTACGCAGCTTACACCTAAGTTTAATACTCATTCTTATTGTGTCAAATCATTTAGTCAATATTAAATACGGCAATAATAATGGGTAATTTTAATAATTTGAATATCTACTATCAGAACGTACGTGGGCTGCGGACTAAGACAAATATATTCTTGCATAACTTAAGACTGTGTAACTTCGACATTATAGCGCTAACTGAAACATGGCTCCTTGAAGGTATATCAGACTGTGAACTATTCGATGATCGGTATACTATATGCCGCCGTGATAGGAACTACTCTAGGACATGTCAGTCTCGAGGAGGGGGTGTGTTGATTGCAGCTCGCCGAGATCTTATTGTTACGTTAAAACCTCAATGGCAGTCTAGCGCAGAAGACTTATGGATTACGATTTTAATCACTCAGACTATTGTTGGGCAATCCAGACATAATATATCTCACAAACTTAATATTTGTGTGATCTATCTCTGTGAGGAAAACCAGGGTAATGCATTCTCGTCTCAGCTACAAAACTTCAACAGTAAACTTATTCATATTGCCGATGACAACCCATTAGATAAATTTATTGTACTAGGCGATTTCAACATGAGCGCAATTGAATGGGAGCCGTCAGACATGGGATATCTTACTGCTCACTCAACTAAAGACCTCACTTCGGATTTTATCAATTCAATAAACTACTGTAATCTAGATCAATTTAACAATATTACAAATAATTTCGGGCGCATTTTAGATCTCGTCCTCTCCAATATCTGTGTTTCGGTATCTGCTAGCTTGGATCCACTAGTCCCCGAGGATCCCTACCACAAAGCTATTGAAATTAGTGTACCTATCTCTCAATTATCACCACTTAACACACCCGAACGCACATTATATTTGTACCATAAGGCTAACCGCAATGAGATAAGCTCTAAACTAACCGAAAAAACCTGGGAAAGCCTTAATCAGGGCACTGTTGAGGCAGCAGTTGACATGTTTTATAGTATAATTTTTAGAATAAGAGACGAGTGTGTTCCTACTCGATTAGCCAAATCTAATAAATATCCTCCATGGTACAGTTCGTCATTGATCAAAATTCTAAAAGAAAAATCTAAATTTCTTCGCAAATACAAAGTTTACGGTAATAAATCTGATGTAAATACCTTTAAACTGCTTCGTGATAGGGCCAAACAGGTAGAAAAAGAGTGTCATGATAATTACATATCCACTATTGAAAACTCGATTAAGGTTAACCCAAAGGCATTTTGGACTTATAATAAAAGTAAGCGTAATTCCTCTTCTTTTCCCGCAAATATGTGTTATCAAGGTGAATCCTGTCAAGATGGACTCGGAATAAGCGAACTTTTTCATAAGTACTTCCACTCAACATTCTTACATTGCGATTCCAACAATGCAAACCCTTGTATAGAACCCTATACACTGTCGCATGTAGCCGATGATGACACTACTTGTGATATAGCTTCCATCGAGATTGATACTGATGAGGTGCGCAAACATTTGAAAGCTTTGGATGTAAACAAGTCGGCTGGGCCCGATGGTTTACCTGCTGTATTTCTGCTTAATTATGCCGACGAACTTTGCATCCCCATAACCATTCTCTTCAAGAGGTGCCTAATTGAAGGTATTATGCCGTCACTGTGGAAGTCTGCATTCATCACACCAGTGCATAAGAAAGGTCCAAAGGACTGCGTCATGAATTATAGGCCTATTTCTAAACTTTGTCATCTTGCCAAAGTTCTGGAGCGAATTGTTTATAACCAAGTTTATAATACCTTGAAGTTAACCTTTAGCAATAATCAGCATGGGTTTCTTAAAAACCGCTCCACCGTTACTAATTTAGCTTCATTTACCGACTTTGTCACGTACCAAATGGAACAAGGTAATCAAGTTGATGCAGTGTACACTGATTACACGAAAGCCTTTGATCGATTAGACCATAGTTTGTTGCTGTCAAAACTCTTCAAGATGGGCATAAGAGGTGACCTATTTAGATGGTTCACTTCTTATATTCGAAATAGATCTCAAGCAGTTGTGTTAAATGGATTTATTTCCTCTTGGATTGCTGTACCGTCAGGTGTTCCACAAGGATCTCTTTTGGGACCTCTTTTATTTGTTATATTTATTAATGATATCGATACTTGCTTCCTCAATTCAAATTATCTTCTATTTGCTGACGATATGAAAATCTTTCGAGTGGTTAATAATAGTGCTGACGGTGCCGCACTCCAGGATGACTTACTGAGACTCAATGCGTACTGTCTTCGGAATAAACTTGATATGAATGTGCCCAAGTGCTTTTCCATTAGTTACACTCGTAAACTAAATCCATATTGTCACCGCTACAATATCAAAAACGTGACATTGTCCATTCGACATGAAGCAACGGACTTAGGAGTTACTCTCGACACAAAGTTGCTTTTTGAGAAACATATTTCCGCTATATTGAAGAAAGCATCTCGTGCTCTAGGTTTTGTTATACGTATGTCGAAGTTATTCAGGCATATGAAGTCAATAAAAATTATTTATTGTGCTTATGTTCGCAGTCACCTTGAGTACGCTAGTCCGATTTGGAACCCATGTTATGAAGTATATAAAATGAGAATCGAGCAAATTCAAAGAAAATTTACACGTTACCTTCAATATAAATTTAAAACTCCTAATCTCACATACGAACAACGTTGTTCTAAATTTCACCTACCACCTCTTTCACTTCGTCGGGATATTGCAGATACAACTCTATTACTGAAGATAGTAAGAGGATCAATTGACTGCCCAGATCTGCTCAGCAAAATTAACTTGAAAGTTCCAGTCCGTGCACCCCGAAATAACACGTACAAACCGTTCAGTGTCCCCATAGTCCACACTAATTACAGGAAAAATAGTTTCCTCCTCAGAGCCACAACGGCGTACAATAATATCAATGATTCAACTCTTGATATTTTCAGTGATCATTTGCTTAACATTAAGAAGAAACTGCTAATTAAGGGTTGTTGATCCCGTGTTAACAGGGAATATTATTATTAAGTTCTTTCACTACTGTACCAGTGTGTAATATCTGTAATCTGTATCTGTAACTATTATTATGTTTATTATTTTTGTAATTCAACATTAACCATCAGTATGATTAGTTCGATGTTGACTATTTAGTATCCAACATGTGGTAGCTTGTCAATGGCTTTTTGTTTTGTCTATATTATTGTTATATTGTATATGTGTATAAGCTGTAAGCTATCCTAAAAGAATAAAATAAAATAAATAAAATAAAATGTAAATCCTTATTAGAAAAAAGCATCCGTGGAGTTTCTTGCCCATTCTTCTCCATAGGAAATGCATTCCGAACGGGTGGTAGAGACACCATTATTATTTTGATTTATTGACGATTCATAAGTGCTTTATTGGTTTATATGAATAAAAAATACTAGCAAAAGAAAAGATTAGCAGTGGTAGCCTCGCGGGCAAGAACGCCCGCCTTGAACGTAAGGGGTGCAAGTTCAAATCCCAGGCCCCCGCACCTCTGAGATAATTTTCATGTGCGAATGTCATTTTCAACAATGATTACCACTTGCTGAACGGTGAAGGAAAACATCGTGAGGAAAACTGCACGTCCATAGAAAGGCGTGTGAAGTTCACCAACCCGCATTGGGCCCCAGTGTGCTGGATATGGCCCAAATCTCCCTCGTATTGAGGGGGAATGTGCCCGGTATAATGGCAATAGGCTCGCCCCCTATTACATACGGACCAAAATACATTTACGACGTGTGGGCGCACTACGGTGCACCTCTGACTACCCCTTTGGGGATACAGGCGTGATGATGTATGATGTATGATGATGATGAATAAAAAATATTCTGGTTCTGTTTCTGGGCCCGCATCTCTGACATGTGAATGTAATCTTCAATAATGATTACCACTTGCTGCACGGTGAAGGAAACCATCGTGAGGCAACCTGCATGACTATAGAAAAGCGTGAAAAGTTCACCAACCCGCACTGGGCCAGAGTGGTGCCCAAAATCCCCTTGGGAATGTGCCCCGGGTATAATGGCAATAGGCTCGCCCCTTTTACATTCGGCCCAAAATACATCGGCGAAGTGTGGACGCACTACAACGCACCTCTGTCTACTTCTTCGGGGTATACAGGCATGATGATGTATTTAAGCACTTTATACACCTGCTTTGTGTTTTACAAACCACATCCATTATAAAAATTAGGTCAACCGATGCATTTGGTGTCGGAAAACGGCTGTCTGCAATTTTTAGTTCATAACTCAGGCGTACGAAGCTTTCGAATAGCTGGAGTGTTATTTCTCGCAAAGCGTACACTTCGCTCTGTCAATAGTGTACGCTTTGTCTATGGTAGCTTGGAGTGCAGCCGGCAGCTCCGGGCAGTCAAAATCAAAATCTATTTTTTTTTATTCGTGTAAGCCAAAAAGCACTTACAAATAGTCAGATTCTACCAACGGTTTGGAATGCTGCTTCCACTGAGAAGAACAGGTAAGTAACTCAATGGTTACTATTTTTAAAATGATAGATAGTAAGGATTGTGAGTATAATACATTCTCAGGAGCAGCAACGCCATGAGAGTAGGCAGCACCTTTGCCTTAATACTAGAGTCAGAAGTCTGAACTGGCAGCTGGTGGGACCTGGTCCCCAGTAGTCTCACTAGGCGTGTCTCGGAGTGCAGCCGGCAGCTGTTCCATGGGTTACACGCAGTCGGTGAGTTTGGGAAGCTGACGGCAGTGAAATTGTGAAGAAGAAAGAGGAGGGGAGGGGTGGGGAGGCCGCCTCTTTGCTAAAAAGCCCGCGGCTAGTAAGGCTGTTATAATTTTGCTTTGAAACGAATAATTGAAAATAATCTAATTTTATTTGCTGACAACATTGTTATAAAACTTGTTAAGTATAATAAAATTCTTTTATGTTTTAATTAAAGATCTGCGTTCATAGGCGCGTGCAACCGCGCGCGTCTAATTCTTGCCAATCCCAAAATGAAATCTATCAAGTAATAGATAAAGCACATTTTTAAACGAAATGCTATGCGATGTTGCGAATTTTGCAGCCTCTACGCGTGATCTTTGCTACAGAAATTCAAACTTTATGTTGTGGCGAAAACTATATCCCGCCACAAAGCAGAACTTCCACCAATCGTCTCTAGATGGCGTGACTACCTACATGGCAATTCTACGCGTACAAGAAATCGCACCGCCATAGATATTACTATGAAATCCTGGCTCGCGCAAGAAGAGTTCGCGACGATCTGAACTATATGCACAAATTTTCCAACAATAACAGTGGGGCAATATCACCGGCCTGGCAGGAAGATCTTCTCTTTACCCCCAAAATGTATATTGATACTGTGAAATCTTATTAGGATTTTTAATGCACTAGTCTGCGATAGATGTCGCTATGACACTTTGGGAAGGCGCTATGGTTTGGTACACACTTTCCCTCAATAGGAGGGAGTTGTGCCTTAGTCCACAATGCTGGCCCACTTTGGTGAACTTCACACGCCTTTCTGTAGTCGTGCAGTTTGCCTTCACCGTTTAGCAAATGCAATAATGTTTTGATATTATGACTATTACTTTTTGACAGTTAACTCAGTTTATGATCAGTCTAAAATGTATCTACTGTTGAATCTATTTTACAAGTTCTATTTAATCACAAGAGATCAAAATATCAAAATATTAAATATTATTTGATACTTTCATCATCGCTCCGATAGATGTCGGTGACTTGATCGTTGTTGTTTTTGAATCGCGGTTACACGATTCGTTCTGGTTCTCGACTAGTGTACCTTGAAATATTATTTATTACGTGATGTATACGCAGTTATATAACATTACTGATGATTAGGTCTTGTCACCGTATAGTATAAAATCAATGATATGATATCAATTAAGGATATGATTTGCGGGGTAAAAATCGATTACTAAATAATAGATTTTCCTCTCTTTAAAATAAATCAATTTGTAAAGAATCCACTAACCAAAATATAATCGTTTTATAAAAACATCGATATACCAAAAATTATCGACTTCTTTCTAACTATTCGAAAAGCTTTGAAATTAAACTATTTAATTTCAATAAACTATTTTACGGATTTTATCGCGTTTATTTACTATTTTATTTTCCCGACGTTTCGGCTGCTTTACAGCAACCATGGTCACAAAACACCGACGCTCCACGAAGTCTGCAATCTGTGAACATGTACAGGACCGCACCCGCCATTATATCAGATTTGATAAACCGCATATCCTCGCAAAAGAACACCGACTCCGACCAAGGATGATACGTGAGGCCATTGAAATTAAAAAACATCCTAATTTCAATAGGGAAGATGGCTGGGTGCTACCACCAACTTGGGATCCAGTAATCAATATGATTAAATCCAAAACCAAGTGTACCATTGCAAGACCTCAGGACACCGTAAGCACTTTCTGCGTGGATCGGACCGCAAACAACAACTAAATATGAGGGTACCCAGTTATTAACTATGACATCAGGACGTCTAACACCTCAGTCCCCCCGTGACCATGGTTGCTGTAAAGCAGCCGAAACGTCGGGAAAATAAAATAGTAAATAAACGCGATAAAATCCGTAAAATAGTTTAATTTCAATGTATAGTATTCGCGTAAATATAAGAAAACAATATATTCGAAAAGCTATATTTTTTGTAGTTGGCGCCATTTTTCGACTGACAAGTAACGTTCTTTTTTACGTTCAGTGACCACGAGTTTTTTAATTTATCGCACAGATGTCACTGTTTGCAAAATTCAATCAAAATTCGGCTACATTGGTTTAATCCAACAACGCATATCTTATTTATTTTAGAAAAAATGAGAGTAAGTAATATAATCGATTCATAAATAATCGATGTTTAATATTTAGGAAATCGATTAATGAAACAATCTATTATCTTTTTCACATCCCTGTGTGTTGGTATTCTGGTTTGAGTGTATTCCAGGGTGACCCGTACTCCATACGATGAGTATGTGTTGTCTGGAGATATTTATAAGGGCGACAAGAAACACAAAAAAACGTTGAAGTTTTAGTTCTATTGGCATATTTACATACCAACAAAAAAAAATCCGACATATTTTTAATAAAATCTTACAATCTATGAAAAGCCATTTTTCTAAAAATGCCAATAGAAATGGTTTGTAGATATTTTTTTTATGTTCAATAATCTGTGGTTAGAATATTTTGACTCTAATAGAAAACACTGCATAGACCGGACATCGAACCTACATCATAAAGAGACAATAAAAAGAAACCATCCCCATATTTTTTTTACCATATAACCGCTAAAATATTAAGTCTATGGTATTTTTTTTATTTCTCACTCCGACATAGACATTCGCAAAACAAAATGGATGAAGGCAAAACAATTTTAATATATAGAACATGTTACCTTTTAGAACGACCCGTACTCCATTGCAACGGCGCGAACAAAGGATTCCTGTACCCCTCCCAACTGGGAAAATATCCCCGGATCCCAAAAGACACAGTTCCAAATACGATTGATTAAAAAAAAGCACAGAAATCGAACACGGAATTGATTTATTTTTTAATAATATCGCAACAATAATTTTTTTCACGAAATTATAAAGGCCACAACGTACGCGGGTCTTTTGTTAGAACGCGTTCGATATTCGAATTTAAAAATCCAGTGTTTCGTTTTTTTAATGTTGAAGTCGTATTTTTTTTTATTTGAACCGAATGCTTTTTGGTTTATGTGTTTTTTTGGTATTATTTAGGGATTTTCTTATTATTTTTTGTATGGAAAACACGTGAGCACCTCAGCGGTCGGGGAAACGCGAACGACTGAAGCCTCTGCGGACTTCAGAAGGCTCCGTGCATTGATTGGGCGTAGCTGAGCGTCTATAGCCCTCTCCCTCTTACCCCCATATCTTCTATCCCGCTCGCACTCGCCGCGTGTACCTACCAAAGAGAAATTTGGCTTTGCAAAAACGCCAGCGATGCTCAAACGTGGTTGAAATTAAATTACGTGTATTTTACTCGTATTTTGTTAAATCAATCAGATTTTCAGTATTCGGCTGCATCGGTTCTGGGTTCGAACCCAGTCACTGGCAGATTTTGTAATGAGTTCACTGTCAGAAACTGAAAGTAATATTATAATATTGCTGCAAGACAGATGATGATGTAAGGGCCTGGCCCTGTAGCATGACCGTGTAGACATAAGTTTTGTCTCTTTCAACTGTCAGATTTGTCAAGAAAATGACGTCACACCAAGCCATGTTCAGTACAAAAAGCTCAAAGTGACGTCATTTTCTTGACAAATCTGACAGTTGAAAGAGACAACACTTATGTCTACACGCTCATGCTGGGAGCGCTGGTCTGGGTGTAACTGGGATCGTCCCTAGTCCTTTGTATGGTACCCATAGTAGAAGTGGATGGATTCCTCATTTTAACCCATTAAAATGCCATCATTAATTTCGTAACATATGTGAACACTTCTGGGTCTCGTGGAATGTAACAGTTCAATAATTAATTCTTTTTATTCCGTCAGCGTACGTTTTACAAACTTATTTCAACGAACTGCCGCCATATTGGCGCGTCCTCACCCGCTTTTATTACCAAATTAATTAGAAGTCAGATTACCTACTAATAAACTTAAATCATTGTTTACAACGCCAAATTAATATGTTAATGAACTAAATTATTAATTATGAATTATAGATATAATAATGTATGGGTAAATCACTAAAATATCATTGGGAGTAGTTATTATGCGTCATAACCGAGGGCGCCTAAGTGTTTCTTGATAACACAAAGGAGTCGCTCGCTGAGAACTGGGGAGGAAGTCTGTAAACACTATCGTTGTGGTTATGCTATGACTTCATATTTTAAGGCACGAAAACAACATGTTTTATCAATGGTAGATAAAATACTACCGATGGAGACATTACACATTGTCTCCCTGAAGCCATTGGACTAGTTATATTCTAGCTACCATTGATAAAAGATGTTGTTTTCATGCCTTAAAATATGAAGTCATAGCAAAACCACAACGATAGTGGTTACAGATTTCCCCCCCAGGTTGGTGAAACGGAATCTGTTTCATAGGCGTCCTGTTACACTAGATAATTCCTAATTAAGTGATGCTTTGCTTATGGTTAATGAAAACAAGCTTATGAACTTATAAGGCCGCGCTCTGCAATCGTTTTCAATATATCGTGGGGTGAATGGCTAATTTACTTAAGCGACCCTTTAAGCGATATTGACTTATATACGTAGTTGGAATCAGCTACTTGTTCTGCGTCGAATGAGTATAATCATATGTAAGGGAAAAAAATCGCTTGAGTGGAGGTGAATGAGGAGGTGAAGAAAAAACCTCACTGTTCAATTTTTTTTTTTAATGTGTTTTTGTAAGCAGTGGTAGCAGAGTGGTCGAACACACGCTTTGCAATCGAAGTGCGCAGGTTCAAACCCCGGCTCGCACCTCTGGGTTCCATGTGCGAATCTCATTTTCATCCGAGATTATCACTTGCTAAGAAACGGTGAAAGAAAACATCGTGAGGAAACCTGCACGTCTGAGGGAGCTTGACTAGTTCTCGATAGATCTGTGAAGTCTGCCAACCCGCACCTGGCCAGCGTGGTGGACTATGGCCTGAATCCCCCTCGCATTGAGGGGAGGCCCGTGCCCAGCAGTGGGACGTTAAAAGGGCTGTAGTAGTTGTAGTAGTATTTTTTTAGTCTGTGTGCAATTTTTTTTAAATGTATTAAAACAAATAAGTAAAACCTTATCAAAAACACAACTTTTCTTATATAAATTTTCATTTCAAATAGAGAGTTTCGAACAAAACCACACTTTAGACTCTTAAAAAATCAGACTCAGTATATTTTACTGTTTCCTAAAATAATTGAAATAGTGGAAAAGTGAGGTTTTGTTCTTTACCTCCTCAAATAGCCTTTGACCCCACGATACATAAACATAAAGATTGAATTTCGTTGTCAAAGGCCACGCAAACCACACGTCAAAATTCGTTCCCACTGTCATTTTGTAAAAAACCGGCCAAGTGCGAGTTGGACTCACGCACGAAGGGTTCCGTACCATTATCTATAAAAACGGCAAAAAAAATCACGTTTATTGTATGGGAGCCCCCTGAAATATTTATTTTATTCTGTTTTTTAGTATTTGTTGTTATAGCGGCAACAGAAATACATCATCTGTGAAAATTTCAAGTCTCTAGCTATCACGGTTCATGAGATACAGCCTGGTGACAGACGGACGGACGGACAGCGAAGTCTCAGTAATAGGGTTCCCGTTTTACCCTTTGGGTACGGAACCCTAAAAATGAACTTTTTGTAGGATTCGCCATATTTATCACTATCATAATCCATTTTTATTAATACAAGCTAAAGCTTCCGGACATACATACATTGCAAGTTAATATAAATAAATAAATATTAACTTGCAATGTATGTCCGGGTGGAATCTTGCAACTGAATTTTAAATCAGTCATTTTGACCGATTGAGCTGATATTTGGTATACACGCTTATTTTGGATGACAATGCATGCTTAGCTATGTGACATCATTCTAATTCCAATATGGCGGATCATCCAAGATGGCGGAATACTTATTTTTTCTGCACTACCACAGTATGGGTATCAAATGAAAGGGCTTGCTGAGGAGAACACGAAAACTAAGTGGAACTAAATTAAAGCTTGTTTTAAAAAAGTATTTTTATCATTATAATTTATAATGTGTAGGTATTCATTGAATTTGTCCTTGCTATGATTACTCGACATTGCCATAAATACCGCTAATTGCAGGTGCAGCCATTCCTCATCTTATTCCATTAAAATATCATCATTTCGCAAAAAAACAGACGAATAACTTTTTCTATAAGTCTACAGGTAATTCGTTGGCAAAAAAATCTGGCTTTCATTAATTTAAGATACTTTGACATCCACTGTCTTGTATAACCATTGCAGTATAGTTACAACAGGGTAGTACCGCGCTCACTCTGACGCATTGCTGGACCGATTTTGATGAAATTCATCACTGACATCCTTCAAATAAACATTTCAATACGATTTTCAATGATATTGAAAAGCATAGCTATACCCAAATGTGTCAAAAAGACATTGGAAAAAAATTGGGCCGAAATTGGTCTCATTGATGCCACTGCTGTCTACGTACGTAAACGTCAAAGTCACACACAAAATTGAACTGTCACATGATAGATTCTAATATAACAATGTCTTAATCGAATTTATTGATAACCTCTTAAGTAGCCAATATAGTACCTCCGGTGAAGCTGTAAAGGCCAACTCACGGCCAACAGCGTAGTCAATTAAAAAAAAACCGGCCAAGTGCGAGTCGGACTCGCGCACGAAGGGTTCCGAACCGTTAGATATAAAAACGAGCAAAAAATCACGTTTGCTGTATGGGAGCCCCCTTAAATTTTTATTTTATTCTGTTTTTTAGTATTTGTTGTTATAGCGGCAACAGAAATACATAATCTGTGAAAATTTCAACTGTCTAACTATCACGGTTCATGAGATACAGCCTAGTGACAGACGGACGGACGGACGGACAGCGAAGTCTCAGTAATAGGGTTCCCGTTTTACCCTTTGGGTACGGAACCCTAAAAAAGTTGCCAACATAGTATTAGTAGCAATGGGGCGATATTATGAACAGTTCAGAAATATACCGCTGCTGGGAATCGAAGTCGCAACAACCCGAACGACCTACGCCCTGACTACTAAACCAAGCCACGGCAATAATATCCTACCAGTATTGCAACTCGGCCGTGTCCTTGAAAAAGATACCTACAGTCGCGCGGTACGTAAACACTCGATAGGGCTGCCCGCCTACAGTATTTTGATTTCATCTATCTAAGTACTTGAATTTCTTTCTAGTATTGGATTGTATATTGAATATATTTATTATTTAAAAAAATGAAATTCGTTGTGAATGAAATAGGAAGTGTTCAATAAAATTACGTATTGTGTTTTTTTTATTAGTAGATTTAATAAATAATACCACCCTTATAAATTTGAGACTGAAAAATGTTTTCGCCTCGACTGAGACGTACGATAAACTTGTTCAATTAAATAGCATAAAAATACCGCATTTGGAATAAAAGTTTCATTAATAATACTTATACCAATGTACAATACAATATAATTGTACTTATTTGAGAATGAAATATTCATAAATCGTACGCTTACTGCTCACACCGTGCGTTCGTCACTGCGGCACAGTCGCGACTGATTGCGTACTGATTGCATGCTGAGATCGGGGCGCGTATAAAGCTGAAAACAAACTATCGGACGCGGCTGACAGCCGCGACTTTTATGGTATCTAGATAGTGGACACTGGGGTGTGCAAACTATCGGACGTAAGTCGTGGACGTAACCTTGAGCGTTCGGACGTCCGACAGAAGTCTGGCGCGCTGGATGTTTTCGTCTGTGCACACTTCTCAGTCGCGGCTGTCAGCCACGTCCTATAGTTTCTTTCCAGCTTAACTCGCGTTCCGACCGTTTGTATGAAGATAGAATACTGGTAAGATATTTTGACCGTGACCAAGCTGTTCTCATTCCAGTACAATGAAACAAAAGTGGATAGTGCGCTAATGTATGAATTATTCGGACACTTCGCATCTTATCCAAAGGAATTTGTTTTCATTTTCCAAGTAACTGAGTCTTGAATATATACATCATCACGCCTGTATTCCCCGAAGGGGTAGGCAGAGGTGCACTGCAGTGCGCACACACTTCGCCGATGCATTTTTGGTCCCAATGTAATAGGGGGCGGGCCTATTGTCATTACCACATTCCCCCTCAATACGAGGGAGATTTTTGGGCTATAGTCCACCACGCTGGCCCAGTGCGGGTTGGTGAACTTCACACGCCATTCTATAGACGTGCAGGTTTCCTCACGATGTTTTCCTTCACCGTTTCAAAGCAAGCGGTAATCTCGGATGAAAATTAGATTCGCACATAAACCCAGAGGTGCGAGCCGGGGTTTGAACTTGCACACTTTGATTTGCAAGGCGTGCGTTCGACCACTCGGCTACCACTGCTCCTGAATATATCTGGGTCCCAATTCCTTTAAAATTATGGTTGTGTAATAGCTATGACTTCATTTTTAAGGTGCCGTATCTAAAAAAGGAAAAAAGTACTAGTGTGAGCTGGACTCGCGCACCGAGGCTTCCGTACATAAACTGTGAAAGCACCGAGCATTACTCTAACGAAAAGATAAACTGGATAGAGAGACAAACTTAACTTTGCCGTTGGTATACTGGTGTTCCTATACAAAGTAACTACAAAATAAGTTTGTAATCGCAAAAAAACATTTTCTAACAATAAATTTACAGTTTTCGGATTTTTTCCTTTCCTTGTGCTTTATGACCTTGCTTCTTGCCAAATTTCATGATTCTAGGTCAACGGGAAGTACCCTATAGGTTTTTTGATTCCCTGAAAAATATACTGAAAATGCAACATAAGCCGCCGTATCTTTTGATTACGTTGATCTAAAAGTTTGATTTTTGTGGTCTGATTTACCTCGTATAAAATAATGAAAATTTTTAAAACTTTACTATCCGTTATCCGGCCGGATACTGAATTACTATCCGGTATCCGGCCGGCTACCGGATAGTTACCGGATATCCGTTTCATCTCTACTACAGAGTACTATTTTTAAAGTCAAGTTGATTCGCTGACTTCAATGGGGGTATGGATCAGTAAGTTTACTAAGCCACCTAATTCAGGGGGTAGGCACACATATAAGCATAATACGTAGGGTCGGAATATACAATACTCATAAATAAAGGTAATAATAAGGACCCCTTGATCCTTGCGTGTACAGACAGCAAAATAAACACATAATATTATTAAAAAAGAAAAATACGATGGTTTTTATGAGTGCAGGCCGCTCGGCTCACTGAAACGGGTCAATGCTGGTTCGATTATCCCCAGCGGCAAATTTCCGAAATGGCCTATACGGAGTCTTCTCGTACCTGCGTGTAACTGGGATATTGCCCCCAGTACATATTACAAACTTTGCTTAGTATGGGATCATCTTCTTCTTCTTCTTCTTCTTCTTGCGGGCTTTTTCCACAAATCGACTTCCATTGCGCCTGTTTTGTGTGACGGAGGGTGAGCTGATTACTCCAGCCATCCTAGTTCTGCCAGGAAGTTCCCCAGCTTCTTGACGTCGCCAAAGACTTCCTGGAGGCTACCCGGTGAGCCCAGGTAGCGTGCCCGGTAGGTGGCTACCCCGTTGCATTCCAGCAAGACGTGGGCGGCTGTTTCTTCAGCCTCCATGCATGCTCTGCATAGAGGGCTGTCCGTGATACCTAAATTGAAAAGGTGTTTATTAAAGTTGCCGTGACCAGTCAGAGCACTTGTTATTATGCGTAAACGAGGTCTACTTAGCTGTAATAGGGCCTTTGTCAGTCGGCGGTTGATCCTGCTTAGGACGAGCTTGGTTTGCCTGCAGTCCGTCAGGCCGTTCCAGTGCTCCGCATGTAATTTCGCAGTGCGTTGTTGCATTTGTCTTTTAGACCAGCTGTTAGGGAGTGGTATGATTGGCTCTGGGCCTATCGGGCCAAGTTCTGACCCTCTTCTTGCTAGTTCGTCGGCTGCGTCGTTGCCGCGTGCTCCGCTGTGCCCTTATATCCATTGAAGGGTGATTTGGTTTGCCTGGTTACCTACCTGGGATCATACGATGAGTATGTTTTCTAAGGCAATATATATAAATCTATGTATAAATTTGTACGCTCGTGTCCGTGGTGAGCCCCCTTGCCGATGGTAGTGTGCTGGGATAGGAAAAACCATTTCTTCCGCAATAAATGTATTTAAAAATACATTGAGTTTTAAACAGAATGTGCCGTCGTTGATGGCAAGCAAGCAAGAGCCAGTATCAAAGAGTATAGTAATACATAGTGACAATGACATTTGCTGTTGTCTATGATAGCGTAGCCTGTGTCTATGGTAGGCTGCCATCCATAGACCGTGTACTGCAGTGGCGCCATCCAGTGACAAGTGGCTAACTTAGGCCCTTAATTTTGATCACTAGATGGCGCCGTAACAAAATTCATATTTTACTAAATGTATACAAAAGTATATAAGATACCAGTAACAAAAATACATTTTTTTTTAATTGTCTGTCTTTCTGTTTCGGCTAATCTCGCAACAGGCTGAACCTATTTGGACGGAACTTTCACTGGTAGATAGCTGATGTTACAAGGAGCAACTTAGGCTACTTTCATTTAAGAAAAAATAACTAGGGTTCCGCGGTAAAAATATGATAACCATTTTTCCGGGTAATCTCCCTAAAGTCCACGCGGGTGAAGTCGCGGGTACAGCTTGTTTATTTATAAAACTATTCTTACTACTTTAGTATTATATGTAACTAAACAAATACATCATCACGCGTGTATTCCCCGAAGGGGTAGGCAGGGGTGCACTGCAGTGCGTCCACACTTCGCCGATGTATTTTGGTCCCACTGTAATAGGGGGCGAGCCTATTGCCATTATACCGGGCACATTCCCCCTCAATAAGAAGGAGATTTGGGCTATAGTCCACCACGCTGGCCCAGTTATATCTAACTATTGTTCTATATTGATTAATGAACCCAAAATACAGCACATTCCTAGTTTGGGTTCCAAAGTAACTTGTTGTGTACCAAGGTGTTTTATTTTAATTGGTATTTTTCTGCCTACCCTCCTCACGAAACAGCGACTAGTTTGTATTTGAATTATTAAATACATTCCGATCTGCCTCTACCTACTCTATGTCTCGTACTCTATGCTTTACACTCTAGATATGCCTTGTACTCTAGAATCAGAATCAGAATCAGAATCAGAATATTTTTTATTCATATAAACCAATACAGGCACTTATGAATCGTCAATAAATAGTAAAAATAGTAGCTACCACCCATTCGGAATGCATTTCCTATGGAGAAGAATCGGCAAGAAACTCCATGGTTGCTTTTTCAATTAAGGATTTACATTTTGGTGTTTTTCTTAATTAACAATGATACAATATAAAGTTAATGAGGCTATACATTCTCAAAACACAATTAAATCACTACACAAACTACGTGTTGAACAAGATTTAAGGTAGGAAGGAGGAGGAAAACGGGACAAATAGCTAAAATCCCTTAAACTAGTTCCTGTGGAGCCGGACCAGCGCCTGACCAAGCGTGTTTATCCTCTAAATAATCACCTATTGTGTAGTATGCGTGCCTGCATAGTGTATGTCTAATGCCTCGTTCTCTATGCTCAAACATTTTGCTGCGCGTTCATGACGTCCCAATGTGTCCAGGGCATCATAGGATTAAATATCGAGTAGTAAAAGGCTTTTTGTCTTAAGTGACACTTGGGCAATATTGATATATTTGGAATCAGCTAATGTTTCTGCGTTGAATCAGTACGCTCTCCTGTAAAGTTAAAAAACCGGCCAAGTGCGAGTCGGACTCGCGCACGAAGGGTTCCGTACCATTACTTATAAAAAACCAAGGTATCAAAGTCGCTTTTCAAGTTACGAGTGTGTTTTCAGTTTGAGTTAAAAGCTTCTAATTTGTATATACACCAAAATTTTAGTCCCAATTTATGAAAATTATTTATGCACTCTATCAATGGTCAATTTAGAATTTGAAAAAGATAAAAATAAAAAAACACTTTTTAAAAATTTAGAACCCTAAAAACGAGCAAAAAATCATTTTTCTTGTATGGGAGCCCCCTTAAATATTTATTTTATTCTGTTTTTTAGTATTTGTTTTTATAGCGGCAACAGAAATAGATCATCTGTGAAAATTTCAACTCTCTAACTATAACGGTTCATGAGATACAGCCTGGTGACAGACGGACGAACGGACGGACGGACAGCGAAGTCTCAGTAATAGGGTTCCCGTTTTACCCTTTGGGTACGGAACCCTAAAAATGTCGCTTAAGTCAAATAGCGTTTCAACTCTCGATATGGTATAATAACCTAACATTGTTCATGAACATCAAAACAGAGAACGTAAAAAAAAATCGCCTAAATTTTTAATGTTATTATTTTTCGTCTGATAAATTACAAAAAATGTTTTACACAGAAGCTCCTTTGATGTCACCCATCACAAAGTATTTAACCTAAGGCTGTTTAGCCTACAAATTCAGCTTCTCATCATCACGCTTTGTACCCACAGGAGGTAGACACAGGTACACAAATTGAAAACAATTATTTTATTCTGTTATCTGCTTGTATTTTCGCTCTAGTGCCCTTAGACGAGATGACGTTTAGCCAATACTACAAATTCAGCATCTCATCATCACGCTTTGTACCCACAGGGGGTAAATAGAGGTCTACAATTTGCAGGTACAATTATTTTATTCTGTTACGTACTCGTATTTTCGCTCCAGTGCCCTTAGACGAGATGACGTTTAGCCAATACTACAAATTCAGCATCTCATCATCACGCTTTGTACCCACATTGGGTAGATAGAGGTCTACAATTTGCAGGTACAATTATTTTATTCTGTTACGTACTCGTATTTTCGCTCCAGTGCCTTTAGACGAGATGACGTTTAGCCAATACTACAAATCCAGTTTCTCATCATCACGCTTTGTACCCACAGGGGGTAGATAGAGGTATAAAAATTTCTGATATAATTAGTTTATTCGGTTACTAGCGGCCCGTCCCGGGTTCGCGCGGGTTTAAAATATATTCTTCGTTATCACTGATAATGTAGTTTTCTAACGGCGACAGAATTTTTGAAATCGGTCCAGTAGTTTTTGAACGTAGTTCCTTATGGCGCGTTGCGAAAGGGGGCTAGACGGAAAGAATTAAGACTAAAAGTGTCGACCGACACTTTTGTAAATGTGTGTGTGAGAGTAAAAGTTGTAACGACACTTTTGTAAATGTGTGTGTGAGAGTAAAAGTTGTAACGACACTTTTGTAAATGTGTGTGTGAGAGTAAAAGTTGTAACGACACTTTTGTAAATGTGTGTGTGAGAGTAAAAGTTGTAACGACACTTTTGTGAATGTGTGTGTGATTTCGATTTTGGTTTCGATATACAGGGTGTATCAGAAGTCCGAAATAATACTTTGGGTACATATACGGTAGCTCATATGTGGATGCTTAGTCAAGACAGTTTATACCTATCTATCATAGTTTCTGAGTTAAAGACCTTTGAATATTTCTCACAAGTATCGTGTTCTGGCCCTTGGGTACATTTTTGAAACTATCAAGCAGTGTAAACTACATTTACGAAGGGCAGCTACCAATATTCACAAAACAGATCATGAAAATTTAACATAGGTCTCGAGATATTACGAGTTCTAGAAATTGGCGACGAAAAAAAAGGGGGAAAAACATGGTCGAATTTCAATCAAATTTTTATACCATTCGGTTGTATACCCGATACTGATGCAAACGTCAAAGTATTATTTCGGACTTCTGAAACACCCTGTATATATGTGTGTGTGTGTGTACATTTTTTTTGCTTTTTTATTTCAAAAGGAACTTCGTTCCATCCGGGTGTCCCTTGACACCTCTCAAGCTTTTTAAGTTAATTCGTTACATACAAAAATACAAATCTTTCATCTTTATAATATGAGTATACAGGGTGTTTCAGAAGACCGAAATAATACTTTGACGTTTGCAACAGTATCGGGTATACAACTGAAAGGTAAAAAAATTTAATCGAAATTTGACCATGTTTTTCCAACTTTTTTTTGTAGTAAATTTCTTTAACTCGTAATATCTCTAGTCCTATGTAAAATTTGCATGTTCTGTTTTGTGAATATTGGTAGCCGGCCCTCATGAGTGTAGTTTACACTGCTGAATAGGGTTATGGATGTACCCAAAGGCCAGAACACGATACCCGTGACAAATATTCAAAGGTTTATAACTCAGAAACTATGATTGTTACGTATAATCTGTCTTCACTAAGCATCCACATATGAGCTACTGTATATGTACCCAAAGTATTATTTCGGACTTCTGATACACCCTGTAGATAGAGTATAGATTAACTAGTATTTTCGCATCAGTGCCTTTAGACGAGATGACTATCCGATAGAGTCTGTTATCTTGGCCTGCCCCCTTAACATGACCGTGTAGACATTTTTGTCTCTTTCAACTGTCAGATTTGTCGAGAAAATGACGTCATATTGATCTTTTTGTACTGACACCGGTGTGACGTCATTTTCTCCACCAATCAGACAGTAAGGGTGCTGGTGGTTAGGGCGTCGTAACGGCTTCGATTCCCGCTAGTGGAAAATATCTAAATTGGCCTTCCAGAATTTTCCCCAGTCTGGGTGTAACTGGGATCGCCCCCAGTCCATTGTACGGTACCCATAGTACAAGCGTTGCTTAGTTTGGGATCATACGATGAGTATGTGTTGTCTGGCGATATTTGTTTATACAAATCAAAGTACCAAGGGACCATACCTGTCGAAGAGGTTGATAGCGTTGATGTGTAACTGGGATCGTCCCCAGTCCATTGTACGGTACCCATAGTACAAGCGTTGCTTAGTTTGGGATTTGGCAATATTTACAATATATATTTATTTACTGTTCATAAAATTACAAACTTCATTCTCAATAATGATTACCACTTGCCACCTGCATGTCTTTACAAAGGCTTGTGAAGTTCACCAACCCGCACTGGGTCAGCCAAAATCTCCCTCGTATTGATGGGGAATGTACCTGGTATAATGGCAATAGGCTTGCCCTCTATTACATTACAAAAATACATCGGCGAAGTGTACACTACATTGCACCTCTGCCTACCCCTTCGGAGAATATAAGCATGATGTATGTATGCTTATTATTTTTAACCCCAATTTTGAACTTTATCCCGATGCATTTAACGTTAATAGAATAATTAAAAGTTCTCGGTTCCGTCTCCCATAGTCTTACCGCCGAACTTTCCCCGACTAGCAATACATTTGGGAAATCAAGGTGTGTTTACACTGGCGGAGTTTGCACATGCGTACAACGCGTACACGCCTTTATACGAGTGGCCTAAGTCATAAGACGCGGTCTTTAGGGTTCTGTATTTCAAGAAGAAATAAAAAACCGCCAAAAAATCACGTCTGTTGTATGGGAGGACTCCTATAGTATATGACGAAGTAGGAACGTCTGTAGTGTTTTAAAGAGTGTGACGTCAGCATCGCTGACGTCACCATTGTTGGATTCCTGATGATGACTCATGTTTGGGTCTTTGAAAGGCAATATCACAAATATCTGAAATATCACAATCAGCTTATAGTCGACAGGCAGCGTAACGACGTCCCAAGGAGGTCCGTACTGCACGACAGCTCGAGCACGAATGCCCTAACGCTTATTTTTTTTTTAATGGACTACGCTGTTGGCCGTGAGTTGGCCTTAACAGCTTCGCCGGAGGAGTGGCGAGTGCAGAGTGCGACTCCAGCCAAAGCCTTAAGGGTGGAAGAGGAGGGCAACTAGCTCAAGGGCGCCACATGGGGCACGACCTCGGCTTGGGCAGTTACCGTGAGGGGAGAGTGCCCGACAGTGCGGCCGTATTTATAGGGCTCGGCGCACGTGCACGTGTTCTGAAGTTTTTAGGTTGTGTTGGAATTACCATAAGTAAAATAATGGCATGCTGTTTAACGTTAATTTCACATCCTAACAAACTCAAATTAATCGTTTGACGATTTTAGAATAATCAAATAATCAAACTTAATTATTCTTGTGTTTATAACAGGCCAATTGTTGTATTTACGCCGACATATATTAATTTTATTTTAAATATTTATTTTTAAAGTAATAAAAAGTAATAAAATTCAATATTCTGTAAATACTTCAAGCGTCTACCTGTTGCCGTTATCACGAGCAAAAACGAGCAAAAAAAAAAACTTGTCAATTTGCAAGTGTCCCCAGGCCTAGCATACCCATGGCCTGCAAATGAATAAAATTGGAGTTTCTGATTGAAATATCAAAATAACACCTTTTTACCAAATGCATATGGCTGCAGATAACTTTCAACTCGCAGATAGCTGATGTTACAAGGAGTAACTTCAAATAGCCTATATTGCTGTATGTATTAACTTAATTAACAGTAAGTAACTATACTAGGTACTTATATCTAATAAAAATTAAATTTTAAATTGCAGGTAGTTGATCCACTACAGCTTGTCCTCCACGGACATAGGCCTCCTCTAATAATCTCCACTCCTCTCTATCCTTAGCTTTGCGCAGCCACATGGGGCCAGCCGCTCTGCTAAGGTCGTCCTCCCATCGTTTTGCTTGCCTTCCCGTTTTTCTTTTGTTTTCGCGTGGTAGCCATTCTGTTACTTTTCTGGTCCGTTTGACCCTGTTTTCTCTCATGATGTGTCCCACCCACTTCCATTTAAGTATTTTGCTGGAAGTAACTGCGTTTCTGAACTTGGTCTTACTTTTGATAATTTGATGTTACAAGATAGCTGATGTTACAAGGAGTAACTTAGGCTACTTTAATTTCGCAAAAACAAATAAGGGTTTTTTTAATTCTGCGCGTACAGCTAGCACTATAAGAATTAAAATAAATCACAAAACCGGCCAAGTGCGAGTCGGACTCGCGCACGAAGGGTTCCGTACCATTATGTATAAAAACGAGTAAAAAAATCACGTTTGTTGTATTGGAGCCCCCTTAAATATTTATTTTATTCTGTTTTTTAGTATTTGTTGTTATAGCGGCAACAGAAATACATCATCTGTAAAAATTTCAACTCTCTAACTATCACGGTTCATGAGATACAGCCTGGTGACAGACGGACGGACGGACGGACGGACAGATGGACGGACGGATGGACGGATGGACGGATGGACGGATGGATGGACGGGTGGACGGATGGACGAATGGATGGATGGACGGATGGACGGACAGACAGCGAAGTCTTAGTAATAGGGTTCCCGTTTTACCCTTTGGGTACGGAACCCTAAAAATTAACTTGTCAATTTAGAAAATAACTGATTTGACTTTGTCGCAACTTTAGGCGACTCCTAGCGTCTCCTATGACATAGACCAAACACGAAACTTACACTATGGTCGCTACTCGCGGCTGCTTGTACAAAATTCATGACTAACTTACGATTTACTGACTAGTTGAAGGTTGTGGAGGGGAGTAGGATTAATCAGACATCTCCCACCACTAAGAACTGGGGCTTTACCAGTTACCACTACCTCTTGAAGAATAGTTGTTTCAATATTAACTGTTCAATATAAGCAGGGGTAGCCTCGCGGGCAAGAACGCCCGCCTTGAACGTAAGGGGTGCAAGTACAAATCCCGGGCCCGCACCTCTGAGATAATTTTCATGTGCGAATGTAATTTTCAACAATGATTACCACTTGCTGAACGGTGAAGGAAAACATCGTGAGGAAACCTGCACGTCTATAGAAAGGCGTGTGACGTTCACCAACCCACACTGGGCCAGCGTGGTGGACTATGACCCAAATCTCACTCGTATTGAGAAGTGTGCCCAGTATAATGGCAATAGGCTCGCCCCCTATTACATTGGGACCAAAGTACACCGGCGAAGTGTGGGCGCACTACAGTGCACCTCTGCCTACCCCCTCGGGGAATACAGGCGTGATGATGTTATTGTATTTTTCAGGAGTGTTTCAGACATATTTCAGTATCATGAAAATCATAAAATGTTTATGTTTAACTAGCTGTGCCCGCGACTTCGCCCGCGTGGACTTTAGGGAGATTACCCGGAAATATGGGTATTATGTTTTTCCCGCGGAACCCTAATGCTTTTTCTAAAATTAAAGTAGCCTAAGTTACGCCTTGGAACATCAGCTATCTGTCAGTGAAAGTCCCATTGAAATCGGTTCAGCCGTTTAGAAGTTTACCTCAAACAAACAGACAGACAGACAAAAAATTTTAAAATTGCGTTTTCGTTATAGGTATCGTATATACTTTCATACGCATTTAGTAAAAAAGTGTTATTTTGATATTACAAACAGACACTCCAATTTTATTTATTTGTAATAGATGTAATAGATATAGATTAATAATGTTAAGAACTCTGTACACTGCGGCAAAAGAACGAGGGACATATTTTTTACTTTAAAGGAGCTAATTTCAAATATCTATCCTAATACCATTATACTAAGAATACCTAATACTTATATATATCTATACTAACTAAACTAATATTATAAAGAGGGAAGATTTGTATTTTTGTATGTAACGAATTAATTTAAAAACGAATGGACCGATTTCATAAATTCGTTTACCGTTATAAAGCTATATTATCACTGAGTAACACAGGCTATATAATAAACCGTGCGAAGCCGGGACGGGCTACTAGTATAGGTATATAAAGTGGCTTTTAGACTACGCTATAATATATAGCACAACAATATCGCGCACCATACAAAGCTATATATAGTACAGTACAGTGTGAACGTGTCCATAACAATGTATGGTGCGCGATATTGTTGTGCTATGAGCTTTATACTATATGCTATTTTTAGCATCAGAAGTGGATTTTTATTAAACACACAAAATAACAAAGAAATGAAATAAGCAGTAATTGTAAACAAAACAGAACAAAATTCAAATTCAAAAGATAACGGCTTTTCTTGTTGACAACAAATTTACAAGCTCTTTGTGCAATTTAAGGTTATGTGGGCTTATGAGTCTTTTATCCCACTTCTGATTTTAGCATCAGAAGTGGATTTTTATTAAGAAATACAAAATTAACAAGAACTCCGTTTATTTAGAATTTTATTAATCAAAATTAAGTCAAAATATGAACTATACAAGTGCTTTCAACACAAAATTATTACAAAATCAAATACTGCAAACTTCAATAATTAAATAACAAACTGGAAATAAAAATGAAAATAAAAATGGCTTACATGACCTTAATAACGACCAACATTGATTATCACGAGACGTCCGTACAGTACGAGCACTGACGAGCGACTGGCGCGATACTTTTTTTTTTTTTTTATTGGACTACGCTGTTGCCCGTGAGTTGGCCTTTACAGCTTCACCGGAGGAGTCTGGCGCGATACTTCCAAGTACCCTCATTATATACCCTATCGCTGGATGGCTGATGACGATGCATGGAAATTCTTTACACTATTATATTATAGCGTAGTCTGAAACCCGCATAAGTCAATACCGCTCAAAAGTGCTTATGTCGAATAGCATTTCACTCTTCGATACGTATATTTACACAGAGTAGGTTTCGGTCTTGGTAAAAATTCTGTCGCACGACTTCTCACGCCCCAATGTGAGTGAGCCTTCAGACAGAAAGATAGCAATTCTATTTTTTTTCGATCCCGCTTACCTGTTTAAAAAAAAAACGCCGCCACAGATAATAATACGAGGTTTATTTTTATTCAGCCGTTTTGCACGAGTACGCTTTGTTTCGAACTCGTTTTATTATTTATAATGTATTCTTTTCCTTTTTAAGCTGTGGCAACATTCTGGTTATTGCTTTTTTTAGGGATCTGCTTGGCAATTTTGGCAAAATCGACATAATTTCTAATTCGACATTTACGTCGAAACACAACGAAAAAATACGACCAATTTTAAAATTACAAGCTTTATATTAACTTGCAATGTATGTCCGGGTGGAATCTTGCAACTGAATTTTCTTTAATCGATTGAGCTGAAGTTTGGTATACACGCTTTTTTTGGATGACAATGCATGCTTAACTATGTGACTTCATTCTAATTCCAATATGGCGGTGCATCCAAGATGGCGGAATAGTTATTTTTTCTGCACTACCACAGTATGGGTATCAAATGAAAGGGCTTGCTGAGGAGAACACGAAAACTATGGGCAATTAAAAGCTTGTTTATAAAAAGGTTATTTACGTTTCGATTTGATATATCTCTAATAGAGATGGATGACTATCAAACGAAAATCTTGCTCCTGTTTGACGTTTTGTTTGGCTATTATGTCGAATTAGAAATGATGTGGCTTGTGCGAGAATTAGGTAAGTGTACTCGATTAGAAAATAAACCACAATGTAGTATTCCAAAGCTGTTTTAACGGAAAAAAAGTAACTTCAACTCCATCTCAATAACCACGACCACTCTGACAAGAGTGCCCGACTGAGAAGAATTTCTATTTATAATGTGTATTTATTGAATATTCTCTTGCTATTAATTACTTGACATTGGCTGAAATACCCGCTAACTGCAGATGGAGCTATTCCTCATCCTATTCCAATAATTTTCTTTCTCAAAATAAGAAGATGAACTTACCTTTCGCTGCCGCTCCGTTGGTAACCGCAGTGGGAGTCACAACAACAGGACCATTTGGTTTCTGTAACCAAAAAGAAACCTTAAAATGTAATACCCAAGATACATTTTCATCATGACGTCTGTATGCCTTCGCCGATGTATTTATTGTCCTAATGTAATATGGGGCGAGCCTATTGCCATTATACCGGGCACGTTCCCCCTCAATACGAGGGAGATTTGGGCCATAGTCCACCACGCTGGCCCAGTGCGGTGAACTTCACACGCCTTTCTATAGACATGGGTTTCCTCACGATGCTCGCCTTCACCGTAGACCAAGTGGTAATCATTGTTGAAAATGACATTCGCACATGAAAATTATGTCAGATGTGCGGGCTTGGGATTTGAACTTGCACCCCTTACGTTCAAGGCTGGCTTACCCACGAGGCAAAGGGATTTAAACAATCAGTATTATTGAAGTAAAATTGCCGTACAATAACTTCTTGCGTAGAAAAAATACAGCCAAAGTTAATATTATTATACTAATAGTTTGAATAAAACATTACATACGAAATCTTTTGGTTATTCCTTTAGAAAAATATATTTTTTCTAAACTGACTGACTGAATAACTGTTTCAGTATGGGTCAATGATATTCTATTAAACAGATATGTTACGAGCGCGCACTATTGAAGACTCGAATATATCCTAATTAGGACGGGTATTTTTTGATACCAACATGCGTATTGGTTGACAAATGAATGTTACACCACATAGGAACGCAAGTGACTATCTCTTTTTTTCTCGTTGGTTTTATCAAGCCATCTCTTTTGCATTTCTACGTGTTGTGAAATGTAAAATGAATGAAAAGTGTGTATGTGTGCTGCCGCTGTTACGCGGAACACTTTTTTCGGTTGTTTTGTGCGTGTATAACATATCTGTTTACAAGAATATCATTGGTATGGGTACACCAAGCCTGTACCCTTTATCATGTACAGTATATGTAATCGTTTAATGAACACATGATATTGATAACTTTTTTTTGGTCCCGCGAATTGAAACAATAAATTTTCTATGATTTGACAAGGCTGCGCATGGACAGTTAGGTCGCTTGTACCTTCTGCTGTGTTCATCTTTACATCAAATGGAGTTTAAAAGTTACTAGTTTTAAAGCTGTGTTGCGACGAATTTTAAGGACTTAAGAACTAATTTTATTGAAGATATTCGGTTAAATCAAGCTAGATAAACTATCTTTTAAAGGTACAAACCCCTGTTGAATAAATTATAATAAAAAATCATTTTTTTTTAATTCGTGTAGGCCAAAAAGCACTTACAAATAGTCAGATTCTACCACCGGTTCGGAATGCTGCTTCCACTGGGAAGAGCCCGTAAGAAACTCAATGGTTACTCTTTTCAAAATGATAATTGCGAGTAATACATTCTCAGGAGCAGCAATGCCTTGAGAGCAGACAGCACCTTTGCCACAATACTAGAGAAGAATTATACTCACGGCAGTCTAATATTAAATACAAATATAGTTTAGGAAGCTAGTACAGTAAGGTGCGTGCCAAAAGAAACTGTATTACTTCATAGAAAAAGCACATTTTACAATGAAATGCTATTGCTGACGCGAAATTTTACGCGTAGACGCGTAGCTTTCGCCACGAAAATTCGATCTTTATGTAGAGTTCATTTTGGTATTAGCAAAATATTCGATGCGCGAATCTTGGTATCCCTGTAGACACATGGTTTTAAACCCTAGCGCGCTTGATTAATTATTTGCTAATACCAAAATGAACTGTATAAACACGTGAATAAAGCACAGTTTGCTACAAAATGTCATCATTAGCGCGAGCGAATTTTGTCGTGTCTTTCCGTGGCTTTTATCACAAGAATTCAATCTATAAATACATTGATACAAAGTAGATTTTCAAATTCAATCTATAAATACATTGATACAAAGTAGATTTTCAAATTCAATCTATAAATACATTGATACAAAGTGTATACCAAATTTCAGCTCAATCAGATAAAGATAACTGATTTAAAATTGAGTTGCAAGATTCAACCCGGATATACATTGCAAGTTAATATAAAACTTGTAATAAAAACATTGCCATCTTTATCACTGTCATCATCCATTTTAATTTATAATGTGTATTTATTGAATTTGTCCTTGCTATAATTACTCGACATTGCCATAAATACCGCATATCGCAGGTGCAGGCATTCCTCATCTTATTCCATCAAAATTTCATCATTTCACTCATTTCGTAAAAAAATAAAATAAAATATAATAAAATTTATTTGGAACAAATTAACAGCGAAGTCAAAAACAATAATAAAAACGTTGACATTTGCGAAAGTTAAAAACTGTGTTGCATATCCCTAAAATGCGTAAATTGCTCCATATATGACAAAATTATCATAATAAATATTTAAAAAACTAATTTTTAAAAGAAAAATAAGAAGTAAAATATTGTAGTGAGAGCCAGGACAGGTGGTGGTAAGAGGATTTATCTAAAGGCAGTTAGTTCTTGGTTTACCTCGTCAAAATAATAATAACCTTGTTGCCTTGCAGGTGTGATTGTTTTCACTATATCACGTCATATCGCCATTACAAAACCCTTACAAACATATCAAATGATGTAAGGCTATTTGACCTGAGCGAATTTTTTTTACAAGCTTTACATCAACTTGCAATGTATGTCCGGGTGGAATCTTGCAACTGAATTTTAAATCAGTTATCTTTATCCGATTGAGCTGAAAGTTGGTATACACGCTTATTTTTGGATGACAATGCATGCTTAGCTATGTGACGTCATTCTAATTCTAATATGGCGGATCATCCAAGATGGCGGAATAGTTATTTTTTCTGCACTACCACAGTATGGGTATCAAATGAAAAGGCTTGCTGAGGAGAACATGAATATTATGGGCAATTGAATAAAAGCTTGTTTTTAAAAAGTTTTTTTTACCATTATTTTTTAACTGTTCAAGACGTTCGACGCAGAAAAAATCGCTGATTCCAAATATGTATCAAACGTCGACGAACCCCCCATCAGGCTCTATAGAAAGAGTGACATCAGCACTGATGTCACTCTTCACTTCAGTTGGGTCAATCATTGCAAACAATAAAACCAAAAAGAAAAATGTGAACAATACAATAATTAATTTATTATAAACCAACAGCAGTGGCAGCCTCGCGGGCAAGAACACCCGCCTTGAACGTAAGGGGTGCAAGCTCAAATCCCAGGCCCGCACCTCTGAGATAATTTTCATGTGCGAATGTCATTTTCAACAATGATTACCACTTGCTGAACGGCGAAGGTAAACATCGTGAGGAAACCTGCACGTCTATAGCTTTCTATAGCGTGTGAAGTTCACCAACCCGCACTGGGCCAGCGTGGTGGACTATGGCCCAAATCTTCCTCGTATTGAGGGGGAATGTGCCCGGTATAATGGCAATAGGCTCGCCCCCTATTACATTGGGACCCAAATACATCGGCGAAGTGTGGGCGCACTGCAGTGCACCTCTGCCTACCCCTTCGGGGAATACAGGCGTGATGATGATGATGATGTATTTATAAACCAACAGGTAATTCTAAATGATTTTTAAAATAGCTAACCGAAATCACAATTTATAACGATATTGTTGAAATAGAATAATAAGCTACTCACAATGTTCCGTCCTGCTTCTTCTACTTTTTTCGAGCAAATCGCATCTTTAAAAGTATAGAGACCCATTTTGAAATTTTAGGTTTTCGAGTATAAATCTTAAAGGGTCGTCCCTAACGACCATTTTTCAACTACATCATTTTTGAGTTAGGTCTCTATACTTTTAAAGTTGCGAAATGTGCACGCGGTGCTTTGTTCAAAAATATCATGGCGGCCGATCTCTACCTTTTCAAAGCACTCGAGTCAATACATGACTTACAATATTAAATAAACTGCGAATAATTAGTTTAACCCAACGATAATTCTCAATAAATCATGAAATGTTTTATCAAATAACAATACAATGACCATTTAAACTTAATTACAAATTAACTTTTATAAGCAATGTGTTTTTGACATTGTTCCTTGAACTCTGACCAACTTAACAGCTAAATGTTATAAATGAAACCCGATATTTTATGAAAACCCATTACCTACTTATTATTTATTAATGTTATTAATAATTAACAATATTTGTTATAAACAAATTATCCATAAATAGTTTGTCACAAATAAATCACATTATCAATAACAAATATCAATTACCTAACCATTTTATCGTTCTTAAAATCAAATACTTACTAATTGATGGGACCAAATACATCGGCAAGGTGTGGGTGCACTGCAGTGCACCTCTGCCTATCCACTTCAGGGAATACAGGCGTGATGATATATGAATGTATGATGATTTACCATATTAGTTTAATCGTATTTTAATTTAATTTTGAAATGTAAATATAGTGTAAACAACGAAGTTAACCGCGAACATACATAAAAAAAAAAACAACTACTACAGCCCTTTTAACGTCCCACTGCTGGGCACGGGCCTCCCCTCAATGCGAGGGTCATTCAGGCCTTAGTCCACCTCGCTGGCCCAGTGCGGGTTGGCAGACTTCACACATCTATCGAGAACTAGTCAAGTTCCCTCAGATGTGCAGGTTTCCTTTAAATAAAATTAATTATACCAGTAAAGCTTGTACTATGGGTGCTGTACAATAGACTGGGGGGCGATCCTAGTAACACCCAGAGTCTACACTGGGGCAAAAGGTAAAATTTTCTCAAAACCGTGTTATAATGGAGCCGAACTTGTTACGAAACTTACAAAGGCTTGTATCCTAATTAGGCGTCTTGTACCCTTCAGGGCATCGCCGACCTAAATACAAGATGGCTACTTTGTACCTTTAAACTCATGTCACTACTAGCTGTACCCGCGGCTCTCTTCATGGGGAATTTAGGAACCTTATTTGAGGAGGTCCGGAAAGCCGATAATTCCACTTTGTGCAAGTTTTTTTTTCTGTCAGTCGTAGTTATTTTTGTTTTTTATGAGATAGGGAAACGAGCAGACGTTTCACCTGATGGTAAGTGATCAACGCCGTCCATGGACACCTGCAACACCAGGGGCATCGCAAGTGCGTTGCCGGCCTTTAAGGAATGAGTAGGCTCGTTTCTCGAAGATACCTCTGTCGCATCGGTCCGGGAACACCGCTGCAGGAAGTTCATTCCACAATTTGGTGGTGCGAGGGAGAAAATTCCTGGTAAATCGCACTGTACTGGAACGCCATTCATCCAGATGGTGAGGATACTATACATCACTCAGACCACAGCAAATTTAGTTTTAAACGTATTAAATAAGGCTCTAAAGATGGGCAGGCGGGCCAAAACCCGACAAACACTTGAGTTTTCTGTAAAAATACAAAAAGTCGAATTATCGGTTTTTGTATTCATTTGCGTTTTCTGTAAAAAAAACATACGGGTCGAATTGAGAACCTCCTCCTTTTTGAAGTCAGTTAAAAATACGAAAAGTGGATTTATCGGTTTTTGTTCCGGACCTCCTGAAATATTTTCTAAAATGAAAAATTAACAAAAACCGACTTCAAAACCTAGGTGCACTAAAAAGCTACAAATAACCTTATAAGTCACTAGCGGCCCGTCCCGGCTTCGCGCGGGCTTATTTGTTTATTTTTATTTGTTTATTGAGGATATAATATGAGTCCCATTGTGAGCGACGACGTCTCGAATCCGTACGTCATCACTGGTAACACACACTGTTCGAAGACTTTCGTCTTCAGGCACTGAGGAATATCGGACGAGAAGTGGACGTTTGAAGTGGCAATAGGCCGGACACGCCCAGAGAACGGATGGCCGTTGGGCATCAAAGTCCTAGAGTGGCGACCACGAACAGGGAAGCGGAATGTGGGAAGACCCCCGACCAGGTGGACGGACGACCTCACCAGGGTCGCCGGGAATCGATGGGCGCATAAAGCCCAAGAACGTGATTTGTGGCGATCTATGGGGGAGGCCTATGTCCAGCAGTGGACGTCCCTGGCTGATAGATATGTTTTGAAGTCAGTTTTTGGTTTGATGGCAAACATCTTGAGGAAACCTGCACGTCTATAGAAAAACGTGTGAGGTTCAACAACCCACACTGGGTCAGTGTGGTGGATTATGGCCTAAATCTCTCTCGTATTGCAGGGAATATGCCCGTTATAATGGCAATAGGCTCGCCACCTATAACATTGCGACCAAAATTACATCGTGGACGGGGGATGCACTGCAGTACACCTCTGTCTTTCCCTTCGGGGAATATTAGCGTGATGAGGTATGATTATTAATTTAAAGAACACTCTTTTTACTGAAAATATCGCTTTGTAATATTTTATGAATAGGTTTGAAGATACAGCGGCATCTGTTGAAAGTTTTCCGAAACTCGAGCTTTCCCGCAAAATTCAGCGAAGGTACATTTTCAATGCGACTTAGTACATCTTTTTTGCATAGATGGCGTTGCTTGTCAAATTTAAAATGGCCTCCACGAATTTTCCGAGTTTTCGTAATAGTTATAGTACTTTGTTTTTCCCATAGATGGCGCTACTAGTAGAATATATATAATAATATATTTATCCATAATTATTTTTGTACTATCAGTAATATAAGTAATATAAGTAATCAGTAATTTTGTACTATATTCCTAAGAGCGAAAGGTGCAACGTAATGAACCCACAATGTGCAGATAACGAATAACACGTAATGGCAAATAAATTACTTTGAACAAGCGGCATGTCTATACGCTAAATCAGAACAACCCATCTTCATCAACTTTATCACTAGCTGTGCCCGCGACGCTGCTTGCGTGGAGTTTATCAAAAACCGGCCAAGTGCGAGTCGGACTCGCGCACGAAGGGTTCCGTACCATTATCTATAAAAAACGCCAAAAAAATCGCGTTTGTTGTATGGGAGCCCCTTTAAATAATTATTTTATTCTGCTTTTTAGTATTTGTTGTTATAGCGGCAACAGAAATACATCATCTGTGAAAATTTCAACTCTCTAACTATCACGGTTCATGAGGTACAGCCTGGTGACAGACGGACGGACGGACGGACGGACGGTCAGCGAAGTCTCAGCAATAGGGTTCCCGTTTTACCCTTTGGGTACGGAACCCTAAAAACGGTAGCGTAAGGGCGTAAGGTAAGCTTATAATATCAGCTATCTGCCAGTGAAACTTCCGTCAAAATCGGTCCAGCCTTTGCGAAGATTACCCGGAATAAATGAGTTGATATTTTCCCGCTAAACCCTGATTCGTTTTCTAACATACAACTAGCTTAAGCTACTACTTGTAACATCAGCTATCTGCCAGTAAAAGTCCCGTCTAAATAAGTTAAGCCGTATTAGTGAATACTCAAAAGAAACGGACAGACACAAATTACATTTTATTTTAACAAGCTTTATATTAACCTGCAATGTATGTCCGGGTGGAATCTTGCAACTGAATTTTAAATCAGTTATCTTTAACCGATTGAGCTGAAATTTGGTATACACGCTTATTGTGGATGACAATTCTAATTCCAATATGGCGGATCATCCAAGATAGCGGAATAGTTATTTATTCTGCACTACCACAGTATGGGTATCAAATGAAAGGGCTTGCTGAGGAGAACACGAAAACTAAGGGCAATTAAATAAAAGCTTGTTTTTAAAAAGTTCTTTTTACCATTAATTTTCAATTTAAGTATCGTATTTACTGTCATATGCATTTAGTCAAAAGCTGTTATTTTGATATTACAAAGATCACCACACCCGTTTTGTTCGCGGTATTACAACAAATACTTTTTAAACCGGTATCAGATGATTAGTTTCACGATGCTGGGTCTCCTGAGGCGCTTATCATTGAAGATGCTGCTACGCATGTTAGTGAAGCAGCGCAGGAGCCTCAGCCAACACGTCGTTATCCATTAAGAACGACAAGAAAACATATTAATTATAGAAGTTAGGTTTTTGGTCGTTGTTAAGTTTTGTTTTGGTTTTATTATTATTTGTCTGTTATTGTTTAAGTTATTTATTTAGTTACTAGCTGTGCCCGCGACTTCGCCCGCGTGGACTTTACGGAGATAACCCGGAAATATGGGTATTATGTTTTTCCCGCGGAACCCTAATGCTTTTTCTAAAATTAAAGTAGCCTAAGTTACGCCTTGGAACGTCAGCTATCTGTCAGTGAAAGTCCCATTGAAATCGGTTCAGCCGTTTAGAAGTTTACCTCAAACAAACAGACAGACAGACAAAAAAAATTAAAATTGCGTTTTCGTTATAGGTATCGTATATACTTTCATACGCATTTGGTAAAAAAGTGTTATTTTGATATTACAAACAGACACTCCAATTTTATTTATTTGTATGTATGTATGTATGTATTGTATGTATATTTGTTGTTGTTTATTTGTGTATTTATTGAATTTGTCCTTGCTATTAATTACTTGACACTGGCTGAAATACCCGCTAACCGCAGGTGGACCCATTCCTCAGCTTACTCTAATACGTTTCATTCCGCAAAGAAAAATACAAGATTAATAAAACATATTTTCCATGCTTACATCTATGGTCTTTGTTAAGCTTTTACAAAGGAATGTTTACAAAACGTTTAGAAAACAAAGGTACAATGTTACAATCAGTTTTAAATCGTGTTTAGTAGCGCTAACAGTGAACAAGAAACTTATCTTAAATAACAAATCAATATTTGTGTGTAAAACTAACAAAAGCAAATAATATACATAAAATAAATACGTAATCATCACGCCTGTATTCCTCAAAGGGGTCGGCAGAGGTGCACTGCGGTGCACCCGCGTTTCGCCCATGTATTTTGGTCCCAATGTAATAGGGGGCGAGACTGTTCCCACTCAATACGAGTGAAATGTGTGTCATAGTCCACCACGCTGGCCCAGTGCGGGTTGGTGAACTTCACACGCCTTTCTATAGAGCAGGTTTCCAGGCGATGTTCGCCCACACCATTTAGCAATATAGTTATTTTAAATATCAAACAAATGCACAGGTATGTAAATTTAAACTAAAAAATTAAAAATATATTAAAACTAATTAATTAAAAATAACTAAAGTGAATGGGTAAGTCAATTATTTAAAATATAAAACGTGCACGTCGGAGAGAACTTGACTAGATTTTTTTTATCCCGGCCCTAATTCGGCCCGGCCTGCGTGCTTACCTTTGATATGGTCGTCAGAGTCCTTAAAATTAGCGTGAGCCTAATGTTTGTGCAATGATTTCTTCCCAGTCCATTTAGACTAACTAGTTCTCGATAGATGTGCGAAGTCTGCCAACCCGTACCGGGCCCAGCGTGGTGGCCTTAATCCCCCTCGCATTGAGGAGAGGCCCGTGCCCAGCAGTGGAACGTTAAAAGGGCTATAAATAGTATAGTAGTACTTTTGTAACCCTCTGTATAGATATTGTTTTCTTATATTTACGCGAATACTATACATTGAAATTAAACTATTTTACGGATTTTATCGCGTTTATTTACTATTTTAATTCCTCTGTATAGATTTTTAAATGTAAGTATCAACAGAAAAATACATAATGAAAAATTAAAAACATGAAGAAATCCACATTAATATCGATATTACTACAAATATTCGTGACAACATCAAGCGGTGAAGAAAACAATACGGAATCTACCATATTTGTAAAATTCAACCACGCCGAAGCGAACTATGAACATGTGACGACGAAGAAACAACTGGAGACTACCACCACTACCACCACTGAGCCTACAACGGTTACAACAGCGGAATTTATAGTCGAGGATGGCCCCGAAACGATAGTGTTCGTGCCAAATGATAGATCAATACAGAATGAGGAGGTTCCTGATTCAAATCTGAGAATCAAAGATATTATGATGATGAGGACAGCGGGAGATGTTATGGACAAGAATTTCCATTTAGAGCCTGGTAAGGATACATTTTACAGAGCCTATTAGCAGTCCGAGTAAATATTTTGAATATATCGAGGGTTGAAAGGCAATTTGACTAAAGCGACACTTATGGGCGATATTGACTTCTATACATATTTGGAATCAGCTAATTATTCTGTGTCGAATGAATCGTCTCCTGTAAAGTCAACAAAATGTCGTTTAAGTCAAATAGCCTTGCAACCCTCAATATCAAAATACATCATCACACCTGTATTCACCGAAAGGGTTGACAGATGTGCACTGCAGTGCGCCCACACTTCGCCGAGATAATTTTGGTCCGAATAAAATAGGGGGCGAGCCTGTTGCCATTATCCCGGGCACATTTCCTCTCACTATGAGGGAGATTTGGGACATAGTCCACCACGTTGGCACAGTTGGTGAACTTCACACGCCTTTTTATAGACGTTTAGGTTTCTTCACGATGTATTTCCTTCACCGTTCAGCAAGTGGTAATCATGAATGAAAATGACATTCGCATTTAGTGTGTCCGGTATAAAGGCAATAGGCTTGCTTCCTATTACATTAGGGCCGAAATACATCGGCGTAGTGTGCACCTCTGCCTACCCCTTCGGGATTGATGATGTATTATGCTTTTGTATTAGCAGTGGTAGCCGAGTGGTCGAACGCACGCCTTGCAAATCAAAGTGTACAGGTTCAAACCCCGGCTCGCATCTCTGGGATTTATGTGCGAATCTCATTTTCATCCGAGATTATCGCTTGCTATGAAACGGTGAAGGAAAACATCGTGAGGAAACATGCACGTCTGAGGGAACTTGTCTAGTTCTCGATAGATGTGTGAAGTCTGCCAGGCAGTGGGCCAGCGTGGTGGACTATGGCCTGAATCGCATCGAGAGGAGGCCCGTGCCCAGCAGTGGGACGTTAAAAGGGCTGTAGTACTATGCTTTTGATTTCAGAAGCACCATCCGAAGACGTAATGTTTATATCTGGAAAAAATACCGAATTCGTTGAAGAGCCAATGAAAAAGAAAAAAAAGACGGAAGATGTCGCGCGCAGGAGTGCGAAAGATACGCAACGACCTGATAAAATTGTTAGCGATAAACTCAATTGTACAGATTTGGACTGTAATAATACTATACGGTCGTTGTGCGGCGGGAAAATGGAACATAACATGTGGAAATACAGGCTGTTTTTGAACGAATGCTATTTCAATAAAGTTAATTGTAACTTTAAATATGAAGTTAATAGTGAGTATGTACAGAGTGTGTATTTATTGAATTTGGTCTTGCTATTAATAACTGCAGTGGTAGCCGAGTGGTCGAACGCACGCCTTGCAAATCAAAGTGTGCAGGTTCAAACCCCGGCTCGCACCTCTGGGTTTATATGCGAATCTCATTTTCATCCGAGATTACCACTAGCTATGAAACGGTGAAGGAAAACATCGTGAGGAAACCTGTACGTCTATAGAAAGGCGTGTGAAGTTCACCAACCCGCACTGGGCCAGCGTGGTGAACTATAGCCCAAAAATCTCCCTCGTATTGAGGGAGAATGTGCCCGGTATAATGGCAATAGGCTCGCCCCCTATTACATTGGGACCAAAAATACATCGGCGAAGTGTGGGCGCACTACAGTGCACCTCTGCCTACCCCTTCGGGGAATACAGGCGTGATGATGTATTTTATGATGTATTTATTTATTTATTAATAACTTGACATTGGCTGAGATACTTCCACTTCCTCTCTCCTGCCACTTCGGGGGAAGTAGCAGGGTTATGTGGGAGTCCCGGCAGAAGGCCGTAAACCCCCTGAAAACCGACGGTGTACCATATTCCGCTTATATCGGGGCGCCACGGGACCACTTTGGCATGCACCGCGACTCACCAGCGGATAACCCAACAATGGCTGGGTCTCCGGCGCTGAGAAGACACGGCCTGGTACAACCCTGACCGTCTCCCAGAACGATGAAGTCTTGCAATATATGATGAGCTGTATATTTCTTTCAGGATATAAACTAGTCCCAAAAGAGAAGTGTTCCAATATGGGAGTCCATGAGTTGACTTTCTCATTCAAACCGAAGCCTTTCATTCTGGAGAAATCTGAGAAGATACAATTCAACACGCGAAGAAGTTCTTCACGAAGGTAATACACCACGTTCACTGAAGAAGCTGGCTTTATACCAAAACGATGTTTCAAACAGACACCAATATCGCCGGCGAGGTCGTGGAACCCCCTCTTCCGCTCGTAGGTGCATCTTTGCACCTAGGAGCACAGTCACTACCTCTCCCCTCACGGTAACTGCCCAAGCCGAGGTCGTGCCCTCTGTGGCGCCCTTGAGCTAGTTGCCACCCTTTTCCGCCCTTAAAGCCTTGTTTGGAGTGCACTCTGCGCTCTCCAATACTCCGGTAAAGCTGTAAAGACTACCTCACGGCCAACAGCGTAGTCCATATTAAAAAAAAAAGAACTAAAACGAAGTCTGCGTCAATATAAATAAAGTTTGAATTTCTGTGATAAAAGATTCGAAGCCCCACGCGTCAAAGTCCGCTAGCGCTGTCTGTATTACCATAGTGTAACTAGAGAACCCATAACCACCCACCCTGTAGTTACCTGTAGTATACGGCAACTACATAGGACAACTGCAATGGCGGATGTCCACACGTCAAAAAAAATGCCGCAGGGTGGAGTCGATAGAGCATCTCCGTTATATATCTCGATGGTCATTACTCAACAGTTTATCTTGGAGATTTGTATATCGAGAGATGAAAGGCTATTTGTGTTAAACGACACTTTTGGGTGATAGTAACTCATATGCATATTTGAAATCAGTTAATTTTTCTGCGCCAAACGAGTATGCTCTCCTGTAAAGTTAGAAAAATGTCGCTTAAGTGAAATAGCCTTTCACTCCTCGATATATAGTTCAGATCGTCGAGAACTCCTCTTACGCGATTCAGGATTTCCATACAATGTTGTATGGTGACACATGTTTTTGTATGTTTAGAATTACGATGTGTTGGTTACCACGCCATCTATTAGCGTGCGGTGGAAGCTCTGCTCTGCGAGTATAAGGGTTGCCTTTTACCGTTGATTCGCTCACATCACTAGGGTTAGAGATGTAATGATGTGAATCTTCATTCAATTTTAGGTCCTTAACCATGGGTATTAACGGTCAATTCTGCTCGCACCCCTGCCCAGTCTCATGCCCTCATGATTACGACCCAGAATGTGCCGTCTCCGGCACTGGACAGCGTAGAGTCTTCGTCAATCATTGCAAATTGGACTTTAACTCCTGCTCATACGGTGTTGGTGAGTTGTAATTTAGAAAGAGATAGGGCTATATTTCACCGGGACACCATGGCGACGCAACCAGTCGGCGCCACCGTGGTGTCCGTAAGCTGCCAAACTAGACACGATACAGACACCAGAGTCGCCACACCACACTGCAACATATCAAAATGGACCTCGGAAGAGCTACTGCTGTATGTACGAAGGAAAAGAGATAGAGAGCGTCACTGGCGGCCGGACTGGCGGCTGAGTGAGTGAGACACCATACAGCGCTATAGTAATTAGTGGTGGCGCGATCAGCGTGGATGCGCGATTAGTAACATTGGGTGCTGCCGTCCGAGCTGGTCGCGCCTCCAAATTGGTTGCGCAACCAAGCGGACATCAGGTGAGTAACTCTCTATATAGCTGTATACATTTTTTCGTAGCGGCGACTGGTTGCGCCGCCATGGTGTCCCGGTGAAATATAGCCCTTAGAGTATAGAGTATAGAGCTGGCCCAGCGGGTTGGCAGACTTCACACATCTATCGAGAACTAGTCAAGTTCCCTCAGACGTGCAGGTTTCCTTACGATGTTTTCCTTCACTGATTCATAGCAAGTGATAATCTCGGATGAAAACGAGATTCGCACATAAATCCCAGAGGTGCGAGCCGGGTCAAACTTTGATTGCAAGGCGTGCCTTCGACCACTCGGCTACCACTGCTCCTCCAAGTCTGAACTGGCAGCTGGTTGTTATCCGTTCCCCGGTAGTCTTACGTGTCTCGGAGTGCATCCGGCAGCTCCGGGCAGTCAGAAGTCTGACAAGAAAAATCTGATGGACTATTTTATTTTTCAGTTTGGCACAGGCGCCCCCTAGCAGAGTGTGTTGGAGGCAAAAAGGCTGATATGAGGCAGAATAGGGGGTTTATTGGATGGATGCGGAAAGTTGGTATGGTTGATAGTAAAGGACGATTGAATTTAGAATAATAAAAATAATTTGTACCTTGTCTTACGAAATCATGAAATTTAATGGAATCAGCAGAAGAACTATTTTTTTACGAAATGAATGATGTGATGATATTTAATGGAATAAGATGAGGAATGGCTCCACCTGCCTTTAGCGGGTATTTCAGCCAGTGTCAAGTAATTAATAGCAAGGGCAAATAAAGTAAATAAACATTATAAATAAAAACTGGCCAAGGTCTACCGAGGCTTCCATACCTAATGCAAGCACCGAACATTGCTCTAACGAAAAGATAATCTGGATAGAGAGACAAATTTAACTTTGCTGTTGGTATATGTACCGGTGTCCCCAAACTAAGTACAAAATAAGTTTGTAATCGCAAAAAAACATTTCCTAACAATAAATTTACAATTTTCGGATTATTTCCCTTTACTTGTGCTTTAGGACCTTGCTTCTTGCCAAATTTCATGATTTTAGGTCAACGGGAAGTACCCCATACGTTTTTGATTCTTACCCATACTGAGTCACGTTGTTTTATATATTCCGATTGATTATGTGTATACAGGATGTTTCAGAAGTCCGAAATAATACTTTGACGTTTGCATCAGTGTCGGGTATACAACTGAATGGTATAAAAATTTGATCGAAATTCGACAATGTTTGTCCAACTTTATTTTCGGAGTCAATTTCTATAACTGGATATATCTGGAGACTTATGCAAAATTTGCATGTTCTGTTTTCATAATATTGGTAGTCGCCCCTCATAAGTGTAGTTTACACTGCTGAATAGGGTTATGGATGTTCCCAAAGGCCAGAACACAATACATAGGACAATTATTAGGGTTCCGTACACAAAGGGTAAAACGGGAACCCTATTACTGAGACTTCGCTGTCCGTCCGTCCGTCCGTCCGTCCGTCTGTCACCAGGCTGTATCTCATGAACTGTGATAGCTAGAGAGTTGAAATTTTCACAGATGATGTATTTCTGTTGCCGCTATAACAACAAATACTAAAAAACAAAATATATGATTATTTAAGGGGGCTCCCATACAACAGACGTGATTTTTTTGCCGTTTTTATAGATAATGGTACGGAACCCTCCGTGCGCGAGTCCGACTCGCACTTGGCCGGTTTTTCAAAGGTCTGTCAGAAACTATGATAGTTAGGTATGAACTGCATTCAGCATCCACTTATGAGCTACCGTATATGTACCCAAAGTATTATTTCGGTCTTCTGATACATCACGTATAAAATTGAGGTACAGCAGAATATTATAATATTGTGAATATTACGAGAGTTAGCAAGTTTTGTTTACCAGATTTTTTTATTAGTAAATAATTGTAAACTTTTTTTTTTACCCCAACATTTTGTAAAATTATAGAATTAAAAAGATATTTAAATGTGTGTGTGTTCTTATTTCATTTGTTGATTGAATTTAATGTTTTCCGATTGAAATTACCGGCTAAATGCGAGTTTGATACGTGCACCGAGAAGGGTTCCTTCCAACATAATGGTAGGCACAGGCTTTTTACAGAGCACCTACACTTCGCTGATGAATTTTTGGTCCCAATGTAGGTAATAGGGGGCGAGCCAATTGCCATTATACCGGGTACATTCCCCCTCAATACGAGGGAGATTTGGGCCATAGTCCACCACGCTGGCCCAGTGCAGGTTGGTGAACTTCGCAAGCCTTCTATAGACGTGCAGGTTACCTCACGATGTTTTCCTTCACCGTTCAGCATGTTGTAATCATTATTGAAAATGCAAGCAGTGGTAGGCTTGTCGGTAGAACGGCCGCCTTGAACGTAAAGGGTGCAAGTTCAAATCCCGGGCCGCACCTCTGAGATATCATGTACGAATGTAATTTTAACTCTTTGTTTTCCAAACTTAATATGTGAGTTTATAATCGCAAAAATAATGTCATGTAAGACTATAAATTAAGTATAATTTAGTTTTCAGATTGTTTGTTCCCTTTACAAGTACTATATGCCATTTCTTTTTGCCAAATTTCATTATTCTAGATTAATGGGAAGTACCCTACAGATCTTAGTTTCCGTTGCGAGTCAAAATATGAGGATATAACGGCCGTATCTGTTGGTCGCGTTTACTTCCAAGTTTGATTTTTGAACAACTTCAAGGGATTGCAAACTAGAGTCTTTGTTATTAATTTCAAGTTGATACCTTAACGCTTTCCTGAGACACATGATCTTGACAGTTACACAGTCAGACGGCCAGACAGTCAGAGACAGCGAACTTATCCTATATGCCTTCCTTTTTTCCTTTTGAGATACGGAACCATAAATAGACGGCGGACAACGCAGGAACACTTGAAAATGTGTCATGTTCTTAAGTGTAGACTAAACGACATAGAAGGCTTTTAGTTCCTATTAGCGGTGGTAGCCAAAAATGAATACTGAAAACTACTCCTAAGCTAAAAGCTTTAGGCTACCGTATACACGGTTAAGCCGGCTGTCTGATAATTGCCAGTTTAACTAGAACGTATACTGCTAGAAATAGCAGTGGTAGCCGAGTGGTCGAACGCACGCCTTGCAAATCAAAGTGTGCAGGTTCAAACCCCGGCTCGCACCTCTGGGTTTCATGTGCGAATCTCATTTACATCCGAGATTACCACTTGCTATGAAACGGTGAAGGACAACATCGTGAGGAAACCTGCACGTCTGAGGGAACTTGACTAGTTCTCGATAGATGTGTGAAGTCTGCCAACCCACACCGGGCCAGCGTGGTGGACTATGGCCTGAATCCCCCTCGCATTGAGGGGAGGCCCGTGCCCAGCAGTGGGACATTAAAATGGGCTGTAGTAATACTGCTAGACAAAACTAATCGTATGACTTCAAACTAAGCGACTCTTGTACTAAGGGATCCGACAGTGGACTTGGGGCGATCCCAGTTATGCCTAAAGTAAATAAAAAAAGGACATTTCAGGGGTATGCTGCTGGTGAGAATCAACCAGCAACCAACCGTTGCAGTGAGCGTAGCCGCCTGTGTAGTGGTAGATTTGTTTTCCAACACCAAAAATAGCTATTGACTCATTGTATTGACTAAGAAAAAATCTTCTTTTTAACGCAATTAAAGATATTATAATGGAATAAAATGAGGAGTGGCTGCACCTGGGGCAATATTATATTGGGCGGCGTTGTTCACTTACCATCAGGTGAAACGTCTGCTCGTTTGTCTCCCTATCTCATAAAAAAAGGACCAATTCAAATTTGTGGTCGTAAATAAAATTTAATTCTTGTTTTATTTCTTACTTTTACACGTTTTACAAATTTATAAAATAATACTTTGCACTTTTTTATCGTCTTCCGTCTTTCGCCATTTTTCACAACTCCTTCCTTTTCCCACTTTCTTTCCTCTCTTTTATTCCTTGCGTTTCGTTAACCGTTTATTTATCATCACATCAAATCAATTACACGTTTAGTTCAAAACAATTTAATACAATTAAATTATGCGTTTAGTTACATCTCAATAAAACATTTAGTTATAAAAATATTAATCGTTACAGCATATTAATTAAACGTTTAGTTATTTTACTCCACACACATCTATACAAATAAATAAAATTGGAGTGTCTGTTTGTAATATCAAAATAACACGTTTTTACCAAATGCGTATGAAAGTATATACGATACCTATAACGAAAACGCAATTTTATTTTTTTTTGTCTGTCTGTCTGTTTGTTTGAGGTAAACTTCTAAACGGCTGAACCGATTTCAATGGGACTTTCACTGACAGATAGCTGACGTTCCAAGGCGTAACTTAGGCTACTTAAATTTTAGAAAAAGCATTAGGGTTCCGCGGGAAAAACATAATACCCATATTTCCGGGTAATCTCCCTGAAGTCCACGCAAGCGAAGTCGCGGGCACAGCTAGTTATAAATAAAACTGCTGGGTACTGGCCTACCCTCAATGCGAGGGGGATTCAGGCCATAATCCACCACGCTGGCCGGGCGCGGGTTGGTAGACTTCACACATCTATCGAGAACTAGTAAAGTTCCCTCAGACGTGCAGGTTTCCTCACGATGTTTTCCTTCACCTTTTTTTTGCAAGTGATAATTTCGGATGAAAATGAGATGCGCACGTCAAACTATGTTATGGCATTGGCTATAATTTCGACGCACGTTCTTTGACGCCCAGGCTTAAGACTTTTTAAAACATCCACAGGAAAATTCCAGTTAAATAATACAATACTGACTTAATGGCATGAATTATTCATAGCAAAATGAATATTCACCGTTCGTTAACTGATAAATGAAAAGAAATATCTATTTAGAATTACGTGGAGAGTTTCTTAACTCCGTGCAGCCACTGGGACAAGCGAATTCAATAGACCACTTTCGAAAATATACTCTATAACAATACAATATGATTCAAAATGGGTAAAACACGCCTGCACCCCTTACCACCACCTTTTAAAGTAGATAGATAGATTACTCTTCATTCTACACCATTGTAAAGCCGGCCAAGTGCGAGCTGGACGCGCGCACCAAGGCTTCCGTACATAAACTGTGAAAGCACCGAGTATTACTCTAACGAAAGGATAAACTGTATAGAGAGACTAACATAACTTAGCCGTTGCCGTCCCCATAGGTACAAAGTAACCACAAAAGAGGTTTGTAATCGCAAAAAATCATTTTCTAACAATTAATTTACAGTTTTTGGATTTTTCCTTTACTTGTGCTGTAAGACCTTGCTTCTTGCCAAATTTCATTTGTTTTTTTTTTTTTTTATGAGCTAGGGAGACAAACGAGCAGACGTTTCACCTGATGGTAAGTGATCAACGCCGCCCATGGACACCTGCAACACCAGGGGCATCGCAAGTGCGTTGCCGGCCTTTAAGGAATGAGTATGCTCGTTTCTTGAAGATACCTTTGTCGCATCGGTCCGGGAACACCGCTGCAGGAAGTTCATTCCACAATTTGGTGGTGCGAGGGAGAAAATTCCTGGTAAATCGCACTGTACTGGAACGCCATTCATCCAGATGGTGAGGATGGTAATGCAGTCTGTGGCGAGCCGTGCGATGGTGGAATTCAGCGGCAGGTATAATACCGAACAATTCCTCGGAACACTCTCCATGATAGAAGCGGTAGAAAATGCAGAGGGAGCCTACATCTCTACGCAACGCCAGAGGGTCTAGCCGATCGGTAAGCTTTATGTCATCGACAATTCGAACTGCCCTTCGTTGCAGGCGGTCAAAAGGAAGAAGTTGGTACTGTGGTGCACCGGCCCAAAGGTGAGAGCAGTATTCCATGTGCGGACGGACTTGCGCCTTGTAAAGTTGCAGGCATGAGCCGCAGTGAAATACCGCCTCGCCCTACCGAGCACACCCAGCTTTTTGGAGGCCAACTTGGCCTTACTTTCCAGATGACCGCGAAATTGCACGTCGTTCGATATGTCGACTCCAAGGATCCCGATACTTGGCTTGGCATTAAGGAGAGTGTCTTCGAAACGAGGAGATGCGACAAAGGGGTTCATGATTCTAGGTCAACGGGAAGTACCCTATAGGTTTTTGATTCCCGTGCAAATGTACTGAAAATGCAACACAAACCGCTGTAGCTTCTGATTGCGTTAACTTAGAAGTTTGATTTTTTTAGAGTACCAAGGGACCGCAAATATCAGTCTCTGTTTTAAATTTCAACTTGATACCTTCACACGTTTCTGAGAAAAAGGGTCATGATAGACAGACAGACGGACAACTAAGTGATCCTATAAAGGATCTTTTTTTTTTCCTTTTTAGAAACGGAACCCTAAAAATGATACTTTGTATTGGAACAACAATACTTATCGAGGTGGTGATAAGAAGTCGCGTCGCGCGGGTTTTCTGGTAAGGTTTAATTGTGTTTTCAATATTTTTTTGCTATATTGGGACTTGTTACCATCAGTCATACCTATATGGGTGCATTACAGTGCACCTCATATTATAATTCTTCTCTAGTATTGTGGCAAAGGTGCTGTCTGCTCTCAAGGCGTTGCTGCTCCTGAGAATGTATCACTCGCAATTATCATTTTGAAATAAGTGACCATTGAGTTTCTTACCGGCTCTTCTCAGTGGAAGCAGCATTCCGAACCGGTGGTAGAATCTGACTATTTGTAAGTGCTTTTTGGCCTACACATTTTTTTTTCTTTTTTTGATAAAGTGTTAAATAATATTTGAAGCAGTGGTAGCCTCGCGGGCAAGAACGCCCGCCTTGAACGTAAGGGGTGCAAGTTCAAATCCCAGGTCCGCACCTCTGAGATAATTTTCATGTGCGAATGTCATTTTCAACAATGATTACCACTTGCTGAACGGTGAAGGAAAACATCGTGAAGAAACCTGCACATCTACAGAAAGGCGTGTGAAGTTCACCAACCCGCACTGGGCCAGCGTGGTGGACTATGGCCCAAATCTCCCTCGTATTGAGGGGGAATGTGCCCGGTATAATGGCAATAGGCTCGCCCCCTATTACATTGGGACCAAAATACATCGGCGAAGTGTGGGTGCACTACAGTGCACCTCTGCCTACCCCTTCGGGGAATACAGGCGTGATGATGTATATATATATATATATATGGTAGCCTAATCCCTCGCATTTAGAGGGAATTCGCTTGGTATAATGTCAATAGACTCGCTCTTTATTACATTGGGACAAAAATACATTAGTAAAGTGTGGGTGAACTCCAGTGCACCTCTGCCTACCTCTTCGGGGTATACAGGCGTGATGTACATAAACATTTGTTACCTTAATAAAAGTCTCGGTCGCCATTTGGAAGTAAAATCCCTGAGATTAAGGGGAGAGAGAATTATCCGAGATTAGATTTTAACATCGTTACTAAGCTTGGGTTAATTAGAAGAGATGGTGTAGGGAGGTGGGGGTTCGATGCCCGAGCTGTAAAAGGCTAGGCACGGTAACGCCGGTTGCCCGATATTTACAGGTTTAACAGATAAACAGTGACAGAACAATATGGAATGTGATTCAAAACTATCCTCTAAACATTGTGTTAAAAAAACTTTTTAAAAGCAAGCTTCTATTTAAATTCCTTTAGTTTTCGTGTTCTCCTCAGCAAGCCATACATTGGCAGTGCAGAAAAAATAACTATTCCGCCATCTTGGATGATCCGCCATATTGGAATTAGAATGACGTCACATAGCTAAGCATGCATTGTCATCCAAAATAAACGTGTATACCAAATTTCAGCTCAATCGGTAAAAGATAACTGATTTAAAATTAAGTTGCAAGATTCCACCCGGACATACATAATTTGCAAGTTATTGTAAAGCTTGTCGTATTCTAATTAAACAAATATGTGAAATTAGAATTATTTTATTGAAAGCAGCGGTAGTATTGTGGGTAGAACGCTCGCATTGAAGGGGTGCAGGTTCAAATCCAGCGCACTTCTGTTATTTTCATGTGCGAATGTCATTTTTCTAGCTAGTCCGATTTTAAAGTTAAAGTACCTAGTATGTATGAAAGTATTTCAGTCTTCTGATAGGCTGTACTGTGATGTAATTATCTCAAAACAATAGCATTAGTGTCTCAGTAACGATGCCAAGTATATAGACACTAGTCTCAGTTAATTAATAAGACAAATCTGACACACGGACGTATAGAACGGTCAACATTTTTAATCATATGCAGTTGAACTAAAACTAACATTACAATGGTATTGTTTTCTCCGTATGTAGCGCTACTTCTTCAGAATAAGTCAAGGTCAAAGTCAAAGTCAATTCATATATGTTAAATATAATAATAATCCCAATAGGGGAAGATTTTCCATCCACTATCTTTATCACTGTCATCATTTATAATGTGTATTTGTTAAATGTGTCCTTGCTACTAATTACTCGACATTGCCATAAATAGCGCTAATTGCAGGTGCAGCCATTCCTCATCTTATTCCATTAAAATATCATCATATCACTCATTTCACAAAAAAGACGAAGAAAAAGAACTTCTGGGAATTGCCCTTGTTTGGGTGTGACTGGGATCGCCCTCAGTCCATTGTACGGTACCCATAGTACAAGCGTTGCTTAGTTTGGGATCATACGATGACTATGTGTTGTCTGGCGATATTTGTTTATACAAATCAAAGTACCAGGAGAGCATATCTGTCGAAGAGGTTGATAGCGCTGATGTGTAACTGGGATCGCCCCCAGTCCATTGTACGGTACCCATAGTACAAGCGTTGCTTAGTTTGGGGACATACGATGAATATGTGTTGTCTGGCGATATTCGTTTATACAAATCAAAGTACCAGGAGAGCATACCTGTCGAAGAGGTTGATAGCGCTGATGTGTAACTGGGATCGCCCCCAGTCATTGTACGGTACCCATAGTACAAGCGTTGCTTAGTTTGGGGACATACGATGAATATGTGTTGTCTGGCGATATTCGTTTATACAAATCAAAGTACCAGGAGAGCATACCTGTCGAAGAGGTTGATAGCGTTGATGTGTAACTGGGATCGCCCCCAGTCCATTGTACGGTACCCATAGTACAAGCGTCGCTTAGTTTGGGGACATACGATGAATATGTGTTGTCTGGCGATATTTATTTTAATCTTATACACATTTTCTTATTAGCCGCATATTACACCAGTTAAATGTAACTTCTCTCATCTTACTACTACTACAGCCCTTTTAACGTCCCACTGCTGGGCACGGGCCTCTCCTTAATGCGAGGGGGATTAAGGCCATAGTCCACCACGCTGGTCCGGTGCGAGTTGGCAGACTTCACACATCTATCGAGAACTATATTTAGATCATATATTATCACTTAAGTAATGAAAAATGTAAAATGGATACACGAGAACTGCTGCCGACAAACTGTTATGCAGTTTGGCAGACTTTTTTTATTGTTATAATTTTATTTTATTGAGAACAAATAAAAAAAAAACTAGTCAATTTACCTCAGACGTGCAGGTTTACTCACGATGTTTTCCTTCGCAAATGATAATTTCGGATGAAAATGAGATTCGCACATAAATCCCAGAGGTGCGAGCCGGGGTTTGAAACTGCACACTTTGATTGCAAGGCGTGCGTTCGACTACTCGGCCACCACTGCTAGTTATAATTCGGAAGTTTATAATCCTTTAGTGCAGTGGGTCAATGCGTCACTAAATGTTATAAATACGCGATCATTTGTCAACCGGTTCGAATCTGGGCCGGACACACACCTATAATTTATTCTATTTTCTATGTCTTATTTACGATCTGTTTGCAATAGATTTACAAATCAATATACAATGTAACGTTGTTAGAAAACACTTATTTTTGAAATAAAACTAATTTACGGATTTTATCGCGTATATATTTACTATTTTATTTTCCCGACGTTTCGGCTGCTTTACAGCAACCATGGTCACGGGGGGACTGAGGTGTTAGACGTCCTGATGTCATAGTTAATAACAGAGTACCCTCATATTTAGTTGTTGTTTGCGGTCCGATCCACGCAGAAAGTGCTTACGGTCATTCGCGTAAATATAAGAAAACACTTATTTTTGTAAGATTTTCTCTTACAAAATGTTTACTATTTAAAAGTTCTTTTTAAGACCGTTTTTTAAATGTATACTTAATATTATAGCAGTGGTAGCCGAGTGGTCGAACGCACGCTTTGCAATCAAAGTGCGCAGGTTCTATCCCCGGCTCGCACCTCTGGGTTCCATGTGCGAATCTCATTTTCATCCGAGATTATCACTTGCTAAGAAACGGTGACGGAAAACATCGTGAGGAAACCTGTGTGCCCGGTATAATGGCAATAGGCTCGCCCCCTATTACATTGGGACCAAAATACATCGGCGAAGTGTGGGCGCACTGCAGTGCACCTCTGCCTACCCCTTCGGGGAATACAGGCGTGATGATGATGATGTATTACTAAATATTAGAAAAAGGGTTTGGGCATGTGATGAGAAGAGATGAGAAGCATGTGACTAAAAGAGTGATGAGTATGAATGTGGATGGATACAGAGCGAGAGGAAGACCAAAGAAAAGATGGATGGAGTGTGTAAAAAGTGGAATGAGATCGGAGTCGATGTCGGAATGACGGAAAAGCGAGACGAATGAAAGAAAAGGACCTACTGCGCCGACCCCAAATAATGGGATAAGGTAAGGCAAATGATGATGACTAATATCAGAAAGAGGAGAATTTTGTATTTATGTATCTAACGAATAAACTTAAAAACTACAGGACCGATTTCAAAAATTATTTTCCCGAATTGATGAATTGGCACCGACCCCAAATGTATTAAATTTCATTTTTGGTTATTCTTTTTTGTTAATTTTTTTTTATTTGTTAAACTTTCCTTAAAATTCGCTTCAAGACAGCTCTTAAATCAGCTGTTACTTTTAAATGATCTAAATATTAACACAGCATAAGCCAGAAGGTACAAGCGACGATGGGTTAGTAATAAGCATCAAAGATGGCAAAGAAGGCTTTTGAAAAGTATCTAATTCGATTGTATTTTTTATACTTTCAAATGTATTCATATGGTCCATTTCAACCCCGAATGGGACGAAACGCACCCCTCTGTTAGGGCGTGAAGCACTCCATACTTAATGGTTATCCAGAACCCATAAATCCATGGTTTCGGGTGCTCCGCTTTTGTGAAAGGGTGTTTAAATCATAAAACCCAAATGTAAGATGTCAGATACAGAATTAAAGTATTTGAAATACTACTTTAAGTGTTGAATATATTTAAATGGTCGTTTCAAAAATTTTATAATACACCACCTGTCTTGCAGCAAAGCTATTATTATGACTTTCAGTTTGTAACAAAAACAAAAAACCGGCCAAGTGCGAGTCTGACTCGCGCACGAAGGGTTCCGCACCATTATCAATAAAATCAGCAAAAAAATCACGTTTGTTGTATGGGAGCCCCCTTAAATATTTATTTTATTCTGTTTTTTAGTATTTGTTGTCATAATTCCACAGTCGTCATTCCACAGTCAAACCAAACAATTGGTTTTGTGGAGCATGTGTATTGTACTGTTTTTTTTTTAATCAATAAATACTTTTTTTTTTTTATAACGGCAACCAAAATAAATAATCTGTGAAAATTTCAACTGTCTCACTGTCACGGTTCAAGAGATACACCCTGGTGACAGACGGACGGACGGACAGCGAAGTCTCAGCAATAGGGTTCTCGTTTTACCCTTTGGGTACGGAACCCTAAAAACAGTACAAAATGTAATAATCAAAAAATCTAATATCTAGTAGTTTTTAACTCTGTACAAAATTTGCCAAAATGTTACTATTAAAACAATAATACTTTAAGAGGTAGCCTCGTGGGCAAGAACGCCCGCCTTGAACGTAAGGGGTGCAAGTTCAAATCCCAGGCCCACACCTCTGAGATAATTTTCATGTGCGAAAGTCATTTTCAACAATGATTACCACTTGCTGAACGGTGAAGGAAAACATCGTGAGGAAACCTGCACGTCTAGGCGTGTGAAGTTCACCAACCCGCACTGGGCCAGCGTGGTGGACTATGGCCCACATCTCCCTCGTATTGAGGGGGAATGTGCCCGGTATAACGGCAATAGGCTCGCCCCCTATTACATTGGCACCAAAATACATCGGCGAAGTGTGGGCGCACTACAGTGCACCACTGCCTACCCCTTCGGGGAATACAGGCGTGATGATGTATTTACTTTAAGGGGTAGTGGTAAGGCCTCTGTAAATGCTGGGTAAAGGCAGACTATAGCTAATTATCATAGTTTCTAAGTTACAGACCTTTGCGCATTTCGACCAGGGGCATTTCGACCAGGGGCATTTCAACCAGGGGCTTTTCGACCAGGCGCATTTCGGCCAGGGGCATTTCACCCTGGGAAATTTCACCCTGGTGTATATCGACCTGGGGAATTTCAACCAGGAGCATTTTGACCAGCCACATTTCGTCCTAGCGCATTTCACAGGCGCATATTGACCATGGGTATTTGAACCCAAAAGGGGCATTTCGATCAGGGGCATTTCGTCCAACCCCTACATAGTAATCTCGTCGCCCCCTGGCTGTTTCGTCTGTAATTAGTTTGTTCCTCGACGAGATTTCTCACTCGAACGGGTTTCAATTGACGAACAAATTTTCGTGTTATTTTTAATTAAGATATCTAATTTGAGGGCAGAGATCCGGGGGTTGGAATATCACGCTTGTATTGCATAAGGGTAGGCAGAGGCACCCTTAATGACATACAGGATCGATCTAGTGGTAGCCTAGTCGGTAGAACGCTGGCCTTGAACGCAAAGGGTGCAAGTTCAAATCCCGGGCACGCACCTCTGAGATTTTCATGTGCATACGTCATTACAATAATGATTACCACTTGCTGAACATTGCCGGAAATCATGGTGAAGAAACTTGCACGACTATAGGAAGGCGTGTGAAGTTCACCAACCCGCACTGGGCCAGCGTGGTGGACTATGGCCCATTACTCTCACTCCGAGGTACTCACTTTTGAGAAACCAATACCTACATGTTTTATAAATATAACATACTAGCTAACGTCTGCTCGTTTGCATCCCAATCTCATAAAAAAAAAAAAAAAACTAGCTACTACCCGCGACTTCGTCCGCGCATACTACGATTATTCAATATCATTATAAATGGTATGTTATTCTGATCTATAAACAATAATACTGTAAAGTTTCATCAAAATCTGTTCAGTAGTTTTTGCGTAAAAGAGTAACAAACATGCATCCATTCTCACAAACTTTTACATTTTTAATATTAGTAGGATAGGATAATATTCAAGCTTTAAATAATATAACAAGAGGCAACCCTATTTCACCAAGTTTTTAATTAAATATTTAAATTCATAGTACAGCCCGCGATAACACGGTGCCAGCCCTCACGGATGCTACAGCGGCAAACAAGTCTTGATACTTATTATGTTACCGACTACGGCGAAGCCAAAAGTATAATAATAATATTTTAAGTTTGCAGTGGTAGCCGAGTGGTCGAACGCACGCCTTGCAAATCAAAATGTGCAGGTTCAAACCCCGGCTCGCACCTCTGGGTTTATGTGCGAATCTCATTTCCATCCGAGGTTACCACTTGCTATGAAACGGTGAAGGAAAACATCGTGAGGAAACCTGCACGTCTATAGAAAGGCGTGTGAAGTTCACCAACCCGCACTGGGCCAGCGTGATTGACTATGGCCCGAATCTCCCTCGTATTAAGGGGAAATGTGCCCGGTATAATGGCAATAGGCTCGCCCCCTATTACATTGGGACCAAAAATACATCGGCGAAGTGTGGGTGCACTGTACGCCTCTGCCTACCCCTTCGGGGAATATGGACGTGATGAGGTATTATAATATATATTTTGTCTCGATTTTTTATACAAGTATTAAAACAAATTAATCCGAGTACAACCTAAGTGCGGGTACAGTAAAGACATCGCGAATTGCCCGGTCGAGCATCGAAGTCACGTCATGTTCACGCTCCCCATCACACTAAGCGGGGTAAGCAGATAGATAGCATTATTAACGGGTGACGAAACAAGATATTGTAGATAGATAGAAAGAGTACCCTTTATTGCACACACCACAAGATTCTTAGTTCTAAATACAGTCCATGTACAATTGGGCGGTCTTTTCGCTTAAAAAAATATTTTTTTTTTATTCGTGTAGGCCAGAAAACAGTTACAAATTGTCAGATTCTACCACCGGTTCAGAATGCAGCTTCCACTGAGAAGAGCCGGTAAGAAACTCAATAGTATGTGTTGTCTGGCTATATTTGTTTATACAATCAAAGTACCAGGAGACCATACCTGTCGAAGAGGTTGATAGCGTTGATGAGAACGTCGGTGTTTACGGAATTCGCCCCAGTCTGGGTGTAACTGAGATGACCCCCAGTCCATCTCATAGTACAAGCGTTGCTTAGTTTGGGATCATACGATGAGTATGTGTTGTCTGGCTATATTATTTTATTTCCAAGAGCTAATCTCGAGAAGTTTATCTAAATGTACGCGGGATGGATTGTTATATATATGTATATCCTCTCGTATCTACGGAACCGTGTGTTTGCACTGGCTAATTGGAACGCGCCGTCGCCTGCGGCGGTAGTGACGTGCAAGGCAAACTACCGATAAATTTTATCGATATTTCAGAAATCAGCAATCAATTTTTTTTTAATGCGTGTACATGCAGGTACTTATGAATCGTCAATAAATAATAATAATAGTATCTCTACTACCCATTCGGAATGCATTTCCTATGGAGAAGAATGGCCAAGAAACTCCATGGTTGCTCTTTTACAAAAAAATTCTGCGTTGAAAGAAAAGAAAGAAAGAAAGAAAAAACTTTATTGTGGCAAGCAAATAGGTTAAAAAATTACAAACCAATAAAATAATAAAAATTAAAAAAATTATCTGCTCCCCACAAACGGACCCAATTCAGCATGTGCTGGTTGACAAGAACCAGCGCTGGTCTTCCATTGGGCCCGTTTGGCGACTTCACGGGCGCAAACCACAAAAAATAATAAAAATAAAATAACTAAATTAAGACTAAAGTAATAAAAAAAAAAAAAATATACAGTAATAAATTAAAATTAAAACTATAAAGTCTATTAATATTTATTATCTCGTGAAAGCAAGACCTAACCTACAAAATAAAAATAAAATGGTGTAGAATAAAAAATTATCGGTTAATAAAAAAACTAAGTGAAACATAAAACATAAAAGCACCTCGTCAGGATCAAAAAGAAACAGCTACAACAATACAATTCTAACCTAGGGATACATTTTTCTTGCTGACGTGGCAAACCCGATATTGGCAAAATCTCAGATAACAATAGCAAGGGCATATATACGAACACGAAAAGAACGAAAAGCATACACACATAGAAGAAATCGGACAGCACAGAGTACAACAATGCATGTCAAAACGTATAGGAAATAAAAACTTGGTAAGTACGCTACATATAGATAAATTAAGCATATATAAGTATATATCTTGTGATGATTTATAATGTGCATAAATAATTATAGCAATGTGCTTAAATAGAAATATAATATATGTATGTAAATAATTAAATTCAACAAAATAATTTAAATCGCACTAGTGTCATTTGTTAAAAGTTCCTGCGACTTCTGATGAGACAGAATAAAAGATTTTAATTTGCACCTAAACCCATGTATACTCTGCAGGTTCCTTATTGGCGGCGGGATGTTGTTCCAACACTTGGACGCAGCGTAGCGGAAACTACCCCTAAAAGCAGCAGAATGATGCCTTTGTATGGAGAGTTGCAGCGAGCACTGGCGAGACCCGTGGGACCGTAGACTAGTGGCCCAAGACAATTTTTCATATAGGTACCCAGGTGCTTTATTTTTTAGGACTCCAAAAAGTAAACATGCCAGATGTAGTTTGCGACGATGTCTCATTTTGAGAATAAAATGTTTGTTTAGGTACGGTGACACATGCGCCCTTGACGGGATGTTAAAGCAGAAGCGAGCACATGCATTCTGGACTCTTTGAATGAGCTTTTGTGTTTTAGCTAGCAAGCGTGGGCCAATGACTGCGTCCATGTAATTAAGTTTTGACAAAATAAGTGATTCCATTAGCCGAACACGCAAAGCCTCCGATAAGTAGGGCCTCATTCTGTAGAGTACTTTTAATTTATAGAAACAATTTCTGGCCGAGTTTGCAACGTGTTTTTCAAATCTTAGGTTACTATCCAACTGTAGCCCCAAATTACGTGCCTCGTATACACGCTCAATGGGCTCATCCATAATCATAACCCGTGCTGACGAATTAAGTCTTGCTAGTTGTTGTTTACTACCAAAAACTATGTATTTGGTTTTGACGGGGTTGAGCAACAGGCAATTGTTTGTAGACCAAGTGGCAATACTGGAGAGGTCCTCGTTTAGTTTGTTTATTGCACTGTCAATCTCTGATGGTTTACAAGATATGTACACCTGCACATCATCCGCATATATATGAAATTTACAATATTTAGATAGAGTTATTATGTCGGCCGAATATAAGATAAATAGAATTGGTCCCAAAATAGAACCCTGAGGTACTCCTCTATTAACGGCCACTCTTTCAGACATCGTCGAAGAACCGTTATTACGATTAAGTGTAACGTACTGGCGACGATTAAGAAGGTAACTGCTAAACCATTGTAAGGCTTCACAGTCAAACCCATAGTAACTTAATTTGGACATCAACAAGTTAATATTGATTGAGTCGAATGCCCTAGAAAAATCTAGGAGAACTAATAACGTGCACATTCCATTATCCTGTGCGCAAAGTATACTATCAGTCACATCAAGCAAAGCCGTCACCGTGCTGCGTCCTTTCCTAAATCCAGATTGTACCTCTGGCAAAATATTATTTTTTTCGAGATAATCTGTTAACTGTGTGCAAACTACTTTTTCCAAAATCTTTGATAAACATGGCAAAATACTAATTGGCCTGAGATCTTTGAGCTCGATTGGGTTAGAGTGTTTGGGCAAAGGGCGCACAATTGCAAGTTTCCAAACATCGGGAAAAGTGGATGTAGTAATAGACGTATTGATCAAGTTCCTTATAGTGTCTATTGAGTGTGGAAACGTCAATATGAGCATATCCAGGTTTATAGCATCACAACCTTCCGCATTTGATTTCAAACTGCGTACTATTTTGATAATACTATCTAGACCAATCGGTTCCAAGTGAAATACTTTATTACTGTATTTATTATGCTCAAGGTATGTTAGCTGCGAGATACTCACATCAGAGGTGCCTGGTATATTAAGAAAATGGTTATTTATAGTGTTAGGGTCATTAAAAAAAGAGGGCAATTCATTGTTATTTTTAGGTAGTAATGTGCTTTTAAGGTTTTTCCATAATAATTTCGGATCATTTATTTTACTGTTAATATTATGTTTAAAGTAGGCCGACTTCTCATGGAATAGTGCTTTATTTACTGTAGATTTCAGACTCTTATAGTACTCTTTTTTACTGTCGGACTTAGATTTATGGTAATCCGCTGAGGCCTCATCGCGTAACTTCATCATAAGTTTGATTGTATCTGTAATCCAGGGATAAGTGCGTTTCTTGATGACGATAGACTTCACAGGCGCATGCAGATCAAAAAGGGCTACAACACTTTGGTTAAGTGCGTTAACCATGTCGTTAACGTTACCAAGTGTCGAGATTAGATCCCATCTTACAGTTTCCAGGCCTTTATTAAACTCATCCATACAAATGTATTTCAACGGTCTGTAAGTTATGGAGTAAGGCGTAGATTTCTCACGTTTGATGCTAAATTCACAGACCACGAGACAGTGGCCTAAAAGCGACCCCACATGTTCTAGGGTAATATTTCTAGTGCGTAAGTCCGTACAGACGACGTCGATAAGAGTGTGACTACTTTCAGTGAAATGAGTTGGCTTATCGACCAACTGTGACATGTTAAGGCATGATAAGAATGTCATAAATTTTATTGTTTTCAAATCGTTGCTATTAAATAAATTTATATTAAAATCTCCTAATAAAACTAAATTATCGTATTTTGGAATTGAACTAATGGAATCAGAAAGTGCATCGAAGAATAAATCAACATCCATCCATGGTGGACGGTATGCCGTACCAATCACTAGCTTCTTCCCGTTACAGGTCATAGTGAGCCACATTTGCTCAACTGACCGGTGCAGGGGATCTACTGGGTGTGGCCAAGTGCGCACGCTCACACCCTGCTTAACATAAAAGCCGACGCCGCCGCCGCGAGAGCGCACCTCTCGTGGCCGCGGTATGTGCCGCAGTCGGTACCCCGGCAGCGCGGGGGCGCGTGCCTCTTCGCCCGCTCTAAGCCAAGTCTCGTTAATTGCTAATACATCCAAGTCGTTACGCGAAACCGAGGCTATAAAGTTGTCGTGGTTTGTGCCAAGGGAACCTGCATTGAGCAAACCTAATTTTAGCAATTTGTTAAAAAGACCAACGGAAAAACAATCTGAAAAAGCGAAACAGACACAGTGCTATATAATGGAGCATAGTAGCATTAAAAACCATACCAAAAGTGTAATTTATAACTGTATAATAGGGTATAGCTTTAGTGTAAAAATTTGGTAATATTGGTGTATGTTGATTAAGATAATTAATTAAATTGATAAACATTGTATTTTTCTTAATAAATAGAATAACATTGGAAGCACTCGTTTCTTTGTATAGGTAATTTGCGACATATAAGCAGCTATATATAAAGTAGGCCGATAACAACTTTAAACTATTCTTATTATTTACTACAAAAGCTTTAAACAATAACACTGCCAAAAACCCGACTAACGTCGCCGTCCGACCGGATGGGATAGGCATTCTTTCCATCGCCTTGACGCGCGTAGATGCGACCCCTCTTGGTCCACGAGTAGCGCCACTGTCGCTTCCGACATTCCTCGCGCACCCGGTGAAATAACTGGCGATTGGTTCTCGTTAGCCGCTCATTAATGTATAGCCTACGCGGCGATCCCGCCATACCCATATCAGCCGTAGTAAAATTACGGCGCACGCGCGCGGCGCGCAATAACTCGTCCCGCAGATCACGGCGAGCCAACCGAACGACAACGCGACGCATGCGTGGCCCATCATCGCCAGCACTGATGGAGACCGCCGGACCAACTCGTTCAGCGAACACAATGTCCCGGTCCTCCAGGGTGACCCCCAGTTTCGCAGCCATGACGGCCACGGTATGTACGACATTTTCTCCCTTTTCCTCCGGGAGATGTCCAATGTCTAGATCGGACAATAATGCCTCCTGGTCTCGGTCGTTCAGCTCCAGCTTAAGTTGGGTGACCGTACGCTGCAGTTCGGCAACCTCGTCGTTCGATCCGAGCACCACCTCTTTCTGCTCGAGCACTACAAGTCTCAGCTCAAACCCATCCATCCGCTCGCATACGCTTGCCATGGAGACACGGAACTCCTTGCGGAACTCACGTAGTTCTGCCATATACTCGGCGAGCTCGTGACGTATTTCCCGAACATCCGTGCCCACAGCAGACGGTGCAGCGTGCGCTGAGGGAAGGGTCAGCGATACTTCAGACTGGGACGGGTCTGTGATGGCGGCAGTTTGCCGAGAGGATGGTGGGGCGGCGACGGCCCCACATATGCCTTTTACAGGAGTGCTACTGTTATCGCCTTTACGCATTTTTTTTTTGCACTCAGGGCATGTCCAGTCTCTCGGAACCGCGACGCCATCAGGAATCGCCACACAACCTTTGTGAAACGTATACGGGCAGGCCGCACATGTCGCGGCACCTGTCGGCGACAGGAATTTACCACAAGCCGCGCACTTAGCCATCGCGCCGACTTTTAGGTGGCAGCAGAGACGTAACGTTTAGTAGTGACTATGATGCTTCGGTAACAGACCGCTAGATGGCGCAATAAAAAATCGATAAAACTTTGTTGATGAATCGTAATGGATCGTAAGATAGTCGATCTACCCACTTTAAAAAAAATAGCACTTTGATATCAATCGTGATTAGGTATGTAATGAAGCACTATTCAAGCGCGTTGGTGTACGCAAACACTCACACAACCACTGTAGGCGCGGTATAGCACACTGATAGCACTTTCACAGCGAATATGAACGTTTTTATATTTTTACTGCCGTAAATTTGCGCGAGTGTATGCTACAGTAGGGTCGTCCGTGACGTCACTCGTTGAATCACGACGTCGCGTTGAATGTGTATGCTCTCCTTTAAAGTTAAGAAAATGTCGCTTGAATCAAATAGCCTTTCGCCCCTCAATATAGCATAGTGTCTGGCAATATTTATCGATATTTACTATGCATTTATATATTAGGTACCGTAAATTTTCAAATATTACTATATATTCGATACTTTTCTAAATCATGATCCCATCACTAAACGTTTCTTGTTTAAATATTAATCGGCATGACAAAGGGGTCGTTTGTGGAGCCGCCGCGGCCGCTGCCTTTGTATTCAGGAGTGACGCCAGGGGGCAGCACCTGAGCGAGCAGGGGAATGACAACAGCTAGCTTATACCCGATGCTTCGCTTCACAAGTAGTGTAGTAGTAGTAGTGCTTAGCTATGTGACGTCACTCTAATTCCAATATGGCGGATCATCCAAAATGGCAGAATAGTTATTTTTTCTGCACTACCACAGTATGGGTATCAAATGAAAGGGCTTGTTGAGGAGAACACGAAAACTAAGGGCAATTAAATAACAGCTTGTTTTTAAAAATGTGTTGTTTTTAATTTTGTGAACTAGCTTGTAACCGCGACGTTGTCCGCGCAGACTTCGTTGATTCAATGCCGTTATAAATTATGGCCTATATGTTATTCTGATGTATATACAATAATACTGTAAAGTTTCATCAAAATTCGTTTAGTAGTTTTTGCGTGAAAGAGTAGCAAACATTCATCCTCACAAACTTACACATTTATAATATTAGTAGAAATATATACGCCTATGAAATCTGAATATCCCAGTCCGGGGCTAGAACCCGCACTCCTTTCTTTCAAGGCATGCGTTCTATCCGCTCGGGGGTAAGCAGTGTTACTGCATGAAGTATAATAAACAAACGGAGGGAGAATGGATCTTGAAATAAATTCTTTGCAAGTTTCCCCGGAGATTTTAAAGGACGAAAAACATACGCAGCGCCATTTGCTGTTCTTCTGTTTTACGAAAATACGAGTGAAATGAATGAAATTATGACATTTTAAATGGAATTAGATGAGGAATGGCTGAACCTGCGATTAGCGGTATTTATGGCAATGTCGAGTAATTAATAGCAAGGACAAATTCAATAAATACACATTATAATTAAAAATGGGTGATGACAGTGATAAAGATGACGAATAAATCCATAGGTTTGTGAATTCGTAGGTACACTTGGTGAATGGCGAAGGGAAGCATCGTGAGGAAACCTGCACGTCTGTAGAAATACGTGTTCAATTCATCAACCCAGCCTGGGCCAGCGTGGTGGACTATGGTGCAAATCTCCCTTATGTTGAAGGGGAGTGTGCCCGGTATAATGGCTTGGCAATTGGAACCAAAATACATTGGTAAAGTGTGGGTGTTCAGTGCATCTCTGCCTACCCATGTGTACCATGGTAGATAGATAGATAGAAAACTCTTTATTGTACACCAATAGTTATATGGATATTACACAAATATATTGACAAAACAAGGAACAAATAGTAGTGTACATTGGGCGGTCTTATCGCAAGCTGCGATCTCTTCCAGACAACCTTTGGATGACATGTCATAATGACATGATGGCAGATAGTTGTGTACCAATCTATTATATAAATATACCATACACATACATAAATATAAACAATAAATACGTAGTATAAAATAATATTCTCACATATACTGAAACATAAAATATAAAACATATTCAAAAAACTTAAAAGTAGGACATACTTAACTAATAAAACTAAATTGAAATTAAACTATTTTACGGATTTTATCGCGTTTATTTACTATTTTATTTTCCCGACGTTTCGGCTGCTTTACAGCAACCATGGTCACGGGGGGACTGAGGTGTTAGACGTCCTGATGTCTGACTAAAAGATCAATAAAAACCCGCGTAAAAGAACATATAGCTGACGTGAAACACCGACGCTCCACGAAGTCTGCAATCTGTGAACATGTACAGGACCGCACCCGCCATTATATCAGATTTGATAAACCGCATATCCTCGCAAAAGAACACCGACTCCGACCAAGGATGATACGTGAGGCCATTGAAATTAAAAAAAACATCCTAATTTCAATAGGGAAGATGGCTGGGTGCTACCACCAACTTGGGATCCAGTAATCAATATGATTAAATCCAAAACCAAGTGTACCATTGCAAGACCTCAGGACACCGTAAGCACTTTCTGCGTGGATCGGACCGCAAACAACAACTTAATATGAGGGTACCCAGTTATTAACTATGACATCAGGACGTCTAACACCTCAGTCCCCCCGTGACCATGGTTGCTGTAAAGCAGCCGAAACGTCGGGAAAATAAAATAGTAAATAAACGCGATAAAATCCGTAAAATAGTTTAATTTCAATGTATAGTATTCGCGTAAATATAAGAAAACAATATAATAAAACTAAAACTGTAAATCTAAGTAGTCTTCCTTTCATTTTATTTACCAAGTTTGTCAGAGAGATTTCATCTTTATAATTGAGCCTAACGATCGATGAAATAAAAGTACAGGGTGTAATACAGATTTGAGTCGCGTCAGTTTGATTCCCGGGTATGGCAAGCAAATTTCCGAAAATCATCGAATGCAGTTTTCTTTCTTTTCAAAAGTTAAGAATTGTTTTCTTTGAGTAGGTTCTATTTTCTATACGAGGTGTTTCAGAAGTCCGAAATAATACTTTGGGTACATATACTGCAACTCATATGTGGATGCTTAGTGAAGACAGTTTATACCTAACTATCATAGTTTCTGACTTACAGACCCTTGAATATTTGTCACACGTATCGTGTTCTGGCCACTGGGTACATCCATAAACTTATTCAGCAGTGTAAACTACACTAATGAGAGGCGGCTACCAATAATCACAAAACAGGACATGCAAATTCTACATAGGACTCGAGATATTACGAGTTATAGAAATTGACGACGAAAAAAAAGTTGGAAAAACATGGTCGAAATTCAATAAAAATTTTATACCATTCAGTTGTATACACGATACCGATGCTAGCGTCCAAGTATTACTTCGGACTTCTGATACACCCTGTATACACTGTCAAGAGTTGTTTCCATTCAGGTGACATTATAAAATTCCACCTTGTAGGTTAGAAAGGTTCCCGTACACAGTATTCTTCCGTGTGTTTTCAATAAGACATCTCATTGTTTGAATTTAATTTCTGAAACTCATTTTGTATTCATTAATCTTTTCTTTTTGACTTGTTGAGCGCTGGTTCAGAGATCTTTTGTCTCTGTCTGACTACATAACTACACAGGATGTATTTAGGGCCTTGCCAACATCTTTTTTCTTCTTTCTTTTTTCACGAAAGGTATGAGGTGATGCTATTTAATGGAATAAGCTGAGGAATGGCTCCACCTGCGGTTAGCGGGTATTTCAGCCAGTGTCAAGTAAATAATAGCAATGGCAAATTTAATAAATACACATTATAAATAAAAACCGGCCAAGTTCGAGTCGGACTCGCGCACGAAGGGTTCCGTACCATTATCTATAAAAACGGCAAAAAAATCACGTTTGTTGTATGGAAGCCCCCTTAAATAATTATTTTATTCTGTTTTTTGGTATTTGTTGTTTTAGCGGCAACAGAAATACATCATCTGTGAAAATTTCAACTCTCTCACTATCACGGTTCATGAGATACAGCCTGGTGACAGACGGACGGACGGACGGACGGACAGACGGACGGACGGACGGACGGACGGACGGACGGACGGACGGATGGACGGACGGACGGAAAGCGAAGTCTCAGTAATAGGGTTCCCGTTTTACCCTTTGGGTACGGAACCCTAAAAATGAGTGATGACAGTGATAAAGATGATGGATGAATCCACCCACCTCTTAATGTATCGTAGTTTTAATAGTAACTGAAGATTTTTGTCACATTTTGTCCTGAATTAACTGCATGGAGATATTATAACGGAGATGGCTATCGTGCCCGCGCTGCGTTAATTTTTTCTAGTTTATCTGACTCCGCCATTGTTGTTTTTCCATATAGTTGCTGTATACTACAGGTACATGATGTAACAACCATTTTTTTTTTTGAAGGACTTCCACTGTTGGCCGTGAGGTGGCCTTTACAGCTTTACCGGAGGAGTGGCGAGGGCAGAGTGAGTATAACAACCATGGCGGAATAATTACCGCAGAGCTATACAAAGAGTAGAGTCGTTATGGGCACTCTAGTTACTCTATGGTTAACTGACATAAACTGAAAATACTAGCTGCAAGACAGGTATTGTATACAACTAAAAGGTTAAAAAATATATCTTGAATTTTCATTTTTTTTCTGCTTATTTAAAAAACTTCTGAAATCTTTTTTTTTTTTTATGAGATAGGGAGGCAAACGAGCAGACGTTTCAACTGATGGTAAGTGGTCAACGCCGCCCATGAACACCTGCAACACCAGGGGCATCGCAAGTGCGTTGCCGGCCGGTCGAGTCCTTAAACAAATTTCCAAGTTCTGTTTGAGAATATCAGTAGCTGACCCTCGTGTATGTAGTTTACACTGTTTAATAGGGTTACGGATGTACACTAAGACCACAAGACAAAATGTATCCACTTCCCTCCATTGCTAAGTGGGAGACAAATATAGCTGTATTGGCCGAATTGCCACAGAAATAAAGAAGGCATCACGAATGCTGTTTAAAACTAGTTGCATTATAATTGATTCCAGTAATAGGTATGGCAGAACCGTTTGAAAGTACGGAAATTTTCCCTGGTCTCAACAAGGTATGTGTAATACATCACTCCCGATGTTACATGCAAATGATAAATCAGCTTGGGATTGTACAGCTCAGGTTCAAAACAAAAATCGAAATATTGCCCGTCATGTCAAAGTGTAGCGTGTGTTGCCTTACTAACGTATTATTATTCTATCTTTATTATTAAACGCAGCTCTAAAGGCAACACACTGGAGCTATATGTACCTGTGTATTTGTAATAAGTTTTGGCGATTTAAAAAAAATATCAGCCCACTGAGTTTCTTGCCGGATCTTCTCAGTTGAGGTCGCGTTTCGATCCGGTGGTAGTATAGTAGTATATAAGAAAAAAATGTAAACTTGACAATTTGTAAGTGCCCCCATAGGCCTATACAAAATAAATGATTTGATTTTGACTTTGAACTGTTTATCATATTGTTACGTTCGTTTTGCTAGAGGCTGCACTCCTATAGGATGTGATGTGTAGATTGTTCGAATTCAACATGCGGTTCCGAACATTGGCACAAGGGCCAGGCGTCGTCGTCTTTTTTTTATTTTGGGACTATGCCCGCCACACATTTCCACCACTGTTACTCCTGTAAGCCAGGATCGACAGCGGTGTCCATTGAAAACACCGAGGTTTGATCCTCGGCGAGTCCCGGGGAAAAGCTAAATTGTCTTGGAACCCGCACGAATTTAATCGAAAAAGGTGTAGGAGGAGTTGGAAGAAAAATGTATCCACTTCCCTCCATTGCAAAGCGGGAGACAAAAATAACTGTATTGGCTGAATTGCCACAGAAATAAAGAAGGCACCACGGATGCTATTTCACATTAGTTGGACCTAACAATGTGAGCTGCATTATAATTGATTCCAGTAATAGGTATGGCAGAACCGTTTGAAAGCACGGAAATTTTCCCTGGTCTCAACAAGGTATGTGTAATACATCACTCCCGATGTTACATGCAAACTGTTTATCATATTGTTACGTTCGTTTTGCTAGAGGCTGCACTACCATAGGATGTGAAGTGCAGATTGTTCGAATTCGACATACGGTGACGAATTGTTTTCTTATATTTACGCGAATACTATACATTGAAATTAAACTATTTTACGGATTTTATCGCGTTTATTTACTATTTTATTTTCCCGATGTTCGGACCGCAAACAACAACTAAATATGAGGGTACCCAGTTATTAACTATGACATCAGGACGTCTACCACCTCAGTCCCCCCGTGACCATGGTTGCTGTAAAGCAGCCTAAACGTCGGGAAAATAAAATAGTAAATAAACGCGATAAAATCCGTAAAATAGTTTAATTTCAATATACGGTGACGAACATTGGCACAAGGGCCAGGCGCCGTCGTCTATATAAATGTATATAGAAGCTATAAATAATAACATATCTATCGATCTACCGTTAATTGGAAAGTCGGGGGTAGAAAAAAGGCACGGTCAAGTGCGAGTCGGACTCGCGTACGAAGGGTTCCGTACCATTATCTATAAAAACGAGCCAAAAAATCACGTTTGTTGTATGGGAACCCCTTAAATATTTATTTTATTCTGTTTTCTAGTATTTGTTGTTATAGCGGCAACAGAAATACATAATCTGTGCCAAATTTCAACTGTCTAACTATCACGGTTCGTGAGATACAGCCTGTGACAGACGGACGGACAGACGGACAGCGAAGTCTTACTATTAGCGTTCCCGTTTTACCCTTTGGGTACGGAACTCTAAAAATGGCCGTGATCGGTCAGCGATTTCGGGCGACCGACACCACCCCATCGTACCCCCTCTCGCGGTTTCGTTTTATTCCGTCTGCTGTTAATTGTTTCATAACACCTATTGTACACGGTATTCCAACCATATTTTATATTTTTTTTTAACATTTCAGTCCGGCCCGCGTTCAACCTCTGATTTGGGGGTCAGAGTCCTTCCGTATCCGTAAAAAGCTCTTATTTTTGATATTACAGTCATAATAATAATACGTCATCACGCCTGTATTCCCCGAAGGTGAAGGCAGAGGTACACTGCAGTGCGCCCACTCTTCGCCAATGTATTTTGGTCCCAATGTAATAGGGGGCGAGCCTATTGCCATTATATCGGGCACATTCTCTCTCAATGCGAGGGAGATTTATGGGCTTGCCCAATGCGGGTTGGTGAACATCACTCGCCTTTCTATATATGTGCAGGTTTCCTCACGATGTTTTCCTTCACCGTTTCATAGCAAGTGATAATCTCGGATGAAAATGAGATTCGCACATGAAACCCAGAGGTGCGAGCCGGGGTTTGAACCTGCGTACTTTGATTGCAAAGCGTGCGTTCGACCACTCGGTTACCACTGCTATATTACAAACAGACACTTCAATTTTATTAATTCGTATAGATTACTATGAAATATACCTATATATTGGTACTGTCCAGTGGTAACGGCCGCCATCTGGACCAAAAACGAGGGAAAAATTACCGAGGGGTCTGCGAACAGTCAATTAGGAATGTCTGCACAGTGTCACGGATAAACGCAGTTGGACAAAAAATTTATTTTCACGTTCGTTCCTATATATTTCTTTATAAAGCTCCCAACGTCAAAGCGAGCGCGTCCAATGTCATTTGTTATGTTGCCTTACTAACGTATTATTATTTTATCTTTATTATTAAAAGCAGCTCTAAAGGCAACACACTGGAGCTACATGTACCTGTGTATTTGAAAGAAGTTTTGGCGATTTAAAAAAAATATCAGCCCACTGAGTTTCTTACCGGATCTTCTCAGTTGAGGTCGCGTTTCGATCCGGTGGTAGCATAGTAGTATATAGGGAAAATAATGTAAACTTGACAATTTGTAAGTGCCCCATAGGCATATCTATACATACAAATAAATAAAATTGGAGTGTCTGTTTGTAATATCAAAATAACACTTTTTTACCAAATGCATATGAAAGTATATACGATACCTACAACGAAAACGCAATTTTAATTTTTTTTGTCTGTCTGTTTGTTTGAGGTAAACTTCTAAACGGATGAACCGATTTCAATGGGACTTTCACTGACAGATAGCTGACGTTCCAAGGCGTAACTTAGGCTACTTTAATTTTAGAAAAAGCATTAGGGTTCCGCGGGAAAAACATAATACCCATATTTCCGGGTAATCTCCCTAAAGTCCACGCGGGCGAAGTCGCGGGCATAGCTAGTACAAAATAAATGATTTGACTTTGACTTATCAATGTCATCACCCATTATTAAATAGGTGTATTTTTTAGTCTTTGCTATTAATTACCTTGAAATTGGCATATACACCAGCTGATCGCAGGTACAGCCATTCCACATCTTATTCCATTAAAATTAGCCTAATTTTGTTCTGGCTAGAAATAATGACGGAATTTCCTATTTCCATTAGCTATCATTTACGCGTATACAAAATAATTCATATATCGAGTGGTGAAAGGCTATTTGGTTTAAACGACATTTTTAACATTACAGTAGATAATACTTATTTGACGCAGAAAAAACAAATTAAATATGTATACAGGGTGCATCAGAAGTACGAAATAATACTTTGGGTACATATACGGGAGCTCATATGTGTATACCTAACAATCATAGATTCCGGGCTATGGACCTTTGAATATTTGTCACAGGTATCGTGTTCGGGCCTTTGGGTACATCCATGACTATATTCAGCAGTGTAAACTACACTTATGAGGGGTGACTACCTAATATTTACAAAACAGAACATACAAATTTAACATAGGACTAGAGATATTACGAGTTATAGAAATTCACGACGAAAACAAAGTGTGAAAAACATGTTCGAATTTCGATCAAATTTTTATACCCGATACTGGTGCAAACGTCTAAGTATTATTTCGGACTTCTGAAACTCCCTGAAGTCAATATCGCCCAAGTGTCGCTTAAGTCAAATAGCTTTTCACCCCTCGATATGTAATTGAATAACGTTTTTAAAAAGATCTCGGACAAGATTTTACAAGACTAGACAAGCCTAGACAAGTCAAGATAAGCCTAGACACAACAAGCCTAAGCAAGACAAGACAAGTTTTGTTATGTATTTTTCAAAATCGTCGCTGTATTAAAATCAGCAGCTCTGAAATCTTCTGTTACTTATAAACTCCCTTCGATTTAAATATGAACACAGCAGAAGGTACAAGCGACCTAACTGACCATACAGATGCTTGTCAAAGCGTACAAATAAATGAATGTTTTATTTGTGATGGAGAAAATAAACGTTTTCATTATTCTATCTTTATAAAATGGTTTCACAAGCCTGTCGAAGATGTGCAGGCCTGTAGTACCCATTCTGAAACACATTTTATAGGTGCGTATATCAAAAGGTACGGAGCGTAGAGAGGGTTAGGTATGTCAATTAACCCTCGCACGTTAGCGGTATGCGAGCGATTCTCGAGGGGTCAAATCGACCCCCATTGATTAAGTTAAAATTTCAACGCCATTCCGAAAATAATACCTTCAGTCTCCATTCACACGGCAAAGCTGCCTTACATGTATCCGTAGTAAGTAATCAGAATGTTTGAACATCAGAATAACATTATAACTATAATATATAAGGATATTGAATAATAAAAGTCTGTCCGGACTAAGTCACGTGTAGGAACTAGTACTACAAGTCAAATCATTTATCCTGTAAAGGCCTCTGGGGGCATTTACAAATTGTCAAGTTTACAATATTTTTTCTTATATTCTACTATACTACCACCGGATCGAAACGCGACCTCAACTGAGAAGATCCGGCAAGAAACTCAGTGGGCTGATCATTTTTTTAAATCGCCTATTTAAACTGCTATAAGATATAATACATCATCACGCCTGTATTCCCCGAAGGGGTAGGCAGAGGTGCACTGTAGTGCACCCACACTTCGCCGATGTATTTTGGTCCCAATGTAATAGGGGGCGAGCCTATTGCCATAAGATGCTATAAGATGTCGTAGTAAAATACAATTTCGGACTACTGAAACACGAGAGGGGACACAAAAAATATATTAAATTGTTCCATGCGACATGTGTTAGGCGAAATGTAATATTCAGTATTTGATATATTGTCAAGCTCTGCGCGTAGAAGCGCGGCGACTTTTCGTAAGAGCATTGTTCGGTGTTTTCATAGTTTAGCTACGGAAGCCTCGGTAGGTGAGTCCAGCTCGCACTTGGCCAGTTTTTAGAATTCCGTACCCTAGGTAAAACGGGAACCCTATTACTAAGACTTTGTTGTCCGTCTGTCACCAGGCTGTATCTCATGAACCGTGTTAGTTACACAGTTAAAATTGTCACAGATTATGTATTTCTGTTGCCGCTATAACGCTATAACAAATACAAAAAAAGCAGAATAAAATAAATATTTAAGGGGGCTCTCATACAACAAACGTGATTATTTTGCTCGTTTTTATACAGGGTGTCTCAGAAGTCCGAAATAATACTTTGGGTACATATACGGCAGCTCATATGTGGATGCTTAGTGAAGATAGTTTATACCTAACTATCATAGTTTCTGAGTTACAGACCCTTGAATATTTGTCTCAGGTATCGTGTTCTGGCCTTTGGGTACATCCATAACCCTATTCAGCAGTGTAAACTACACTAATGAGAGGCGGCTAGCAATATTCACAAAACAGAACATGGAAATTTTACATAGGACTCGAGATATTACGGGTTAAAGAAAATGACGACGACGAAAAAAAAGTTGGAAAAACATGGTCGAATTTCAATCAAATTTTTATACCATTCAGTTGTATACACGATACTGATGCTAGCGTCCAAGTATTATTTCAGACTTCTGATACACCCTGTATATTGGTACGGAACCCTTCGTGGGCGAGTCCGACTCGCATTTGGCCGGTATTTTATTTATAGCGTGTATTTATCGTATTTGTTCTCGATATTAATTACTTGATATTGGCGATATATATATAGTCGCAAATGAAGCCATTCCTCATCTGATACCATACCATAACATTTCATCATTTCACTCATTTGGTAGAAAAACCGTTCAAGTGCGAGTAGGACTCGCGCACGAAGGGTTCCGCACCATTATCTATAAAAACGGCAAAAAAAACACGTTTGTTGTATGCGTGCCTCCTTTATTATTTGTTTTATTCTGTTTTTTAGTATTTGTTGTTATAGCGGCAACAGAAATACATCATCTGTGAAAATTACAACTCACTAGCTATCACGATTCATGAGATACAGCCTGGTTACAGACGGACGGACGAACGGACAGGGAAGTCACAGTAATAGAGTTCCCGTTTTACCCTTTGGGTACGGAACCCTAAAAAGAAGTTTTACGAGTTCCGTGAGCCAACAAGGAACCCTGATGATGTGGAGTAATGTCCCCAATTTCCTTTCGCATTTAGTTAAAGCGCAACTGAATAAAATCAACATAGAATCACACGCGACAATAAGTTCAATTTCACGATTCAAATGAAATAAAGAAAGGCATAACATGGATGTGCCGACTACGTGCTCTAGTGGTCTGAACATACTATTTATTAGACCATATGGTCTGGAGTCTCATTTCCGTCTGTGACATCCAGAAATAACGATTACTATTACAGCCCTTTAAACGTCCCACTGCTGGGCACGGGCCTCCCCTCAATGCGAGAGGGATTCAGGCCATAGTCCACCACGCTGGCCCAGTGCGGGTTGGCAGACTTCACACATCTATCGAAAACTAGTCAAGTTCCCTTAGACGAGCAGGTTTCCTTACGATGTTTTCCTTCACCGTTTCATAGCAAGTGATAATCTCGGATGAAAATGAGATTCGCACATGAAACCCAGAGGTGCGAGCCGGGGTTTGAACCTGCACACTTTGATAACAAGGCGTGCGTTTGACCACTCGGCTACCACTGCTACCCAGTTACTGCCAGACAAAAATAAATTCTGGGACAAGAAGACAAAAATAAAAAGAGCTGGGTTTCGACCTAATTACTAAAATGGCGCCTTTTAACTTTGGATATTTATTTGGAGATATTTGAAATCACACGTATCCATACAATGATTTCGTGTTAAACTTGGAAAAAAAAATTCAATCTTTCATTGCTTTTATCTTTGGTTCTCCCTTGTCTTAAGGGGGATGCAAATTGGAACAGCCCTTAAAATAATAAAAATATATTCATTGCTTGACGTTGTACTATCACGCCTGAATGACCTGGAGGAGTACGCAGTTGTGTTCAAAATGTCCCTTCGTTATTTTTCCAGGGGCCTAACCCCCACTTGAAGTATTGTTTTTTCAATATTAGCTGTAAATTTTTTTATTTTTTTTTATTGAGTTAACTACAAACTTAAAGTAATATTAAAAACATAACTGCAAGACATGTGACGGTAAGGGGGCAGTTTATCCGATATATTTAACTTGATATTTCTTATTGTTTTCATATATTTACGCGAATACTATACATTGAAATAAAACTATTTTACGGATTCTATCGCGTTTATTTATTATTTGATTTTCCCGACGTTTCGGCTGCTTTACAGCAACCATGGTCACGGGGGGACTGAGGTGTTAGACGTCCTGATGTCATAGTTAATAACTGGGTACCCTCATATTTAGTTGTTTTTTGCGGTCCAATCCACGCAGAAAGTGCTCACAGTGTCTTGAGGTCTTGCAATGGTACGCTTGGTTTTGGATTTAATCATATTAATTACTGGATCCCAAGTTGGTGGTAGCACCCAGCCATCTTCCCTATTGAAATTAGGATGTTTTTTAATTTCAATGGCCTCAGGACGTCTAACACCTCAGTCCCCCCGTTACCATGGTTGCTGTAAAGCAGCCGAAACGTCGGGAAAATAAAATAGTAAATAAACGCGATAAAATCCGTAAAATAGTTTTATTTCAATTGATATCTCTTGATAAAGAAAAATTGGTAAAAAAACTTTAAAAAACAAGCTTATATTTAATTGCCCTCAGTTTCCGTGTTCTCCTCAGCAAGCCCTTTCATTTGATACCCATACTGTGGTAGTGCAGAAAATATAACTATTCCGCCATATTGGAATTCGAATGACGTCACATAGCTAAGCATGCATTGTCATCCAAAATAAGCGTGTATACCAAATTTCAGCTCAATCTGTTAAAGATAACTGATTTAAAATTCAGTTGCAAGATTCCATCCGGACATACATTGCTAGTTAATATAAAGCATGTAATAATAATAAATAATAATATAAAGCTTGTAAAAAAGGGTCTTGGCAAACGAATATACAATGAAATGATCCTATATGGGTTCCTTCTTTTCCTTTTAGGGTATGCAACCCTAAAAATATCTAAGAGACTGGGATCGCCTCTCTCGTTCCCACATGTTCTGTCTCTATCTAACGCTTAAGAATAGCAGTGGTAGCCGAGTGGTCAAACGCACGCCTTGCAATTCAAAGTGTGCAGGTTCAAACCCTGGCTCGCACCTCTGGGATTTATGTGCGAATCTCATTTTCATCCGAGATTATCACTTGCTATGAAACGGTGAAGGAAAACATCGTGAGGAAACCTGCACGTCTGAGGGAACTTGTCTAGTTCTCGTTAGATGTGTCAAGTCTGCCAACCCGCACCGGGCCAGTGTGGTGGACTACGGCCTGAATTCCCCTCGCATTGAGGAGAGGCCCGTGCCCAGCAGTGGGACGTTAAAAAGGGCTGTAGAAGTAGACTGAGATCATCTCTCTCGTTCCCACATGCTCTGTCTCTGTCCAACGCTTATGAATACAGTGATTAGCGCCAAACTTCCCCCCAAGTGTCCCCATTTGTATGCTTATTAGCAAGCCCAAGACAGTTCAACAAGGACCCCTCCTTTTTAAAACGCGGCTCAAGTTACAAAATTGCCGCAAAATTGCAACTTTTAAGCCGCTATTCGTTTTTCAAGCTATACACAGAACACTCTCTGTGTATAGCTTGAAAAGCGAATAGCGAGCAAGCTGATGGTATTATAGACCAACGTATGGCAATTATATGAGTTGACATACATTTTGAGTTTTTTGAGCCGTTGGTGGTAGATTTAAGCTTTTTTGAGCCGGTTGTAGTATTTATTTATTTATTTAGACTTTAGCAGAAAGTTGTACAAAGGCGGACTTAAAGCCAAAAGTAAAATTTTTTGAGTAATGATTGTAACATTTTTTGAGCCGTTGGTGGCAGATTGTAACTGGTTTTGAGCCCTCGATATTAAATTCTGCCTTTTTATATGTATGAATATTTTCTTCGTCCATTTTTCTCATGAATTTGTACCACACGTCAGAACCTTAAAGAAAAAGAAAAAAAAAACTTACAGTAATTATACGGTACATTTTTACAGCGCGTTTAAATACTTTCAAAGTGTAACGACTGGGCACTTTTATACTTTAGATACTGCAGATAAAGTTAAGCGTCACGCGACGAGGTTTGGAATTTGATGGGCGACGCCAAGAGCCCTTAAGGCGCATTCACGCGGCAAATTGTTTAGTCAGTTAGGTCGCTTGTACCTTCTGCTGCTACTTGCGAGGACTGGTCCAACCATTTTCCTCTTAATGACTTACCATCTACTCTCCTATACTGCGTTGATCATCATACCAAAGTAATTATTTCCATAACCATCTGTGGTTTAGAATAATTCCTTCATTGTAAATGGGAGTAGACGCACCTTACTGTACTAGCTTCCTAAGCGTAAAGACTATATTTGTATTTAATATTAGACTGCCGTGAGTATAATTTTTCTCTGGTATTGTGGCAAAGGTGCTGTCTGCTCTCAAGGCATTGCTGCTCCTAAGAATTATGATTTTGAAAAGAGTAACCATTGAGTTTCTTACCGGCTCTTCTCAGTGGAAGCAGCATTCCGAACCGGTGGTAGAATCTGACTATTTGTGATGGCTTTTTGGCCTTCACGAATAAAAAAAAATGATTTTTTTAAATCTTTAGATCAAAGGGATTTGTGATTTCACATATTCGTTTATAATAAGCTAGAGAACATATCAAGGGGTGAGAGGCTATTTGACTTAAGCTACACTTTTGGGCGATATTGATTTAAATACATATTTGGAATCAGCTAATTTTTCTGCGTCGAATGAGTATAAATGCTTTCCTGTACAGTTATAAAAATTGTCGCTTGAGTCAAATTGCCTTTCACCCCTCGATATATTTTAGGGGTAAGTATGCACATTGTATTAAGTATCATTGTCCTGTAATATGAGAAAAGTGTGAAAATATTTAGAAGTTTCATTATTTAAGTGCTCCCGCAGGCTTTAACAAAATAAAATTACTTGTACGTGTAGAGTATCTTTATGAGGTGGGTTTTATAACAAAATTTGCTTTACTTAGCTGGCCGCGAGAGATAGCAGACATTCAGGGATCATAGTTTTATTTTCTATACTGTACAGTCGTGGACAGATGTGTTTACAAAAAAATCCATTTAAGTAAAGTAAATACATAAACTGTCGAGGTAATTGAGACAAAGGTACTGTTCTATTGCGTATTACAACATGATTCAAAACTCTGACACACTGCCGCCTAAAAATCTTACAAACTACCCCCTCGAAAATCTGATACACTGCCCCCTCGAAAATCTGACACACTGCCCCCTCGAAAATCTGATACACTGCCCCCTCGAAAATCTGACACACTGCCCTCTCGAAAATCTGACACGCTGCCCCCTCGAATGCCAGACACACTGCCCCCTCGATTAGTGCGATACTCACAAGTGACAATTAAATTAAATAAAATCTAAAAACAAAATTGTTTTTTTCGTTATGTTACTTGTATTCCCGACAGTACTTGCTCCCCTATTCTTGTTATGATAGGTCGACTGCTTGACCGCAGATAAGTGCGTCCGTCTTTTACAAATACCCCTTCCCTCTCCGTCACACATCGTACCTCTCTTTCCATCCATTACAGAAAGTTTCGCTTACCACCTGAGACATATCACCATAAAACATATGTCAAAATCAATCAAATAATTTATCTATAATCGTTTCAACCAAAAATCAATTAAAAATTTAAAAGTATAGAGACCTAACTCAAAAATAATTTTGTTGAAAAATGGTCTTTTAAATATTTATAGTCGAAATCCAAAAAATTCAAAATGGGTCTCTATACCTACTTTTAAAGGTGCGAATAGTCAGATTCCAACGGTTCGGAATGCTGCTTCCACTGAGAAAATCCGGCAAGAGACTCAATGGTTTCATCCACCTGTATTCCCCGAAGGAGTAGGCACAAGTGCACTGCCGCCCACACTTCACCGATGTATTTTGGTCCCAATGTAATAGGGGCCAGCCTATTGCCATTATACCGGGCACATTCTCCCTCGTTTTGATTATTTTCGAAGTAATAATAATGCAAGATTGTGTATAGCACACATTAACTTTATATTGTATAATTAAGAAAAACACAAAAATAAAAATCCTTATGGGAAAAAAGTAACCATGGAGTTTCTTGCCCATACTTCTCCATAGGAAATGCATTCCGAATGGGTGGTAGAGATACTATTTTTAATATTTATTGACGATTTATAAGTGACTGTAATGTTACAAATACAAGGCTCGGCTACTGAGGACTCTAAACATCAACGGAAGCAATAACCTAACTAGTAGAATATTTAATTATGTATGTCTAGGGATTAGTCACTTTATTTAGAATTATTAATTTGTATAATCGAGTATATTATAAACTAGTCGATTAATTTATTCATCATCATTTGCCTTACCTTGTCCTATAATTTGGAGTCGGCGCAGTATGTCTTTTTCTTCCATTCATCTCGCTTTTCCGTCATACTGACATCACTCTTTTAGTCACATGATTCTCATCTCTTCTCATCACATGTCCAAACCATTATAATCTCCTACTTCTTACATTTTCTGTTACGGGCGCTACTTTTATACTACCTCTGATATACACATTCCTCACCTTATCCATTCGCGTTACTCCACACATCCATCTCAACATTCGCATCTCGGCAGAGTGGAGACGTTTCTCTTCACACACTTTAGCCGCCCAGCATTCTGAGCCGTACATCACCGGTTTTATAACCGATTTGTAGATTCGGCCCTTTAATAATAGTCGATTAATTTATTATATATCAATATTTCATGTTGGCAACACCAATTGATGTTAGGATATAAAAGTACATGTAAAGCCCTTCTGGGTTCACTTTTGCTGTTTGGAGCCGACAAGTAAAGTCGATACACAACCCACGTCGTTATTATTTCTCAACCTACGCCCTGCTTCAACGAAACCCTCGCCACGGTCGCATTCTTCCTGTTCCTTCGTAACCTTCTGCGGAGGATTGCTCATAGTTAGGGCCCATGACTTATGACATACTGACTCTCGACTGACAGGGAGTTCGGTCTTGTTGGTTTCCTCTATTATCGATAAAATTTATTTGATTTATAATTTGGGATTGTAAACAATTCCGAGGGTGAGTGGTGGGTCCCTTTCTCTACTATTGTATTACGTACAGTGTTGGTTTACATGAATAAAACAATCAGATTCTGATTAAAATTACGCGAGTGGATAGTCCGATGTCGTTATTCGATGTTATCCGCGCGTGTGGATTATAACTACAAATCAGTAATCATGATAAAATTGATTTGCGCGTGCTTAATAAATTATCACCACATAAGATTTAATTACATAGATAATCAAGTAGGTATCTATTTATAAAATTTGTAAAAATACGTGCTAACGTAATGATATTCGAAACACATTTTAATACATCACCATTATCAATACGGCTGTATTCCTCGAAGAGGTAGGTAGAGATGCAGTACACAAATACTTTTTCGAAGTGTTTAAGTCTCAATGTAATAGAGGGCGAGCCTATTGCCATTATACCGGGCACATTCCCCCTCAATACGAGGGAGATTTGGGCCATAATCCATTGCGCTGGCCCAGTGCGGGTTGGTGAACAGAACACGATTTTGTATAGACGTGTAGGTTTCCTCACTATTTTTTTCTTCACTGTTCAGCAAGTGGTAATCATTAATGAAAATGACATTGGCACATGAAAATCTCAGAGGTGCAGGCTCGGGATTTGAACTTGCATCCGCTACGTTCAAGGCGTGCGTTCTACCGATGCTTTATTATAAATAATACATCATCACGCCTGTATACGCTAAAGGGATAGGCGAACGTACCCACGCTACGCCGATAAAATTTGCCATACCAAAACGAACTGTATTGACTCCTATTAAAGCTTATTCTTCAACGAAATGTGAGTACTGATAGAGCGAGCGTTTTGTCGCGTGCTGCGTTGCTGATACCACGGAAATTTAATCTTTATGCATATTGACAGAGAGTTCGTTTTGGACCGCCTTTGGCCTCTTCTCAATTCGAAAACACTTCAAAATAGTGTCCGAACGCTATTTAAAAAAAGCCGCGTCGCATTTAAATTTTCTAATTGTCGCCGCCGGCAATTACGATCCAGACCCCGCGCACAGACTCCCGACACGATCACCGCCATCCTCGACCTGGGGGTAGAGAGGTTCACCAAAACACCTACACCAGCCTCAAACAGACACTGATCTCGCCGGCGAGGTCGAGGAACCCCCTCTTCCGCTCGTAGATGCATCTTTGCACCTAGAAGCACAGTCACTACCTCCCCCTCACGGTAACTGCCCAAGCCGAGGTCGTGCCCTCTGTGGCGCCCTTGAGCTAGTTGCCACCCTTTTCCGCCCTTAAGGCCTTGGTTGGAGTGCACTCTATGCTCGCCACTCCTCCGGTAAAGCTGTTAAGGCCAGCTCACGGCCAACAGCGTAGTCCATTAAAAAAAAAGTTCGTTTTGATTTTGGCAAAAAAATCTGACGCTTGACTATTGAGTCCCCAGTGTGCGTGGAGCCTAATGCCATTACACCAGGCACACTCCCCAACAAAACGATAATTAATATAAATTAATCTAGACAAGCGGCAACGTGTCAAGCCAAAAAAAAAACCTGCCAAGTGCGAGACGGACTCGCACACGTAGGGTTCCGTACCATTATGTATAAAAATGGCAAAAAAATCACTATTGCTGTATGAGAGCCCCCTTAAATATATATTTTATTCGGTTTTGCTATTTCGGTTAGTATTTGATGTGATAGCGGCAACAGAAATACATCATCTGTGAAAATTTCACCTCTCTAACTATCACGGTTCATGAGATACAGCCTGGTAACAGACGGACGGATGGACAGCGAAGTCTAAGTAATATGGTTCCCATTTTATCCTTTGGGTACGGAACCCTAAAAGCGTATTAATTACAATATCATCGCGTATTGCTATCAGATAATAATCATGAATCATTGATGAAAATCATAGATAATATATTGTAACTAACCCTTAGGATACTACTTCCAACTAATCCTATCCTAATAATATTAAAAATGTGAAAGTTTGCGAGCATAGACGGATGAATAGATGTTTGTTACTCTTTCACGCAAAAACTACTAAACGGATTGTGATGAAACTTTACAGTATTATTGTTTATATCAGAATTACATAAGAAAACAAATGCCAGCTCTTTTTTTTAATCCCACTGCTGGGCAAAGGCCTCCAGTCAATGCGAGGGGGATTCAGGCCATAGTCCACCACGCTGGCCCAGTGCGGGTTGGCAGACTTCACACATCTATCGAGAACTAGTCAAGTTCCCTCAGACGTGCAGGTTTCCTCACGATGTTTTCCTTCACCGTTTCATAGCAAGTGATAATGTCGGATGAAAATGAGATCAGCACATAAATCCCAGAGGTGCGAGCCGGGGTTTGAACCTGCACAGATTGATTTGCAAAGCGTGCGTTCCACCACTCGGCTTATACGATAACCGACATCGAGTATGAAATAAAATTTCAACGGTATGATAAATACCCATTATAATAATAACGGTTAAGTAATTAATGACGTCACATACATAACAACAAACAAAATAAGGCCATATCTAATAATTATAATTATCTGCATCCATTGAGATAAGATTTCTCAATAAATAAATCATTTTCTTCGAAAAGCAAACCAAACATCAACATGTTGAAGGTGTCGGCTGGACTTCTGTTCGTCATTGCTGCAGTTGCAGGTAATTTTGGCTGAGATGATTACTTAAACATATATTGAGGGGAGAACAGCTATTTGACCTCGACACTTTAAAGTAAAAACCGGCCAAGTGCGAGTCGGACTCGCGCACGAAGAGTTCCGTACCATTATCTATAAAAACGGCAAAACAATCACGTTGGTTGTATGGGAGCCCCCTTTAATATTTATTTTACTCTGTTTCTTAGTATGTGTTGTTATAGCGGCAACAGAAATTCATCATCTGTGAAAATTTCAACTCTCTAACTATCACGGTTCATGAGATACAGCCTGGTGACAGACGGACGGACAGCGAAGTCTTAGTAATAGGGTTCCCTTTTACCCTTTGGGTACGGAACCCTAGAAACTGTCACTTAAGTCAAATAGCCTTTCGCTCCCTCGATATATACTCACGCCTGTATCCCACGGGGGTAAGCAGAGACTACCGTTTCCCACATACTACGATCATGACATACATTATTAGGATGAGTTTTCATTGAATTTGTCCTTGCTATTAATTACTTCACTCCAAGAGTGTCAACGCTCCCGCGATCACCAACAAGATGGACAGACCTCATCAAGTCCTTAACGAAGTGTACCCATAATGATGTGATGCTACTGACAGAGAGAGATGGAGAAGTCTCACAAAAATCGCAACCAACCTACTAGACTATCCACGACTACGACCACTCCGCCAGGAGTGTACGACTAAGAAGAATTAATTACTTGACATTATCAGAATGCCCATCAATTGTAGATACATCCATTCCTCATCTTATTCCATACAATGTCATCATTTGATTAATTTCCTGCATGCAAGGACCTTATAAGGTCCTTGCATACCTTGGGCCCTTACTTTCTGTAACACAGTGTATACGCCTTAAGCAGTACCGGATTAAGGTAACTTGATGCCCTAAGCAATCTTTCCCTGTGGGCCCCCCAATCCTTAACTGAACTACAAAGGATTAATTGAAAAAAAAAGTCAATAACTTATCGTATCTAGAATATGTATGTGTTGTTCCTTCTGCCCTTATCCCATGCTGGGTGGGGTCGGCACAACATGATTTCACATGTTGTCCTAAGATTTTGAATCTTTGCTTTAACTTTCGTGTGCCCGTTTGTTTCCCGATTGTCTCTGGTGCCCCCTAGACGGGATGCCCTAAGCAATTTCAATTTTCATTTCAATTTATTCAATAAACAACTTATGTAATACAATACAATATACGCCGGGTCACTAATATAGGAATAAATAAATAAATATCGCCAGACAACCTAAAACATGATGGATCTGACACTAATTTTAACAACATCAATGTGCAAGCTATTGTATATTTGAACCTACCCGTGTTTTGTGCAAATAAAAATATTGTATTGTATTGTATGGACACCATACAATGATTTGGGGCTGACGTCACAAATATGTTATAATATATACCCTAGAGATTAGCATACATAATTATAGTAACACGGAATTGACACGTAGAGTCGGTGACGTGTCACTCGTGGTGCTCGGTAGCCAGCCTCTGCATCGCCAGAACACCACACCCTTCGGCCAAAACTCTTCTTTCATGAAGGCCGACAATTGTTCGGTCGGCACTCTCACCACAATGGAATTAAAATTCACCCTGTGGCGGGACTCCAACCGTTCGGCCCTCAGAGTGAGGTTGGTCTTCCCTCGCACGTACTCTACAATCCCCTCGACCTTTGTAGTGTAGTGTAGTCGGAACACATACTGCTGTATTGCTCACAACCTAATCCAAGACGGGCTTAAGAATACCACTGCATAGAATTTCATAACTCTCACTTATCCAACAGCGTACCCTGCTAATGACGCAGTCATCGGCAAATGGGATGCCAATGGTCTCCGGTATGACTACATGGAGGCTGATGATGGCTCCGTCCATCTTGTGGACAACTGGATGAAGATCAGCGATTATGACAGCCTCGCCAGATACAACCCTGACGCGTCCAACCAGTACCACCTCTTCACCAGGTAATAACCTCAAAAACTCAATGCTTCAACTAAAAAGCTCAAAATATATTGAAAAAAAAACCGTTCAAGGGGGAGTTGGACTCGAGCACGAAGGATTCCGTACCATTATCTATAAAAAACGAGCAAAAAAATCACGTTTGTTGAATATTTATGTTATTCTGTTTTTTAGTATTTGTTGTTATAGCAGCAACAACATCTGTGAAAATTTCAACTCTCTAACTATCACAGTTCATAAACGGACGGACAGCGAAGTCTTTGTAATAGGGTTCCCGTTTAACCCTTTGGGTACGGAACCCTAAACATTATTCATTATTTTTTATAGATGTGTAATTATTTTTGGTGTTGCTATTAATTATTTGACACTGGAAAATACCAGCTAATAGAAGAGACGAAACAACAGATAAGAAAAAGTAATCCTCTATGATTTCAGATTTCTGGTTTCAAGCTTTGGGTTTCGGGTTTCTAATTTCCGATTTCTAATTATTTCTCCAGGTCCAATCCTAGCCGGAGTCAAGTGCTACTCGTCAACAACCCCAGCTCGGTGACCTCATCCAATTTTAACAGCGCCAGTAAAACCATTGTCCTCATGCATGGCTTCGCTGGATCAGCCACTTCCGGATTCAACACTGTTTTAGTTCCTGGTGAGATACTAATATCAATTGTAGTGATAACTAACGAAATTAAAATAGCCTTACTTAACTAAGGACAGTGAAAATCACGTCAAAATCGGTTCAGCCGTTTGGGAGTACACCGAGAACAAACAGATTTTTTTTAAAGTGTGACAGATATGATCCTGTAAGGGTTCCTTTTGTTCTTTTTAGGTAAGGAACCCTAATAAACGGTATGTGTTTATTTCAGCTTTCCTTCAGGCTGAGGATGTGAATGTCATCGTCCTAGACTGGAGTGCTGGATCCTACTGGGGACCTCGGGCTCTCCAAGCAGGTATGTGCCTACCCTCTGTAGAAGAACAGCTTGATAATCTTTTTCTTTTGTTTTGTCTTCTAGTTAAAGGGCTTTTTTTTGACGGGAAGGAAATCTTTAGAAAGTTTCCCAGTCTTCTGTGTGGGAGAAGACTGGGATATGTGGGATTCTTACCCACTAAAACCTCCCCGGTGGCCGTCTTCGACACGTTAGAGGGACTCCGGGATCTCCTACTGGAACGCACCGGTGTCCCTCTGTGCCTCGCTCCCGAGCTTTGTGCCCAGGAGCTCGTCACGGGGGGAGCTGATGTTCGCTCCCCCCTGCACCCTCGCAGTGCATACGGCGGCGAGGAACCACCCCTCGCCGCCATCCACCTTAGGGTCGTCTTCAGATTAAGAGCGTCCGGGGCCCACACCCCAAACGCTCACGATCCCAAGGGTAGCCCGTTGTTTTGGGCCCCGGGCATCAGGGCCGAGCCCACTCCACCTAGTTTGATTCAGTGCAGCCTCCTCAACCTCCACATACAACATGACACCAATTTTATCTTATTTTTTTATCTTTTTTTTTTTTATTACTTTCAGTTTTCGACAGATACCTAACTCTGTACAAAATTGACAGTTAGCTTGAAACAACAATACTAGCAGTGGTGGTAGGGTCCATGGTCTAAATGTAGCTGTGATCGCCTTCAGGGGGGCATAGGCCGAAGCAAAACGAAAAAGCACGACCAATTTGACGTTTTGCTCCGAGAATGCGAGAATTGGATCCCAGTCGATTGTCCTATGTTCATAGTGCTTAGTTTGAGATCATACGATAAATATGAGTTATTTGTCGACATTTATTTAATTGCAATACAATGTTGGTGCCAGGTCAGGCTGGTGGTCGGTTCCTGAACTGGTTGATGAGCGTGACTGGCGTCAACCCCAGCAGTTTCCACATCTTGGGGTACAGTGTCGGGGGTCACGGAGCCGGCATCATGGGCCGAACCGTCAACGGAAACGTCGGTTACGTCACCGGTAAGATGATCTCCATAATACAACTTTGGGGGGGTGTGAGGAACAGGGTGTTAAGTTCCTCATCCACCATTGAAAAGGGAGGATCCTCCGACCAGACGGGTGTTGTGTCTGGTGGGCTACTGCCCGACGGTTGTTGTCGGGTTCTTGTATATATGTGCAATCGCTCGGATAACTTTAATATCGCGATGCAGGATTTAGTTCGTATGTGGTGAGATAGATGTCGCCACGCAACCATAAGGGGGTCATCCGTCACATTCATCGTCCCTTTTTATATACATGCAGAATATATCGAGGGATGAAAGGCTATTTGACTTTAGCGACATTTTTTTAACTTTACAAGAAAACATGCTTATAAGACGCAGAAAGGTTTGCTGATTCCAAATATGTATTTAAGTCAATATCGACCAAAGTGTCGTTTAAGTACCTTTTTCACCCTTTGATATGAACATCATTCATAGATACTATGAAGAAGCCTATTGCCATTATACCGGGCACATTACCCCACAATACGCGCGAGATTTAGATAATATTCGACTACGCTGGCCCAGTGCGGGTTGGTGAATTAAACACGCCTTTCTATAGAAATGCTGGTTTCCTCGCGACATTACATGGGGTAGGGTATTAAACCTTCGACTTCAGCTAAAATTTGACCTTCGGTCGGAAATTAGGACTAAATGATTTTACTTGGACTTTGAACGCACGCCTTGCAAATCAATGTGTGCAAGATCAAACCCCGGCTCGCACCTCTGGGATTTATGTGCGAAGCTCATTTTCATCCGAGATTATCACTTGCTATGAAATGGTGAAGGGAAACATCGAGAGGAAACCTGCACGTCTGAGGGAACTTGTCTAGTTCTCGATAGATGTGTCAAGTCTGCCAACCCGCACTGGTCCAGCGTGGTCGACTATAGCCTGAATCCCCTCGCTTTGAGGGGAGGCCCGTGCCCAGCAGTGGGACATTAAAAGAGCTGTAGTAGTTGAATCAATCGAACGTGAGTAGAAGTGTAGGAAGAGGGAGGAGGACCTTTCACGACCAGATTAACGGTATCTTCCAGAAAGGTCAAGTTCGTAGCACACTCAACCGACGGAAGTGCCTGAACACATGTACGACTGTGGATGAAGCGAAAGATGTTTGTCATGGTCGTAGCAAGTGGCAAACGGTTGTCTCTGCCTTCCCTCATGGGATACACGCTTGAGTATATGAATTTTTTATCTAGGTTTGGACCCAGCTGACCGTTGGGACAGTGACTGGCTGTTCCAGCCCTCTGATGCTACCTACACAGAGGTTATCCACACCAACGCTGGAGATATTGGCTACTCCAGACCCCTTGGACACGTGGACTTCTACCCCAACGGTGGGCGCTTCATGCCTGGCTGCGTCACATCCCTTTGCGATCACTTAAGGTAAGCTTCAGCCGCACACTGATGATGATGATGATATTTAATGGAATAAGATGAGGAATGGCTGCGCCTGCGATAATATAATGCGATATCCCTTTCAACTGTCAGATTTGTCGAGAAAATGATGTTGCTTCGAGCTTTTTGTACTGTAAAAAACCGGCCAAGTGCGAGTCGGACTCACGCACGAAAATCACGTTTGTTGTATGGGAGCCCCCTTAAATATTTATTTTATTCTGTCTTTTAGTATTTGTTCTTATAGCGGCAACAGAAATACATCATCTGTGAAAATTTCAACTCTCTAACTATCACGGTTCATGAGATACAGCCTGGTGACAGACGAACGGACGGACAGCGAAGTCTCAGTAATAGGGTGCCCGTTTTACCGTTTGGGTACGGAACCCTAAAAAGTCAAACATATAAGTCAACGCAATCATAAGATACGGATGTTGCATTTTCAATACATTTGAACGGGAATCAAATACCTATAGGGTACTTCCCGTTGACCTAGAATCATGAAATTTGGCAAGAAGCAAGGTCTTATAGCACAAGTTAAGGAAAAAATCTGAAAACTGAACATTTATAGTTACAACCATTTTTTTTGCGATTACAAACTTATTTGCTGTTAGTTTGTATGGCGACAACGGTATACCAACGGCACAGTTAAGTTTGTCTCTCTATCCAGTTTATCATTTCGTTACACTTAGAGCAATGTTTGGTGCTCTCATAGTTTAGGTCTGGAAGCCTCGGTGTACGAGTCCAGCTCGCACTTGGCCGGTTACATAGATAATTGATAATTTTCAGATCTTATTACTACATGGCCGAGTCGCTGGTGTCTGGAGGATTCACTGGTGTCAGCTGCAACACCTGGGATGACGCCATTCTCCAGAGGTGCACTGGTACCGGCAGACTGAGGATGGGTGGTCTTCAACCAAAGACTGGGTTAGTAAATAAATATTACCAGACAACACAGCAGAAGAAGCAGTGGTAGAAGCAGTGGTAGCCTTGTCGGTAATAACGTCCGCCTTGAACGCAAGGGTTGCAAGTTCAAATCCCGGGCCCGCACCTCTGAGATAATGTTCATGTCCGAGTGTCATTTTCAATAAAATTATGATTACCACTTGCTGAATAGTGAAGGAAAACATCGCGAGGAACCCTGCAGGGTTCCTCACGATGTTTGCTTTCCTAAGTGAACGTAACGACACTGATCAACCACCCAATGCTGTGTGCCGAGCGGCCTACACCCTAACCACAACACCAATAGACGGCCGTATGTGTAGACATAAGTTTTATCTCTTTCAACTGTCAGATTTGTCGCGAAAATGACGTCACTTCGAGCTTTTTGTACTGGGCATTTTCTCAACAAATCTGACAGTTGAAAGAGATAAAACTTATGTCTACACGGTCATGCTAATCCTACACGCCTTCTTAATAAAACAACTTCATAATCACGCCTTTAATCCCCGAAGGAATACGCAGGGGTACACTGCAGTGCACCCACTTTTTCCGGATGTATGGTTATATAAATTATTTGTTTTTTGTTTGCAGGAGCACTGGGATTTACTTCTTAAGGACCAATAGGAACTCGCCTTTCTCTCAAGGTTAAATGTACCTGCTTACAAATGAGTTACAATAAATTGTATGTCTTATGTACAAAACATGTGTTTGATTGGCGGAATCGCCCGAAAGTTCCCCGTATTTTACAGTTAAATTCCTTTTTAGGGTTCCTAAAAAGGAACCCTAAAACAAAAAGCAGTGGTAGCCGAGTGGTCAAACGCACGCCTTGCAATCAAAGTGTGCAGGTTCAAACGCCGGCTCGCACCTCTGGGAGTTATGTGCGAATCTTATTTTCATCCGAGATTATCACTTGCTATGAAACGGGGAAGGAAAACCTGCACGTCTGAGGGAACTTGACTAGTTCTCGATAGATGTGTGAAATCTGCCAACCCGCACCGGGCCAGCGTGGTGGACTATGGCCTGAATCCCCTCGCATTGAGGGGAGGCCCGTGCTCAGTATTGGGGCGTTAAAAGGGCTGTAGTTAGTTTTTGTTGTTATCTCATGTACCCGTATTATACGGCAACTAAATGGGAAAACAACGAGGCGGAGTCAGATAAACTAGAAAAATGTACCGCAACGCGGGCTCGATATGCCATCTCCGTTATAATACCTCCACGGTTCATTGTCAGAAACTGAAAGTAATATTACGAAACTGGCCAAGTGCGAGTTGGACTCGCGCACGAAGGGTTCAGTACCATTATCTATAAAAACCAGCAAAAAAATCACGTTTGTTGTATGGGAGCCCCCTTAAGTATTTATTATATTCTGTTATTTATTTGTTGTTATAGCGGCAACAGAAATACATGATCTGTGAAAATTTCAACTCTCTAACTATAACGGTACATGAGATACAGCCTGGTGACAGACGGACGGACGGACGGACAGTGAAGTCTTAGTAATAGGGTTCCCGTTTTACCCTTTGGGTACGGAACCCTAAAAACGAGCAAAAAAATCACGTTTGTTGTATGGGAGCCCCCTTATATATTTATTTAGTATTTGTTGTTATAGCGGCAACAGAAATACATAATCTGTGAAAATTTCAACTCTCTAACTATCACGGTTCATGAGATACAGCCTGGTGACAGACGGACGGACGGACGGACGGACAGCGAAGTCTTAGTAATAGGGTTCCCGTTTTACCCTTTGGGTACGGAACCCTAAAAACGAGCAAAAAAATCACGTTTGTTGTATGGGAGCCCCCTTATATATTTATTTAGTATTTGTTGTTATAGCGGCAACAGAAATACATAATCTGTGAAAATTTCAACTCTCTAACTATCACGGTTCATGAGATACAGCCTGGTGACAGACGGACGGACGGATAGCGAAGTCTTAGTAATAGGGTTCCCGTTTTACCCTTTGGGTACGGAACCCTAAAAAAATGCTGCAAAACAGGCAGTAGATAAAGCTGTAAGGTATAACTTTATTATATTCTCAGAGTCTGTATCAACATAATTCAGTTGAGTTATATTCTCACCACGCAATTTACGAGATGGGCTTACACGCTGCACCTGCGTATACAGGCTGCTCCAAAATAAACATCAACTAACACTCACAAAAGGTTCATTTACATTTATAACAATAATAATACATCATCATGCCTGTATTCCCCGAAGGGGTAGGCAGAGGTGCACTGCAGTGCGCCCACACTTCGCCGATGCATTTTGGTCCCAATGTAATAGGGGGCGAGCCTATTGCCATTATACCGGGCACATTCCTCCTCAATACGAGGGAGATTTTTGGGCTATAGTTCACCACGCTGGCCCAGTGCGGGTTGGTGAACTTCACACGCCTTTCCATAGACGTGCAGGGTTCCTCACGATGTTTTTCTTCACCGTTTCAAAGCATGTGGTAATCTCGGATGAAAATGAGATTCGCACATAAACCCAGAGGTGCGAGCCGGGGTTTGAACTTCAATTTTATTTATTTGTATGGAAAATAATTACCGCCTCTTTTAACGTTTCACTACCAGGCACAAGCCTCCCCTAATACAAGTGGGATTCGGGACATTACTTAAAAAAAAACTTTTGTAATATTTTCTTCAAACATCCTGTATGTAACCAAATAGCGTCGCCGCTGAAGATCTTTATAACACCCTTTATAGCTTTTACGTGAGGGAAGTGGCTTACACGTATATCACGTTTTAACCTCAAAGGGTGAGCAGACAGGTTCAAAGAGTTTAGTCTCTGTGATAATTTAAAAATCAAACTTCTAAGTTAACGCAATCAAAAGATACAGCGGTTTTTGTTGCGTCTTTATAAATTTTTTAAGGGAATCAAAAACCTATAGAGTACTTCCCGCTGACCTAGACCAGGGGTCGGCATTCTGCGGCTCGCGAGCCACATGCGGCTCTTCGGATGTGAAGCTGCGGCACTTTAGTTCCATACGCATTTGCTATTTTATTAAAAAAAAAACATTTCACCAACCCGCACTGGGCCTGCGTGGTGGACTATGGCCCAAATCTCTCTCGTATTGAGGGGTAATGTGCCCGGTATAATGGCAATAGGCTCGCCCCCTATTACATTGGGACCAAAATACATCGGCGAAGTGTGGGCGCACTACAGTGCACCTCTGCCTACCCCTCCGGGGAATACAAGCGTGATGATGTATTTATAAAAACATATTAAAGCTGTTCTGAATCCATTAACGAGGATTAGGCACCATTTCTATTTAGTTTGTTTTTTTTGTATATAAAAACTTTATTTATGCAAGTGCCTACTATTTATTGTTAGCAAGAAAAACAAAAAATGTGGCTCTTTAAAAACGTTGATATTTTGTAAAATTAAATTTTTGACTCGTCCGACTCAAAAGGTTGCCGACCCCTAATCTAGAATAATGAAATTTCAAATCAAAATCATCTTTTTTTATTCGTGTAGGCCAAAGAGCACTTACAAATAGTCAGATTCTACCACCGGTTCGGAATGCTGCTTCCACTGAGAAGAGCCGGTAAGAAACTCAATGGTTACTCTTTTCAAAATGATAATTGCGAGTAATACATTCTCAGGAGCAGCAACACCATGAGAGCAGGAAGCACCTTTGTCTCAATACCAGTGAAGAATTATACTCACGCAGTCTAATATTAGAAACAGATTTTGGCAAGCACAGTCACAGTCACAGTCTTATAGCACAAGTAAAGGAAAATACCACCTTTTTACCAAATGCATATAAAATTATATACGATAGATACCCATAACGAAAATGCTATTTATAAAATGTATGTCAGTCTGTTTGTTTCTGTGGAAGTTTACCCGAACTTCCAAACGGCTGAAGCTATTTGGACGGGCCCTTCAGTGGCAGATAGCTGATATTCCAAGGCGTAAGTTAGGCTTCTTTTATTTTAGAAAAAGCATTACAGTTCCGCGGGATGAACATAAAGCCTTTTTGTTTGGGTAATCTCCCAATCAGCTCAACTTATTTGGACGGGACTTTCTCTGGCAAATAACTGACGTTACAAGGAGTTACTTAGTCTACTTTCATTTCAGAAAATTAATTAGGGTTCCGCTGGAATACTATAATACCAATTTTTTGGGGAAATCTCCCTAAAGATCACGTGGGAGAAGTCGCGGGCACAGGTAGTCAGTAACAAAATATCGCGTGGGTATTAGACGTGATCGTTACGTAATTTTCAAGAAACGTAACGAAAAACCGTTTACTTGGTCGGTGTCACCTTTTTCAAAACACTTGATTTTTGTAAATAGTTATTTTTATTTAACTACTGTGCTTGTTTGCATAAATAACTCCACCGACTATACAGTTACACACGAAACGAAAATAAATTAAATCACTATCTAAGTGTTTTTAGCTATACAGTTAAATCAATCAATTAAATGACGTCTCTCGCTCACAGTTACTGTTAAAGAATTAACGCAGTTACAAAAATCACTACTTGTAATTTGACTTGAAACAAGTGATTCGGTTACATACCGCGTAGCTAGTTATTGTAACTAGTGACGTGAAATAACACCCACATCTAGTGGGGGTATAGACGCCCTTGCAGCGACAGGGTTCCAGCCACAAGGGTCTCGTAGAAACAATAAATCCATCACAGATCCGATAGGTACAGAGATCCCCACTTAACTTAAAACCCTTTGCAGACATTTCTGAACCGTTAAAAAGAAAATACACATTTAAGAAGGAAGCTGAAATAATTTAATGTAATACAATGTAATTCATTAATAGCAGTGGTAGCCGAGTGGTCGAACGCACGCCTTGCAATCGAAGTGTGCAGGTTCAAACCCCGGATCGCACCTCTGGGTTTATGTGCGAATCTAAATTTCATCCGATATTATCACTTGCTATGAAACGGTGAAGGAAAACATCGTGACGAAAACTGCACGACTGAGGGAACTTGACTAGTTCTCGATAGATGTGTGAAGTCTGCCAACCCGTACTGGGCCAGGGTGGTGGACTATGGCCTGAATCCCCCTCGCATTGAGGGGAGGCCCGTGCCCAGCAGTGGGACGTTAAAAGGGCTGTAGTTAGTTAGTAATTCATTATGGTTACACCAAGTATGCAACCCTATGTCTTGTACAGTATATGAAATCATTTCTAAGTGTAACAGGCGATTTGACTTAAGCGACATTTTTAGGGTTCCGTACCCAAAGGGTAAAACGGGAACCCTAATACTGAGACTTCACTGTCCGTCCGTCCGTCCGTCTGTCACCAGGCTGTATCTCATGAACCGTGATAGTTAGAGAGTTGAAATTTTCACAAATGATGTATTTTTGTTGCCGCTATAACAACAAATACTAAAAAACAGAATAAAATAATTATTTAAGGGGCTACCAATGCTACCATACAACAATCGTGACTTTTTTGCCGTTAAGATAATGGTACGGAACCCTTTATGCGCGAGTCCGACTCGCACTTGGCTGATTTTTAACTTTACAGGAGAGCATACTCACTCGACGCAGAAAATAACAATGATTCCAAATGTATACAAGTCTTTATCGACTTTTAAGTGTCGCTTTAGTCTAATAGCCTTTCACGCCTCGTTGTGAACACAGAATTGAACCACGTTATCAGATTTGGAATAGATTACAATGAAAACAGTAAACATATTAATAAAAAACGCAAGAACATAACGACACCGCGTACATATTTGAGCTAGCGACATCTATCGTAGAAATTATAACTAACACATGTCACACAGTTCTGAACCTTAACATACTGAAAGTAATATTATAAACATTGCTGCATGGCAATTGGTGGTAAGGGGACATGTCAAACGTATACGATCGCGTCTATCGATCGTTAACTACGAGTGAGTCCCGTAGTAGTCCTACAGAACCCAACATTATGTTAATGCAAGATACATTGCGATGCACATCCGTTTTTATAAGCAATAAATTCTTAACGGAACCCTAATTTTATTCATAGACTTTCTTACGCCAGATGTATTCGCGTATCGTAATATATTCACGCTTTGTTCCAACGAGGGGTAGGCAGTCATGGGTGGGACATTGATTTTTTATTTTCACTAAAAACAAAGTATTTTTTTGTAATCTATTTCGTATAGGACTACGGGGACACTTACGCATTGTCAAGTTTAGATGTTACTTTTCTCATTTGCTATTACCGGATAGAAGCACAACCTTGACTGAAAAGATCCAGAAGGAAACTCAAACAATAATTGTTTTATATTGTTTTTTGATATTTACGCGAATACTATACATTGGAATAAAACTTTTTACGGATTACGGAGTACAGGACCGTACCCGCCATTATATCAGATTTGATAAACCGCATGTCCTCGCAAAAGAACACCGATTCCGACCAAGGATAATACGTGAGGCCATTGAAATTAAAAAACATCCTAATTTCAATAGGGAAGATGGCTGGGTGCTACCACCATCTTGGGATCCAGTAATTAATATGATTAAATCCAAAACCAAGCGTACCATTGCAAGACCTCAAGACACTGTGAGCACTTTCTGCGTGGATCGGACCTCAAACAACAACTAAATATGAGGGAACCCAGTTATTAACTATGACATCAGGACGTCTAACACCTCAGTCCCCCCGTGACCATGGTTGCTGTAAAGCAGCCAAAACGTCGGGAAAATCAAAAAGTTAATAAACGCGATAAAATAAAAAGTTTTAATTCAATATTTTTTTTGTTTTTATAATATCCCAAACTTATCTATACGCTATAGCAGGGGTAGCCGAGTGGTCGAACGCACGCCTTGCAAATCAAAGTGTGCAGGTTCAAACCCCGCCTCTGGGATTTATGTGCGAATCTCATTTTCATCCGAGATTATCACTAGCTATGAAACGGTGAAGGAAAACATCGTGAGGAAACCTGCACGTTTGAGGGAACTTGACGAGTTCCCGTTAGATGTGTGAAGTCTGCCAACCCGCACTGGGCCAGCGTGGTGGACTATGGCTTGAGTTCTCCTCGCGTTGAGGTGAGGCCCGTGCCCAGCAGTGGGACGTTAAAAGGGCTGTAGTAGTAGTAGTATCTATACAAAGAAAAAAAATTGAAATGTCATTACACCTTTTCACTAAATGTATATGAGAGTTCACGCGTTACGTGGTTATATAGAAAATGCAATTTTTAAAAAACGCGCGTACGAAGTAGCGGGTAGAAGCTTCTATAAACAAATAAATAACATTGCCCACGCAAGCTAATTTAAACGCGTGGTCGCTTAGCTTTTAGCACAGAAATTTAAGCTTTTAGCGCAGGTTTTTCATACAATTAGGTTTTTGATCAAAAACCTAGGTGAGTAAGTAAGCTCGGCACATTTCACCATATGAGATGGTATGCATTTAATTTATTAAGTATCTAGTATACATGCTATTCTAACAATAAAATGTTTTACAATCATTGGGATAAATAAAAAATAATTCTATAAAATTCATGTCCATTTAAAAGTGAAAAATTGATTGAGCGTATAAAAAGTATTATCTATTAGCCATTGTCTCAGTTGTCTTTTCATTAACATCGTTGGCGACTCCCTAAATGTATTGGGTAATTTATTAAATACTTTAACGCACATTACATATGAGTTTTTTTCAAACAAGGCTATCTTACAGTTGTGTAATAACAATCTGGTGGGGTCTTTTGAGGTGTTTGAAAAACCGGAAGATGACACATTGTATACTCAATTTTATCAAGATACATTAATGACTAAGAAAAGGAGAAAATATAAATAATGATTAAAAAATACATGATCCGCGTGGGATGGTGGCAAGAACGCTGGCTGCATTTCCTCGTTGAATAGCAAGTCCTATTCGTTGAGCGAGGAAAGAGCCAGCCCTCTTGTCACCTGTGGAGGTAATTAATTTTATCATAAACCTGTTATAATCCAGATTTTTGATCAATAACCTGAACTAGTTTGGGTTTATGATAAAAATCTTACCCTTTTTTTTTGTTGACGGGGAGGAAATCTTCAACAAGATTCCCAGTCTTCTGTGTGGGAGAAGACTGGGATATGTGGGATTGTTACCCACTTAAACCTCCAGTGGTAGCCTCGCGGGCAAGAACGCCCGCCTTGAACGTAAGGGGTGCAAGTTCAAATCCCAGGCTCGCACCTCTGGGTTAATTTTCATGTGCGAATGTCATTTTCAATAATGATGACCACTTGCTGAACGGTGAAGGAAAAACATCGTGAGGAAACCTGCACGTCTAAAGAAAGGCGTGTGAAGTTCACCAACCCGCACTGGGCCAGCGTGGTGGACTATGGCCCAAATCTCCCTCGTATTGAGGGGGAATGTGCCCGGTATAATGGCAATAGGCTCGCCCCCTATTACATTGGGACCAAAATACATCGGCGAAGTGTGGGCGCACTACAGTGCACCTCTGCCTACCCCTCCGGGGAATACGGGCGTGATGATGATGTATTATTATTACAACCTCCCCGGTGGCCGTCTTCGACACGTTAGAGGGACTCCGGGATCTCCTACTGGAACGCATTGTATTTTCTTTCATTTAATTTACCAAGTTTGTTAGAGAGATTTCATCCTTATAATTGACTCTCACGATCGATGCCATAAAAGTACAGGGTGTAATTTTTACAGATTTTAGTCGGTTCGATTCCCGGGTGTGGCAAGCAAATTTTCGAAGATCTTTGAATGCAGGTTTCTTTCTTTGAAATTAAACTATTTTACGGATTTTATCGCGTTTATTTACTATTTTATTTGCCTGACGTTTCGGCTGCTTTACAGCAACCATGGTCACGGGGGGACTGAGGTGTTAGACGTCCTGATGTCATAGTTAATAACTGGGTACCCTCATATTTAGTTGTTGTTTGCGGTCCGATCCACGCAGAAAGTGCTTACGGTGTCCTGAGGTCTTGCAATGGTACACTTGGTTTTGGATTTAATCATATTGATTACTGGATCCCAAGTTGGTGGTAGCACCCAGCCATCTTCCCTATTGAAATTAGGATGTTTTTTAATTTCAATGGCCTCACGTATCATCCTTGGTCGGAGTCGGTGTTCTTTTGCGAGGACATGCGGTTTATCAAATCTGATATAATGGCGGGTGCGGTCCTGTACATGTTCACAGATTGCAGACTTCGTGGAGCGTCGGTGTTTCACGTAAATCGTAAAATACGCGATAACATCCGTAAAATAGTTTAATTTCAATGTATAGTATTCGCGTAAATATAAAAAAACAGTAGGTTTCTTTCTTTTAAAAAATTAAGGAATGTATCCTTTGATTACTATTTTCTATCTACAGTATTAGGAGTACTTTCCCTTCAGGTGGCATTACAAAATTCCATCCTGTATACACACAGATTTTGTCTGACGCGTCGGTGTGATGGGGGCTTTAGACTTGAAATACGCACTTACAACTCGTGATGGATTTACGAGTATCCGGCTTAGATATCCAGCTTTCAATATCAGTGAAAGGTAGCTAAGTTTCACGCCAACACAGCCAATAATGGGTAGGTAGAGACGTACGAAAGAAAAATAACTGCAGTGTTCACAATCAGATTTTTTTCGTCGGCTCGTCTTCTCGTCCCTTCTCTATTTCTCGTAACATCTCGATATTATGAGAAATAGACGACGAAAAAAAAGTTGGAAAAACATGGTCAAATTTTGATATTTTTAGGGTTCCGTACCCAAAAGGTAAAAAGGGAACCCTATTACTAAGACTTCGGTCCGTCCGTCCGTCTGTCACCAGGCTGTATCTCATGAACCGTGATAGTTAGACAGTTGAAATTTTCGCAGATTATGTATTGCTGTTGCCGCTACAACAACAAATACTAAAAAACAGTATAAACACATACATACATACATATACTCACGCCTGATCCCATGGGGGTAGGCAGAGACTACCGATTGCCACACGCTACGATCCTGACATACCTCTTTCGCTTCATCCACAGTCATACATCTTTTCATGCACTTCCGTCGGTTAAGGGTGCTACGGACTTGACCTTTCTGGAAGAGTCCGTTAATCTGGTCGTGAAAGGTCCTTCTCGGGCGCCCTCTTCCGACATTTCCACTCACGTTTGCCTGGTATATTTCTTTAGTCAGTCTACCTTCATTCATCCTCTCTACATGGCCAAACCACCTCAACATACTTTTCTCAATCTTAGTCACCACATCATCTTCCAGCTTACATTCATATCGTATCTTGCTATTCCTCAACCGGTCAGCAATGGTGACACCACACATACTCCGTAAGGAACGCATTTCCACCGCATTCACCCTACTCTCATGCCTCTTTTGCCAAACCCAACATTCACTACCATACATAAGAGTAGGTACCAAAACACCATTGTGAATCGCCAAACGAGCCTTTTTTGAGACAGCCTGGCTACCATCTACCATTTACTCTATTCCCAGCAGTCACTCTCCTCTCAATATCACTATCACATTTACCATCCCTCACATAACAGTATAAAATAAATATTTAAGGGGGCTCCCATACAACAAACGTGATTTTTATGCTCGTTTTTATTGCTAATGGTGCGGAACCCATTGTGCGCGAGTCCGACTCGCACTTGGCCGGTTTTTTTATACCATTCAGTTGTACGAGTATACCCGATACTGAAGCAAACGTCGAAGTATTATTTACGACTTCTGAAACACAATTACATCATTTTGGTAGTTGGTTAAAAATAAAATTGACCTACCTTTTCAATTGTCCCCTTGACAATGTACGGGATGGCCGACATATGTCCATATAGAGATGGCATCATGGCTGGCGCGATGATCACTTTGACTGGTGGACAGTCACTGTCGCGGCAACTGCAGCAACACCGACAATTGTTGACAGCAATCCGAGAGCCACTCGCGACACTATCACCTTCGGAATTCCTTCGACAGTCCGTATTTCGGTTATTGACAACAGGATCTTGACAGTTTGTTGTCTTATTGCTTTGATATTCCAACTTGTCGAGATTTGACGAGGTTTGTTGACTATCGAAATTTTGTGAATTTTGAGAGTCGATTGTCGAATTTTGTGAATTTGAATTTTGCGCGTAAATAATAGAATATTGATCAGTGTTGTTTTTTTCTAAATTACTTTTATTGTTATTTTTCATTTCAACTTCAGAGTCATAATGTTGATACAATTTTGGCTTTTTACTATAATGTTCCGGTAATTCTAATAATGGTTTCTTCCTTTTGATATCTCTGGGTGTTTCCAACAAATAGTTTTTGTTGTTATTCTCTGTGTTGTTTTTTGAAGTTTCAGCTGTAAACGGATGTACTAGTAACGTCTTTGGGTTTAATATTGAGGCCCCTGAAAGGGCCTCGGTAGACCCTTTAGAATCCAATTTGATAGATTTTTATTATTGTGGTTATTCAAACTTGTGTTGTTTCTTCCGCTATTATTTAAACTATTATTTCTTTTATGTTTTTATTAATAAGTATCAATTACAAATAAGAAAATAATTCACGCTTTGTTTGAAATAAGTAGAATATAAGAATTATGCAGAGATTTATGTTGATGATGAATAGTCTTTATGTTTTTAAAAAGATTATTTTACGGTTTTGTTTAAATATCAATAGTTATTCTGAGTTTTTACACTAAACACACACAAATGTTTTTAAAATGTCACACTAAAATAACACTTCAGATCACATATTAATGTTGTATCATCAGATTATCTTGTATAAATTAACCAACAAGGGGCAGACTACCCACGAATTGTTTTATTAAAAAAAAAAACTAACTGTTTCACGCAAAAACAATCCCTATAATGTTTATTTACAAAACAGTACAACGACCTTTAACCGTCAAAACAACACCACGTGTTTGTTTGTTTACAAACACAAACAACAAACAAACAACAAAAAACAATCACGGTACAACAAAATCACCACAATGTAAAGCGTCAGAAAAGAATTATGTGTTTTAATGATTTTTTTTTATTATTTATGATTAGATGTTATTTGTAAACACGTCTAAACGTCCGTCTGTCCCAGCGTCTTGGGACGAACTGAATGGAAGAGTACTGGGCGTGGACTTAGGGGTGGGACTTCAAACCACGCCCCTCAAATATTTCAGGATCTAAATTATTTCAGTCTAGACTTATCAAGATGGCTGACTATACTTATATATTCCCCCTTACTATGCGATTCAAATGAGAATAGGATCGACTTTGCGCCATATTGTGATGTGAAAAAACTCATTATGACTAAATATTATGACAATTTACTCCTAATTAAACCTCTTTATTTATATTTGATGTAGGTACTATTAGTAGCAGTGGTAGCCGAGTAGTCGAACGCACGCCTTGCAATCACAGTGTGACCGTTCAAACCCCGGCTCGCACCTCTGGGATTTATGTGCGAATCTCATTTTCATCCGAGATTATCACTTGCTATAAAACGGTGAAGAAAAACATCGTGAGGAAACCTGCACGTCTGAGGGAACTTGTCTAGTTCCCGATAGATGTGTGAAGTCTGCCAACCCGCACTGGGCCAGCGTGGTGGACTATGGCCTGAATCCCCCTCGCATTGAGGGGAGGCCCGTGCCCAGCAGTGGGACGTTAAAAGCGCTGTAGTAGTAGGTACTATTATTATTGATATGCAAATAAGTTTTTTGTAAACTATACTTTTCATGTGACATTTGACAGATAAAGCTTATTGACATTCCTATTCTTTTTTTTTTTTTTTTAACGAAATGAGCGAAATGATGATAGTTAATGGAATAAGATGAGGAATGGCATCACCTGCGACTAGCGCGAGTATTTCGCCAATGTCAAGTAATTAATAGCAAGAACAAATTCAATAAATACACATTATAAATAAAAATGGATAATGACAGTGATAAAGATGGCGGATGATTCCATTCCTATTCTTATTTGCATCGCATAGTAACATCTGTCTTACAGAAATGTTTACATTATTCAATTTTTTTTTAATTGGGTTGTACGGGTTTGGAAAGTAGCCCTTTGAAGCCTGTAGTTAATTTGTTTGTTTTTTACATTATTCTCAGAGTAGATAGAGTTGACAGAACTTAACTCTACGTAATGCTCTGCGGTGAATTTTTTCAAGGTTAGAGAGATCCGCCATCTTAGAATCAAGATCAAGTAAGTACGTAAGTGTCAAACAATATAAACAATCAAATTCTAATATGGCATCATCACGCCTGTATTCCCCGAAGGGGTAGGCAGAGGTGCACTGCAGTGCGCCCACACTTCGCCGATGTATTTTTGGTCCCAATGTAATAGGGGGCGAGCCTATTGCCATTATACCGGGCACATTCTCCCTCATTACGAGGGAGATTTTTTTTCTTGGGCTATAGTCCACCACGCTGGCCCAGTGCGGGTTGGTGAACTTCACACGCCTTTTTATAGACGTGCAGGTTTCCTCACGATGTTTTCCTTCACCGTTTCAAAGCAAGTGGTAATCTCGGATGAAAATGAGATTCGCACATAAACCCAGAGGTGCGAGCCGGGGTTTGAACCTGCACACTTTGATTTGCAAGGCGTGCGTTCGACCACTCGGCTACCACTGCTTAATACATCATCATCATCATGATGATGACGATGATGTATTCTAATATGGCGGAAATTTACCGCAGTTCGGGCTCCTAAGGGCCGCTCCTTAGTATATACTACTTCTTCTATTCTTTTTTTTTACGAAATGAGTGGAATAAGATGAGGAATGCCTGCACCTGCGATATGCGGTATTTATAGCAATGTGGAGTAATTATAGCAAGGACAAATTCAATTAATACACATTATAAATAAATAACTGCCAAGTGCGAGTCGGACTCGCGCACAAAGGGTTCCGTACCATTATCTATAAAAACGGCCAAAAAAAAACACGTTTGTTGTATGGCAGCCCTCTTAAATATTTACATTATTCTGTTTTTTAGTATTTGTTGTTATAGCGGCAACAGAAATACATCATCTGTGAAAATTTCAACTCTTTAACTATCACGGATCATGAGATACAGCCTGGTGACAGACGGACGGACGGACGGACGGACAGCGAAGTCTCAGTAATAGGGTTCCCGTTTTACCCTTTGGGTACGGAACCCTAAAAATGGATGATGACAGTGATAAAGATGGCGGATGAATCCCTCGTAAGATCGACACTATCTCAAATTTGACACATGTCGAAAAAAACGTCAAATTGGACGTGTTTCGACTGCAGAAATCAGTGGTAGTGTTACAATTATTATTATTTATTGACCATTCATATGTACCTGTATTGGTTTACATGAATAAAATATATCTGATTCCAGAAATGTCGCATCTCCAAATATCCAACTTTACACCAGAGCCGAAAAAGTATTCCAAATTTCATAACTCGTTAGTATCAAAAAAAAAAAAAACAATGGTGTATAATTTTTCCGTACCCAAAAGGTAAAACGGGAACCCTATTACCAAGACTTTGCTGTCCGTCCGTCCGTTTGTCACCAGGCTGTATCTCTTGAACCCCGACAGTTAGACAGTTGAAATTTTCACAGATGATGTATTTCTTTTGCCGCTATAACAACAAATACCAAAAAACAGAATAAAATAAATATTTAAGGGGGCTCCCATACAACAAACATGATTCTTTTGCCGTATTTTATAGATAATGGTACGGAACCCTTCGTGCGCGAGTCCGACTCGCACTTGGTCGGTTTTTTTATTCGTCGTAGGCAGAGGAGACAGACCATTCGACGTGGCCTTATTTACTGAACGATTATATATCAAGTGAGGAATTGAAGTGTATGAAGAAAGCGCCCGAGAAGGACTTTTCATGACCAGATTAACGGTCTATACCAGAAAGGTCAAGTACGTAGAACCCTCAAACGACGGACGTGCCTGAAAAGTGACTGTGGATGAATCGAAAGAGGTATGTCAGGGTCGTAGCATGTGACAAACGGTAGTCTCTGCCTACCCCCATGGGACACAGGCGTGAGTGTATGTATGTATGAATTCTATATCAATAAGCTATTGAGGCTGTAGCGACACATAAGCTAGGTATAAATTAACCTATTTCAGTGAAATAATGTAAGCGCCAAAGGTATCTTCAAGAAACGAGCCTACTCATTCCTTAAAGGCCGGCAACGCACTTGCGATGCCCCTGGTGTTGCAGGTGTCCATGGGCGGCGTTGATCACTTACCATCAGGTGAAACGTCTGCTCGTTTGCCTCCCTATCTCATAAAAAAAAGCGCCCGACTGGCCAGTATGTTACGCCAGTCGTCGCCCACCATCTGCGTTGTTCAGTCGAATTACAATGGTAGCTACCAGTAACACATTGAAATTGAAGTATTATTTATACACATATATACATATATAATAATAATACATCATCACGCCTGTATTCCCCGAAGGGGAAGGCAGAGGTGCACTGTAGTGCGCCCACACTTCGCCGATGACATACATATATCATATAAACAAACAACAATTTATACCCCCCAAAAGGCCAATTTATAAGATACAACATTACGAGAATTCCCCTCAGACCCTCAACGTAAACACCCCTCTTAATACTACGTGAGAAGACAAAAAACCGGCCAAGTGCGAGTCGGACTCGCGCACGAAGTGTTCCATTATCTATAAAAACGGCAAAAAAACACGTTTGTTGTATGGGAGCCCCCTTAAATGTTTATTTTATTCTGTGTTTTAGTATTTGTTGTTATAGCGGCAACAGAAATACATCATCTGTGAAAGTTTCAACTCTCTAACTATCACGGTTCATGAGATACAGCCTAGTGACAGACGGACGGACGGACGGACGGACGGACGGACTGCGAAGTCTTATTAATAGGGTTCCCGTTTTACCCTTTGGGTACGGAACCCTAAAAATGGAAATTATTTTATCTTATTAGTATTCATGTAACGATTTCAACAAAATCAACAAAAATCGCACAAATTAAAGTTTATTTTATCAATTTGAGACATCACTAGCTGGGGCCGTGACTGCGTCCGCTTGTTATTTAGGTAAACAAGTCGCTTAAGTTACTCCTTGCAACATTAGCTATCTGCCAGTGAATGTCCCATCGAAATAGATTCAGCAGAAATTACCCGGAAAAGTTTCATTTTACTCGCGGACTCCTTAATGTTTTTCTGAAATAAAAGTAGACTAAGTTACTCCTTGCAATATCAGCTACCAGCCAGTGAAAGTCACATCAAAATCAATCGAGCCTTTTGAGAGTTTACTTCAGGCATTGCTGCTCTTGAGAATGTATTACTCGCAATTATCATTTTGAAAAGAGTAACCATTGAGTTTCTTACCGGCTCTTATCAGTGGAAGCAGCATTCCGAACCGGTGGTAGAATCTGACTATTTGTAAGTGCTTTTTGGCCTACACGAATAAAAAAAAATATTTCTTATATTTACGCGAATACTATACATTGGAATAAAACTATTTTCACGAAGACTGTCGTCTGTGAACATGTACAGGACCGCACCCGCCATTATATCAGATTTGATAAACCGCATATCCTCGCAAAAGAACACCGGATCCGACCAAGGATGATACGTGAGGCTATTGAAATTAAAAAACATCCTTATTTCAATAGGGAAGATGGCTGGGTGCTACCACGAACTGGGGATCCAGTAATTAATATGATTAAATCCAAAACCAAGCGTACCATTGCAAGACCTCAAGACACTGTGAGCACTTTCTGCGTGGATCGGACCGCAAACAACAACTAAATATGAGGGTACCCAGTTATTAACTATGACATCAGGACGTCTAACACCTCAGTCCCCCCGTGACCATGGTTGCTGTAAAGCAGCCGAAACGTCGGGAAAACAAAATAGTAAATAAACGCGATAAAATCCGTAAAATAGTTTTATTTCAATGTATAGTATTCGCGTAAATATATGAAAACAATATTCCCTTGATTCTGTTAACTTAGAAGTTAGATATTTTATAGCTCTAAGAGACCGCAGACTTAGATCTTTGTTATAAATTTCAACTTGATACCTCCAAGCGTTTCTAAGAAGAAGGGTCTTGACAGACAGACAGACGGACGACAGAGGGATCCTATAATATTGGAATCAGCATTTTTTTCTGCGTAAAATTAGTATGTTCTCCTGTAAAGTTCAAAAAATGACATCATCATCACGCCTGTATTCCCCGAAGGGGTAGACAGAGGTGCACTGTAGTGCGCCCACACTTCGCCGATGTATTTTGGTCCCAATGTAATAGGGGGCGAGCCTATTGCCATTATACCGGGCACATTCCCCCTCAATACGAGGGAGATTTGAGCCATAGTCCACCACGCTAGCCCAGTGAGGGGTTGGTGAACTTCACACGCCTTTTATATAGACGTACAGGTTTCCTCACGATGTTTTCCTTCACCGTTCAGCAAGTGGTAAATCATTATTGAAAATGAGGTGCGAGCCTGGGATTTAAACTTGCACCCCTTACGTTCAAGGCGGGCGTTCTACCGACGAGGCTGCCACTGCTTGAAAAGGTAATTTATAGAAACTCGAGTCGTTTCGTTCGACCCAGTGCGTGGTCCCATCCCATTCGGGGGTCAAACAGACCCAAGTCATTTACTTTAATAGCATAATTTGAAACGCAGGTAAAGGTAACTCCAATTAATACAATGGTAGGTCCAAAGGGTACAAGAAAGTGGATGTTATAGTTATCGTTATTTTAGTCGAGTGGTCGAACGCACGCCTTGAAATCCAAGTGTGTAGGTTCAAACCCCGGTTCACACCACTGGGTTGCACGTGCGAATCTCGTTTTCATTCAGATTACCACTTGCTATTAAACGGTGAAGGAAAACATCGTGAGGAAACCTGCACGTCTATAGAAAGGCGTGTGAAGTTCACCAACTCGCACTGGGACAGCGTGGTGGACTATAGCCCCAAATTCTCCCTCGTATTGAGGGAGAATGTGCCCGGTATAATGGCAATAGGCTCGCCCCCTATTATATTGGGACCAAAAGACGTCGGCGAAGTGTGGTCGCACTGCAGTGCACCTCTGCCTACCCCTTCGAGGGATACAGGCGTGATGTTGTATATTTTGTATTGTTATTTTAGATTTGTACCCTGGGGTATTAAAGTCCGTCGACTTAGCCTGACCTTGTAGACAAAAGTCCGTCCGTCCGTCCGTCCGTCTGTCACCAGGCTGTATCTCATGAACCATGATAGTTAGACAGTTGTAATTTTCACAAATTATGTATTTCTGTTTCCGCTTTAACAACAAATACTAAAAAACAGAATAAAATAAATATTTATGGGGCCTCCCATACAACAAACGTGATTTTTTTGCTCGTTTTTATAGATAATGGTACGGAGCCCTTGGTGCGCGAGTACGACTCGCACTTGGCCGGTTTTTTTACGTAATGAAAGTACCTAATAATTATGATATTTTAATGGTATAAGATGAGGAATGACTCCACCTGCTGTTAGCGTGTACTTCAGCCAGTGTCAAGTAATTAATAGCAAATATACATCATCACGCCTGTATTCCCCGAAGGTGTAGACCGAGGTGCACTGTAGTGCGCCCACACTTCGCCGTTGTATTTTGGTCCCAATGTGATAGGGGGCGAGCCTATTGCCATTATACCGGGCACATTCCCCCTGAATACGAAGGAGATTTGGGCCATAGTCCACCACGCTGGCCCAGTGTGGGTTGTGCGGGCCTGGGATTTGAACTCGCACCCCTTGCGTTCAAGGCGGGCGTTCTTGCCCGCGAGGCTACCACTGATGTGGTTTGCACTGTTAAATAGGGCTATGGATGTTCCCTTAGGCCACACCATGATATCTGTGGTAAATATTCAATGGTCTGTGTCAAATTCAATGGTCAAACTCAGAAACTATGAGAGATAGATATGTTTAGTCTCCCTTCACTAACCGTCTACATCATTATGAGTTACCGTATATGTACCAAAAATATTATTTTGGACTGATGAAACATCCTGTATAACAAAAAAAAATACTGTCTGTTTGTTCCGGGTAAGTAATATCCGAAACGCCTTCACCAATTTTGACGGGACTGTGACTGGCAGATAGCTGATGTTACAAAGAGTAACTTAGGTTATATTAATTTTGGATTCAAAATAGGATACCAAAGGTAGGGTAAGGAATAAAACTAACTACAGCCCTTTTTAACGTCCCACTGCTGGGCACGGGCCTCCCGTCAATGCGAGGGGGATTCAGGTCTTTGTCCACCACGCTGGCCCTGTGCGGATTGGCAGACTTCACACATCGAGAACTAATCAAGTTCCCTCAAACGTGCAGGTTTCCTCACGATGTTTTCCTTCACCGTTTCATAGCAAGTGGTAATCTCGGATGTAAATGAGATTCGCACATGAAACCCAGAGATGCGAGCCGGGGTTCGAACCTGCACACTTTGATTTGCAAGGCGTGCGTTCGACCACTCGGCTACCACTGCTTCAGGAATATACGATGAAATAAAAAAAAACTAATTAAATTGCTCATCACTATATTCTAAAGAAAAAATACACAAAAAAAACCTTTAGGCTCGCTTAGTCGTTAGTAAAATTAGATTTTTTTTTATTTAGCTGCTCTTGCTGAACGTTTTTGTTGAGGACGACTTCGTAGAGGAAGAACGTCTGTAGCTTTTACTGCTCGAGGAGGAGGTAGAGCCGTCCGCTGAGTGAGTCACTGAACTGTTCTGGTCAAATGCACCAGAATCCTTGGCCTCGGAGCTGGAAATACTGGCGCTTGAAATTTTACTGCCATCGGAACTCGTGCTTTCATTTAAAGTGGCACTGGATTGTTGCTGCGAGTTTTCGTATTGTGCTTTTTCCGAATCAGAGCTGGTGGTGTCGCCATGACCATTATCGCTCTTTGTGTGGATACTGCTTCCACTGCCGCTAGAATCCTGGCCCTGACTCTGAGCTGCGTAAGTGGTTTCTGAACCGGCAGCTGTTTGTTTAAACGTGTACGCCTCCTTTGCACTGCTGGATGAGTCACTGCTCTGCGAGGTCTCTGAACTCAGAGATTTGGAAGATCCGTCGGAATTTTTCTCAGTTTGTTCTGTCTGACTGAATTGACCCTCGCTTTCGGACTGTGCGCTAGATTTATCAGATTGAACTTGACTGTTGCCGGAATCGTCGCTAGTCGAGCTGAAATTGTCCCTGGATGCGCTTGAAGCGTCTTTTGTCTCTCCTTCTGATGTTGCGTATTTGCTGATATTGCCATGGCCGTCGTTGGATTCAGCGCTGGAACCGCTACCGCTTGCACTGGACTCGTCACTTTTAGAATTTTTAGCGGAGTTCACGCTAGATTTGCCGTTAGAATTCACAGAGCTGAATGCCTCATTATTGTCGCTACTTGATTGTGCACCGGAAAAGCTACCAGATTCGTTGCTCGCGGAAGAGCCGTCAGAATTGGTCTGGGAGTATGCAGTGTTAGTAGATTCTCCCTGTTCGCTGGATGCAGATGAAGATTTTTGAGCGTTAACAGTTTTTGATCCGTCAGCATTTTTGTTGGAGGAGAAAGTCTCACTGTCCTTGGAACTGGTACTGTCGTGTGCCTCCTCTCCGGTCTTGAAATCGGTTTTGTTGCCATCCTGGTCTACGCTGCTGGTGCTGGATTCACTGCCGCTGCCGCCCTCGTCGCTGCTTTCACTTGCAGATGCATAAATGATATTTTCGGTATTGTATTTAGATTTGTTATTTCCTTTATTATTGGTGGAAGAGCTGTTGCCAGATTTGTTGGCGGACTGGTTATCACTGTCAGATTTGCTCGTGGAATCCTTGGTTGAGCTTTTCTTGTTAGAAGACTTATCAGTTCTATCAGTACTCTGATCATCAGCATTATCACGTTTATTGACAGTTGTTGTTGCTCTACTTGAATCGTCGTTAGATCCAGATTGTTCACTGGTGCTTGTATTTGAATCAGATTTAGAGGCGCTTGTCGTCGAGCTAGCATTTGACCCAGAGCTGGAAGATGACTCATTGTCAGATTTGGTCTTGTCATTGGATCTTGATTGCGAGCTAGCATTTGACCCAGAGCTGGAAGATGACTCATTGTCAGATTTGGTCTTGTCATTGGATCTTGATTGCGAGCTAGCATTTGACCCAGAGCTGGAAGATGACTCATTGTCAGATTTGGTCTTGTCATTGGATCTTGATTGCGAGCTAGCATTTGACCCAGAGCTGGAAGATGACTCATTGTCAGATTTGGTCTTGTCATTGGATCTTGATTGCGAGCTAGCATTTGACCCAGAGCTGGAAGATGACTCATTGTCAGATTTGGTCTTGTCATTGGATCTTGATTGCGAGCTAGCATTTGACCCAGAGCTGGAAGATGACTCATTGCCAGACGAGTTCTTGTCATTGGATCTTGATTGCGAGCTAGCATTTGACCCAGAGCTGGAAGATGACTCATTGTCAGATTTGGTCTTGTCATTGGATCTTGATTGCGAGCTAGCATTTGACCCAGAGCTGGAAGATGACTCATTGTCAGATTTGGTCTTGTCATTGGATCTTGATTGCGAGCTAGCATTTGACCCAGAGCTGGAAGATGACTCATTGTCAGATTTGGTCTTGTCATTGGATCTTGATTGCGAGCTAGCATTTGACCCAGAGCTGGAAGATGACTCATTGTCAGATTTGGTCTTGTCATTGGATCTTGATTGCGAGCTAGCATTTGACCCAGAGCTGGAAGATGACTCATTGCCAGACGAGTTCTTGTCATTGGATCTTGATTGCGAGCTAGCATTTGACCCAGAGCTGGAAGATGACTCATTGTCAGATTTGGTCTTGTCATTGGATCTTGATTGCGAGCTAGCATTTGACCCAGAGCTGGAAGATGACTCATTGTCAGATTTGGTCTTGTCATTGGATCTTGATTGCGAGCTAGCATTTGACCCAGAGCTGGAAGATGACTCATTGCCAGACGAGTTCTTGTCATTGGATCTTGATTGCGAGCTAGCATTTGACCCAGAGCTGGAAGATGACTCATTGTCAGATTTGGTCTTGTCATTGGATCTTGATTGCGAGCTAGCATTTGACCCAGAGCTGGAAGATGACTCATTGTCAGATTTGGTCTTGTCATTGGATCTTGATTGCGAGCTAGCATTTGACCCAGAGCTGGAAGATGACTCATTGTCAGATTTGGTCTTGTCATTGGATCTTGATTGCGAGCTAGCATTTGACCCAGAGCTGGAAGATGACTCATTGCCAGACGAGTTCTTGTCATTGGATCTTGATTGCGAGCTAGCATTTGACCCAGAGCTGGAAGATGACTCATTGTCAGATTTGGTCTTGTCATTGGATCTTGATTGCGAGCTAGCATTTGACCCAGAGCTGGAAGATGACTCATTGTCAGATTTGGTCTTGTCATTGGATCTTGATTGCGAGCTAGCATTTGACCCAGAGCTGGAAGATGACTCATTGTCAGATTTGGTCTTGTCATTGGATCTTGATTGCGAGCTAGCATTTGACCCAGAGCTGGAAGATGACTCATTGTCAGATTTGGTCTTGTCATTGGATCTTGATTGCGAGCTAGCATTTGACCCAGAGCTGGAAGATGACTCATTGTCAGATTTGGTCTTGTCATTGGATCTTGATTGCGAGCTAGCATTTGACCCAGAGCTGGAAGATGACTCATTGTCAGATTTGGTCTTGTCATTGGATCTTGATTGCGAGCTAGCATTTGACCCAGAGCTGGAAGATGACTCATTGTCAGATTTGGTCTTGTCACTGGATCTTGATTGCGAGCTAGCATTTGACCCAGAGCTGGAAGATGACTCATTGTCAGATTTGGTCTTGTCATTGGATCTTGATTGCGAGCTAGCATTTGACCCAGAGCTGGAAGATGACTCATTGTCAGATTTGGTCTTGTCATTGGATCTTGATTGCGAGCTAGCATTTGACCCAGAGCTGGAAGATGACTCATTGTCAGATTTGGTCTTGTCACTGGATCTTGATTGCGAGCTAGCATTTGACCCAGAGCTGGAAGATGACTCATTGTCAGATTTGGTCTTGTCATTGGATCTTGATTGCGAGCTAGCATTTGACCCAGAGCTGGAAGATGACTCATTGTCAGATTTGGTCTTGTCACTGGATCTTGATTGCGAGCTAGCATTTGACCCAGAGCTGGAAGATGACTCATTGTCAGATTTGGTCTTGTCACTGGATCTTGATTGCGAGCTAGCATTTGACCCAGAGCTGGAAGATGACTCATTGTCAGATTTGGTCTTGTCACTGGATCTTGATTGCGAGCTAGCATTTGACCCAGAGCTGGAAGATGACTCATTGTCAGATTTGGTCTTGTCACTGGATCTTGATTGCGAGCTAGCATTTGACCCAGAGCTGGAAGATGACTCATTGTCAGATTTGGTCTTGTCACTGGATCTTGATTGCGAGCTAGCATTTGACCCAGAGCTGGAAGATGACTCATTGTCAGATTTGGTCTTGTCACTGGATCTTGATTGCGAGCTAGCATTTGACCCAGAGCTGGAAGATGACTCATTGTCAGATTTGGTCTTGTCACTGGATCTTGATTGCGAGCTAGCATTTGACCCAGAGCTGGAAGATGACTCATTGTCAGATTTGGTCTTGTCACTGGATCTTGATTGCGAGCTAGCATTTGACCCAGAGCTGGAAGATGACTCATTGTCAGATTTGGTCTTGTCATTGGATCTTGATTGCGAGCTAGCATTTGACCCAGAGCTGGAAGATGACTCATTGTCAGATTTGGTCTTGTCATTGGATCTTGATTGCGAGCTAGCATTTGACCCAGAGCTGGAAGATGACTCATTGTCAGATTTGGTCTTGTCACTGGATCTTGATTGCGAGCTAGAATTTGACCCAGAGCTGGAAGATGACTCATTGTCAGATTTGGTCTTGTCACTGGATCTTGATTGCGAGCTAGCATTTGACCCAGAGCTGGAAGATGACTCATTGTCAGATTTGGTCTTGTCATTGGATCTTGATTGCGAGCTAGCATTTGACCCAGAGCTGGAAGATGACTCATTGTCAGATTTGGTCTTGTCACTGGATCTTGATTGCGAGCTAGCATTTGACCCAGAGCTGGAAGATGACTCATTGTCAGATTTGGTCTTGTCACTGGATCTTGATTGCGAGCTAGCATTTGACCCAGAGCTGGAAGATGACTCATTGTCAGATTTGGTCTTGTCACTGGATCTTGATTGCGAGCTAGCATTTGACCCAGAGCTGGAAGATGACTCATTGTCAGATTTGGTCTTGTCATTGGATCTTGATTGCGAGCTAGCATTTGACCCAGAGCTGGAAGATGACTCATTGTCAGATTTGGTCTTGTCATTGGATCTTGATTGCGAGCTAGCATTTGACCCAGAGCTGGAAGATGACTCATTGTCAGATTTGGTCTTGTCACTGGATCTTGATTGCGAGCTAGCATTTGACCCAGAGCTGGAAGATGACTCATTGCCAGACGAGTTCTTGTCATTGGATCTTGATTGCGAGCTAGCATTTGACCCAGAGCTGGAAGATGACTCATTGTCAGATTTGGTCTTGTCATTGGATCTTGATTGCGAGCTAGCATTTGACCCAGAGCTGGAAGATGACTCATTGTCAGATTTGGTCTTGTCATTGGATCTTGATTGCGAGCTAGCATTTGACCCAGAGCTGGAAGATGACTCATTGTCAGATTTGGTCTTGTCATTGGATCTTGATTGCGAGCTAGCATTTGACCCAGAGCTGGAAGATGACTCATTGTCAGATTTGGTCTTGTCATTGGATCTTGATTGCGAGCTAGCATTTGACCCAGAGCTGGAAGATGACTCATTGTCAGATTTGGTCTTGTCATTGGATCTTGATTGCGAGCTAGCATTTGACCCAGAGCTGGAAGATGACTCATTGTCAGATTTGGTCTTGTCATTGGATCTTGATTGCGAGCTAGCATTTGACCCAGAGCTGGAAGATGACTCATTGTCAGATTTGGTCTTGTCATTGGATCTTGATTGCGAGCTAGCATTTGACCCAGAGCTGGAAGATGACTCATTGTCAGATTTGGTCTTGTCATTGGATCTTGATTGCGAGCTAGCATTTGACCCAGAGCTGGAAGATGAATCTTTGTTGGACTCAGAATCGGTAGTGGTTGATTGTGAGTTTGATTTAGAGTCACTGCTCACTTCTTGATCATCATCGTCATCATCGTTCGTGGCCTCGTCGCTATCGCTGGCTTTTTCGAAATCCTCTTTGGAGCACTTTCCTAACCCGCTATTGAAATCGAAATTTGAACTCTCCTTCATGGAATTCTTGATAAGATCGATTTTGGAGGAAATATCTGTAAAAAAAAAGTCGTTGCCAAATAATGTTTATTCAATGAATTTGCTCCTGCTATTAATTATTTGTCACTGACTCCTCGTCTTATTTCATTAATTTCGTGCAGTGAAATATGTAATATACAGTGTGTATCAGAAGTCCGAAATAATGCTTTCGGTACATATACGCAAGCTCATATGTGGATGCGTGGTAAAGACAGATCATATCTAACTATCATAGTTTCTGAGTTATAGACCTTTGAATATTTCTCATAAGTACCGTGTTCTGGCCTTTGGGTACATCCATAACCCTATTCAGCAGTGTAAACTACACTTACGAGGGGCGACTACCAATATTCACAAAACAGAACATGCAAATTTTACATAGGACTCGAGATATTACGAGATATAGAAATTGACGACGTTAAAAAAGTTGAATTGACCAATTTTTTATAGCAATTAGTTGTGTACCAGACACTGATACAAACGTCAAGGTATTATTTCGGACTTCTGAAGCAACCTGTAATGTTGCTGTTTCTGCGGCTTAGGATGACCGCGTAGACATAAGTTTTATCTCTTGCGACTGTCAGATTTGTCGAGAAAATGAATTTCACACCGAGCCAGGTCCAGTACAAAAAGCTCGAAGTTACGTAGTTTCTTCGACAAATCTGACAGTTGAAGGAGATAAAACATATGTCTACGCGGTCATGCTAAAGGTGCTAGTTTAATATGGTAGTTAGGGGCCGGTTGCAATAATACGAGATTAAAAAAAAAACAACTTACCGATTTTGCTAGCAGATGCAGCTTTATTTGCGTACTCAACAAAATCTGAAAATAAAACAAAAAATATTAGTAACTTTGCAATCAAAGTGTGCAGGCTCGCACCTCTAAGTTTTATGTGCGAGTCTCATTTTCAACCGAAATTATCACTTGCTATGAATCGGTGTAGGAAAACATCGTGATGGAACTTGACTAGTTCTCGATAGATGTGTGAAGTCTGCCAACCAACACCGAGCCGGTGTGGTGGACTATGGCCTGAATCCCCCTCGCATTTATGGAGGCCCGTGCCCAGCAGTGGTACGTTAAGAAGGCTATTAAATTCAAATTGATAAAATATATATGTACATCATGACGCATGTATTCCCCGAAGGGGTAGGCAGAGGTGCACTGCAGTGCACCCACACTTCGCTGATATATTTTGGGTCCCAATGTGACAGGGGGCGAGCCTATTGCTATTATACCGGGCACATTTTCCCTCAATACCAGGGAGATTTTTGGTTTATGGTCCACCACGTTGGCCCAGTGCGTGTTGGTGAACTTCATACGCCTATATAAAGACGTGCAGGTTTCCTTACTAAGTAATCTCGGATAAAAATGATAAAATAAGACTGATAATCTGAAAGTAATATTTAAACATTGCTGAAAGGCAGGTAAGGGACCTTTCACCATACTACAATACTACTACAGCCCTTTTAACGTCCCACTGCTGGGCACGGGCCTCCCCTCAATGCGAGGGGGATTCAGGCCATAGTCCACCACTCTGGCCCAGTGCGGGTTGGCAGACTTCACACATCTATCGAGAACTAGTCAAGTTCCCTCAGAAGTGCAGGTTTCCTCACGATGTTTTCCTTCACCGTTTCATAGCAAGTGATAATCTCTGATGAAAATGAGATTCGCACATAAATCCCAGAGGTGCGAGCCGGGGTTTGAACCTGCACACTTTGATTTTTGCAAAGCGTGCGTTCGACCACTCGGCTACCACTGCTTCTGCCATACTACAATGTTGCAGACTTTTTAATTGATATATTATAAATAAATAATTATTTTTGTTGTATACTTACTTCATTACCTAACAAATAATTTTGTTCTGTTGTTTGAATGTTGTATAATTTTAATTACTTTGTTTTGTGTAAAATTTTTTTTGTTCATTTTAATATTTTTAATTAGCTATTTTTTTAAAAAAAACCTAATATTTGTACGCCATATATTATGTGGCAAACATGACGAGAACATCTGCTCACTTGTTTGTATGTACACTCATGTTTAAACAAATAAATTTGATTTGATTTGATTTGATTTGATTTGATTTGATTTGATTTGATTTGATTTGATTTGATTTGATTTGATTTGATTTGATTTGATTTGATTTGATTTGATTTGATTTGATTTGATTTGATTTGATTTGATTTGATTTGATTTGATTTGATTTGATTTGATTTGATTTGATTTGATTTGATTTGATTTGATTTGATTTGATTTGATTTGATTTGATTTGATTTGATTTGATTTGATTTGATTTGATTTGATTTGATTTGATTTGATTTGATTTGATTTGATTTGATTTGATTTGATTTGATTTGATTTGATTTGATTTGATTTGATTTGATTTGATTTGATTTGATTTGATTTGATTTGATTTGATTTGATTTGATTTGATTTGATTTGATTTGATTTGATTTGATTTGATTTGATTTGATTTGATTTGATTTGATTTGATTTGATTTGATTTGATTTGATTTGATTTGATTTGATTTGATTTGATTTGATTTGATTTGATTTGATTTGATTTGATTTGATTTGATTTGATTTGATTTGATTTGATTTGATTTGATTTGATTTGATTTGATTTGATTTGATTTGATTTGATTTGATTTGATTTGATTTGATTTGATTTGATTTGATTTGATTTGATTTGATTTGATTTGATTTGATTTGATTTGATTTGATTTGATTTGATTTGATTTGATTTGATTTGATTTGATTTGATTTGATTTGATTTGATTTGATTTGATTTGATTTGATTTGATTTGATTTGATTTGATTTGATTTGATTTGATTTGATTTGATTTGATTTGATTTGATTTGATTTGATTTGATTTGATTTGATTTGATTTGATTTGATTTGATTTGATTTGATTTGATTTGATTTGATTTGATTTGATTTGATTTGATTTGATTTGATTTGATTTGATTTGATTTGATTTGATTTGATTTGATTTGATTTGATTTGATTTGATTTGATTTGATTTGATTTGATTTGATTTGATTTGATTTGATTTGATTTGATTTGATTTGATTTGATTTGATTTGATTTGATTTGATTTGATTTGATTTGATTTGATTTGATTTGATTTGATTTGTAGTAAAACATTAAAAAACTATTCGTGACTCACCTTCAACTAGATATGGTCCGACTGAAAAATAATATACATTTTATTAATTACACGTATAAAGTTGAAAACAAAAAGCAAATCGTGGGGCTATTCGACTTAAGCGCCCCTTTTTAACTTTACAGGAGAGCATACTCATTTGACGCAGAAAAAATCGCTGATTCCAAATAATAAGTCAATATCGCCCAAAAGTGTCGTTTAAGTCAAATAGCCTTTTATATCCCCTCGATATAATAAAAAGTCAACTTGACAGTTCCTAAGCCTACTGTAAGCCTACAGGGGAAACAAATAAATGTTTCGAAACAGAATGTTATAATGAAGACAGTTTCTAGAAAATATTATTAGTTTCCGAGTTACGAACACTTTATATTGTTTTAATATTATTACAAGCTTTATATCTTGTAATGTATTATTATTATTTACAAGCTTTATATTAACTTGCAATGCATGTCCGGGTGGAATCTTGCAACTGAATTTTAAATCAGTTATCTTTAACCGATTGAGCTGAAATTTGGTATACACGCTTATTTTGGATGACAATGCATGCTAAGCTAAGGGACGACATTCTTATTCCAATATGGCGGATCATCCAAGATGGCGGAATAGTTATTTTTTCTGCACTACCACAGTATGGGTATCAAATGAAAGGGCTTGCTGAGGAGAACACGAAAACTAAGGGCGATTAAATAAAAGCTTGTTTGTAAAAAGTTTTTTTTTACCATTAACTTATTTTATTATAATACTCACGTTCCGGATAATAGCTGTTACCAAAAGCTCCCAACAGGACTGTCACTGTAAAAAAAAGGCCGGTCAATGTCAACAAAAACAGTTGCCACACTGCTTTAAAAATGGTCAAAATTACGAAAATGTAATGTATGAATGTCGCTGACAGAAATGAACCTTCGACCACACGGCGCTGTGAGGCTGCCTTCACTATAACTACAGCCCTAGAACGTTTACTAAATGCTTACAAAAATTATAAAAAATACTCACATTTCACTAAACCGGTGGTTAAATCTTGACGATTCCATTCTTGAGCGTTACCTGTAATTAAAGATATTAGACTTAAAAACGTGTTTTTAATTGACTTCGTCACCGATAGATGGTGCTAGGTTAGTTTTAAAAGTCGACGTTATTATCGCGTAATATCATTTATATGTATTTAATTTCTTTGGCAGTTAATTACATACAAGCAATTTATTGTTATAATGAGCTGAACTGAGTCTACTAATTAGTAATTCCATTTAAGTAATTGGGATATATTTTAGTTTTAATTTTAATATTATTAACTTACAGTTATATTATTACAATTATTACAATATCATTAACTTACTAGAGAACATAAGGATGTGACTTGGAGGGGAAATACTGAATACTAAATAATCGATTCATCACTTTTTAAAATAAATTGGGTTTTTTTTCTAGCTCTACAAAACGTTGATTTTTCGGTGGATGTCGCCATTTTTGGCCTTCACAGCTTTACCGGAGGAGCGGCGAGCGCGGCACTCCAACCAAGGCTTTAAGGGCGGAAAAGGGTGGCAACTAGCTCAAGGGCGCCACAGAGGGCACGACCTCGGCTTGGGCAGTTACCGTGAGAGGCGAAGAAGTGACTACACTCCTAGATGCAAAGATGCACCTACGAGCAGAATAGGGGGTTCCTGCTACTTCCCCGAGGTGGCAGGGTATCAAGGATTTTTCGCCGTAAAAAAAGGAGAGTAATAAATAATTTAGATACTCACGCTTGAAAAGCTCAGCCATCTCCTTGATGGTCTTGATCACGACCTTCTGGGTTCCTGAAACATGAATAATAGCGTCTTAGTTGATTGAATTTTGATTTTCTGTTTGTTTTAGGTAAACTCCCAAATGGCTGGACCGATTTTGATGGGACTTTCCACTGACAGATAGCTGATGTTACAAGAAAACACCTGGACTACTTTTTTTTTAAATATTATGGAAAAAGTTCTATGGTTCCTAAATTCCACGTAGCTTCGTCTCTGGTTGACTCAGCTAATTTAAAATAACAACAATAATCTGGGTGCACTACTATGAACCCCTTCTTAACCCCCTTCTATCCTCGGAGGGATAGACACTACTATTCCGCCGTACGGTTCGGGTGATGACTTTAAAAATTGTGGTGGCATAGAGAGTTGTCTCCACTTATCTTGATAAATAAAAATGGTAGATAAATAAAACCAAAACTGGCGGATGGAGAAAATGTTTGGCTTTCATGTAACACTAAAATTAGCTAAGATGTCACTTTACGATCTTTTAGAAATAAGAATTCCGCATGAACCCCTGGATATTCCACTAAGGAAAGAAGTGATAAAGTTAATCCAGCATACCTTGTAACTTATGGATGTCCAATTTATGCTTCTTAAGGATTTGCTCGAACTGTTCGTAAGCATTTTCAAGTTTGTAAGCCTTGATAACAGATGCTGCACTATCGTATCCACCAGTGTACTCCTTCAAGCCCCATTCGTTTCCGTAGTTCTTGGCGCAGATACCTAAAAACAATAGATCATGCTTATAACAATGACAGCTTGGTCCACGGTCAGCGTAGTTCTCTCAGCTCGCTGCACGCATTACCTACTACTACTACAGCCCCTTTAACGCCCCACTGCTGGGCACGGGCCTTCCCTCAATGCGAGGGAGATTCAGGCCATAGTCCACAACGCTGGGCCAGTGCGGGTTGGCAGACTTTACACATCTATCGAGAACTAGTCAAGTTCCCTCAGACGTGCCGATTTCCTCACGATGTTTTTCTTCACCGTTTCATAGCAAGTGATAATCTTGGATGGAAATGAGATTCGCACATAAATGCCAGATGTGCAAGCTGGGGTTTGAATTTGCACACTTTGATTGCAAGGTGTGCGTTCGACCACTCGGCTACCACTACTCGCCTTGCCACGCCTTACCACCTTACCACCATTCTTAAAGCATCATTGTTTTAATACTGTCAATTTGTGACAGATTTTGTAACTGAGTTAACTATCTAATACTGAAAGTAAGATTTAAAACTGGCTGATAGGTCAAATGGTAGTAAGGTAGTATCGATTCCCACCAGCGGAAGTTTATGGAATTTGCTGCGTGTGGGTGTAATTGGGATCGCCCCCTGTCCATTGTACTTATAGCACAAGCGTTGCTTACTTTGGGAGCATACGATGAGTCTGTGTTGACTGGCGATATTATTACAAGCTTTATATTGACATGCAATGTATTTCCGGGTGGAATCTCGCAACTGAATTTTAAATTAGTTATCTCTAACCGATTGAGCTGAAATTTGGTATACACGCTTATTTTGGATGACAATGCATGTTAAGCTAAGGGACGACATTCTAATTCCAATATGGTGGATCATCCAAGATGGCGGACTAGTTATTTTTTTCTGCACTTCCACGAAATGGGTATCAAATGAAAGGGCTTGCTGAGGAGAACACGAAAACTAAGGGCAATTAAATAAAAGCTTGTTTTTAAAAAGTTCTTTTTACCATTGATTTTTTATCAACAATTAAGATGTACAAATTTATAGCTGAATTTTGATGCAAATTGGAGCGCCAAGAAGCATGCTGTGCTATTTATGCTAAAACCAACTCTGTTTCCATAAAAATAAAGATTGTATTTCTGTGGTAAAAGCAAGCTATCAAGGTTGAGAATTCGGTAGCACTGTCTACGACATTACGTTGAAGAATAAGTACTAACCCTTTTTAGTGTACAAGCTCTTTCCTTCACCTAAGACGCAGCTTCCAATCTTGGTGGTAGCGACGAACACTGAGAAAATTTAAAAAACAAGTAAAACAAATGTCTTATTCCAAGTGTGACATAATATAGATGAGCTATCAACATAAGCAAGACTTCTGGGGCTCAATCTCCGCCTTGGTAATCATACTGATGACTCACACCTAAGACATCTGCGTGTCTATTTGTTGCTTGTAATCTCCAAAATCGCTGAACCGATTTTGACATATTTTTATTATTTTATTTGGTAGATAGCGGACGTTACAAGGAGGAACTCAAGCTACTTTTATGTTAGAATTAGTATTAGGGTTCCGCAGGCAAATAGAGCCATTTGTTCCTGGTAATCGGTTTAACCCAAACGGTTAAACCGATTTTGACGGAGTTTCACTGGCAGATAGTTGATGTTACAAAGAGTAACTTAGGGTACTTTAATTTTGATAAAATAATTAGGGTTCTAAAATTCCGCGCTGTTTTGATATAAGATGCAATAATTGTCTTTTTATAAGTAAGAAATAAAAAAAGTTATACTTACTATTCGTGAAAAGAGGTCCCACTGTAAAAAATATAAATAGTTTAGTGACATATTTTTAAATGTATTTTTTATATCTTATCTTTATTATTAAAATCAGCTCTAGAGGCAACACACTGGAGCTATATGTACCTGTGTATTTGTAATAAGTTTTGGCGATTTAAAAAGGATCAGCCCACTGAGTTTCTTGCCGGATCTTCTCAGTTGAGCTCGCGTTTCGATCCGGTGGTAGTATAGTAGAATATAAGAAAAAAAAATGTAAACTTGACAATTTGTAAGTGGCCCCATAGACCTATACAGAATAAATGATTTGACTTTGACTTGACTTGACTATATTCAAAATGTAATTGACAACGATAGAAAAATATTAATTTACTTAAATGTCTTTTCAAGTTTTTATTATTTTTGTATACTATGGTGACCTGTTTAAACTAAATAATGTGAAAGGCCATTTGTAAGTCCCTGAGACAAGAGTTATGTCACGAAATATGTCGATGTCATCGTCCTCATCTATGAATCAAGACAACAAGACAGCTACTAGAGCTGTCTTGTTGTCTTATCTTGTCCTGTTGTTATAGAGGTTGATAGATGACATAATTCGTGACAAATGTTTTGTCTTGTCGTGCAAACGCAGCTAGAAATATATGATTTGTTTTATAGATATGGGGATGGTTAGTAAAACTGTGGCTGACTTACATCCTGGGGACCATTTCTCCAAGAGTCCTGACATGCCGTGGGCGGCTGTAAAAAAAAAAAAATGAACACATACCAAAGCAATTTCATCCTCATTTCTCCGAGATAATGTCATTTACGGCAGTTACAGCAAAATAATAAAACTGCTTGCTTTCTTCGTATTCGTTTGTAATTATTGTAATATAATATAAAATTGTACAAAAAATTTTAAATCGTCGTTCGTTAGTGTATAGTTCTCGTAGGTAACAATGGCGGCTACGCGGACGTTTGTGGCGCCACCTGGCATCGCAAACGCCCGGTGTTTCCAGAACACGAGCTAATAAAAGCCGGCCAAGTGCTAGCCGGCTCAAGTATTATATCAGACTTTTAAAGCACTCTGTACAGCAGGAATAGATTCAATAAATACACATTATAAATAAAACTAGCAGTGATAGCCGAGTGGTTGAACGCACGCTTTGCTATAAAAGTGTGCAGGTTCAAATCCCAGCTCGTACCTCTGGGATTGCCACATGCTATGAAACGGTGAAGGAAAACTTCGTGAGGAAACCTGCACGTCTGAGGGAACTTGACTAGTACTCGATAGATGTGTGAAGTTTCCCAACCCGCAACAGGCCAGCTTGGTGGACTTCGGCCCGAATCCCACTCGCATTAAAGTTAACTTTGATAGGTGACTGTTAACTCTCTACAAAATCTGTCAAAAATTGACAGCTACTATTGATCCAACACTACTTTATGAGGTAGTGGTGAGGCTCCTGTTTGAGTTATATTTTCTTTTCGTAACACCTTGCCCATATCCTACCATAGCTCGTATTATATTTACTGTATCCTAATAAGGGTACTTACCTACAACACTGGTGTCTAAGACATCACCGAAGTTCTTGGCGTGCTCTGAAATAAGAAAAAAATGTCATTCTAGCTGCAATAAAGACATTTGACGACGCACCGACGCGTGCGAGAAAATCTCCCATAGCAAATCTGCTTATATAATTTTGCCGTCGTCGTGACAAGCAGTCAGAATTCTGAACTGGCAGCTGGTGTGACCCGGTACCCGGTAATCTCTCTAGTCGTGTCTTGGAGTGCAGCCGGCAGCTCCGGGCAGTCAGAATTCTGTACTGGCAGCTGGTGTGACCCGGTACCCGGTAATCTCTCTAGTCGTGTCTCGGAGTGCAGCCGGCAGCTCCGGGCAGTTATAATTCTGTACTGGCAGCTGGTGTGACTGGTACCCGGTAATCTCTCTAGTCGTGTCTCGGAATGCAGCCGGCAGCTCCGGGCAGTCAGAATTCTGAACTGGCAGCTGGTGTGACCCGGTACCCGGTAATCTCTCTAGTCGTGTCTCGGAGTGCGGCCGGCAGCTCCGGGCAGTCAGAATTCTGTACTGGCAGCTGGTGTGACCCGGTACCCGGTAATCTCTCTAGTCGTGTCTCGGAGTGCAGCCGCCAGTATCTCCATGAGAAATAGACAATATAATGTATTCTAAGTATAAATAATGGAACGAAACTTACTTTTACCCGCAACGGTTTGGAATGCAATTTGGGCTTTGCCACAATCCTCTGAAAATAAAGAAATAATATGTGTTAATAATAGTGTGCCAAGAGATTTAGTCCAGCCTAGAAATAATACATAACACTTAGGTACCTTTGGGATTTAGATTTTAAGTTATTGTATTAGCTAAAGCGCAACTTCTGTACATGATGTACTATTATGTGCACACATAGTTGCAACCTGGGCCTATTTTTTTGTATGTTTATGTTATAAAAATCTGATTGTAACTTGTTTTGTGAGCCAATAAAACTCTTGATCACTTGAAACGTACAAAAAATACAGAGATTCCTTGTCAATTTCTTTATGAGAATGACGGATTTCTGAGGACGGTTTTGTCCAGCCTGCCAGTGGTTGTTGGTTCCATTCCAGTCCTCGAAAAGTACCGGATGGCATTTTCGGATATTCTTACGCTCTAGGATCGCTCCGAGTCCTTATATACTAAGCATTTCTACAAGGGTTTCTTCGTTTAGTATTACAGAAGCATATTATGTAGTCTGGTGATTTTTTAAACATCATCACGCCTGTATTCTCTGAAGGGGTAGGCACTGATTATGGCCCATAGTCCACCACGCGGGCCCAGTGCGGGTTGGTGAACTTCACATGGCTTTTTTTATAGAGGTGCAGGTTTCCTCACAATGTTTTCCTTCAACGTTCGGCAAGTGGTAATCATTGGTGACGTTTTTTTTTATTTAGTCGTCGTTGCAAACACTCTACTATGTGGTTTATAAGTAAATTGTAATTTCATTGTAGAAAGAAAAGAAAAGAGAAAATTAAAGAAATGACAGCATGCTTACTATTTATTCCTTTAGCCATGAAATTCCAAAGTCTGCCGGATTTCTGAAAAATTATAAAAAAAAAAATTTTTTTTTTATTGCTACACAAAGTGTTCAAGTTCTGATCCCGGCAAGCACCTCTGGGGTTATCGTGATCTCTCACGCAAAAACTACTGAAGGGATTTTGATGAAACTTTACATTATTATTATTTAAACATCAGAATAACATATACCAAGGCTATAATTATAACAATATTGAATGATCAATAATAATCTATTCCAATATTAAATAACTCAGGGTTCTTTCAATTTCAATAAACTATTAGGGTTCCGCGGGAAGAACATAAATCCCACTTAATCCGTATGATCTTTTAAACGGCTGAACCGATTGTGATACAACTTTCACTGATAGATAGCTGATATTACAAGAAGTAACTTAGGCTACTTTAATTTCGAAAAAAATATTAGGGGTTGATTGATTCCGCGCGTACGAACTCGCGGGTACAGCTAGTCTTAAACTAATTAACTACAGCCCTTTTTAACAATTCACTGCTGGGCACGGGCCTCCCCTCAATGCAAGGGGGATTCAGGCCTTTGTCCACCACGCTGGCCCAGTGCGGGTTGGCAGACTTCACACATCGAGAACTAGTCAAGTTCCCTCAAACGTGCAGGTTTCCTCACGATGTTTTCCTTCACCGTTTCATAGCAAGTGGTAATCTCGGATGTAAATGAGATTCGCACATGAAACCCAGAGGTGCGAGCCGGGGTTCGAACCTGCACACTTTGATTTGCAAGGCGTGTGTTCGACCACTCGGCTACCACTGCTTCTAGTCAGCTAGTCTTATCCTACTAATATTAAAAATGTGAAAGTTTGTGAAGATGGGTGGATGGATGTTTGTAACTCTTTCACGCAAAAACTACTGAACGGATTTGGATGAAACTTTACAGTATTATTGTTTATACATCAGAATAACATGTAGGGTATACTTTTTAACGATATTGGACAATCGAAGTCTGCGCAGACGAAGTTGCGGGTAGAAACAGTTGTAACAAAACCTACGTAATACTAAGTTAATTTACCATTGTTAAATTACCAGATACCACTGTCTACAAAAACGGCAAAAAAATCACGTTTGTCGTATGGGAGCCCCCTTAAATATATTTCTGTTTTTTTAGTTTTTATTTGTTGTTATAGCGGCAACAGAAATACATCATCTGTGAAAATTTCAACTCTCTAACTATCACGGTTCATGAGATACAGCCTGGTGACAGACGAACGGACGGACGGACAGCGTAGTCTCAGTAATAGGGTTCCCGTTTTACCCTTTGGGTACGGACCCTAAAAAAAAAGAAGCTACATAATTAAGATTTGCCAAAAGTTGCGGTATTTTAGGTCATCAGTAGAATACGTTGACTTTCGTCTCTGGAGCTGATGAGTTAACTTTTTTTTTTATCCGGGCCCTAATTCGGCCCGGCCCGCGAGCTAACCTCTGATGTGGGGGTCACAGTCCTTAAATTGTGCTTTATAATTAGTATGTAAAATTAGTTTATCCAGTCATTTTTTTATTTAAATAAATAAATGTGTTCATTTATTTTATTTATTTGCACAATTCTACAAAAGTAAAAAAGAAATGTACAAAGGTAAGCTTAATGCCGTGGCATTGTCTACCAGCCAACCTTAGAGTGATGTAGAGAGAGGAAAAAAAAACAAACTAAGTGGGTGCAAGTAGTAAAAGACTTGAATGCAAAGAGAGAAAAGTAGTCGAGAAAAAAAACCGGCCAAGTGCGAGTCGGATTCGCGTACGAAGGGTTCCGTACCATTATCTATAAAAAAGGCAAAAAAATCACGTTTGTTGTATGAGAGCCCCCTTAAATATTTATTTTATTCTGTATTTTAGTATTTTTTGTTATAGCGGCAACAGAAATACATCATCTGTGAAAATTTCAACTCTCTAGCTATCACGGCTCATGAGATATAGCCTGGTGACAGACGGCCGGACGACCGACGGACGGACGGACGGGCGGACGGACGGACGGGCGGACAGCGAAGTCTCAGTAATAGGGTTTCCGTTTTACCCTTTGGGTATGGAACCCTAACAAACTAAGTGGGTGCAAGAAATAAAAGACGTGAACGCAAAGAGAGAAGAGTAGTCGATAAAAAGAATAGAAAAATAAATATGTGTATGTAAATGTTTACTTACCCAGGATCTTTTGCCATCATTATGACCAACTCGTTTATGCTTTTGGCCCGTGGCGTCATGTCTCTTATGCGTTGGGGAACTTGCTACGTAGGCGACCTGCAAACAAACAGCCTTGAGTCACATATCAACATACAAAGTGTAGCAGAAATAATCTTTTCGGTACATATACGTTAGTTCCCACTCAGTACAAAATCTGTCAAAAATTGACAGTATTGAAACAATATTGTTTTGTTATATTTACGCGAATACTATACATTGAAATAAAACTATTTTATGGATTTTATCGCCCACGTCCCCCCGTGACCATGGTTGCTGTAAAGCAGCCGAAACGTCGGGAAAATAAAATAGTAAATACACGTGATAAAATCCGTAAAATAGTTTTATTTCAAAGTATTGAAACAATGTTTTAAGAGGCGGTCGTAAGGCCCCTGTTTTGCAGCAATGTTTTCAATATTACTTTCAGTGTTTGACAGTTAACTCAGTACAAAATCTGTCAAAAATTGACAGTATTGAAACAATATTGTTTTGTTATATTTACGCGAATACTATACATTGAAATAAAACTATTTTACGGATTTTATCGCCCACGTCCCCCCGTGACCATGGTTGCTGTAAAGCAGCCGAAACGTCAGGAAAATAAAATAGTAAATACACGCGATAAAATCCGTAAAATAGTTTTATTTCAAAGTATTGAAACAATGTTTTAAGAGGCGGTCGTAAGGCCCCTGTTTTGCAGCAATGTTTTCAATATTACTTTCAGTGTTTGACAGTTAACTCAGTACAAAATCTGTCAAAAATTGACAGTATTGAAACAATGTTTTAAGAGGCGGTCGTAAGGCCCCTGTTTTGCAGCAATGTTTTCAATATTACTTTTAGTGTTTGACAGTTTACTCAGTACAAAATGATTTAAAAGGGGTCCTAGGGCCTCTGATATATAGATGCTCAGTGAAGGCAGACTGGTCCTAGCTATCATAGTTTCTGAGTTACAGACCTTTGAGTGTTTGTCACAAGTATCGTGGTCTTAGGGTACATCCGTAACCCTATAAAACAGTGTAAACCACATCTACTAGAGGTGGCTACTGATATTAACGAAACAGAACATGAAAATTTCGCATTGGAGATATCAAGTTCTACTAATACAACCTGTATAGGTAATAACTACAAGATTTTCATAGTTATTGTAACTTATTATAGTAAATAGGCTTGTATGCCAATAGAAAGGATTTGAAAGAAAACTTAGACATACGTATAATACCTAATGGTAAAATACCTTTTTAAAAACAAGCTTTCAGTTAGTTTTCGTGTTCTCCTCAGCAAGCCCTTTCATTTGATACCCATACCGTGGTAGTGCAGAAAAAATAACTATTCCGCCATCTTGGATGATCCTCCATATTGGAATTAGAATGACGTCACATAGCTAAGCATGCATTGTCATCCAAAATAAGCGTGTATACCAAATTTCAGCTCAATCGATTAAAGTTAACTGATTTAAAATTCAGTTGCAAGATTCCACCCGGACATACATTGCAAGTTAATATAAAGCTTGTAAAATAAAAGTTTGGGGTAAATGTGAGCTTGAGGAGCCTTTAGAGATACAATGGAGTTACAATAAACTTACCAACGCCACGAAAACAACCAGCTTAAGGGACACCATCTTTACTTAAAATTAATCGAAAAACTATTTATAATATGGAGTTTTGACCACTACGGCCAATCTCCGTAATATGTTTTAAAATCTCGAATTTCCGAGTATTTATACCCGAAAAATTGGATTTTTTTTTCAACCAAAACATTATTTGTACAAGTGTTTAATAGGATTATTAAATAATTAAGTGTTTGGTTAAGTTACACTTACTGTTTGTTAACTAGATATAAATCATTGGGAAACATCTGTGCAAATAAGAGGAATATGAAATCTTTTAAAACGATTTTTATTATCGAAATTTTTGGGTTGTTCCTGCGTCATAAGTAATATATTATATTAGATCAAAATCATATTTCTTAATATAGGGTGAAAGGCTATTTGACTCAAGCGACATGTTTTAACTTTACAGGAGGGATATTTACCTATTTGTCGCAGAAAAAAATCCTGATTCAAAATATGTATTTATATAAGTCAATAGCAGTGGTAGCTGAGTGGTCGAACGCAAGCCTTGCAAATCAAAGTGTGCAGGTTAAAACCCCGGCTCACACCTCTGGGATTTATGTGTGAATCTCATTTTCATCCAAGATTATCACTTGCTATGAAACGGTGAATTAAAACATCGTGAGGAATTTACTCTAAACTTTAAGTTCTCGATTTATGTGTGAAGTCTGCAAACCCGCACTGGGCCAGCGTGGTGGACTATGGCCTGAATCCTTGGCCTTTTTCGCATTGAGGGGAGGCCCGTGCCCAGCAGTGGGACATTAAAAGGGATGTAGTTAGTTAGTGGTATAGCCTTATCACTCCTCGATAAAAATACATATATACATGTAAGCAGTGGTAGTCTCGTCGGTAGAACGCCCACCTTAAACGTAAGGGGTGCAAGTTCAAATCCCGGGCCCGCACCTCTGAGATTATCATGTGCGAATGTCATTTTCAATAATGATTACAACTTGCTGAACGGTGAAGGAAAACACCTGCACGTCTTTAGAAAGGCGTGTGAAGTTCAACAACCCGCACTGGGCCAGCGTGGTGGACTATGGCCCGAATCTCCCTCGTATTGAGGGGGAATGTGCCCGGTATAATGGCAATAGGTTCGTCTCCTATTACATTGGGATACATCGACGAAGAGTGGGTGCACTGTAGAGGACCTTTTTTTTATTTTTTATGAGATAGGGAGGCAAAAGAGCAGACGTTTCACCTGATGGTAAGTGATCAACGCCGCCCATGGACACCTGCAACACCAGGGGTATCGCAAGTGCGTTGCCGGCCTTTAAGGAATGAGTAGGCTCGTTTCTTGCAGATACCTTTGTCGCATCGGTCCGGGAACACCGCTGCAGGAAGTTCATTCCACAGTTTGGTGGTGCGAGGGAGAAAATTATTGGTAAATCGCACTGTATTGGAACGCCATTCATCCAGATGGTGAGGATGGTAATGCAGTCTGTGGCGAGCCGTGCGATGGTGGAATTCAGCGGCAGGTATAATACCGAACAATTCCTCGGAACACTCTCCATGATAGAAGCGTTAGAAAATGCAGAGAGAGCCTACATCTCTACGCAACGCCAGAGGGTCTAGCCGATCGGTAAGCTTTCCGGACCTCCTCCCCCTTCGGGAAATACAGGCGTAGATATGTAATTTATATTTTTAGAAAAATATATTATTTTTCGCTATTCTGTTTTCATAAAATGATTTCACATACTGTTCATTATAAAGGGTGCAGGCTTGGTGAACCCATACTGAGTCATAATCTATATTAATGCTTCAAATGATTTCAGTATTCAAAACCGGGTTTCAGGCCTAGTATACAAGAATTGGATTGCTTAATATCGTTATAAATTATAGCCCACACATTATTCTGTTGTATAAACGATAATACTGTAAAGTTTCATCAAAATCCGTGCAGTAGTTTTTGCGTGAAGGAGTAACAAACATCCATCCTCACAAACTTTCAAATTTATATTATTAGTAGAATTACTGAAATCAAATACTATTATCCTTGTTTAACCAAGTGCAGTATATACCACGTCATGTATACGTTTCAGGAGTCCGAAATAATACTTTAACGCCTGCATGAGTATTTATAAATTAAAATAAAAACTAACTACAGCCCTTTTTAACGTACCACTGCTGGGCACGGGCCTCCCCTCAATGCGAGGGGGATTCAGGCCTTTGTCCACCACGCTGGCCCAGTGCGGATTGGCAGACTTCACACATCGAGAACTAGTCAAGTTCCCTCAAACCTGCAGGTTTCCTCACGATGTTTTCCTTCACCGTTTCATAGCAAGTGGTAATCTCGGATGTAAATGAGATTCGCACATGAAACCCAGAGGTGCGAGCCGGGGTTCGAACCTGCACACTTTGATTTGCAAGGCGTGCGTTCGACCACTCGGCTACCACTGCTTCTTAAAATAAAATAAACTTTTATTTCTTGCTAAATACAGGATAACATATCAAGTTAGGTGTGTTTTAGTGGGTTAGTTAACTTTAGTTATGATATGTTAGTTTTATTATATCTCTTCTTCTGCAAGAACCACTGATTGGGTGTGTATCTATAGTAATAATATAAAGAGTAAAGATTTGTATTTTTGTGTAATGAATAAACTCTTTATCTCGTTGATATATGGGGCAATGCAGCTAAGACTAATTTAAAACCAATCCAAACTAATAAAAATTCTGCACCACTACGACTACCTGACACCATCAAAGACTATATACAAAGAAACAAATCTTATGAATATCAAACAACTCTATACATATAATACTTGCATACTTATACATAAAATAATACATAAACTTATACACATCAGTATTACTTTTACGACAAAGGGAAAAACACAAAAATACGTATCGCGGCGAGCAAATCACCTTGTACTGTCTAGTATTAGAACAAATTATGGGAAAAAAAATATCACCTACGGGGGAGCACAATTATACAACAACCTTCCAGAACATGTAAAAGGAGCGAATTCCCTGGATATTTTTAAAAATAAAATATCTACCCATATACTTAGCAACGAATCACTCTCTTAACTTGGACCACAACCAAGTAATGGCCAAGAAGTCGCTCCTTACTGAGCTTGATAATTTATTTACGTCAAACTACCCACATCGGGTCAAAATTGTTAGTTTTACTTTAATATTAATATTCTCATGTAAGTGACAATTGTCTTAATGAGAAATAAAGATCTTTGAACCGAAAAACTACTGGACCGATGTCAAAAATTCTTTTGCCTTTAGAAAGCTGATTAGACATCATAAACATTATCATTGAGTAACATCATATCATATCATAGAGGATAAACACGCTTGGTCAGGTGCTGGTCCGGCTCCACAGGAACTCATTTGAAGGATGTTTGATATTTGTCCCGTTTTCCTCCTCCTTCCTACCTTTAAATCTTACACTGACTTAGCTTGTAATTTGTATTGCTGATTAATTTTGTGTTTTGAGAATGTATAGCCTCATTAACTTTATATTATATAATTGTTAATTAAGAAAAACACATTGTAATGCAAATAACATGTAAATCCTTATTGGAAAAAAGCAACCATGGAGTTTCTTGCCCATTCTTCTCCATAGGAATTGCATTCCGAATGGGTGGTAGAGATACTATTAATACTATTTATTTTTTACTGACGATTCATAAGTGCCTGTATTGGTTTACATGAATAAAAAAATTCTGATTCTGATTCTGATTCTGATTCATATCAAGCCTTGACTGTCCCACTGCAGGGCAAAGGCCTCCCCTCCCTTTTTCCACTATTGAGTAACATATTTATTTATGTTGTTTTCTTATATTTACGCGAATACTATACATTGAAATAAAACTATTTTACGGATTTTATCGCGTTCATTTACCATTTTATTTTCCCGACGTTTCGGCTGCGTAAAATAGAATAGTAAATAAACGCGATAAAATCCGTAAAATAGTTTTATTTCAATATTTATTTATCCCAAATTATGTAAAAAAAAATGTCTACCCGTGCGAAGCTGGGACGGGCCGCTAGTCGGTAATAAAAAAGGGGCCCACTTCACGCATGTTCGAAATCATCTTTAATGAGACATATGTAGTAACAAAACGTGAAGTTGGTCGTATTTTTCGTGTTTTTTTCGACATATCTCGAATAGTGATGATGTCGATCTTGCGAGAATTGCCCCCCCCCTAACTTGTATAAAAAAACGTAGCCGTCACGGGACGCGGGATCTACTTTGGTGGGATCCAGGACCAACTTGGTATCCTGTAATTAATATTATTCAATCCAAAACCAAGACACTGTGAGCACTTTCTGCGTCAATCGGACCGCAAACATCAACTAAATATGAGGGTACCCAGTTATTAACTATGACATCAGGACGTCTAACACCTCAGTCCCCCCGTGACCATGGTTGCTGTAAAACAGCCGAAACGTCGGGAAAATACAAAAGTTAATAAACGCGATAAAATCCGTAAAATAGTTTTATTTCAATGTATAGTATTCGCGTAAATATAAGGAAACAATATGAAAGCTGACTATTAAAAAAGGCGGCAATTTGATACTAGTGAGTTATATTTTTTTTATAACACGTTAATATTAATAAATAGGATTCAAATGAAATAAAAAACTTTGCGTGCTTCTTTGCTTTACTATATTTCTGTAAGAAAAGTATGTGTCAATTAAAAAAAAAACTTCTCAAACTCATTTTCAAAAGTACGGTCCTTTGGTTTTCCACATTAGGAACATGATCAACGTATTTATTCAGCGTATAGGACAGTTTTGACAATCAGGAATAGTTGCCATGCAGAAGTTTAAAAAAAAATCGTGCACATCGTTCGTTGGCCAAACTCTATGTTCTCCTGTAAAGTAAACAAAATGTCACTTAAGTCAAATAGACTTTCATCCCTGGATATGAACAAAATAATTCTGATTCTGTAATGAATAAAAGATTTGATCGGGTTAATGATAGGTACTCCTTATTGTGAGCGTGTAAATTTTAATTATTTATTCACCTGCACAGAATATATGAAAATACGTCATTAATAGTGTTGAAAATAATGAAATATAAATTGCTAATTGCGTCTTATCATTCGAATCATGTTGATACGCGAAGGAAAACTTTGGTATCCCTTTTTCAGCGAAATAAACGCGGAATCAGGAGTATGAAATTTGGTACAGTTAAAGTTGTTTTCTTATATTTACGCGAATGCTACACTTTGGAATAAAACTATTTTACGGATTCTATCGCGTTTATTTACTTGCGTGGATCGGACAGCAAACAACAACTAAATATGAGGGTACCCAGTTATTAACTATGACATCAGGACGTCTAACACCTCAGTCCCCCCGTGACCATGGTTGCTGTAAAGCAGCCGAAACGTCGGGAAAATAAAATAGTAAATAAACGCGATAAAATCCGTAAAATAGTTTTATTTCAACAGTTAAAGATTATAATAATAATACACCATCACGCCTGTATTCCCCAAGGTGAAGGCAGAGGTGCACTGAACTGCGCCCACACTTCGCCGATGTATGTTGGTCCTAATGTACCTAATAGGGGGCGAGCCTATTTCCATTACACCGGGCACATTCCCCCTCAATATGAGGGAGATTTCGGCCATAGTTCACCACGCTGGCGCAGTGCGAGTTGGTGAACTTCACAATCATTTCTATAGACGTGCAGATTTCTCCACGATGTCAATATTTACCGTTTAGAAAGTGGTAACCTTTATTGAAAAAGGCATTTGTACATGAAAATCTCAGGGGGTAGGTTCCATAGATAGTCCACCACGCTGGAACAAGCGGAGTAGATACATGGAACACGTCTACAGATAATTAGTTAGGTTCCATAGTCAACCACGCTTGCACAGGCAGGGTAAATAGACGAAACTGATCTGACTTGATAGATAGGACTGGTCCAACCATTTTCCCCTTAATGACTTACCATCTTCTCTCCCATACTGCGTTGAAGGCATCATACCAAAGCAATTATTTCTATAACCATCTGTGGTTTAGAATAATCCCTTCTTTGTAAATGGGAGTAGACGCACCTTACTGTACTAGCTTCCTAAGCGTAAAGACTATATTTGTATTTAATATTAGACTGCCGTGAGTATGATTCTTCTCTAGTATTGTGGCAAAGGTGCTGTCTGCTCTCATGGCATTGCTGCTCCTGAGAATGTATTACTCGCAATTATCATTTTGAAAAGAGTAACCATTGAGTTTCTTACCGGCTCTTCTCATTGGAAGCAGCATTCCGAACCGGTGGTAGAATCTGACTATTTGTAAGTGCTTTTTGTTCAACACGAATAAATAAAAAAAATTATTTGATTTTTGATTTTGAAATATGTCTATAGATCGAGAATTAGTTAGGTTCCATAGTCCACCACCCTGGCACAGGTAGGGTTGGCAGATGGAATACATCTTTAGAGAAACTGTTAGAATCCATAGTGAACTTCACACGCCTTTTTAAACACGTGCAAGTTTATTCACGATGTTTACCTTCACTGTTCAGCAAACTGTAATCATTATTGAAAATGACATTTGCACGTGAAAATCTCAGAGGTGCGGGACCGGGGTTTGAACTTGCACCCCTTATGTTTAAGGCAAACTTTATACCCACTAGGCTACCACTGCTTAGGCGAAGCTCCGTATAACTACTACAGCCCTTTTTAACGTCCCACTGCTAGGCACGGGCCTCAATGCGAGGGGGATTCAGACCATAGTTCACCACGCTGGCCCAGTGTGGGTTGGCAGACTTCACACATCTATCGAGAACTAGTCAAGTTCCCTCAGACGTGCAGGTTTCCTCACATTGTTTTCCTTCACCGTAAAACCGTCCCCGTCCCCCATAAAATAATTACCTACTATTTAATTCGCTGCTATTATATTTCCTGGCTCTCTGACGTATATAAGATACATGGTACAATGGTATTGAAATAGTATTGATTTAACAAAAGATTTTCGAGTAAACACCTGTGTCCCCGTCGTTATATCGACAAACACAATAAATTTTGTCAGACCAAACATACTCTGTCAGACGTACATGATTAAATACAGTATTTTAAACCTATTGTAACTAGCCGTCCGTAGCCTTGATAAAACGCCCGCCTTAAACGTAACGCCTCTGAGATTTTCATGTGCGAATGTCATTTTTACAAGCTTTATATTAACTTGCAATGTATGTCCGGGTTGAATCTTGCAACTGAATTTTAAATCAGTTATCTTTAACCGATTGAGCTGAAATTTGGTATACACGCTTATTTTGGATGACAATGCAAGCTTAGCTATGTGACGTCATTCAAATTCCAATATGGCGGAATAGTTATTTCTTCTGCACTACCACAGTATGGGTATCAAATGAAAGGGCTTGCTGAGGAGAACACGAAAACTAAGGGCAATTAAATAAAAGCTTGTTTTTAAAAAGTTGCTTTACCATTAGTTTATTAATAATGATTACCACTTGCTGGACGGTGAAGGCAAACATCGTAAGGAAACCTGCACGTCTAGGCGTGTGAAGTTCACCAACCCGCACTGGGCCAGCGTGGTGGACTATGGTGCCCGGTAATAGGCTCGCTCCTTATTACATTGGGACCAAAGTACATTGAACAAATGTGGGTGCGCCGCAGTGCACCTCTGCGTACCCCATCGGGGAATACAAGGTAGAGGTATTAGGCTTCAAAGGTTCAATGAAACCCGACTTATGTTATTATTCTTTATTCAACAAATATCACACCCTACCCTCGATCCTTATTCTTCTTATGTCTGAGTCCAGGAGGTGTAGTTGTCGCGACTGTTGGTGAAGTTCCAGTCGGGCCTGCTTGAGGAGTGGTAGTCACCTGTGAACAACACAAGGTCTTCAATTCCAAAGGCTCAGCAAAATTCTTCCTAAAGGTGGTCATATAAACTTGCAACTTTCTTAACTCTCTTGCGTGAAGCAAACCATAGTGCCTACCCAAACTATCCTAGTGAGATCCATCGCAGGCTAGTGCAATACAAAAACCCAATATTATACAGGATGTTTCAGAAGTCTGAAATAATATTTTGGGTTCATATACGGTAGCCCATATGTGGATGCTCAGTTAAGTCAGTTTATACGTAACTATCACAGGTTCCGAGTTTTGGACTTTTGAATGTTAGTCACAGGTATCATGTTTTGGCCTTTGGGTACATCCATAACCCTATTCAGCAGTGTAAACTACACTTAGGATTTTATACCATTCAATTGTATACCCGATACTGATGCAAACGTCAAGTATTATTTCGGACTTCTGAAACAGGGACAGGGACCCTGTATAGCCTTATTAATTTAATGCTATATATGGTTTAATTGTTCAATTAAGTAGAATACACAGTAATGTGAATCCTTTTTGAGAAAGAGTAACGATGGAGTTTCTTGCCCATTCTTCTCCACAGGACATGCATTCCGAATGGGTGGTAGAGAATCTATTTTATTGACGTGTCATAAGTAAGTTCCTGTATTGTTTTATATCATCCTTTCCCAAAGTGGGCAATAACGCCCCCTTGTGGGCGCTGCACGCCTAAAGGGGGCGGTAAGAGACCCAGAAAAAAATTGGGGCGTTGTGTAGAGGCTTGGGGGGAGAACTCAGCGCCGTTGTGTACTACCTACTGCGCTTAGGTCTTAAGTTAACTCTTGCGAGCTATGGTAATAGTCTCGTTTAGAATGAATGTTTAATCTCCGCTAGTATAGCTCACAATAATCAATTAATTTAATTTGACGTTATAGTGGTTTTTAAGTAGGTGAAAAAAGGGGGGCGCTAAAAAATAATTTATTCTCAAAGCAAAGCAGCGGTAGCCGAGTGGTCGAACGCACGCCTTGCAAATCAAAGTGTGCAGGTTCAAACCGCGGCTCGCACCTCTGGGTTTATGTACGAATCTCATTTTCATCCGAGATTACCACTTGCTATGGAACGGTGAAGGAAAACATCGTGAGGGAACCTGCACGTCTATAGAAGGGCGTTTGCAGTTCACCAACCCGCACTGGGCCAGCGTGGTGGACTATAGCCCAAAAATCTCCCTCGTATTGAGGTAGAATGTGCCCGGTATAATGGCAATAGGCTCGCCCCCTATTACATTGGGACCAAAAAATACATCGGCGTAGTGTAGGCGCACTACAGTGCACCTCTGCCTACCCTTTCGGAGAATACAGGCGTGATGATGTATGATGATGTTTTATTCTCAAAGTGAGCAGTATATAAAGTATGTTTGGGAACCACTGGACTTTATATGAATATAAAAAAATCTGATTCAGATTCTGATTCTTACCTCGTGGACTGACACGTGTTCTGTTGTGGTAGACTGCTGTTGGTCTCCTGATAAGACACCCTTGGTAGACTTCGCTGGGGTCTCTTCTTCGGGTGCCCCAGACCCAGCACCAGTGTTCTTTATAATAGCGTGAATAATACGGCTACGAAATCAAGTCCATCAGAAAATTGGAACACAAAAATTTTGTTAAGACTTAACAAATGAAATAAATATAAAATTAAAGTGTCAGTTTTTAATATGAACATCGCAGCTTTTTACTGGATGCATATGAAAGTACACAGGGTATATCAGAAGTCCGAAATAATATTATAGGTATATATACATAGTGAAGATTTTACCTAACTATCATAGTTAGGTAAAATAAATTAATGTTAAAAAACTTTTTAAAAACAAGCTTTTATTTAATTGCTCTTAGTTTTCGTGTTCTCCTCAGCAAGCCCTTTCATTTGATACCAACACTGTGGTAGTGCAGAAAATATAACTATTCCGCCATCTTAGATGATCCGCCATATTGATATTAGAATGACGTCACTTAGCTAAGCATGCACTGTCATTCAAAATAAGCGTGTATACCAAATTTCAGCTCAATCGGTTAAAGATTTCGATTAAAATTCAGTTGCAAGTTTCCACACGGACATACATACATTGCAAGTTAATATAAAGCTTGTAAAATGAGTTACAGACCTTTGAATATTTACCACTGGCATCGTGTTGTGACCTTAGGGTACATCCATAGCCCTATTTAACTAATATTCAGAAAACAGAATATAAAAAATTCGCTTAGAACTATTTTTTTTATGGCTAAAGAAAAATTGAATACAATGAACGAATTTCGATAAAAATTTGATACCATTCGGCCGTACACCCGATACTCGTGCAATCAGCCAAATATTATTTCGGACTTCTGAAACACCTTGCATAAGATACTTATAACGAAAACACAATTTAAAAAAAAAAATCCTATGAAAAGGGGTCTTGACAGACAGGCACAGGGCTGGTTTAAGCACATTCGGCACCGGGGTGCGAAAGTTAGCCTGTTCCCCCCCCCCCCTCCCCCCCGCTCGTTTGCTCTTGCCTCTGATATTTAATGAACGCGTGGTATAAGTACCTATCAAAATGTATGGCGGTCGGCTTGCGCCCCCGAGGACTTAGCTTAGCGCCCGGGGTGGGGTCCGGGGTGTTCGGGGGTGCACCCCTTGGTCCCCCGTGTGTAAAAACGGCCCTGGAGCCCGATTTTCGTTTGATAGACATCAATCTCTATTAGAGATATACGAAACGTCAAATTGGTCGTATTTTTTTCATTTGTTTCGACATATCTCGAATAGATATTAATGTCTATCAAACGAAAATCGGGCCCCTGGACAGGCAAACAAACAGACAGATGGACAACAAAGTGATCCTATTAATCCTATTAGGGTTCCTTGTTTCATTTTTAAGTACGGAACCCAATAAAAGAAGAAGTTGAACTCTATACCCAGTAACTTCGAATCCTAAGTCCTTCATACTGTTCTTTTCAGTAATTGTGAGTAGACCCTTAAGTTTCTCGTAGTTGTCCAGTATTTTGACTGCTTTTTTCAGGAGTTTCTCCTTATTCTCTTGCTCGGGATCAACTGGATCCTCTTCACCTTGTCTTCTAGCGTGAAACCTTTTAAAATAACTGCATACAAAGAGCATTAATCAATTAAATTAATGGTAAAAAAACTTTTAAAAACAAATTTTTATTTAATTGGATTTAGTTTTCGTGTTCTCTTCAGCACGACCTTTCGTTTGATACCCATACTGTGGTAGTGCAGAAAAAATAACTATTCCGCCATCTTGCATGATCCGCCATATTGAAATTAGAATGACTTCACATAGCTAAGCATGCATTGTCATTCAAAATAAGCGTGTATACCAAATTACAGCTCAATCGGTTTAAGATAACTGATTTAAAAGTCAGTTGCATGATTCCACCCGGACATACATTGCAAGTCAAATAAAGCTTGTAATAAATAAATTGATGGTAAAAAAAAACTTTTTACAAACAAGCTTTTTTTTAATTTCCCTTAAATGAAGAAAAAAAACTTGAGAGGTGTCAAGGGACGCCAGGATGGAACGAAGTTCCTTTTGAAATAAAAAAAAGCAAAAAAATGTATATATACATACACACAAACACACATCGAAATCAAAAATTAGTGAAAAGAAATAATGGGACACTAAAATCATTTCCTACATCAAAAACTAACTAACTACAGCCCTTTTTAATGTCCCACTGCTGGGCACGGGCCTCCCCTCAATGCGAGGGGGATTCAGGCCATAGTCCACCACGCTGGCCCGGTGCGGGTTGGCAGACTTCACACATCTATCGAGAACTAGCCAAGTTCCCTCAGACGTGCAGGTTTCCTCACGATGTTTTCCTTCACCGTTTCATAGCAAGTGGTAATCTCGGATGTAAATGAGATTCGCACATGAAACCCAGAGGTGCGAGCCGGGGTTTGAACCTGCACACTTTGATTTGCAAGGCGTGCGTTCGACCACTCGGCTACCACTGCCATACACAAACACTTCCTACATCAACAAACTCAAAATTTTCTTTATCAGAACGAGAAGTGAACAACAATAACATTTTAGCATCATCTGATACTGGTTTTTGGTGAAGTCTTAGGTCTAAAACATGATAGGAATAGGTCAGAAGATATTAATAAATTGTAGATAATATCCTCATTTGTTGCGATTCTGCGGGATTTGCGCGTGTGAAACGCTCTAAAATCTTTATTGCGTGCTTCAGAGGCCTCTTCAGAGAGTTTACCGATTGGGCTATAGTTATTGTGCTCAATTATATCAGCACCATCATCTGTACTAGATGTTGACTGACAAACACTGGTTGATGCATCTTCATCTGCCAGCCTACTATATGATATTTCGTTAGTTCTTAGCTGGTCGATGTGTATTTGGATAGATTCTGGCCATTTAATTTCAGAGTCCAACCAATCAGCAAACTTCTTTAAAAAATTGTGTCTAGTGCTATTAGTCAATTTCTATTTTCATTCGAGGTAATTCATATATGTTGAGCAAACTACTATAAGTTTGGACTTTTCTTGTTCAGGCAGCAATTTAAGACTTACAGAAGTCAACATTTTTTGAAACAATGTGTTTATTTCAAAAGAATTTTGCTTCTTGAACACAGAAACATTTAGATTTGAAAACAAACTGCTTTCAAATTCATACTGACCAAGTCAAAATTATTTCAGGAGAACGTTTAGGTACAAAGTAGTAATAATAAGTGAAACGAGATAACCATTACACTACACTTGGCAGGTAGTGACTACTGCTGCATGTCTAGTCAAAATGCGTAAGTAATGTACGACTTATGTGTTACTCAATATTAATATTCAGTATTAGTCATCAAATTTTAGCTTTTATTATGTTTTTATGATTTCTACGGGGATTTTCTTGGTCCACGTCAATACAGCTGTAGTTGTTAAGTTGATTTATTGACTAAACTTCACATAATACGCCATAATACACTCATCGTTTCAACCGATGAATGTCACCTACACAGTAATTTTTTTTTAAATCATATCTCTTAAAGGGATCGCTTGGGGTCAAGGTCAAAGGTCATATGGCTTCGTAACAAACTCAGCAACAACACGTAAAAGTTTCAGCTTTACAACTCAAAACACAAAAAAGTTGTAAGGAGAGTAAATTCCATTTTCATACATTTGAAATCTACAAATCCCTATTTCATGGTGTTATTAGCTAAAAAAAAATCCGTGACTACTAGATAATATAATGCTACGATGGTATCAACGAAACTGTGTACGTAAAAGCACCAAACAATACATTTAAATTTTCAAAATTCCTATGAAAGGGAAGGCCATTTTCCGGACCACTGTGCGCCGGAGACCCAGCCATTGTTGGGTTATCCGCTGGTGCGTCGCGGTGCATGCCAAAGCGATCCCATGGCGCCCCGATATAAGCGGAAGATGGTACACCGTCGGTTTTTAGTGGGTATACGGCCTTCTAGGGACTCCCACATAACCCTGATACTTCCCCCGAGGTGGCAGGGTATCCATAAAGGATTTTCCGAAGTTAAAAACAAATAAAAACAATCTTGCCCAGGTGTTTCCATGGCAGTAGTAGTAGTAGTAGTAGCTTCTGTACCAGTCGGTGGAGCTCCCAATATTTCCTGCACCCTTTTTTGAAGGTGCGTAGTATGATAATAGAATATTTGCACACTGATTTCATTGGTATAGGTCCATATGTCTGCGTACTGAAAAAAAGACGTCACATCATCATCATCACAGCTAGGTATATCCTCCAAAAAGGTAGGCAGAGATACACTGCAGTGTACGGGACTTTGCTGGTGTATTTTGGCTGCAATCTAATAGGGGGCGAGACTATTGTACATAGGTAGAGCTACTATTTTTACTATATATTGACAATTCATAAGTGCCTGTATTGGTTTAGGTTTATATGAATAAAAAATATTCTGATTCTGATATATACTCAATACGAGGGAAATTCGGGCTATAGTCCACCACGCTGGCCCAGTGCGGGTTGGTGAACTTCAAACGCCTTTCTATAGACGTCTAGGTTTCCTCACGATGTTTTCCTTTTCCGTTCAGCAAGTGGTAATCATAATGGAAAATTACATTCGCACATCAAAATCTCAGAGGTGCGGCCCGGGATTCCAACTTGCACTTCTTACGTTCAAGGCGGGCGTTTTACGGACGAGCCTATCACTGAAATTTTAGATTTTAATGTCATCTTAGTTAAATAATCTTTATTGCACACGAGGCAATGAAAATAATACAACATTCATTCCTCTTACCCTAAAACTATCTACAGCCCTTTGAACGTCCCACTGCTGGACACGGGCCTCCCCTCAATGCTAGGGGGATTCAGGCCATAGTCCACCACGCTGCCCCAGTGCGGGTTGGCAGAATTCACACATCTATCGATAACTAGTCAAGTTCCCTTAGACGTGCAGGTTTTCTCACGATGGTTTTTTTCACCGTTTCATAGCAAATGATAATCTCGGATGAAAAGAAACCCAGTGGTGCAAGCCGGGGTTTGAACTTGCACACTTTGATTGCGAGGCGTGCGTTCGACCACTCGGCTACGACTCGGCTACCACTGCTCTACCTCTTACCCTATCTTTCAATATTCTCAGATAATCAGGTGTTCTGCGGAATCTTTTCAGAACTGTATTCAAATCTTCTCCGTATAACTTCAACGCTTCTGTTTCTATGTCATATTTTCGGGAGCCCTCTATTGAATATACTGAAAACCTAATATGTTTAATAATGACGCAGGCTAGGTGTAGTGGATCAAGGGGAGGCCGCTTGACTGTATCAGTAAGCTCAGCATGACCGCGGAGACATAAGTTTTAGCACTTTCAACAGTCAGATTCGTCGAGAAAATGACGTCACTTCGAGTTTTATGTACAGGCCCTGTAGCATGACCGGGTAGACATAAGTTTTAGCACTTTCAACAGTCAGATTCGTCGAGAAAATGACGTCCCTTCGATTTTTATGTACAGGCCGTGTAGCATGACCGGGTAGACATAAGTTTTAGCACTTTTAACTGTCAGATTCATCGAGATGATGACGGCACTTCGAGCTTTATGTACAGGCCCTGTAGCATGACCGCGTAGACGTACATGAAAATCGAAGTGACGTCATTGTCTCGACGAATCTGACAGTTAAAAGTGCTAAAACTTATGTCTACGCGGTCATGCTACAGGGCCTGTACATAAAGCTCGAACTGACGTCATTTTCTTGATATATCCGACAGTTGAAATAGATAAAACTCAAGTCTACACGGTCATGCTTAGGGTACACGACATGGCTCGATGTGACGTCATTTTCTCGATGAATCTGACAGTTGAAAGAGATAAAACTTATGTCTACGCGGTCATGCTAAGGTGTGGCTACGATTTCCGTCAATGCCAAATCAAGGAGATTGTCTTTTTCAAACTTTCTCTGGTCTGAGTGTAACAGGAATCGCTCCCAATCCATCGTAAGCCATCCATATTACGATTGTTGCTTAGTTTGGAATCAAACGATGAGTATGTGTTGGCGATTATAATTTTACCTAATGTAATAGGGGGCGAGCATATTGCCATTATGCCGGGCACATTCCCCCTCAATGCGAGGGAGATTTTGGCCATAGTCCACCACGCTGGCCCAGTGTGGGTTGGTGTATTGAACACGCCGTTCTATAGACGTGCAAGTTTCCTCACGACGTTATCCTTCACCGTTCAGCAAGTGGTAATCATGATTGAAAATGACATTTGCATACGAAAGCCGAAAATTCCTGATGTGCGAGTCCGGGTCTTGAACCTGCAATACTTGCTTCCGACTAGGAAAGCATTGAGTTCTTAAATTTAAAAATGGATTCTTACTTAACACTGCACAAATCCAAAAAAACAAGTAATCTCTGTACATTATTGATATAATTCCTGAACGCTAACTCGAAAATAAATAAAAATAATTTCATTTTGAATGCTATAAATACATTTTACGATATGCGTTGTTATAGCTACTAACAATAAAATATTTTAAAAGGTAGTGGTAAGCCAGTCTCGAACGCATGGGGTGTAGGTTCAAATCATCGGCTCGAACCTCTGGCATTTTATGATTTCATGCGCGTATGTCATTTTTAATTAATGATTATAGGATTAATAACTGCTGAACGGTGAAATAAACATCATGAGGAATACTGAACGTATACAGGAAGACGTGTTCCATTCACCAACCCGCACTGGGCCAGCGTGGTGGACTATGGCCCGAATGACCCACGTATTGAGGGGGAATGTTCCCGGTATTATGGCAGTAGACTCGCCCCCTATTACATTGGGACCAAAAATAGATCGGCGAAGAGTGGGCGCACTACAGTGCACCTCTGCCTACCCCTTCGGGGAATACAGGCGTGATGATATATTACTATTTTTTTTTTTTATAATTACAGTGTTGTTATTATATTATTATTGTGTTTGTATTTATGTATGTTATTCCGTAGCGCCTAAACTACCAATCAAATTTTGATGAGTAAGGTGTCAATCTATTCATTATTATGGCTTATGTAACATTTCAACTGACTTCAACAATAGGAAGAGTCAATTTTACCATATTTTCATGGCCAGCTTATTTTTTTCTCTTATTATTTTAAATCAAGGCTGTCCGCTATCTGCTCCCAACGAATACTCAAATATTTTGGACATGTCGCTCGTAGAAACCCTGACAGCCTAGAGAAGCTAATGGTAGTTGGCCAGGTCGACGGAAAAAGAGCACGGGGTCGCTCACCTACACGATGGCCAGACCTAGTAAAGACGCTCACTGGCCTACCAATAACCCAAGCCATTAAAACCGCCGAGGACAGGAACACGTGGAAGACCATAGTACATGAAGGGATCAATACGTCAGACTAGACACGATCTTCAGTAATGAAGATGCCGACTAAGAAGAAGAAGAATTATTTTAAATGAAAAATGAAACATCACAGTATCTAAAACCATTTATTTGTCATAGATTCTCTTCTTGCCCGCAAAAGGTATAGGTGTCCTACCAAAGGAATGTCCTGCGCCCGCGGCCGGTGCATCATTCCTCTCATAGCTATCAACGCGTTTACTCCTCTTAGGTTTATAATAATCATCGTTTTTCGGCGTGTAATTGTCCCATTCATTGCCGGTCTTCTTCACTTTATCATTCTTAGTCGCATCTCTCTCAAAACTGTCCAAAGCTTTTGTTTTATCCTGTTCAGAACTTTTAAAATCATTTTCTTTTGATGATTTTTTATTTATTCTTAGCACGGATTTTTCTCGATCACTGTTCCGTTTGTCCCAACTGTCCCGTTTCTTGTCCCACGTATCGTCTTTCGTGGTCCACGTGTTCCAGTCGTTTTTATCTTTTTTGCTCAAGCCGTTGTCATCGTCCTTTTTGGGGGTGTTCCAATCGTCAGTGTCCTTCTTTTTCTTGGTGTCTTTGCTCTTGTCTAGGTCCCATTTCTCGTCCCAGTTGTCTTTTTTGTCCCATTCGTTTTTCTTGTTTTTCGTTGTCATGTTGTCTTCCCTGTTCCAATTATTATCTCTTTTATTCCAATCCTCTGTTGTCTTTTTACCTTTTACATCCCAATTGTTTTCCCTATTCCAATCGTTTGATTTTTTTGTGTAATCGTCATTTTTTTTATTCCAATTATCCTTTTTGTCCCAACTGTTATCATTTTTGTATGTATCAGATTTTTTGTGCCAATCGTCGGATTTCTTATCCCAATCATCAGTTTTCTTATGCCAGTCATTTGGTTTTTCATTCCAGTCGTTGGATTTTTTATTCCAATCGTCGGATTTTTTATTCCAATCGTCAGGTTTTTTATTCCAGTCATCCTGTTTTTTATTCCAGTCATCGGTCTTTTTATTCCTATCGTCCGATTTTTTATTCCAGTCATCGGTTTTTTTATTTCTATCATCAGATTTTTTATTCCAATCATCTTTCTTCTCCCAACTATTTGCTTTTTTATTCCAATCCACGTTTTTTTTATTCCAGTCCTCGGATTTTTTATTGTGGTCATCGGCCTTTTTATTCCAATCGTCCTTTTTCTCCCAACTGTTTTCCCTCATATTCCAATCATCAGACTTTTTATTCCAATCATCTTTCTTCTCGAAACTTTTATCTTTTTGATCCCAATCATTGGATTTTTTGTGCCAATCACCATCTTTATTATCCCAGTTGTTGGCCGTTTCTCTTCGCTTTGTATTTTCCCAGTTCGGATCGTCTACGCTCTTTTCAGTGGTTTTCTCTACTCCCCACTTGTAATTCTTAGTTATGAAGTCCCATGCGTCTTCCTCCGTTGGATTTTGCCCATTTTCTTCACTTTTCTTCTTGTCAGCTTCCTTGAACTCCTCCGAGTTGATTAATATCTCCATATTCTTTATTTCATCATACTCAAAGGGCAGTTTGAAGGGTGTTACTTCATCTTCTACGGATTTGGGTAGTCTCTCCGTCACTTTGGTCACTTCTGCCTCTTCTTTCGTCGCTTCGGATGACACATCTGTGAAGTTACTTAATTAATTATAATTCGTTATAATTACATGTGTGTATGTGAGTGAGAATGTGTGTGAGTTTGTATGAGTATGAATGAGTGTGAGTGTATATGAGTGGGAGAATGAGTGATTGTGAGCCAGTAAGTGTGAGTGAAAGAATGAGTGAGTTTGCATGCACGCTACTCTTTGCCATTATGATTATCGTTTAGTATTTTAGCTTTACAGTCCTAAGCTGATTTTACATGGAAATAATTCGAGATTCTGTAATAGATTAATATTAAATATTAGATGTCATTTGGATTACGCCTTCTAAGAATACAAGCGTAATTATGTATTTATATTATTTCGTAATGATATTTATTTATTTAATTAATAAAATTAATAAAAGCAGTGGTAGCCGAGTGGTCGAACGCACGCTTTGCAATCAAAGTGCGCAGGTTCTATCCCCGGCTCGCACCTCTGGGTTCCATGTGCGAATCTCATTTTCATCTGAGATTATCACTTGCTAAGAAACGGTGACGGAAAACATCGTGAGGAAACCTGTGTGCCCGGTATAATGGCAATAGGCTCGCCCCCTATTACATTGGGACCAAAATACATCGGCGAAGTGTGGGCGCACTGCAGTGCACCTCTGCCTACCCCTTCGGGGAATACAGGCGTGATGATGTATATATATTAATTAATAACCTTACCACTGGATAGACGAAAATTGACTGAATTTCTACGGAGCAACAGCGCCTTCAACGTTCTGTCAAAATAATCTTCATCAGTGGATTCCGAAGATGATGAGGTCGATCTATCCAACCTTAAAACAATATTAAGTGCAGTAGTACGTTAGTCCCACTAGCTGAGTCGCAGAGTGCAGCCGGCAGCTCCGGGCCGTCAGAAGTCTGAACTGGCAGCTGGTGTGACCCGGTTCCCGGTAGTCCCACTAGTCGTGTATCGGAGTGCAGCCGGCAGCTCCGGGCAGTCAGAAGTCTGAAGTGGCAGCTGGTGTGACCAGGTCTCCGGTAGTCCCACTAGTCGTGTATCGGAGTGCAGCTGGCAGCTCCGGGCAGTCAGAAGTCTAAAGTGGCAGCTGGTGTGACCAGGTCCCCGGTAGTCCCACTAGTCGTGTATCGGAGTGCAGTCGGCAGCTCCGCGCAGTCAGAAGTCTGAAGTGGCAGCTGGTGTGACCCAGTCATATTAAGAAAAGTTTATATATCTTGCGACGGAAAACGTTCCAGATGCCGAAGACCCATTAAATGGTCTGACCAGATCCTCAAATCTCTGGACACTAAGCTCTCTACGTCGCTAAAGACAGGCACAGGTGGCGCAAAATAGTCAAGGAGAAAATAATTCCATGCGGGAATCACGACCCGGAGTAATGAGGAGCACGACGTGAGGAGGAGGATATATCTTGTACTTACTGCGCATTCCTGAGAGATTGCCTGAACCGCTCCAGGACTTCAGGATTCTTAATAATATGAACTCTTATTCTATCTTCGTTCTGTTGACCAAAATTCTTCTGGGCATCATAGTTCTTCTGTAAAAGTTTCATAACAGCTTCGAGGGGTACTTCTTTCTTTCCTAATTTAGAGTTGTAATATTCTTCATCTATTACTTGAATCAAAAATAATTTCGAAATTTAATCATGTATGACCCTCGTTCCGTGGAGGATGGGACGGCTATTTTTTTTTTTTTTTTTTTTTTTACCGGACCTCTATCGGCCCGGCCCGCGTGCTCACCTCTGATGTGGGGGTCAGTGTTCTTAAAATTAGCCTTAAGTTTAGTGTGTAAAATAATTTTTCCAGCCTGGATTATATTTTTATGGGACGGCTGCTAGTATGGGACGCTACTTGGGTCGATATTCTTGCCCCGTCTCATCTTCCACAATCATCCGTTGAGGCTGGTAGCGCTGCTCAATCCGCAGAATGCCTCAAACGCCGCAGATATAGTTCCCTGGGTGTAGGGTATATATTTGAGGCGTTTGGGGTAGAAACCTTAGGTCCATGGGGGCCGGGTGCCCACCGGATGTTTCAAGACATTACGAAACGTCAGATCGAAACATCCGGTGATCAGAACGCTGGAAACTATTTCGCACAGCACATCAGCATTGCCATTCAACGTCGCAATGTTGCCAGCGTTCTGGGCACCCTACCGCCTGCAATGATGGGGGCTGTGGGGTACCTAATTGTTTACTTTTATTTTTTATTTTATTAATAAATTGCCTCCCTCTCACATTGAAACGAAAACTCATGGACATGTGCATTCTCCCCATCCTCACCTACGGCGCACAGGTTTGGTCTTTGACAGCAGTCAAGAATTCTGCGCTCGCGGTATGCCAGCGAGCAATGGAGCGCAGTATCCTCGGAGTCAAGATTACTGACCGAATCCGGAATACTGTACTGCGCTCCAAGACACAAATTAGTGACGTAGGTCAAAAAGCTGCCAAGCTAAAATGGAACTGGGCTGGACACATCTGCCGCATGTCAGAACAACAATGGGCCAAAATAACTACAGAGTGGATTCCCAGCAATGCAAGAAGACATCGCGGTAGGCCCAAAAAGAGATGGCGGGATGAACTAGACTCCCATCGAAAGGAGTGGCCTATTTTGGCTCAAAATAGAGATGAATGGAGGAAGGGCAGGGAGGTCTTTTCCCAGCAGTGGGACGTTATAGACTTATAATAAATAATAAAATATTATTAATAAATTGTTGACTATGTAAATATTTTGTTTTAAATGTAAATAAATACAACATCATTCTTGTAGACATTTCATATCGAGGGGTAAAGGGGTATTGGACTTGAGCGACATTTTTTTTTTAACTATACAGGAGAACATGCTCTTTCGACGCAGAAAAAATATCAGATTCCAATATCATAGTTTCTGAGTTATAGTTATACCTTTGAATATTCAAAGTCAAAATCAAATCATTTATTTTGTATAGGCCTATGGGGGCACTTACAGATTGTGAAGTTTACATTTTTTTTCTTATATACTGCTATACTACTACCGGATCGAAACGCGACCTCAACTGAGAAGATCCGGCAAGAAACTCAGTGGGCTGATCATTTTTTTAAATCGCCAAAACTTATTACAGATACACAGGTACATGTAGCTCCAGTGTGTTGCCTTTAGAGCTGCTTTTAATAATAAAGATAGAATAATAATACGTTAGTAAGGCAACACACGCTACACTTTGACATGACGGGCAATATTTAGATTTTTGTTTTGAACCTGAGCTGTACAATCCCAAGATGATTTATCATCTAAATAATCCGAGATTTTGTAATAGCCCTTTTGATACAATTTGGATTTGGTTGCAATTTTAAATGTATTAATGGGCAAATCTCTGATTTCTTTTGGAAGTTTATTGAAAAAGCGTATACTTTGCCCCATGAAAGAGTTATTTAATCTGTGGAGACGAGTAACGTGTACGGATAGCATAAGCTTATTCCGTGTATTTAACGAGTGAACGTCGCTCCTTTTTTCAAAATCGTTTATATTTTTTTTAACATACATTAAATTTTCAAATATGAATTGGGATATGACAGTTAGAATATTTATCTCCTTAAACTTTTAATTTGTCAAAGGTGTCGTGTTCTGGCCTTTAGGTACATCCATAACCCTATTCACCAGTGTAAACTACACTTATGAGGGGCGACTACCAATATCCACAAAACAGAACATTCAAATTTCTCATAGGACTCGAGATATTACGAGTTATAGAAATTGACGACGAAAAAAAAGTTGGATAAACATGGTCGAATTTCGATCAAATTTTTATACCATTCAGTTGTATACCCGATACTGATGCAAACGTTAAAGTATGATTTCGGATTTCTGAAACACCCTGTATAAGTCAATATCGCCCAAAAGTGTCGTTTAAGACCTTCACCCCACGTTATGTAGCTAAAGGTTCTATTCGCGTGCCAAAAGTTTGCCAATATCATAATGAACTCTGTGTCAAGGTACATAAAGATTGTGTTTACTAAATGTCAGGCAATCACGCTTCAAAATATGCTCGCGCTTTCAATATAGAAATAAAGACATTATAGTGGAGATGCCCTATCGACTGCGCCCTGCGGTAATTATTTTGGGTTCCGTACCCAAAGGGTTAAACGGGAACCCTATTACTAAGACTTCGCTGTCCGTCCGTCCGTCCGTCCGTCCGTCTGTCACCAGGCTGTACCTCATGAACCGTGATGGTTAGAGAGTTAAAATTTTCACAGATTATGTATTTCTGTTGCCGCTATAACAACAAATACTAAAAAACGGAATAAAATAAATATTTAAGGGGGCTCCGATACAACAAACGTGATTTTTTTGCCGATTTTATAGATAATGGTACGGAACCCTTCGTGCGCGAGTCCCACTCGCACTTGGAGGGTTTTTTGACGTTTATCTGACATCCAGCATTGCAGTTACCTTATGTACCTAATTGCCATATACTCATAAAGCTAGTATATACTAAGGACCGGCCCTAAGGAGCCCGAACTGCGGTCAATTTCCGCCATATTAGAATTTGATTGTTTATATTGTTTGACACTTACGTACTTACTTGATATTAATTCTAAGATGGCGGATCTCATATAAACCATTATTGCCAACCTTGAAAAAAATCGCCGCAGAGCATTACGAAGAGTTAAGTTCTTGTTCTTTTGTACTCTGAGAATATACTGCAGATAGCTACAATGGCGGATACGAACGGTGTAGTCGATCGAGACTAGATGGCCTTGACATCAAAGATATTTTTATTTTCAATGTATGATCCGTTAAATTCTTAACTATCGAGCAGTCGGCTCTGCCGTGAGAATATAGCCTTACCTCGACCATCATAGAGTCTCTTTTTATCCTTACTTGGAGGTCTTATCAATGTTATATCAGGATTTCCAGTATTATTATATATGTTAATGTATTTATTAACTAGATCTATTAGTTCAGCTGTTTTTGAGTAGAATTTCTGTGACATGGATTCCTTCGATATTGGGGTAGTGACACGTAGAGCGGAGATTCCGCCATTTTGCAATGCTGAAAAGAAACATAATATCACTAGTATTTTTAACCGACTTCCAAAAGGAGGAGGTTTCTCAATTCGACCGTCTGACTGGGTGAACTTCGTAGGTACCGCCTTAGAATAAGTGACATACGAATGCAGCGCCACCTACCGGGTCTAATTGTGAATCTAAACCATCCAGGGCGCCAGCCAAACACATACAAAAAAAAAACATTCAAATCGCTCCAGCCGTTTAGGAGGAGTTCAGTGAAATACACACGTACAGCAGAATTATGTATATATATATATAAAGATATATTTTATGTGAAGGAAACGGTGAAGGAAAACATCGTGAGGAAACCTGCATGTCTGAGGGAACTTGTCTAGTTCTTGATAGATGTGTGAAGTCTGCCAACCCGCACTGGGCCAGCGTGGTGGACTATGGCCCGAATCCCCCTCGCATTGAGGGGAGGCCCGTGCCCAGCAGTGGGACGTTAAGAGGGCTGTAGTAGTAGTATATTTTATGTGTGTTCGCGGGTAACATCGTTCTTTATAAACCGAATAAGATGACTTTTTTTTTGTTGGAAAGGAGATCTCCCAAGGGTTGTGACGTTTCCAAAATATTTACAGAAATCAACCCCCTTGAGGGTCAAATGGAGGGTTGAAGTTGATCTTCATTCCAAAAAGTCTAATATTTAGTAGATATATACTACCTACAAGTATCTGTCTACTTACTACATACATAGTATATATCTACTACCTGTTAGATTTGGCTGGCACCGACTTCAAATAGATGAGTGGGCAGCGCTTATCTATACTATCTATACTAATATTGTAGAGAGGAAAGATTTGTATTTTTGTTTTTTTTGTATGTAACGAATTAACTTAAAAACTACTGGACCGATTTCAAAAATTCTTTAGCCGTTAGAAAGCCACATTATCACTGAGTAACATAGGCTATATTAGAAACCCGTGCGGAGCCGGGACGGGCCGCTATAATAATTATATTAACTATTATTTAGTTCTCGAAGGGGGTCATATCACATTGTATTGGGACCGGTCTATCATCACAGACAGGACTATTGTAGCCAATAAGCCTGATATTGTGCTGATAGATCGCCAAGAGCGCCGTGCAATGATTATTGATATCACTGTCCCCCATGACGAGAATCTCGTGGAAGCAGAGAAAGATAAAGAAAGCAAGTATCTTGATCTGGCTCACGAGGTTGTCGACATGTGGGGCATTGATGCGGCAATCATTGTACCGATAGTCGTTTCCGCCCATGGCTTATTAGCCAAGAGCCTCGACAAACACCTAAAGAGGCTCGCGCTAGGCAGCTGGATCAAGGGACAGATTCAGAAGTCAGTACTTCTGGAGACGGCGCGCATTGTGATGAAGTTCCTCTCTCTGGAGCCCTAAACACTGGTAACTAGGACCCTGTTCCAGATGCCGGTGGGGAACTGTTTTTTATATTTTTAAATGTATTTTTTACATATATATTTCAAAATGTAATTTATAAGAAAGATAAGAAATAAAGGAGATATTAATTTATTTTTTGTTTCGAAGACGGTTTTTGTTTTTTTGTTAAAAATATGTTTTAGAGAGCTATGGTCATTTGGGGCCTTTCCACTCCCTCTAATTGTTTCAATAGTAGGGCAAGCTGTTGTACCTTGGACCCTGTTTTACTGTGGTTCAAATTAATAAGCCTGTATACCAAGTTTCAGCTCAATCGGCTAAAGATAACTGATTTAAAATTCAGTTGCAACAAAAATATGTCGAGGGGTGAAAGGGACTTTGACTTAAACGACAATTTTGGGCTATATTGAGATATGTACATATTTGGAAACAGCAATTTTTTCTGCGTCAAATGAGTATACATCAATATAAATACATCATCACGCTTATATTACCCGAAGGGGTAGGCAGAGGTGCACTGTAGTGTGCCCACACTTCGCCGATGTATTTCGGTCCCAATGTAATGGGGGCGCACCTATTGCCATTATACCGGGCACATTCCCCCTCAATACGAGGGAGATTTGGGCCATAGTCCACCACGCTGGCCCAGTGCGGGTTGGTGAACTTCACACGCCTTTCTATAGACGTGCATGTTTCCTCACGATGTTTTCCTTCACCGTTCAGCAAGTGGTAATCATTGATGAAAATAACATTCGTACATGAAAATTATCTCAGAGGTGCGGGCCTGGGGGTTGAACTTGCACCCCTTACGTTCAAGGCGGGCGTTCTTGCCCACGAGGCTACCACTGCTTTTCGAATGAGAATACTCTCGTGAAAATATAAAAAAGTCCCTTTCACCCCTCGATGTCATCCCTGCTTTATATTCCGTCATACTTTTCTACCTTAACGTTTTGTTACTCACCTATACAAGTATATAGGAACACTATATATAAATACATTTCACATCGAACTACATGATTATAAAACACATAAAAATGCGAATGAAATCAAAACACTATTTTATTCGTCATGAAATACTATAAAAGTTAAATTAAAGCTATTCCATGACAAAACAAACGAGGTTTCATTTCAAATAGTCAAATACGTTTTTCAAAAAATAATAGCAGTGGTAGCCGAGTGGTCGAACGCACGCCTTGCAATCAAAGTGTGCAGGTTCAAACCCCAGCTCGCACCTCTGGGTCACTTGCTTATGAAACGGTGAATGAAAACATCGTGAGGAAACCTGCCCGTCTAAGGGAACTAGTTCTCGATAGATGTGTGAAGTCTGCCAACCTGCACCGGGCCAGGGTGGTGGACTATGACCTGAATCCCCCTCGCATTGAGAGGAGGTTCGTGCCCATCAGTGGGACGTTAAAAGGGCTGTAGTAGTATTAGTACATACATATAGAGTACATTTTCAAATAAAGTCAGGTTAATTCGTTCGCCCCAATCACTGGAAGTTATTTACTGATATAAATAACACATTATCTGCAATCATAATCTTTAGTGCAGGTGGTTAATTACCTATTGATAATTACGCATCATCACGCCTGTATCGCCCAAAGGGGTAGACAGAGGTGTACTGCAGTGAACCAACACACTTCGTCGATGTATTTTGGTCCCAATTATAGGGTGAGCCTGTTGCTAAAAGGGTATTGACAGACACACAGACAGGTTTGTCTTGTTGACAACAAAGTGATCCTATAAGGGTTCAGTGTTTTCCTTATTAGATACGGAACCCTAAAAATCACGTCAAAAATCGAGAGTATAATTATTTTGCCAATACCAAAGAGAACTCTATTGACTAATAACTATATCAATAAGTCCATCAGGTGAGGAGTCCCATCAGGACCTTGGACGTACTGGCACCGAACACCAGGGTCGAGCCTTCTGATTACAGGATCACAGGGCAGGGCTGCAAAGGTCCAATAAAATAATATTTATAATTACGATATTACAACTCCGAAGGTCCGACTCCGAATTGGTAGCCGAGTGGTCGAACGCACGCCTTGCAAATCAAAGTGTGCAGGTTCAAACCCCGGCTTGCACCTTTGGGTTTCATGTGCGAATCTCATTTACATCCGAGATTACCACTTGCTATAAAACGGTGAAGGAAAACATCGTGAGCAAACCTGCACGATTGAACTTGAACTTGTTGGAACTTGACTAGTTCTCGATAGATGTGTGAAGTCTGCCAACCCGCACTGGGCCAGCGTGGTGGACTATGGCCTGAATCCCCCTCGCATTGAGGGGAGGCCCGTGTTCAGCAGTGGGACGTTAAAAGGGCTGTAGTAGTAGCAGTAGTAGTATATGTACCCGGCTCCGACTTCAAGTACCTATGTTCGTTACCTATGTAGACCGGGATGTAAAGCGGCGAATCAATTCAGGACAGAAGTGGAGACAAGTTACCAGCACTACCTGTGTCCCCAAAATGCCGTTAAAGGTAAAAGGAAAAATTTACAAATCAGTTACCAGTGATTATGTACGGCTCGGGATGCTGAGCGGCTAAAGTGAGTTAAGAGAAACGTCTCCACTCTGCCGAGATGCGAATGTTGAGATGGATGTGTGGAGTGATAAGGTGATAAGGTGAGGAATGTGTATATTAGAGGTAGTATAAAAATAGCGCCCATAACAGAAAAAGTGAGAATTAAGAGATTTGAATGGTTTGAGTATGTGATGAGAAGAGATGAGAAGCATGTGACTAAAAGAGTAATGTGGATGGATACAGAGCTAGAGGAAGACCAATGAAAAGATAGATGGAGTGTGTAAAAAGTTATATGAATAAGATCGGAGTGGATGTGGGTATGTCGGAAAAGCGAGATGAATGGAAGAAAAGGACATACTGCGCCGACCCCAAATAATGGGATAAGGTAAGGCAAATGATGATGATATGTACCTAATATATTCGGATTTCTGATACGCGCTGAATAATAAAAAATAGGTAAGTAATTATCATTATCGTTATCCTTACAATAACACGTCATACATTTAATTCCGATTAAATTTATTGATTAAACTAATTATTGTAATTACCTATATCGACAGTCTATTTCACTTAAGCAGTGGTAGCCGAGTGGTCGAACGCACGCTTTGCAATCAAAGTGCGCAGGTTCCAACCCCGGCTCACACCTCTGGGTTTTCATGTGCGAATCTCATTTTCATCCGAGATTACCACTTGCTAAGAAACGGTGAAGGAAAACATCGTGAGGAAACCTGCACGACTATGGAAAGGCGTGTGAAGTTCACCAACCCGCATTGGGCCAGCGTGGTGGACTATGATCTCCCTCGTATTGAGGGAGAATGTGCCCGGTATAATGGCAATAGGCTCGCCCCCTGTTACATTGGGACACAAAATACATCGGCGAAGTGTGGGCGCACTGTAGTGCACCTCTGCCTACCCCTTCGGGGAATACAGGCGTGATAATGATGTATTTCACTTAAGCGACACTTTTGAACGATATTGACTTAAATACATATTTGGAATAAGCGAATTTTTCTGCATCGAATGAGTAGGTATGCTCTCCTGTAAAATAGGTTTCACCCCTCAATATCTCTCTCGGTGGGTGCCAATAACACTTTTCAGAATTTAAATGTAGGTATATATATCATCACGCCTGCACTCCCCGAACGAGTAGGCAGTAGTGCAGTGCGGGTTACTTTAGTTCTGGGGAACAACTTTGGCTCAAAACGGAAAAGGGTTTGAATTCCACCATCGCACGGCTCGCCACAGACTGCATTACCATCCTCACCATCTGGATGAATGGCGTTCCAGTACAGTGCGATTTACCAGGAATTTTCTCCCTCGCACCACCAAACTGTGGAATGAACTTCCTGCAGCGGTGTTCCCGGACCGATGCAACAAAGGTATCTTCAAGAAACGAGCCTACTCATTCCTTAAAGGCCGGCAACGCACTTGCGATGCCCCTGGTGTTGCAGGTGTCCATGGGCGGCGTTGATCACTTTCCATCAGGTGAAACGTCTGCTCGTTTGCCTCCCTATCTCATAAAAAAAAAAAAACTTCTCGCCTCTTGGTTATAATGACAGTAATCGTTCTAGTTCCAGTCATACATAATAGATGTCTCAATTACTGTCATTATTACCAAGAGGCGAGAAGATTAAACCCTTTTCCGTTTTGAGCCAAAATTCCCCCCCAGAGCATTAGTAACCCACACTTACGGTACTACACTTCTTCGATGTATTTAGGTCCCAATGTAGGGGCGAGCCTATTGCCATTATGGGCACATTCCCCCTACATACGAGAGAGATTTAGGCCAGTGCAGGTTGGTGAACTTCACACGCCTTTCTATAGACGATGACGTTTGCCTTCACCGTTCAGCAAGTGGTTATTATTGAAAATGACATTCGCACATCATAAGCAAAAATTCTAAAAGTGTCCACGATTTGAACTTGCACACCTTGAGTGCAAGGCGGGCGTTTTGCCAGCTAGGCTACCAATGCTTTGGTATTTCAGCATAGTCTAGCTAGTACAAGCGTTGCTTAGTTTGGGACCATACGATGAGTATGGGTTGCCTTGGCTTCACATCGCATCCTATGGGAGTGCAGTCTCTGGCAAAACGAACGTCAGTTTGCATGTACCATCGGGAGTGGTTTACGACACAGACCTTGTTGAGACCAGCAGTCCGTTTCTGCCATACCTATTACTGGAATCAAGTATAATGCAACTCACATTGTTAGGTCCAACTAGTGTTAAATAGCATCTGTGATGCCTTCTTTTTCTGTGGCAATTCAGATATTTTTGTCTCCCGCTTTGCAATGGAGGGAAGTGGATACATTTTTCTTCCAACTCCTCCTACACCTTTTTTGATTGAATTCGTGCGGGTTCCAAGATAATTTAGCTTTTTTTCAAAATCAAAATCTATTTTTTTAATTCGTGTAGACCAAAAAACACTTGCAAACGGTCTGATTCTACCATCGGTTCGGAATGCTGCTTCCACTGAGAAGAGCCGGTAAGAAACTCAATGGTTACTCTTTTTAAAATGATAAATAGCAAGGATTATGAGTAATACATTCTCAGGAGCAGCAACGCCATGAGAGCGGAAGCACCTTTTTCTCCGGGACTCGCCCATGCCTCGGTGTCTTCAATGGACACTGCTGTCGATCCTGGCTTACAGGAGTAACAGTGGTGGAAATGTGTGGCGGGCTTAGTTCGTTTTGGTATTGGAAAAGATTCTACAGAGCGTCTTGACGTCTCAGTCTATTAGATAATAAAATGGAATATCATTGATGATTAGATTATGTAAGATAATTTAATAGTTGATTGTAAAATGTATCAGTATCCAAAGAACAATGGCAAGAGCGGTGTATTTACTTGTTTTTGGCCTAGGAGTAATCTCAGGTAAATATTTGACTACACACATAGATATACAGGGTGTTTTAGAAGACCGAAATAATATTTTAGTGTTTGCAACGGTATCAGGTATAGAACTGAATGGTATACGTTTTTTATTTTAAAATTCCAGCAGCATTTTTTTTCATTTTTTTTCGGCTGCCAATTTTTCAATCTTGTTATATCTCCAGTCCTATGCAAAATTTTCAAGTTTTGTTTCGTGAATATGCATATTTGCCTCATGTATATGTAGCAGTGGTAGCCGAGTGGTCGAACGCTCGCCTTGCAATCAAAGTGTGCAAGTTCAAACCCCGGCTCGCACCTCTGGGTTTATGTGCGAATCTCATTTTCATCCGAGATTATCACTTGCTATGAAACGGTGAAGGAAAACATCGTGAGAAAACCTGCACGTCTGGAACTTGACTAGTTCTCGATAGATGTGTGAAGTCTGCCAACCCGCACTGGGCCAGTGTGGTGGACTATGGCCCGAATTCCCCTCGCATTGAGGAATACATAACCAAGAATGTTAAAATCCTACATATATATGTGGCAAACATGAAGAGAACGTCTGTTTCTCTTCATGTTTTCCACATATATGGCGTACAAATATTAGGTTTTTTTTACCAAACAAAAAAATATATAGATAAAACAAAGTTATTAAAATTATTTCGGACTTCTGATACATCCTGTATAAGTCAATCGTTTTGGTTTTGACACTCCAGTGTGCTAATAGCAATATGCTCATAAACACTTCATCGTAAAGTGACTGCACTACAGTGCACATCTGCCCCTATCTTGTCAGATAACTCAGGCGTGTATTATATTGTCGCGGTGCATGCGAAAGCGATCCCGTGGCGCCCCGATATAAGCGGAAGATGGTACACCGTCAGTTTTTAGTGGGTATACGGCCTTCTGGGTACTCCCACATAACCCTGCTACTTCCCTCGAGGTGGCAGGGTATCCATAAATTGTATTGTATTTGTATTATAATCCTAAATGTGACGGCTAATCCTGAATGTGATGTATTTGCTGATGGATGGAACTTAATCCGACGATTATGTTTCGAGTATTGTGAGATGAAGTATGCACAAGTGTCCTCAATCCAATTATAATTATTTTTTATTGTTTAGATTTAAGATTCTATGTTAATTAATGTAATTGGTTTTGCCGTTTTAATTAACTATAAGTAATAAATTATAATATAAATATCATTTCATTGAACCTTCGCAGCCCTACCCTATGACCCTGTGATCAGAAAGCTCGACCCTGGTCTTCGGTACCAGTACGTACAAGGTCCTGATGGAAATCCTCACCTGGTGGACTTATGGATGAAGGCCAGCGACATCCAAGAGGCTGCCAGATATGACCCAGACAGACAGAATGTCTTCCATTTATATACCAGGTGTGCAGGTTCAAACCCCGGCTCGTACCTCTGGGTTTCATGTGCGAATCTCATTTTTATCCGAGATTATCACTTGCTATGAAACGGTGAAGGAATTTTTTTTAACCGACTTCAAAAAGGAGGAGGTTCTCAATTCTATGGGTATAGTGGATGATGTAATTGTATAGTTTGTGTACGGCTTTTTAGAAGTTTTCATTTAGGTTGATTGTTAGTTTTTTTTTAATACGGATTGTTAACAGAAATCGAAACTTACCCCCAAAGGAGTGGAAAGGAGGCGTGTGGGGGGGGGGGGGGGGTGATTTTGGGTGTAAATATTTACTTTGTAGGGTTATAATAATTGCATATTTCCAACGATTATTGACACTAAAAAGCGTGAAAAAAAAAACCGACTTCAAAAACCTAAGTCGGTGCCAATTCATGTGTGTATTTGCCTAGGCTGACGAAGATTGGCACCTACTCCAAATGTAATGAATTATAAGGTTATTTTTAACATTTTAGTGCACTTAGGTTTTTGAAGTCGGTTTTTGTTTTTGTTAAAAAATTATTCTGTGTCATATGAGTATGCTCTCCTGTAAAGTTAAAAAAATGTCGCTTATGTCAAAAAGCCTCACGATATATGTATAGTATGTTGGCTTCACTGATTTGATTAGGGCACATCCGTTACGATGAAAAGGTGGAATAAAAAAGAGTTATCTATATATGTATTCTTGCAGGGCCAACCCTACAGTCAGTCAACCACTTCTCATGGGCAGTGATGGTCTTCTAGGTCTCACTAACTACAATCCTCTGCGAAGGACCATTGTTATCATCCATGGATGGCTGGACTCAGTCACCGCTGATGTTAATACTGTATTGGTACCAGGTAAAGCCCTCAGCACTCTGAGCAGCCCTCGTGAATATCATCACTCGGGTCTTCTCGCACCCTCCTCATTGAAGAGGCGGGGATACCATTTCAGGATTGGGTCCTATTTGGTGGTGGTCTACGCTGCCTCTATCTAGAAGCAGATCACTTGAGGCAATTCTTGTCAAAAGCAAAACTAACTCTGTATCAATGTACATAGTGATTGAATCATCCATATTGAATCATCCATCCATCCAGCATCCATCTCACCAAGGACCCAATTCTCGGAAGGTCGACATCACTTCTAATTCAACATTACTACTACAGCCCTTTTAACGTCTCCACTTATCTTGATAAATGTAAGAAAAATAATAACAAAACTGGCCGATGGAGAAAATTTCTGGCTTTCCTATAGTATGCATAACTCAAGTTAGTCGAAGGTCCGTTCACTGCGTAAGGATTTTTAGTGTACCTGGTGCGTCATGAGGTTATATCGACTCATAGAGTTAGTAACTTTGTGAGCGATACGCACTCGATGAAAATTTGTCATGAGCCAATATAACCTCACAACGCAGCGAATATATTAACCGCCTTCTAACCATGGGACGGCAGAATTATAATGCTGTCCATTTGATATTATCTTTGGAGAGCTGTTCTAATGGCTGACCATCATCAGCATCATTTTATCCTCAATTTTAGTCCATAAAGCAATGTATAATTTGTTATTAGCACACATGTAATACAAAGTTTAATATTTGTAGCACCCATGCAATACAATATTAAATTTTAGTAGCACCCATGCAATTAGTAGCGCCTATATAATACCAATCATCATTTCAGCTTTCCTGTCTGCTGAGGATGTGAATGTTATCGTCTTAGACTGGAGCGCTGGAGGTGGTACCATCAACTACTTAGCCGCTCTGGCTAACACTGTACCGGCTGGTAAGCAACCTACCGTCCACTATAGCTAATAAAATTGACGAGATATTCACTGGCAGATAGCTGATGTTACAAAGAGTAACTAAGAGTACTTTAATTAATACCACCCATTCGGAATGCATTTCCTATGGAGAAAAATGGGCAAGAAACTGAATTGATATTATTGCTGTCGATATACAGGATATTATTTCGGACTCCTGATACATCCTGTTTATCAAAAAGTCGTTAAGGCTAATTTACGAGATACGACGAAGTTCAAATCCTGGGCTCACACCTCTCAGATAATTTTCATGGAAACCTGCACGTCTATAAAAGGCGTGTAAAGTTCACCAACTCGCATTGGGCGTGGTGGACTATGGCCCAAATCACCCTCATATTGAGGGAGAATGTGCTCGGTATAATGGCAATAGGCTCGCCCCCTATTACATTGGGACCAAAAATAGTGTGGGCGCACTGCAGTGCACCTTTGCCTACCCCTTCGGGGAATACAGGCGTGATGATAATATAGCTAGCTTCACACGTTTTCCTAAAGTAATTTATACATGGCAACTGCGTCAACACGTGTTCATTTAAATTAAAATGGCGTCTCGTTACCACCTGTTACTATTGACGCATTTAATAATAATTGGCCTACGTCAGACGATTATATCTTTTGTCATTATAATGGAGTGATTTTGATAATTAATATTAATTATCAGTACTTAAAGCAGTAGTAGATTAGTTTGTAGAACGTCGGCCTTGAACACAAGGGATGCAAGTTCAACCTTCGCACTCCCGGGATTTTAGAATTTCATTTGCGAATATCATTTTCAATAATGATCACCACTTGCTGAACGGTGAAGGCGAACATAGTGAAGAAAAGGCGTGCGAAGTTTATTAAGTCAACTACGGCACAAATCTCCCTCGAATTGAGATGGAATGTGCACGGTATAATGCCAATAGGCTCGCCCCTATGATCAAAAATACATAGGCGAAGTGTTGGTGCACTACAGTACACTTCTGTCTACCCCTTCGGGGAATACAGACGCGATTATGATGATGAAGTAAAGCATTCAATTTAAACAATCACATGTCTCAACAACCGTATAAGTACGACTTCTTTGATTTTTAGTTTTTAGGGTTCCGTACCCAAAGGGGACGCACAAAACGGGAACCCTATTACTAAGATTTCGCTGTCCGTCCGTCCGTCCGTCCGTCTGTCACCAGGCTGTATCTCATGAACCGTGATACCTAGAAAGTTGAAATTTTCACAGATGATATATATCTGTTGCCGCTATAACAACAAATACTAAATATTTAATGTGACAAACGTGATTTTTTTGCCATTTTTATAGATAATGGTATGGAACCCTTCGTGCACGAGTCCGACTCGCACTTGGCCGGTTTTTTTGGCATTTTTATAGATAATGGTACGGAACCCTTCGTGCGCGGGTCCGACTCGCACTTGGCAGGTTTTATAGATAATGGTATGGAACCCTACGTGTACGAGTCCGACTCGCACTTGATCGGTTTTTTTGATATTACATAGTTTTAAACTGTTTTTGTTTTCAGGGCAAAGCGTGGCTCGTTTCGTTAACTGGCTGAATAGCGCCACCGGGGCTGTGCCAGCTATGTACCAAATTGTTGGTCACAGTCTTGGCGGACACATGGCCGGTATCATCGGAAGAAATGTTGGGGGACAAATTGGCTACCTGACTGGTATACATTTTTCATCCATATAGCAAAGTGTATTAGGATGTTATTAGCATACAAAGTTAAATATTAGTATCACGCATGCCAATACAGAATGATAGTAGCAACCCCCCAGCATCCCCTTCTCATTGAGGGGAGGCCCGTGCCCAGCAGTGGGACGTTAAAAGGGCTGTAGTAGTAGTAGCACCCATGCAATACAAAGTGGATTGTTATTAGCACCCATGCAATACAATATGGAATGTTAGTATCACCCATGCAATACAAAGTAAATGTTAGTAGTACCCATGTAATACAAAGTGGTATATTACTCCTCCTGTAAAGTAGGATCTTAATTTTCTACAATCCAAATACAATCTATTTGTCGACAAAAAAGTATTTGACAATGTCAATTTAAATGGAATACAATTTTCTATATTTATTACGATAGCAGTTTAAAATTCCATTATTATTTTCCATTCCAGCATTGGACCCCGCTTTTCCAGGATGGATTACGAATGATGATAAGCTTAGAGCCAATGACGGTATGTATACCGAAGTTATACATACCAATGCTGGCTTATTAGGGTACATTGCCACATTGGGGCACGCGGACTTTTACCCTAACGGTGGGATCGATATGCCAGGCTGCAATTCTCAGGAGTGCGACCATGCCAGGTACTGTGATAGCAATAATTGTATACCCTCCAATCACTTGATTAGATTTAGATACGACTAGTGGGACTACCGGTGACCGGGCCACACCAGCTGGTTTGGCCAGTTTAGACTTCTGACTACCCGGAGCTGTCAGCTGCACTCCGAGACACGACTAGTGCGACAACCATTCAGACTTCCAAGTGCCCTCTATTATTGTTTATTTTATTATTTCAGATCATATTTCTACTTGGCTGAATCTTTGACCTCTGGAGGCTTTACGGGAACCCGATGTGTTTCTTACCTCACAGCTATGACTGGCAACTGCTTCCTGTGGGGCAGCCTAAGGATGGGTGGCTTGGTACCTAAGACTGGGTGAGTTGATTAAGAAGTGAATAAGGTATTGACTCATTGATAAAGTTAATTCTTCTTCTTTTTTACGAAATGATGATATATTAATAGAATAAGATGAGGAATGGCTGCACCTGTGATTAGCGGTATTTATGGCAATGTCGAGTAAATAATAGCAAGGATAAATTCAATAAATACCCAATTTAAATAAAAATGGGTTATGAATGTGATAAAGATGGCGGATAATCTTGAAAAAGTTAATTCTCCAACCATTTTTGATGCGTGGTCGCGTTCCTTTAACCATAGAGTAACTAGAGAACCCATATTGACTCGCCCTGCGTATTTGGCAGCAATGTTTTTGACGTTTATCTGACATCGGCCATTGTGGTTATCTGTGGTATATTGTTTGATACCTTGGGTACTTACTTGATCCGGCCACTACATAGGGCAACTACAGTGCTGACTGGTCATGCTCACCTAAATGTTTTGCCTGTGGTGGCTCTGGGAGGCGGGTCACCTCTTCCCTTAAATATGTTCGAGGAGAGTGATGGCTGCTCCTCATGTCATGCTCGTGTACTTGCGAGGACTGGTCCAACCATTTTCCATTTTCCGCTTAATGACTTATCATCTACTCTCCCATATTGCGTTGAAGGTATCATACCAAAGCAATTATTTCTATAACCATCTGTGGTTTAGAATAATCCCTACATTGTAAATGGGAGTAGAGTAGACGCACCTTACTGTACCTTCCTAAACGTAAAGACAATATTTGTATTTAATATTAGACTGCCGTGAGTATAATTCTTCTCTAGTATTGTGGCAAAGGCTCGCAATTATCATTTTGAAAAGAGTAACCATTGAGTTTTTTACCGGCTCTTCTCAGTGGAAGCAGCATTCCGAACCGGTGGTAGAATCTGACTATACTTTTGGTTTTGAATGGCGGATGTCAGATAAATGTCACAAACAGTTGCGGGTCCGATTCCTGTCCGCGAAAAATTACCGTGACCTTGAAACTTGCCCTGAAGTGTAACTGAAATCGCCCCCAGTCACGGTACCCATAGTACAAGCGTTGCTTAGTTTGTGATCATACGATGAGTATGTGTTGTCTGGCGATATTTGTTTATACAAATCAAAGTACCAGGAGAGCATACCTGTCGAAGAGGTTGATAGCGTTGATGTGTAACTGGGATCGCTCCCAGTCCATTGTACGGTACCCATAGTACAAGCGTTGCTTAGTGTGTGATCATACTATGACTAGGTATGTGTTTTCTAGTGATATTTACGTAGTTTTTCTTTACAGATCTTCTGGCATATTTTATTTGGAGACAAATGCCGCCCCGCCTTTCTCGAGAGGTTAAATTTATTAGTTATTATGTAATAAAGAATATTAATACTTTGATGTAATTTTGTTTTCTTACTCTCCCAAATTTGTACCTAAAGATAATCCTACCACGAGTTCCTATAGTTTGCCCGTATTTCCTGAGGAGTATACAGTGGTACACTGCAGTGCACCCACACTTCGCCGATGTAATAGGCGAGCCTATTGAAATTATACCGGGCTCATGCCCATTGCCGGATTAAGGCAACTTGATGCCCTAAGCCAGGGCTGCCCAAACTTCATACCTTCGCGGGCTAATTAATTTTACTACAAAAGCTGGAGGGGCACAGAAAAAAATATTTTCAGTTTTCAAGAAAAAAAAACAGGGTAATCATTTCTTTATTCATTTATTGGTTCTTCGTTAATTTATCTTTAACAATCATATTGATATCAACGTCAACATTCGTTGTCGCATGAAGAAGTGACTTAACTGTCAGTGAAGATCAATACTTTGATTTTATAAAGTTCATTGTTGCATACGCACTTGCACATAAAAAGTGCTGCCCATCATCGATCCCATTTTCAAGCCAAAATTTGTTAGTTTGGGGAAACAATCGCCAAGGATCTTAAAAAATCCATTCCAGTTTCCGTCAAAAACTATTTTCTGATTAAAACATGTGTCGCGGGCCGCATGAAAACACGCCGCGGGCCTCATGCGGCCCGCGGGCCGTTGTTTGGACAACCCTGATCCTAAGCAATCTTTCCCTGTGACACCCCTCCTGTCCTCAAGTGAACTACAAAGAATTGTACTGTGTTGTTCCTTCTGCCCTTATCCCATGCTAGGTGGGATCGGCACAACATGATTTCACATGTTGTCGTAAGATTTTGAAATTGCTTTAACTTTCGTGTGCCCGTTTTTTTTCTCGGTCGTCTCTGGTGCCCCCCTAGACTGGATGCCCTAATTGCTTAAATAGCCCTTAGGTTAATCCAGGACTGCTCGTACCCCCTCAATACTAGTCAGTTTTACATCACACTAGTCCAATTCGTCTTACTACTACAGCCCTTTTAACGTCCCACTGCTGAGCACGGGCCTCCCCTCAATGCGAGGGGGATTCAGGCCATAATCCACCACGCTGGCCCAGTGCGGGTTGGCAGACATCACACATCTATCGAGAACTAGACAAGTTCCCTCAGACATGCAGGTTTCCTCACGATGTTTTCCTTCACCGTTTCATAGCAAGTGATAATCTCCGATGAAAATGAGATTCGCACATAAATCCCAGAGGTGCGAGCCGGGGTGTGCACACTTTGATTTGCAAGGCGTGCGTTCGACCACTCGGCTCGCCTACCAATGCGTCTTGGTGAACTTTATTCATATTGACACAAGAGTTCGTTTTAGTATTAGAAATATTTCACGCGTGAGCGTTGACGCCCCAGCACCCACAGCATGACCGCGTGGACATAAGTTTTATCTCTTTCAACTGTCAGATTTGTCGAGAAAATGACGTGCTTGACTGAGCTGTTTGCACTGGACATGCATCGGTGTGACGTCATTCTCTCGACGAATCTGACAGATGCTAAAAAGCTACAGTGTGCGGGAGGCCTAAGGCCGTTTGTCCACCGCCGCCGTCACCGGACCGTCAACGAGAACGAAATAACGGCGCCAAAGTACCGGTACATAGACTACTATAGCCGCGTGTCCACCGCACGTCCGTCACCCGAGCACCGTCATCCCGGCCGCCGGAGTTTCGAGTAAATCGGCGTGACCGCTAGAACGGCACGGTTTTATGACGGGCCGATGTGCCGGCAATACAAAACACACACTACCGTCACACTGCGCCGTTCGCCCGGTTTTTTTTCTAAGCCACCGATACCGGCGCGGTAGACACACGATCGCCGTCACGTCATCTTAAACTCGGCCCGAAATAATCTCGTGCTCGGTGACGGTCCGGTGACGGCGGCGGTGGACAAACGGCCTAAATTGTTCAAATTGCTAATTTTACGACTTGAAATGAGTCGAGTCATGAGTGAGCAACAGATATATTGTTGCCACATATCCTGTGTGCCTCATACAGAGTATTTTAGAAGTCCGAAGTATTCGTTTAACGTTCACACGAGTAAATATTTTGATTGAAAATCGAACAAGTTTCTTCAATTATTTTTGCGTCGCATATTTCCACAACTTGTCATAGTCTTAGCTATGTAAAAATTTCATATTCTGATTTCTAACTATTTGTAACAGTCCCTGGTAAATGTAGTTTACACTGCTAAATAGGGTTACGGATGTACCCAAAGGCCAGAACACGATACCTGTGACAAATATTCAAAGGTCAACTCAGAAACTATGGTAGTTAGGTATAATCTGTCTTCTACCGTTGTCAGCTACCGTATATGTACCAGAAATATTATTTAGGACTTCTTATACTCCTTGTTTGAGGCGTGGTAGTGTATGAAGGGACCACATGTGGATATGAATCATTAATTAAGGAGTGTTCTATAACTTCATTATCTATATCTTTAGATCGACCGGAACCGATAAGTACTATCTTTACCTACTTATTTCTTTTCTTTTCCTTATGTACCTAGTACCTATAATGTTATCAATTGTTGTAAGGCTATTTGACTTAAGCGACATTTTGTTAACTTTACAGGAGAGCAGTCTCATTCGACGCAGAAAAAATTGCTGATTCTAAATATGTATATAAGTCAATGTCAACCAAAGTGTCGTTTAAGACAAATTGCCTTTCACCTCTCGTTATGTAGGTTATAAAAACCCTTAGAATTCAATGTGATTCAGTATGGGTACACCAAGCCTGCACCCTTCGTCATGTATAGTATATGAAATCATCTTTCGTTGAAGGCATCATACCAAAGCAATTATTTCTATAACCATCTGTGGTTTACTGTGTATTTAATATTAGACTGCCGTGAGTATAATTCTTCTCTAGTATTGTGTCAAAGGTGCTGTCTGCTCTCAAGGCATTGCTGCTTCTGAGAATGTATTACTCGCAATCCTTACTATTTATTATTTAGAAAAGAGTAACCATTGCGTTTCGTACTGGCTCTTCTCAGTGGAAGCAGCATTCCGAACCGGTGGTAGAATCTGACTATTTGTAAGTGCTTTTTAGCCTACACGACTAAAAATTGATTTAGATTTTTTATTTTTATGAACACAGAATACCACTTAGTATTTTTTTTCTTCCAAAAAATTAAAAAAATAATTTATTGATATCGTGGAATAATAGGCAATTTGACCTAAGCGACACTTGGGTGATATTGACTTATATACGTGTTTGGAATCAGCTAATTTTTCTGCGTCGAATGAGTATACTCTGCTGTAAAGTTAACAATATGTCGCTTGAGTCAAATAGCCTTTCATCCCTCCATATGATTTAACAAGCCTAGGCATGGTCAGTTAGGTCGCTTGTACCTTCTGCTGTGTTCATCTTTCGATCAAGGAGAGTACTAAAGTAACAGCTGATTTTGAAGCTGTTTTGCGACGTATTCCCGTTAGGAGATTATAGTGGCGACTATTTGCGATAATTTTACACGCATTATGCAAAAGCGAAATTTGTTTTAGTTATTTTAAGTATTAATTTAAAGCTCACTTTTTCATCTGATTTATAGAAACGATTAAACACTGGTTATTTGTAAATATTGAAACAACAAATAACAAACCAAACTTTAAAATGCGAGACGTAATGAAAATAAAAAATAGTCACTCCTATTACTACCTAACGGGAATACGTCGAGTTACCAATAACCCTGTATATAATCATGTCTTTTATTTCGTGAATATGAAGAGAACCACACAAACCTTGTCTTTTCGTTGGAAAATATACTTCATTGAGCAAACACTGAACGCGCATATGAACGCGTGTTTCTCACCACAGAATTCAAAGAAATTCAATCATAAAGTTTTATTTTTTATTTTTTATGAGATAGGGAGGCAAACGAGCAGACGTTTCACCTGATGGTAAGTGATCAACGCCGCCCATGGACACCTGCAACACCAAGGGCATCGCAAGTGCGATGCCGGCCTTTAAGGAATGAGTATGCTCGTTTCTTGAAAATACCTTTGTCGCATCGGTCCGGGAACACCGCTGCAGGAAGTTCATTCCACAGTTTGGTGGTGCGAGGGAGAAAATTCCTGGTAAATCGCACTGTACTGGAACGCCATTCATCCAGATGGTGAGGATGGTAATGCAGTCGGTGGCGAGCCGTGCGATGGTGGAATTCAACGGCAGGTATAATACTGAACAATTCCTCGGAACACTCTCCATGATAGAATCGGTCGAAAATGCAGAGAGAGCCTACATCTCTACGCAACGCCAGAGGGTCTAGCCAAACGGTAAGCTTTTTGTCATTAATTAATTTGCTTTTTGTTTTCGCTTTTTTTACTGTTTGTCAAGTTCATTTACATAGAGCGTACATTCAAAGATAATCCAGTTAATTCGTACGCCTCAATGAATTCAGGGTATTCGTTTGTTACAGCGTACTCCCTGATAATCATTAAGCAACGGATATAATTATTTACTAATCTAGATTCAACTTAGTATTAACAAAGATTGCATTTAAAATATGCGATATCTCATTGATAAATAATATGAATACTAGTTTAGGCTTCGTTTACAAGGTAAAACCAGCTGTGGAGGAGTAGGTTATGTAATCTCTTGATCACCATCAAGAGATTACATAACCTACTCCAAATGTAATGAATTATAAGGTTATTTGAAGCAGTGGTAGCAAGTGTTCGGATGCACGCCTTGCAAATCAAAGTGTGCAGGTTCAAACCCCGGCTCGCACCTCTGGAATTTATGTGCGAATCTCATTTTCATCCGAGATTATCACTTGCTATGAAATGGTGAAGGAAAACATCGTGAGGAAACCTGCACGTCTGAGGGAACTTGTCTAGTTCTCGATAGATGTGTGAAGTCTGCCAACCCGCACTGGGCCAGCGTGGTGGACTATGGCCTGAATCCCCCTCGCATTGAGGGGTGGCCCGTGCCCAGCAGTGGGACGTTAAAAGGGCCGTAGTTAGTTATAAGGTTATTTTGGGCTTTTTAGTGCACCCAGGATTTGAAGTCAGTTTTTTGTTAAAAAAAAATGACAAAACTCAGAATCAGAACTATTTTTTTTTATTCATGTAATCCAATACAGGCACTTATGAATCGTCAGTAAATAATAATAATAGTATCTCTACCACCCATTCGGAATGCATTTCCTATGGAGAAGAATGGGCAAGAAACTCCAAGGTTGCTTTTTTCGAATAAGGACTTACATTTTTGTGTGTTTTCTTATTAAAAACTAACACAGCCCTTTTAACGTCCCACTGCTGGGCACGGGCCTCCACTCAATGCGAGGGGGATTCAGGCCATAGTCCACCATGCGTGCCGAGTGCGGGTTGGCAGACTTCACACATCTATCGAGAACTAGATAAGTTCCCTCAGATGTGCAGGTTTCCTCACGATGTTTTCCTTCACCGTTTCATAGCAAGTGATAATCTCGGATGAAAATGAGATTCGCACATAAATTCCAGAGGTGCGAGCCGGGGTTTGAACCTGCACACCTTGATTTGCAAGGTGTGCGTTCAACCATTCGGCTACCACTGCTTCTTATTAATGAACAATTATACAATACTTATAAAGTTAATGAGGCTATACATTCTCAAATCACAATTAAATAACTACACAAACTGCGTGTTGTGCAAGATTTAAAGGTAGGAAGGAGGAGGAAAACGGGCCAAATAGCTAACATCCCTCAACTGAGTTCCTGTGGAGCCGGACCAGCGCCTGACCAAGCGTTTATCCTCAAAAAAATGGCAATTGTGTAGTATGATCGCCTGCATAGTGTATGTCTAATGCAAGTTTTAAATTTAGTTTCATTAAGGTCAATGACGTTAAGGGGTATTTTATTATAAATAACTCAGTATAACATTAACAAAAAATTCCGTTACTATTAACACAACAATACTTTAATATTGTTGGTAAGACACCTGGGGGTGGAAGTCTGTAAACACTATCGTTGTGGTTTTGATATGACTTCATATTTTAAGGCACGAAAACAACATGTTTTATCAATGGTAGATAAAATACTACCGATGGAGACATTAGTCATTGTCTCCTTGAAGCCATTGGACTAGTTATATTCTAGCTACCTTTGACAAAAGATGTTGTTTTCGTGCCTTAAAATATGAAGTCATAGCAAAACCACAACGATAATGTTTACAGACTTCACTCCCTGGTCCTGTTTAGTGCAATTATCGTGCAGATTACTTGTCCGTGTGTTTGAAGCCTCAATGGTATCTATATGATAAATAATGTGGATAGAAGCTTACTCTGCATTGAAGTGAAAATGGAACGCATAATTTTACTAGTTACCTTGGCTGTTGTATCAGGTAAAACGTTTTGTAACACGCTTATAAAACATTTAAAATATACAATTTGTTAATTCATAGTATGATTTATCTGTGTACAAAATTTTATGAGAATCTGTTCAGCCGTTTTGGAGTTATGCTCACTTGAAGTTACAAATACTTTTTCAATTCTCAGCAAAAATAATTAAAATTGCCTTTTGTAAACTTTTTCTGCTCATAAGGTTAGCTCTAAGCACTGGGCTTGCAGTCGCCTCAAACTTCGCGTGACGAAGTTTTTGCCAATACTAAAATGAACCCTGTGTCAATATTCATAATGATTAAATTTCTATAATAAAAGATACGTCCTACATGCCAAAATTCGCTTGCACTATCAATGACATTTAAATAAAAACCTACCTTTTTCTCTGATTCATCCGCCATCTTTATCATATTCGTCACCCATTTTTATTTATAATGTATATTTTTTTTAATTTGTCCTTGCTGTTAATTACTTGACACTGGCTGAAATACCCGCTAACCGCAGGTGGAGCCATTATTTCTTATTTCATTAATATTTAATCATTTCTTTAGAAAAAACCGGTCAAGTGCGAGCTGAACTCGCGCACCGACGCTTCCGTACCTAATAAAGCACCGAGCATTACTCTAACGAAAAGATGAACTGAATAGAGAGACAAATTTTCTTTGCAGTTGGTATACTGGTGTCCCCATACAATCTAACTACAAAATAAGTTTGTAAACGCAAAAAAAAAACATTTTTTAGTAATAAATTTACAGTTTTCGGATTTTTTTTCCTTTACTTGTGCTATAAGACCTTGCTTCGTGCCAAATTTCATGGTTCTAGGTCAACAGGAAGTACCCTATAGGTTGAAATAAAACTATTTTACGGATTTTATCGCGTTTATTTACTATTTTATTTTCCCGACGTTTCGGCTGCTTTACAGCAACCATGGTCACGGGGGGACTGAGGTGTTAGACGTCCTTATGTGTTAATAACGTGTTAATAACTGGGTACCCTCATATTTAGTTGTTGTTTGCGGTCCGATCCACGCAGAAAGTGCTCACAGTCTTGAGGTCTTGCAATGGTACGCTTGGTTTTGGATTTAATTATATTAATTACTGGATCCCAAATTGGTGGTAGCACCCAGCCATCTTCCCTATTGAAATTAGGATGTTTTTTAATTTCAATGGCCTCACGTATCATCCTTGGTCGGAGTCGGTGTTCTTTTGCGAGGATATGCGGTTTATCAAATCTGATATAATGGCGGGTGCGGTCCTGTACATGTTCACAGATTGCAGACTTCGTGGAGCGTCGGTGTTTCACGTCCCGTTTACCCTATAGGGTTTTGATTCCCGTACTGAAAATGCAACATAAACCGCCGTATTTTTTGATGGCGTTAACCTAGAAGTTTGATTTCTTTAGGGTACCAAGGGACCGAAGACATAAGTCTCTGTTATAAATTTCAACTTGATACCTTCACGCGTAACTGAGAAAAAGGGTGTGGACAGACAGACAGACGGACAACCAAGTTATGCTATAAAGGTTCCGTTTAGGTACAGCATACTAAAAATACAACCAATTAGACGTTTCGATTGGACATATCTATAATAGAGATTGATGTATATCAAACGACAATCGGGACCCTGGTGGGGGGCACTTTATAGGTAAAAAATAAATCTTTGGTTTTTTTTATCAGCTCTGGCCCATGATGCAGTCATCAGAAAGCCAGACCCTGGTCTTCGTTACCAGTACGCGGAGAGTGGAAATGGGGATCTTCACCTCGTGGACCTGTGGGTCAAAGCCAGTGACCTGAAAGCAGCTGCCAAGTTTAACCCTGATCAAAATAACGAGTACCATCTTTTCACAAGGTAAACCAGCTTTAAGCCCATGGTTGGTCAACGCTAATAGCAGTGGTAGCCGAGTGGTCGAACGCACGCCTTGCAATCAAAGTGTGCAGGTTCAAACCCCGGCCCGCACCTCTGGGATTTATATGCGAATCTCATTTTCAACCGAGATTATCACTTGCTATGAAACGGTGAAAGAAAACATCGTGAGGAAACCTGCACGTCTGAGGGAACTTGACTAGTTCTCGATAGGTGTGTGAAGTCTGCCAACCCGCACTGGGACAGCGTGGTGGACTATGGCCTGAATCCCCTTCGCATTGAGGGGAGGTCCGTGCCCAGCAGTGGGACGTTAAAAGGGCTGTAGTAGTAGTAGCCTCGTCGGTAGAACGCCCGCCTTGAACGTATGGGGTGCAAGTTCAAATCCCGGGCCCGCACCTCTTGGTTGACTTTCATGTGCGAATGTCATTTTCAATAATGATTACCACTTGCTGAACGGTGAAGGAAAACATCGTGAGGAAACACGCGCGTCTATAGAAAGGCGTGTGAAGTTCACGACCCGTACTGGGCCAGCATGGTGGACTATGGCCCAAAATCTCCCTCGTATTGAGGGAGAATGTACCCGGTATATTGGCAATAGGATCGCCCTCTATTACATTGAGACCAAAAATACATCGGCGAAATGTGTGCGCATTGAAATGTACCTCTGCCTACCCTTTCGGGTAAAACAGTCGTAGTGATGACGCTGTATATTTATTGAATTTAGTTTGTAGGTACTAGCTATTTTAATTACTAATTACTCGACATTGCAATAAATATCGCTAATCGCAGATACAACCATTCCTCGTCTTATTCCATTAAAATGTCACCATTACTTTCATTACGTAAAAACTATTTTTAACAGAACGAAAAATATTTTCATCTTGCTCTTACATTACATTAGTTTAGTACAGCATAGTTTATTGACAACAGAATAGACCCCATTTATTAAAAACTCGTGGCTTACAGAACCATCTATTGATCATAAACGAAACTAATTCTGACATGTTATCTTAATTGTCTAAAAACGCCATCTGTTGTCAGGTTGATGTACCTTTTACAAAATATTAACATAGTCAACTTGTACCTAATAGTTGTTAACTATTACAATAGATGGCTCTGTTGTACTCATGATATGTTCACCATAATATTTTTTTTTGTATTGTGGTATTTTACCATAAGCTTATTAGGTTTTCTCAAGGTCATAAATTATTAATAGTATTGATTTATTTGGTGAATAAAAAGCTTATCTCAAAATCAAACAATAGGTATATATTATTATCATACCTACATAATGATCACGCGACTTCATCAATGAGGCAAACTCAGGAGTACTAATTACTTTGCCATAATAAATGTAGCCTATGTTACTTCTTATAACATCAGCTATCTGCCAGTGAAAGTCCTTTCAAAATCGGCACAACCGCTTCGAAGATAAACCCGCGGAACAAAGACAAAGACAGGCAAAATTAAAAACATTATTTGTTCTGTTATAACAAGTAGGTTAGGATATTCGTAATTTCATATGCATTTAGTAAAAAAACTGTTAATTTGACATTACAAATAGACCCTTACATTTTATTTATATGTATGGAATAAGAATTCCATTGTATTTATCCGCCATCTATAACACATTCATCACCCATTTTAAAATATAATATGTACCAATTTATTGACTTTACTCTTGCTATTAATTACTTGACACTGTCTGAAACACCCGCTAACCGCAGGTGAAGCCATTCCTCAACTTAGTTCAGTCGTTTCGTAAAAAAGAAGGTGTTATTTCCATTTGGAAGTTAAATCAAAGTTAATTGTATTTTCAGACAGAATACTGCTGTGAGCCAGCCGCTTCTTATGGGTGGTAATGTTCTGGAGACCACCAATTTTAACCCCCAAAGAAAAACTGTGGTCCTCATCCACGGATGGCTGGAGTCCGCTACTGCCGACTTCAATACTGTGCTTGTACCAGGTAGAGTCTTTCAAGTCTCCATTACTGTCTAGTCTACCAGGGACAGGGTCACACCAGCTGCTTGTTCAGACTTCTGACTGCCCCGAGTTGCCGGCTGCAGTCCGAGACACGTAAAACTACCGGAGACTGGGTTACACCAGCTGCCAGTTCAGACTTCTGAAGTTTAGTGGACTTCTGGATTGATTTCAAACAGTTAATATTATTATTATTTTCTTTACAGCTTATCTGACATCTCAGGATGTGAATATAATAGTCGTGGACTGGAGGGTGGGAGCAGGTCCCGCCAATTATTTGGAAGCCGTAGAAAATACTCTCACATCAGGTATATATATACAAATAATATAATTGAAGTATCTGTTTACATTAATAATCACGCCTGTATGCTCCGAAGAGGTAAGCAAAGGTGCACTGCAGTGCACCCACGCCACGATCATGTTGGTCGCAATGTAATAGAGGGTGAGCCTATTGCCATTATATTGGCACATTCCACCTCAATACTGGGGAGATTAAGGACACAGTCCACCACGCTGGCCCAGTGCGGGTTGGAGAACTTCACACGTCTTTCTATAGGCGTGTACGTTTCCTCGCGATGTTTGCCTTCACCGTTCAGCGAGTGGTAATCATTAATGAAAATGACATGAAATTCGAAAATCTCTGATGTTCGAAGCCACCGTTCTACCAACAAGGGTGACTGAATTATGCATTGCTTTTATTAAATGTACAGCTCCTTTTTAGATTTTAATGCGGCCATTTCGTTTTAGGTGAAGGCGTGGCGAGGTTTATTAGTTGGCTTAACTTAGAGACTGGAGCCAGTGTATCTAACTATCATTTAATTGGACATGGGTTAGGAGGACATCAAGTTGGAATAGTTGGAAGGAACCTCAATGGACAAGTCGCCTATATTACTAGTACGATAAGACTCCATTTTATTACAGCGTTCATATCGAGGGGTGAAGAGCTATTTGATTTAAGCGCCTTTTTTAATTTCACAGATTCCAAATATGTATTTAAGTCAATATCGCCCAAAAGTGTCGCTTATGTCAAATACCCCACCACTCGATATGAACTGCATGATTTGTCTAGAACTGGAACACTGGAACTGGACATGGCTCGGTGTGGCGTCCTTCGCCACACCGAGCCATGTCCAGTACAAAAGCTCGATGTGACGTCATTATCTCGACAAATCTGACAGTTGAAAGAGATAAAACTTATGTCTACGCGGTCATTCTAAGCCTACTGCGCCTATTAAGAAACAAACCTACTAACACTTTCATAGTAGAATGAGAATATTTTTAGTTCTACTACAGCCCTTTTAACGTCCCACTGCTGGGTAGGGGCCTCCCCTCAATACGAGAGGGATTCAGGCCATCCGCACTGGGCCACGCTGGCCCAGTGCGGGTGGCAGCCATCACACATCTATTGAGAACTAGGCAAGTTCCCTCAGACGTGCAGGTTTCCTCACGATGTTTCCTTCACCGTTTTATAGCAAGTGATAATCCCGGATGAAAATGAGATTCGCACATAAATCCCAGAGCTGCGGGCCGGGGTTTGAACCTGCACACTTTGATTGTAAGGCGTGCGTTCGACCACGCGGCTACCACTGCTTTTAGTTCGTAATGCGTAAAAAAATGCATTTTTTTTACGAAAGAAATGAAATGATGACATTGTAACTTAATAATATGAGATATGGCTGCACCTGCGATTAGCAGGCATTTATAAATAAATAGCGCCAGACAACACATACTCATCGTATGATCCCAAACTAAGCAACGCTTGTACTATGGGTACCGTACAATGGACTGGGGGCGGTCCCAGTTACACATCAACGCTATCAACCTCTTCGACAGGTATGCTCTCCTGGTACTTTGATTTGTATACACGAATATCGCCAGACAACACATACTCATCGTATGATCCCAAACTAAGCAAAGCGTTTAATATGGGTACCATACAATGGACTGGGAGCGATACCAGAATTAGGTAGTTAAACTATTTAAAGTTACAGTTCATAGATGTCGCTACTAGTAAATGGTGGTTTGAAAATTTATTTTCTTTAAATAAATGTTACTTTTGATCAATTACGTACCCTGCCATATATAAATGGTAGTTTATATCCTATTTATGCGCTGTATGTATATGAATGGTAGTTTTTAATATTTTTTTACTGTAAATAAATGGTACTTTTTTTTTCTAGGTTTGGACCCTGCTTTCGCTGGTTGGTTAACGAACGACAACAGGTTCCATGCCAATGATGGCGTATACACGGAAGTGATACATACCAACGCCGGTCTGTTGGGCTTCGTGGCTAATCTGGGGCAGGTAGATTTCTACCCTAACGGAGGCATTGACATGCCTGGTTGTATCACCCAAGAATGCGATCATGCCAGGTAAGAAATCTACCATTTGGGTAGAAAATTATAATCTTTTTAGGAATTAAAAATGTTTTGTAGGAATTAAAACTGTATTGGTTTATATAAAAAATAAATCTGATTCTGGATCCAGGTCTTTCCACTACATGGCGGAGTCCGTCAGGTCTGGTGGCTTCACTGGAACCCGCTGCGCTACCTTCATCACTGCTATGGCTGGAAGCTGCTACCTTTGGGGCTCTTTAAAGATGGGCGGCACAGAACCCAAGACTGGGTATGTAGAAAATAAATCATGACAGCTTGGTGCAATGCCACGGCTGCAATTAGTGTTCGATTCCCGTTATCGACCAATTTAGGAAATGACCTTTTTGGAATTTGCTCTGAACTCCACGTCCTAAGACTACCGTTGAGGACTTGCTAGGACTTATTTTCTAAAGGCATGTTACCAACATCTTTTATCAATGATAGCTAGAATAAGACCAGTCTAATGGCTTCAAGGTGACAATGTCTAATGTCTACACTGGTACTAGCTACTATTGATAAATTATGTTTTTTCATGACTTAAAAAAATAATTCATAGCAACTCCACAGTGTTGGGGCACTTGGGACTCTGGGTGTAACTGGGATCGCCCCCAGTTCATTGCACAGTACCCATAGTATAAGCGTTGCCTTCTCTCGACACGATCACCGCCCACCTCGACCCGGGCGTCGAAAGGGCCACCGACACACCCACACCAGCCTCAAACAGGCGATCTCGCGGGCGAGGTCGAGGAACCCCCTCTTCTGCTCGTTGGTGCATCTGTGCACCTAGGAGCGCAGTCACTACCTCTCCCCTCACGGTAACTGTCCAAGCCGACGTCGTGCCCTCTGTGGCGCCCTTGAGCTAGTTGCCACCCTTTTCCGCCCTTAAGGCTTTGGTTGGAGTGCACTCTGCGCTCGCCACTCCTCCGGTAAAGCTGTAAAGGCCACCTAACGGCCAACAGCGTAGTCTTAAAAAAAAAAAAAAGCGTTGCTTAGTTTAGGATCATACGATGTGCTGTCGATTATAATCTATTCTTGAGTTATCATCAGTCAATGAGTAACTAGAGTAACCATAACGACTCTACTCTTCGTATGGCTCTGCGGTAATTATTCCGCCATTGTTGTTATCTCATGTACCTGTAGTATACGGCAACTATATGGAAAAACAACGATGGCGTCTTCACACGGCGGAGTCAGATAGGAACCAGAAAAATTTACCGCACCGCGGGCTTAAAATGCCATCTCCGTTATAATATCTCGATGCCATCAGTCAACTTGGATCTTCAGCGGATATAGTCTGTTTAATCTGTGAGTTGCCTTACTATAAAAATTTTCTATCTTCTCTATGTTTACGTCTCAACATTATTATGAGTTTAACTGACATTTTGGTAGTCCATACAAACTTCTAACTTAATAACGGTTCGGTAACTCTAACTTCTATATTAATATTTTTTTTGGTTTGGGCTAAGAACTTTGCGGAATGGTCACTGATTTAATTATTTTTTTGTTTTCAGTTCTGTGGGTATCTACTATCTGAGGACCAACATTTTCCCTCCATTCTCCAGAGGATAAAAAGATTTGAAAATATAATAATAAATACGTGTTTTTATATATCTTTTTTTTTTTACTACCTTACAAGTGTATCAGAAGTCCGAAATAATACTTAAGGTACATATACGGTAGCTCATATGTGGATGCTTAGTGAAGACAGTTTATACCTAACTATCATAGTTTCCGAGTTATAGACCTTTGAATATTTGTCACCGGTATCCTGTTCTGGCCATTGGGAACATGCTTATCCCTATTCAGCAGTGTAAACAACACGAGGGCCGGCTACCAATATGCACAAAACAGAACATGCAAACTTTACATAGGCCTCGAGATATTACGAGTTATAGAAATTGACGACGAATAAAAAAAGTTGGAAAAACATGGTCGAATTTCAATCAAATTTTTATACCATTCAGTTGTATACCCGATACTGATGCAAACATCAAAGTATTATTTCGGTCTTCTGAAACACCCCGTATATAGCAGCTTTAAATGTTTGCTGTTACCTAAGCAAACTCTCTGTCAGTATCCTTATGGATTCAATTTTTTTGGTAAAAGCCAGCTCTGCGGTAATTTTATATTCCACCATTGTTGTTATCTCATGTACCTGCAACTATATGAGAAAACAACAATGGCGGAGTCAGATACACCAGAGAAATTTACCGCAGAGCGGGCTCTATAAGCCATTTCCGTTATATCTCCATGTAAAAGCCACGCCCCCACGCATCAAAATTATCTCGAGCTGTCAGTGTCATTTAATTTTTAGGGTTCCGTACCCAAAGGGTATTTTTTTTAAAGAACTACGCTGTTGGCCGATAGGTGGCCTTTACAGCTTCACCGGAGGAGTGGCGAGTGCAGAGTGCGACTCCAACCAAGGCCTTAAGGGCGGAAAACGGGTGGCAACTAGCTCAAGGGCGCCATAGAGGGCACGACCTCGACTTGGGCAGTTACCGTTAGGGGAGAGGAAGTGACTACACTCCTAGGTGCAAAGATGCACCTATGAGCGGAAGGGGGGTTTTCTCGACTTCGCCGGCGAGGTCGGTGTCTGTTTGAGGCTGATGTCTGTGTGTTAGTGGCCCTCTCGACGCCCGGGTCGAGGAGAGCAGTGATTGTGTCGGGAGGAGCCCAAAGGGTAAAACGGGAACCCTATTACTAAGACTTCGCTGTCCGTCCGACCGTCTGTCACCAGGCTGTATCTCATGAACCGTGATAGTTAGAGAGTTGAAATTTTCACAGATGATGTATTCCTGTTGCCGCTATAACAACAGATACTAAAAAACAATAAAATAATTATATAACTGCACGTGTATAGAAATAAGTGTTCCATTCACCAACCCGCACTGGGCCAGCGTAGTGGACTATGGCCCCAATCTCCCTCGTATTGGGGGGAATGTGCCCGGTATAATGGCAAAAGGCTCGCCGTCTATTGAGACCAAAATACTTGAGCGTAGTGTGGAGGCACTGCAGTGCACCCCCTGTCTACCCTTTCGGGGAATACAGGCGTAGTAATGTATGTATCCAACTTCCCATATTGTTAATATTATAAATGTAAGTGTGTGAGGATGGATAGATGGATGTTTGTTACTCTGTAACGCAAAAAATACAGAACAGATTTTAGTTAAGCTTTATAGTATTATTGTTTGTACATCAGAATAACATATAGGTTATCATTTATAGCGATATTTAATCAACGAAGTCTTTGCGGGCGAAGTCGCGGGCAGAAGCTAGTGTAAAAAACCGGCCAAGTGCGAGTCGGACTCGCGCACGAAGGGTTCCGTACCATTATCTATAAAAACGGCAAAAAAATCACGTTTGTTGTATGGGAGCCCCCTTAAATATTTATTTTATTCAGTTTTTTAGTATTTGTTGTTATAGCGGCAACAGAAATACATCATGTGTGAAAATTTCAACTCTCTAACTATTACGGTTCATGAGATACAGCCTGGTGTCAGATGGACGGAAGGACGGACGGACGGACAGCGAAGTCTCAGTAATAGGGTTCCCGTTTTACCCTTTGGGTACGGAACCCTAAAATATAGCTACTAAAGTTCAATCTAATCTTTTACTAGTGTTGTTTATTAGTAAGGATTTAATATCTGTAATTTTGAGCCTTGAATTATCGATAAGCGGTTCAAGCGTGATTTTCAAACGGCAAACTCGTGGGAGTGCATGCAACATGTGACGTAAATACGTAAGCATTTAAGTCCATAATCCTATTGTGGTCCCATAAATGATTAGAGAAAAATGATACCTGCCTAAATTCTGCCTTCTGATGGCTAAATGCCGTTAAGAGAGTAAACCCAATTAAATACAAGTAAGAAGCAGTGGTAGCCGAGAGTTCGAACGCACGCCCTGCATTCAAATTGTATAGGTTCAAACCCCAGCTCGCACCTCTGGGATTTATGTGCGAATCTCATTTTCATCCGCGATTATCACTTGCTATGAAACGGTGAAGGAAAACATCGTGTGGAAACCTGCACGTCTGAGGTAACTTGACTAGTTTTCGATAGATGTGCGAAGTCTTCCAATCCGCATCGGGCCAGCGTGGTGGACTATGGCCTGTTTCCCCCTCGTAATGAAGGGAGGCCCGTGCCCAGCAGTGGGGCGATGAAAGGGCTATAATAGTAAGATGTAGTAGGATAGAAGAAGACAAAGTAAGATGTTAGAAGATGTCTGCAACTGAGATTAGCTGCTATTTATGTCAATTTCAATTAATAGCAAGGACAAATTTATTAATAACTAGCTGTGCCCGCGACTTCGCCCGCGTGGACTTCAGGGAGATTACACGGAAATATGGATATTATGTATTTTCTGCGGAACCCTAATGCTTTTTTCTGAAATTAAAGTAGCCTAAGTTACGCCTTGGAATATTAGCTATCGTCCAGTGAAAGTCCCGTCGAAATCTGTTCAGCCGTTTGGAAGTTTACCTCAAACAAACAGACAGACAGACAAAAATTTTTAAAATTGCATTTTCGTTATAGGTATCTTGTATACTTTCATATGCAATTCGTAAAAAGGTGCTATTTTGATATTACAAACAGACACTTCAATTTTATTTATTTGTATAGATTGTATAGATTCAGTATACAATCGACCAATTTCAGTTAAAGATTGACTTTGTAACATCATTGCTTCTGACATGGGCGATGGTGTCATGATTGGACGTGACAAAAGTCACGTTACATCAATTATCCAATCTACAAACCAGGATATCTTAAACGCTTAGATAATACAGATTAGAATAATCACAATCAGTCATTGTACGTAAATATATGAACTTAGGAATATGATGAATTCATCTATTTGGTCTGCCACGCTGCCCTCGCGAAAATGTTCTGGACGGGTGCTTCACTTCTATTGGGATTGGCTTTATGCTCAGGTGAGTGCTTTGCAAAGCAGTTGTAGTCTGTTTGTAAAGGCCCTTGAGGCCTTCCACTACCTCTTATAGTAATTGAATAACTGTCAATATTTGACAGATTTTGTACTGTACAGTTAACTGTTGAGTTTTATTTTTTAGAATTTACTGAATTGCCCTTGCTATTAATTACTTTACACTGGCTGAAATACCTGCCATCCGCAAGTAGAGCCATTCCTTATCTTATTCCATTAAATATCACTCCAATTAATTCGTATAAAAATAAATAACGGAAACATAGCTGCATGAGAAACAGTAAGAGGTCATGTACTCTCCTGTCATACAACCATGTTTTCGTTTTGTGAGTGAAAGTCCCGTCTAAATCGGCTTAGCCGTTTGGAAGCTAACCAAATTTTAAAAATTTCATTTTTGTTACAGGTATCTTATATGCTTTCATAATAATATGCATTTAGTAGAAAGCTGTTATTTTGATATAACAAAGAGACACTCACAATTTTATTTATTTCCATAGATAGATACAATTTTATATTTTCAGGGTTTCCAGCAGGAGATCAGATCATATCTAAGCTGGACCCAGGTCCGAGGTATCAGTATGTGTCTACAGCGGATGGACCACGTCTCGTGGACTTATGGTTGAAGATTAGTGACCTGACAGCAGCTGCGAGATACAATCCCGAAGCTGATAATATATATCACCTTTTTACAAGGTAAATATGAATAGGGTTACGCAGAGGTACACTGTAGTACACCCACGCAGATGTATTTTGGTCCCAATGTAATAGAGAGCGAGCCTATAGCCATTATACCGTGCACACTCCCCCTCAATACGTAAATTTAAATGTAAATGTAAATTTGGGCCACGCTGGCACAGGCAGGGTTGGTGAACTTCACACGCCTTTCTATAGACGTGAAGGTGTCCTCACGATGTTTTCCTTCACCGTTCAGCAATAGGTAATCATTATTGAAAATTACATTCGCACTTGAAGTCCTAATATCCCAGAGTTCCGAGCACAGGGTTTGAGCTTGCAACCTTTGCGTTGAAGGCGGTTCTACCAGCTAGGCTACCATTTGGTTATCATCCAAATGGTAGCCTAGCTGGTAGAACCGCTAAGGATTGTACAGCTCAAGTACAAAACAAAAATCTAAATATTGCCCGCCATGTCAAAGTGTAGCGTGTGTTGCCTTACTAACGTATTATTATTTTATCTTTATTATTAAAAGCAGCTCTAAAGGCAACACACTGGAGCTATATGTACCTGTGTATTTGAAATAAGTTTTGGCGATTTAAAAAAATGATCAGCCCACTGAGTTTCTTGCCGGATCTTCTCAGTTGAGGTCGCGTTTCGATCCGGTAGTACAATATAAGAAAAAAAATATAACTGGACAGTTTGTAAGTGTCCCCGTAGGCCTATACAAAATGAATCATTTGACTTTAACTTTGACTGCATCAGTGTTATTTGTATTTTCAAGGGCCAATCCTCAAGTCAGCCAACCACTTCTTTATGGCAATGGAGATGTACTACGCAACTCTAATTTCGACCCTTCGAAGAAGACAGTCGTTCTCGTCCATGGTTGGGGCAACACACCTACTTCAGACTTCAATGTCCATTTGACTTATGGTAAGGATTCATTCATTCATTCAAGGAAGAGTAGAGGGTCAACGCTCCCGCGGCCGATCACCAACAAGATGGACAGACCTCATCAAGTCCTCAACGAAGTGTACCCTTAATGAATGTGCACGTAATGCTACTGACAGAGAGAGATGGAGAAGTCTTACACAAAACCGCAACCAACTTACTAGACAATCCATGACCACGACCACTCCGCCAGGAGTGTACGACTAAGAAGAAGCCTTCTTCTTTCATCATCATCCATTCATCCGCCTTATCACATTTATCACCAATTTTTATTTATTTAAGTTGAGGGGTGAAAGGCTTTTTGACTTAAGCGACATTTTTGGGCGATATTGAAAGAAAGAAAAGAAAGAAAGAAAGAAAAACTTTATTGTGGCTAGCAGTAAAATAAAATATTACAAAAAATTAACAAGTAATAATTTAAAAAAAAATATCTGCTCACCACAAACGGACCCAATTCAGCATGTGCTGGTTGAAAAGAACCAGCGCTGGTCTTCCATTGGGACCGTTTGGCGATTTCACGGGCGCAAACCCAAAAAAGAGAATAACTAAGAAAATAACTAAATTAAGACTAAAGGGCTCGAACCCAGAACTGTACATATAAAATTAAAAACGCAAACCAAGGATAATACTTATATACTTAATTGGAATCAGCGATTTTTTCTGCGTCGAATGAGTATGCTCTCCAGTAAAGATAAAAAAATGTTGCTAAAGTCAAATAGCCATGCTACTTATAACGAAAACGTAATTATATTTTTTTTTCTGTGTGTTACGGGTAATCTCCCAAAAGGTTGGTCCGATTTTGACAGGAGTTTTACTGGTATGAAGTTGATGTAAAAAATATACAAAACTGCTAATCCTTATTGTAAACCAGTAACCATAGAGTTTCTTGCCCATTCCTCTCCATAGGAAATGCATTAATGGGTGGTAGAGATACTATTTTTTTATGTTATTTACGATTCATAAGTACCTGTATTGGTTTATGAATAGAAAAATCTGATTTTGAAATGCCAACATGTTAGTCATGGCACTGATAGTATGTTAGTAAGCGCACAAGATGGTAGAGATGTTAGCGAAACGATCACTAACATGTTAGTCATGACGCTGATATTATGTTAGTAAGCGCACAAGATGGTAGAGATGTTAGCGAAACGATCACCAACATGTTAGTCATGACGCTGATATTACGTTAGTAAGCGCACAAGATGGTAGAGATGTTAGCGAAACGATCACTAACATGTTAGTCATGACGCTGATATTACGTTGCTAAGCGCACAAGATAGTAGAGATGTTAGCGAAACGATCACTAACATGTTAGTCATGACGCTGATATTACGTTAGTAAGCGCACAAGATGGTAGAGATGTTAGCGAAACGATCACTAACATGTTAGTCATGACGCTGATATTACGTTAGTAAGCGCACAAGATGGTAGAGATGTTAGTGAAACGATCACTAACATGTTAGTCATGACGCTGATATTACGTTAGTAAGCGCACAAGATGCTAAAGATGTTAGCGAAACGATCACTAACATGTTAGTCATGACGCTGATATTACGTTAGTAAGCGCACAAGATGGTAGAGATGTTAGCGAAACGATCACTAACATGTTAGTCATGACGCTGATATTATGTTAGTAAGCACACAAGATGGTAGAGATGTTAGCGAAACGATCACTAACATGTTAGACATGACGCTGATATTACGTTAGTAAGCGCACAAGGTGGTAGACACGTTAGTGAAATAAATTAAAATGAATATATTAATTTATTCTTATAGCATATCTCGCGGCGGAGGACGTGAATCTGATTATGACTGACTGGAGTATTGGCGCTGCTGGCGAATACGTTCCTGCATTACTGAATAATATTGAATCAGGTAAAATTATTTGCCTCTACTGCCCAAAAGCCTGCCAGACAGACCTTCCAAGACTCGCTTAACCAGCCCGCTTACCACCAACTGCCTTACAATCTGTCTATACTAATATTATAAAGAGGATAGATTTGTATTTTTGTATGTAACGAATTAACTTAAAGAGTAATGGACCGATTTTACAAATTCCTTTGCCGTTAGAAAGCTATACAATCACTGAGTAAAGCGTGATTCAGACTACGCTATACTATTGTGCTATATAGTATAGCAAAGAAGGATGCTATATAGTATGGTATAGCACGGCGTTCACATTACGCGATATTATCACAAGCATTTATAGTGTATAGCAAGCTCAGTTGACATGACAGCCGGGGGTGAGAGAGAAGGAAAATGGCGGCGCGCGTTATAGCATAGCATGAACTCAGCGCATCGCACCAATTTATAGCGTATAGTAAGCCAATAATATATAGTACAGTACAGTGTGAACGTGTCCATAACAATGTATGGTGCGCGATATTGTTGTGCTATGAGCTTTATACTATATGCTATTATATTATAGCATAGTCTGAAACCCGCTTAACATGGGCTATATTATAAACACGTGTGGAGCCGGTACGGGCCGCTAGTGTATTTATAATTTGCTTTCAGGATCCCATGTAGCCAAGTTCTTATCCTGGGTTAACACAGTGACTGGGGCCAGTGTTGATAAGTACCATATATTAGGCCACAGCTTAGGTGCGCATCAAGCAGCTATCATTGGCAGACTGCTAGATAAGCAAGTGCCTTACATTACTGGTGAGTATACTATGTCAACAAGTGAGATTTTCAAATAAACTACTACTACTACTACTACAGCCCTTTTAACATCCTACTGCTGGGCACGGGCCTCCCCTCAATGCGAGGGGGATTCAGGCCATAGTCCAAATAAAACAAGAAAAAAATCTGAATACCTGTAACCCGACTACGAAAATGAGGAATGAATTATAAAATACATCATCAATGTACACCACACTTCGCCGAAGTATTTTGGTCCCAATCTAATAGGGGGCGAGCCTATTGCCATTACACCAGGCACGTTCTCCTTCAATACGAGGGATATTTTGGGCTATAGTCCACTACGCTGGCCCAGTGCGAGTTGGTGAATGGAACACGCCTTTCTATAGACGTGTAGGATTCCTCATGATCACCTTCAGCGTTCAGCAAGTGGTAAACATCATCATATATATAAACGCGATAACAGTGTATTATTTATACGATATTCTTTTAGCCCTCGACCCTGCTCTCCCTGGCTGGATCACAAACCCACACAGGATTACCCCAGACGTGGCTTTATACACTGAAGTGATCCACACTGATGTTGGACTCTCCGGGATCCTGGATACAGCTGGACACGTGGACTTCTATCCCAACGGTGGGCGTGGGATGCCCGGCTGCACAGACAGATCATGTGACCATCATCGGTATGTCTGAAAACCATTTGTAGGTTTTCGTACATAAAAAGGGAAAATAGGAACCCTTATAGGATTACTCTGTTGTCCGTCTGTCATTCTGTTTATCTGTCTGTCTATCTATCTATCAAGACCCCTTTTTCTGGAACGCGTGGGGGTATCAAGATAAAATCAATAACAAAAACTTAAGTTTTCAGTGTTCCTAAGTAATAATTTAATGATCGAAACATCCGGTGATCCGATCGCTGGAAACTATTTCGCACAGCACATCAGCATTGCCATTCAACGTGGCAATGCTGCCAGTGTTCTGGGCACCCTACCGCCCGACAATGATGGGGGACTGTGGGGTATATAATTTTTTACTTTTATTTTTATTTTTTGCTAGCTGTGCCCGCGGTTTCACCTACGCTAATAGTTACTTTGGCGTAGAGTGATGTTATAAAGTCTATGACCTTCCTCAATAAGTGCAAACTTTAACCGTTTAGGCAGCGTACGCAACGGAAGCTTTCAAAAGGAATATTTTTTCCCGTTTTTGCCACATTATTCGTTGCTGCTCCTTTCCTATTGGTTGTAGCGTGATGATATATAGCTTATAAACTTCCTCGATAAATGAACTATTTAACACAAAAAGAATTATTCAATTCGGACCAGCAGTTCCTGAGATTAGCGCGTTCAACCAAACAAACAAACTCTTTAGCTTTATAATATTAGTTTAGATTAGTAAATTGTTGACTATGATAATATTTTGTTATTATGTAAATAAATTAGATATAGAAGTTGAAACTGTCAAATGTAAAGTACACAAATTATGAATTAAAAAATAAATTTAAAAAAAGTTAGTTAATAGTCGATTAACTGAATCTTTAAAAAAAAAAACTAATTTCGTGTCAGCGTGCTATTCGGGGTAAATATTATTCAAGAACACGTCAAGTCCCTTGATTTATACTTGAAAAGTGTTAACGCTTTCTGATATTTTGCTATTCAACATCATAAGGCATATCATACAAATATTTAAAAAACGAGTACTTTTATTATAATCCTTTCATTTATCTTTTGGTTAGAGCAATGTTCCGTGCTTTAATAGTTTAGAAGCCTCGGTCTACGAGTACAACTCGCCACTTAACCAGATGGTTTGAGCGATTGCGAGTTCGAATTACGGAAATGGCTATTTTGAAATTATCCCTAGTCTGGGTGTAGTACCCCAGTCCACTGTATGGTACTTTATAGTACCAGCTTTGCTTAGTTTGAGATTATACGATGAGCATGTATTGTCTGCAGCAGTGGTAGCCGAGTGGTCGAACGCACGCCTTGCAATCAAAGTGTGCAGGATAAAACCCCGGCTCGCATCTCTGGGATTATGTGCGAATCTCATTTTCATCCGAGATTATCACTTGCTATGAAACGGTGAAGGAAAACATCGTGAGGAAACCTGCACGTCTGAGGGAACTTGTCTAGTTCTCGATAGATGTGTGAAGTCTGCCAACCCGCACTGGGCCAGCGTGGTGGACTATGGCCTGAATACTCCTCGCATTGAGGGGAGGCCCGTACCCAGCAGTGTATATTGTCAAGCGATATTTATTTATCCATTTTATTGGTAGATGTGTTTTCTACATGGCTGAATCCCTGAGGAGTGGAGGCTTCACTGGTCGTCTGTGTGATACCATTGGTGATGCTGTCATTCTGGGCAACTGCGCTGGGCCCCAGACCTTACAATTGGGCGGACCCAACCCCAAAACTGGGTAAGTACACATGCGAACTAATCACCCCCCCCCTTAACATATGTCTTGCAGCAATTTCTTTAATATTAATTTCAGTTATCGTCAGTTAACTAAGTAAACAATTCAGTCAATCTGTCAAAAATTTACAGTTTATATTGAAAAATAATACTTTAAGATATGATGGCAAGGCCCCAGTGTTCTTAGTGGGACCTCTTACTACACTAACTGCCCCGCATATTAAGTACTTAATATAGGTATTCTTACAGGGTTTCAGTTAAATAGAAAACTCCCGTTAAGATTTTTTTGCTTTAATGGGATCCAGATTGTTCTAACTACAAAAATTATACTAATGGTGATACACGATACACGATCGACCCCCAACCTTAACACCAGTATCCAGAAAGTGATGTCAACGGTACAGCGACATCTATTGCCGATTTCATGAACTAAAACTAACAATTAATTCTTTATTATCTATAACTGCCTGAACAGATAGAGAAAGCTCATTCTTCAATGCTATGACATTGACAGACAAATTTGACGAATGGTCTAGTGGCTATTATCACAGCAATTCAAACTTTATCTATATTGACGCAGAGTTCATTTTAGTATTGAAGCTAGGGTTGCCAACCGTACTATAAAATATAGTATTGTACTATATTTTAGCTCTGTGTACTATATACTGTTGAAAAAAAATATAGTACGCAAGTATTACTATATTTTTAAAAGGATGTCAAGGTGCCGAATACAGTTTGATTTTATTACATTTGTGCATGCATGGCAGTAACAGGCATTGAATAGTTCGGTATTTTTCGTTAATTTTCGGATGTACTGACACATTTTTGTAAGATTTTTGTTAATGTACTATATTTTTGAGCAATCTATCTATACATCTATACATACATTCATATACATATACATATACATATACAAATAAATAAAAGTGGAGTGTCTGTTTGTAATATCAAAATAACACTTTTTTACCAAATGCGTATGAAAGTATATACGATACCTATAACGAAAACGCAATTTTAATTTTTTTTGTCTGTCTGTCTGTTTGTTTGAGGTAAACTTCTAAACGGCTGAACCGGTTTCAATGGGACCTTCACTGTCAGATAGCTGACGTTCCAAGGCGTAACTTAGGCTACTTTAATTTTAGAAAAAGCATTAGGGTTCCGCGGGAAAAACATAATACCCATATTTCCGGGTAATCTCCCTAAAGTCCACGCGGGCGAAGTCGCGGGCACAGCTAGTGTACTATATATTTTACGATTCTGGCTGGAAAATACTATATTTTTGAAAAAAATAGTTGGCAACCCTAATTGAAGCCCCAGAATGCGGGCAGATTTTGACAGAGCTTGTATTGAGTTAACTATCCAAAACTTAAAGAAATATTAAAACATTACTGTACGAGGGGGTTGGTGTAACTCTTACATCTATACACAGGTTGTATCAGAAGTCCGAAATAATACTTTGGGTACATATACGGTAGCTCATATGTGGATGCTTAGTGAAGACAGTTAATAACTATCGTAGTTTCTGAGTTATGGACCTTTGAATATTTGTCACAGGTGTCGTGTTCTGGCGTTTGGGTACATCCATGACCCTATTCAGCATTCACTTTTTATTGTACATTTTGACTTTTATTAATTGATTTAAATAAAAAGACTAGAGAGACATCATTGTTCACACATTTATTTACCGGGCCGAAATAGCACGATAAATAATACCCCTATTCAGCAGTGTAAACTACACTTATGAGGTGCGACTACCAATATTCACAAAACAGAACATACAAATTTTACGTAGGAAATTTTACATCTATAGGTTTAAGCTATGGCCTGAATCCCCCTCGCATTGAGGGGAGGCCCGTGCCCAGCAGTGGGACGTTAAAAAGGGCTGTAGTAGTAGGTTTTAAAATTGATTGGGTCACCCATCATTTTCTATACCTCAGCAGTTGTCGCATGATTGATTATTGTTTTATGTTATTTCAGATCCTCGGGCATCTATTTTTTGACGACAAATGCTTATTCACCGTACTCTCAAGGATAACTGTGATATTAAAATAAAATTTATTACTCTGCAAACGTAGTTTTATTTTCTTATCCTAGTCAATTTCTTAAGCAAATCGACGTAAGAAAACATATTTGCTGTAACCCACAAACCACGTTTTACGTACGTACCTAGTTTTCAACAAAGTCAAATCTTAAAACGAAAAAAAATCATAAATCTTGGAACGTGAAATTAAAAACTTTTTTTTTAGTTTTCTATGAGTAGCCCTTTTTTTTTTTTTTTTTTTTAACGTCGGAAAATCCTTTATGGATACCCTGCCACCTCGGGGGAAGTAACAGGGTTATGTGGGAGTCCCGGCAGAAGGCCGTATACCCACTAAAAACCGACGGTGTACCATCTTCCGCTTATATCGGGGCGGCACGGGATCGCTTTCGCATGCACCGCGACGCACCAGCGGATAACTCATCAATGGTTGAGTCTCCGGCGCTGAGAAGAGACGGCTTGGTACAACCCCGACCGTCTCCCAGACCGATGAAGCCGTGCAATGGATGATAAGCCCCCGACCCATCATCCTGGCTTCAATTATGGGGGAAGATTACGCGCGTAGCGTCCTCTTCTTCTTCCCATTCGTCTGCGCCGAAGCGGGTCAGCCAAGGGATCCACCTCCCTGGCCCGTTCCGCGGTCTCCTTCTGAAACATCACGTCCTCGCAGAAGGAGACCATAGCCCCCCAGGCCGTGTCACTGCCGAGCATAGATAGAATAACACCCGGCAGTGACAGGTCCCTACCGACTAGCGCTGTCAGAGTGTGGCGCTCCCGGTTCCAGGCACCACACTCGACCAGCGTGTGCTGTGCAGTGTCCTCAGCCGCGCCACACTCATGACAAGCGGGCGTCAGCTCTCTTCTGGCTATCCGGTGCAGGTACCAACCGAAACAACCGTGTCCAGACAACACCTGCACCAACCTCTATGAGTAGCCCTAAGAATCTCACTTCTAACTTGATTATTTCCAAGAAGTGTTTTTTTTATTTAATTTCCCCTTTTTGTGACTTCCTTTTTACTTAGGTATCGGTAAAATGCTGTGAATATCAGACAACATTGTAAAGAAAAATTAAATTTAGATAGCTAATCTAAATTTTACAGAAATTTTAAATGCTTTACGCAGAGAAATTTATTAACCAACTAGCTGTGCCCGCGGTTTCATCCGCGCTAATATTTACTTTGGCGTAGAGTGATGTTATAAAGTCTATGATTATAAGTCTATAATACCCGATTCATGTTCGGGAATTTTACCGTATTTGCCACATTATTCGTTGCTGCTCCGCTCCTATTGGTCGTAGCGTGATGATATACAGCTTATAACCTTCCTCGATAAATGAACTATTTAACGCAAAAAGAATTATTCAATTCGGACCAGTAGTTCCTGAGATTAGCGCGTTCAACCAAACAAACAAACAAACAAACAAACTCTTTAGCTTTATAATATTAATAAATATAATAATATAATATATATAAATATAAAATATATAATATTATATATATATATATATAATATATATATTATATATATATATATATATATATATATATTAATTAATATAATATAATAATATATATATATAATAATAATATAAGTAATAAGTATAGATTAAAGTGAAATGGACATTTATGAAACAAAGAAACAATAAACTTGTATTTTTTAGCAAGATTATAAGCAAAATTGCCAATTGTGAAATAAAATCAATAAAATTAATTATACTAGCGGCCCGTCCCGGCTTCGCACGGGCTTCTAATATAGCCTATGATACTCAGTAAGATAATATAGCTTTCTAACGGCAAAATAATTTTTGAAATCGGTCCTGTAGTTTTCGTTACATACAAAAATACAAAAAAAAGTACAAAACTACTAATCTTTCCTCTTTATAATATTATATTGTTATTATAGATATAGAGTAGCAGTGGTAGCCGAGTGGTCGAACGCACGCCTTGCAATCAAAGTGTGCAGGTTCAAACCCCGGCTCGCACCTCTGGGTTTATGTGCGAATCTCATTTTCATCCGAGATTATCACTTGCTATGAAACGGTGAAGGAAAACATCGTGAGAACTTGCACGTCTGAGGGAACTTGACTAGTTCTCGGTAGATGTGTGAAGTCTGCCAACCCGCACTGGGCCAGCGTGGTGGACTATGGCCTGAATCCCCCTCGCATTGAGGGGAGGCCCGTGCCCAGCAGTGGGACGTTAAAAGGGCTGTAGTAGTAGTATTGATATAGAAGTATAGATACAGATGTTAGGTATTTGAACACCTAATTATAAGAACTAGGTATAGAGTACTGACCAAAATGCCAATTCGGTGCCAATTCATGTGTGTATTTGCCTAGTCTGACGTAGATTGGCACCTACTCCAAATGTAATGAATTATATGGTTATTTTTAGCGTTTTAGTGCACCTAGGTTTTTGAAGTCGGTTTTAGTTTTTTGTTATTTTTGTTTTAAATAAAGTCTCTTCTATTTACAGTACCTAAGTGAGTTTTAATGTCTAAATACCTAGAATTAAGAAGTCGTAAATATCTGGAATATTTGATATCGAGGGGTGAAAGCCTATTTGCTTAAGCGACACTTTTGGCCGATATTGTCTTATATTCATATTTTGAATCAGCGAATTGTTCTGCGTCGAATGCTCTCTTGTAACGTTAAAAAATAATGTCGCTTAAGCAAATAGGCTTTCACCACTCGATATCAAATATTCAAGATATTTACGACGTCTTCATTTTAGGTATTTAGACATTAAAACTCACTTACTGTAAATAGAACAGACTTTATTAAAAAAACAAAAAACAAAAACCGACTACAAAAACCCAGGTGCACTAAAAAGCTAAAAATAACCATATAATTTATTACATTTGGAGTAGGTGCCAATCCATCTATGCTCTCCTGTAACGTTAAAAAAATGTCACTTAAGTCAAATAGCCTTTCACGCCTCGATAGCGATGCTATGAGTGGGGTAAGGGGAAACGAGGAAGGAAGGGGAAAAAGCAGCGAGTTATGGAGCCAAAGTCGGAATAATTAGTAATCAAGGGCGCCGAAAAATTACGCGATTTTTGACAATATTAGGTCGAAAAGGCCGCGATGTGGTGTTGGATTAGGTTAGGTTAAAACCCCTTGGGGTCGTGAGCGTCTGGGGTGTGGGCTTCGGACGCTCTTAAGTAGACGACGACCCTGAGGAAGACGCCGGTGAGAGACCACCTCTCCGTATGCACTGCGAGGGTGCAGGGGGAGCAAACATCTGCTCCCCCCCGAGACGAGCTCCTGGGCATTAGAGGTCGGAAGCGAGGCACAGAGGGACACCGGTGCGTTCCGATAGGAGATCCCGGAGTCCCTCTAATGTGTCGAAGACGGCCACCGGGGAGGTTTTAGCGGGTAAGAATCCCACATATCCCAGTCTTCTCCCACACAGAAGACTGAGAATATTTGTGAAGATTTCCTCCCCGTCAACAAAAAAAAAAGGTTAGGTTAAAACATTGTCTACGTGAAACCTACACACCTACACCGTACAGGACTTTTTCAAGGCCCTGGATCGATACATTGTAACTGTCAATGAACCTAGAAACCTGCACCTGCAAGCCTATCTTGAACGGTGAAAAAAGAGCGCAAAGAAACAAAACAAAGGAATGCCGTTCCTTTGTTTCGTTTCTTTGTGAGTTCAGTATAAAAGGATGGGTCGGGCTAGCGAATATCATTCTGTCATTTACCGTCTTTACCACATCATCACCTCAGTAAACGTCAAAGCGCTTATTGAGTCGAGCAACAACAGCAGTGACAATACAGCAAGTAATGGATCGTGCAAACATCGACAATGACTCTTGGGATGAATCCGGTTCAGTTCCCAATCAGAGAGGGGTGAACTCTTACGCAAAGCAAAACAAAGCAAAGCTTGTCAGAGCAAATCAGCAACTTGTGCTTTACTTAAGTCAAAACAAGGCTTTTAACGAAGGGGAAGCTACAAGAGTATTGTGCCAAACGCCTGAAGGGATTATGATGCAATTCGACAGAGACTTCGGAGATAGACTTAAAGCAGCATTGTCTATCGCCAAAACACTGGTATTTCAAGAATCTACAAAGCAAAGATTCGAACGAGTAAAATTATTTGAAGTACAACAGGACCCGACGGCAAACGAACCGAAAACTGTTGCGGAAGGAATACACAATTTAGAAGTAATGCTAGATCAGAACGATATCAACCGGTACACGTTTGCGCGTGTGACACAAATGCACTTTTACAGAGAAACAAAAAAACGTAACCTGTTCTTTCACGGACCACCGGGCACAGGAAAAACTATGATAATGGAAAGTCTCATGAAGATGCATTTCAACTATTGTCGTCTAACCGGACTAACGCCGAATAGTCCGTATAATTTCGCGAGTCTGCTGCATACGAACGCGTGTTTCATGGACGAATGCAAATTGACTGACGACCAATTCGAACAATGGAAATTATTAGCCGGAGGACAGGCGATGTCGATAGATGTGAAGTATAAAAATAGACATGACATCTCAAACTGCGTCCTGTACACGGCCAGCAAATACCCCATTAACGCATACCTGACGGTGCAAGGCGCGAAGGACGCAGTAGAAACGAGAACAATACATTTTTCGTTTTGTGCACCAGTAAAGCATTTCAACATAAACGCGTTCATGTGGGAAATGTTTTGGGAGAAATACGCAGACGATTCCGTGGACACTCTGGATTTTGAAGACAGATAATGTTATAATACCAGATAATGTTATAATACCAGATAATGTACCAGGCTAATATAAAACGAAAGAGATGCAAAATATCAAATTTCATTCTCACACACTACACCTATAAATAGACGTACACTACACGGCGATATCGCCACCTCACGGCCAACAGCATATTCCTCACTAAAAATAAAAAGGCGATAACCAGTATGGCCGAAGGAGGGGACGGAGAACAAAATACCGGTCACAAATTACCTAGCTATTAATATCGAGGTCCAGGCAACGACCTTGACATGGGCTAACCGACTAACGAAGTGGACTGGATGCACAAATCACGATAGTACAGTCGAATTAAAAAATAATTCGTGCAATGAATAACGAGCGGACATAGCGAAAGAGCAACGAGACAGTGGGGAACAGCAAATAATAATAATCGTGAAAGCAGAGAAAGATAAAGAAAGCAAGTATCTTGATCTGGCTCACGAGGTTGTCGACATGTGGGACATTGATGCGGCAATCATTGTACCGATAGACGTTTCCGCCCATGGCTTATTAGCCAAGAGCCTCGACAAACACCTAAAGAGGCTCGCGCTAGGCAGCTGGATCAAGGGACAGATTCAGAAGGCAGTACTTCTGGAGACGGCGCGCATTGTGAGGAAGTTCCTCTCTCTGGAGCCCTAACCACTGGTAAACTAGGACCCTGTTCCAGATGCCGGTGGGGAACTGTTTTTTTATATTTTTAAATGTATTTTTTATATATATATTTAAAAATGTAATTTATAAGAATGATAAGAAATAAAGGATATAATAATAAAAGCGTTTATTTCTCCTCACATATGTAGCTACAAGTTACTTAGATACATACATACATAAATAGTTACATAAATGTGAGGAGCTGGTGTCTGAGTTAGGCCAAGCCTGTATTACAGATCACCAGGACCCCACCCCGTGGACACTGTATAGGTATAAGGTTATCATCTTACAATATATTTTAATACATCATCATCATCACGCCTGTATTCCCCGAAGGGGTAGGCAGAGGTGCACTGCAGTGCGCCCACACTTCGCCGATGTATTTTGGTCCCAATGTAATAGGGGGCGAGCCTATTGCCATTATACCGGGCACACAGGTTTCCTCACGATGTTTTCCGTCACCGTTTCTTAGCAAGTGATAATCTCAGATGAAAATGAGATTCGCACATGGAACCCAGAGGTGCGAGCCGGGGATAGAACCTGCGCACTTTGATTGCAAAGCGTGCGTTCGACCACTCGGCTACCACTGCTACTATTAATGTACAATATATTTTAATACTATATTTTAATGTAAAATATATTTTAATAATAAGGTACCTTGCAATTTTATGGATTTGTCTATGATGAGCGTGTAAGTGTGTGTGTTGTGTGAATATGTTTGGACCTGTGAGTTGGCAATATGAGTGTTGGTTAGGCAACTACTGTAAATTACACAGGAGACTTTCAGTAAAATTATAGTCTAAACTCAACAACCATTTTGTGACCACTGGTTTCCATGTATAACTGCAATAAAATGGAAATTGTATCAAAAGGGCTATTACAAAATCTCGAATTATTTGGAAGATAAATCAGCTTGGGATTGTACAGCTCAGGTTCAAATCAAAAATAAAAATATTGCCCGTCATGTCAAAGTGTAGCGTGTGTTGCCTTACTAACGTATTATTATCCTATCTTTATTATTAAAAACAGCTCTAAGGCAACACACTGGAGCTATATGTACCTATGTATTTGTAATAAGTTTTGGCGATTTAAAAAATGATCAGCCCACTGAGTTTCTTGCCGGATCTTCTCAGTTGAGGTCGCGTTTCGATCCGGTGGTAGTATAGTAGAATATAAGAAAAAAAAATGTAAACTTGACAATTTGTAAGTGCCCCCCTAGGCCTATACAGAATAAATGATTTGACTTTGACTTTATTTTTTGAAAGTGTGTATAGAGCTAGAACCCGATTTATTTTATTTGAAAAAATTGTGACCTTGGTAGCAAAACAAATCGATGTGGGAAAAATCAGAGACGAAACCTTTCTAAAAGAAGTGTACCAATATCAATCGGACGGAGAGCAAGTACGACGTGGCGGCGAAAGCGGCGGCATAGGAAGCAAATTCGCGGACGAATTAGTGTTAGGTTCGATATATCCACGCTTCAGAGCGAGCAACGCAATTGCGAGGAATTCCTCCGGCTAATAAGTTCAAATTGATTGTCAGTCAATTTGCATTCGTCCATGAAACACGCGTTCGTATGCAGCAGGCTCGTGAAATTGAACGGACTATTCGGCGTTAGTCCGGTTAGACGACAACAGTTGAAATGCATCTTTATGAGACTTTCTATTAGCATTATGTGTCCTGTGCTCGGTGGTCTGTGAAATAACAGGTTGTTACGTTTCTTTGTTCTTTGTTTCTGTGTTTTCTTAGCACCTGTGTGTTCTGAGTTATACACCTTTAAATATTTGTCACAGGTATCGTGTTCTGGCCTTGGGGTGCAACCATAATCCTAATCAGCAGTGTAAACTACACTTATGAGGGGCGGCTACCAATATTTACAAAACAGAACATGCAAATTTTACATAGAACTCGATATATTAAGAGTTATATTAATTGACGACGGAAAAAAAGTTGGAAAAACATGGTCGAATTTCGATCAAATTTTTATACCATTCAGCTGTACACCCGAAAATGATGCAAACGTCTAAGTATTATTTGGGACTTCTGGAACACCCTGTATAGATATAATAAGTAATTAATTGCATAGCCTAATCTTATCACATTATTCGTTACTGCGGATGTAATGATTAAAGTTTGTTGGTTTAGATTTTCATCCAATTTTGATAACAATAGCTCCATATTTTTATCAATTTTGATAGTTATTTGGGTCCTGTTATGGCAACACTGGAGAATGGTAATTACCGATCAAGTTGGTTGGCAGCACTGTTCGCTATATCAGCGTCCCTTTGTTATGTTGGTACCGCGGATTGAACTTAAAAGTTATATTGCCAATTGTTATTTACTCTGGTGAATTTGTGTGGCACGCAACCTACTTGGTTAGGACTAATTCTGCACTGATAAATATTAATTATATAATATATTATATTCTAAATTGTGTGAAGAGAAACGTCTCTCTCTCTCTCTCTGAGAGAATGATGAGATTGATGAGTGGAGTGACGCAAATGGATAAGGTGAGGAATTTATATAACGAGGGGTGAAAACCTATTTGACTTAAGCGACACTTTTGGGCGATATTTACTTATATACATATTTGGAAACAACTAATTATTCTGCGTCGAATGAGTGTGCTCTCCTGTAAAGTTAAAAAAAGCTAAGTCAAATATCAATTCATTCCTCGATATTTATTTTATAAACCGACTTCTTTTAATTATGACAAAAAAAAACAATTGTACAATGTGCTGAGGTTAACCAAATTGACAATGTATGATTTAAGTAATTGGAACCAGCACCATTAACCACAAATTACTCGATGCAGAGAGATAGAAGAAAATAATTACATAAATTAATTAGCTAGTGTTCCTTGTTTTGTCAATTTTTTTTTATGAAATGAGTGAAATGATGAAATTTAATGGAATAAGATGAGGAATGGCTTCACCTGCGACTAGCGCGGGTATTTCGCCAATGTCACGTAATTAATAGCAAGGACAAATTCAATAAAAACACATTATAAATAAAAATTGGTGATGACAGTGATAAAGATGGCGGATGAATCCTTTGTCAATATATTTTGTGTAATATCTATGTAACTATTGGTGTACAATAAAGAGTTTTCTGTTCTACCTTCTTAATTACAAATAAATACAAAAGGTGAGATACACTGAAATAAAATGTTATTAGAGTACAGTTAACCAAATCAGCATTTCAAATGTATACATTGTAGTGTATGTGGTTTTATTCATAACCTTTACTCTACTACATTAATACACACACACATAGTTAAGGTATATAAGTATGTGTTATCTTGTCTATACACTGTCTCGGACGCACCACGTCAGTATGCGAGAGCGAGTAAGCGAGAGCAGACGTGAGCGTGTAGCATGAGTGCGTGACCGAGCCAGTGCATGTTCTTACAATGGCGACGAGCAAAAGGTACTTTAATTATAGCTGAAATAATAATAGTAACAAATAATAATTTAATTCTTACTGTGTTTTTTATCTAATTATGATTTAACTTTCCAGTCTAAATTGACAACGCTTGTTTGTTAGTGTGTGTTCAATCGATCTATGGCATAAGTCATTCGTCATAGACTACATAGAGTTTTGTAGATTTCAATGATACCTTAGAGATGCGACCACGTTCGGGGGGTATTAAGTTGTGAAGTTCTATCGACTAAACATTACGATTTAAAAAATAAAAAATATTTTATATATATAAATGTGTATAGCCATATGGAATATTATGTTATAAACTTTATTAGGTTAAGTACAAGAGTGGTTTAATGATGCTAGTAATATTTGGACTATAATTGCTATGATTATGACTATTTGCAAAATGTTGGCATGTAAATTACAACGATAATTTTTTTTTGGTATACTAACCGTAATGGACATCCCTAAAAAAAAAAAAAAGGGAATGATGAGTTTGGATAAATGTCAAAAAAGAAAATTCTATCTGAAGCGTTACTTTGGATTTACGTATATATCACAAATTGTTGTTGCTGTTCTATGCAAACGCGCGCATTAGACGACGCCGAATCATTTCATCAGTAAAAGGATTACAAGGTACTTATTTACGGATATTTCTAAATGTATGTGTGTTGTGGGTGTGATTTAAAGCTGGAACTGTATTTTTGTGGAAAAGTACAGGACAAGCACATCACATCGCATCATGTGTAACATCATTTGATGGATAGTCGAATGGATACCATGAGTATCACCATTAAATTGGTATTGGGTGTTTAATCACTACCATTAAATTGGTATTAGGTGTTTAGTCACCACCATTAAATTGGTATTGGGTGTTTAGTCACCACCATTAAATTGGTATTGGGTGTTTAATCACCACCATTAAATTGGTTGTTGTATGGATACTATGAGTATCACCATTAAATTGGTTTTGGGTTTTTGAGCACCACCATTAAATTGGTCGTTGAATGGATACCATGAGTATCACCATTAAATTGGTATTGGGTGTTTTAACACCACCATTAAATTGGATTTTGCAATAGTAGTTTTAATTTTCAGATTACCGGTAGACCTGTAGTACAAAATGGATTTACGTTTATTATCTGGACTCGAGAAGTTTGATCTAGAAGGTGACAGTGCATCTGTTGGCATTAGATGGGAAAAATGGAAGCGATCACTGATGATATATTTAGATGCTACAGATGTTACGCTGCCTACTAAGAAAAGAGCAACCTTATTGTACTCGGGAGGTTCAGGCATACAAGACATTTTTTATAATTTACCCGGAGCAAATATTGAAGCGGCTGCTGGAGTAGATGTATTTAAAGTAGCAATACAGAAACTGGATGATTATTTTCTTCCAAAACAAAGCAAAATTTATGAGCGGCACATATTTAGGTTATTGAAACAGGAAAATGGTGAAAAAATGGAAAAATTTTTGGTAAGGTTAAGGAACCAAGCAGAAAAATGCAAATTTGATAACGCTAATGATAACATAATGGATCAGATTACAGAAAAGTGTATATCATCGGAATTAAGGAAAAAAATTTTGACTTTGGGAGACAGTGTTACACTAGAAAAAATGATGACTGAAGCTAACACTTTAGAAGTCGTAAATCAGCAACTAGAAGAGTATGGTAATCTTAGTAAGAACTTGGAAGTGAATCATATTGGTAATAAGGGAAAATTTAAACGAGACCCATTTCAAGCTAAACAAAAAAAATACTGTGGTCGATGTGGGAGCAACGTACATGGTGCAAAGGATTTTGATTGTCCTGCTAAAACTAGGAAATGTCATTCATGTGGAAAAATGGGACATTATCGGTTATACTGCAAGTCACCTGGCACAGCTCAGAAGAGGAAAATGGAGGAATCTGGAGGAAAAAGTACCAATACCCAGACCTGGAAAAAAGCAAATGTTGGGACTAGGAATGATGTCAGTCAAATCGAAAATGAAGAAATTGATTATGTTTTTCAAATTGATAACAATGCCACCATTGGATGTGTCATAGGTGGAGTCAAAACGGAAATGTTAATTGATTCAGGGTGCAATTTGAATCTTGTATCGGATAAAGCTTGGGAAGAAATGAAGGATAAAAGAGTACGAGTTTACAATCAAGTCAGGCAGCCATGTAAGACTTTGATGGCATATGGCAGTCAAACTCCTTTGGATGTAAGAGGTTCATTTGAAGCTACAATTGAAGCTAATGGTCGGAAAGAAGATTCTACTATTTATGTTATTACAGGGGGAACAAAAAATTTATTAGGGAAACATACCGCGACGAAATTGGGAGTTTTAAAGATAGGCATTGGCATAAACCAGGTGGATAATGTATCATTTCCAAAATTCAAGGACATACTAATAGATATTCCAATTGATGACTCTGTGAAGCCGATATCGCAGCCGTGTCGAAGGGTTCCTATTCCTCTGGAAGAGAAAGTTGCAGAAAAAGTAAAGGAATTATTGGTAAATGATATAATTGAAGAAGTTAAAGGGCCTTCGAGGTGGGTTTCACCCATAGTGCCAATTTTGAAAGGAAATGGTGAGTTGAGACTGTGTGTGGATATGAGACGGGCCAATAAAGCTATCATGCGAGAAAATTATCCACTACCATCTATGGATAATCTTTTACCGAAGATAAGGAAGGCTAAATGGTTTAGTAAATTAGATATAAAAAATGCTTTTCATCAGATTGAGATTCATCCCGAGTCAAGGCATATTACAACGTTCATTACTCCTAAAGGATTATACCGTTACAAAAGACTAATGTTTGGAATTACTTGCGCACCTGAATTATTCCAGAAAATATTAGAAAAAATGCTTGTTTCTTGTGAAGGTGTTGTTAATTTTATCGATGACATTTTAGTATTTGGTGATTGTGAACAGGAACACGACTTAAGACTTGAAATGGTATTGAAAGTTATGAAACAAAACAATGTACTACTTAATCGGGATAAATGTACATTCAAGACTCAAGATGTACATTTTTTAGGACATCATCTCAGCTCTACAGGTATTAGACCGCTGAAGAAATATGTTCAAAGTATAATGGATTTCCGTAAACCAAAGACGGTGGAAGAGGTACAGAGTTTTTTGGGATTGACTAATTACATTAATAAATGGATTCCAAATTTAGCTACATTGACCGAACCTCTAAAGGAATTGTTGAGGAAAAAGATTGGTAAAACTGCTAATATAGAGAATATTTGGCTTCAAGAACAGGATAATGCTTTTGATCAGTTAAAACATAAATTGACAGAATTGCAATCTTTAGGTTACTATGATGTAAAGGACAGGACTCAAATTATAGCTGATGCTAGCCCAGTGGGACTCGGTGCTGTACTTGTACAAATTGACGAAAAAGGACCGAGAATAATTGCGTATGGTAACCGTACCTTAACAGACTGTGAACGCAGGTATAGTCAAACTGAAAAGGAGGCATTGGCATTAGTATGGGCTGTTGAACACTTCAATATATTTTTATTTGGCAAGGAATTTGACCTAATTACTGATCACAAACCATTAGAAATCTTATTTGGAGTCAAATCCAAACCATGTGCGCGCATAGAACGTTGGGTATTAAGACTGCAGTCTTACAAGTATAAAATAATGTATAAGCCGGGTAAATCGAACATAGCGGATCCATTGTCACGATTGTGTAAATATTCCTCTGATCATAGTCTGTCAAGTGGAGAAGACTGTCATGTTCAGGAAATTGTTGAACATTCAAGGCCTCTTGCGGTATCAATGGATGACATCATCAAACATTCTAACAATGATTCGGAGATACTAGCCGTCAAGAAAGGGTTAGCACAAAATGACTGGGAAGAATTTGTAAAAGGATATAAAATATTTGAAAACGAGTTTTGTTTCTATGAAAGCATATTGTTACGCGGGAACAAACTGGTGATACCCCTGAAACTAAGAAAATTAGTATTAGATGCTGCACACGAAGGTCATCCTGGCATTGTTGCCATGAAAGGGCGATTAAGGTCGAAGGTATGGTGGCCACGGATCGATCAAGATGTTGAAAAATTAGTAAGGTCCTGCAAGGGATGTACTCTCGTTGGATTACCAAATGCTCCTGCATATATGAAACGACGTGAATTGCCTCTCGCGCCGTGGATGGATGTTGCAATGGATCTTCTAGGGCCTCTGCCTAATGGGGAATATTTATTGGTAATCATAGACTATTATAGTCGATATAAAGAAGTTAAGATGACAAGAGTTATTACCAGTATGGTGATAGTTAAAATATTGAAAGAAATTTTTAGCAGATTGGGTTACCCTATTTCTATTACTGCAGATAATGGTAAACAATTTGTAAGTGCAGAATTTCGATCATTCTGCAACGAATGCAATATAACTCTGTACAGTACTGTACCCTACTGGCCACAGATGAATGGCGAAGTTGAAAGGCAGAACAGGGATATTCTTAAACGGTTACGGATTGGTCATGTGGAAAAAAAGGACCTTAAGGAATGTTTATGGGAGTACCTTATGATGTACAATAGTACACCACACAGTGTAACGGGAAAAGCACCATCTGAACTATTTTTTCGTAGACAAAACAGAGACAAAATACCGTCAATGGAAGGCATTGAAGGCAAAGTAAATGATGCTGATGTCAGGGACAAAGATAAAATAGAAAAAGAGAAAGGGAAGGAATATGGAGATAGGAAACGCAGAGCGATTGAGCCAGGATTGAAAGAGGGTGACAGTGTTTATGTCAAGAGTATGGAAAAGAGTAATAAGTTAGCTCCGAATTTCAATACTACACCACACACAGTGGAAAGATCACAAGGCAGTGATTGCATTGTAAGGAACAATGAGACTGGTCAAACCTACAGGAGAAATATTGTACATTTGAAAAAAGTAGAAGGTGTTTGGAGAGCTCTACCTGATCCTGATGCAGTGGAAGGGCAAGAAGTAAATTTAGAAAACAATGATAATGAATGACTATTTATAAGTAAGTGCTGATTGTAGTTGATTGTTTTTATGACTAAATAAATGTTGTTAAGGAAGGGATGTAGTGTATGTGGTTTTATTCATAACCTTTACTCTACTACATTAATACACACACACATAGTTAAGGTATATAAGTATGTGTTATCTTGTCTATACACTGTCTCGGACGCACCACGTCAGTATGCGAGAGCGAGTAAGCGAGAGCAGACGTGAGCGTGTAGCATGAGTGCGTGACCGAGCCAGTGCATGTTCTTACATACATGATATTAATGTTAGTGTTTTATAAAAGGTTTTATATAACATGCAGTGGTAGCCTCGTGGGAAAGAACGTAAGGGGTGCAAGATCAAATCCTAGACCCGCACCTCTGAGATAATTTTCATGTGCGAATGTCATTTTCAACAATGATTACCACTTGCTGAACGGTGAAGGAAAAGAACGTGAGGAAACCTGCACGTCTAGGCGTGTGAAGTTCACCAAACCGCACTGGGCTAGCGTGGTGGACTATGGCCCAAATCTCCCGAATTTTTGGCGACGAATGTCCGTCTCAAAAAACCCGTAAAAACTACATGTGGAGTTTTTTAATTTATTTCATTTTTATTTAAAAAAAAAATCTTTTAATTTTTTGTATTAGGATATCAGCTTAGATTTTTTTTTCCTTCCAAATTAAAGTTCCATCTTTTTTTTGTGCTCAAATGTTTATGTGGCTTCCTTTTTTGTTCTTTTTTTAAATATATTTATTTATATTATATTCGTTTAATTCTTAATTCTTAGTACTCGTATTTGTTGTTAGGGCGGTAACAGAAATACATAATCTGTGAAAATTTCAACTGCTTACATATCACGGTTCATGAGATTCAGCCTGGCGACAGACGGACAGCGAAACCTTAGTAATAGGGTTCCGTTTTTAGCCTTTGGGTACAAAACTCGAAAAAAGTACTCGATGCATACATAATATCGATTTTTCACCCGATACATTGGAAGACATGGATGTACAGTTCTGATATATCGAATCGAAAAAACATCGATGTTTTTTTAAAGTAGACACCCCTACCCCGCGATCTCTCATATTGCGCAATGGCGACCTCGGATTCACATTATTTCAAGTAGAAAGATGTCTACGAGAGTAAGGGATGTTGGCCACATTCGACCGCGTCGGCAATGATTCATCGTGAATGACATTACCGAAGCAGCGGACAAAGCCAAGGTCAAGCGGAAGGCGATTAATTTTGAGTGCACTCAGCAACTCGACGATTAAGATCGCTAACCAATTAGCGCTGCCGAATAAAACGGCTTTCAGACTACGCTATAATATATAGCACAACAAAATCGCGCACTATACAAAGCAAATAATATATAGTACAGTACAGTGTGAACGTGGCCATAAAAATGTATGGTGCGCGATATTGTTGTGCTATTATGAGCTATATACTATATGCTATTATATTATAGCGTAGTCTGAAACCCGCTTAAAGCGGAGGAATGGTATTACAACCGGATTCTGGAACTCTTGGGGTAATCATTACAACCCAAAACGGTTGGGATTTGCAGAAAAAACTACGTTTTACTCTGCGACGCCCTCATGATATTTTTTTTATTTATTTGGGAAACATAGTCTTTTACCACTCTAGTTACATACACAAATAGACCAAAATTGTTCTAGTACTATAAACAAACATATACTAAGAACTAGGATACAACATCTACCTACCCAAAAACCATACAATAACCAGAACCAATACAACCAAAACAATACGATATTATGTAAATAATATGACATTAATACACACCTAAGGCTAAGCAGTGGTAGCCGGGTGGTCGAACTAACGATTTACAATCAAAGTGCGCAGGTTCAAACCCCAACTCGCACCTCTGGGTTTCACGTGCGAATCTCCTTTTCATCCGAGATTGTCATTGTGCTAAGAAACGGTGAAGGTAAACATCGTGAGGAAACCTGCACGTCTATAGAAAGGTGTGTAAAGTTCACCAACCCGCACTGAACCAACGTGGTGGACTATGGCCCAAAAATCTCGCTCATATTGAGGGAGAATGTGCCCGGTTTAATGGCAATAGGCTCGCCCCCTATTACATTGGGACCAAAATACATCGGCGAAGTGTGGGCGCACTGCAGTGCAACTCCGCCTATCCCTTCGGGAAATACAGGCTTGATTATGTATTATAATGTACACCGCGGTATTGTGTATATTTACTGTCGGCATCTGCAACTTTCTAGCGGTCGATGGAATGTGTGTTGGCGACCCTTGAGGGGATTGTTGTCTTCTTAGATGACGCTTAGGCTACGCTTAACTGCCCTTACCGCCCTTTTACAACGGCTAAAACGCCTGGTTAACGTTCCAAGTAGTAAATGTGAGTTTTACAATGATGCAATAAGTTATTTGGGGCTCGTAATTTATAAGCTTGACATCAGTAAGTCACCCGACAAGGTGAAGGCTGTAGTAAACGCGCCGAAGCCACAAAACGTCTCGCAATTGCAGACATTTTAAGGCATTTCTTACCAATTGCGTCATCGGTATTAAGTCGTTTAGATAGATTGCTGCATAAAAATATAACATTGAGTTGGACAAAGGATTATGATGTGGCATTAAAAAAAACAGCCAAGTGCGAGTCGAACTCGCGCACGAAGGGTTCCGTACCATTATCTATATCACCACGGTTGTTGTATCGGAGCCCCCTTAAATATTTATTCTATTCTGTTTTTTTAGTATTTGTCGTTATAGCGGCAATAGAAATACATCATCTGTAAATATTTCAACTTTCTAACTACCGCGGTTCATGAGAGACAGCCTGGTGACAGACGGACGGACGGACGGACAGCAAAGTCTTAGTAATAGGGTTTCCGTTTTACCCTTTGGGTACGGAACCCTAAAAAATATAAAATGTTAAGGAAACTAATTATATAATGCAGCATATTGGTATCAGCGGGCGCAGCGCGGGGGGGAGGGGGCGTAGACCACGGGGCTGGGGGGGGGATTACAAGGCGAGACCGGTTACTGTCCAAGGTCAAAGATTACCAGGAAATCGTGGATCCTAATCTACCTCTGGTGTCGATAACAACCAACATTACATATACATTGCGGAACCTTTTTATTACTTTTACGAGTTGAACCGGGAATCGAACCAGTTACATGAGAAAAATAATAACCCTCTCTAAATTGTATTGTATTGTGATGTATTTTGTTAAAATAAATAAATAAATAACATAGTGTCAGAAATAAATGGAAGACCATGAATTTTAACATTAAATGTGAAATTTTGTTGAGAAAAATTAATGTTATTTAGCAAAAAATAATCCTTATGATGAAGCCTTTCGATCGGTATGATAAAGCTACAGGATGATAATTTTTCTCATGTAACGGGTTCGATTCCCGGTTCAAACATATGATTATTTAAATATCTATAAATGCAGTTTAAATTGTTTAAATTGTTTAAATGCATTTTAAATTCAAGTAATGTCTTCTATCAGTCAAATGTTCCATCTACAATATTCAAGGTACTTTCCCTCCATGTGGCATAGCCGTGGGACGCCCTGCATAGTATTGGCTTTGTATGGTGCGCGATATTGTGTGCTATATATTATAGCGTGGTCTGAAAGCCGCTTCATACTTTACGGTTTGCATCAGTATCGGGTATACAACTGAATGGTATAATTTTTTTTTCTTCGTCTATTTCTATTACTCGTAATATCTCGAGTCCTGTGTAATTTTTTTGTGAATATTGGTAGTCACCCCTCATAAGTGTAGTTTACACTGCTGAATAGGGTTATGGATGTACCCAAAGGCCAGAACATGATACTTGTGAGAATTATTCAAAGGTCTATAGCTCAGTAGCTATGATAGTTAGGTATAAACTGTCTTCACTAAGCATTTCATTTTCATCTGAGATTACCACTTGCTATGAAACGGTGAAGGAAAACATCGTTAGGAAACCTGCACTCCCATATAAAAGGCGTGTAAGGTTCAGAAACCCACACTGGGCCAAAATCTCCCTCGTATTGAAGGAGGATGTGCCCGGTATAATTGCAATAGGCTCGCCCCCTATTACATTGGGACCAAAAATACATCGGCGAAGAGTGGGCGCACTGCAGTACACCTCTGCCTACCCCTTCGGGGAATATAGGCGTGATGTTGTAACCAAAGTATTATTTAGGACTGATACACTCTGTATATATTATCTACTCGCTTTCAAGGCGGTCAGTCTACCAACCAGACGACCACTGCTTATCCTTTCATATATTTCAGGGTAATGGCGAGAGTTCCAAGCTGGTGCCGTACCTGGACCTGGCAGGACATAACAAGCATCAGAGAACAACACACCATGGACTCACGGGCTATTCGTTACACTACGCTATGCTAGTGGTAAGCATTTACCCCTTGCCTGTCATGTGAGAGTGTAGAGTGTTGCCTTACTTACAAGTACTTACTTACTTACTAGGACTCGAGTTTGCGGTGAAACCAGTTTCACTTGTTTTCTGAAGTCCAACTCGCTACTGACCGGTTTTATTTATGTATGTTACCGGATATCTCCGGAGTTCGTGAGTCGATTTCGAAAAATGTTTGTCATGTTTCCTCGACTATCGTGCAAGGCTGGTCACATTTATAAAAAATCTTCCGAAATAAATATTATAATAATAAAGGTGTAAAAACAGATATTTTTTTCCAAAATTACGCGTTTATCAGATCGTGGGCTCAGCTGGTACGTACTAATGACTTCAGTTTGTCTTTTTGTTTCAAATATCGGCTACTGCCGGTATAACACCGATAACAGAAGAACACATCAGCCTCCCGACTGCGCTGGACCTGCCATTCCTCACAGTGGTCAGCAAGCGCGAGCTGCCGGAGGCTGGCGGACGAATGGTAAAAAAATAAATAACAATATTTTTTCTCTGTCTAAAGATACGGCGGTTTATGTTGCAATTTCAGCACATTTGCACGGGAATCGAAAACCTATAGGCTACTTCCCCTTGAACTAGAACCATGAAATTTGGCAAGAAGCAAGGTCTTATAACACAAGTAAAGGAAAAAAATTGAAAACAGTAAATTTATTTATTGTTACAAAGCATAAAAATGTTTTCTTGCGATCACAAATTCATTTTGTAGTCAGTTTGTAAGGGGACTACAGTATACCAACGGGAAAGTTAAGTTTGTCTCTCTATCAAGGGTATCTTTTCGTTAGAGCAATGTTGGGTGCTTTTATAGTCAATATCTTGCCGTAACACAGTTTCGACTAGCACGGGAGGTAAAGAATGGCCGTATAAACAACGTTAATACTAATGCGTGTTCATTGTAATTATTACCTACATAACTAACAATGACATCTCGCTGCTATTGTCTATTATCTGTACTAAGTTATGTATGATAGCATTACACAGGTAGATAGGTACTTGTACTGTTAAATTGACATGTATACGAAAAATATGAAATAAATCAAGTTATTATATCCTTTATTTCTTATCTTTCTTATAAATTACATTTTAAAATATATATATAAAAAATACATTTAAAAATATAAAAAACAGTTCCCCACCGGCATCTGGAACAGGGTCCTAGTTACCAGTGGTTAGGGCTCCAGAGAGAGGAACTTCCTCACAATGCGCGCCGTCTCCAGAAGTACTGCCTTCTGAATCTGTCCCTTGATCCAGCTGCCTAACGCGAGCCTCTTTAGGTGTTTGTGGAGGCTCTTGGCTAATAAGCCATGGGCGGAAACGACTATCGGTACAATGATTGGCGCATCATTGTCCCACATGTCGACAACCTCGTGAGCCAGATCAAGATACAAAATTATTATTATTATTATAGTTTATGTACGGAAGCCTTGGTAAGCGAGGCCAGCTCGCAGTTGGCCGGTTTTTTTTAATTAATCATGTCTCCTTGCGTATAGCACTGTTAGCCGAGTGGTCGAATGCACGCTTTGCAATCAAAGTGTGCAAGTTCAAACCCCGGCTCGCACCTCTGGGTTTCACGTGCGAATCTCATTTGCATCCGAGATTATCACTTGCTAAGAAACGGTGAGGGAAAACATTGTGAGGAAACCTGCACGTCTGAGGGAACTTGACTAGTTCTCGATAGATGTGTGAAGTCTGCCAACCCGCACTGGGCCAGCGTGGTGGACTATAGCCTGAATCCTCCTCGCATTGAAGGGAGGTTCGTGCCCAGCAGTGGGATGTTAAAATGGCTATAGTAGTAGTGTGTCTCCTTACTTAACTCGGTAAGCGTATCTTGCGTATACCGATTTTGACGTAACTTTCACTGGCAGACGGGGCTAGCGGCGGCCGGGGCGGATGGGGCTGATTTTGGGACTGGCGGGGCGAAAAGGGTTCGTCGGGCTTTGGATGGGGCTCCTGGGGCTCCTGGGGCTCAAGGGAAGGGTGGAGCGGGCGGGAAGGGTGGAAAGGACGTGCCTGGAGGGGCGGGTGGGCCCGGTGGGGCAGGTGGGGCTGGTGGGGTTGCTGGGGATGGTGGGGATGGCGGGAATGGTGGGAATGGTGGAGGAGGCGGGGCTGGAGGGGTAGGTGGGGCTGGTGGGGCAGGGGGAGCGAATGCGCGTGGTGGGCAAGGTGCAGCTGGTGGGCATGGTGGGACGGGTGGGGCCGGTGGGGTGGGCGGGGCCGGAGGGGCGGCGGGAGTGAATGGGGCGGGTGGGAATGGTGGGTATGGTGGGGCGGGTGGATCGAATGGGGCTGGCGGGCGGGGTGGGGCGGGTGGAGCGGGGGGAGCGAATGCGCCGGGTGGGGCGGGAGGACCGGGCGGGGCGGGTGGCTCGTTAGGGGCTGGTGGAGTGGGCGGGGCGGGTGGGGCCGCCGGGCAGCGTGGGGTTGATGGGACGGCTGGAGCTGGTGGACCTGGTCAGCCCGGCAGGCCGGCAGGGCCAGATGGGTCTGGAGGCGCAGGCGGGGCGGGCGGACCGGGTGGGCCGGTTTGAGCCGGTGGGGCGGGCGGCCAAAATAAACTTACCACAACATAAATCTTATTACCTGTATTGATTGAATCACATTGTTTGCAAGCGAAGATAAGAGTAGTTATTTTTATTTGTTATTCTAAAACACAGTAACCGAAGGAAAACAAAATGTCTGCGTCTCCCCCACTGTCACACTAGAGCGAGCGAATTAACTTCACTATTGAAGGGTTTTTAATTGTCATAGTCACATTAACAGACAAGTCAAAGAATTACATAACAGAATAACTGTAAATATAACACAAGTGAATAATCTTTACTCTGTAACATTATTAGCATTACAAACTTATTGTGCATTTCCTTTGACAATGGTTTAGTTAATAAATCTGCTAATATTTCTTAAGTGCAACAGTATTTGACCTAATAAAATGGTGACGAATATGACATATAAAATAAACTGCTTAGTTCTAGCATGAAACATAATATTTTTGCATTACTTCTGAAGGCCGATTTTAAGTTTCGGGCCCATAAGCTGAACGATTGTCATTGAAAATTTTAACTTTACACAATGTACCCAATATTTCTGGCAAAAAAATACGAAGAATAAATAATAATAATTAGAAGATTCTACGTATGTTTTATAATTTAGTATTAATTATGTTTCTGAGGTTATACTGGTTTAAGGGCCGGTGTTGGTGATTGGTGAACGCAATATAGAGTGTCAACTTGATCAGTCACTGTGCCCGTCACTGTTTTTATGTAGTTTTGATTTGTTGTACATAAATTTTACTGCAAACATTATCCTGTTTATTTTCTTTTATTTACCCCTTAAACTATTTTAGAAACCGTATTAATGTACAAGATGTATCAGAAATCCGAAATAATACTTCACTGTTTTCACGAGTATTGGGTTTACAAGTTTTACAACTGAATCAATTTTAAAGAATTATTTGCTGACTATCTACCTCTGGTAGATGTAGTTTACACTGTTTAATAGGGTTACGGATGTACCCTAAGACTACAACATGATACTTGTGACAAATACTCAAAGGTCTGTAACTCGGAAACCATGATAGTTTAGGTATAATCTGTCTTCACTGAGGATCTACGGAACATCTACGTTTATGTATCTTAAGTATTATTTTATTACAAAATATATCGGCGAAGTGTGGGCGCACTGCAGTGCAACTCTGCCTACCCCTTCGGGGAATACAGGCGTGATGATGTATTTTTTATTATTTTATTAGTATTATTAGTAGCAATGGTAGCCGAGTGGTCGAACACACGCCTTGCAATCAAAGTGTGCAGGTTCAAACCCCAGCTCGCACCTCTGGGATTTATCTGCGAATCTCATTTTCATCCGAGATTATCACTTGCTATGAAACGGTGAAGGAAAACATCGTGAGGAAACCTGCAGGGAACTTGACAAATTCTCGATAGATGTGTGAAGTCTGCCAACCCGCACCGGGCCAGGGTGGTGGACTATGGCCTGAATCCCCCTCACATTGAGCGGAGGCCCGTGCCCAGCAGTGGGACGTTAAAAAGGGCTGTAATAGTAATAGTGAGTATTATTTCGGACTTCTGATACAAATTGTTAATAAAGTGCATACACCAGTCACCATCTTAAAAAATACTAAATAATTCAAGAAGAAGTGGGAGCCTAACGGGTAAACGCCCGCCTTAAACGTAAGGGGTGCGAGTTCAAATCATTTGATTGTCATTTTCAATAATCATTAATGTGCCCGGTATAATGGCAATAGACTCGCCCCCTATTATACTGGGACCAAAATACATCGGCGATGCATTGGCGCAATGCAGTGTACCTCTGCCTACCTCTGCGGGGAATACAGGCGTGATGATGATGTATCTATGTATGTATGATTACCACTTGCTGAACGGTGAAGGTCAACATCGTGAGGTAACCAATACGTCTATAGAAAGGTGTTATGGCGCCATCTAGTGATCAAAATGAAGGGCCTAAGTTAGCCACTTGTCACTGGATGGCGCCACTACAGTACACCGTCTGTAGATGGCAGCCTTTATCCACAGGCTACGCTATCATAGACACATCAGCAAATGTCATTGTCAACATACTCTATGTATTACTATACTCTTTGATACTCTCTTGCTTGCGTGCCATTAACGACTCTGCACGGAATCATATACTTGTAATATTTTACAACACACGATACCACGAAGAAATAGCTTTTCCTATCCCAATACCACCACCATCGGCAAGGCGGCTGAACCACGAAACACGGGAGTACATTTGGTGTAGTGGCGCCATCCAGTGACAAGTGGCTAACTTATGCCCTTCATTTTGATCACTAGATGGCGCCGTAACAAAAGGTGTTCCATTCATCAACTTGCACTGGGCCAGCATAGAAGACTATGGTACAAAATCTCTCTCGGATTGAGGGAGAATGTGTCCAGCATAATGGCAATAGGCTCGCCCCCTATTATCTTGGGACCAAAAATACATCGGCGAAGTGAGGGTGCACTGTAGTGCGCCTCTGCATACCCCTTCGGGGAATGTATGCGTGATGATGTATGTAATATAGTCTAAACTTCCCTTTCTGTTTTCCCAATTTCATCAGTTCCAAGAACAAATGATTGTTTCGCTTCTCTTTTTCTGTGATGCTAATTTTATGTTCCAGTAATGTAATTATCTCTTTAAGAGTATTGTTTTCTTGACATTATTCGTTACTGCGGTTGTAATGACTAAAGTTTGTTGGTTTAGCTTTTCATCCATTCATTGATAACAATAGCTCCAAAGTTTTATTAATTTTGATAGTTATTTGGGTCCTGTAATGGCAACACTGGAGAATGGTAATTACCGATCAAGTAAGAAATCGACGAGACAAGGATAGACTCTGTTTACATCCCTCAAAAACGGCACTTCTCCATAAAAGTGTAATATGCATGGCGCCTAAAATCTTTAATAAAATTCCGAGGTGTTATAGGGACCTTAATGTAAATTTGTTTAGACTACATTTTAGGAGGTTACTGATACAAAAATACTACTACAATGTCAATGACTTCTTCCATGATAGATTCTAGCGAGGTTAATAATATATAAACTGACATTTGTCGGGCATGTCATCGCCCTGGAGAATCCCTGAGGCATATCATCTCCGGTTGTTCGCGTCTCGCAAATGGTCAATATTTACACAGACACAACCAAGTAGCCAGGATTATCCACCAGCAACTTGCCCTGAAATATCGCCTTGTGACATCCGAGGTACCGTACTACAGGTATGAACCACAACCAGTTCTCGAAGACGGTCATATCTCATTGTATTGGGACCGATCTATCATCACAGACAGGACTATTGTAGCCAATAAGCCTGATATTGTGCTGATAGATCGCCAAGAGCGCCGTGCAATTATTGTCGATATCACTGTCCCCCATGACGAGAATCTCGTGAAGGCCGAGAAAGATAAAGAAAGCAAGTATCTTGATCTGGCTCACGAGGTTGTCGACATGTGGGACATTGATGCGGCAATCATTGTACCGATAGTCGTTTCCGCCCATGGCTTATTAGCCAAGAGCCTCGACAAACACCTAAAGAGGCTCGCGTTAGGCGGCTGGATCAAGGGACAGATTCAGAAGGCGGTACTTCTGGAGACGGCGCGCATTGTGAGGAAGTTCCTCTCTCTGGAGCCCTAACCACTGGTAACTAGGACCCTGTTCCAGATGCCGGTGGGGAACTGTTTTTTATATTTTTAAATGTATTTTTTATATATATATTTAAAAATGTAATTTATAAGAAAGATAAGAAATAAAGGAATATAAACTGAACTAATTATAATAATTATACAAAGACGCAGCTCCATTTCTCCTACAAATCTTTGTACACCATATGATATCGTAAAACATGATGGATCTGATACTAAAATTTAACAACAACAATGCGCAAGATGTATGTGTATATCTGTATATTTGTAACCTACTCGTGTTTTGTGCAAATAAATATATTGTATTGTTGGTTGGCAGCACTGTTCGCTATATCAGCGTCCCTTTGTTATGTTGGTACCGCGGATTGAACTTAAAAGATATATTGCCAATTGTTATTTACTCTGGTGAATTTGTGCCGCACGCAACCTATTTGGTTAGGACTAATTCTGCACTGATAAATATTAATTATATAATATATTATATTCTAAATTGTGTGACGAGAAACGTCTCTCTCTGAGAGAATGATGAGATTGATGAGTGGAGTGACGCAAATGGATAAGGTGAGGAATTTATATAACGAGGGGTGAAAACCTATTTAACCTAAGCGACACTTTTGGACGATATTTACTTATATACATATTTGGAAACAGCTAATTATTCTGCGTCGAATGAGTGTGCTCTCCTGTAAAGTAAAAAAAATCGCTAAGTCAAATATCAATTCATTCCTCGATATTTATTTTATAAACCGACTTCTTTTAATTATGACAAAAAAAAACAATTGTACAATGTGCTGAGGTTAACCAAATTGACAATGTATGGTTTAAGTAATTGTAACCAGCACCGTTAACCACAAATTACTCGATGCAGAGATATAGAAAAAAAAATATTTTTAACAAAAAACAAAAACCGACTTCAAAAACCTAGGTGCACTAAAAAGCTACAAATAACCTTACACTTCGGGCAAGGCAAATACACACATAAATTGGCACCGACTCCAAATGTAATGAATTTTTGTTAAAAATAATTCTTTTTCAAGATTTTTAGTGTCAATAATCGTTGAAAATTTGCAAATATCACCTTATAACAGCCCTAAAAAAGTAAAAATTTACAGCCAAAAAAAATCACCCCCTCACCCCCCCCCTTTTCACCCCTTTGGGGTGGAAAGTCGTGTTTCTTTATTCTATATGTAAAATACATATTCAAAGTTTCAAGTCGATCAAAAAATATTTTTGAAATTATGTGACCTTCAACCCCCCATTTCACCCCCAAGGGGTTAGATTTCTGATAATATTTTGGAAATGGGACCAACCTTGAAGAATTCCCTAGCAAACCTCAATTTTTTTTTCAAAATCGGTCGACAGACGCCTGAGATATGCGGTAACATACATAAAAAAAAGACATATGGCTCGAATTGAGAACCTCCTCCTTTTTGAAGTCGGTTAAAAATAATTATATAAATAAAGTAGCTACCTTTTTAATTACAAATAAATACAAAAGGTGAGATACACTGAAATAAAATGTTATTAGAGTACAGTTAACCAACTCAGCATTTCAAATGTATACATGATATTAATGTCAGTGTCGTGATAAAAAAAGGTTATAAATAACATGCAGTGGTAGCCTCGTGGGCAAGAACGCCTGCCTTGAACTTAAGGGGTGCAAGTTCAAATCCTAGGCCCGTACCTCTGAGATAATTTTCATGTGCGAATGTCATTTTCAACAATGATTACCACTTGCTGAACGGTGAAGGAAAACATCGTGAGGAAACCTGCACGTCTAGGCGTGTGAAGTTCACCAAACCGCACTGGGCTAGCGTGGTGGACTATGGCCCAAATCTCCCGAATTTTTGGCGACGAATGTCCGTCTCAAAAAACCCGTAAAAACTGCATGTGGAGTTTTTTATTTATTTCATTTATATTTAAAAAAAAATATTTTAATTTTTTGGATTAGGATATCAGCTTAGATTTTTTTTTCTTACAAATTAAAGTTTCACCTTTTTTTGTGCTCAAATGTTTATGTGGCTTCCTTTTTTGTTCTTTTTTTAAATATATTTATTTATATTATATTCGTTTAATTCTTAATTCTTAGTACTCGTATTTGTTGTTAGGGCGGTAACAGAAATACATAATCTGTGAAAATTTCAACTGCTTACATATCACGGTTCATGAGATTCAGCCTGGCGACAGACGGACAGCGAAACCTTAGTAATAGGGTTCCGTTTTTACCCTTTGGGTACGAAACCCTAAAAAAGTACTCGATGCATACATAATATCGATGTTTTCACCCGATACATTGAAAGACATAGATGTACAGTTCTGATATATCGAATCGAAAAAACATCGATGATTTTTTAAAGTAGACACCCCCGCGCTCTCTCATATTGCGCAATGGCGACCTCGGATTCACATTATTTCAAGAAGTAAGATGTCTACGAGAGTATGGGATGTTGGCCACATTTGACCACGTCAGCAATGATTCACCGCGAATGACATTACCGAAGCAGCGGACAAAGCCAAGGTCAAGCGGAAGGCGATTAATTTTGAGTGCACTCAGCAACTCGACGATTAAGATCGCTAACCAATTAGCGCTGCCGAATAAAACGGCTTTCAGACTACGCTATAATATATAGCACAACAAAATCGCGCACTATACAAAGCAAATAATATGTAGTACAGTACAGTGTGAACGTGGCCATAACAATGTATGGTGCGCGATATTGTTGTGCTATGAGCTATAAACTATATGCTATTATATTATAGCGTAGTCTGAAACCCGCTTAAAGCGGAGGAATGGTATTACAACCGGATTCTGGAACTCTTGGGGTAATCATTACAACCCAAAACGGTTGGGATTTGCAGAAAAAACTAAGTTTTACTCTGCGACGCCCTCATGATATTTTATTTATTTATTTGGGAAACATAGTCTTTTACCACTCTAGTTACATACACAAATAGACCAAAATTGTTCTAGTACTATAAACAAACATATACTAAGAACTAGGATACAACATCTACCTACCCAAAAACCATACAATAACCAGAACCAATACAACTAAAACAATACGATATTATGTAAATAATATGACATTAATACACACTAATACACTAATAGACATTAATACACACATGGCTTAAGGCTAAGCAGTGGTAGCCGAGTGGTCGAACTAACGATTTACAATCAAAGTGCGCAGGTTCAAACCCCGGCTCGCACCTCTGGGTTTCACGTGCGAATCTCCTTTTCATCCGAGATTGTCATTGTGCTAGGAAACGGTGAAGGTAAACATCGTGAGGAAACCTGCACGTCTATAGAAAGGTGTGTAAAGTTCACCAACCCGCACTGAACCAACGTGGTGGACTATGGCCCAAAAATCTCGCTCATATTGAGGGAGAATGTGCCCGGTTTAATGGCAATAGGCTCGCCCCCTATTACATTGGGACCAAAATACATCGGCGAAGTGTGGGCGCACTGCAGTGCAACTCCGCCTACCCCTTCGGGAAATACAGGCGTGATGATGTATTATAATGTACACCGCGGTATTGTGTATATTTACTGTTGGCATCTGCAACTTTCTAGCGGTCGATGGAATGTGTGTTGGCGACCCTTGAGGGGATTGTTGTCTTCTTAGATGACGCTTAGGCTACGCTTAACTGCCCTTACCGCCCTTTTACAACGGCTAAAACGCCTGGTTAACGTTCCAAGTAGTAAATGTGAGTTTTACAATGATGCAATAAGTTATTTGGGGTACGTAACTAATAAGCTTGACATCAGTAAGTCACCCGACAAGGTGAAGGCTGTAGTAAACGCGCCGAAGCCACAAAACGTCTCGCATTTGCAGACATTTTAAGGCTTAACGTATTTCTTACCAATTGCGTCATCGGTATTAAGTCGTTTAAATGGATTGCTGCATAAAAATATAACATTGAGTTGGACAAAGGATTATGATGTGGCATTAAAAAAAAACAGCCAAGTGCGAGTCGAACTCGCGCACGAAGGGTTCCGTACCATTATCTATATCACCACGGTTGTTGTATCGGAGCTCCCTTAAATATTTATTCTATTCTGTTTTTTTTTAGTATTTGTTGTTATAGCGGCAACAGAAATACATCATCTGTAAATATTTCAACTTTCTAACTACCACGGTTCATGGGAGACAGCCTGGTGACAGACGGACGGACGGACGGACAGCGAAGTCTTAGTAATAGGGTTTCCGTTTTACCCTTTGGGTACGGAACCCTAAAAAATATAAAATGTTAAGGAAACTAATTATACAATGCAGCATATTGGTATCAGCGGGCGCAGCGCGGGGGGGGGGGGGGCGTAGACTAAGGGGCTGGGGGGGGGTTTACAAGGCGAGACCGGTTACTGTCCAAGGTCAAAGATTACTAGGAAAGTCGTGGATCCTAATCTACAACTGGTGTCGATAACAACCAACATTACATAATAATTGCGGAACCTTTTTATTACTTTTACGAGTTGAACCGGGAATCGAACCCGTTACATGAGAAAAATAATAACCCAGTCTAAATAACATAGTGTCAGAAATAAATGGAAGACCATGAATTTTAACATTAAATGTGAAATTTTGTTGAGAAAAATTAATGTTATTTAGCAAAAAATAATCCTTATGATGAAGCCTTTCGATCGGTATGATAAAGTTACAAATATCTATAAATGCAGTTTAAATTGTTTAAATTGTTTAAATGCATTTTAAATTCAAGTAATGTCTTCTATCAGTCAAATGTTCCATCTACAATATTCAAGGTACTTTCCCTCCATGTGGCATAGCCGTGGGACGCCCTGCATAGTATTGGCTTTGTATGGTGCGCGATATTGTGTGCTATATATTATAGCGTGGTCTGAAAGCCGCTTCATACTTTACGGTTTGCATCAGTATCGGGTATACAACTGAATGGTATTTTTTTTTTTTTCGTCGTCTATTTCTATTACTCGTAATATCTCGAGTCCTGTGTAATTTTTTTGTGAATATTGGTAGTCACCCCTCATAAGTGTAGTTTACACTGCTGAATAGGGTTATGGATGTACCCAAAGGCCAGAACATGATACTTGTGAGAATTATTCAAAGGTCTATAGCTCAGTAGCTATGATAGTTAGGTATAAACTGTCTTCACTAAGCATTTCATTTTCATCTGAGATTGCTATGAAACGGTGAAGGAAAACATCGTGAGGAAACCTGCACTCCCATATAAAAGGCGTGTGAGGTTCAGCAACCCACACTGGGCCAAAATCTCCCTCGTATTGAAGGAGGATGTGCCCGGTATAATGGCAATAGGCTCGCCCCCTATTACATTGGGACCAAAATACATCGGCGAAGTGTGGGCGCACTGCAGTGCACCTCTGCCTACCCCTTCGGGGAATACAGGCGTGATGATGTATTATGTATTATGATACACTCTGTATATATTATCTACTCGCTTTCAAGGCGGTCAGTCTACCAACCAGACGACCACTGCTTATCCTTTCATATATTTCAGGGTAATGGCGAGAGTTCCAAGCTGGTGTCGTGCCTGGACCTGGCAGGACATAACAAGCATCAGAGAACAACACACCATGGACTCAAGGGCTATTCGTTACACTACGCTATGCTAGTGGTAAGCATTTACCCCTTGCCTGTCATGTGAGAGTGTAGAGTGTTGCCTTACTCACTTACAAGTACTTACTTACTTACAAGTACTTACTTACAAGGACTCGAGTTTGCGGTGAAACCAGTTTCACTTGTTTTCTGAAGTCCAACTCGCTACTGACCGGTTTTATTTATGTATGTTACCGGATATCTCCGGAGTTCGTGGGTCGATTTCGAAAAATGTTTGTCATGTTTCCTCGACTATCGTGCAAGGCTGGTCACATTTAAAAAAATCTTCCGAAATAAATATAATAATAAAGGTGTAAAAACAGTTTTTTTTCCAAAATTACGCGTTTATCAGATCGTGGGCTCAGCTGGTACGTACTAATGACTTCAGTTTGTCTTTTTGTTTCAAATATCGGCTACTGCCGGTATAACACCGATAACAGAAGAACACATCAGCCTCCCGACTGCGCTGGACCTGCCATTCCTCACAGTGGTCAGCAAGCGCGAGCTGCCGGAGGCTGGCGGACGAATGGTAAAAAAATAAATCACAATATTTTTTCTTTTTTCAAAGATACGGCGGTTTATGTTGCAATTTCAGTACATTTGCACGGGAATCGAAAACCTATAGGGTACTTCCCGTTGAACTAGAACCATGAAATTTGGCAAGAAGCAAGGTCTTATAGCACAAGTAAAGGAAACAAATTGAAAACAGTAAATTTATTGTTACAACGCATAAAAATGTTTTCTTGCGATCACAAATTCATTTTGTAGTCAGTTTGTAAGGGGACTACAGTATACCAACGGGAAAGTTAAGTTTGTCTCTCGATCAAGTGTACCTCTTCGTTAGAGCAATGTTGGGTGCTTTTATAGTCAATATCTTGCCGTAACACAGTTTCGACTAGCACGGGAGGTAAAGAATGGCCGTATATACAACATTAATACTAATGCGTGTTTATTGTAATTATTACCTACATAACTAACAATGACATCTCGCTGCTATTGTCTATTATCTGTAATAAGTTATGTATGATAGCATTACACAGGTAGATAGGTACTTGTACTGTTAAATTGAGATGTATACGAAAAATATGAAATAAATCAAGTTATTATATCCTTTATTTCTTATCTTTCTTATAAATTACATTTTTAAATATATATATAAAAAATACATTTATAAATATAAAAAACAGTTCCCCACTGGCATCTGGAACAGGGTTCTAGTTACCAGTGGTTAGAGCTCCAGAGATAGGAACTTCCTCACAATGCGCGCCGTCTCCAGAAGTACTGCCTTCTGAATCTGTCCCTTGATCCAGCTGCCTAACGCGAGTCTCTTTAGGTGTTTGTCGAGGCTCTTGGCTAATAAGCCATGGGCGGAAACGACTATCGGTACAATGATTGCCGCATCAATGTCCCACATGTCGACAACCTCGTGAGCCAGATCAAGATACAAAATTATTATTACTATCATAGTTTATGTACGGAAGCCTTGGTGAGCGAGGCCAGCTCGCAGTTGGCCGGTATTTTTAAATTAATTATGTCTCCTTGCATATAGCCATGGTAGCCGAGTGGTCGAACGCACGCTTTGCAATCAAAGTGTGCAAGTTCAAACCCCGGCTCGCACCTCTGGGTTTCACGTGCGAATCTCATTTTCATCCGAGATCATCACTTGCTAAGAAACGGTGAGGGAAAACATCGTGAGGAAACCTGCACGACTGAGGGAACTTGACAAGTTCTCGATAGATGTTTGAAGTCTGCCAACCCGCACCGGGCCAGCCTGAATCCTCTTCGCATTGAAGGGAGGTCCGTGCTCAGCAGTGGGATGTTAAAAGGGCTGTAGTAGTAGTACTATGTCTCCTTACTTAATTCGGTAAGCGTATCTTGCGTATACCGATTTTGACGTAACTTTCACTGGCAGACGGGGCTAGCGGCGGCCGGGGCGGATGGGGCTGATTTTGGGACTGGCGGGGCGAAAAGGGTACGTCGGGCTTTGGACGGGGCTCCTGGGGCTCCTGGGGCTCAAGGGAAGGGTGGAGCGGGCGGGAAGGGTGGAAAGGACGTGCCTGGAGGGGCGGGTGGGCCCGGTGGGGCAGGTGGGGCTGGTGGGGTTGCTGGGGATGGTGGGGATGGCGGGAATGGTGGGAATGGTGGAGGAGGCGGGGCTGGAGGGGTAGGTGGGGCTGGTGGGGCAGGGGGAGCGAATGCGCGTGGTGGGCAAGGTGCAGCTGGTGGGCATGGTGGGACGCGTGGGGCCGGTGGGGCGGGCGGGGCTGGAGGGGCGGCGGGAGTGAATGGGGCGGGTGGGAATGGTGGGTATGGTGGGGCGGGTGGATCGAATGGGGCTGGCGGGCGGGGTGGGGCGGGTGGAGCGGGGGGAGCGAATGCGCCGGGTGGGGCGGGAGGACCGGGCGGGGCGGGTGGCTCGTTAGGGGCTGGCGGAGCGGGCGGGGCGGGTGGGGCCGCCGGGCAGCGTGGGGTTGATGGGACGGCTGGAGCTGGTGGACCTGGTCAGCCGGGCAGGCCGGCAGGGCCAGATGGGTCTGGAGGCGCAGGCGGGGCGGGCGGACCGGGTGGGCCGGTTTGAGCCGGTGGGGCGGGCGGCCAAAATAAACTTACCACAACATAAATCTTATTACCTGTATTGATTGAATCACATTGTTTGCAAGCGAAGATAAGAGAAGTTATTTTTATTTGTTATTCTAAAACACAGTAACCGATGGAAAACAAAATGTCTGCGTCTCACCCACTGTCACACTAGAGCGAGCGAATTAACTTCACTATTGAATGGGTTTTTTATTGTCATAGTCACATTAACAGACAAGTCAAAGAATTACATAACAGAATAACTGTAAATATAACACAAGTGAATAATCTTTACTCTGTAACATTATTAGCATTACAAACTTATTGTGCATTTCCTTTGACATTGGTTTAGTTAATAAATCTGCTAATATTTCTTAAGTGCAACAATATTCGACTAAAATGGTGACGAATATGACATATAAAATAAACTGCTTAGTTCTAGCATGAAACATAATATTTTGGGCCCATAAGCTGAACGATTGTCATTGAAAATTTTAACTTTACACAATGTACCCAATATTTCTGGCAAAAAAATACTAAGAATAAATAATAATAATTAGAAGATGTCTATGTATGTTTCATAATTTAGTATTAATTATGTTTCTGAGGTTATACTGGTTTAAGGGCCGGTGTTGGTGATTGGTGAACGCAATATAGAGTGTCAACTTGATCAGTCACTGTGCCCGTCACTGTTTTTATGTAGTTTTGATTTGTTGTACATAAATTTTACTGTGTAACATTATATCCTGTTTATTTTCTTTTATTTACCCCCAAAAACCCTTAAACTATTTTAGAAGCCGTATCAGAAATCCGAAATAATACTTCACTGTTTTCACGAGTATTGGGTTTACAAGTTTTACAACTGAATCAATTTTAAAGAATTATTTGCTGACATATGACTATCTACCTCTGGTAGATGTAGTTTACACTGTTTAATAGGGTTACGGATGTACCCTAAGACTACAACATGATACTTGTGACAAATACTCAAAGGTCTGTAACTCGGAAACCATGATAGTTTAGGTATAATCTGTCTTCACTGAGGATCTACGGAACATCTACGTTTATGTATCTTAAGTATTATTTTATTAGTATTATTAGTAGCAATGGTAGCCGAGTGGTCGAACACACGCCTTGCAATCAAAGTGTGCAGGTTCAAACCCCAGCTCGCACCTCTGGGATTTATGTGCGAATCTCATTTTCATCCGAGATTATCACTTGCTATGAAACGGTGAAGGAAAACATCGTGAGGAAACCTGCACGTCTGAGGGAACTTGACTAGTTCTCGATAGATGTGTGAAGTCTGCCAACCCGCACCGGGCCAGGGTGGTGGACTATGGCCTGAATCCCCCTAACATTGAGCGGAGGCCCGTGCCCAGCAGTGGGACGTTAAAAAGGGCTGTAATAGTAATAGTGAGTATTATTTCGGACTTCTGATACAAATTGTTAATAAAGTGCATACACCAGGCACCATCTTAAAAAAATACTAAATAATTCAAGAAGAAGTGGGAGCCTAACGGGTAAACGCCCGCCTTGAACGTAAGGGGTGCGAGTTCAAATCCTACGCAGGCACTTCTGAGATTTAGATAAGCGATTGTCATTTTCAATAATCATTAATGTGCCCGGTATAATGGCAATAGACTCGCCCCCTATTATACTGGGACCAAAATACATCGGCGAAGCATTGGCGCAATGCAGTGTACCTCTGCCTACCTCTGCGGGGAATACAGGCGTGATGATGATGTATCTATGTATGTATGATTACCACTTGCTGAACGGTGAAGGTCAACATCGTGAGGTAACCAACACGTCTATAGAAAGGTGTTACGGCGCCATCTTCCTCCCGACACGATCACCGCCCTCCACGACCCGGGCGTTGAGAGGGCCACCAACACATCTACACCAGCCTCAAACAGACACCGATCTCGCCGGCGAGGTCGAGGAACCCCTTCTTCCGCTCGTAGGTGCATCTTTGCACCTAGGAGCGCAGTCCCTACCTCTCCCCTCACGGTACATTTGGTGTAGTGGCGCCATCCAGTGACAAGTGGCTAACTTATGCCCTTCATTTTGATCACTAGATGGCGCCGTAACAAAAGGTGTTCCATTCATCAACTTGCACTGGGCCAGCATAGTGGACTAAGGCCCAAAATCTCCCACGGATTGAGGGAGAATGTGACCGGTATATTGGCAATAGGCTCGCCCCCTATTACATTGGGACCAAAAATACATCGGCGAAGTGAGGGTGCACTGTAGTGCGCCTCTGCATACCCCTTCGGGGAATGTATGCGTGATGATGTATGTAATATAGTCTACAACTTCCCTTTCTATTTTCCCAATTTCATCAGTTCCAAGAACAAATGATTTTTTCGCTTCTCTTTTTCTGTGATGCTAATTTTATGTTCCAGTAATGTAATTATCTCAGAGATTATTCGTTACTGCGGTTGTAATGACTAAAGTTTGTTGGTTTAGCTTTTCATCCAATTTTGATAACGATAGCTTTATACTTTTATCAATTTTGGTAGTTAATTGGCTTCTGTTATGGCCACACTGAAGAATGGTAATTTACAATTATGGTTGGTGGCGACACTGTTCGTTATGTCAGTGTCCCTTTGTTATGTTGGTACTGCGAATTGCACTTTAAAGTTATATTGCCAATTGTTATTGACTCTGGTGAATTTGTGTGGCAACGTACTTGGCACTAATTTTGCCACAATTAATATATTATATTTTAATATAATAGATATATAATATTATTGACTAAATTGAATGAAAAGAAGCGTTTCTCTCTTTCTCTCTCTGCCGAGATGGGAATGTTGAGATTGATGTGTGGAGTGACGCGAATGGATAAGGTGAGCAATTTGTTTATCGAGGGGTGAACGGCTATTTGATTTAAGCGACACTTTTGGGCGATATTTACTTATATACATATGGATTCAAATAATCATTTATCGAATGAGTATGCTCTCCTGTAAAGTTAAAAGATGTCTCTTAAGTCAAATAGCCTTTCATCCCTCGGTATTGTTCTAGTTGTAAGCGGGTAGCATGTAAGGGTAAGGGTACGTCTGCGACCGCACGCCACTCATATTATAGATGTATGCAACTAATAAATCAGTGCATTCCTAGCTACGGTGTATCAAAATAAATAAAAAATATTTCGTGTAGGCCAAAAAGCACATAGAAATAGTCAGATTCTGTCACCGTTTGTTGGTTGTCCCCCCGCGCTCTCTCATATTGCGCAGTGGCAGCGTTTGGATTCACATTATTCAAGTAGTAAGATGTCTACGAGAGTAACGTATGGGGTGTTGGCCACATTTGACCGCGTCAGCAATGATTAATCGCGAATGACATATCGCCGCAGCGGAGGACGATAACTTTGAGTGCACTCGACGATTAGTTTCGCTAACCATTTAGTATATACATACATATACTCACGCCTGTACCCCATGGGGGTAGGCAGAAACTACCGTTGCCACGTGCTACGATCCTGACATACCTCTTTTGCTTCATCCACAGTCATACAACTTTTAATTTTTAGGCTTAACAAACCGTGATTTCATACCAAATTCGTCAACGGTCCTCTATATAGGTTACTGCATAAAACTGTAACATGGAGTTTGACAAAGGATCATCACGAGGCATTGAACAAAATGAAATATGGAATATAATAATAGAATACATATGCAGCAGATTATTTTTTGCGGGCTTCGTCATCAGCGGGCGTTTTGTTTGCGGGGGGGGGGGGGGGTTTGTTTACAAGGCGAGACCCGTTACTGTTCAAGGTCAAGGATTACTAGGAAAGTCGTGCATCCTAATTTAAAACCCTACCACTGGTGACGATTGCAAGTCTCGCTCGACAATGTAATTATTCCACTTAAAGGATCATGGGCAAAACTGATAATGTTAATAAAATGTCGCTTAAGTCAAATAGCCTTTCACCCGAGGATAAATTAATTGTTCATATATTTTTTACATGTCAGGAATTTTATTTTTGTTTATGGAATTTAATTTAAAATTTAAAAGGTATTTCCATTTATTAACAATAATGACGTTCCGTTTTTATTATTATCATTTTTATCTATGGTTACTTGTTTGTTCTGTTCCCAACCTGTCATAGAGATGCCGAATGCAACAAAATCGATTTAGAATGAAAATCGCCTGCAACACATTTCGCCAATATTAAAAATACAACCAGCCTTAATAATACACAAGCGCGCAGTGCATGTCCTCTGCGGACTGATGGCGATAAGAGTCGATAAACATTCAACTATCAACATAATGTTCACCAAATTTTATAAACACAGCTCAAATGGTTCTTATTAACGTTCAAAAATCTTCATTTTTATCTCTGACTGACCTAAAGATCAAAACTCTAAACCACTTCCAGATGACCTAGAAATTTCAAATTTGGCATCCAGACAGGTAATTGCGTGAATACAAAGGAAAAAATCAGAAACTAGAAAAATTGCATCATTTTTATAATATTTTTTCAGTCAATTGATTTTATTAGGAACTCATACATATAGCGCCTGTAATGTAAGAATAGCAATCAAAATTGATGATAGCCGGTTTTTATGTGGATTTTAAGGTCATTACGTGAATATGAGGTAATGAGTGGAATACCATCCTTTGTGGCGTCGTGCCCTCTGTGACGCCCTTGAGCTAGTTGCCACCCTTTTCCGCCCTTATGGCCTTGGTTGGAGTGCACTCTGCGCTCGCCACTCCTCCGGTAAAGCTGTAAAGGCCACCTCACGGCCAACCAAGGAATTACGTTGTACGATACAAACTTTGCCCCCCTTTTCCTTTTTCTTTTTCTTATCAGATGCCTACGTCATACAAAGAACACACCCTCCCTCCAAGTTGCAGGTCTCTACGATCAGCGGTTTAGGCTGTGCGTTGATCCGTCAGTCAGTCATTCAGGACTGTCATTCATTAGGACCAAAAATACATTGGCCACGTGTGGGTGCATTGTAGCGTGCCTATGCCTACCCCTTTGGGGAGTATAGGCGTTATGATATATTTGTATATATTGTTCCAGTGTAGATGAAGTGATTCCCGTTTTTCCTGTGAGTTGTGTGAAGAATTTTGGTCTGAGCGCGCTCCACGCTTACCTGCTCGCCCTCGCCAGCCCCAACGCACCGCCCCGACGACGTGCGTACTCAGAATAATCAACTATTGGAACTTACTTACTCCTTAGACAAATCAACGATTGGAACTGAATTAGTGAAAAAAAATCCTTAGCCAAATTATTAACTCGAGCTGAATTACGAGTACTTTTCCTGAGACAAATCAACGATTGGAATTGACTTATTGAAAAATAAATAATATCCTAAGATAAATTATCAACTGGACCTGACTTACTTAGGCTTTTCCCTAGACAATTCAACAATTGGAACTAACTAACATGGGGCTTGCTTAGAGTAATCAGCAATTGGAAGTGATTCACTTAATCGTCTCCGCAGACAAATTTACAGCTGGAACTAAAACTTACGCGATTTCTTAGAAAAATCAACAACTGTAATTGACTTGTATTAGAATGCTCGTAGGCGAATAAAAAAAAGATGTCGTCACATTACACATAATGTAGTAATTTAATCTCTATTTGATACAGGACTCGGTTGAATTTCAAATAGACGAGATATTCCACGTCGGGAGCAACTCGGGCCTGAAGGTCGGAGTCTGTTGGTGAAAGGGCAGCTGTGCGAGAAAGACAGCGTTATTATTTGTAAGTTCATTTATCAAACTTCGTCTTTGACCTCAAAGGTCACATCAGGTCACATCAGGACACATCATTTGGAATGTTGTTTTGCCGCTAACTGACCTTTGCCTTCAAAGGTCACATCACCCTCGTAATTAATGTTACTGCACTATTTGACCGTTGGCTTCAAAAGTCACGTAACTGCCAACGTTACTATAACTTTATAAGCACAATTTTAAAGATTTGTGTTACTTTAATGTCAAGTTAAATCAATATTTTTTTCAAAAAATAGTTATACGTGCTGTAGGTATATACTTTCATGTGCAGTAAGTAAAAAGCTGTTATTTGGGACATAACAAAAAGACATTTTAATTTTATTTATTTGTATATATCGACGCTTGAAAGACAATCCGTACTAAGCGACAATGAAACTTAATATGAGTTACATATACCACACGATGCAAAAAAATCTGGCCGTTCGAATGGTATATTATAACTCATTTTACGATTTTTGTCGCTTAGTAAAGATTGCCTTTCAAGCGTCGATATGTATTTTGCCAAGGTCACATGACCCCTATAGATCACGAAACCTAAAATTAAACTATCCACCCCTCTCGAGTAGGTCCGCTGGAGGACGGGTCGTTCGTACCGACGCGCGTTCGCAGCATCTACCGCAACCGCGTGTGCTGAGGAAGCTTGCGCGCGGGGCTCTGCGCCGTGGGAATGGCAGCTAGGGTTGGTCGGGCTCCGGATGGGACTCCTGGGGCTCCTGGGGTTCATGGGAAGGGTGGAGCGGGTGGGAAAGGTGGGGAGGACGGGCCTGGAGGGGCGGGCGGGCGCGGTGGGACGGGTGGGGCTGGTGGGGCTAATGGGGATGGTGGGGATGGTGGGGATGGTGGAAATGGTGGGGCGGGCGGGGCAGGTGGGCCTGGAGGGTTGGGCGGGGTTGGTGGGGCGGGGGGAGTGAATGCTAATGGTGGGCATGGTGGGGCCGGTGGGAATGGTGGGGCTGGTGGGGCTGGTGGGTTGGGTGGGGCGGGTGGGGCGGCGGGTGCACATGGGGCGGGTGGGGCTGGTGGAAATGGTGGGGCGGGTGGATCAAATGGGCCTGGCGGGCTGGGTGGGGCGGGTGGGGCGGGGGGAGTGAATGCGCCGGGTGGGGCGGGAGGGCCGGGCGGGGCGGGTGGCTCGCATGGGGCTGGCGGGGTGGGTGGGGTGGGCGGGGCCGCCGGGCTGCCTGGTATCGATGGAACGCCTGGAGCTTATGGGCCGGGTGGGGCAGGCAAGCCGGCAGGGCCAGATGGGTCTGGTGGCGCGGGTGGGGCGGGCGGACCAGGTGGGCCCTAGCCCACCGTTCAGTTGGGCGGGCGGCCAAACAAAACGTACCACAACATAAATCTTAATAATTGTTTTGATTCATATTGTATGCGAGCGAAGATAAGAATAGTTTATTTTTTTGCTATTCTAATATACAGTAACCGATGGAAAACAAAATGGCTGCGTCTCGCCCACTGTCACAGTAGAGCGAGCGAATCAACTTGACTATTGAAGGGTTGTCATATTTACATTAACAGACTCATACATAACAGCATAACTGTAAATATAACAAGTGAATATTAAATAAACTTAACCATTACTATCTTTACGCTGTAACATTATATGCATTACAAACTTATTGTGCATTTCCTTTGACAATGGTTTAGTTAATAAGTCTGCTAACATATCTTTAGTAAATAAATATTTGACATCAATGAATTTGTAATGCAAATATTGTTCCCTGATAAAATATTGACGAATAAGCATGAAACATAGTATTTTTGCATAACTTCTGAGCTGATTGATTGTCATTTAAAAGTGTAACTTTACACAATGTACCCAATATTCCAGGCAAAAAATTACGAAGAATAAATACCTTATAATGATTAGAAGATGTCTATGTCTGTTTCATGATGTAGTTGGTAGCATTAATGTTTGGTGTAATTAGATTTCTTTCTGAGTTTATACTGGTTTAAGGGCCGGTGTTGGTGATTGGTGAACGCAATATAGAGTGTCAACTTGATCAGTCACTGTGCCCGTCACTGTTTTCATGACCTTTTAACTTGCTGTACATAAGTTTTACTGTGTAACATTATATCCTCTCTAATCCTGTTTATTTTCTTTTATTTAACCCCAAAAAACCCTTAAACTATTTTAGAAGTTGTGTTAATATACAAGATGTATCAGAAGTCCGGAATAATATTTTACAGTTGGCCTGAGTATCGGGTGTACAACTGATTGGTACAAAATTTTGGTATATATCGAGTCCTATGCGAAATTTACAAGTTCTATTTCAAGAATAATACTCGCCAGCCCTCGTAGAATTATAATATACAGCTCTTATTAACGCCCTTATAAAGCCCTTCCTAACGTCTCACTACTGGGCACGGGCCTCCCCTCAATGCGAGGGGGATTCAGGGTCCACCAGCCTGGCCCGATGCGGGTTAGTAAACTTCACACATCTATCGAGAACTAGACATATTCCCTGAGACGTGCAGGATCCATCACGATGTTTTCCTTCACCGTTTTAGCAAGTGATAATCTCGGATGAAAATCTGATTCGCACATGAAACCCAGAGGTGCAAGCCGGGATTTGAACTTGCACACTTTGATTGCAAAGCGTGCAAGTTACAATTATTTTTTAGAATTATATCATTGCTACATATAAAAAAGATATTGGTTAAATATAAAGTTGAATAATCAGTAGCGACACCTAGCGATAAAAATTAATAACTAATATAGGAAGAAGTAAAACTATTAAACAGTGTTGCATATAAACTAAGTTAGTTCGAGTAGATCTTGATAGATGGCACGAATAACAACCATACTCCGAAAGTGTGCGATCGATAATCAAATAATAAATCGATAAAAAATATTGATCGGCCATCTTAGGAGTCTTATGCTTTTACATCGAGGCGTGGCGCGGTGCGCAGCTAATTAAAATGTGCGTCGCAAATCACAAGTTTAATGCCATAAAATTAGTGCTAATAAGGCTGTTAGTAATGGAAACCAGCTAAGCTATAAGTACAGCAGTAGTATACAGAGTGTTTCATAATTTCTCCGCTCCTCTTTATCTGTGATGCTAAGTTTATGTTCCAGTAATGTACTTCTCTCTTTAAGAGTATTGTTTTCCTGACATTATTCGTTACTGCGGTTGTAATGACTATAGTTTGTTGGCTTAGCTTTTCATCCAATTTTGATAACAATAGCTCCATACTTTTATCCATTTTGGTAGTTAATTTGCTTCTGTTATGACAACATTGAAGAATGGTAATTTCCGATTATGTTGGGTGGCAACACTGTTCGTTATGTCAGTGTACCTTTGTTATGTTGGTACTATGAATTGCACTATAAAGCAACTTTAAAGTTATATTATATCCAATTGTTATTTACTCTGGTGAATTTGTGTCGCATGCAACGTACTGGGTTCGCACTTATTTTGCACTGATGTTAAATATATAAATTATTTAATATATTATATTTTAATATAATAGATAGGTAAATTGCGTGAAGAGAAACATCTCCTCTCTGCCGAGGTGCGAATGTTGAGATTGATGAGTGGAGTGACACGAATGGATAAGGTGAGCAATTTGTACCTATATCGAGGATTGAATGGCTATTTGACTTAAGCGACATTCTTGGGTGATATTGACTTATATACATATTTAGATTCAGCGAATTATTCTGCGTCGAATGAGCATGCTCTCCTGTAAAGTTAAAAATGTTGTTAAAGTCAAATAGCCTTTCATCCCTCGATATTGTTCTAGTTGTAAGCAGGTAGCATGTAAGGGTGAGGGTACGTCTGCGACCGCACGCCACTCACATTATAGTAGGGGTGTCCACTTTGAAAAAACATTTTTTTCGATTCGATATATCAGAACTGTACATCGATGTCTTTCGATGTATCGGGTGAAAACATCGATATTATGTATGCATCGAGTACTTTTTTAGAGTTTGGTACCCAAAGGGTATAAACGGAACACTATTACTAAGATGTCGCTGTCCGTCTGTCACCAGGCTGTATCTCATGAACTGTGATATTTAGGCAGTTGAAATTTTCACAGATTATGTATGTCTGTTGCCACTATAACAACAAATACGAAGAATTAAATATATATATATATATTAAAAATAAATAAAAAAGGAATACACATAAACATTTGAGCACAAAACAAAGGTGGAACTTTGATTTGGAAGGAAAAAAAATTCTAAGCTAATCCAAAAAAAAACAGTAATTTAAATGAAATAAATTAAAAAAAGAAAAAACGTAGATGTAGATTTTTAAAAAAATCTTCACTTTTTTTTTACGCGATTTTTGAGACGGTTATTCTTCGCCGAAAATTCTAAAAGAAATTTCGAAAATTTTACAGAAACCACATTTAAATCATCGTTAATAGTCTAAGATTAATGAATAAAAATGTATTTTTAATAATTTGTAATTTTTGGAGCCATCTCAAAATTATTTTTCATCATACAAACTTTTCTATTAACAATTGAAAAAAATAATTGAAATATACCACTCGGCCAGAGATCTCGAGCCACATAAAAATTAAGTTACCATTAATTTAAAATTTATGGTAACTTAATTATAGCAGATAGCAGTGGTAGCCGAGTGGTCGAACGCACGCCTTGCAAATCAAAGTGTGCAGGTTCAAACCCCGGCTCGCACCTCTGGGTTTCATGTGCGAATCTCATTTACATCCGAGATTACCACTTGCTATGAAACGGTGAAGGAAAACATCGTGAGGAAACCTGCACTGCACTGTCTGAGGGAACTTGACTAGTTCTCGATAGATGTGTGAAGTCTGCCAACCCGCACTGGGCCAGCGTGGTGGACTATGGCCTGAATCCCCCTCGCATTGAAGGGAGGCCCGTGCCCAGCAGTGGGACGTTAAAAAGGGCTGTATTTAGTTAGTTAATTATTACCCTAAATATCCCTAGCTAAACTAATTTTTCTTGAGTTTTTATGAAATTAATTGGTTATAATCGATTCGATGTTTTTCTACTAAATTCGATGTATCGCATTGTAAACAAAGATGGTTTCGATATCCCTACATTATAGATGTATGCAACTAATAAATCAGTGCATTCCTAGCTACGGTGTATCAAAATAAATAAAAAATATTCCTGTAGGCCAAAAAGCACTTAGAAATAGTCAGATTCTACCACCGTTTGTTGGTTGTCCCCCCGCGCTCTCTCATATTGCGCAGTGGCAGCTGGATTCACATTATTCAAGTAGTAAGATGTCTACGAGAGTAACGTATGGGGTGTTGGCCACATTTGACCGCGTCAGCAATGATTCATCGCGAATCACATATCGCCGCAGCGGACAAGGCCAAGGTCAAGCGGAGGACGATAACTTTGAGTGACAATAGTGATAATGGTTTTATAGAGATAGTGTCGCGGATTTCATCGCTATTTATTATCTGTTATTGTCATGTGTCAAGGTGAGTGTCAATGTCATTAGTTTTTGACAGTGCGCGAGCGCGTGTAGATACAGGAAGTGCGTAGGCGTTGGGACGCTACGACACGTGGGTGGTTGTATTAAGAAAAAAGGTGGTAAATAAGGTCCCACATCTACCTACAGTGGTTAACAAGAAAAGTGAGTGTAGTCTTCATGGAGTGAAGACCGACAAATGCTTGTAAGTTATGCATTGCTACGATGGAGGTAGTAATGCAGTACAGAGAGCGTGTAAGTACAAAGTAATTGCGTGCAAGGCGTGCACGAGGCAATGCTTCCTAGAGTATTGGGGTGAGTCCCATTACTATTATTACGACAAAGATTATTCGAGATTATTAAATAGTAATACGAGCACTGACTCGTCATTACGGTAACAGATAATAAATCGCGATGAAATCCGCGACAGATAGTGGACAAGAGTAAAGTGACTGGGAAGGGGAGTGATCGTGATAGCGAGGAGGTGCACACAGCGACTCGACGAATAGTTACGCCAACCATTAAATTACATACATACATATACCCACGCCTCTACCCCATGGGGGTAGGCAGTAAAACCGTTGCCACGTGGTACGATCCTGACATACCTCTTTTGCTCCATCCACAGTCATCTTTTAATTTTTAGGCTTAACAAACCGTGATTTCTTACCAAATTCGTCAACGTTTCGTCATAGAGGACTCTATATAGCTTATTGCATAAAACTATAACATGGAGTTGGACAAAGGATCATCACGAGGCATTGAACAAAATGGGGGGGGGGGGGGGGTTAGTTTACAAGGTGAGACCCGTTACTGTCCAAGGTCAAAGATTACTAGGAAAGTCGTGATCCTAATTTAAAACCCTATCACTGGTGGCGATTGCAAGTCTCGCTTGAAAATGGGTATTTAATGCGCGGACATAAAGTAATTATTCCACTTTAAGGATCATGGGCAAAAGTGATAATGTTAAAAAAATGTCACTTAAGTCGAATAGCCTTTCAACCCTGGATAAATTATTTTTTAATAACTTTACATGTCAGGAATTTTATTTTTGTTTATGGAATTTAATTTAAAATATAAAAGGTATTTCCATTTATTAGCAATAATGACGTTCCGTTTTTATTATTATCATTTTTATCTATGGTTACTTGTTTGTTCTGTTCTTCCCAACCTGTCATAGAGATGCCGAATGCAACAAAATCGATTTAGAATGAAAATCGCCTGCAACACATTTCGCCAATGTATAAAATAAAACCAGCTTTAATTATCCACAATCTGCCCGGTATAATGGCAATAGGCTCGCCCCCCTATTACACTGGGACCAAAAATACATCGGCGACGTATGGGTGCACTGTAGCGTGCCTCTGCCTACATCTTCGGAGAGTATAGGCGTGATGATATATTTGTATTTATTGTTCCAGTAGTGTAGATGAGGTGATTCCCGTTTTTCCTGTGAGTTGTGTGAAGGGTGTTGGTCTGAGCGCGCTCCACGCTTACCTGCTCGCCCTCGCGCCGCCCCAGCCAGCCCCAACACACCGCCTTGACGACGTGCGTACTCTGAATAATCAACTATTCGAACTTATTTACATAACCTCCATAAGCAAATCAACGATTGGAACTGAATTAGTGAAAAAAAATCCTTAGACAAATAATTAACTGGACCTGACTTACTTTTGCATTTCCTCAGACAAATGAACAATTGGAACTGAATAACATGGGGAATGTTCAGAGTAATTAACGACTGGAACTGATTCACTTAATTGTTTCCGCAGACAAATTAACAGCTGGAACTGAAACTTACGCGATTTCTTTGAAAAATCAACAACTGGTATAGACTTCTATTAGAATGCTCGTAGGCGAATAAAAAAAAATGTCGTCACATTACACATATATTATGTAATAATTTAATCTCTATTTGATACAGGACTCGGTTGAATTTCAAATAAACGAGATATTCCACGTCGGGGACAACTCGGGCCCGGTGGTCCGGGGTCTGTTGGTGAAAGGGCAGCTGTGCGAAGGAGACAGCGTTATTATTGGTGAGTCATTTATAACACTTCGTCTTTGACCTCAAAGGTCACTTCACCTTTTGGATCATTGGCCTCAAAGGTCACATCACCCCTTGCAATTTATGTTACTGCACTAATTGACCTTTCGCCTCAAAGGTCACAATTTTAAGATATATGTGTTACTTAAATGTCAAGTTAAATCAATATTTTTTCCATATACGTGCTGTAGGTATATACTTTCATATGCATTTAGTAAAAAGCTGTTATTTCGAGAATACAAACAGACACTTTAATTTTATTCATTTGTATATATCGACGCTTGAAAGGCAATCCTTACTGAGCGGCAAAAAGTCTTAAAATGAGTTATATATATGTACCAAACGACGCAGAAAAATCTGCCCGTTTGAATGGTATATAGCCCATTTTTTGTCGGTTTGTAAGGATTGCCTTTAAAGCGTAGACATATATTTTGCCAAGGTCACATGACCCCTGAAGGTAACGATACCCAAAATTAAACTATCCACCCCTCTCGGGTAGGTCCGCTGGAGGACTGTTCGTTCGTACCGACGCGCGTTCGCAGCATCTACCGCAACCGCGTGTGCTGAGGCAGCGTGCGCGCGGGTCACTGCGCCGTGGGAATGGCGGCTAGGGTTGGTCGGGCTCCGGACGGGGCTCCTGGGGCTCCTGGAGCTAATGGGAAGGGTGGGGCTGGCGGGAAGGGTGGGGAGGACGGGCCTGGAGGGGTAAGTGGGCCCGGTGGGGCGGGTGGGGCTGGTGGATCTAATGGGGATGGTGGGGATGGTGGGGCCGGTGGGGATGGGTGGATGGGTGAGGCTGGTGGGGTGGGCTGGGTGGCTGGAGCGAATGGGTCAGGTGGGGCTGGTGGGCATGGTGGGGCGGGTGGATCCAATGCGGTTGGTGGGCGGGGTGGGGCGGGTGGGTCAGGGGGAGCGAATGCGCCGGGAGGTACAGGAGGGCAGGGTGGGGTTGGTGGCTCGTTTGGGGTAGGCGGGGCGGGTGGGGCGGGTGGGGAGGGGAGAGCTAATGGGGCGGGTGGGGCTGGTGGGCATGGTGGGCCGGGTGGCTCGTATGGGGCTGGCGGGGTGGGTGGGTCGGGTGGGGCGGGGGGAGCGAATGGGGCGGGTGGGGATGGGGGGCTTGGTGGGGCGGGTGGCTCGAATGTGAATGGCGGGGCGGGTGGGGCGGGCGGGGCTGGTGGCACGTATGGGGCTGGCGGGGCGGGTGGGGCGGGCGGGTCTTCCGGGCAGCCTGGGAGCGATGGGAAGCCTGGAGCTTTTGGGCCGGGTGAGCGAGGCAGGCCGCCAGGGTCAGATGGGTCTGGCGGCGCGGGCGGGGCGGGCGGGGCGGGCGGGCCGGGTGGGCCGGATAGGGCCTGTGGGGCGGGCGGCCAAACAAATCGTACCACAACATAAATCTTATTACATGTTTTGCATAACATTGTATGCGAGCGAAGATAAGGGTTGTCATATTCACAATAACAGACTAATACATAACAGCATAACTGTAAATATAACAAGTGAATATCAAGTAAACCATTACTATCTTTACGCTGTAATATTATTTACATTACAAACATAATGAACATTTCTTTTGACAATAGTTTAGTTAATAAGTCTGCTATCATTTCTTTATTACTTATATATATGACATCAATAGAACTTTGAAATTAAACTATTTTACGGATTTTATCGCGTTTATTTACTATTTTATTTTCCCGACGTTGCGGCTGCTTTACAGCAACCATGGTCACGGGGGGACTGAGGTGTTAGACGTCCTGATGTCATAGTTAATAACTGGGTACCCTCATATTTAGTTGTTGTTTGCGGTCCGATCCACGCAGAAAGTGCTTACGGTGTCCTGAGGTCTTGCAATGGTACACTTGGTTTTGGATGTAATCATATTAATTACTGGATCCCAAGTTGGTGGTAGCACCCAGCCATCTTCCCTATTGAAATTAGGATGTTTTTTAATTTCAATGGCCTCACGTATCATCCTTGGTCGGAGTCGGTGTTCTTTTGCGAGGATGTGTGGTTTATCAAATCTGATATAATGGCGGGTGCGGTCCTGTACATGTTCACAGATTGCAGACTTCGTGGAGCGTCGGTGTTTCACGTAAAATAGTAAATAAACGCATTAAAATCCGTAAAATAGTTTAATTTCAATGTATAGTATTCGCGTATATGAAAACAATATATCAATAGAACTATTACAAATATGTTCCCTAATAAAATGATGACCAATAAACATGAAATGAAACATAGTATTTTTGCATAACTGATTGTTTTTTTTTTTTTTTATAATATGGCTCCATCGCATCGGCTCGCGATAACTGATTGATTGTCATTGAAAATTGTAACTTTACACAATGTACCCAATATTTCAGGCAACAAATTACTAAGAATAAATAATAATAATTAGAAGATATCTGTTTCATAATTTAGTGAGTAGTATTAATGTTTAGTTTAATTATATTTGTTTTTGAGGTTATACTGGTTTAAGGGCCGGTGTTGGTGATTGGTGAACGCAATATAGAGTGTCAACTTGATCAGTCACTGTGCCCGTCACTGTTTTCATGACGTTTTGATTTGCTGTACATACGTTTTACTGTGTTACATTATATCCGCCGTAATCCTGTTTATTTTCTTTTATTTACCCCTAAAACCCCTTCAACTATTTTAGGAATTGTGTTAATATACAAGATGTATCAGAAGTCCGGAATAATACTTTACAGTTGGCCTGAGGGTGTACAACTGAACTTTAAAAAAATGCATAGGACTTGAGATTGCAAAATTGGTGATGAAAAAAAAATTCAACTATCAGGTCGGAATGTCGATAAAAAGATTATACATTCAGTTGTATACCCGATACTCGTGAAAACAATGAAGTATTATTTCGGACTTCTGATACACCTTGTATTAAAAGCCTATACCTCAAAATGCCATTATGAAGACAAACTCTGTGTACATCAGCATCAAGTATACAACTGAATGATATAAAACAGAAACCGACTTCAAAAACCTAGGTGCACTAAAAAGCTACAAATAACCTTACAATTCATTACATTTGGAGTAGGTGCCAATCAACGTCGGACAAGGCAAATACACACATGAATTGGCACCGACTCCAAATGTAATGAATTGTAAGGTTATTTGTAGCTTTTTAGTGCACCTAGGTTTTCGAAGTCGGTTTTAGTTTTTTGTTAAAAATAATTTTTTTTCACGATTTTTAGTGTCAATAATCGTTGAAAATTTGCAAATATTATCACCTTATAACAGCCCTAAAAAAGTAAAAATTTACAGCCAAAATAAAATCACGCCCCCTCACCCCTTTGGGGGTGGGATTCGATTTTTGTGAGCAGTATTAAACAAAAAAGAATTTTTCGAAATCGGTTCACTAACGCCGGAGATATGCTGTAGTCCGGATTGGACCCCCATTTCACCCCCTACATATTTTTTCTTTCTAAATTCCTGAAAAACGTGTTTCTTTATTTTTTATGTAAAATACATATACAAAGTTTCAAGTCGATCAAAAAATATTTTTGAAATTATGTGACCCCCCCATTTGACCCCAAGGGTTTAGATTTCTGATAATATTTTAAAAGGTGAAGGAAAACATCGTGAGGAAATTTGCACGTCTATGGAAAGGCGTGTGAAGTTCACTAACCCGCACTGGGCCAGCGTGGTAGCCCAAAAATTTCCCTCATATTGAGGGGGAATGTGCCCGGTATAATGGCAATAGGCTCGCCCCCTATTACATTGGCATCAAAAATACATCAGCGAAGTGTGGGTGGAACTCTGCTTCCCCCCTGTATTCCCCTATAGGCGTGATGATGTATTTGAAAACAACACGGAGGAGCTTCTCAATTCGACGCGTATATTTTTTTTGTCGCTTGGTAAGGATTCCCTTTCAAGCGTCGATATGAACAAATATAAAATTAATGGTAAAAAAAAACTTTTTAAAAACAAGCTTTTAATTTAATTCCCCTTAGTTTTCGTGTTCTCCTCAGCAAGCCCTTTCATTTGATACCCATACTGTGGTAGTGCAGAAAAAATAACTATTCCGCCATCTTGGATGATCCGCCATATTGGAATTAGAATGACGTCACATAGCCAAGCATGCATTGTCATCCAAAATAAGCGTGTATACCAAATTTCAACTCAATCGGTTAAAGATTGATTTAAAATTCAGTTGCAAGATCCCACACGGACATACATACGTTGCAAGCTAATATAAAGCTTGTAATATTATTATTATTATTTACGAAATGAGCGAAATGATGATATTTAATGGAATAAGATGAGGAATGGCTTCACCTGCGACTAGCGCGAGTATTTCGCCAATGTCAAGTAATTAATAGCAAGGACAAATTCAATAAATACACATCTATACATACATACATACATACAAATAAATAAAATTGGAGTGTCTGTTTGTAATATCAAAATAACACTTTTTTACCAAATGCGTATGAAAGTATATACGATACCTATAACGAAAACGCAATTTTAAAAATTTTTGTCGGTCTGTCTGTCTGTTTGTTTGAGGTAAACTTCTAAACGGCTGAACCGATTTCAATGGGACTTTCACTGGCAGATAGCTGACGTTCCAAGGCGTAACTTAGGCTACTTTAATTTTAGAAAAAGCATTAGGGTTCCGCGGGAAAAACATAATACCCATATTTCCGGGTAATCTCACTAAAGTCCACGCGGGCGAAGTCGCGGGCACAGCTAGTAATAAATAAAAATGAATGATGACAGTGATAAAGATGGCGGATGAATCGTCATTCAGTTGAAGAATGAACTTTTTCTATGAGTCAATACCGTGGAGATATTATAACGGAGATGGCCTACCAAGCCCGCGCTGCGGTAATTTTTTCTGGTTTATCTGACTCCGCCAGTGTTGTTTTCCCATATAGTGGCCGTATACTACAGGTGCACGAGATAACAACAATGGTGGACAAATCGCCGCATAGCTATACGAATAGTGGAGACGTTATGGGTCCTCTATATACTCTATGATCAATACAGTTTGTTTTGGCGTAAATTTTGACGCGAGGAGGCTTAATGGTTTTTTTACGTTTTTACTGATTAGATTAGGTTATGCAATCAATCACTTATTATATACACACACTAGCTGTGCCCGCGGTTTCACCCGCGCTAATAGTTACTTTAGCGTAGAGTGATGTTATAAAGTCTATGATTATGAGTCTATAATACCCGATTCATGTTCGGGAATTTTCCCGTTTTTGCCACATTATTCGTTGCTGCTCCGCTCCTATTGGTTGTAGCGTGATGATATATAGCTTATAACCTTCCTCGATAAATGAACTATTTAACACAAAAATAATTATTCAATTCGGACTAGCAGTTCCTGAGATTAGCGCGTTCAACCAAACAAACAAACAAACTCTTTAGCTTTATAATATTATTATAATTATATATTATATAATATATAATATATATATAGTATAGATAATCATTATTTTATGATTGATGATGTTTGTAAACTAATCAGTGGTAGCCGAGTGGTCGAACGCACGCCTCGCAATCAAAGTGTGCAGGTTCAAACCCCGGCTCGCACTCCTGGGATTTATGTGCGAATCTCATTTTCATCCGAGATAATTATTCGCTACTAGCTGACCCGGCAATCTTCGTACCACCTTTCCTAACGACATTTAAGCTCTACTCTACCGACTCTAAAATGGCTGAATTTTTTCATCTGTAATGTCAGGCATTGCCATTTTCAACAACACATAAACATTTCACATATACCACACGTCGAAATATTTTTCATATTTTAAATGTAACATTTTAATAGATGTGTGAAGTCTGCCAAGACGAACCGGGCCAGCGTGATGGACGGTGGCCTGAATCCCCCTCGCATTGAGGGGAGGCCCGTGCCTAGGAGTGGGACGTTAAAAGGGCTGTAGTAGTAGTAGTGTTGTATGTTTGTGATTTGTGCATGCGACTCCGTTTGCGTGGCATTTAGAAACCTCATTAGTTTTAAATAAAAAAAGTAATCAAAGTTATATCCTTATAATATCGAGGGGTGAAAGGCTATATGACTTAAGCGACATTTTACTTTACAGGCATACTCATTCGACGCAGAAAAAAACGCTGATTCCAAAGTCAATATCGCCCAAAAGTATTGCTTAAGTCTTTCACCCTTCGACATCATTTATCTGCCATTGAAAGACCCGGTAAAATCAATCCAGCTGTTGTAGAGATTACCCGGGACAGACAGTCAGAAAAAAATGTGTTGCAAGTACCGTATATACTTTTATATAGTATACATCATTCCTGTATTCCCTGAAGGGGTAGGTAGAGGTGTAACCTTCGCCGGTGTATTTCGGTCCTAACTTTGTTATGCATTTGGTAAAAAGCTATGTTATTTTGAAATTACAAACAGACGCATCGATTCTATTAATTTCTATATAGATATGATATTGATTTGTCAGAGATAAGTAGGTATACAGGGTGTTTCAGAAGTCCGAAATAATACTTTGACGTTTGCATCAGTATCGGCTAAACAACTGAATGGTATATTTCTTTTATCGCAATACGACCATGTTTTTCCAAATTTTTTTCGTCGTCAATTTCTATAACTCTTAATATCTCGAGTCCTATGTAAAATTTGCGTGTTCTGTTTTGTGAATATTGGTAGTCGCCCCTCATACGTGTAGTTTACACTGCTGTAAAGGGTTATGGATCTACCCAAAGGCCAGTACATGATACCTGTGATATTTAAAGGTCTATAACTCAGAAACTATGATAGTTAATTATACATTGTCTTCACTAAGCATCCACTTAAGAGATACCGTATATGTACTCAAAGTATTATTTCGGACTTCTGATACACCCAGTATACGATTATAGATTAGATTATGTCTGGCAAAACACATTTTTTTGCCCGGTGTTTGATTATGATACGTGTAATCGTTATTTGGCCGATAATTACGGATTTAACGGAAACGTGTCGGAGCAAATGTATGAGTATTTTCTTACGACGTTTACGAAGTTCAGGGCCCTTGCCATAACCTCTTAAAGTATTGTTGATTCAATAGTAACTGACAACTTTTGACAGATTTTGTACTGAATTAACTGTCAACAACTGAAAGTAAGATTACCACGTTCGCTGCGTTGTGAGGTCATATTGGCTCATGACGAACTTTCATGCAGTACGCAGTGCTAACAAAGTTAATAACTCTATGAGTCAATGTAACCTCATGACGCACCAGCTGAAATCACCCTTGATTAATTACCATGTTCGATGCATTGTGAGGCCAGATTGCCTCATGACTATCTTTCATGCAGTGCGCAGCGCTAACAAAGTTAATACCTCTATGGGTCAATGTAACCTCATGACGCACCAGCTGAAATCACTCTTGATTAATTACCATGTTCGATGCATTGTGAGGTCATTTTGGCTCAAAGCAAACTTTCATACAGTGTGAAGCGCTAACAAAGTTAAACCTCTATGAGTCAATGTGGCCTCATGAAGCACCACCTGAAATTACCCTTGATTTATTACCATGTTCGATGCGTTGTGAGGTCAGATTGGCTCATGGCGAACTTTCATACAGTGCGCAGCGCTAACAAAGTTAATACCTCTATGGTGGTGTGTAAGGCGTCGGGCCCCTGTAATCAGACAACTCGTTTCTGCAAAGTGTAGGGCATTGTTTTAAATACAGGGTGTATCAGGAGTCCGAAATAATAATACGGTCGCTCGTATGTGGATGCTTAGTGAAGACAGATAATACCTAACTATCATAGTTTGTGAGTTATACACCTTTGAATATTTGTCACAGGTATCGTGTTCTGGCCTTTGGGTACATCCATAACCCTATTCAGCAGTGTAAACTACACATATGAGGGGTGACTACCAATATTCACAAAACAGAACATGAAAATTTTACATAGGACTCGAGATATAACGAGTTATAGAAATTGCCGACGAAAAAAAACATGTTAGAATTTCGATCAAATTTTAATACCATTCAGTTGTATATCCGATACCGATGCAAACGTCAAAGTATTATTTCGGACTTCTGAAACACCCAGTATATTAACAATACAAGCACTAAGATTATGATGATAAATTATGATTTTATTATCATAATCAATCATCATTAAGTAACTTAGCAATACAATTTCACGAGCTATTTCGTTTGGTACACTGAAGAAAATGGTTTGGATCTGTGGTGTCCTTATAATTGGATTTACTCTATGCAAAGGTTAGTAAGAAAAGGTTATATTATTTAGGGCTTTACCAGCTCCTCTTAAAGTCTATCTATCTATCAGCCAGGGACGTCCACTGCTGGACATAGGCCTCCCCCATAGATCGCCACAAATTACGTTCTTGGGCTTTATGCGCCCATCGACTCCCGGCGACCCTGATGAGGTCGTCTGTCCAACTGGTTGGGGGTCGTCCCACATTCCGCTTCCCTGTTCGTGGCCGCCACTCTAGGACGTTGATGCCCCAACGGCCATCCGTTCTCCGGGCAATGTGTCCGGCCCATTGCCACTTCAAACGTGCAACCCTTCGAGCTATGTCTGTAATCTTGGTTCTTCTGCGGATGTCCTCATTTCTGATTCTATCGCGCATATGAGCCGTCTTATGAGTCCCCTTGTGAGCGACCACGTTGCTCTTTTTTCAGGGTTTCCAACAGGAGACCAGATCATATCCAAGTTGGACCCAGGTCCCAGGTATCAGTATGTGTCTACAGCGGATGGACAACGTCTCGTGGACTTGTGGTTGAAGATCAGTGACCTGGAAACATCAGCTCGGTACAACCCTGAAACAGACAACGTCTATCATCTATTTACTAGGTAATAAATAACGCTAGACAACACATACTCATCGTATGACCATCCTTTCCTAAAGTGGGCGATAACGCCCCCATGTGGGCGCTGCAGGCCTAAAGGGGGCGGTAAGAGACGCAGAAAAAAAATGGGGGCGTTGTATAGAGGCTGTGCTTTGAAGTTGCGTTTGAATAATCATTCTCATAGGCAGGTGTAGCCCGTAAGAGTTGAGTTGAGACCTCAGCGCCCTTGTGTACACCTACTTAGATAGATCTCAAGTTAACTCTTGCGAGCTATAGTAAAAGTCTCGTTTAGAATGAATGTTTAATCTCCGCTAATATAGCACACAAGGTTTTTAAGTAGGGGAAAAAATGGGGGCGCTAAAAAATAATGTATTCTCAAAGTGGGCAGTACACAAAAAAAGTTTGGGAACCACTGCCCTAAACTCATCGTATTACATTAAATTTCAACGTAGGTATCATTATTTACGATCAATTCTCAATCGAACAGCTGGCTTTACCGTTTAAAGATCAAAAACTAACTGTCTTTTTTAGGGTTCCGTGCCTAAAAAGGCAAAAGGAACCCTTATAGCATCACCTTGTTGTCCGTCTTTCTGTCAAGATACTTTTTTCTGGAACGCGTGGAGGTACCAAGTTTTAATTCATAACAAAGACAGGTCTGCAGTCTCTTGAAGCTGTATAAAACTTCTAAGTTAACGCATTCAAAAGCTACAGCTGTTTATGTTGCGTATTTAATACATTTTCAAGGGAATCAAAAACCCATAGGTTACTTCCTGTTGACCTGGAATCATGAAATTCCGCAAGAAGCAAGGTTTTATAGCCCAATTAAAGGGAATAATCTGAAAACAGTAAATGTATTGTTAAAACGCATTATTTTTTTGCGTTTATAAACTTATTTGCAGTTATTTTGTATGGGGACAACAGTATTCCATCGGCAAAGTTAAGTTTGTCTCTCTATTTTTTCAGAGCCAACCCTCAACTCAGCCAACCGCTTCTCAATGGCAATATAAACTTGCTACAAAACTCTAATTTTGATTCCACGAAGAAGACTGTCGTACTGGTCCACGGATGGGTAAATACGCCCACCTCAGATTTCAACGTCCACATGACTTACGGTAAGTATGAAATAAATATCGCTAGACGGCACCATACTCATCGTATGGGTATTATGAGTACCGTACAATGGACTGGGGGCGAACCCAGTCACACCCAGATCAGGGAAAATTCATTACAAAAGTTTCAGTACAAGCCATAGAGTAAAAGGAGAAGCACTATTGACTCCGCACTGCGGCAAGTTTCTTTACATTTATCTGAAATCAGCCATTGTAGTTTCCGCATCAAGTAAGTCAAACAATATAAACATGCTGCGCATTTTTATTAAAGTTTTACAGTAAAAATAATAATAATAATACTAAATACATCATCACGCCTGTATTCCCCGAAGGGGTAGGCAGAGGTGCACTGTAGTGCACCCACACTTCGCCGATGTATTTTGGTCCCAATGTAATAGGGGGCGAGCCTATTGCCATTATACCGGGCACATTCCCCATCAATACGAGGGAGATTTGGGCCATAGTCCACCACGCTGGCCCAGTGCGGGTTGGTGAACTTCACACGCCTTTCTATAGACGTGCAGGTTTCCTCACGATGTTTTCCTTCACCGTTCAGCAAGTGGTAATCATTGTTGAAAATGACATTCGCACATGAAAATTATCTCAGAGGTGCGGGCCTGGGATTTGAACTTGCACCCCTTACGTTCATGGCGGGCGTTCTTGCCCACGAGGCTACCACTTAAAACACACAGTAAAAATGGTATTAAAACGTACATACATACATATACTCACACCTGTATCCCATGGGGGTAGGCCGAGACTACCGTGTGCCACATGCTACGATCCTGACATACCGCTTTCGCTTCATCCACAGTCATACATCTTTTCATGCACTTCCGTCGGTTGAGGATGCTACGGACTTGACCTTTCTGAAACCTCAACGGACTTGACTTCGTGAAAGGTCCTCCTCGAAAACTCGTTTACATACAAGAAACCCTAATAACAATATAACAAAATTAAAAACCATTAAATAAAACGATAAAGTATAAAATAAAAACATGGTAAATAACTTAAACCTAAACAAGGATTCTGACCACCATGTCAGAAGAACAGTGGCAGACTGAGCATAAACCACAGTCACATTATAAAAAAAAAAAAAAAAAGGTCCTCCTCAGGCGCCCTCTTCCGGCATTTCCACTCACGTTCGCCTGGTATATTTCTTTCTTCAGTCTACTTTCATTCATCCTCTCTACATGGCCAAACCACCTCAACATACTTTTCTCAATCTTAGTCACCACATCATCCTTCAGCTTACATTCATCTCGTATCTTGCTATTCCTCAACCGGTCAGCAATGGTGACACCACACATACTCCGTAAGGAACGCATTTCCACCGCATTCACCCAACTCTCATGCCTCTTTTGCCAAACCCAACATTCACTGCCATACATAAGAGTAGGTACCAGAACACCATTGTGAATCGCCAGACGAGCCTTTTTTGAAACCGCCTGGCTACTCTGTCTGTATTAAAACACTTTAATAAATACGCAGCCTGTTTATACTGTTCGACACCTCAAGCACCTACTTGATCCGACAACTAAAATGGCGGATGATTTATGTAAAACGTCAAAAAAATTGCCGCAGGGCCACACGCAGGGCGGAGTCGATATGGCGTATCTGTTTACTCTATGGTACAACCGCGTAGACATAAGTTTTATCTCTTCTGACTGTCACACTTTTTGAAGTGAAGTAAATGAAATGATTATATGGAATAAGATGAGGAATGGCTCCACCTGCGAATAGCGGGTATTTCAGCCAGTGTCAAGCCTCCCTTCAATGTGAGGGGGATTCAGGCCATAGTCCACCACGCTGGCCCGGTGTGGGTTGGCAGACTTCACACATCTATTCAGAACTAGTCAAGTTCCCTCAGAGGTGCAGGTTTCCTCACGATGTTTTCCTTCACCGTTTCACAGCAAGTGATAATATTGGATGAAAATGAGAAAACATACGAAAACGAGAGGTGCGAGCCGGGGCTTAAATCTGCACACATTGATTGCAAGGCGTGCGTTCGACCACTCGGCTACCACTGCTATTCAAACTTGTGTCTATGGCTATTAAATTGTGTTAATTGTATTTTATAGCATATCTGGCGGCGGAGGATGTGAATCTGATTATGACTGACTGGAGTATCGGCGCTGCTGGCGAATACCTATCTGCTATTCTGAATAATATCCAATCAGGTAAAACAAAACATTTTGTTGATAGACATAAAATATCAGCGTTTGACGACTTGTCAAAAAAAAATACCCTCGAGTATCGATGAGAGGTTGCAAACCGAGTTCCTGGCGTTCGAAATACCAGAGTACCTGACCAAAATTGGACTTTTGAAGTGCCGGTATTGGAAAAATGGTCCGGTATTGCGACCCCTGGTGTCGATGACAAAAATCCATGCATCCCTTTTAGCCTTTTAATATATTTTTAGGTGAGCACGTCGCTAAATTTGTAACCTGGCTGAATTCTATGACTGGTACGAGCTTGTCCCAGTACCATATTATAGGTCACAGCCTAGGCGCACACCAAGCAGCAGTCATTGGCAGACTGCTTGATAGTCAAGTCCCTTATATAAGTGGTAAGTAAGTCATGGTATAGTATATATTAAAATAAATAAAATTTAAGTGTCTGTTGGTTTGTAATTTAAAAATAACAGCTTTTTACTATTTCCCTATAAAAGTAAAGTATACATCTCTCTCGTATTGAGGGAGAATGAGCCCCGTATAATGACAATAGGCTCGTCCCCTATTACATTGGGATCAAAATACATCGGCCAAATGTGGGCGCACTACAGTGCATCTCTGCCTACCCCTTTGGAGAATACAAGCGTGATGACGATGTATGATGATGATGAAGTGAACTATACGCTATTTAAAACAAAACAACATTTTTCTTAAGGTCTTGGTGAAACTGGGATCGCCCCATTCCAAACACATAGTACAAGCTTTGCTTTGTTTGGGGTCATACGATGAGTATGTGTTGTCTGGGGATATTTGTTTATACAAATCAAAGTACCAGGAGAGCATATCTGTCGAAGAGGTTGATAGCGTTGATGTGTAACTGGGATCACCCCCAGTCCATTGTACGGTACCCATAGTACAAGGGTTGCTTAGTTTGGGATCATACGATGAGTATGTGTTGTCTGGCGATATTTGTTTATACAAATCAAAGTACCAGGAGAGCATATCTGTCGAAGAGGTTGATAGCGTTGATGTGTAACTGGGATCGTCCCCAGTCCATTGTACGGTACCCATAGTACAAGCGTTGCTTAGTTTGGGATCATACGATGAGTAGGTGTCGTTTAGCAATATAATAAGATATTACTTTGAAACTCTTTCAGCCCTCGACCCCGCTCTCCCTGGGTGGATCACAAACCCTCACAGGATTACTCCAGACGTGGCTTTATACACTGAAGTGATGCACACTGATGCTGGACTCCAAGGGATCTTGGATACTGCTGGACATGTGGACTTCTATCCCAACGGTGGGCGTGTGATGCCAGGATGTTCTGATTCATCATGTAACCATCATAGGCAAGTGTTTTTCAAATTTAACGCACATTATATGTTACCAGCGGATACCCAGCGTGTGCTAGGATTTCACACCTTATTCATCAAAATTGGATGAATAGTTTAGGAGCTACGGAGGGACATACGAAAATTACATGTCGACGGATGAAAGCGGAGATGTCGAATATTGAAATATCCATTTTTGTAAAAAAAAATCATAACTCCCTAATAAAGAAATGCTTATCCATTATTGTTTGAGTCAAATCTTCGACTTTTAACCGTATATGTGATAATTTATATTACAGAAGTATCTTCTATATGGCTGAGTCGCTGATCAGCGGTGGTTTCACTGGTGTTCAATGTGATACTATAGGCGCAGCTGTTATACTGGGCAGTTGTTCTGGGCCGCAGACCTTAAGAATGGGTGGGACTACACCTAAAACTGGGTTAGTAAACCTTTTTAGGTATAAACCCCGGCTCGCACCTCTGGCATTCATGTACGAATCTCATTTTCATCCGAGATTATCACTTGCTATGAAACGGTGAAGGAAAACATCGTGAAGAAACCTGCACGTCTGAAGGAACTTGACTAGTTCTCGATAGATGTGTGTAGTCTGCCAACTCACACCGGGCCAGCGTGGAGGACTATGGCCTGAATCCCCTTCGCATTCAGGGGAGGCCCGTGCCCAGCAGTGGGACGTTAAAAGGGCTGTAGTAGTAGTAGTAAACCTTTTAAGCTAATCTGACCCCACCACCTGCCTCGCAACAATGTTTGTAATATTACTTTCAGTTTTTGACAGCTCTGTACAAAATCTGTCAAAAATTGACAGTTACTATTAAAAAAACAATACTTTAAAAGGTGGTGGTAAGACCCCGTGGTGGCTTAGGGCTATATTTCACCGGGACACCATGGCAGCGCAACCAGTCGCGGCACCGTGGTGTCGGTAAGCTACCAAACTATACACCATACAGACACCAGAGTCACCACACCACACTGCGACAGTATCACAATGGACCTCGGAAGAGATAGCACTACTGCTGTATGGACGTAGGAAAAGAGATAGAGATAGAGCGTCACTGGCGGCCGGACTGGCGGCTGCGTGAGTGACCCACCATACAGCGCTATAGTAATTAGTGGTGGAGCGACCAGCGTGGATGCGCGACTAGTAACATTCTGTTCTGCCGTCCAAGCTGGTCGCGCCGCCAAATTGGTTGCGCAACCGAACGGACACCAGGTAGTAACTCTCTATAGAGCTGCATACATTTAGTTGGTAGCGGCGACTAGTTGTGCTGCCATGGTGTCCCGGTGAAATATAGCCCTTAGTTGATAGAATGCAAGCATTAGAAGTGTGTCGTCCCTAAGACCCGCCACTAAGCTTCCACCACACACCAATAGATGGCGTGACAACCAACACATTGCAATTCTACGCGTGCAACCAACTGACGCGGCATACAACATTGTATCGGCATTCTGAATTGCGACAGAAGTGTTCCAGACGATCTGGGGGTGAAGTCTGTAAACACTATCGTTGTGGTTTTGCTATGACTTCATATTTTAAGGCACGAAAACAACATCTTTTATCAGAATCAGAATATAACTAGTCCAATGGCTTTAAGGAGACAATGTCTAATGTCTACATCGGTAGTATTTTATCTACCATTGATAAAACATGTTGTTTTCGTGCCTTAAAATATGAAGGCATAGCAAAACCACAATGATAGTGTTTACAGACTTCCACCCCTGAACGTTATACCAGCTGCATCGGAAGTCCGAAATTATACTTTACTGCTAACATGCTCTGGAAAGATGAACAATGGCTCACTTTTGCGTTTTGCTGGTAATTCAGGCAGTGTCAAGTAGTTAATAACAAGAGCAAACTCCATAAATACACATTATAAATAAAAACTGGTCAAGTGTGAGCTGGACTCACGCACCGACGCTTCCGTATCTGTTGGCAGATTAGTCTGTGAAAGCACCGAGCATTACTCTAACGAAAATATAAACTGGATAGAGAGACAAACTTAACTTTGCAGTTGGTATACTGGTGTGCCCATACAAAGTAATTACAAAATTAGTTTCTAACAAAAAAAAAACAGTTTTCGGATTTTTCTCTTTACTTGTGCTATAAGACCTTGCTTCTTGGCAAATTTCATGATTCTAGGTCAACGGGAAGTACCCTATAGGTTTTTGATTCCCGTGCAAATGTACTGAAAATGCAACATAAACAGCCGTATCTTTTGATTGCGTTAATCTAGAAGTTGGATTTTTTAGGGCACCAAGGGACCGCAGACATAAGTCTCTGTTATTAATTTCAACTTGATACTTTCACGCGTTTCTGAGGCAAAGGGTCTTGAAACCCCGACAGACAGATAGACAGATGGACAACAAAGTGATCCTATAAGGGTTCCGTTTTTGTGTGCCCCTATAGTTCGTGGGACACAGTAGTTGCTCTCGGGTGCAAATTAAACAGCCTTTTATCACTTTTCACTTATATTTTATAAAATAAAATAGCAGAGTTCAATAACCGCACGATCACCTATCGGTGGGCGTGGAGAGAGAGAGAGAGAGAGAGAGAGAGAGAGACAGAGAGAGAGATAGCCTATTACTAGTGTTGTAACATTAAAATCAAATTACCATTGGTGGCGATGTTGCCAACAGTTTTTTCCTTTTAAGGTGCGGAACCTTATAAATGGGTGACGACAGTGTTAAAGATGGCGGACGAGTCCTATACATGTATTATTATATTGTTTCAGATCAACTGGCATCTATTACTTGACAACAAATGCTAATTCTCCATTTTCACAAGGATAATGCTGGAATGTTTAATAAAATATGATTCATTTTATATATTAATTGCCGATTTTTCAATTCTCACGTCATCCCTTTCTTTTTTTTTTTTTTTTGAATGACTTACACTGTTGGCCGTGAGGTGGCCTTTACAGCTTTACCGGAGGAGTGGCGAGCGCAGAGTGCACTCCAACCAAGGCCTTATTTATTTAATTAAGAACGACACACCAACAGTATACGTATTAACAATTATTGGGTAAATAAAATATTAAATAAAAACTGGTCTGACAGGTACATCAATGACAGGCGTGTACAACTTTCACCGACGTGAGACTTAAACATTTAAAAAAGAAACAAATAAAGTTGAAACTAAACTAAAAATTAAGTTAAAGCTTAAATTTAAAATTTGAATACTGAAAAAGTAAAAATAAAATGAAAATATTTATGGCAATGATTTAAGTATCATTTTTCTAAACTCGTATAATGAACTGTTGAATATGTCTAAGTTGATAATTTTACTGTTAAACATGTTATACTCATTACATATTCTTACTGCAGGAGAGTTGAGACCCAGATTGGTTCTTACTAATGGCGTTTAAAACGATCTTGTAATGGGATTCCGAGGAACATTGTGAGGTACAGTGAACGATATATGGTTAAGAATGTCACTGCAGCTGATAACATTGTTGACTATTTTATAAAGAAATATCAAATCATGCATTTTTCGACGACTGGTTAATGATTTAAGCTTAAAAAAATCTAAGCGCTGCTCGTAACTACATCGGTGAGATATACCAGGAGATACGAAAGCCAAGTGTCGTGTAAAAGCACGTTGTATACTTTCAATGTGTTGTGAATGTACACTGTAAAACGGATTCCAAACAACGCATGCGTATTCTAAATGGCTTCGAACTAACGCATTGTAAAGTATAATTCTGGTACGAGCATGTTTAAAACCTTTGGTGTTCCGTTTAATAAACCCAAACATCTAAGCAGCCTTTTTAACTATAGAATCAATGTGTGGCAAGAATCGAAGCTCACGATCCATTATCACACCTAGATCTCTCATCTCATTTACCTTCTGTAATGCTGCGCCTACAATTTGGTATGATGAATCTAGTGGTTTCTTTCTCCTAGTATATCTCATGTGAAAACATTTATTTATATTTAGCTCTATCAGATTATCATTACACCAAGTTATAACTCTATCCAAGTCATCCTGAACCACATTTATATCATCCATAGTTTTAACGGTTTTATACATTTATAAATCATCCGCAAATAATAAAACTTGCATTTTTGTATTTTTGTACTGATATCATTGATAAAAATAAGGGCGGAAAGGGGTGGCAACTAGCTCAAGGGCGCCACAGAGGGCACGACCTCGCCTTGGGCAGTTACCGTGAGGGGAGAGGTAGTGACTGCGCTCCTAGGTGCAAAGATGCACCTACGAGCGGAAGAGGGGGTTCCCCGACCTCGCCGGCGAGATCGGTGTGTGTTTGAGGCTGGTGTATGTGTGTTGGTGGCCCTCTCAACGCCCGGGTCGAGGAGGGCGGTGATCGTGTCAGGGTCATCCCTTTCAATCGGGCTATGTCTTGTAGATACTTTGACTTTTACAAAAAAAAATTGCCTTTATTTATATTTTCAATAAAATAATCCAGGCTGGAAAAATTATTTTACACACACTAAACTTAAGCCTAATTTTAAGAACTCTGACCCCCACATCAGAGGTGAGCACGCGGGCCGGGCCAATAGAGGTCCGGATAAAAAAAAAAGTCTTGTAGAGAATGCTCTATGTGACGTCATTTTCCCGACAAGTTTTAAAGTTGGAAAGGATAAAATCTAGCTTGTGCAATTGTCTGACTTTTCAACGTCTCAGCGAGTTAAGTTTACTAGACATAGCTCGATGTGTCAACAGTTTCTCGACAAGTCTTAAACTTGGAAAGGATAAAATCTATCTCTTCCAATTGTCAGACTTGTCGAGCGTATGACGTCTCAGCGAGCTATGTTTACTAGACATAGCTCGATGTGTCAACAGTTTCTCGACAAGTCTTAAACTTGGAAAGGATAAAATCTATCTCTTCTAATTGAGACTTGTTGAGCGTATGACGTCTCATTGAGCCTTGTTTAAGACATAGCTCGATGTGACGTCATTTTCTCGACAAATCTGACAATTGGAAGAGATAAAGCATGTCATGTTGAGTGTAGATTGACGCTTTAAACAGACAGTGGCGAGCAAATTCACATGGCTTTTTTGAAAATGTGCTCTGTAATAATGTACATAAAGATTGAATGCCTTTGGCGTCTCACGCGTCTAATAACATACACAGTACGTGTGTGTACTAAATAAATGCACACACTCTTTATGTTTTATTCAATACCTTGGTACTTCAATAATTCATTTCCTGTTTTAAATTTTAATTCAATTCCCATATAATTTTAACACAGAAACTCAAAATACAGGCAACGCCTGGTTTGGGTTTCACAGTAACTTGTTTTTGTAAATATTTTGGTATATAATAAAATTTTGTTTTATTAATTTTAGTAACACATCTGCCGCATGTCAGAACAACAATGGGCCAAAATAACTACAGAGTGGATTCCCAACAATGCAAGAAGACATCGCGGCAGGCCCAGAAGGAGATGGCGGGATGAACTAGACTCCCATCGAAAGGAGTGGCCTATATTGGCTCAAAATAGAGATGAATGGAGGAAGGGGCGGGAGGTCTTTGCCCAGCAGTGGGACGTTATAGACTCATAATAATAATAATAATTTTATTGATTAATAGCAACGCAGGCTACACCATCAAGTCAATAAAACAAAGTCCAAATTGTAGTTAATATGATATTTATTCAAAAATATTACCAAACAGATTACGAAATAGAAAATGGCGGAGCGGAGTTGGTTTCCAAATAGTATATTCCTGATGATCTGAAAAATAAATGCAAACTGTCATTACTGACAATGCATGTCAAGAAGTGTCCCATAGTTCATTTCTCACAGAAGTCTCAGACAGTATGTGAGTTAAGTCACTGTAGTCTTGAAATATTGTAAAATATGTCACTTTAGTCGCGACTAAATGTGACATATATCAGAGTTTATATTATGTTTACTCAACTGTAAATAGTCACCTCAAAATTTAATACATTATTGTTTAACCCACACTGGGCCAGCGTGGTGGACTATGGCCTAAATCTCCCTCGTATTGAGGGGGGATGTGCCCGGTATAATGGCAATAGCCTCGCCCCTATTACATTGGGACTAAAATACATCGGTGAATTGTGAGCGCCCTACAGTGCACCTCTGCCTACCCCTTCGGGGAATACAGGCGTGATGATGATGTATAAAACGTGAAATAGGTAGTTAGTACTTAAATTACCCAGTCTTAGGATCTATTCCTCCCATTGTTAATGTGTCAGTGAGGGTACAGTTGGCTGCCATGGCTTCTTCGTAAGTGGAACATCCCACCGCTGTGAAACCACCAGTGGTGATCGACTCAGCGAAGTAGAAGAAAGATCTGGAAGAAAATATAAATTCTACCATTTACCAAAACCTGTTTTACAACACGTTCTCTTGTGTCATAAGTCTAAGTACTGTCTTAACTAATTAAACCGGAAGAGTTTTCTACACCACACACGGGCTACCACCTTGACACCTTGCTCCCTATGGATGGAGAGATGTCCCCCTCCATTGGATTTTCTTCCCGTCAAAGAAGAGCTCCCACCGGGGCACGACCTACCGTGGTCAATGTGGAAAACTCTAAACCGGCTTGGCACTGGAGTGGGTCGCTGCAGACTAAACATGTGTAAGTGGGGCTTCAGGGATCCCACCCTAACGCAATGCGACTGTGGTGATCTCGTACAGTCTATGCCACACTTGCTATCTTGTCCCCTGTGCCCAACCACCTGCACCAGGGAGGACCTGCATGCGGCCACTCTCAACGCGATTGCTGTGGCAAAATTTCTACAAAACAAGGTGTAGACCATTGACTCGAAAAGAAAGAAAGACTAATTAGAGGTGAGTAATCCAACAAAAAAATATTTTCTTCCCATACTCTTTACATATAACCACCGGGCGTTTATCGTTATATAAATTCAACCATTCTCATTATTTCTACCACTTCCGCAACTATTTCAGTCGAACAACTTAGTATACTTCCAATACTTTTTTTATGAAAGGTACACTATGTTGTACTAAATTCTACCGTACCTATGAAGTCGGTTTGTCCTCATCACAGATAAATAATTTTTGTATTTTTCTACCAATTTCTACCATTAAAATAGATTCTACCATTTTCTACCAATTCCTACCTTCCATGGTCGCATGTGATACTCGCACACCCGGGCATGTCAACCCCTCCATTAGGGTAGACATCCACTTGAGCGAGCGGCTGGGCATACCCTAACAGACCTGCATTGGTATGTATAACTTCAGTGTAAATGCCATCCTCGGAATCGAACCTGTTGTCATTGCCCTCGAAACCAGGACCAGCTGGATCTAAGCCTGAAAAAATGTAATGTAAAACGTCACTATTAAATATCAAAAGCATCGCGACGCTGCTATAACATTATAAAGAGCGTTGCGACGCCCCTATAAAATTATAAAGAGCGTCGTGATGCCCCTATAAAATTAAAAGGGCGTCGTGATGCCCCTATAAAATTAAAAGGGCGTCGCGACGCCTCTGTAAAATTATAAAGAGCATTGCGACGCCCCTATAATATTGTAAAGAGCGTCGTAACGCAACTATAAAATTGTGAAGAGCGTCGAAACGCCTCTATAAAAGTATTGAGAGCGTTGTGACACCACTATAAAATTATAAAGAGCGACGCGACACCTCGCAAAATCGATGAAATCGAAATCGATTGTGAGAATCTTTTGGATTTTACTATCCGGTATCCGGCCGGATACTAAATTACTATCTGGTATCCGGCCGGATATTGAAAACAAGGCCGGTATCCGGCCGGATAGTGAAAACAAGGCCGGATAGGCCGGATACCGGATAGTTACCGGATATCCGTTTCATCTCTAGTCAGGCGTGTTGAGACGAGTGTCAGGAGTGTCAAGATGATTGTCAGAAGTGTCAAGTCCAGTGTCAGAAGTGTCAAGATGAGTGACATGACTGTCGAGATGAGTGTCGTGAATGTTGAGAATGTGTAGTTTGGGATCATACGATGAGTATGACTTGTGTAGGATTCCTCACCAGTTATATAAGGGACCTGACCTCCCAGGTTTCTTCCGACTATGCCTGCTTGCTGGCCACCCAGGCTGTGACCCACTATATGGTACTGGGAGACGTCTGCACCCGTGATACCATTTAACCAGGACAGGAAGGTGGCTACTGAAGACCCTGGAAGACCAATATATCGACCAATACGTAATAAAAAACTTTTAAAAAAGATGAAGAAAGCGGTAAAGTCGTTCTCAAGTTACGACGTGATCAAGGGAAATAGGGATTCAATTTTATATACAGTGTGTATCAGAAGTCCGAAAAAATATTTTAGGTACATATACGGTAACTCATATGTTGTGAAGACAGATTATACCTTACTGTCATAGTTTAAGATCTATAGACCTTTTAATATTTGTCACTTGTATGGTGTTGTAGCCGTTGGGTACATCAATAATCGTATGAAGCAGTGTAGTTTACATTCACGAGGTGTCTACCAATATTGACAAAACAGAACATGAACAATTTACACAGGACTCGAGATATTATAAGTTTCAGGAATAGGCAGGTGACGAAAAAAAGTTGAAATTTGTAGACTATTCAGTTGCATGCAAACGGTATTATTTATATTATCCATGGAATAGACAGAAATTAGGCTTCCGCTGTTATCCAGCCTTTTCCTACCAGAACTGATAGCATTAACCATAGCCACAGTGTAATCATCATCAGATGCGCCCGCGCTCCAGTCCACCACAATCACGTTCACATCCTCCGCACTCAGGAAGGCTGAAAATAAAAAAAAACTATTGAATACCGGCCAGTGGATAGATACTACAATAAGTCAAAATTAGCGTTAACCTAACCCAACCGTAACCAACTAAAGCGTCATGACACCTCATAGTTTGCGTCGCGACGCTATTCAGTGAGGCGTTTTCACTTTGAGATCTCACACCATCCAAAAACTTTGCTAGGGCCGTCCCTACAAACACTCACTGTAAACATAAATCTAACTCAAACTAAAGCCATACCTAAATCAGACCCAATCCAAACTAAACTCACACGCAACTCGGGCTCGAATTAACATAAAACCTAACTCTGTGTCAAAGGTCACAAGTCTTCTAACACTATTGTTGTGGAGTTGCTATGAGTTCATTTTTAAAGGCATGAAAACAACAACTTTTATAAATGGTAGCTAGAATATGACTAGTCTAATGGCTTCAAGATGTCTAATGTCTACACTGGTCATATTTTAGCGACCATTGTTAAAAGATGTCGTTTTTAAGCCTTGGAAAATTAAACCATAGCAAGACCACAACGCTATCGTTGTGGTCTTATCTGTGTACCCTAACACTATTGTTAGGGGGGTTGAGGCCAGGCATAAAACAACATTCAGCCCCAACATAAAAGCTAACTCATTCTGAACTAAAACCTATTACAAACATAACTCAAACCCAACCAAGACTCAATTAAAACCTAACTCGTTTGTAACTAAAAATTATCTCAAACTCAACTCAAAACTAACTCAGACTCAACCAACACTAACCCATTCTTAACTAAAATAAATCTTAAACTTAACCCAAAGCTAACTTAGACGCAAAAATCCTAACTCAGATAGCGCGAACGTAACTTGAACAAAAGTAGAACCTGACCATGTTTAAGAAGTTATTCTGAGCAATGTGTGACCAAGCGTCATGACGCCATACAGACCTGGTACCAGCACGGTGTTTACTTCAGACGAGGCGGAGTTCTGCCATCCGTGGATGGTCACAATAGTTCTTCTTGTGGTTTCAAAATTTGTTGCAAGAACTAATGATGAGTCTCCATACAACATTGGCTGGCTGACTGAAGGGTTATCCCTGAAATACATGGTTTTTATAAGCTGTGGTAGCCTAGCTGGCAGAAGGCCCAAAAGGTACAATTTAAAAACTTCTGGGATACTCGATTTCAAATGAAAAAGTCATTTTCAATAATGATTACCACTTGCTGAACGGTGAAGGTATACATTGTGAGGAAACCTGCACGTCTATGGAAAGGCGTGTGAAGTTAACCAACCCATACTGGGCCAGCGTGGTGGACTATAGTACATAATCTACCTCGTATTGAGAGCGAATGTGGCCGGTATAAAGTGGTAAAGGGAAGATCTTGAAAGTATTGTTCGAGATTTGTATATTTAGTCCATATCGTCGAGAACTTGTCGTCTTGATAAATAAAATTGAAGTGTCTGTTTGTTATGTCAAAAGAATAGTTTTTTTACTAAATGTGAATGAAAGTATATACACTACTTATAACAAAAACGAAATTAAAAATAAATAAATATGTCTGTCTTGTTTTTTCGGGTAATCTCCCAAACGGCTGGACCGATTTTGACGAGGTTTTCGCTGCCCGATAGCCGAAGTTATAAGGATTAACATGGACTACTTTAAATTTGTGAAAATAATTAGGATTCCTAATATCCGCCCGTACGAAGTCGCGGACTCACCTTGTATTATGTAATACATACCTTGTAAATAAATGATAGACATTATCATTGTCGGGGCTGTATCTAGCTGCCTTCAAGGCATCCCTGGTCTTGTACCACAGGTCTGAGAGACGCACAGACCCATCCCCAGCAGGTGTGTACTGGTATCTTGGGCCATTTGCATTAAATTTTGTTATTACGTAGTCTGAAGTTGGTATTGCTGTAAAAAATAAACTCAGTCATATTAGGAAATACAGATACCAAAATATGCCAATAATACGTCCAAAATGATGTAAGTTCACAGTCAAATAACAGGGAGGGGAAAGGTAGTGACTGCGTGAGGGGAGAGGTAGTGACTGCGCTCCTAGGTGCAAAGATGCACCTACGAGCAGAAGAGGTTCCTCGACCTCGACGGCAAGGTCAGTGTCTGTTTGAGGCTGGTGTAGGTGTGTTGGTGGCCCTCTCGACGTCCGGGTCGAGGAGGGCGGTGATCGTGTCAGGGGGATCTATCAACACATGTCGCGGACGGTGGCGTTGTGCTGTTGTATGCCCTGTGGCGGAAATCGAACCCTCCACCTCCCGGTTCAGTTAGCCGAGTGATCTGTACACCAATCCGTCATCATATCGAGGGCTGAAAGACTATTTGAATGAAGTGACCCTTTTGGGCGATATTGACTTAAGTACATATTTGGATGTATTGAAAAGAGTGCAAGAACGAAAAACATTAATAGAGACAATAAGGAACAGAAGAGGAAAGATGATAGGCCATCTCATGCGACATGACACCTTTATTAAGAACATCATAGAAGGCAAGATCGACGGAAAGCGTGGGAGAGGTAGACCGCGAATATGTTACATGAGTCAAATAAAAGATAAGGTTGGTGTCATGTCGTATGTGGAGGTGAAGAAGGCTGCACTGGATCGACCCAGATGGCGGGGACTTAATCAGATGCACCGACAAGGGCCGAGCCCTTAAATTAGGAGAAGAAGACATATTTGGAATCAGAAAAATTTTCTGCGTCGAATCAGTACGCTCTCACGGAACGATCCACCCCTCGATATAGGTACTTACATATAACACTTGTTACACCGATAACTAATATCACTAATGTAAACATCTCACAAAACTGATAACTTGTTTAGTACAATTATCGTTTTTATAGTTAGTAATTATAATCTAATGTATTATAATACCCGCGATTTTGTTCGCAAACAGCTGATTTTAGATCTAGGTATGTGGTGGCGAATTGTGTAGACAACACGATAAAATTCTTATTAAAAACGATATGATCTTTTTAACCGACTTCCAAGAAGGAGGAGGTTCTCAATTCAACCGTTTTTTTTAAATGTATGTACATCGATTACGCTGCGAGTTATGATCCGAGTTCGCTGCGAGTTTTTTTGTTTGATGCGCAATAGATGCCATTTGGTCCCATAAAAATTTAAAATTGTACGGCCAAGCAGTTTTCATTTTATGAACATTTTTATGTTATTGTATGTCCCAAACAAACTTAAAGTTTGTACTAATTAAATCTGAGTTTGAGGTTACAGTTAAGTGTTTTAGATTTAAAAATGTACAATCTTTGCATTTTTGACATAAAATCAGGGGTCAAAGTCATGGTTTTCTTGTTATTTTAACATTAAGTCATGGGTGCCAATAAGTAGGGGGGTGCCAACAGTGGGTATGGTTACTTAGTGTAAAAAGTTCTTTCCTATTTTTTGTACTTACTGAGTTTTTGCTGTCACCCGACGATATCCGTTTAGAATAAGCGAGACAAGAAAGGCTATTTGACTTAAGCGACACTTTTGGCCGATTGACTTAAATACATATTTAGCATCAGCAATTTTTTCTCCGTCGAATGAGTATACTCTCCTGTAAAGCTAAAATATGTCGTTTAAGTCAAATAACCTTTCATCCCTTGATATAATCTATGTATGAGTTTGTCTTACAGTAAGACAAATTCCGTTGTAGTGTTTTTTTTATATAGATACTTACCAAGCTTAGGTAGGAAGGCACAGATAAATAATAGATAAACAAATATTTAATTGTGTAGTTATCTTAATACCTCCACGCATTTTTTGTAAATCTAATGATAATTTTATATCACAGGAATTTCAATTATCATGGCACAAGCTGAATTAGACGAATAATATCATCCGGCCCTGATGCCCGGGGCCCAAAACAACGGGCTACCCTTGGGGTCGTGAGCGTCTGGGGTGTGGGCCCCGGACGCTCTTAAGTAGACGGCAACCCTGAGGAGGACGGCGGCGAGAGGTGGTCTCTCGCCGCTGTATGCACTGCGAGGGTGCAGGGGGAGCGAACATCTGCTCCCCCCGAGACGTGCTCCTAGGCACAAAGCTCGGGAGCGAGGCACAGAGGGACACCGGTGCGTTCCGGTAGGAGATCCCGGAGTCCCTCTAACGTGTCAAAGACGGCCACCGGGGAGGTTTTAGTGGGTAAGAACCCCACATATCCCAGTCTTCTCCCACACAGAAGACTGGGAATCTTTCTAGAGATTTCCTCCCCGTTAACAAAAAAATAATAATAATATCATAAATATCCATACTGTGTATCAGAAGTCTGAAATAATATTTCAGGTAGCTGATTTGTAGATGCATAGTAAAGACAGACTGTACCTAACTAATTGGGATGTTATAGATATGATATTTCGGACGGAAAAGGAATAATTCGACGCCTGAAAGGCAATTCTTACTACTTCTACTACTACAGCCCTTTTAACGTCCCACTGCTAGGCACGGGCCTCCCCTCAATGCGACGGAGATTCAGACCATAGTCCACCACGCTGGCCCAGTGCGGGTTGGCAGACTTCACACATCTATCGAGAACTAGACAAGTTCCTTCAGACATGCAGGTTTCCTCACGATGTTTTCCTTCACCGTTTCATAGCAAGTGATAATCTCGGATGAAAATGAGATTCGCACATAAATCCCAGAGGTGCGAGCCGGGGCTTGAACCTGCACACATTGATTTGCAAGGCGTGCGTTCGACCACTCGGCTACCATTGCTTACTTCTTACTAAGCGACAAAAAGTCGTCAAATGAGTTATGTACTATTCGAACGGCCAGATTTTTCTGCGTCGTTTGGTATAGGTATATAAGTCATTTTACGACTTTTTGTCGCTTAGTAAGGGTTACCCTTCAAGCATCAATAAATAGATTGGTGTTCCAGGGTCTTCAGTAGCCACCTTCCTGTCCTGGTTAAATGGTATCACGGGCGCAGACGTGACCCAGTACCATATAGTGGGTCACAGCCGGGGTTATCAGCAAGCAGGCATAGTCGGAAGAAACCTGGGTCAGGTCAGGTCCCTTATATAACTGGGAAGGAATCCTACATAATTCATACGCATCGTATGATCCCAAACTAAAGCTTGTACTATGGGTAGCGTACAGTGGACTGGAGGCGATCCTAGTTAAACCCAGACTGGGGCAAATTCCAAAAAAGAGATCTAGCAAATTTGCCGCTGTCGGCAATTTTATAGTGGCGTCGCGACGCACTTAATAAGTTTTATTTATTTATTGCACAATCTACATGAGTAAAAAAATGTACCCAGGTAAGCTTAATGCTTCAGGCATTTTCTACCAGCCAACCTTAGAGTAATGTAGAGAGAGGAAAAAACACGACGCTCTTTATAATTTTATAGTAATGTCGCGACGCTCTTTATAATTTTATAGTGGCGTCGCAACGCTCTTAATTAGTTTTTGGTGGGGTAGCAACGCTCTAATAATTTAAATGTATTCGTTTAATATAGTCTACAAGTTCACTTTCTGTTTTACCAATTTCATAATTTCCATAAAAGACCAAATTATTTTTCGCTTCTCTTTTTCTGCGATGCTAAGTTTCTGTTCCAGTAATGTAAATCTATCTTTAGGAGTATTATTTTCTTCCATCAATGATTTCATTTTCTCGTCCAAAGCTTCCATAACATTATTCGTTACTGCAGTTGTAATGTCTTAAGTGGCCCTACAGCAGGGTGATTTTAAAACACTCGGAATCGAATTCGGAAACGGAATCGGATCTTTCCGTCACGGATTCCAGCCATCGCTATTTTGATTTCCGTACCCGACGATTTTTGACATTTCTCGTCGGATAAACCCATCCGAATCGATGGAAAGTTTCCGACACCTTTTTCCGCGCGGAAAGCTTCCGAAATTGAACAAAAACATAAATAAAATACCAAATTTAAGTGTTATCTAAATACTTGCATAATATTTAAGGTAAGTCAGTACTAAAGAGTGTTTAAAATAAACCCATTAACGTTGTTTTATGGCCCTTTACATTATTGTGAAAATTATTCCCTTCAACCTTCGATAGGATGGAATATTATCTTATAGGAGACAACATAGGGCGGCTGCTGTGCAGCGCCGGCAAACAATCGTGCTGCATTATTCACTTCGTGGTTGTGTTTTTATTTACCGAAATACAGCGCCATGCGCCATCTATGACGTAGCTCTGAAACTTCATGGTTGCAAAGGCGTGATGTTACCCTTCACTTTCACTTTGACGTATCAGTAAAAAATTTCGAGGTTCGTTATAACCAAAAATAATGAAGGAGAGTAAGTTTTAAATCGATAATTTAAATAAGTAATCAATTTCCATTTTTATAATTATGATAAGTGTGTTTATATAAGACTTTTTGGCCCAAAAAATTCGTATTAATTACTGTTTTGTAATCGAATTTTATTTCTACCATTTTTAAACGTTCTTTGTAAACGCACACAATCTTTCCGACGTCGGAACTTTCCGATTGGCCCTTCCGTCTGCTATTCAAAATCGCGTTTTAACATGCCGTCGGAAACGGAATCGACAACTCGAAGTTTTCGATTCCGTTTCCGAATTCGATTCCGAGTGTTTTAAAATCACCCTGCTGATCGTCGAGAACTCTTCTACGGTGGATCGATTTCTTGTACACATAGAATTGCGATGTGTTGGTAGTCGCGCCATCTAGTAGCGATTGGCGGAAGTTCTGCTTTGTGGTGGAATATAGGGTTCACCACAGTATTATTCGATTCTGATATGATGAATCAATAAAACAATTGAAGAATTTACTTTATAATATAATACTACTACTACTACAGCCCTTTTGAACGTCCCACTGCTGGGCACTGCGGGCCTCCCCTCAATGCGAGGGGGATTCAGGCCATAGTCCACCACTGGCCCAGTGGGGGTTGGTGAACTTCATACGCCATTCTATAGACGTGCAGGTTTCCTCACGATGTTTTCCTTCACCGTTTCTTAGCAAGTGATAATCTCGGATGAACATTAGATTCGCATATGAAACCTAGAGGTGCGAGCCGGGGTTTGAACCTGCGCACTTTGATTGCAAAGCGTGCGTTCGACCACTCGGCTACCACTGCTGTCTCGGCTACCACTGCTGTCTCGGCTACCACTGCTGTCTCGGCTACCACTGCTATATAATATAACAATTCAACAAGTATACAGAGCGCGTAACCGTTGAGCTAGTCCGACACACAAGAAAGAGCCTGCTTGCCAGCTCTTAGCAATACATAACAGTAGTAGCTATTTGCTCTTCACTATAAGTCAAGCGTTGGGCTGCGTGCATCTATATAATATTCCAACAAAAAGAGCATAGCGACGCCTCTATAAAATTATAAAGAGCATCAAGAAGGTTTGGATACTATCCATATCTGTATCCTACCAAATACTTATTGGGATGCCTAAACCTTAATTCCCTGGAAGTAAGGCGGGCGGTGGCCCAAGTCTTAATGGCCTACAAGACTCTTCTAGGTACTGTTGACGTTACTGATTTACATGAGAGGCTAGTCCAATTGTTCGTGCCTAATAACTATTGTCAGGCAAGACGGCACAAGTTGTTCGCAGTGCCGCACGGTCGCTCGTGCGATGTCCCCCATACCGCGCATACTAACTGCGCTCAACGCCCTTGTGTGCCAAAATCCCGTGTCAGAAAGTGTGATGATGTGTGAGATAAATGAGTGAAAGGTCTATCTGTCTTACCTGTTGTGTTACTGTGTCATTAGTGTAAGTGGCAATTGTATTGCCGTTCTAATTGTTAAATAAATAAATCGCGACGCCACTATAAACTTATAAAGATCGTAGCGAAGCGTCTATAAAAATGTTAAGGCGTTGTAACGCCGCTATAAAATTATAAAAATCATCATGACGTCGCTAAAATTATAAAGAGCGTTGTGACGCCACAATAAAATTATAAAGAACGAAATCGAAATTGAAATCGAAATATATACTATACACTATATAAGATTATAGTGGCGTCACGACGCTCTTTGTAATTTTATAGTGACCTCGCGACGCTCTTTATAATTTTATAGTGGTGTTGCGTCGCTCTAAAAATTTTATATTGATTCGTTTAGTATAGTCTACAAGTTCACTTTCTGTTTTCCCAATTTCATCATTTCAAAGAAAGACCAAATTATTTTTCGCTTCTCTTTTTCTGTGATGCTAAGTTTATGATAACATAAATCTCTCTTTAAGAGTATTATTTTCTTCTATCAATGATTTCATTTTCTCGTCCAAAGCTTCCATAACATTATTCGTTACTAATGTAGTTGTAATGTCAAAAGTTTGTTGGTTTGGCTTTTCATCCAATTTTGATAATAATAGACCAATACTAGTATCCATTTTGGTAGTTAATTGGCTTCTGTTAGAGCAGCACTGAAGATTGGTAATTTACGGTTATGTTGGGTGGCAACACTGTTCGTTATGACAGTGTCCCTTTGTTATGTTGGTACTGTGAATTGCACTATAAAGCATCTTTAAAGTTATATCCGATTGTTATTTACTCCGGTGAATTTGTGTCGCACGTTGGCACTAATTTTGCACTGATATTTAATATAATAACTAATATATTATATTTTATATATAATAGAGATTAACGTGTGTAGTAACGCGAATGGATAAGGTGAGGAATTTGTATGTCGAGGGATGAACTGCTATTTGACTTAAGCGACACTTCTGGGCGATATTTACTTATATACATATTTGGAATCAGCTAACTATTCTGCGTCGAATGAGTATGCTCTCCTGTAAAGTTAAAAAGGTCGCTTAAGTCAAATAGCCTTTCACCCCTCGGTATTGTTCTAGTTGTAAGCAGGTAGCATGTAAGGGTAAGGGAACGTCGACGTTCGGATTCACATTATTCAAGTAGTAACATGTCTACGAGAGTAACGTATGGGGCTAGGGTTGCCAACCATACTTTATTTTTGGTAATTATACTTTATACTTTTGCATACCAATATAGTATGTGAAAATACTTTATTTCCAACCTTTACTGTGACGCGTAAACAAAATACTTATTATTAGTACTTAACTATTTAATGGTACACATAAGTATATAAACGATATATGATTACTAAACGAAATGTTAAATGTTAGATGTGGTGTCATGTGTGGTGATTTAGATTTTCAAACAAGCTAGGAAACATTTAAAGATAGCAAAGAATTGTTAGCATATGCTAAAAGCGATTTTAAGACAATAAAAACATAAGTAGTAGTAGCCCAGTAGCCCACCAGACACAACAGCCGTCTGGTCGGAGGATCCTCCCTTTACCGCTAATCGTCTATAGAAAGGCGTGTGAAGTTCACCAACCCGCACTGGGCCAGGGTGGTGGTCTATAGCCCAAAAATCTCCCTCGTATTGAGGGAGAATGTGCCCGGTATAATGGCAATAGGCTCGCCCCCTATTACATTGGGACTAAAAATACATCGGCGAAGTGTGGGCGCACTTCAGTGCACCTCTGGCTACCCCTTCGGGGAATACAGGCGTGATGATGTATTATTAAAAACATAAAAATTTTAAAATACTTTATTTTCTTTCAAATACTTTATTTTTTTTCCTATCCAAACCGTTTTTTGGTCAAAAAAAGTTGGCAACCCTAATTGGGGCGTTAGCTCCATTCGACCCTGACAGCAATGAATCATCGTGAATGACAATATTGACGCAGCGGACAAGGCCAAAGTCAAGCCGAGGACGATAATTATGTGTGCACCCCGCGACATGACGATTAAGTTCGCTAATCATGTAGCGCTGTCGAATAAAGCGGAGAAAGTGGATTACGACCGGATTCTGGAACTCTTGGGTTAATCATTGCAACCCAAAACGGTTGGGATTTCAGAAAAATCAACGTTTTTCTCTGCGGTGCAGTCATAATATAATATCAATACACACCGCGGATTGTTTGAATTTACAAGACTTGTGTTCGGTTTATTTTCGGCACCAGCAATTTTCCAGCAGGCGATGGAATGTGTGTTGGCGGGCCATGAGGGGATTGATCTTCTTAGATGACGCTTAGGCTACGCTTAACTGCCCTAACTGCCCTTTTACAACGGCTAACCGTGCCAAGTAGTAAGTGTGAGTTTTACAAAGATGCAACAATGGGACACGTAAATAATAAGCAGGGCATTAGTGAGTCACCCGACAAGGTGAAGGCTGTAGTAAGCGCGCCGTAGCCACAAAACGTCTCGCAATTGCAGTAATTTTTAGGGTTCCGTACCCAAAGGGTAAAACGGGAACCCTATTACTGAGACTTTGCTGTCCGTCCGTCCATCCGTCCGTCCGTCCGTCCGTCTGTCACCAGGCTGCATCTCATGAACCGTGATAGTTAGAGAGTTGAAATTTTCACAGATGATGTATTTCTGTTGCGGCTATAACAACAAATACTAAAAAACAGAATAAAATAAATATTTAAGGGGGCTCCCATACAACAAACGTGTTTTTTTGCCGTTTTTTATAGATAATGGTACGGAACCCTTTGTGCGCGAGTCCGACTCGCACTTGGCCGGTTTTTTTAGGCTTAACAACATAGATAAATTATTGGTCTCACTTATAACCGTCATTTCTTATTTCTTACCAAATGCGTCATCGGTAGATATTAAGCCCTCTACATAGCTTACTGCATAAACATATGACATTGAGTTGGAGAAAGGATCATAACGGTGCATTTAACAAAATAAAAAATGTAGCGGAATCTAATAATAGAATACATGTGCAGCAGATTATCTTTAGCGGCTTCGTTATCAGCGGGCGCGGCGGGCAACGCCCGCGCCGGGAGGGCGCGTACATCACAGGGCTGAGGAGGGGGGAGTGTTTACAAAGCGAGACCCGTTACTGTCCAAGGTCAAAGATTAACAGGAAAGTCATTGATCCTAATTTAAAACCCTACCACTGGTGTCGATTGCTACCAACATTATATAGTAATTGTTTATATAATTTTTTTAATAACTATAAATGTTAGGAATTAAAAAGCAGTGGTAGCCGAGCGGTCGAACGCACGTCTTGCAAATCAAAGTGTGCGGGTTCAAACCCCGGCTCGCACCTCTGGGATTAATGTGCGAATCTCATTTTCATCCGAGATTATCACTTGCTATGAAACGGTGAAGGAAAACATCGTGAGGAAACCCGCATGTCTGAGGGAACTTGTCTAGTTCTTGATAGATGTGTGAAGTCTGCCAACCCGCACTGGGCCAGCGTGGTGGACTATGGCCTGAATCCCCCTCGCATTGAGGGGAGGCCCGTGCCCAGCAGTGGGACGTTAAAAGGGCTGTAGTAGTAGTAGTAGTAGTTAGGAATTAGATTGGGAATTTAATTTTAAATATAAAAGGTATTTCCATTTATTACCGATAGTGATGTTCCGTATTGTTTGTATTATTATCATTTTATCTATGGTTACTTGTTTGTTCCCAACCTGTCACAGATGTCGGATGCGAAGGTCGTAAGGTTTATGCAAAATTTGAAGCAGATTGGACCATGAAATCACGTCCCATACAAACTTTACCCCCCTTTTTCACCCCCTTAGGGATAGAATTACGGAAAATCCTTTCTTATAAGATGCATACGTCATACAAAGAACACACGCTCCAAGTTGCAGGTATCTACGATCAGAGGTTTAGGCTGTGCGTTGATCCGTCAGTCAGTCATCCAGGATTGACATTAATTGGGACCAAAAATACATCCGGTAAAGCTGTAAAGGCCACTTCAAGGACAACAGCGTAGTCCATTAAAAAAAAAAAGAAACATCTAACACGTGTGGGTGCGCTGTAGCGTGCCTCTGCCTACTCCTTCGGGGAGTATGGTCGTAATGATATATTTGTATTTATTGTTCCAGTAGTGTATATGAAGTGATTCCCGTTTTTCCTGTGAGTTGTGTGAAGAGTGTTGGTCTGAGCGCGCTCCACGCTTACCTGCTCGCCTTCGCGCCGCGCCGCCCCAGCCAGCCCCAACGCACCGCCCCGACGACGTGCGTACTCTGAATAATCAACTATTGGAACTTACTTACATCCTCCTTAGGCAAATCAACGATTAACTGACCTGAACTGAATTAGTGAATAAAAAATCCTTAGCCAAATTATCAACTGGGCTTACTTAGGCTTTTTGATAGGCAAATCAACAATTGCAACTAACGTATGGGCAAATACATAATCTTCGACAAATTAGCAACTGGATCTGACTTACTTAGGCTGTTCCTTAGACAAATCTACAATTGGAACTAAATAACATGGGGGAGTGCTTAGAGTAACCAACGATTGGAAGTGATTCACTTAATCGTCTCCGCAGTCAAATTTACAGCTGGAACTGAAACCCACGCGATTTCTTAGAAAAAATTATAACTGGAAATGACTTCTATTAGAATGCTCATTACACATATATTATGTAGTAATTTAATATCTATTTGATACAGGACTCGGTTGAATTTCAAATTGACGAGATATTCCACGTAGAGGACAACTCGGGCCCGGTGGTCGGGGTCTGTTGGTGAAAGGGCAGCTGTGCGAGAGATACAGCATTATTATTGGTGAGTTAATTTATCACACTTCGTCTCTGACCTCAAAGGTCACTTCACCTTTGGAATGATGTTGTGCCGCTAACTGACCTTTGGCGTCAAAGGTCACAATTTTAAAGATATGTGTTACTTAAATGTCAAGTTAAATCAATATCTTTTCCAAAAAATAGTTATACGTGAATATGGTATATACTTTCATATGCATTTATTAAAAAGCTGTTATTTAGACATACACTTTAATTTCATTAATTTGTATATATCGACGCTTGAAAGGCATTTCCATTTTCCTCTTAATTACTTAACATCTTCTCTCCCATACTGCGTTGAAGGCATCATACCAAAGCAATTATTTCTATAACCCTGTGGTTTAAAATAATCCCTTCATTGTAAATGGGAGTAGACGCACCTTACTGTACTAGCTTCCTTAGCGTAAAGACTATATTTGTATTTAATATTAGACTGCCGTGAGTATAATTCTTCTCTAGTATTGTGGCAAAGGTTCTGTCTGCTCTCATAGCGTTGCTGCTCCTGAGAATGTATTACTCGCAATCATCATTTTGAAAAGAGTAACCATTTCTAACCGGCTCTTCTCAGTGGAAGCAGATTCCCGAACCGGTGGTAGAATCTGACTATTTGTAAGTGCTTTTTGGCCTACACGAATAAAAATTTTTTGGCGGGTGGGCTGGGTGGGGCGGGTGGGGCGGGGGGAGCGAATGCAAAAGGTGGGGCTGGTGGGCATGGTGGGGCGGGTGGCTCGTCTGGGGCTGGTGGGGCGGGCGGGGCGGGTGGGGCCGCCGGGCAGCGTGGGGTTGATGGGATGCCTGGAGCTGGTGGGCCGGGTGGGGCGGGCAGGCCGGCAGGGTCAGATGGGTCTGGCGGCGCGGGTGGGGCGGGTGGTCCCGGGTAGGGCAGGTGAGGCTGGTGGTTAAACAAAACAAACCAAAACATAAATATTATTACCTGTTTTAATCACATTGTATGCGAGCGAAGATAAGAATAGTTATTTTTTTTTAATTGTAAAACACCGTAACCGATGGAAAGCAAAATGGCTGCGTCTCGCTCACTGTCACACTAGAGCGAGCGAATCAACTTGACTATTGAAGGGTTGTCATATTCACAATAACAGACTCATACATAACAGCATAACTGTAAATATAACACATGTGAATAATAAATAAACTTAACCATTACTATCTTTACGCTGTAACAGTATTAGCATTACAAACTTAATGTGCATTTCCTTTGACAATGGTTTAGTTACTAAGTCTGCTAACATATCTTTAGTGCATAAATATTTTGACATCAATGAATTTGTAATGAGAATTTGTAATAAAATGGTGACGAATAAGCATGAAACATAGTATTTTTGCATAACTTCTGAGCTGTTTGATTGTCATTGAAAATTGTAACTTTACACAATGTACCCAATATTTCAGGCAAAAAAATACGAAGAATAAATAATAATAATTAGAAGATGTCTATGTATGTTTCATAATTTAGTGAGTAGTATTAATGTTTAGTTTAATTAGATTTTTTTTTGAGTTTATACTGGTTTAAGGGCCGGTGTTGGTGATTGGTGAACGCAATATAGAGTGTCAACTTGATCAGTCACTGTGCCCGTCACTGTTTTCATGACGTTTTGACTTGCTGTACATAAGTTTTACTGTGTTACATTAAATCCACCGTAATCCTGTTTAATTTCTTTTATTTACCCCTAGAAACCTGTATCAGAAGTCCGGAATAATACTTTAATTTTTTTGTATAATTTGGAATCAGCGCATTTTTTTGCGTCGAATGAGTATGATTTCCTGTAAAGTTAACAAAATGTCGCTTAAGCCAAATAGCCTTTCACCCCTCGATATTGTTTTTTTTTTTTTATAACTTTACATGAGGAACTTGATTTTTTAATAGGGTATTATAATATATTCAATCTATTCATCTTTTGCGCACTCTATATCTCGCCACGAAGCAGAATTTCCGCCTGTCGCTACTAGATGGCGCAACTACCGTAACATCGCGTACAAGAAATTAACCGCCACACATAGTACTATGAAAATCCTAGCTCGCGGTACAAAAGTTCTCGACGATCTGAACTATAGTCCGGTAAATTTAGTCATTTGAAATAACCAAAATTCCCACAGACCCAAATTTTGGTGGAGACCTTCAGTTCATCCTTAGAAATAAAGTGTTTTATTTTTATTTATTTTATTTTATTAGGTTTACCAACAGTTGTTACATTCTTACAAGTATTACATATATAAATTATTTGTCTTATGTCTAATGCACAACTAATAATAGGTAAACACAACATGTAATTTAACGTAACGTCTGTCGTGCCAACTATAATTTAGAAAGAAAAAACATTAAAAAAAAAATTAAACCTAGAGTTATTTTAGTACAGGAACAAAAAAGTCTTCATTTTTGAGCTAACCCACTCACTTAAGTCTATGAACTCATAATAATATTGTATTTATACCTATTATGTAATATAAACTAACTGCCTTCCTCCAATACACAGTTTCTAAAATTAGCCAGGGATTGACTAAAAACGTCCAGTGTAGTATTTTTATTTAAAAGCCTACAAAGGCGAGGTACTGCTGAATTTGCACCCAGGACTGTTCCATGAAATTGTGGTGCAAGTAGCCTTATGTTGTGTAGGGGGTATCTAGAAGGTACATATAAGTTAAATTTTTGCAGTAGCTGAGGGCAATCTATTTTGTTTTTTAATAGCTTGTACAGGAACTGTAAATCGAGCAATTCTCTTCGTTTGGAAAGTGAGTTCATTTTGAAATGGCATAGCCGTTCATTATAGGGGAGGTGCCTTGTGGCTGGTCCCGACAGGCGTGATAAATGCCATAGGAAACGTTTCTGTATCCTTTCCAGTCTAAGATTATGTGTCGCAAAGTGGGGGCGCCATACTATACTACAGTACTCCAAATTACTGCGAACGAGTGTGCAATAAAGTAGTTTTTTTGTTTTGGTTTGGCGAAAGACTTTACCGTTTCTGATCATAAAACCAAGCATTCTAGAAGACTTACTCACTATGGACTCTAAGTGCGGTACGAAAGTAAGTTTCCTATCAAATAAGACCCCTAGATCCTTAATGCAATCAACTTTCTGAACACGTTCACCCAGGATATAATACGAACAGAGTAACATATTGTGCTTGCGTGAGAACTTGATATGGAAACATTTTTTAGGATTGAGGATCATGCAGTTATTATTACACCATTGTATCAATCTGTTTAGGTCATCCTGGAGTAATATTGAATCCGTGATGGTATCGATGCGCCTTGAAAATTTAAGGTCGTCAGCGTAAAGAAATGGCGTAGAGTTCTCGAAGCACGATGGAACATCGTTTATAAAAATGTTGAAGAGCGTTGGGCCTATATGTGATCCTTGAGGTACGCCTGATGTTATGCTTTGTAGCGTTGATCTGTAGCCACTGATAACTACATAAAAAGAACGACGGCGAAGGTAGGATTCAAGCCACCTCAACATAGAACCAGAATATCCGTAAGAGGACAGCTTATTAATTAGAATAGTGTGGGAGACGCGGTCAAAAGCCTTACTGAAGTCTGTATAAATGACGTCTACTTGTTTTTGGTTATCAATAGATTCCATAAGGGCTTCAGTAAAACATACGAGATTAGTTGTCGTAGACCGGTTGGCGACGAAACCGAAATGATGCTGGATGAATGGAATGACCAAGGACTCGAAGACTTTAGCAAGACAGGAGAGAATAGATATGGGCCTGTAGTTACTAATGAGGGAATCGTCTCCATCCTTATGTATGGGGACCACTTTCGCTAGTTTCCAGTCATGAGGAAATACCCCAGACGTAAGGGAGAAATTAAAAATAATGGAGAGAGGATTAGCCAGGCTTACAGCGCATTCTCTAATAAAGAGTGCCGGAACACCGTCAGGTCCCGCGCCCTTATTTATGTCAAGGGATTTTAGCTTGTTCTCTATGGCTTTTTGATTTAATTCAACAGAAGCCAAACATTGGCCTGCTACAACCAAGTTCTCGATTTTATTAGATCCTATGTCTGAATCTTGACAATATACTGAAGAAAAATATGTGGCGTATAAGTTACATATGTCTTCGCCATTAGTGGCGGTTTTTGATCCATCTGTGTTAAAAGTCCCCATCGATCTCATGTGTGCAATAAAAGTAATTCGGGGTCAAAGGTCGAAATTGTAGGTTTTTTGGTATTTTTTCGAAAACGGTAAGTTTTATCAAAAAGTACTTCAGACCAAAATTGTAGATCTTCAAATTATCTACAAAAATAGTACTCTAGATTTTTTTCCTAAGACACACCATTCCTGAGACATCGTGATTCTAAGAGTCACGTTATACATGATATGCACACATTTCCACGCCACCTGTGAGGTACCTAGTGTACTCGGCGCGTTTTTTTTAACGTAGATCTACTCTACGAACTGTTTTACTGTAATTTTCAGGGACAATTCTTTTTTAAGTGCATGATGAAGGTGGTGATTTTTAGGGTTCCGTACCCAAAGGGTAAAACGGGAACCCTATTACTGAGACTTCGCTATCCGTCCGTCCGTCCGTCCGTCTGTCACCAGGCTGTATCTAATGAACCGTGATAGTTAGAGAGTTGAAATTTTCACAGATGATGTATTTCTGTTGCCGCTATAACAACAAATACTAAAAAAACAGAATAAAATAATTATTTAAGGAGGCTCCCATACAACAAACGTGATTTTTTTGCCATTTTTATAGACAATGGTACGGAACCCTTCGTGCGCGAGTCCGACTCGCACTTGGCCGGTTTTATTTTGCTTAGTCTTGGTCGTGAATTTCCACGTCTAACATCTATAATGTCAAGCACGGTATGAGGCTAGAGTTTATAGTCTTAGTTTTCAAACTTATTGGAAAGTTACCTATAAAAATTTATTTAAGGCCCCAGTATTTATTCCACGTTTGCTGTATTCTTCTTTCTATTTCTGTGTCGTGTTTTTTGTCAAAACTGATTGTTTTACCCAAGTATATATGTATTTTTCGGTGTATTCTAGTGGATTATTGGAACGTAGTTCCTTATCGCGCGTTGCGAAAGGGGGCTAGACGGAAAAAATTAAGACTGTAACGACACTTTTACATATGTGTATGTGATATTTATTGTATACATTTATGTAACGATTTCGATTTTGATTCCGATTCCGGTTCCGATTCCGATTCCGATTCCGATTCCGATACCGATACCGATTCCGATTCCGATTCCGATTCCGATTCCGATTCCGATTCCGATTCCGATTCCGATTCCGATTCCGATTCCGATTCCGATTCCGATTCCGATTCCGATACCGATTCCGATTCCGATTTTGATTTCGATGGGTGTGTGTATGTATGTATATGTTCAAATTTTTTGCTTTTTTTATTTTTAAAAGGAAGTTCGTTCCATCCGGGTGTCCCTTGACACCTCTCAAGTTTTTTATTAACTCTTATTGGTATTTTACTACTGTTTGTCATTGTCATAGTCTTAGTGAGATTGATTTCTAGTCCTACTTCTGCACTAGCCACTTGTAAGGATTCCACCATGAACTGTAGCTGAGAGCTTTTCTTGGTTAGTATTACTATATCGTCTGCGAATCTCAGATGACTTAAGAAAGCGGCTTGTAGGTATATAGATTCCTAGTTTACTCCAGTCTAGCCTGTTGAAGATGGAGTCAAGAACGGCTATAAATATTTTAAGAGATAGTGGGTCACCCTGTCTGACGCCTCTCCATATGGGGAAACTTTGGCCCAGGGTTTCTATAAGATTTTACCCATATTGTTGTTGTATATACTTCTGATGACTTCTATGTACCGTTCATTGACTCCCTGTTTTTCCAAGCTATCCCATAAGCTTGCATGTGTTATCTTGTCAAAAGCTTTTTGTAATCGATAAATGCAAGATACAGGGGTCTCTGCTGTTCTTCGAATTTGTCTATAATTTGTTCAAGGGTGTGGATATGATTGACTGTAGAGAACCCCTTCCTGAACCCTGCCTGTTCTACAGGTTGTCTGGCTTCGATTTCGGGGCTTATTCTTGCATTTATGATGGCGGATAACAACTTGTATCGACTCGGTAGTAGATTTGGATCCTTTGGATCGCCCATCTTATTTATTAGAATGATATAAGATTCGGACCATTGTGTACGTGTATCAGATGTTTTTAGTATCAGGTTGAATAGTTCTGCCAAAGGTGCGGCTAAGATTGTTTGTGCTGTTATTAATGCTTCGTTCGTGATGTTGTCTGAGCAGGGGATTTTTCTAGTTTTAGCCTTCTTGTTGTCTGTATATAATTTCAGTTGTATCTATTGTTTTAATGTTTTCTTTGTTGTTGTGCCTAGTACTTTTATCTTGAATTGTGGTTGTTTGAGGCGTATCGTTGTAGAGATTTTTATAAAACTCAGTCGCTGTATTGATGATGTCCGTTCTTTTGTTCAGTTTTTTTTCAATCCTTCTATCCAAGTCTTGTTAGTTCTAAGGTATTTGTAAGCTTATCTTGTGCTTCTGGTAAGGTATAGGTGCCTTTCAATGGTATTTGGTCTGTACTGTGTATAATCGTTTTTTTTTTAATATTTATTGACTAGCTTATAGAGTGCGGCGAGTTCATTTTTCATGGATCGTGATTTATTTATTGTCCTCTGTAGTTCTTTTCTTATTTGTAATAACGCTGTTGTTCGTGCCGACAATATCCTATTATGTTAATGTTCGTCCTCCGTTCCTCGGGCTAATTTTAAACTGCGGGAGATAGCGTTCAAAATGTTGTTGTAATGGGTTTGTTCAGTACAAACCCATTACAACAACATTTTGTCACGTTTTGACACAAGTCAGACCTTAAGCTTCAATATATTATCATAGGATAATAATAAGAAGACATGATATCTTAAGTTGTTATTAAATATTTTATGTTACAAATAAATTTCTGGACTGACCACTGAACTTGGCAGCCTTAGATCTCACTTCTTTTGTCGTTGAAGTCAACAACCAACGCATATTTCATAAAATTGAACTCTGGCTCACATTGAAATAAAACTATTTTACGGATTCTATCACGTTTATTACTTTTTATGTTTAGTTTTATTAATAGTTTTATTTCAATGTGTAGTATGCGCGTAAATATAAGAAAACAATATCTGGCTCTCATTTCACATTTATGATTTTGATGGGATTATAATCAGCATCTACGAGGGCTGGCGAGTATCATTCTCAAAATAGAACTTGCAAATTTCGCATAGGACTCGGGATATACCAAAAATTTTATCATTGGATGCGAAATAAAAATATTACGTTTCTATTTTGATGAAATTTCTATACCATTCAGTTGTACACCCGATACTCAGGCCAACAGTAAAGTATTATTTCGGACTTCTGCTACATCTTGTACATTAACATAATTTCTAAAATAGTTGAAGGGTCATTAGGGGTTAAATAAAAGAAAATAAACAGGATTACGGTGGATATAATGTAACACAGTAAAACTTATGTACAGCAAGTTAAAACGTCATGAAAACAGTGACGGGCACAGTGACTGATCAAGTTGACACTCAATATTGCGTTCACCAATCACCAACACCGGCCCTCAAACCAGTATAACCTCAGAAACAAATATAATTAAACTAAACATTAAAACTACTCACTAAATCATATATCATGAAACATACATAGACATCTTCTATTTATTATTATATAATCTTCGTAATTTTTTGCCAGAAATATTTGGTATTTGTGTAAAGTTACGATTTTCAATGACAATCAATCAGCTCAGAAGTTATGCAAAAATACTATGTTTCATGTTTATTCGTCACCATTTTATTAGGGAACATATTTGCATTACAAATTCATTGATGTCAAAATATTTATGCACTAAAGATATGTTAGCAGACTTAGTAACTAAACCATTGTCAAAGGAAACACACAATAAGTTTGTAATGCTAATAATGCTACAGCGTAAAGATAGTAATGGTTAAGTTTATTTATTATTCACTTGTGTTATATTTACAGTTATGCTGTTATGTATGAGTCTGTTAATGTGAATATGACAACCCTTCAATAGTCAAATTGATTCGCTCGCTCTAGTGTGACAGTGGGCGAGACGCAGACATTTTGTTTTCCATCGGTTACTGTGTTTTACAATAAAAAAAAAATAACTATTCTTATCTTCGCTCGCATACAATGTGATTAAAACAGGTAATAAGATTTATATTGTGGTACGTTCCCTTTGGCCACCCGCCCCGCCTATGCCGCCAGACTCATCTGGTTCTGCCGGCTTGCCCGCTTCACGGTCCCTATCCGGCCCACCCGGCCCACCCGCCCCGCCCGCGCCGCCACACCCACCTGGCCCCGCCGGCTTGCCCGCCTCACCCGGCCCAAAAGCTCCGGGCTTCCCATCGGCCCCAGGCTGGCCGGCGGCCCCGCCTGCCCCACCCGCCCCGCCAGCCCCATACGAGCCACCCGCCCCACCCGGCCCTCCCGCCCCACCCTGCGAATTCCCTCTCCCCGCCCCGCCCGCCCCACCCCGGCCTCCTGCCCCATTCGATCCACCCGCCCCACCATTCCCACCAGCCCCACCCGGCCCATTGCCTTGCCCCGCCCCACCCGCCCCACCCGCCCCGCCAGCCTCATACAAGCCACCCACCCCGCCCGTCCCTCCCAGCCCACCCGGCGCATTCCCTCCCCCCGACCCACCTGCCCCACCCCGCCCACCAGCCCCATTCGATCCACCCGCCCCACCATGCCCTCCAGCACCACCCGCCCCATTCCCTCCCCCCTCCCCACCCACCCCACCCGTCCCGCCAGCCCCATGCGCTCCACCAGCACCACCATACCCACCATCCCCGCCCGGCCCATTCGATACCGACGCCCCGCCCGCCCCACCGGCCCCACCAGCCCCACCCATCCCACCTTCCCCACCGGCCCCACCAGTCCCACCCGCCCCATTCAATCCCCCCGCCCCACCCACCCCACCCATTCCGCCAGCGCCATGTGCTCCACCAGCACCACCACGCCCACCATCCCCTCCCGGCCCATTCGCTTTCACAGCCCCACCCGCCCCACCCACCCCACCAGCCCCACCCGGCCCACCATTCCCACCGGCCCCACCATGCCCACCATGCGAATTCCCTCCTCCTGCTCCACCAACCCCGCCCAACCCTCCAGCCCCGCCCGCCCCGCCCGCCCCACCATTCCCACCATCTCCACCATTCCCATTAGCTCGACCATTCCCACCCGCCCCACCGCGCCCGCCCGCCCCACCAGGCCCGTCTTCCCCACCCTTCCCACCCGCCCCACCCTGCCCATTACCCCCAGGAGCCCCAGGAGCCCCGTCCGGAGCTCGACGCCCGCTGACGCTGCGGCCCACGCGCACCCTGCCGCAGCAGACGCGGTTGCGGTAGATGCTGCGCACGCGCGTCGGTACGAACGACCCGTCCTCCAGCGGACCTAGTCGAGAGGGGTGGATACTTTAAATTTGGGTGTCGTGACCTTTAAGGGTCATGTGACCTTGGCAAAATACATAACGACGCTTAAAAGGCAACCTTTACAAAGCGACAAAAAATCGTAAAATCTATCTATCTCTCAGCCAGAGACGTCCACTGCTGGACATAGGCTTCCCCCATAGATCGCCACAAATTACGTTCTTTATGCGCCCACCGACTCCCGGCGACCCTGGTGAGGTCGTCCGTCCATCTGGTCGGGTGTCGTCCCTCCCAGTTCGTGGCCGCCACTCTAGGACTTTGATGCCCCAACGGCCATCCGTTCTCCGAGCAATGTGTCCGGCCCATTGCCACTTCAAACGTGCAACCCTTCGAGCTATGTCTGTAACCTTGGTTTTTCTGCAGATGTCCTCATTTCTGATTCTATCGCGCAGTGAAACTCCCAGCATAGCTCGCTCCATTGCACGCTGAGTGACTCTGAGCCGTCTTATGAGTCCCATATAAATAATACCATTTGAACGGCCAGATTTATCAGCGTCATTTGGAATATATGGATAACTAATTTTATGATTTTTTGTCGCTTAGCAAGGATTGCCTTTCAAGCATCTATATACAAATAAAAAAAATTAAAGTGTATTGGTAATGTCAAAGTAACAGATATTTACTTAATGCATATAAAAGTATATACAGCACATAGAACATTTTTTTTTAAATATTGATTTAACTTGACATTTCAGTAACACGTATATCTTTAATTGTGTTTATAATGGTAAAGAAACCTTGGGGGTTAAGTGACCTGCAAAGCGAAAGGTCAGCGGCATAAAATCAATCCAATGGTGAAGTGACCATTGAGGTCAAAGACGAAGTGTGATAAATAAACTCACCAATAACAATGCCGTCTCCCTCGCACAGCTGCCCTTTCACCAACAGACCCCCGACCACCGGACCCGAGTTGTCCCCGACGTGGAATATCTCGTCTATTTGAAATTCAACCGAGTCCTGTATCAAATAGCGATTAAATTGTTGTGTAATGTGACGACATCTTTTTTTTTATTCACCTACGAACATTCTAATAGGAGTCAATTCCAGTTGTTGATTTTTCTAAGAAATCGCGTAAGTTTCAGTTCCATCTGTAAATTTGTCTGCGGAGACGATTATGTTAATCAGTTCCAGTCATTGATTAGTCTAAGCATGTCCACGTTAGTCAGTTCCAATCGTTGATTTGCCTGAGGAGGTTATGTAAGTAAGTTCCAATAGTAGATTATTCAGAGTACGCACGTCGTCAGGGCGGTGTGTTGGGGCTGGCTGGGGCGGCGCGAGGGCGAGCAGGTAAGCGTGGAGCGCGCTCAGACCAACACCCTTCACACAACTCACAGGAAAAACGGGAATCACTTCATCTACACTACTGGAACAATAAATACAAATATATCATCACGCCTATACTCCCCGAAGGGGTAGGTAGAGGCACGCTACAGTGCACCCACACGTCGCCGATGTATTTTTGATCCCAATGCAAAAGGAGGGCGAGGTTATTGTGATTATACCAGGCACATCCCCCCTCAATACGAGGGAGGTTTGGGCCACCACGCTGGCCCTGTGCGGGTTGGTGAATGGAACACGCCATTCTATAGACGTGCAGGTTTCCTCACGATGTTTTCCTTCACCGAACAAAACAAATACTATTATATTTATAACCTACCAAGTTATATTGCTTGATAATTGTCGAATAAAGAAATATTCTGTTGATTGCTATTTGGCGAATAAATACTGTCTGTCAGTTAATTTGATTATTAAAAGAATAGTTTAATTGGTATTTATCAAAAAACACTACCTATCAGTATATTGGCCAATTGGAAATTTTCAGTTGTTTGCTATTTGGCAAATAAACACTGTCAGTCAATTTATTTGATTGTAAAAAGTATGGTTTAATTGCTATTTGTCGAATAAACAATGGCTAGCAGTTTATTTGATGGTTAAAAGAATATTATAATTGCTATTTGTCGAATAAAAACTACCTGTCAGTTCATTGGCCACGTGGAAATTTTCTGTTCATTGCTATTTATCAAAAAACTCTACTTACCTATCAGTTTATGACTTTCATACATTTATTATTTACATTAGAAACAAAATATTTATATAGAGAAGAGAAAATAATAATAATAAAAAATAAAAATAGAAAATTAAATACCCCACAGTCCCCCATCATTGACGGGCGGTAGGGTTCCCATAACGCTGGCAGCATTGCCACGTTGAATGGCAATGCTGATGTGCTGTGCGAAATAGTTTCCAGCGTTCTGATCACCGAAAGTTTCGATCAGACGTTTCGCAATGTCTTGAAACAGTTTATTGGCCAATTGGAAATTTTCGGTTGTTTGCTATTTGGCAAATTAACACTGTCAGTTGATTTAATTGTTAAAAGAATAGTTTAATTGGTAATTGTCGAATAAACACTACAGTGAAGTTAATCAGATAATATATGTTTTGTCTGGTGATATTTATATCGACGGTAGAAAGCTGAAATGTCGCATCTCGAGATATCTCATTTTACACGAAAATCGAAAAATGTTTCCAAAAATTCATAACTCCTCAGTAAAACTAGAAATATACAATGCTGTATCTTTTTTTTCGTCGTAGGTAGACGACATGTAGACCAATTGACGTGGATTTTTGAATTCTACAGGGTGTATCAGATATACGGTAGCTCATGATGGAAGTTTAGCGAAGACAGATTATACCTAACTATCATAGTTTCCGATTTATAGACCTTGGAATATTTATCACGAGTCTCATGTTCTGACCTTTGTGTACGTCCATAACCCTATTAAGCGGCGTAAACTACATTTACGATGGGCTGTTACCAATATTCACAAAACTGAAATGCAAATGTTAAACAGGACTCGAGATATTGCAAGTTATAAAATTCGGCGACAAAAAAGAATTGATAAAATTTCGAATTTCGATCAAATTTTTATACCATTCAGTTGTATACTCGATACTCAAGCAAGCGTCTAAGCATTTAGGACAAATTCCGAAATACGACATTTCCGCTCTCTGCCGTTGATATATATTTACTCGTCTTTCTCCGTGGCGTCGGCGTCAGCTATAGTATCCAGTATCAGCTTCTGAGGAGCCACGCAGTTCCTGGCTAGATTCTCATCTGCGACCAGCAATGGTTTCTGTTGAGAAAAATCATTTACAACAACAATTATTCCGTTGGGGCCTACGGTGGCACTTACGAATTGTTAGGTTACATTATTTTTCCCTAATATGCTACTACCGGGTCGAAACGCGGCCTCGACTGAGAAGATCCGGCAAGAAACTCAGTGGGCTGATCATTTTATTAAATCGCCAAAACTTACTTCAAATACACAGGTATAGCTCCAGTGTGTTCTTTAGAGCTGCTTTTAATAATAATGATGAGACAATAATACGTAAGTAAGGCAACACTCGCTACACTTTGACGTGATGTGATATAATATGATTTTTATTTTGTGCTTGAGCTGTACAGGCCCAAGCTGATTTATCATCCAAATAACCCGAGATTTTATATGAATCAGAATCAGAATCAGAATATTTTTATTCATATAAACCAATACAGGCACTTATGAATCGTCAATAAATAGTAAAAATAGTATCTCTACCACCCATTCGGAATGCATTTCCTATGGAGAAGAATGGGCAAGAAACTCCATGGTTGCTTTTTTCCAATAAGGATTTACATTTTTGTGACCAACTGTAACCGGGATTCGGGCGCAAAAAAATACTACTACTACTACAGCCCTTATTAACGTCCCACTGCTGGGCACAGGCCTCCCCTCAATGCGAGGGGGATTCGGGCCATAGTCCACTATGCTGGCCCAGTGCGGGTTGGCAGACTTCACACATCTATCGAAAACCACTTTGCAGTTGGTATACTGTTGTCCCCATACAAACTAACTATAAAATGAATTTGTGATCGCAAAAAAACATTTTATATGCGTTGTAACTATAAGTTTACTGTTTTCACATGTTTTCCTTTACTTGTGCTATAAGACCTTGTTTCTTACCAAATTTCATGATTCTAGGTCAACGGGAAGTACCTTATTGGTTTTTGATTCCCGTGCAAATGTACTGAAATTGCAACATAAACCTCCATATCATTAGACGGAGAAAAAATATTGTGATATTTTTTTTTACCACCACCGCCGCCAGCTCGCACTTGCTGACCACTGTGAAGAAAGGCTGGTCTGACGCAGTTAGGGGGCTGATATGTTTTGCTGATACCGGTGTTATACCGGCAGTAGCTGATATTATTATCTGGAAAAAAAAACGAAGTAAAGTTATTTATTTATTTATCAGCTGAGCCCACGAACGGATAGAGAGACAAACTTATCTTTGCAGTTGGTATACTAGTGTCCCCATACAAACTAACTACAAAATGAATTTGTAATCGCAAAATAAACATATTTTATGCGTTGTAACAATAAATTTACGTGTGCTATAAGACATTGCTTCTTGCCAAATTACATGATTTTATGTCAACGGAAAGTACCCTATAGGTCTTTGATTCCCTTTAAAATCTACTAAATACGCAACATAAACAGTCGTATCTTTTGATTGCGTTAACTTAGAAGTTTCATATTTGTACAGCTCCAAGGGATTGCAGACTTGAGTACTTGTTATTAATTTCAACTTAATACCTCCACGCGTTTCTGAGAAAAAAGGGTCTTGGCAGGAGTTCCTTGTATTTTTAGGTATGGTACCCTAAAAATTCAAATTTCTTGCGTTTAGAGTTGTCTTTAATAATAATCATACGTTAGTTCGGCAACACACGCTCCACTTTGACACGACGATCAATAGTTAAATGCTTACCACCAGCATAGCGTAGTGTGGCGAATATCCCGTGAGTCCGTGGTGTTTTGTCCTCTGATACTTGCTATGGCCGGCGAGGTCCAGGAACGACGCCAGCTTGGAACGCCTCTCGCCATTACCCTGAAATATATGAGAGAATAAGCAGTAGTCTCCTCGATACTAAGAATGCAGAGCGAATGAGTGAATGAAAACCAAATGTCACGTAATAAACATAAGACAATATATTACAACTACTCTGTGGTGAATGGTGTTCTGTGTTTCTGGAAATACGTTAGATGATAATATTTTGATTAATTTAATTTTCTATTGTGCTGTTGTGTCGACCAGCGATTTGTTAATAATGCCTAAAGAAACCAGCAAACGTCACAAGAATTTTCGAAACAGGTCGGCTGACGACGAAAATATGCGTGGCCATACATAAAAAAAAAACGCGTCGAATTGAGAACCTCCTCCGTTTTCTTCGTCGGTTAAAAACGAAATACATTCAAAAGTATACAACATATTTTATTTTTATCATGTTTTATATGCTGTTTATTATCCTTGTCCATAGCCTTTTGCTATTTTATTGTCTTTTTATATTGTTAATTTTAAGACGAGTTTACTTGTTTTTTTTGTTATCATGTATTTTAACTGACTTTTTTAATAAATTTTGTTGACTTTTTATTTGTTTTCAATAAAAATAATCCAGGCTGGCAAAAATATTTTACACACATTAAACTTAAGGCTAATTTTAAGAACTCTGACCCCCACATCAGAGGTGAGCACGCGGGCCGGGCCGATAGAGGTCCGGATAAAAAAAAAAGGATACAACATGTAAAAGATAAAGTAATTTCATTGCATTTTTGTAATTGTTATTTATAATAAAAACATTTTAGGGGATTTGTGTAATTGTGGCAATTTTAGAGGTTTTTAACTTAAGGTTTAGGAATAAATACTTTTGGGAGTTGGTAACACTGGAGAAAGTTGTTGGATTTGTTGATGTTGTTTTAGTAAACAAAATCCGGGTTCCAGAATCATTTAATATCAAAATCACATTTTTTTTTAAGGATTTACACTGTTGGCCGTGAGGTGGCCTTTACAGCTTTACCGGAGGAGTGGAGAGCGCAGAGTGCACTCCAACCAAGGCCTTAAGTCACAAGCAAGCAAATGAGTTGGGCGGGTAAGAGTTTAAGAACTCGGTTGGTAATGCCGTCGGAGCCGGGGGCCTTTTTGGGGTTAAGCCCCTTAATCAGATCCTTGACCTCTGTCTCGGTGGTTGGGCGGAGAGGTTCGGATGGGCGTAGGGAGGACCTGCGCTCTATTTCCCTATCTACTAGCTCTACGTGAGCGGGGTCTACGGGTTGGAAGCTAGTCGAGCATTGCTCTTCGAGAGCGGAAGCGAGAAGCTCGGCCTTCTCGTCATCGTCGAACGTGGGGGGGGGGAGCCTGAGGGGCGCGTAAGGGGGGGCGTCTGGACTACAGTTATCAAAATCACATAATATCAAATCAATCCACAGGAACTCATTTGAGGGATGTTTGCTATTTGTCCCGTTTTCCTCCTCCTTCCTAACTTTAAATCTTACACTGACGCAGCTTTGTAATTTGTATTGCTGATTAATTTTGTGTTTTGAGAATGTATAGCCTCATTAAATTTATATTGTATAATTGTTAATTAACAAAACACATTGTAATGCAAATAACATGTAAATCCTTATTGGAAAAAAGCAACCATGGAGTTTCTTGCCCATTCTTCTCCATAGGAAATGCATTCCGAATGTGTGGTAGAGATACTATTAATATTATTTATTTTTACAGACGATTCATAAATACCTGTATTAGTTTACATGAATAAAAAAAATCTGATTCTGATTTAAATCAAATTTAATTTTTTTTTGCTCAAATATGAGTGTACATACAAACAAGTGAGTGCATGCAAGATGATAAGTAATAGATGTTCTCGTCATGTTTGCCACATAAATGGCGTACAAATATTAGGTATGTTCTTAAAAATAAATAGCTATTGAAATAAATCTATTTTACGGATTCTATCGCGTTTATTTACTATTTGATCTTCCCGACGTTTATATCAGATTTGATAAACCGCATATCCTCGCAAAAGAACACCGGTTCCGACCAAGGATGATACGTGAGGCCATTTAAATTAAATAACATCCTAATTTCAATAGGTAAGATGGCTGGGTGCTACCACCAACTTGGGATCCAGTAATTAATATGATTAAATCCAAAACCAAGCGTACCATTGCAAGACCTCAAGACACTGTGAGCACTTTCTGCGTGGATCGGACCGCAAACAACAACTAAATATGAGGGTACCCAGTTATTAACTTGACATCAGGACGTCTAACACCTCAGTCCCCCCGTGACCTCGGTTGCTATAAAGCAGCCGAAACGTCGGGAAAATCAAATATTAAATAAACGCGATAGAATCCGTAAAATAGTTTTATTTCAATGTATAGTATTCGCGTAAATATGAGAAAACAATTAATAAATAGCTAGTTAAAAATATTAAAAGATAGGAAATATAGATAAAAACAAAGTAATTAAAATTATAAAACATTCAAACAAAATAGCAATAATAATTATTTATTTATAATATATCAATTAAAAAGTCTGCACTGCTTTTTTACACATGGTCTCAATATGTGCTTTCCAATTTAATTGTCTTTCTATCGTTAGTCCTAGATATTTTGTAGTTGAGACTGTGTTAATAGTGTTATTATTATATTTTATGACAAGAGTATTACGGAGCAGGGTACGGGAGGATGCCTGTCGCTTGCACAAAAAACGTCCTCAAGTAGGACAGGCGCGCCCAGTGCGCCCTTTCCCAGAGGAGTACGTGGGTGGGGCTACCCACGCAGTGAGGGTTCCGCGTAAGTGAATAGCCGCCGATGGGTTGCGGAAGTATGCAGCAGCGTTCCCGCGACCCACTGACTCGCGGAGCGGCGTATACCAAGGGGTTTTAGTGAGTAGGAGTCTCACATCGCCAGTCTGCTTCCTCCATGGCAGACTGACATCCATGATGGATTAACCCTTGTAAAAAAAAAAAAAACAAGGTATGTAAAATATTAATGGCCCCAGGACGCTCCCTTGTGGAACACCATAGATAATATGACGTTCTTCTGACCTAAAATCTCTTCACGCTTTGTTTGCCTTGATGACAAACATATTACCAATCGATGTTATTGATGGATTTTGTTATCCGACAGCTTAAGATATTAATAGATAAGTTCAACTTATAGTTTAGTGACTTTATAATCGTCTCCATCTGCAGTGGAAATGCACCGCGCGATTGTGGATCATTACCTATAGCCGGTTTAATTTCTTATTTTGACGAACTGTGCTGCAGGCGATTGTCATTCTAAAACGATTTTGTTGCATCCAAAATCTCTATGACAAGTTGGGAACAAACAAGTAACCATAGATAAAATGATAATAATACAAACAAAACGGAACGTAATTATCGGAAATATATGGAAATACCTTTTATATTTCAAATTAAATTCCCAATTCAAAAATTTAATTCCTAACATTTATAGTTATTACAATTAAAATAAACATTTACATCGACACCAGTAGTAGGGTATTAAATTAGGATCAATGACTTTGCTGGTAATCTTTGACCTTGGACAGTAATGGGTCTCGCCTTGTAAACAACCGATTACACCCCCCCCCCCCCCCCCCCCCCCCCCCCCGTCATTATGCCTCGTCATGATCCTTTGTCCAACTCCATGATATATTTTTACTTAATACCGCAATATGCAATAGCCTAAAAATGGCTGCAATTGCGAGACGTTTTGTGGCTTGGGCGCGCTTACTACAGCCTTCACCTTGTCGGGTGACTTACTGATTTATTAGTTACGTACCCCAAATAACTTATTGCATCATTGTAAAACTCACACTTACTACTTGGAACGGTTAACTCGTCTTTTAGTTTGGCCGTCAAAGGGCAGTTAAGCGTAGCCTAAGCGTCATCTAAGAAAATAACAATCCCCTCAAGGCCCGCCAACACACATCCCATCGCCCGCTGGAAAATTGCTGGTGCCGAAGATAAACCGAACACAAGTCTTGTAAATTTAAACAATCCGCGGTGTGTATTATGTATATCATGTATATCATGTATATCATTATGTATATCATGAGTGCACCGCAGAGTAAAACGTTGATTTTTCTGCAAATCCCAACCGTTTTGGGTTGCCATCATTACCCCAAGAGCTCCAGAATACAGCGCTAAATGGTTACCAAACCTAATTGTCGAGCCGCTGAGCGCACACAAAATTATCATCCTCCGCTTGACCTTGGCCTTGTTCGCTTCGTCGATAACGTCATTCCCAATTAATCATTTCTGAAGCGGTCGAATATGGCCAACACCCCAGACGTTAATCTCGTAGACATCTTACTACTTGAATAATATGAATCTAAACGTCGCCACTGCGCAATATGAGAGAGCGCGGGGGGACAACCAACAAACGGTGGTAGAATCTGACTATTTCTAAGTGCTTTTTGGCCTACACGAAATATTTTGATTTTGAAACACCGTAGGAATAAATCTATAATATAAATGGCGTGCGGTCGCAGCCTTACCCTTATGAGCTACCCGCCTACATCATGAACAATATCGAAGGATGAAAGCCTATTTGACTTAAGCGACATTATTTCAACTGTATAATGGGGCATACGCATTTGACGCAGACTAGTCGGTTCCAAATATGTTTCAAAGTCAATATCACCCAAAAGTCAAATAGCTTTACACCCCTCGATATAGGTACAAATTGCTCACCTTTTCCATTCGCGTCACTCCACACATCAATCTCAACATTCGCATCTCGGCAGAGTGGAGACGTTTCTCTTCACGCAATTTAAATATCTATCATATTAAATTAAAATAATATTAAATATCTGTGCAAGATGAGTGTCAACAAAGTACGTTGCGTACAACCATATATTATACTCTGTGCTTGCGACACAAATAACAATTGGCAATATAAACTTTAAAGTGCAGTGTGATCCGCCATCTTTATCACTGTCATTATCCATTTTTATTTATAATGTGTATTTATTGAATTTGTCCTTGCTATTAATTACTTGACATTGGCGAAATACTCGCGCTAGTCGCAGGTGATGCCATTCCTCATCTTATTCCATTAGATATCATCATTTCGCTCAATTCGTTAAAAAAAAAAATGTACACTACTCTGTGGTACCGAACAGTGTAGCCACCCCACATAATCTGAAATTACCATTCTCCAGTGTTGCCATAACAGAAGCCAAATAACTATCAAAATGAACAAAAAAAAAATAACCGCTGTAAAAACTAAAAAGCAATTAATAAACCTTTTTTATTCAACCTTAATAATTAATAACTAAATTCTTAAACTTATGTAAGTATACGTAAGTATATTTGAGTCGGTGCCAAAATTACGCTTAGGAATCTAGTTTATTAAGATGCGTCCCATTTACAGCATAAGAATTATTCTAAACCACAGGTGGTTAAAGAAATAATTGCTTTGCTGTTTTTTTATTTAATGGACTGTTGGCCGTGAGGTGGCCTTTACAGCTTTACCGGAGGAGTGTGCTTTGGTATGATGCCTTCAACGCTAGATGGGAGAATAAATGATAAGTTGTTATGAGGAAAGTGGTTGGACCAGTCCTTGCAAGTAGCACCCGTACACGAGCATGACTTGAATCACCATCACTCTCCACAACCATATTCGAGGGAAGAGGGTGTCCCGCCTCCCAGAGCCACCACAGGCAAGAACATTAAGGTGAGCGTGACCAATCCATCACCGTAAGAAAAAACTCGTATCACCTAAGCGCAGGCAAGGCAAGATCCGCCGTTTATCCAGTTTTGTCAGTACGTAGATATCTACATGGAATCGAGTCATAATCGAGTAATATTGTATCGAGCAGCTATCTACGTTAACAGTTTTATTAACTGACTTCCGAAAAGGAGGAGGTTTCTCAATTCGACCGTATTTATATTTTTTTATGTGTGTTCAAGGATAACTTCGTAGTTTATTGACCGATTTTGATTATTATTTTGATAATGGGAAAGGAATCAGAATCAGATGTTTTTGTGCATTCATGTAAACCAATACAGGCACTTATGAATCGTCAGTAAAAAATAAATAATATTAATAGTATCTCTACCACCCATTCGGAATGCATTTCCTATGGAGAAGAATGGGCAAGAAACTCCATGGTTGCTTTTTTCCAATAAGGATTTACATGTTATTTGCATTACAATGTGTTTTTCTTAAGTAACAATTATATAATATAAAGTTAATGAGGCTATACATTCTCACAGAATTAATCAGCAATACAAATTACAAGCTGTGTCAGTGTGAGATTTAAAGGTAGGAAGGAGGAGGAAAACGGGACAAATACCAAACATCCCTCAAATGAGTTCCTGTGGAGCCGGACCAGCGCTTGACGAAGCGTGTTTATCCTCTAGATAATTCTCTATTGTGTAATATGCTCGCCTGCATAGTGTTTGTCTCATGCAAGTTTTAAATTTGATCTCATTGAGATTAATGACATTTGGGGGTATCTTATTATAAAATTTGACACAGTACCTCATAAAAGATCCCAAGGGTGGTATCCCAAGGGTGGTACCATTTCCAAAATATTATCAGAAATCAACCCGCTTGGGGGTGAAATGGGGGTTGAAGGTCACACATTTTTTTTGTCATTGGTGACAGGGGCCCGGTCGCCTTTCGGTCGCACTGCCCGCACCGCCCTAGGGCCGCCACTCGCCACAATACAATACAATACAATACAATATTTTTATTTGCACAAAACACGGGTAGGTTCAAATATACAATAGCTTGCACATTGATGTTATTAAAATTAGTGTCAGATCCATCATGTTTTACCATATCATATGGTGTACAAAGATTTTCTAAGATAAATGGAGTAAAATTATTATAATTATTTTAGTTTAAATAATAATATTAACCTAGCTAGAGTTTATCTTGTAAGAAGTTATTGATACTGTAGTAACATTTTTGTATCAGTAACCTCCTAAACCGTAGTCTAAATACATTTATATTTAGGTCCCTATAACACTTCGGAATTTTATTAAAGATTTTAGGCGCCATACATACTACACTTTTATGGAGAAGTGCCGTCTTTGAGGGATGCAAACAGAGTCTATCATTGTCTCGTCGATTTCTTTTGAGAATATCAGACTCTTTTGGAAACTGCTCAGGATTAGTTTTGACGAATAAAGCAATTTCTAATATGTATAAGGACGGAAATGTCAAAATTCCATATCTAGTGAAGTATGATTTGCAACAGTCTGTCGTCTGTAGATTAAACATAGCCCTAATACAGCGTTTTTGCATTTTAAAAACAGATTCTTTTTCAGTCGAATTACCCCAGAAGATAATTCCATATCTGAGAGAGGACTCGATCAGCCCATAGTATGCCGAAAGTAATGCATTAGTATTGATTGTAGTCGAAAGTTTATGTAAAGCGTAGGCCAGACTACAGATTTTTTTACAAACAGCTTCTACGTGTTTCTTCCAATTTAGCTTCTTGTCTATGAATAGTCCAAGAAATATACGTTGAAGGATCAGTGTAAATAAAAACTAGTACAAATTCCTTATCATTTGTTTTATTAAAGTGCAAATACAAATATTTTGAAGTCAATTATTACTACAAAGGTACTAAGTATAAAAATCACAAGAAAACCATTATTTATTTAATAAAAGCAGTGGTTAATAAAACGCCTGCTTTGAACGTAAAGGACGCAAATTCAAATCCCGGGCCCGCACCTCATTTTCATGTGCGAATGACATTTTCAATAATGATTACCACTTGCTAAACGGTGAAACCTGCTCGTCTATAGAAAGACATCTAACGTTCACCAATCCGCACTGGGGCATCGACGATGGCCCAAATATCCCTCGTATTGAGGCGGAACGTGCCCGGTATAATGGCAATAGGCTCGCTCATAATATATTACTATACTCATGCTTTTCCATGTGCCAATACGGAAAACTATCTTGATCCTAATACACGTCGTGTAGCGTTAGGGTTACGGCTCGGGGCCGAAGTTTGTACGCCGCACACGTGCCACTGCAGGATGTCGTCGACCGGCTTGGACGGCATGGACTGTCTTGCGCTAGGAGTGCTGGCCGCCTCTCTCGTCATGCTGCTCTGAATGACATCATCCGTCGTTCTCTTGCGGCCGCCAACGTACCGGCCATTTTAGAGCCGCAAGGTATCGTGCGTGACGATGGATTCTTCGGGGTATTGTTGAGGTGGTGTAGGCAAAGTCACGCGTCTTCTTGTTACATCTTATTTATTATTTACGTCATACATTAACTAACATTATAACTTCTTATGTCTAGCTATCTAATAATCTAACTCCACTATGGAGTGTCTATCTTATATACTAGTACCCCCGTATAATTACTTATCTTATTACGTGCTAATATGTACTTTCTATAACTGCTTTGGTATTCCCAATTTACCATATTCGCAGTTATCGCAGTACGTGCTTACTATACTACAATGGTAAGAGACCCGACGGAATGTCTCTGGTTCCTTGGAGCATGGGACGAGCCATGGTACAGGATGCAACCTGCGTCGATACATTGGCTCCTGCCCATCTCTCGGGAACCACTCAAAAAGCGGGCTCGGCGGTGGAGGCGGCTGAGACTCTGAAACGGCAGAAGTACGGGGTTATCGGCTCCGAATATATTATCATTCCTTTTGGAGTCGAAACTCTAGGTCCTAACCATGAGGTCCAAGCACCCAAAATTTAATGAACATATTAGGCAAAAAATTGATCGACACAACCGGCGACTCAAGAGCAGGCCATCTTCTCGCTCAACGAGTGGCTCTAGCCATTCAGCGAGGGAATGCAGCCAGCGTCTTGGGTACGCTTCCGCATGGGCCAAATTTTTTACATATTTTATAAATACATATTTTCTTATTAGTTTTAACTTATTTTATTTTGCATTGTAAATATTTTGTAAATAGTTGTTCAATAAATGATTTAATATATGATTTGACAATACTCATTGTCACCAAAATCGCTCTCTATTACATTGTCACCAAAATGTTATCACCAATATAACTATATCTACGAGAGTTGGCCACTTCTGGCTTTTATTCATCAAATAGAACTTTATAAAAAAAATCATTTTTTTTATAATTGGATGTGAAATAAGAATTGAAATAACATGTTTGAATTTCGATTAAATTTCTATACCATTCAGTTATGTACACCCGATACTCAGGCCAACGGCAAAGTATTATTTCGGACTTCTGATACATCTTGTACATTAACACAATTTCTAAAATAGTTGAATGGTTTTTAGGGGTTAAATAAAAGAAAATAAACAGGATTACGGCGGATATAATGTAACACAGTAAAACTTATGTACAGCAAGTCAAAACGTCATGAAAACAGTGACGGGCACAGTGACTGATCAAGTTGACACTCTATATTGCGTTCACCAATCACCAACACCGGCCCCTTTAGTATAACCTCAGAAACAAATATAATTAAACTAAACATTAATACTACTAACTAAATTATGAAACATACATCTTCTAATTATAGTTATTACCTATTATTTATTCTACGTAATATTTTGCCTGAAATATTAGGTACATTGTGTAAAGTTACAATTTTCAATGACAAAATCAATCAGCTCAGAAGTTATGCAAAAATACTATGTTTCATAAATTAGTCACCATTTTATTAGGGAATATATTTGCATTACTAATTGTTGTGAAATATTTATGAACTAAAGAAATGTAAGCAGACTTATTAACTAAACCATTGTCAAAGGAAATGCACAATAAGTTTGTAATGCTATTAATGTTACAGCGTAAAGATAGTAATGGTTAAGTTTATTTAATATTCACTTGTTTACAGTTCATCCGAGATTACCACTTGCTATGAAACGGTGAAGGAAAACATCGTGAGGAAACCTGCACGTCTATAGAAAGGCGTGTGAAATTCACCAACCCGCACTGGGCCAGCGTGGTGGACTATAGCCCAAAAATCTCCCTCGTATTGAGGGAGAATGTGCCCGGTATAATGGCAATAGGCTCGCCCCCTATTACATTGGGACCAAAAATACATCGGCGAAGTGTGGGCGCACTACAGTGCACCTCTGCCTACCCCTTCGGGGAATACAGGCGTGATGATGTATTATTGTTTACAGTTATGCTGTTATGTAATTCTTTGATTAGTCTGTTAATGTGAATATGACAACCCTTCAATAGTCAAGTTGATTCGCTCGCTCTAGTGTGACAGTGGGTGAGACGCAGACATTTTTTTATAGCCTTTTTATGTCCCACTCCTGGGAAAGGCCTCCCCTTTACTTCACCACACAAAATAAATATATATATTTAAAAAAAAAAACAAAGTCACGACTCTTATTTTCGCTCGCATACAATGTGATTCAAAACAGGTAATAAGATTTATGTTGTGGTACGTTTTCTTTCGCCGCCCGCCCCACCGGCCCTAGCCGGCCCACCCGGCCCGCCCGCCCCGCCCGCGCCGCCAGACCCATCTGCCCCTGCCGGCCTGCCCGCCTCACCTGGCCCAAAAGCTCCAGGCATCCCATCAGCCCCACGCTGCCCGGCGGCCCCACCCGCCCCGCCCGCGCCGCCAGCCCCAGACGAGCCACCCGCCCCGCCCGGCCCTCCCGCCCCACCCGGCGCATTCGCTCCTCCCGCCCCGCCCACCCCACCCTTCCCGCCAGACCCATGCGCTCCACCCGCCCCACCATACCCACCAGCCCCACCCGCCCCATACGCTCCCGCCGCCCCACCCGCCCCGCCCTCCCCACCAGCCCCATCCGTCCCAGCATCCCCACCGGCCCCACCATGCCCACCATTCGCATTCGCTCCCCCCGCCCCCCCGACCCCGCCCAACCCTCCAGCCCCGCCGCTCCCGGCCGCCCCACCATTCCCACCATCCCCACCATTCCCATTGGCCCCACCAGCCCCACCCGCCCCACCGAGCCCGCCCGCCCCTCCAGGACCATCCTGCGCACCCTTCCCACCCGCCCCACCCTTCCCACCCACCCCATGCTGTCCCCCCCCCTCCCGCCCACCCCACCCTTCCCGCCAGCCCCATGAGCTCCACCAGCCCCACCATTCCCTGCAGCTCCACCCGCCCCAGTCGCTCCCGCCGCCCCACCCGCCCCGCCCGCCCCGCCAGCCCAACCCGTCCCACCATTCCCACCGGCCCCACCATGCCCACCATTCGCATTCGCTCCTCCTGCCCCACCAACCCCACCCAACCCTCCAGCCCCACCCGCCCCACCATTCCCACCATTCCCACCATCCCCACCATTCCCATTAGCCCCACCAGCCCCACCCGCACCACCGGGCCCGCCCGCCGATCCAGGTCCGTCCTCCCCGCCCTTCCCGCCCGCCCTACCCTTCCCATGAGCCCCAGGAGCCCCAGGAGCCCCGTCCGGAGCCCGACCAACCCTAGCCGCCATTCTCACGGCGCAGTGTCCCGCACGCACGCGGCCTCAGCACACGCGGTTGCGGTAGATGCTGCGAACGCGCGTCGTTACGGACCACCCGTCCCCCAGCGGACCTACTCGAGAGGGGTGGAAAGTTTACTTTTGGGTATCGTGACCTTTAGGGGTCATGTGACCTTGGCAAAATACATATCGACGCTTGAAAGGCAATTCTGACCAAGCGACAAAAAATCGTTAAATTAGTTATATATACCAAAGATTTTTCTCTATAGTTTGGTAAATATAACTCATTTTAATAATTTTTGTCGCTTAGTAAGGATTTCCTTTCAAGGGTCGATAAATAAAAGTGATTAAATTTAAAGTGTCTGTTTGTAATGTACCTACAACACGTATAACTATTTATTGGAAAAATTATTGATTTAATCGAAAAATATCGATTGACATTTAGTAACACATATATTTCAAATTGTGCTTATAATGGTAAAGTAACCTTGGGGGTTAAGTGACCTTTAATGCGAAAGGTCAATTAGTGCAGTTACATTAATTGCCAGGGTAATGTGACCTTTGAAGCCAAAGGTCAGTAGGCGGCATAACATCAATCCAAAGGTGAAGTGTGATAAATAAACTCACCAATAATAATGCTGTCTCCCTCGCACAGCTGCCCTTTCACCAAAAAACCCCCGAAAACCGGGCCCGAGCTGTCCCCGACGTGGAATATCTCGTGTATTTGATATTCAACCGAGTCCTGTATCAAATAGAGGTTAAATTACTACATAATATATGAGTAGTTAGTACCAATTGTTGATTTGTCTAAGGAACAGCCTAAGTAAGTCAGGTCCAGTTGATAATTTGCCTAAGGATTTTTATATTTTATTTTAGAAATTATTTGTCAAAATTTTTGCTCTTAAACCCACAGGAGCAGCGGGGAGCAGCGTTCCAGATTTTTTGTAGTTAAAATATTGTCATAAATTAGAATTTTAAGTACTTTAATTCTAATTTTTCTGTTTCAGATCGACCAAATGTACTACAGAGACGTCGCACTTAGGTGTATTTTTTAAGTTATAAGAAGAGAAAATAATAATCTATACATACAAATAAATAAAATTGAAGTGTCTGTTTGTAATAATAAATAAAATTGAAGTGTCTGTTTGTAATATCAAAATAGCACCTTTTTACGAATTGCATATGAAAGTATACACGATACCTATAACGAAAATGCAATTTTAAAAATTTTTGTCTTTCTGTCTGTCTGTCTGTCTGTTTGTTTGAGGTAAACTTCTAAACGGCTGCACCGATTTCAATGGGACTTTCACTGACAGATAGCTAACGTTCCAAGGCGTAACTTAGGCTACTTTAATTTTAGAAAAAGCATTAGGGTTCTGCAGGAAAAACATAATACCCATATTTCCGGGTAATCTCCCTAAAGTCCACGCGGGCGAAGTCGCGGGCACAGCTAGTAAAAAATAAAAATAGAAAATTAAATACCCCACAGTCCCCCATCACTGTCGGGCGGTAGGGTGCCCAGAACGCTGGCAGCATTGCCACGTTGAATGGCAATGCTGATGTGCTGTGCGAAATAGTTTCCAGCGATCGGATCACCGGATGTTTCGATCAGACGTTTCGCAATGTCTTGGAACATCCGGTGGGCACCTGGCCCCCATGGACCTAAGATAATTTGATAATTTTTCAAAAACAATTCGGCAAATTTGGGTGCTACACCCGCGAGCGGCACGTCGTTCGACGCGTCTCGACGAGGGCAGCAGGGTAGACTAGGATTTGGGGGATGGGGTTGAACAAAATTGTTCAGGGGAGTCAAAAAATGCAAATTTGGTTAGGTTCGATTAAAAATTTACTAAAATTTGATCGAGAATGAAATTATTTGTCAAAATTTTTGGCCTTAAACCCACAGGTGCAGCGGAGAGCAGCGTTCCAGAATTATTTAAGTTAAAATATTGTCAATAATTAGAATTATAAGTACTTTAATTGTGATGGTTCTGTTTCAGATCGACCAGTTACAATCGTTGATTTGCCTAAGGAGGTCATGTAAGTATGTTCCAATAGTTGATTATTCAGAGTACGCACGTCGTCGGGGCGGTGCGTTGGGGCTGGCTGGGGCGGCGCGAGGGCGAGCAGGTAAGCGTGGACCCTTCACACAACTCACAGGAAAAACGGGAATCACTTCATCTACACAACTGGAACAATAAATACAAATATATCATCACGCCTATACTCCCCGAAGGGGTAGGCAGAGGCACGCTACAGTGCACCCACACGTGGCCAATGTATTTTAGGTCCCAATGAATGACAGTCCTGAATGACTGACTGACGAATCAACGCACAGCCTTAACCGCTGATCGTAGAGACCTGCAACTTGGAGGGAGGGTGTGTTCTTTGTATGACGTAGGCATCTGATAAGAAAGGATTTTCTGAAATTCTACCCCTAAGGGGATGAAAAAAGGGGGCAAAGTTTGTATAGGACAACGTGATTCCTTGGTCCAATCTACTTCAAATTTTGAATGAGCCTTATTAGAAGCATTTTAAACTTCTACGCGGACGAAGTCGCGGGCAAAAGCTAGTTTATAATTAAATCAATACCAAAGGGTGGTGTTCCACTCAATATATTTATTCATCACTTACAGGCTAACCTAATTCAATAGTGTAGTACAATAAAATTGTAAATTGTAAACATACAGAACTCTTAATAGATAGGATGAGTCAAATTAGTTAACTTAACTTATCTCATCCATCATACATCATGCAAAAGCACACGATATGCGACCTTTGTGAATTCACCCAGTGTACAGCCAAACAAATCAATGTGTAAGGACACCGCGTTGAGCGCACGCAGCGCGCGCGTTAGCGGCGCGTGCTGCTGGAGGTTGGTGCGCGCGCGCGGCACCGATAGCAGCGGCGGCGGTCGCCGTCGCCCCACGTACTCGTCAGAGACACACAACCAGACTGACTCTAGGACTCCCGGGTTGTGTACCCCGAAACACTTTTAATAAATAAGAGGCGAGTATAATAATAATAATAATAGTCGTTTCCGCCCATGGCTTATTAGCCAAGAGCCTCGACAAACACCGAAAGGGGCTCGCGTTAGGCAGCTGGATCAAGGGACAGATTCAGAAGGCAGTACTTCTGGAGACGGCGCGCATTGTGAGGAAGTTCCTCTCTCTGGAGCCTTAACCACTGGTAACTAGGACCCTGTTCCAGATGCCGGTGAGGAACTGTTTTTTATATTTTTAAATGTATTTTTTATATTTATATTTAAAAATGTACTAAATAAGAAAAATGAGAAATAAAGGAATAATATGTAATATACAATATATGTAGTGGTAATAAAAGCAAGTGGGCAAGAACGCCCGCCTTGAACGTAAGGGGTGCAAGTTCAAACCCCAGGCCCGCACCTCTGAGATAATTTTCATGTGCGAATGTAATTTTCAACAATGATTACCACTTGCTGAACGGTGAAGGAAAACATCGTGAGGAAACCTGCACGTCTATAGAAAGGCGTGTGAAGTTCACCAACCCGCACTGGGCCAGCGTGGTGGACTATGGCCCAAATGTGGCCGGAATGTGCCCGGTATAATGGTAATAGGCTCGCCCCCTATTACATTGGGACCAAAATACATCGGCGAAGTGTGGGCGCACTACAGTGCACCTCTACCTACCCCTTCGGGGAATACAGGCGTGATGATGTATTATTACAATATATGTAATATGGTATTCCACTCAATATAATAATTACTTTGTTTTGTTATACGTTTGCTTTACTTTTTACGTCTAGTGTATAATTTTTTATTACTGAAACTCAATCTATTGTTTACGGAGATGGGCGCAAACAGCTGCAACACAGTTTTCTAAATAACGCAGTTGTTTACGAACACTTTATTGTTATAATTCTATGTTTTTTAAATGAATTAATAATGTTTAATCTTTAAATAATCTTTAATCTTTAAAATCAATAATTAAGAAAAACACAAAAATGTAAATCCTTATTTGAAAAAAGCAACCATGGAGTTTCTTGCCCATTGTTCTCCATAGGAAATGCATTCCGAATGGGTGGTAGAGATACTACTATTATTATTTATTGACGATTCATAAGTGTCTGTATTGGTTTATATGAATAAAAAAAAAAAAGCAGTGGTAGCCGAGTGGTCGAACGCACGCTTTGCAATCAAAGTGCGCAGGTTCTATCCCCGGCTCGCACCTCTGGGTTCCATGTGCGAATCTCATTTTCATCTGAGATTATCACTTGCTAAGAAACGGTGACGGAAAACATCGTGAGGAAACCTGTGTGCCCGGTATAATGGCAATAGGCTCGCCCCCTATTACATTGGGACCAAAATACATCGGCGAAGTGTGGGCGCACTGCAGTGCACCTCTGCCTACCCCTTCGGGGAATACAGGCGTGATGATGATGTATAAAAAAAAAAAAACTGATTCTGAATCCACACTAAACCGGCTGTCATCAATTTTAATTGATATTCTTTCATGACAGGCGCTATGTATGTATTCCTAATAAAATCAATTAACTGAAAAAATATTATAATCTTATACAATTTTACTAGTTTCAGAGTTTTCCTTTGCCTATCTGGATGCCAAATTTGAAATTTCTAGATCATCTGGAAGTGGGTTAGAGTTTTGATCTATAGGACAGTCAGTGATAAAAATGACGATTTTTGAACTTTAATATCTAAAGAACCGTTTGAGGTGTGTTTATGAAATTTGGAGCACATATGCATCTTGCAAGTCTCAATATATGAGGCATATTTGACATGTTTATGTAAAATATTTTTTGAGATATGAAGCGGTCAAAGTGGCTCCAAACGGTTCGTGTTATTCTACACACGGTACTGCAAGCCAGCTTTAACTTTGGCTTGACACGTTACCGCGTGTGTAGATAAAAACAAAACATAATCCTCGATAACAAACATATAGGTAGTAATACCGACGTAAAGAATAAGATATTATTTGATAGATGAATGAATGTTTATTGACTCTTATCGCCACCATCTGCAGAGGAAATGCACCGCGCGATTGTGGATTATTATATTCAATTACATTTGTTTATTTTGTTAAATGATTCGTCATGATCCTTTGTCTAACTCCATGTTATATAAAAATATAATAAAAATGATAAATAAATGCAGTAAGCATTAAAGGCATTTGGGAAAAATAACGATATTAGAATCAGAATCAGAATCAGAATCAGAATTTTTTTATTCATGTAAACCAATACAGGCACTTATGAATCGTCAGTAAAAAATAAATAGTATTAATAGTATCTCTACCACCCATTCGGAATGCAATTCCTATGGAGAAGAATGGGCAAGAAACTCCATGGTTGCTTTTTTCCAATAAGGATTTACATGTTATTTACATTACAATGTGTTTTTCTTAATTAACAATTATATAATATAAAGTTAATGAGGCTATACATTCTCAAAACACAAAATTAATCAGCAATACAAATTACAAGCTAATTAGTTCGTTAGGCCTAAAAATTATTGCAATTGCGAGACGTTTTGTGGCTTGAGGGCGCTTACTGCAGCCTTCACCTTGTCGGGTGACTTACTGATAGCATGCTTATTAATTACGTGCCCCAAATAACATATTGCATGTTTGTAAAACTCATACTTACTACTTGGAACGGTTAACCCGTCTTTTAGACGTTGTAAAAGGGCAGTTAGGGCAGTTAAGTACCCTAAGCGTCATCTAAGAAGATAATAATCCCCTCAAGGCCCGCCAACACATATTCCATCGCCTGCTGGAAAATTGCTGGTGCCGAAAATAAACCAAACACAAGTCTTGTAAATTTAAACAATCCGCGGTGTGTATTGATATCATATTATGCCTGCACCGCAGATTAAAACGTTGATTTTTCTGTAAATCCCAACCGTTTTGGGTTGCAATGATTAACCCAAGAGTTCCAGAATCCGTTCTTAACCCGCTTCCTCCGCTTTATTCGACGCTTTAATCGTCGAGTCGCTGAATGCACTCAAAATTATCATCCTCCGTTTGACCTTGCCCTTGTTCGCTGCGTCGATAACGTCATTCGCGGTGAATCATTTCTGAAGCGGTCGAATGTGGCCAACGCCCCATACGTTACTCTCGTAGACATCTTACTACTTGTTTAATGTGAATCCGAACGTCGACGTTCCCTTACCCTTACATGCTACCTGCTTACAACTAGAACAATATCGAGAAATGAAAGGCTATTTGACTTAAGCGACCTTTTTAACTTTACAGGAGAGCATACTCATTCGACGCAGAATAGTTAGCTGATTCCAAATATGTATATAAGTCAATATCGGCCAAAAGTGTCGCTTAAGTCAAATAGCAGTTCATCCCTCGACATACAAATTCCTCACCTTATCCATTCGCGTCACTCCACACATCAATCTCAACATTCGCACCTCGGCAGAGAGGAGACGTTTCTCTTCACGTAATTCAGCCAATAATTTTAAATATCTATTGTATTAAAATATATTATATTAAATACCAGTGCAAAATTAGTGCCAACCCAGTACGTTGCGTGCAACACAAAGTCACTAGAGTAAATAACAATTGGCCATATAACTTTATAGTGCAATTCACAGTATCAACCTCTGTGTGTACCAACATAACAAAGGGACACCATTACCATTGTTCAGTGTTGCCATAACAGAAGCCAATTAACTACTAAAATGGATACAAGTATTGCTATCAAGTATAGCTATTATTATCAAAATTGGATGAAAAGCCAAACCAACAAACTTTAGTTATTAAAACTGCAGTAACGAATAGTGTTATGAAAGCGTTGGAAGAACTGCAAAAATAATTTAGTCTTTCTTGGAACTGTTGAAATTGGAAAAACAGAAAGTGAACTTGTTCTTGTTTTCAGTCGAAAACGAATCAATATAAAATTATAAGAGCGACGCAACGCCACTAAATCTAATTAAGTGCTTCGCGACGCCACTATAAAATTATAAAGAGCGTCGCAACGGCACTATAAAATTATAAAGAGCGACGCAACGCCACTAAATCTAAATAAGTGCTTCGCGACGCCACTATAAAATTATAAAGAGCGTCGCAACGGCACTATAAAATTATAAAGAGCGACGCAACGCCACTAAATCTAAATAAGTGCTTCGCGACGCCACTATAAAATTATAAAGAGCGTCGCAACGGCACTATAAAATTATAAAGGGCGACGCAACGCCACTAAATCTAAATAAGTGCTTCGCGACGCCACTATAAAATTATAAAGAGCGTCGCAACGGCACTATAAAATTATAAAGGGCGACGCAACGCCACTAAATCTAAATAAGTGCTTCACGACGCCACTATAAAATTATAAAGAGCGTCGCAACGGCACTATAAAATTATAAAGAGCGACGCAACGCCACTAAATCTAAATAAGTGCTTCGCGACGCCACTATAAAATTATAAAGAGCGTCGCGACGGCACTATAAATTTAATTTCTAATCGATTGAACACTATTGCTCCAGATATCAAAATTGTACAGAAAGATACACTTCGCCTCCTTGGTTCTCCCATTTTGGACGAGTCAGTACCGTCTTTCTTCGAAGGAAAAATTCAAAATTATAGTGATTTTTCGGCACGTTTGTTAAATATTAATATGGCCTATTACATTCTTCGACACTGTCTTTTCGTTCCAAAATTTACATATTTCTTACGATGTTGCCCACTTTGGAAGCATCCTGATTTATTACAAAGAATGGACAACATCGTCAGGGATACTCTCACAATCATATTAAATACACCTTTGGACGATCGCTCTTGGACCCAGGCTTCTCTTCCTATTCGGTTAGGCGGTCTGGGTATTCGCAAAATTTTTGATGTTTCTTTACCCGCATTTTTATCATCCATTCACGCTGACGATGATTTGGCCCGAGAAATTTTGAATCCTTGCTTGTGTCCCCCTGAGTTGTGCTGTCTAACCGAAGCCAAAAATGCTTGGATGATTTCATGCCTTAGCTCTAGCCTGCCCACGGTCCTTTCCTCGCAGGGGCATTGGGACGGGCCGCTCTGCAAGTTGGTCCGGGAACAACTTTTAAATACGGCTACTAGCCTTGCAGAGCGTGCTCGATCCTTGCCATTCAACGTGGCAATGCTGCCAGCCTTCTGGGAACATTGCCAAGCGACAGCGGTTTGGCACAAGTATATTTTCTATAAATATGTTCTTTTTAATTTGATTGTCTTTTGAATTGTAACTAAAATTATAAAGAGCGTCGTGACGCCACTATAAACTTATTATGTGCGTCGCGACGCCACGATAAAATTATAAAGAGCGCCGCGACACCCCTATAAAATTATAACGAGCGTCGCAACGTCGCTATAAAATTATAAAATAATCGCACGTCAAAAATATTTGTTTTATTAATTAGTTTAGTACTCAAAATTAACAACTAACAAAAAATTAACAATATCCGGCGCTCCGGCCTGGTAGCGTGCTGGATATCCGGTATCCGACCAAACCACTATCCGTTTCATCTCTACTCCTGACACTCGTCTCGACACTCCTGACACTCGGCACGACACTTCTGACACTCGTTTCGATTTCGATTTCAATCTTCAGAAGCACATCACTATCTCTGTTTGTTGTAAAAGTTCTAAGGGCATGTACGGCGGCCTCACAGCCACCCTTAGAACCGAACCCAATCTGTAATGGTTGAAAGTATTCTTTTAGATGATTGAATATCTTTCTACAGCAGACTTTAGCCGCGAGGCGGCGGATAGCTGTACCGACTGCGATTGGTCTGATACCGCCATCTTTTTTTGGAAATGCACATAAATTGCCACCGAAGAAAATGCCTAGATTTCCTTGTGTGCCCCTATAGTTCGTGGGACACAGTAGTTGCTCTCGGGTGCAAACTAAACAGCCTTTAATCACTTATATTTTATATTAAAATAACAGAGTACAACAATCGCACGACCACCTATCGGTGAGCGTGGTGAGAGAGAGAGAGAGATAGCCTATTACTAGTGTTGTAACATTAAAATCAAATTAACATTGGTGGCGATGTTGCCAACATTCCTGATAAAAATTTTGTGTTAGCATAATCTGTACTACGGCCTTAGTCCATCAAGCCCGGAGGCGAATCCACGCGGGAACGAGTGGATGGCCTTGGTGACGTCCTCCACACTGACTTGATTGGTACTTTAGACCAAGAAAGCTATATTGAAGAATTGCAGTTAAAATTCAATATTTCTGATTGTAAGTCTGCAGATACACCAATTGAACCTAGACTGAATTGAAATAAAAGTGAAAATCAAAATCAATTTTTTGTTATTCGTATAGGCCAAAAAGCACTTACACTGAGAAGAGCCGGTAAGAAACTCAATGGTTACTCTTTTCAAAATGATAATTGCGAGTAATACATTCTCAGGAGCAGCAATGCCATGAGAGCAGACATCACCTTTGCCACAATACTAGAAAAGAATTATACTCGCGGCAGTGGAAAGAAGTGACAAAGAGTTATCTTATCAAAAGCTGTTTGGTTCGCTTATGTATGTAGCTCACGCGTCCTGATATTGTATTTTCTGTCAGTTTCTTGGCCAGTTTAATAACTGCTACAATGAGGAACATTGGCCTTATGCAAGGAGAGTTCTAAAGTACTTGAAGAAAACTCAATATAAAATAAATTAAGACTTTTCAGGAGAGCATACTAATTCGACGCAGAACAGTTCACTGATTCCAAATATGTACATACATATAAGTCAACGCTCAAAAGTATCGCTTAAGTGAAATACTCTTTCACCCCTCGATATTATCATGAAAATTATATTAAAATGGTCACACAATAAAAACACAGACGTGCAATTAAACTCATTTTATTAACAGAAGTAATTTAGAAATAATACACGAAGCTGACCAACATAAAGCTCTTACAATGTTTTTTTACAATACCAGCCTACTGTAGATGCCTCACACATTTATATTAATTGGTTTTTAGCTTTCAAACTGGTCGATACATCGATACAAGAAAGCTGGCACGTATCTGGCACATAGGATTAGCTTTGCCATCCAACGTGGCAATACTGCCAGCCTTCTGGGAACATTGCTCTGGAATTTTGTAAATGTCAATAAAGTTATATAAATCGAAATATATTGGCATATTAATGACGGAGAATGACTCCACAGAGCGATTTGTCTAATATTTCTTTTTGTCAAGTTCATAATTAATTAGAACAAGGGTTTTTTGAAAGAATATTTTCGGGTAACGTCAACAATTTGGATTTGGATTGATTACCACGTTCGCTGCGTTGTGAGTTGTGAGTTGGCTCAGGGCAAACTCCCATCCAGTGTGCAGCGCTCACAAAGTTAGTACCTATATGAGTCGATATAACCTCATGATGTACCAGCTGAAAGTACCCACACCAAAAATCCTCACGCAGCGAACTTATAACAGAATAACAGTACAGCTGTAAATAAAAATAGGTAGGTTAGATGTAAATAAAAATGGAAATATTGAAAAAAAAGTAGATCATTCTCGCTCTGATCAGCTGCAAAGGGGAATCAGATTTATGCTTTAACACACTTGTGGTTAATGCAGACTTCGTTCGGATAACAGTATTTGTCTGCGGTACAATTGTCACCTGGGTCCACCGGAACTATAGCTGCAAAACAAAAAAAAACAATATTACATCATCATCATCACGCCTGTATTCCCTAAAGGGGTAGGCACAGGTGCACTACACTCAACACTGCACTGTACCTACACTTGGCCGATGTATTTTAGTCTCAAGGTAATAGTACCTTGAGACTAAAATACATCGGCTAGCCAATTAAATAAATGTAGTAATAAAACTTCAATCCTAATTTAAATGGCTTCTTCTTTTATTAATTTCTTATACTTTTTAATCAACTTATTTTAAAACCGTCATCTCCATCTCTCTCTCTCATTCCATCTCTTTCTCTCAACACGCGTTCCTTTCCACTTTTCATACATCTCAAGCATGCTGCGTTCCATCACCAATCTTCAATCCCACATAAAAAATAAAATTACATTTATTATTCACCAAAATTGTTACAAAAGGAGTTACTGTGAAACCCAAACTAGGCGTTGTCTGTATTTTGGGTTCTTGTGTTAAAATTATTTGGCAAGTGAATGAAATAAATATAAAATAGAGTAAAGTAATTATTGAAATATTAGATACAATATAAAGAGTGTGTGCATGTGTTGTGTGTAATGAAGTGTGTGAAACTGAGGGTGTTTGCGTGAATGTGTGTGAAACGAAACGTTTGTGAAGTAATTGTGTTATGTTAATGAACTATGTTTAATACATTTTCAGTCTCTTTATACGATTGTTGAATTAACCTATTCTTCATTATACTGTGCACATTACCCCTCAATACGAGGGAGATTTGGGACATAGTCCACCACGCTGGCGCAGTACGGGTTGGTGAACTACACACGCCTTTCTGTAGACGTGCAGGTTTCCTCACGATGATTACCTTCAGCGTTCAGCAAGTGGTCATCATTATTGAAAATGACATTCGCACATGAAAATCTCAGAGGTGCGGGCCCGGGGTTTGAACTTGCACCCCTTACGGTCAAGGCGGGCGTTCTACCGACGTGGCTACCATTTGCGATTAGTTAATTTATTGAGGTGGTTCAGCCATGTAGAGAGGATGAGAGAAAGTAGGAAGTAGAAGAGAGAAAGTAGGAAGAGGGCGCCCGAGAAGGACCTTTCACGACCATATAAACGGTCTCTTCCAGATAGTTTCTCACCCGACGGAAGTGCATGAAAGAGATATGTCAGAATCATAGCAGGCGGCAAACGGTAGTCTCTGCCTACCCCCATGGAATACAGGCGTGAGTCTATGTATGTATGTATGAATGTATGTATGGAACCCCAAGGCTAACATACCTGCTTCTGATCCAATCATGATCAGGCATAGCACGACGCAGATCTGTAAAAGAGAATTTTAATTATAATAATATAGCAGTGGTAGCATAATATAGCAACGGCCGCCTTGAACGTAAGAGGTGCAAGTTCAAACTCCCACATACCCCAGCGTTCGCCCACAAACGAAGACTGAGAATCCTATAAATAAATATCGCTTGACAACACATAATCATCGTATGATCCCAAACTAAGCAAAGCTTGTACTAGGTATGGGTACAATGGACAGAGAGCTAGCTACTAGCAAATTTTTTGGGTGGTGTGAGATCTTAAAGTGGCGTCTCGCTGTATACAAAATTCTTATAGAATAATGCTAAGATCGTAGATGCTACGCTCATTGTAAGGCTCCTCCTTGACGCCTCACTGAATAGCGTCGCGACGCTAACTATGAGGTGTCACGACGCTTATCGGTGGTTGACTTTGGAATGATTTTGCCCCGATGACGGCGCCCGGTTCGGTCGCACCGCTCGCACTGCCCTAGGGCGCTGGTTAGGAGACTTGGGGCCCTGGTGATCCAAGCGGCTTACGCTCACACCACTAACCTAACCGGTCGACCTTAATACAGGTTTCAGGACTTATTCAAGTCCCTTGCTTTCAAACCAGGCGTTCTATCTTCTTAAATATATATAATTCTAATGTACGTGTGTATGTTACTGAACTCCTCCTAAACGGCTGGACAAATTTGAATATTTTTTTTTTGTATGCGTTTGGGTGGCGCACTGGGTGGTTTAGATTCAAAATTGGACCCGGTAGGTGGCGCTGCTTTCGTATGTAATTCTAAGGCGGTACGAAGTTCGCCGGGACAGCTAGTAAGTACTCACCAAAGCAAAGATACAAATCGCAGTCTTCATGATTACTGATTGTTGGTTCTGAAGCAACTGACTCGGTTTATATACTCGCACCATGTTTTCAAACAACAATGTTCCTATCTATGTCATTATTGTTATGTAAATAACATCATGAATTTCATGTATAAATTTGGCGCTATACAAGTAGGTAGGTAGGTAGCCATATATAACTGTAACATATATGTTTGTAAGTGGATACTATCTATGCGCTTGCCTTACAAAAATTTTAACATTAAATTGCAAAACAAATATATATTCTAACGTTTTACAAAGAAACCCATTTGTATATAGCATTTACTACCCGTTTGCAAACCCCTTAGACGGGCTTTACAGAGTACTGTAGCAGCAGTAGCTGCATAGAAATGGGTCGCATTAAAAACATTGCATTTTGTTCATAGGTAACGTATACTTTATGATATTACATACAGACACTCCAATTTTTTTATTTATTTGTATCGATGTCCCGTCACTCCGTTTCCGTTGTTACCGTTATTATCATCGGCTTTACCGTGTGTTTAGACCCTTAATGGTAAACATATCCAGGTGATAAACTATGTTCCGCGATGAGAACGAGGCCGGCCGGCATTTTAATAGTGTGTACTCAATGGAAACACGCGATAACCTATCTCCGTGGTACTTTAAAAACAACGGGCCAAGTGCGCGTCGGACTCTTGCACCGAGGGTTCCGGACATAAACTGTGAAAGCACCGAAGATTGCTGTAACGAAAAGATGAACAGTCGTGTCGCGGATTTCATCGCGATTTATTATCTGTTATTGTCATGTGTCAAGGTGAGTGTCAATGTCATTAGTTTTTGACAGTGCGCGAGCGCGTTTAGATAAAAAAAGGGCGTAGGCGTGGGAACGCTACGATATGTGGGTGGTTGTATTAAGAGCAAAGCGTGGTAAAATGGTTCCACATCTACCTACAGTGTTTAACAAGAAAACCGAGTGTAGTCTTCATGGAGTGAAGACCGACAAATGGTTGTAAGTCATGCATTGCTACGATGGAGGTAGTAATGCAGTAAGTACAGAGGGCATGTAAGTACAAAGTAAGTAATTGCGTGCAAGGCGTGGAGTCACGATGCACGAGGCAATGCTACCTAGAGTATCGGGGTGAGTCCCATTACTATTATTACGACAAAGATTATTCGAGATTATTAATTAGTAATACGAGCACGGACTCGTCATTACGGTAAATGTGCGATTGAGTTTGTACTCGAGCTATAGTCTTTTCTAGAGGGGCTATGGTTAGAGATTTGAGTAGGCCGCCTTGCGTAGCGAGTATGCGCAAGGGGCAGCCGCCTTCGTAGCTAGTATACGAACGGGGCACAGTACCTATGGGCATGAACACCCAAGTAGTACCTGGTGGCAGGGTAGAGCTGTAGGGGAGTGTGTGGAGGCTCAGCTGCGGGTCCGGATGGGCCGCAGTGGTGTTCAGGTCATGTTATGGAGGGCCAAAACAGTGGAAGACCAGAGGGTTGGAAACTGTACCCATTAACTTGGGCTCCTTAACATATGAGTGGAGTAGCAAAACAGTGAACGACCGTAGGGTTGGGATCTGTACCCATTAACTTGGGCTCCTTTTAGTGGTACACGAGATTGAACAAGTAAAATCAGTAAAGAGAGTCAGTCGCACAGTTTCCATGGTGATGAATTGGTGACGTTATATTATTATGCTGATTATAGAACCACAGGCGCCGCGACATTATGGTGGAGGTGCTCGGTCTAATCAGATAATGAGTTTTGAGCAGTATAAGATGAGATTTACTATACTTATTTTTAATTTTAATGTGTGCCCGTCCGGGTACAATTTTTTTTCTTTTTTTTCTTTAAGTTTGGGAGGTCTGCTATCTCAGGGTCCCTTCATAGACAGAGCTTACTGGTAAGTCTGTCTGATAGACAAAGTTGTTGTAGAGCAGTAAACAGTCTGGCCCCGATCCGTTCAGGGAGGCTGTAGTCAAGTTATATAGATTGGCAGAGTGGCAATAGAGAGGTACAGAGGTACAGAAACTGGTGACTCTGTCTGTGGGACAGAGTGCTATATAGAGTTGTGGACAGTCTGGCCCCGATTCGTTCAGGGAGGCTGGTTCCTAAGTGCAGACAAGCAAAGAGTGCCACTATTAGAGACTATAAAGGAGGTTGGTCCCAATGCGTTGGGAGAACCTGTTGTAAGTTGTTTTACTAGTAAGGGATGACCTGGGGTGGCTATGACCTATGCTTTCTTAAATAGACAAGTTGGTTAGAACTATTTATTCTAATCATACATCTTTTAGAGGATGTGATTCAACATCATGAGTATTCATGGGACAATGATTTGTCCTACATCGAAAACCTCTTGTATATAGGTTTTCGGCTAAATAAACGTATTTACAACATTTGTGGTTTTATTTATAAACTTATGATTAAATAAATTGTTTGTTTTATTTTACCTCCATATTTTCACATTTGTTTGTACTATAACTAAACGTGTATAATCTATGGTTTTTATTTGGTAAACTTCTCTTTGTGTTTTAGGTACCGTGAATGGGTGCCTTATGTTTTATGCATCTATTTAATTTAATCCTCAGGTATCCGAATATTTATTTAGTAATGGTAATATCTATGGTTTCCCTGGAAAGAGAAACCCATGTGATGTATTTTTAATTTCTATGTTCGTCTTAAAGTGTGTTACTCCTTACTCGTTACATCACTGCCTGTCATTTGTTGAGTTGGCTGCAATGGTATTAAGCTGCCATGTTAAAGAGTACTGCGACAAGTATGAAATGTTATGATTATTGTTTACGTTTCGAAATGGTGGCATTCTGTAATGTTTACTATTTTGAAGTTACTTTTTCAAAAGCGTCTTTCTTTGCATAATATATTATAAGGTGCAATGAAGGCATATTATTATCAAACAGCATGGTCTGGGTTGAAAGTTGTGTAAAGTGTATTGTTTAAAAGTATACATGTACAAACGTATTCACAGAATGGTGAAGGAAATTATGTTCTAGTGTATTGAGTATGGAACATGGAACAAGTAAATTTATCCATGTCATTAAGAAATAAGTCGGTCAGTGCTACATGCTAGTAGCTCCTAATGTAAGAGGTCATTGTTAATGATACCTTATAATAAGATGACGATGAGCAAGGCATCTTTTGACAAGACTTAATGATGCGGTTAATTGCAGAATTATTTGAGCGAGTTGTACAGATATAACTGAGCCAAGCCATGCCAGAGCATGGCTTCAGAGGATTTAATGCGAACAATGGGCAATTTAACATTTGTACGAAGAGCTTGCAAGAAGAAATATATATGTATACATGGCCCTGGCCAACAAGGCCATGAGTGGTCTCAAGATATAGTGAAGGAGAGTAAGAACTTTCAGTTTGAGGTGGAAGTCGTAATTATCAACCTTGACAGTAAATTATTGCTAATTCTGGTTGTGACAATATCCATACAAAGTTGCCTTAGCTGTCCTTCCCACATTTAATGGGAACATATTAAAGTGGCAGTTAGAAGCAAGTGTGAGCAAGCAAGCACTACCAAGAGATGATAGGCTTGCATATCTTATATTATCCTTGCCAGATACTGTGCTAAAGGTTGTCCGTGGCTTGGGTACTATTGCACAGAATTACAAAATTGTTGTGGACGGAAGGTTGATTTAGAAATAACAATATATTGATTCAGTTGGGGCTATTATAGAATAAACTGATCATAGCAGCTATGAATAGAGTTGTCGCAGACTGTGTTTATTTTAGAGGGTTTATTCACTAAAATAGTTAAATGAAGTATCTACTTCTGATGTTATGTGTAAATGAAAACATCGGTTAGGCCAAGAAATTAAAGTATGCAAGAAGTTTAAAGCTTGATTATAAAACACCTGAAAGAGGTTGTAAACACTGAAGAAGGTACCTATCTAGTTGCCTGTTTTGTGAAGGACTATGTTATAATTATAAAAGTCATATAAAATATCTGACTAAATACAAGAAATAATTAACTGGGAGCAAGATGACATCTATGCAGTATTTTAGAAATTTCTAGCTAAAGAGGAATGTTGTCATTGCAAGGGCAATCATAATAGTGTTGTATCCCAAGGAATTTGCAGATAAGTACAACTGCGTTTTCATTGATATTAAAGTAAAGGACAATGAGGAAATTTAGACTCTTGCTTTAAAGTGGTTGCCAACCCAGCTATACTATGTTAATAGTTACCTACCTAGCGGTTTATGTTTTAAAGAGGCTAAAGTACATGAGTTAGTAGGTACCTATATAATACATCATCATCATCACGCCTGTATGCCCCGAAGGGGTAGGCAGAGGTGCACTGTAGTGCGCCCACACTTCGCCGTTGTAATGATATGATCTATATAATGAAGAGTTATAATATTTTCCTTTGGTCTAGAGGGAGCTACAAGGTAACTCGAATCCCTGTTCTTTTATTGATGTCAGAAGGGACATTCATGCTAATGTGTGTAGCACACCGGTGCCCAGTATAAAGTGATTCCATGGCAGAAAGGAATTAATGACTGGTCTAAATAAATATTGATCATTTTTAAATTGCTTATATGAGAATTTTTCAGCTACAAAATATTTTTTTATTAATAGCGGTTGAAATAGAATGGACAAGAATTGATAAGTCCAGAAGCTGAAGTTACAAATGCGATTTTCTGACTGCAGAAGTAATAGAGATGCCGCAGCATGGGAAATATTGTCTGGGGGAGTATGTATTGATTATTTTGTTGATGCTGCGGAAAAATGCATAAGGCGCTGAAATATACCTTCGGGTGACAGACCCGAGACAACAGTAAACGCTACCGGCTGGACATGTCAGGGGGGTATGTATTGCATTATTTTGTTAATGCTGTGGAAAAATGCATATGGCGATTGAAGTATACCTTCGGGTGACAGACCCGAGACAACAGTAGGTACATGCTCGGGCAGGATATGACAGTGGGATCCACATCTTTGATTTGATAGCCCAATTTTATTTAGATTTTTTTATTTGAAAGAAAATTTGTCCGCTTGGATAGATATGCGTAGACAAGACTTTCTGTTTGATTGAGGAGGGTCAGGATGTCATGACGGACAGTCCAGACTTAATAGAGCATGATCACCTAGCAGAATTAAAATTTAAACAGAAAAGTTCTTAAAAAGCTGGTAAAGTAGTTACATTTATAGGCTTTGCCATATGAGGATTGCCAAATGTTGGTGATGTGAGTAATATAAAGAAAGTGTGACACTAAGAGCAGAAATAAGTGAAAACTTGCTAAGATTGGTGAATGGAGCTGATGGTGCATATCGTGTATCATTATTGAAAGCAGATGAGACAGAATTAAATGTTCGGTAAGATATCTTTATTGTTTAGAGATGGAGAGAGCCGACATAAAGAGGTTATTCCTCAGAGTGATAGCAGGTCTGATTGGTCCAGACAGTAACTATCTAACTTTAGGTGAAAGTCTGAAAGATTCAGTTGAAGTAGAAGCAGATGTAAGTCCATGTGAAATGGTGCATAAAGAATGTTTAAGAGATGGCCTGCTCCGTAGCCAGACAGAAATGGCTGAGTAGACACCTGCTGATGCTTCTGTGACTTCTCCTGTGGTTGGGGAGTGTCGCGGATTTCATCGCGATTTATTATCTGTTATTGTCATGTGTCAAGGTGAGTGTCAATGTCATTAGTTTTTGACAGTGCGCGAGCGCGTTTAGATAAAAAAAGGGCGTAGGCGTGGGAACGCTACGACATGTGGGTGGTTGTATTAAGAGCAAAGCGTGGTAAAATGGTTCCACATCTACCTACAGTGTTTAACAAGAAAAGTGAGCGTAGTCTTCATGGAGTGAAGACCGACAAATGTTTGTAAGTTATGCATTGCTACGATGGAGGTAGTAATGCAGTAAGTACAGAGGGCATGTAAGTACAAAGTAAGTAATTGCGTGCAAGGCGTGGAGTCACGATGCACGAGGCAATGCTACCTAGAGTATCGGGGTGAGTCCCATTACTATTATTACGACAAAGATTATTCGAGATTATTAATTAGTAATACGAGCACGGACTCGTCATTACGGTAAATGTGCGATTGAGTTTGTACTCGAGCTATAGTCTTTTCTAGAGGGGCTATGGTTAGAGATTTGAGTAGGCCGCCTTGCGTAGCGAGTATGCGCAAGGGGCAGCCGCCTTCGTAGCTAGTATACGAACGGGGCACAGTACCTATGGGCATGAACACCCAAGTAGTACCTGGTGGCAGGGTAGAGCTGTAGGGGAGTGTGTGGAGGCTCAGCTGCGGGTCCGGATGGGCCGCAGTGGTGTTCAGGTCATGTTATGGAGGGCCAAAACAGTGGAAGACCAGAGGGTTGGAAACTGTACCCATTAACTTGGGCTCCTTAACATATGAGTGGAGTAGCAAAACAGTGAACGACCGTAGGGTTGGGATCTGTACCCATTAACTTGGGCTCCTTTTAGTGGTACACGAGATTGAACAAGTAAAATCAGTAAAGAGAGTCAGTCGCACAGTTTCCATGGTGATGAATTGGTGACGTTATATTATTATGCTGATTATAGAACCACAGGCGCCGCGACAAGTCGTCTGCCGTTGGTGAATGGTTGTTCCCATACATCGAGATAGGTCGCAGTCAGATTACCAACTGCGAATAAGTTTATTTGTGGTACAAATATACAGTTTTCGGACTTTTCCCTTTACGTGTGCTATTAGGCAATGCTTCTTGCTAAATTTCATTATTCTAGTTGAACGGGAAGTACCTTATAAGTTTTGATTCCCTTGCGAGGCAAAATATGTGACATAAACGGACGAATCTTTCGACTGCGTTGTCTTAGAAGTTTATTTTTTTACACCTCAAAGGGATTGCAGAGATAAATATCTAATATTAATTTCATCTTTATACCACCAGCACTTGTAGCATGAGCGCCAAGATTAGCCGTCTGTCAAGAAATAATAATAATAATAATAATAATAATAATTTATTTATTTAAGCCACATAGTTACAAAAGAAAATAAAGAAAAGATTTACATTGATTACAAAAATACAATACATTTCAAAAGTAGTGGTGGCTAAGAACAATACAAGTCAATGGGTCTGCTGTCTCCCAAGCTAGAAAAAAATCTGTGTTATGGGAAACAGTGATCCTCCGTGCAACAGTAGTAGCCAGCATAGTTATATCTAAGAAAATGTTAAATTAATTTGTAATATATTTCTCAACTTCAGTATAACTTTAGTACAAAGAGAAAAAAAAAGAAAAGAAATAAAGAAAATAATAATACATTAATCAAAATAAAATAAGAAGATTAATGTGTAGAGTGTGTGTGTGAGTAAGTGAGTAAGCGAGTGTATGTTGTGTGAGTGAATGGTGAATTGGTGGAGAGTGCATAATATGGTATTATAAGGAACTTGGGTGCAAGTAAGGGAGTATTGATTAAGGGAGTTTAGATATAAGATATGATTACCTTGAAGTTGAAATGAGTCGAGAGTGCTACATTGAAAATTTCGGTAAGAGTTCCTCAGTACTGTCATAATTCATAGGTAATAACCACTCACTTAATTTATTTCTCAATTGAAACTTAGTAAGCGTTGTGATACACGTTAGTTTATTAAACTCATTATACAAGTGTGAACTTAAGTGTTTGAATTGTCTAGAGGCAAATATAGTACGGGTGTTTTCTAGTGGGCAGGGTGGAATATTTCTGCGGCGTATGGGCAATGTGTGAGGAACAGGGACAACAGATCGGTGCCTACGTAAGATTGCTTGGTGTACGAGTAGTTGTCTCACTGTAAAAGTATTGCTTTCTTCATATAGTTTATCAGTCGGATAACGAAAACTTTTAAAAAGCATTATTTTTAGAACAGCTCTCTGAGCTCTCTCGAGCTTCATTAAGGCTGTCTTATCTGCGCCACCCCATATTGGAATACAATATGAGATTATAGATCTACAGAGGGAGTCATAGACCAATTTTAAAGTTTGTTGGTCGGCAGAGGAACGAAGTTTTTTCATTACGTATATCAATTTACGGACCCTGGAGCAAACATAGTCTATCTGTGCATGCCAATTTAGTGCATCGTCAACAACAACACCTAGGTATTTTATGATAGAACATTTATTTATATTTAAGCAGGAGCACTCATTTCGTGAAATACAAGTGTGGGCAGTGATAGTAAAGGCATCTGATGGTTTGTTTGTTTGTTTTAATGAGAAGGTTAGGAAATTAGTTTTTTTTATATTTAGTGTTAGTAGATTACTGTTTAACCACTGCATTACAGATTTTAGAGCAGACTCTGCGTGTATTTTGGCTTCATCCCACGTTATTCCTTCAACAATTAGAACGGTGTCATCAGCATAGGATATAATTTTACAATTGGGGATCTTGAGGTCACATAGGTCATTTATATATATTTTAAAAAGAGTGGGCCCTAACACACTTCCCTGCGGTACTCCATAAGATAAGGTTTGTTTGTTGCTAGTATGGTTTCCAATTTTAATTAGTTGTTGTCGATCCTGCAGGTAACTGGCTATGAGTTTATGGCACAGTCCTCTAACGCCAATATCATGCAGTTTGTTTAAAAGAATTAGATGTGAAACAGTGTCGAAGGCCTTGGACAGGTCAAGAAAGATACCCAAACATTTAGTTTTAGAGTCTAAATGCTTTACGATCATATTAGTAACATAGTCGATAGCATCTTCGGTTGACACCTTAGAGCAAAAGCCGAATTGATTATTTGAGATGAGGTTAAATTTGTCTAAAAAGCTATTTAATCTATTGTTAATTATCCTCTCCAAGACCTTCGACATAGCAGTGAGTACAGAGATTGGCCTGTAGTTGTTGACGTCATTTTTGGGGCCTGATTTGTGGATAGGATGGACCAAGGCTGTTTTAAAAGCTGCAGGGAAGATTCCGGATGCTAGAGATAAATTACATACGTGTGTCAAAGGTGGAACCAGAGCTTCGCTACAGCTCTTCAAAGTCCTTGAGGAGATTCCATCCCACCCAATAGCACAATTGTGACGTAAGTTAAAGATGAGATTTCTGACTTCATTAGTATCGGTAGGTAAAAGTACAAGAGAAGAGGGTTGAGTTGGATTTCTGAGGGGACCTGATAGCCGATGGAGATGGATGCTTGAGCTATTTTTTTCAGCAAGACGTTTACCTATATTCGCAAGGAAATCGTTTACAGTGTTGAGGGATGTTATTGGATTATCATTTAGATTTAGTAGTTCATTAGAAGGTGGGTTTATGTTGTTTAAGCCGGAAATCTTTTTTAGAGCCTCCCATGTAGATTTAGGGTTACCTTTAGCCAACAATAGTTCTTTTTTTTCATAATCGGTTTTCACGTTGCGCAATAGGCGGTTGCAGAAATTTCTATACCGTGTATAGGTTATTTTTAGAACGTTATTATCAGGGCTAGCTTTAAGCTTCTTATGCAGTTTATCCCTATGCCTTATACACCTTAGGAGGCCAGTTGTGATCCAAGGTTTAAGAATAATTTTTTTTGAGGGTATTCTAGTTTCTTCTGAATGTTTTGTTATGGTTGATCTTAATACATCCACAAAAGTATTAGTAGCAAAGTCTACATTGTTAGAGTTTAGTACTAGAGAAAAGTCAAGATTATTGATGTCATGAGCAATGTGTTCATGGTCATAAACAATCCTAGTCTGTGCGGTGTTCCTTTTTAGTCCTGTTAACTCTAGGCAGATGACCACAGGTATGTGGTCGGTGATACATGTTTCTAATTTAATAATTGTAGCTTTGGTATCGCATTTAAGAAGAACATGATCAAGGCAGCTGTTTTCTCTAGTAGGGGTGTAGAAAGCCGGGTTCATCCCGTGGTATGCAATTAGATTGAGGTAATGATCTTTATCTTTGTTACGGTTGTCCGGTGAAATGTTTATGTTGATGTCACCAACCATCACAAGGTTTTGTAAATTATTTTGTGCAGATAGTAGAGTATTTAATTCATTGGAAAATGTGTCTAGGTTCGTGAGAGACGGCGAGCGGTACATGGCTATAATTCCTATTTTATTGGCGATAGTTAGAAGTAGACAATTTGCTACTGAGAATGGAGGCTCAGTTACATTGACCTTGATGTTGTCACGAATGAACACAACAACGCCATCGTTCTGATTCATGTTGTGGGTAGTTTTATACATATTGTATCCAGCAAGGCTCGGAACAAGAAGAGATTTGTTTAACCAGCATTCAGATAAAACTAGAATATCATATACTAGTGTAGTGGTACTCAGCATTGTGAGAAAGTTGTCTAGATTTTTACCTATACTACGGATATTTTGGTGAATTATTTTTAATGCGTTCCTGCCACAGTGTACATAGATTGGACAATCTGCTGGCATACATGTGTATACATCTGCGACTTCTAGGGAGTCTAGGTCTGTTAAGATTGTGTTAGTGTTATTAGACATTGTTTAAGAAAGTATGAGGCAGTATAATATCAATTATATGTTTATGGGAAGTAATCAGATCGATACCATATACTCGTGTCTCACATAGTGTAGCATCTTTCGTGTAAGTTCGTATTGTGTATGTAATGAGTAGTGTGTGTAAGTATATTGCTATTAGTAGGTTGTATTGAGTGTGTGTAGATTGTACAGTGTAGTTTGTAATTTTTATCTTAAAATTAGCGCCAAAACTAGGGCTGAGATTGAGTTTACTAAGGAATGTTCTAATTAAATTAATAGTATACATAATATTACAATGAAAAACAGAGTAATTAAAAAACAGGTATAGATTAATTTGATGTTGATGTATCATCATTGGCACGTAAAGTAAGTAAACTATCATCTGAAGTGATCCGAAAAAGCTCACCGCCAGTGTCCTTTCGAATATAAATTCTGCCATTTGTCACCCAGCAGAACTTGAACCCATTATTGATCGAAAATTGTTTAGCTGCATAAAATAATTTCTTTGTGGTAGGTGGGAGGTAATCAGTGATAAAGACAGGCTCAGTTTTACCAGGCAGTCCAAGTGTCTTTGTGTTAAGCTTATGGTCCCTGTCTTTGTTTTTGTTATACGATTTGACAGAGTTGAGGAAGTCGTTTTTCTTTTGTACAGAGGCGAATTCAAATGCAATTGGTTTAATCAGGCCAGCCTTAGTTGGGATGCGGTATGTATCTCGTACGTCATCTGGGGTGACTCTTGTGCCGACTTCAGAACCGATGGTGGATACCATTTCCATTATGTCACTTGTTTTCTCCGTGGCACTTGCTGGTAAGTTTCTTATCTCAATAGTGGAAGGACGGGATGTAAGTGCAATGTCTTTCATTTTATCTTGGAGTATTTGGATATACTCCCTATCAATTTTTTTCTGGTTTTCCAAAACTATAATTCTAGACTTCATATCTTCATAGCTTTTATTTATAAAGTCCATGCTTCTTTGTATCTCCATGTTTGATTTATGGATCTCATCATTTTGCGCTTTTAGGTCCTTTAAGTCTTTTATTACAGAGAATAGCATCTCTTTGACTTCATCGCAATCACCTGTTGGAGGGCTAGAGTAATCCGGTTTAGGGCGCTTATTGCGCACAGTTATGTGTCGTTGTTGTTCTCCAGTGGGGTTACTAGTCAAGTCCGGTTCCGAGGCAGTTTTTGCCATATTGACGTCGCCTTCCTTAGTGCACGAAGCAGTGCGTGCCAATTTCGGCATAATCTTGTTGAGTATATTCGCTAGAGATTATTTCTTACAGCGCGCTGGACAATATACTTATAGCAGTGAACGTATAACAATACCGTCAGGCGTAGCACTTGTAACGGCGCCTACGACGCGGTAGTACTACGGCGTAGGCGAGCGAAACGCTACGGTCTCGATGACGTCAACCGCTGCCTTAGCAACTGTGGTTTCGATGCAAAATAAAGTACCTTGCTTGGTCGGATGGTCTCGCCGCCCGGTCAGCGCATCGGGAATCTTCGGTTCGTATCCGCACGGAGGTCAGTCGAACCAGTCACGTTTGAAATTATCAAGTAAGTTAGTTACGCAAATTGATAATTGTTGTTGTCACACTCGCACACACCCCGAGGGGGGAAATCGGCATATAGGCCGTTAAGGTGCGACAAGGAATCGGAAACTTGGGAACTGACCAATCACAGAATAGATAATTAAATACAATGAGCGCAGCCTAGTATGCGACTGCACCCCGTCACTGCGCACGGAGGAATATCTTGATGTTACCTCTTTCACTCGTATGAAATTAGACAGAGAGCGACCGAGCCAATCCGTGACAGAAGTCTTGTCTTGACATGCGTGCTGACACCACAGGCGTTCCTGTGAAAAGCGGTCTTGACAGACATATGTAGTTAGTATAGAAATAATTGTTAATTAGGAGTCATCCGCCATCTTTATCACTGTCATTATCCATTTTTATTTATAATGTGTATTTATTGAATTTGTCCTTGCTATTAATTACTTGACATTGGCGAAATACTCGCGCTAGTCGCAGGTGATGCCATTCCTCATCTTATTCCATTAAATATCATCATTTCGCTCATTGCGTTAAAAAAAAAAAAATTGTTAATTAATAAAAAAACACAAAAATGTAAATCCTTATTGGAAAAAAGTAACCATGGAGTTTCTTGCTCATTCTTCTCCATAGGAAATACATTTCGAATGGGTGGTAGAGATAGTATCTATTATTTTTATATGACGATTGATACTTGCCTGTATTGGTTTACTTGAATAAAAAAATCCTGATTCTGATTCTGACAGACGACGAAGTGATCCTATAAGTGTTTCTTCTTTCCGTTTGTGGTACGGAACCCTAAAAAACAATTAAACTTTGTTGAGATATCAACCTTAATAGGAACCTATTTCAATAGTCATTTGAATAGGATTAGTATTACTTAAATAGAGGGCCATTCACCCGCGTTATTATCTGTAACATACACATGTATAAATGCGCGACAAGCCTCTTTGCCAATAGGTACAGGTACAAAACGAATTCCTCTTCTTTTTCGAAATTAAATATATAAAGGATGTTTCAGAAGTCCGAAATAATACTTTCACGCTTGCATCAGTATCGGGGTATACAACTGGATGGTAAAAAAATGGATCGAAATTCGACCATGCTTTTCAAACTTTCCTCGTCAATTTCTATAACTTGTAATATCGCGAGACCTTTGCATGTTCTGATTTGTGAATGTTGGTAGTCACCCCTCATAAGTGTAGTTTACACTGCTGAATAGGGTTATGGATGTACCCAAAGGCCAGAACACGATACCTGTGACCAATATTCAAAGGTGTATAAATTAAAAAATATGATAGTTAGGTATAAACTGTCTTCACTAAGCATCCACATATGAGCTACCGTATATGTACCCGAAGTATTATTTCGGACTTCTGATACACCCTGTGTATCGAGGGTTAAAACCCAATAAGTGCCAAAAATAAAAAAATCTTTTTATTGGTCTATCTTAGTGCGTTTTAGTTAGTCTTTTCAGTGATGTAAATCATCTTTACCACAACATACTAATTATAACGATATTATTTGAATACCATAGATATTTGGTCGTTAAAACTAAAATCTATATCTACTCTATTTCTATTACTATCTATATCTAAATAGTCTAATATTATAAAGAGGAAAGATTTGTATTTTTGTATGTAACGAACTAACTTAAAAACCACTGGACCGATTCCAAAAAATCTTTTGCCGTTAGAAAGTTACATTATCACTGAGTAACATAGGCTATATTATAAACCCGTGCGGAGCCGGGACGGGCCGCTAGTATTGGATATTTCTATAGTTACAATTTAATACTTAGCACTACTTAGCGGTTTTAGCACTATGCCCTCGACATACATGTTTATTAGCATCTTGAAGATCCCACAGTTGGGTAAATGCCTCCCCCACATAATATAAATATCGCCAGCCAACACATTTTCATCGTATGCCCCCAAACTGCAACGCTTCTACTATGGGCACCGTACAATGGACTGAGGTCACCCAATCTGCCGTTTGATGCCTAAAAGACGGCATTACCGTGTGAAGACCCTTGATAGCAAACATATCCACGTGATAAATAAGGTTTCGAGATAAGACTGAGGCCGGCCGGCCTTTAAATAATATGTACATACATAATGCACACATAAGGTAACCTATCTTCGTTGTATTTTAAAAAACCGGCCAAGTGCGAGCTGGACTCGCGCACCGAGGCTTCCGTACCTAAACTGTGAAAACACCGAGCATTACTCTAACGAAAAGATTAACTGGATAGAGAGACAAACTTAACTTTGCAGTTGGTATACTGGTGTCCCCATACAAATTAACTACAAAATAAGTTTGTAATCGCAAAAAACATTTTCTTACAATAAATTTACAGTTTTTGGATTTATTCCTTTACTTGTGCTATAAGACCTTGCTTCTTGCCAAATTTCATGGTTCTAGGTCAACGGGAAGTACCCTATAGGTTTTTGATTCCCGTGCAAATGTACTGAAAATGCAACATAAGCCGCCGTATCTTTTGATTGCGTTAACCTAGAAGTTTAATTTTTTTAGGGCACCAAGGGACCGCAGACATAAGTCTCCGTTATAATTTTCAACTTGATACCTTCACGCGTTTCTGAGAAAAAGAGCCTTGACAGACAGACAGGCGCGTAGGCGGATAGCAAAGTGATCCTTTAAGGGTTCCGGTTTTTCCTTTTTAGGTACGGAACCCCAAAAACTAAGATAGAAAAGATTTTGAGAAAATATGATGATTTCCAAACGTATTTACAAGTTAATTACATCTGTTTTACTTCAAAGAAATAACGATTTATCTACATAAGTCAGTTTTTGGTTCCAGTTTTGATATACAGCGGAAATAGAGCGCCTGACCTTAGATAATTTTGTGATATCAACTTTCAAACGTACAGAGTACGAAAACCTTCGTGCGATTTCAAATTCAAACCTCTATCAAGTAAAACACTTAGTACCTTTTGTAACTAAAGCACAAAGCAGACAACTGCATAGAAAATTATACTTACTTTATATGGCAACAAGGATCAATGTAGTATACACCTTTGACCTATAATCTAGTTTGATACCTTTTAAAAAGCAGTGGTAGCCTCGTCGGTAGAAAGGCGGGCGCCTTGAACGTAAGGGGTGCAAGTTCAAACCGCTGAGATGATTTTCATGTGCAAATGTCATTTTCAATTAAGGTTTCCGCTTGCTGAACGGTGAAGGAAATCATAGTGAGGAAACCTGCACGTCTATAGAGGGCGTGTGAAGTTCACCAACCCGCACTGCGACAGCGTAGTGGACTAGTGCCCAAACCTCCCTCGTATTGAGGGGGGAATGTGTCCGGTATAATGGCAATAGGCTCGCCCCATATTACATTGTCACCAAAATGTTATCAGCGAAGTGTGTGTGCACCGCAGTGCACCTCTGCCTACCCCTTCGGGGAATACAGGCGTGATGATGTATACGGACATAAGTATAGAGGCCCGGACACACTAGCGCGTCAAGACACGCGCGTCAAATTTATTGCGCATACTAAAACTAACTGTATTGTCTCATAGAAAAAGTTCATTCTTCAACGAATGTCATTGACGGCGTGTGTGTAAATAAAAGAAAATAAACAGGATTACGGCGGATATAATGTAACACAGTAAAACTTATGTACAGCAAGTCAAAACGTCATGAAAACAGTGACGGGCACAGTGACTGATCAAGTTGACACTCTATATTGCGTTCACCAATCACCAACACCGGCCCTTAAACCAGTATATACTCAGAAACAAATATAATTAAACTAAACATTAATACTACTCACTAAATTATGAATCAAACATAGACATCTTCTAATTATTATTATTTATTCTTAGTAATTTGTTGCCTGAAATATTGGGTACATTGTGTAAAGTTACAATTTTCAATGACAATTAATCAGCTCAGAAGTTATGCAAAAATACCATGTTTCCCTACGTATTTAAAATACTATGTCACCATGTTAAGTAACATATTTGGAATAGTTCTATTGATGTCAAATATTTATGTACTAAAGAAATGTTAGCAGACTTATTAACTAAACCATTGTCAAAGGAAATGCACAATAAGTTTGTAATGCTAATACTGTTACAGCGTAAAGATAGTAATGGTTAAGTTTATTTGATGACATCCCTTCAATAGTCAAATTGATTCGCTCGCTCTAGTGTGACAGTGGGCGAGACGCAGACATTTTGTTTTCCATCGGTTACTGTTTTAGAATGACAATTAAAAAATAACTATTCTTATCTTCGCTCGCATACAATGTGATTCAAAACAGGTAACAAGATTTATGTTGTGGTACGATTTGTTTGCCCGCCCGCCCCACCAGCCCTAGCCGGCCCACCCGGCCCGCCCGCCCCGCCCGCACCGCCAGACCCATCTGGCCCTGCTGGCCTGCCCGGCTCACCCGGCCCAAAAGCTCCAGGCATCCCATCAGCCCCACGCTGCCCGGCGGCCCCGCCCGCCCCACCTGCCCCACCAGCCCCATACGAGCCACCCGCCCCGCCCGGCCCTCCCGCCCCACCCGCCGCATTCGCTCCTCCCGCCCCGCCTGCCCCACCCCTTCCGCCAGCCCCATTCGATCCACCCGCCCCACCATGCCCACCAGCCCCACCCGCCCCATGCTGTCCGCCCCTCCCGCCCACCCCACCCGTCCCGCCAGCCCCATGTGCTCCACCCGCCCCACCATACCCACCAGCCCCACCCGCCCCATACGCTCCCGCCGCCCCACCCGCCCCGCCCTCCCCACCAGCCCCATCTGTCCCAGCATCCCCACCGGCCCCACCATGCCCTCCATTCGCATTCGCCCCCCCCGCCCCACCGACCCCGCCCAACCCTCCAGCCCCGCCGGCCCCGGCCGCCCCACCATTACCACCGTCCCCACCATTCCCATTAGCCCCACCCGCCCCACCCGCCCCACCAAGCCCGCCCGCCCCTCCAGGCCCGTCCTCCGCACCCTTCCCACCCGCCCCACCCTTCCCACCTACCCCATGCTGTCCTCCTCTCCCGCCAACCCCACCCGTTCCGCCAGCCCCATGCGCTCCACCAGCCCCACCATACCCACCATCCCCTCCCGCCCCATGCGCTCCCGCCGCCCCACCCGCCCCGCCCACCCCTCCAGCCCCACCCGTCCCAGCATCTCCACCGGCCCCACCATGCCCACCATTCGCATTCGCTCCCCCCGCCCCACCAACCCCGCCTAACCCTCCAGCCCCGCCCGCTCCACCCGCCCCACCATTCCCACCATCCCCACCATTCCCAGAAAACCCTCCAGCCCCACCCGCCCCACCGAGCCCGCCCGCTCCTCCAGGCCCGTCCTCCGCACCCTTCCCACCCGACCCACCCTTCCCACCCACCCCATGCTGTCCTCCTCTCCCGCCAACCCCACCCGTTCCGCCAGCCCCATGCGCTCCACCAGCCCCACCATACCCACCATTCCCACCCGCCCCAGTCGCTCCCGCCGCCCCACCAGCCCCACCCGCCCCACCAGCCCAACCCGTCCCACCATCCCCACCAGTCCCACCATGCCCACCATTCGCGTTAGCTCCCCCCGCCCCACCAACCCCACCCACCCCTCCAGCCCCGCCCACCCCACCATTCCCACCATCCCCACCATCCCCACCATTCCCATTAGCCCCACCAGCCCCACCCGCCCCACCGGGCCCGCCCGCCCCTCCAGGCCCGTCCTCCCCACCCTTCCCGCCCGCCCCACCCTTCCCATTAGCCCCAGGAGCCCCAGGAGCCCCGTCCGGAGCCCGACGCACGATGCGGCCCGCGCGCACGCTGCCGCAGCACACGCGGTTGCGATAGATGCTGCGCACGCGCGTCGGCACGAACGACCCGTCCTCCAGCGGACCTACTCGAGAAGGGTGGATAGTTTAATTTTATGACCTTTAGGGGTCGTAACCTTGGCGGTTAAGTGACCTTTGAAGACAAAGGTCAGTTAGTGGCATAACATCAATTTAATGGAGAAGTGACCTTTGAGGTTAAAGACGAAGTGTGATAAATGAACTCACCAATAATAACGCTGTCTCCCTCGCACAGCTGCCCTTTCACCAACAGACCCCCGACCACCGGGCCCGAGTTGTCCCCGACGTGGAATATCTCGTCTATTTGAAATTCAACCGAGTCCTGTATCAAATAGAGACTAAATTACATAATATATGTGTATTGGACGATATTAAATTAGTTAAATATGCACAGGCTGCGGAAGGGTAAGGAGAATGGACTTACGGTTTCTGTGCTTCTGCTGCTGTGAGGTTTCTGGCACAATCACAGTAATTTCCTAATTAGCGCGAGCGCGTATAATTGCCGGCCGGCGGCGCGTTGACAGACTAATTTGACACTGTCTTGAAGAGGGCGCTGCACGTCCCGTTCGCGCACAGCGCATGCGTAATGCATTCCAAGTGAGCCACAGAGGAACGAATTGCTCACGCGGGAAAGTTTGAAGGGAACGGAAATTGGAAGTTGCAAGCCTGAACATGTATTGTGACGACATCTTTTTTCTTATTCGCCTACGAGCATTATAATAGAAGTCAATTCCAGTTGTTTATTTTTCCAAGAAATCGCGTAAGTTTTAATTCCATATGTAAATTTGTCTGCGGAGATGATTAAGTGAATCAGTCCCAGTCATTCATTACTCTTAGCATGCCTCACGTTAGTCAGTTCCAATTGTTTAATCGTCTAAGGAAAAGCCCAAGTAAGTCAGGTCCAGTTGATTATTTGTCTAAGGATTTTTTTCACTGATTCAGTTCCAATCGTTGATTTGCCTAAGGAGGTTATGTAAGTAAGTTCCAATAGTAGATTATTTTGAGTACGCACGTCGTCGGGGCGGTGCGTTGGGGCTGGCTGGGGCGGCGCGAGGGCGAGCAGGTAAGCGTGGAGCGCGCTCAGACCAACACCCTTCACACAACTCACAGGAAAAACGGGAATCACCTCATCTACACTACTGGAAAAATAAATACAAATATATCATCACGCCTATACTCCCCGAAGAGGTAGGCAGAGGCACGCTATAGTGCACCCACAAGTGGCTGATGTATTTTTGGTCCCAATATAATAGGTGGGCAAGCCTATTGTCATTATACCGGGCAGATTCCCCCTCAATACGAGGTAGGTTTGGGCCATAGTCCACCACGCTTGCCAAGTGTGGGTTGGTGAATGTAAAAAGCCATTTTGTAGACGTGCAAATTTCCTCGCGATGTTTTCCTTCACCGAACAAAACAAATACTATTATATAACCTACCAAGTTATATTGCTTGATAATTGTCGAATAAACACTACCTGTTAGTTTATTGGCCAATAGGAAATATTCTGTTGATTGTTATCCGGCGAATAAACAGTGCCCTATTGCTAGGTATTCGTGGAATAAACAGTGTCTGTCAGTTTATTTGATTGTTAAAAGAATAGTTTAATTGCTATTTGTCGCAAAAACAATATAATTAAATTTATCAGGTAACATATGTGCGGGTTCCAAGACAATTTAGCTTTTCCCCGGGACTCGCCGAGGATCAAACCTCGGTGTTTTCAATGGACACCGCTATCGATCCTGGCTTACAGGAGTAACAGTGGTGGGAATGTGTGGCGGGCTTAGTCCCAATAAAAAGGTAATATATGTTTTGTCTGGCGATATTTACATCGACGACAGAAAGCGGAAATGTCGCTTTTTTTTTTCTTTGGGACTAAGCTCGCCACACATTCCCACTACTGTTACTCCTGTAAGCCAGGATCGACAGCGGTGTCCATTGAAAACACCTAGGTTTGACCCTCGGCGAGTAAATGTCGCTTCTCGAGATATCCCATTTTACACCAGAGCGGAAAAAGGATTTCAAAAAACTGTAAACATTCAATGCTGTATCATTTTTTTTCGTCGTTTTTTTCACGAGTATCGTGTTCTGGCCTTTGGGTACATGCATAACCCTATAAAGCAGTGTAAACTACAATTACGGCCGGTACCAATATTCACAAAATATAAACTAGAAATTTTACACAGGGCTCGAGATATTACAAGTTATAAAAATCGCCGACGAAAAAAAATAGAATAAACATGCTCGAATTTCAATCAAGTTTTTATACCATTCAGTTGTATACTCGATACTCAAGCAAGCGTCTACGCATTATGGACTTCGGACTTCTGAAACACCCTGTATATCAACAAGTCACTTAGGCCAAAATCCGAGATACGACATTTCCGCTTTCCCCCGTCGATATATATTTACTCGTCTTTCTCCGCGGCGTCGGCGTCAGCTATAGTATCCAGTATCAGCTTCTGAGGAGCCACGCAGTTCCTGGCTAGATTCTCATCTGCGACCAGCAATGGTTTCTGTTAACAAAAATCATTTAATTCTATTAAAATAATTTTACAAAAACATTTATTCCGTTGGGGCCGGTGGCACTTACAAATTGTTAGGTTACATTATTTTTCCCTAATATCCCGGTAGTAACCGGGTCGAAACGCGACCTCAACTGAGAAGATCCGGCAAGAAACTCAGTGGGCTGATCATTTTATTAAGGGTCACAGCACACATATCAACTCGGAAAGGGATCGTCACCGTATCGCCTCGAGCCGTTCAGTATTATTTGTATGAAACTCCATACTGCAACGCACACTAATCGGAATCGTAACGTAATCGCCTCGCCTCTGAACAGGCTCCGAACCGCGATGCGGTGCGTGGTCAACTTGCAGTTCCCGCGCTTACGGCTCGTCGTCCTTGCGCTTACGTCTCTCTGTACCCGAGCTCACGTCTCTTCGTGCACCCTTGTCCCTGTCTCCTCCCGCGAGCCACCGCCCCAGCGGTCGGCGAGCCGTAAGCGCGGTGTCGCCTAGCCGTAGCCGAGTTGACGTACAGGAGCTGCTGATACGCTTTGGTTACGTGCATACGTTAGGTTGACGCCTGGTTGACGGACCACGCGACCCCTCAATGCTCACGCAACAGGGAGACCGCGACCGAGCCACCTGGCTGTGTCCTCTGCGGGACCGTGGGACACACCGCGAACTATCGCGGTTGCCCCAAGGCTCCAAAGGGGAACGCCGGGAGGGCCGGACGCGGGCGCCCTGGCGCGCCCCGCACCACCGATCCCGCGCCCTCTGCGCCCCGCCCCCCGGTACCAGTACCGGCAGCCGCTCCCTCTGAGCGCAGCTGTCCCCCCTCCGCCCCACCCGCGCCCAGCAACGTATGGGTCAAACCCTTGCCGCATACCGCGGTGGGGGCTTCACCCGTTGCTCCCGCACCCGTACCCCCCCCCATCTAAGCCCTCCCCCTCATCCTCGGTGAGCGGGGTCGCATTTAACGCGGATCTGTCCTTGATGCGCATTGCGTTCAACGCCTTCAACGTTGAGAGAGTGCGTTCCCTGGCTCACCTCCTCCGCACAGCCACCTCGCCCGACGACCTCATGGCCGCGGTGGGGTCACACTTGGATGTCTACGACTCCATGACCTCCTTCCTCTCCCAAAGAAACCCATAATGGATCCACGCCCTTGTAGAACCTAACCCAGACACCTATCCCTAGCGTTTTTCAACGCTTATGGCCTCTCCCAGCAGAGAGATCAAGTCGGTGAGTTCCTCCGGGACCACCAAGTTGATGTCTTCTTAGTGCAGGAATCTTTATTAGAACCTTCCATTCGCGATCCCAAAATCGCCAACTACGTTATGGTTAGAAATGACAGAACCACCTCCCGCGGGGGTGGCACTGTCATTTACTATAGAAGATCCCTGCACTGCATCCCTCTCGACCCCCCTGCGCTCACTAACATCGAAGCCTCGGTCTGTCGTCTCTCTCTAACCGGCCACGCGGCCATAGTCATTGCATCTATTTACCTTCCACCTGACAAGCCTCTACTCGAGAGTGATATCGAAGCACTCCTTGGTCTGGGAAGCGCGGTTATTCTGGCTGGCGACTTCAATTGTAAGCATGTCAGTTGGAACTGTCACTCTTCCACTCCCAATGGCAACAGTCTGTACGCCCTGACTAACCGACTAGACTTTGACGTAATCGCGCCAATGCATCCCACCCACTTCCCCAATAATACGAACCACCGACCCGACATACTTGACATGGCGCTCCTGAAGGGGGTAACCTTAACGTTGCGCTCTTTAGAGGTGCTCTCGGAGCTTCACTCGGACCACCGTCTTGTCCTTATGCGACTCGGACCGACCCCGTCGTCCGCCCCACCCACGCGATCGGTGCTGGATTGGCACGCGCTAAGAACTACCTTGGCGGATGCCGCTTCGGTACCTATCGCAAATGTCCCTACCTCCATCTTGTCCCCTCAGGACACGTCTCAGGCCATAGGTGCCTTCACTGAACACCTAAGCTCGGCCATCAGCCAGTCTTCCAAGCGGGTCGTAGTGAGTGATCTTCACCGCTTCGTCCTGCCGGATGACATCAAAGACCTAGTCCGAGTCAAGAACGCCTCCATCAGAGCGTACGACTCTTACCCCACCGTAGAGAACCGGGTCCGCATGCGCGCCTTACAGAGGGATGTAAAGCGTCGCATTGCGGAACTCCGGAATACTAGGTGGGATCAGTTTCTAGGAGGGATTTCGCCATCACACCAGGCATACTGGCAGGTGGCGAGAGCTCTCAAATCAGACATTGTAGTCCAGATGCCCCCCCTTACGCGCCCCTCAGGCTCCCCCCCCGCGTTCGACGATGACGAGAAGGCCGAGCTTCTCGCTTCCGCTCTCGAAGAGCAATGCTCGACTAGCTCCCAACCCGTAGACCCGCTCACGTAGAGCTAGTAGATAGGGAAGTAGAGCGCAGGTCCTCCCTACCCCCATCCGAACCTCTCCGCCCAACCACCGAGACAGAGGTCAAGGATCTGATTAAGGGGCTTAACCCCAAAAAGGCCGCCGGCTTCGACGGCATTACCAACCGAGTTCTTAAACTCTTACCCGCCCAACTCATTTGCTTGCTTGTGACCGTCTTCAACGCCGCCATGGCCAATTGCATCTTCCCCGACAAGTGGAAAGATGCAATTGTCATTGGCATTCACAAGCCAGGCAAGCCCTCTACTGTCCCGTCTAGTTACCGCCCCAATAGTCTCCTTAAAGCCATTGCCAAACTCTACGAGCGCTTGCTCTATGCAAGACTCAGAGAGTTTGTCACTACCCATGGTATTCTCATAGATGAGCAGTTTGGCTTTAGAGCCCAACACTCTTGCGTCCATCAGGTGCACCGCCTCACGGAGCATATTCTCAAGGGGTTTCATAGACCGCGTCCCCACAGCACGGGAGCCCTCTTCTTCGATGTGGCGAAAGCGTTTGACAGGGTCTGGCACAACGGCTTGATCTACAAGCTGTACCTCTTGGGTGTGCCGGACAGTCTCGTGCTCATCCTGCGAGACTTTCTGTCGAACCGCACCTTTCGCTACCGCGTTGAAGGGGCGCTCTCGGCCCCTCATCCCATTAGGGCAGGAGTCCCTCAAGGCTCCGTTCTCTCCCCCCTTCTCTATAGCCTGTTCACGAACGACATCCCTCGTTCGGACAGAGTTCAGCTCGCCCTATACGCGGATGACACCGCTCTCTATTTCTCGCATAGAAATAGGGGCGTTATCACCCGCACCCTCCAACGCGCAGTAGATTCTTTGGGCGAATGGTTTCGGAAATGGCGCATTGAGGTGAACCCGGAAAAAAGCGCCGCTGTGCTCTTTACCAGGGGAACCCCACGGCGTCCCCGAGCTCCCTGGTTCAGTCTAGGGACCATCTCCCTGTTCGACCAAAGCATCCCTTGGGCAAACCGCGTCAAATATCTAGGTGTCACTCTTGACAAGTCCCTTACTTTCGGTCCCCACATTAGAACGGTGAGCAACCGAGCAGCTTTTGTGCTCGGTCGCCTTCACTATTTGATCTGCAAGCGGAGTAAAATGTCCCTTAGAAATAAGGTGACACTTTACAAAACATGCATCCTCCCCATTATGTCATATGCCAGTGTGGTTTTCGCTCACGCGGCGAAGAAACACATCAACCGCCTGCAAGTAGTGCAGTCCCGGTTTCTCCGTAGGGCCGTAGGTGCCCCGTGGTACATACGGAACGTAGATCTTCATTCCGACCTTGGCCTCTTCTCAATTCGTAAACACTTAAAAATAGCGTCCGAACGCTATTTTAAAAAAGCCGCGTCGCATTTAAATCCTCTAATTGTCGCCGCCGGCAATTACGAGCCAGACCCCGCGCACACGTCATCAACCCGTCGCCGCCGTCCGCGGCACGTATTGATTGATCCTCCCGACACGATCACCGCCCTCCTCAACCCGGGCGTTGAGAGGGCCACCAACACACCTACACCAGCCTCAAACAGACACCGATCTCGCCGGCGAGGTCGAGGAACCCCCTCTTCCGCTCGTAGGTGCATCTTTGCACCTAGGAGCGCAGTCACTACCTCACCCCTCACGGTAACTGCCCAAGCCGAGGTCGTGCCCCCTGTGGCGCCCTTGAGCTAGTTGCCACCCCTTTCCGCCCTTAAGGCCTTGGTTGGAGTGCACTCTGCGCTCGCCACTCCTCCGGTAAAGCTGTAAAGGCCACCTCATGGCCAACAGTGTAAGTCCTTCAAAAAAAAAAAAAAAGCCTGGTTGACGGCGCGCGGCGAGGCGAAAGGCGGTACGGTGACGATCCCTTTCCGAGTTGATAAGTGTAACCTTATATCACCAAAACTTACTTCAAATACACAGGTAGATATAGCTCCAGTGTGTTGCCTTTAGAGCTGCTTTTAATAATAATGATAAGACAATAAGGAAGGTTAGTAAGGCAACACTCGCTACACTTTGACGTGATATGACATAATATGATTTTTATTTTGTGTTTGAGCTGTACAGTCCCAAGCTAATTTATCATCTAAATAATCCGAGATTTTATATGACCAACTGTAACCGGGATTATTTTATTATTCAAAAAACCCAATTATGATAAAATAATATGGAATTAGCCAAAGTCGGTCCCTAAAACATCAGCCACCTTACCACACCTGTCTTGCAGCAATGTCATTAATATTACTTTCAGTTTTTGACAGTTAACTCAGTACAAAATCTGTCAAAACTTGCCAGTTACTATTGAAACAGCAATACTATGAGATGGTGGTGGTGTGCCAGAGCTGTCTGTCAGTGACAGTTACGTCAACATCGATATACGTAAAATACGCCTACGGATATATGCAAGGAGATAAATAAAAAAAACCGGTCTAGTGCGAGCTGGACTCGCGCACCGAGGCTGACGTACCTAAACTACGAAAACACCGATCAAAGACAAACTGGACAGAGAGACAAACTTAACTTTGCAATTGGTATACTAGTGTCCCCATACAAACTAACTACAAAATAAGTTTGTAATCGCAAAAGAACATTTTTTATGCGTTGTTACAATAAATTTACTGTTTTCAGATTTTTTCTTTACTTATGCTATAAGACCTTGCTTCTTGCTAAATATGATTCTAGGTCAACGAAGGGAAGTACACTATAGGTTTTTGATTCCCGTGCAAATGTACTGAAATTGCAACATAAACCTCCATATCATTAGACGGAGAAAAATTATTGTGATATTTTTTTACCACCACCGCAGCCAGCTCGCACTTGCTGACCACTGTGAAAAAAGGCTGGTCTGACGCAGTCAGGGGGCTGATATGTTCTGCTGTTATCGGTGTTATACTGGCAGTAGCTGATATTATTATCTGGAACAAAAAGACAAAGTAAAGTAATTTATTTATTAATCGGCTGAGCCCATGAACGGATAGAGAGACAAACTTAACTATGCTGTTGGTATACTGTTGTCCCCATACAAACTAACTACAAAATGAATTTGTAATCGCAAAAATTACCTAAATTTTCCTTTACGTGTGCTATACGACATTGCTTCTTGCCAAATTTCATGATTTTAGGTCAACGGAAAGTACCCTACAGGTCTTTAATTCCCTTAAAAATCAACTAAATACGAAACATCAAACAGCCGTATCATTTGATTGCGTTAACTGAGATGTTTCATATTTTTACAGCTCCAAGGGATTGCAAACTTGAGTACTTGTTATTAATTTCAACTTAATACCTCTACGCGTTTCTGAGAAAAAAGGGTCTTGGCAGGTAGAGTTCTTTGTATTTTAGGTATGGTACCCTAAAAATTCAAATTACATGCGTTTAGAGCTGTCTTTAATAATAATCATACGTTAGTTGGGCAACACACGCTCCACTTTGACACGACAGGCAATAGTAAAATGCTTACCACCAGCATAGCGTAGTGTGGCGAATAGCCCGTGAGTCCATGTAGTGTTGTTCTATGATACTTGCTATGGCCGGCGAGGTCCAGGAACGACACCTGCTTGGAATTCCTCTCGCCATTACCCTGAAATATATGAAAGGATAAGCAGGGGTCGCCTGGTTGGTAGACCGACTGTCTTGAAAGCGAATAGATAATATATACGGGGAGTATCAGAAGTCCGAAATCATATTTTATGTACATATACGATAGCTGATATGTAGTCGCTTAGTGAAGGCAGTAATATTCATACACGTACGTCAACAACCTGCCTTACCTTATCCCATTATTTGGGGTCGACGCAGTATGCCCTTTTCTTACATACATCTCGCTTTTCCGTCATACTGACATTTTATTTTACTTTATTTAGGACAACAAACAATTGTGCAGCGGCTTAAAAATAACAGTTTTAAATTTGTATGGTTAATAGCACAACCAACACCGTCATCCACGAAAATATATTTGTAGTAGGTACATAACACTGAGCAGTTTCTTAGTTCACGAATAACATCCACTCCGATCTCATTCATATCACTTGTTACACACTCCATCCATCTGTTCTTGGGTCTTCCTCTCGCTCTGTATCCATCCACATTCATACCCATCACTCTTTTAGTCACATGCTTCTCATCTCTTATCATCACATGCCCAAACCATTCTAGTCTCTTACTTCTCACTTTTTCTGTTATGGGCGCTACTTTTATGCTAGAGCACGGGGGGACAACCAACAAACCCCGTAGCTCGAAATGCACTGATTAATTAAATGCATACATCTATAATCTATGGGGCGTGCGGTCGCAGCCGCACGCTCACACCCTTACGTGCTACCCGCTTACATCTAGAACTATCCCATCCCCTTGTAGCTAAGAAAAATAAAACCCTTAATTATTAAGAGATAGTGTCCCCTCAGATGACTTCGCCCAGGAAGGGGTCAACTCACAGCGCCAAGTTCGAGATATGTCGAAACAAAACATCAAATTGGTTGTAGTTTTTCGATATATCTCGAATAGAGATTGATGTCTATCAAACGAAAATCGGGCTCCAGCGCTGAGTCGATGCTGGGAACCCAAAAATACTTTCGCGACTCCGCTTTCATCTTGACTACACCAAAACAGGAGCTATGCCATTCACTACGAATGGAATCTCTTAAAGGACAGTGCGTATGGATGTATGGAGTCTCGTCCAAAGTTGTATCAAAGTCACACCTTGTTTTTTAGAGACTTCATTTGCTGTAGCTATTTCACCTGTTACTAGTTCCGTTGAAGTCCTAAAGAGGTGTCTCTAAAATATTTATTATTATTTAATAGTTTCACCATATCTCCGATAGATGTCGCTGGCTTGATACTATTTTTGAAACGCGGTATTAAGATTCGTTCCGGTTGATAGACCTGGGTACTGTGCCGCTGTTTTCGGTAATCAATACTCCCTGAAACGTTCGAGTCTAACTCTCAAGTACGGTAACTCAGTGTTGCCAACTTAGTGGTTTTCCCCCAAATTAAAGGAGTAAATGAGTAGGATGGGATTTATTACGGGCATTCTATTTTACAACCGGCGACACAAGAGCAGGCCATTTTCTCGCTCAACGAGTGGCTCTAGCCATTCAGTGAAGGAATGCAGCCAGCGTCTTGGGTACGCTTCCGCATGGGCCAAATTTTTTACATATTTTATTAATATAATATTTTCTAGTTTTAACTTATTTTATTTTGCATGGTAAATATTTTAAGAGTATTTTAGATTTTTTTTTAATAAAAAAATATAGCGACAATTAGTTCGACTCCTCGATATTAAAAAAAAAAATACATCATCACGCCTGTATTCCCCGAAGGGGTAGGCAGAGGTGCACTGCAGTGCGCCCACACTTCGCCGATGTATTTTGGTCCCAATGTAATAGGGGGCGAGCCTATTGCCATTATACCGGGCACACAGGTTTCCTCACGATGTTTTCCGTCACCGTTTCTTAGCAAGTGATAATCTCAGATGAAAATGAGATTCGCACATGGAACCCAGAGGTGCGAGCCGGGGATAGAACCTGCGCACTTTGATTGCAAAGCGTGCGTTCGACCACTCGGCTACCACTGCTTTGAACCACTTCCTCGATATGAATGCAGAGCAAATGAGAAAATGAATAACAAATGTCGCGTAATAAACATAAGACAAAATATTACTACTCTGCCAGCCACCATAGAGTAGTTAACTCTATGGTGGCTGGTGGTCTGTGCTTTCTGGAAATACGTTAGTTGATATTTATTTGACTAATTTAATTTTTCTATTGTACTGTTGTGTCGACCAGCGATTTGTTAATAATGCCCAAAGAAACTAGCAAACGTCACAAGAATTTTCGAAACAGGTCGGCTGACGACGAAAATATGCGTGGCCATACATAAAAAAAAAACGCGTCGAATTGAGAACCTCCTCCGTTTTTTTTCGCCGGTTAAAAACGAAATACATTCAAAAGTATACAAAGATTTGGAAAACATGTAAAATGTAAAGAAATTTCATTGCATTTTTGTAATTTGTAAATGTTATTTATAATAAAAACATTTTTTGGGGGATTTTCATGTAATTGTGGCAATTTTAGGGGTTTTTAACTTAAGGTTTAGGGTTAAATATTGTTGGGACTTGCTAACATTGCAGAAACTTGTTGGTGTTGTTTTAGTAAACAAAATCCGGGTTCCGGAGCGATTTAATAAAATAAAAATAACCCTCGAATGACCTCAATTACAAACATATTAGCAATCGACATGATGGATGAATTTTGTTATCCGACATAAAGCATAAGATAATATTAGATAAGTTGAATGTTTATTGACTCTTATCGCAGCGGAAATGCACCGCGCGATTGTGGATTATTTAATTATAGCCGGTTTAATTTATTTATAACTAGCTGTGCCCGCGACTTCGCCCGCGTGGACTTTAGGTAGATTACCCGGAAATATGGGTATTATATTTTTCCCGCGGAACCCTAATGCTTTTTCTAAAATTAAAGTAGCCTAAGTTACGCCTTGGAACGTCAGCTATGTGTCAGTGAAAGTCTCATTGAAATCGGTTCAGCCGTTTAGAAGTTTACCTCAAACAAACAGACAGACAAAAAATTTTAAAATTGCGTTTTCGTTATAGGTATCATATATACTTTCATACGCATTTGGTAAAAAAGTGTTATTTCGATATTACAAACAGACACTCCAATTTTATTTATTTGTATGTATGTATGTATGTATGTATATAGAAAACGCTAAAAATCACTGTTAAACACTGTAAACATTATTTTGTTACATTACAAAAAAACAAAAATCAAAAATGTATGTACTATATAAAATATGTAAATAGTAATAACGATTATAAAAAAATTAGATAGTAGGTACATTCATAAATATATATATACATATACAGTAGATATAATAAATTTAGTTGTAAACTTTTCATTCGTAAGAAATATGAGACTTTTATATTTTTATTTTTATTTAATTTATTTATATTGACGAAATGTGCTGCAGGTGATTTTCATTCTAAATCGATTTTGTTGCATTTGACATAATCTATGACAGATTGGGAACAAACCATGGAGGTAGTAGTAATACGGAGATGGCATTTTGAGGCCGCGCTGCGGTAAATTTTTACGGTTTATCTGACTCCCCCCATCTTTGATTTCCCATATGGGTGAATTGCAAAAGCATAAAAAATACATGGCAATGCTGAGAACGGTAGTGCAATGTGCTGGTTTTATGATTTTGAATTTTTTTCTCAGTAAAGTAGGTACTTCTCTACCTTGGCAAAAAAATTTATTTAGTTAAGACTTTATTTACATTTTTTTTTTAAATTGCAAAGTGGCATTTTATCATCACGGTGACCTGTCCTGGACCTACTTCCGCTCGTAAAATATCTTCCCCTGTAGATACATTTATTATTTGGATTAAAATCGACTTTTGTTTCATTAAATTATAATATAGCCTATCAACAAAAACTATTATTGTTTGTTTATCTTCTTTTTTATACATTTGACAAGCATTCAAATTTTGTCCTGAAAAAAGTTATCATTTTAGTGGACAGTAAGTTTTAGTAAAATAACTTCGTCAACATTGCGTTGTTGTGCCCCCCTTGCCATTCCTCACTTTGAAAGAATCCGCCTCAGGTCATCGGAGCACACGCACCGGTAATAACGTCATAGGGGATTCCCGCCAAATAGGAAGTATATCATTTCAGTGTTATGGGGACAAAAATATTTTAATTCCGGTGGCCGTTATAACTCGTGCTAGATTAATTTAAATTATTTCAAAATTGTGTTTTAGATTCGCCGTAAGTACTGCTTTATTTGAGCAGTGTTGAAATTTTGATAATGATTTTTATTCAGGAGTAAAATGTAAAACTTACCTCTTTTTATCATCTCGGCGTTATCATTTCAGTGGATTCGGTGGATTGTAATACCGATAACAGTCCATGGGAATGAAATGTAACTTCGAAATGATAAATCCATAAGTTTTTAGAGATCCTTGAGTCAAATATTTAATCATTTTAGTTTTAACCGACTTCCAAAAGGAGGACGTTCTCAATTCGAATGGTATTTTTTTATTTTTTGTGTATGTACACCGATTACGCTGCGATTTATGATCTAATTTACGTGATTCTTCTTTTGTTTGATGCGGAATAGTTGCCACTTGGTCCCATTTTCAAAATATTATCAGAAATCAACCCCCTTGAGGCTGAAATGGGGGTCAAATCAGGACTACGGCATATCACCGGCGTTAGTGAACCGATTTAAAAAAAATCTTTTGTTTACTATGGATTGTTAACAAAGATCGAAACCGGGGGTGCCCAAAGGGGTGTAAAGAGGGGGTGGGGGGGTGATTTTATTTTGGCTGTACATTTTAAGTTTTTAAGGGCGGTTATGAGGTGATAATACTTGCATATTTTCAATGATTATTGATACTAAAAAGCGTGATTTTTTTAAATCAAAAACTGACTTCATAACCATAGGTGCACTAAAAAGCTAAAAATAACCTTATAATTCATTACACTTGGGAGCCGGTGCCAATTTGTGTGTGTATTTGCCTAGTCTGACGTAGATTGGCACCTATTCCAAATGAATTATAAGGTTATGTTTAGCATTTTAGTGCACCTAGGTTTTTGATTTTTGTAATTTTTTTTTGTGATGTATTTTTACCTAGATGCTATATATTTCTGTTTAAATATCTAGTTAGAAAATATATAATAAGTGTACTTCTAGATGCACATTTGTTCCGCTCAACGATAATATGATGGATAAGCTAGACAGTCAGCTCTTCGTAATGTTTATTCTCTTTACATTGAGCCCGTAGATTATTATACCTACTAAATATCAACTGTATAATTGTTTCAAGAGTTTTCCTTCATTATAAGACAGCTCCTTTATCTTTATACGCATAATTACTATATGTTTCTTTTGTATAGAAAATATAAAAAATATAGTATAGAAAATTTCGATGATTTTACGTTATTTTATAGAGTGAATTTGTAGATATAAAATATTCTAGGGTCCAATTGAAATTAAAAAATATTATTTTAAAACACCTACTTTACATACAGTCGTTATATATTTCAAACTGAACAACGAAACTTGCAAAACTCAGTCTTTTTGTACTGTTAGTACCTCTATAAGACATGATGCTGCTGCAGTATGGGCACATCTCATTCCAGTTTTGCGAGAAATTGAGATAACTGCGCCTCTGGTTCGTAATCTTTACATTAGTTCTGACTCGCTATCTGCGCAGTACAGGAATAAAAAGATATTATTTATAATAACACAGCTGTGTACCTATTGTCCAATGCTGACCCACATAGTTTGGAATTATTGTGAGTGTGGTCATGGAAAAAGTGTCGCAGATGGAGTGGGTGGAGTATTAAAGAGAATTCTGGATAAACAGGTCCCATATGGACATGCTATCACCAATATTGAATCACCGGTCCAAAACCTAAAGTCTTTTGTTAAAGGTGTGAAAATTGAAATAGTTGAAGATTATCAGGTGACAGAAAAAGACTGGCTTTTGCCCAAAGACTTAAAGACTTTTGCTGGAACTGTGAAGGTTCACCAAGTTGTTTGGTCTAAAGAGTCAGGAAACCGTTTAGCACTTTTTCATCTGTCCTGTTTGAAAGAGTAGGCCTAAATGAAACTATAAGGTGCCCTCACGGTAAACATTTAGGTTTTTATGACTTCACTGGGACTCAATTATTGACTATTGTTAATAATAAAAAGACCGCACAACTGCGTCCAATCCAATTATCAGAAAAGTTGGTACTACTTCCCAAAGCTTCCAAAGAAAATAAACTTACAAAAGATTTACTACGAAATAATGTCACAAATGAACCAAATAGACTCTCAATCCGAATCAATGAGATATCAGTTATTAAGCCATCAACATCGCAATCTGCTGTTGGAATGAGTAATCAACAAGCAAGTAAGTAACGTAAGTACGAACTCAGAAATTGTAACGTTTGTAAAATTATATGAGTAGGTATAACCCAATTACTTATAGGAAGGGCATGGAAATTTGCAGCCGACATGCCTGCTCACCTCTCCCTCAATCACTAGTATTTGAGCGCGAGGCAAATAAAACAACAATAGAATGACCGCAATTTTCATTCCCTTTACTTAAGCACCTAATTAGGTTATAAAGCAAAATTGTTGGTTACTCTTTTTTTGCGTTATTTAACGATAACGTGATCTCAATTTTAGTTTTTATTTGTTATTTTGCATACGTATATCTAAAAAGATTAAAATTGCTTAGCTTTTTTGATATACATACGTAGATATTTTTATAATGATTATTTTTTATTTTTTAAACCATAAAAAAAATGTGTTGTAAAAATATAAGATTTGATTTGGAAAATTTAGAAGTTTTATTTACATTTATCTGTAAGACCACTATTATATTCTCTTCTCGCTAACAATTTAACTAATAATTTTCTCTAAGATAATAGATCTTATGTTTACTAAATATCACAAAAATACAGTCCTCATATCACCATGGAAATTTATCTATTCGTTTGAGACAACGTACGGAATCCTTAGAAAAATACTAGATGTTCTTGGCTGTATCATTTCAGTGGGCTAATTTCATTCCGGTGCACAGTATAGTCATTTCAGTGATCATTTTATCATTTCGCTGGACACTTTTCATTTCAGTGAACTCCCAAAACTTAAACCTTAAATATTTCAGTAAGTTTTCATGTTAATTGATGTCCATTCACGCATACGTTATAAATAAGGTTAAAGTCTTATTTGTTACTAAATATATGTAGAAAGCATGGCTATAAAAAAAATCCACCGAAATGACAAAAAAAAATCACTTGTTGAAATTCACCCATGGGTGAATTGCAAAAGCATAAAAAATACATGGCAATGCTGAGAACGGTAGTGCAATGTGCTGGTTTTATGATTTTGAATTTTTTTCTCAGTAAAGTAGGTACTTCTCTACCTTGGCAAAAAAAATTATTTAGTTAAGACTTTATTTACATTTTTTTTTTAAATTGCAAAGTGGCATTTTATCATCACGGTGACCTGTCCTGGACCTACTTCCGCTCGTAAAATATCTTCCCCTGTAGATACATTTATTATTTGGATTAAAATCGACTTTTGTTTCATTAAATTATAATATAGCCTATCAACAAAAACTATTATTGTTTGTTTATCTTCTTTTTTATACATTTGACAAGCATTCAAATTTTGTCCTGAAAAAAGTTATCATTTTAGTGGACAGTAAGTTTTAGTAAAATAACTTCGTCAACATTGCGTTGTTGTGCCCCCCTTGCCATTCCTCACTTTGAAAGAATCCGCCTCAGGTCATCGGAGCACACGCACCGGTAATAACGTCATAGGGGATTCCCGCCAAATAGGAAGTATATCATTTCAGTGTTATGGGGACAAAAATATTTTAATTCCGGTGGCCGTTATAACTCGTGCTAGATTAATTTAAATTATTTCAAAATTGTGTTTTAGATTCGCCGTAAGTACTGCTTTATTTGAGCAGTGTTGAAATTTTGATAATGATTTTTATTCAGGAGTAAAATGTAAAACTTACCTCTTTTTATCATCTCGGCGTTATCATTTCAGTGGATTCGGTGGATTGTAATACCGATAACAGTCCATGGGAATGAAATGTAACTTCGAAATGATAAATCCATAAGTTTTTAGAGATCCTTGAGTCAAATATTTAATCATTTTAGTTTTAACCGACTTCCAAAAGGAGGACGTTCTCAATTCGAATGGTATTTTTTTATTTTTTGTGTATGTACACCGATTACGCTGCGATTTATGATCTAATTTACGTGATTCTTCTTTTGTTTGATGCGGAATAGTTGCCACTTGGTCCCATTTTCAAAATATTATCAGAAATCAACCCCCTTGAGGCTGAAATGGGGGTCAAATCAGGACTACGGCATATCACCGGCGTTAGTGAACCGATTTAAAAAAAATCTTTTGTTTACTATGGATTGTTAACAAAGATCGAAACCGGGGGTGCCCAAAGGGGTGTAAAGAGGGGGTGGGGGGGTGATTTTATTTTGGCTGTACATTTTAAGTTTTTAAGGGCGGTTATGAGGTGATAATACTTGCATATTTTCAATGATTATTGATACTAAAAAGCGTGATTTTTTTAAATCAAAAACTGACTTCATAACCATAGGTGCACTAAAAAGCTAAAAATAACCTTATAATTCATTACACTTGGGAGCCGGTGCCAATTTGTGTGTGTATTTGCCTAGTCTGACGTAGATTGGCACCTATTCCAAATGAATTATAAGGTTATGTTTAGCATTTTAGTGCACCTAGGTTTTTGATTTTTGTAATTTTTTTTTGTGATGTATTTTTACCTAGATGCTATATATTTCTGTTTAAATATCTAGTTAGAAAATATATAATAAGTGTACTTCTAGATGCACATTTGTTCCGCTCAACGATAATATGATGGATAAGCTAGACAGTCAGCTCTTCGTAATGTTTATTCTCTTTACATTGAGCCCGTAGATTATTATACCTACTAAATATCAACTGTATAATTGTTTCAAGAGTTTTCCTTCATTATAAGACAGCTCCTTTATCTTTATACGCATAATTACTATATGTTTCTTTTGTATAGAAAATATAAAAAATATAGTATAGAAAATTTCGATGATTTTACGTTATTTTATAGAGTGAATTTGTAGATATAAAATATTCTAGGGTCCAATTGAAATTAAAAAATATTATTTTAAAACACCTACTTTACATACAGTCGTTATATATTTCAAACTGAACAACGAAACTTGCAAAACTCAGTCTTTTTGTACTGTTAGTACCTCTATAAGACATGATGCTGCTGCAGTATGGGCACATCTCATTCCAGTTTTGCGAGAAATTGAGATAACTGCGCCTCTGGTTCGTAATCTTTACATTAGTTCTGACTCGCTATCTGCGCAGTACAGGAATAAAAAGATATTATTTATAATAACACAGCTGTGTACCTATTGTCCAATGCTGACCCACATAGTTTGGAATTATTGTGAGTGTGGTCATGGAAAAAGTGTCGCAGATGGAGTGGGTGGAGTATTAAAGAGAATTCTGGATAAACAGGTCCCATATGGACATGCTATCACCAATATTGAATCACCGGTCCAAAACCTAAAGTCTTTTGTTAAAGGTGTGAAAATTGAAATAGTTGAAGATTATCAGGTGACAGAAAAAGACTGGCTTTTGCCCAAAGACTTAAAGACTTTTGCTGGAACTGTGAAGGTTCACCAAGTTGTTTGGTCTAAAGAGTCAGGAAACCGTTTAGCACTTTTTCATCTGTCCTGTTTGAAAGAGTAGGCCTAAATGAAACTATAAGGTGCCCTCACGGTAAACATTTAGGTTTTTATGACTTCACTGGGACTCAATTATTGACTATTGTTAATAATAAAAAGACCGCACAACTGCGTCCAATCCAATTATCAGAAAAGTTGGTACTACTTCCCAAAGCTTCCAAAGAAAATAAACTTACAAAAGATTTACTACGAAATAATGTCACAAATGAACCAAATAGACTCTCAATCCGAATCAATGAGATATCAGTTATTAAGCCATCAACATCGCAATCTGCTGTTGGAATGAGTAATCAACAAGCAAGTAAGTAACGTAAGTACGAACTCAGAAATTGTAACGTTTGTAAAATTATATGAGTAGGTATAACCCAATTACTTATAGGAAGGGCATGGAAATTTGCAGCCGACATGCCTGCTCACCTCTCCCTCAATCACTAGTATTTGAGCGCGAGGCAAATAAAACAACAATAGAATGACCGCAATTTTCATTCCCTTTACTTAAGCACCTAATTAGGTTATAAAGCAAAATTGTTGGTTACTCTTTTTTTGCGTTATTTAACGATAACGTGATCTCAATTTTAGTTTTTATTTGTTATTTTGCATACGTATATCTAAAAAGATTAAAATTGCTTAGCTTTTTTGATATACATACGTAGATATTTTTATAATGATTATTTTTTATTTTTTAAACCATAAAAAAAATGTGTTGTAAAAATATAAGATTTGATTTGGAAAATTTAGAAGTTTTATTTACATTTATCTGTAAGACCACTATTATATTCTCTTCTCGCTAACAATTTAACTAATAATTTTCTCTAAGATAATAGATCTTATGTTTACTAAATATCACAAAAATACAGTCCTCATATCACCATGGAAATTTATCTATTCGTTTGAGACAACGTACGGAATCCTTAGAAAAATACTAGATGTTCTTGGCTGTATCATTTCAGTGGGCTAATTTCATTCCGGTGCACAGTATAGTCATTTCAGTGATCATTTTATCATTTCGCTGGACACTTTTCATTTCAGTGAACTCCCAAAACTTAAACCTTAAATATTTCAGTAAGTTTTCATGTTAATTGATGTCCATTCACGCATACGTTATAAATAAGGTTAAAGTCTTATTTGTTACTAAATATATGTAGAAAGCATGGCTATAAAAAAAATCCACCGAAATGACAAAAAAAAATCACTTGTTGAAATTCACCCATATAGTTGCCGTATACTACAGGTACATGAGATAACAAATGGCGGGAAAATCGCCGAAGAGCTATTTAAGAAGAGTGGAGTCGATATGGGTACTCTAGATACTCTATGGAACAAACAAGTAACCATAGATAAAATAATAATACTACCAACAAAATGGAACGACATTATCGGAAATAAATGGAAATACCTTTTAAATTTCAAATTAAATTCCCTGTTCTATTCCTAACATTTAAGTTATTGAAAAAAATATATAAACAATTACTATCTTTCAACAATTCTAGTCGCCCGCCGTGTCCGCTGATAACGAAGCCCGCAAAAAATAATCTGCTGCATAGATTATTTGGTTTTATTATATGCCTCGTCATGATGAATCCATGGGATATTTTTTTATTTAATACCGATGAGGCATTAGGTACTACGTACATTACGGTAATATAGTAATATACTTTGTTAAGCCTAAAAATGACTGCAATTGCGAGACGTTTTGTGGCTTCGGCGCGCTTACTATAGCCTTCACCTTGTCGGGGACTTACTGATGCCATGCTTATTAATTACGTGCCCCAAATAACTATTTCATCATTGTGAAACTAACACTTACTACTTGGCACGGTTAACCCGTCTTTTAGCCGTTGTAAAAGGGCAGTTAGGGCAGTTAAGCGTAGCCTAAGCGTCATCTAAGAAGATAATAATTCCCTCAAGGCCCGCCAAAACACATTCCATCGCCCGCTGGAAAATTGCTGGTGCCGAAGATAAACCAAACACAAGTCTTGTAAATTTAAACAATCCGCGGTGTGTTTTAATATCATATTATTATCATGATATTGTACTGCAGAGTAAAAGCTATTTAATTTAAGCGACATTTAACTTTACAGGAGAGCATACTCATTCGACGCAGAATAATTCGCTGATTTCAAATATGTATATAAGTCAATATCGCCGAAAAGTGTCGCTTAAGTCAAATTGCCTATCATCCCTCGATATATAAATTCCTCACCTTATCCATTCGCGTCACTCCACTCATCAACCTCAACATTCGCATCTCGGAAGAGTGGAGACGTTTTTCTCCACGCAAGTTTGCCAATAATATTAAATATCTAATAAATTAAAATATAATATATTAAATAATTAATATTATTATATTAAATATTAGTGCAAAATGAGTGTCAACCAAGTTAGTTGCGTGCGACACAAATTCACTAGAGTAAATAACAATTGGCAATATAACTTTATAGAGCAATTCACAGTACCAACCTCTGTGTGTACCAACATAACAAAGGGGCACTGACATAACGAACAGTGTCGCCACCCAACATAATCGAAATTACCATTCTTCAGTGTTGCCATAAAAGAAGCCAATTATCTATCAAAATTGATATAAAAACTTTTTAACAAAAAATTTAAACCGCCGAAAAAACTAAAAAGCAAATAATAATAAACCTTTGAAATAAAACTATTTTACGGATTCTATCGCGTTTATTTACTAAACCTTTTTTATTTAACCTTAATAACGAAATTATTAAACCAATGTTAGTATATATAAGTAAGCTTGAGTCGGCGCCAAACAAGCAAATTAATTAATTACGTAAAGTGTGATGCGCGGCGGCAGCGCGGCGCGACACGCCCTTCGCCGGCAAATGCCGAGCGTTCACGAAGTTAATAACAGCAAGACAGCAACATCTACTACTAAAAAACACAATATGTATTTTTATTAAACACTTCCTATTTCATTCACAACTAATTTAATTTTTTAAAATAATAAATATATGTGGGATTCTGAATAGAAACTCTGCAAAGTTCTTTGATTTTTTATTTCTCTTTTCTTTTACAAAGCTTTCACCATCTTATATTAACACAATTTCTAAAATAGTTGAAGGGTTATTAGGGGTTAAATAAAAGATAAAAGAAAATAAACAGGATTACGGCGGATATAATGTAACACAGTAAAACTTATGTACAGCAAGTCAAAACGTCATGAAAACAGTGACGGGCACAGTGACTGATCAAGTTGACACTCTATATTGCGTTCACCAATCACCAACACCGGCCCTCAAACCAGTATAACCTCAAAAACAAATATAATTAAACTAAACATTAATACTACTCACTAAATTATGAAACATACATAGACATCTTCTAATTATTATTATTTATTATTCGTAATATTTTGCCTGAAATATTGGGTACATTGTGTAAAGTAACAATTTTCAATGACATGAAACATAGAATTTTTGCATCACTTATTGATAAGTGATGCAAAAATTCTATGTTTCATGTTTATTGGTCACCATTTTATTAGGAAACATATTTGTAATAGTTCTATTGGTGTCATATATTTAAGTAATAAAGAAAAAATTAGCACTTATTAACTAAGCCATTGACAAAGGAAATGCACAATAAGTTTGTAATGCAACTAATGTTGCAGCGTAAAGATAGTAATGGTTAAGTTTATTTGATATTCACTTGTTATATTTACAGTTATGCTGTTACGTATTAGTCTGTTAATGAGAATATGACAACCCTTCAATAGTCAAGTTGATTCGCTCGCTCTAGTGTGACAGTGGGCGAGACGCAGCCATTTTGGTTTCCATCGGTTACTGTGTTTTAGAATAACAAAAAAAAATAACTATTCTTATCTTCGCTCGCATACAATGTGTTTCAATACAGGTAATAAGTTTTATGATGTGGTACGTTTTGTTTGGACGCCTGCCCCACCAGCCCTAGCCGGGCCCACCCGCCCCGACCGCGCCGCCAGACCCATCTGGCCCTGCCGGCCTGCCCGCCCCACCCGGCCCACCAGCTCCATCCATCCCATTAGCCCCAGGCTGCCCAGCGGCCCCACCCGCCCCGCCCGCCCCACCAGCCCCATAAGACCCACCCGCCCCACCCGGCCCTCCCGGCCCACCCGACGCATTTGCTCCCCCCGCACCGCCAGCCCCACCCCCCCCGCCAGCCCCATTCGATCCACCCGCCCCACCATGCCCACCAGCGCCACCCGCCCCATGCGCCAGGAGTCCCGTCCGGACCCCGACGCACGCTGCGGCCCGCACGCACGCTGCCGCAGCACACGTGGTTGCGATACATGCTGCGCACGCGCGTCGGTACGAACGACCCGTCCTCCAGTGGACCTACTCGAGAGGGGTGGATAGTTTAATTTTGGGTGTCGTGACCTTTAGGGGACACGTGACCTTGGTAAAATACATATCGACACTTGAAATCCTTAATAAGCGACAAAAATTTTAAAATATGCCAGATATTTCTGCGTCGTTTGGTATATATAACTCATATTAAGATTTTTTGTCGCTTAGAAAGGATTGCCTTTCAAGCGTCGATATTCAGGGTGCATCAGAAGTCCAAAATAATACTTTGGGTACATATACTGTAGCTCATATGTGGATGCTTAGTAAAGACAGTTTATACCTGACTATCATAGTTATCGAGATAAAGAACTTTGAATATTTGTCACAGGTATCGTGTTCTGGCCTTTGGGTACATCCATAACCCTATTCAGCAGTGTAAACAACACTTATGAGGGGCGACTACCAATATTTACAAAACAGAACATTAATTAAAATTGTAAATAGGTCTCGAGAGAAATCAGCGAAAGAAAAAAAAATAGGATAAACATGGTCGAAGTTCAATCAATTATTAATACCATTCAGTTGTATACCTGATACTGATGCAAACGTCAAAGTATTATTTCGGACTTCTGAAACAGCCTGTACACAAATAAATAAAATTAAAGTGTCTGTTTGTATATATTTACTCGTCTTTCTCCGTGGCGTCGGCGTCAGCTATAGTATCCAGTATCAGCTTCTGAGGAGCCACGCAGTTCCTGGCTAGATTCTCATCTGCGACCAGCAATGGTTTCTGTAAAGAAAAATCATTTAATTCTATCAGAGTCATTTTACAACAACATTTATTCCGTTGAGGCCTACGGGGGCACTTACAAATTGTTAGGTTACGTTATCTTTCCTTAATATGGTACTACCGGATCGAAACGCGACCTCGACTGAGAAGATCCGGCAAGAAACTCAGTGGGCTGATCATTTTATTAAATCACCAAAACTTACTTCAAATACACAGGTAGATATAGCTCCAGTATTTTGCCTTTAGAGCTGCTTTTAATAATAATGTTAAGACAATAATACGTTAGTAAGGCAACACTCGCTTCACTTTGACGTGATATGACAAAATATGATATTTATTTTGTGCTTAGTCAAAGTCGGTCCTTACAACATCACTTAACCACCGGCAATGGTATTTTTTTTTTAATTTGCCCTTGCTATTAATTACTTGACACTGGCTGAAATACCCGCTAAACGCAGGTGGAGCCATTCCTCATCTTATTCCATTAAATATCATCATTTCATTCATTTCGTTAAAAATAAGAATAATAATATTACTTTCAGGTTTGACAGTTAATTCAGTACAAAATCTGTCAAAAATTTACAGTTACTATCCAAACAAAAATAATGAGAGATGGTGGTGGTGTGCCAGAGCTGTCTGTCAGTGACAGTTACGTCAACATCGATATACTTACGTAAAATACGCTTACGGAGATATGCAAGGAGACATAATTAATTAAAAAAAAACTTGAGAGATGTCAAGGGACACCCAGATGGAACGAAGTTCCTTTTGAAATAAAAAAGCAAAAAAAATGTACATATACATAAACACACACACACACATATAAATAAAAATATATATATATATATATTGAAATCGAAATCACACACACATTTACAAAAGTGTCGGTCGACTCAAAAGTGTCGGTTACACTTTAGTCTTAATTTTTTCCGTCTAGCCCCCTTTCGCAACGCGCCATAAGGAACTACGTTCCAATAGGTCAAGTGGAGGCTTCCGAGGCTTCCGTAAACTGTGAAAGCACCGAGCATTGCTCTTTCGAAAAGATAAACTGGATAGAGAGACAAACTTATATTTGCTGTTGGTATGCTGTCGTCCATACAAACTAACTACAAAATGAATTTGTTATCGCAAAAAATGATTTCTTTTATCCGTTGTTACAATAAATTTTCTGTTTTCAGATTTTTTCCTTTACTTGTGCTATAAGACCTTGCTTCTTGCCAAATTTCATGATTCTAGGTCAACGGGAAGTACCCTATTACAATAGATCTTTGATTCCCGTGATTTACCAAAATACACAACATAAACAGCCGTATCTTTTGATTGCGTTAACTTAGCAGTTTCATATTTTTACAGGTTCAAGGGATTGCAGACTTGAGTCCTTGTTATTAATTTCAACTTAATACCTCCACGCGTTTCTGAGAAAAAAGGGTCTTGGCAGACAGACAACAAAGTAGAAGTAGAGTTCCTTGTATTTTTAGGTATGGTACCCTAAAAATTCCAATTGCATGCCTTTAGAGCTGCCTTTAATAATAATAATACGTTAGTTGGGCAACACACGCTCCACTTTGACACGACAGACAAAAGTAAAATGCTTACCACCAGCATAGCGTAGTGTGGAGAGTATCCCGTGAGTCCATGTAGTCTTGTTCTCTGATACTTGCTAGGGCCGGCGAGGTCCAGGAACGACACCAGCTTGGAACACCTCTCGCCATTACCCTGAAATATATGAGAGGATAAGCAGTGGTTGCCCGGTTGGTAGACCGACAGTCTTGAAAGCGAGTGCCTTACCTTATCCCATTATTTGGGGTCGGCTCAGTATGTCCTTTTGGAAGAAAAGCATACACCTTGCTTTTCCGTCATACTGACATCCACTCCGATCTCATTCATATCACTTCCATCCATCTCTTCTTTGATCTCCCTCTCGCTCCATATCCTTCCACATTCATACTCATTACTCTTTTAGTCACATGCTTCTCATCTCTTCTCATCACATGCATCATATATCATTTTTTTAAATTATAAATATATTAACAATCCAAATATAGAAAGAAAGTCAAGTAGCTACTTAAATGAAATTAAAATAATTTTAGGCGGGCAGCCCTATCGCGTATTTACGTACCGCGCTGCTATAGGTACTATTTCAAGGACAAGGCCGAGCTACAATACTGATAGATAATGAAACAGAAGGGTAATATAAAAGACGTAACGCACTTAATCACTTTTTATTTTAATAACTGTCGATTCACACTTGGACAGAGTTTTGGCTTCGCTGAGTGCTCGTAACAGAATGACGCTCCGAATGCTAGCTAGCTTTATATAGGCGAGGTCTGACGTTGGCTGTCGGTCTGACGCGGCTGTCCTTGCTTGGCTTTGGCTTGACGTTGGCTTGGCGGTGGCTTGGCATTGGCTTGCCGGTGGCTTGGCATTGGCTTGCCGGTGGCTTGGCATTGGCTTGCCGGTGGCTTGGCGGTGGCTTTGGCATGCCATTAGCTTGGCTCGGCTTGGCATCTGGCGTGGTTTTACAATAATAATAATATTACCGTGGCAATTACCGTGGCATGGATGTATGGAGTCCCGTCCAAAGTTACATCAAAGTCACACCTTGTTTTTTAGAGAATACATTTGTTGAAGCTATTTTACGTAGAATTAGTTCCGTTGAATTCCTAAAGAGGTCTCTCTAATATATTGATTATTATTTAATAGTTTCACCATATCTCAGCAGGTAGCCTCGTGGGCAAGAACGCCCGCCTTGAACGTAAGGGGCGCAAGTTCAAATCCCGGGCCCGCACCTCTGAGATAATTTTCATGTGCGAATGTCATTTTAACAATGATTACCACTTGCTGAACGGTGAAGGAAAACATCGAAACCTGCACGCCTATACAAAGGAGTGTGAAGTTTACCAACCTGCACTGGGCCAGCAGCGTGGCGGACTACGGCCCTAATTTCCCTCGTATTGAGGGGGTGCCCGGTATAATGGCAATAGGCTCGTCCCAATGTAATAACATTGGGACCGAAATACATCGGTGAAGTGTGGGCGCCCTACAGTGCACCTCTGCCTACCCCTTCGGGGAATAAAGGCGTGATGATGTATGATGTATCACCATATCTCCGACAGATGTCGCTGGCTGGATTGTTACTATTTTTGAAACGCAGTAATACGATTCGTTCCGGCTGAGAAGTGGGTACTGTGCCGCTGTTTTCGGTTAGGTACCACTCTACATTGGAACGAGCCTAGCCACCACATACAGAACTTTGTCGGATTTGTTTATGGTATTAAGGTAGCATACGTATTCCTGCAAAGCCAATACAGGTTCATTGACTTCATAATCGCCACCAGTCCGCAGAGGAAATGCAGCGCGCGATTGTGGATTATTTTAACCGGTTTTATATTTTAAATTGTCGAAATGTGCTGCCAGGCGATTTTCATTCTAAATCGATTATGTTGCATTCGACATCTCTATGACAGGTTCGGAACAAACAAGTAAGCCTAGATAAAAATGACCACCTAAAACATTTTCATGTAAAAATGTTGCCAAGACGAGTCCAGTTTGCTTATCCTGTGAAAAAGTTATCAGATATCGTATAAAGCCAAGCTCAAAAGACTACACGCTCTAAACCTACAAGCCCTAACTTCACAAACTCTAGATTCTAGTTAAAACGTGTGGCTTGGCCGTTTTGCTACCGTCACGTAGATTTCATAGGCATTGAATATGGTTGAGGAGAGTGATGGCTGCTCCTCAAGTCATGCTCGTGTACGGGTGCTACTTGCGAGGACTGGTCCAACCATTTTCCATTTTCCTCTTAATGACTTACCATCTTCTCTCCCATACCGCGTTGAAGGCATCATACCAAAGCAATTATTTCTTTAACCATCTGTGATTTAGAATAATCCCTTCATTGTAAATGGGAGTAGACGCACCTTACTGTACTACCTTACTAAGCGTAAAGACTATATTTGTATTCAATATTAGACTGCCGTGAGTATAATTCTTCTCTAGTATTGTGGCAAAGGTGCTGTCTGCTCTCAAGGCATTGCTGCTCCTGAGAATGTATTACTCGCAATTATCATTTCGAAAAGAGTAACCATTGAGTTTCTTACCGGCTCTTCTCAGTGGAAGCAGCATTCCGAACCGGTGGTAGAATCTGACTATTTGTAAGTGCTTTTTGGCCTACACGAATAAAAAAAAATTGATTTTGATTTTGATTCGTTAAAAGATTTCTTATAAAAACTCAGAGAGTATGTAAATCTAGTATAAAAAGGTTACAAAAGTAAATCAGAGTATGTAAATTCCGTTTTGTTACTCTAGAACGGCCAAGCCACACTTTGAATACATGTTTTTTTTTTTGACGGGGAGGAAATCTTCACAAAGATTCCCAGCCTTCTGTGTGGGAGAAGACTGGGATATGTGGGATTCTTCCCCACAAAAACCTCCCCGGTGGCCGTCTTCGACACGTTAGAGGGACTTTGGGATCTCCTAACGGAACGCACCGGTGTCTCTCTGTGCCTCGCTCCCGAGCTTTGTGCCCAGGAGCTCGTCTCAGGGGGAGCAGATGTTCGCTCCCCCTGCACCATCGCAGTACATACGGCGGCGAGAGCCAACCCTCACCACCGTCCTCCTCAGGGTCGTCGTCTACTTAAGAGCGTCCGGGGCCCACACCCCAGACGCTCACGACCCCAAGGGTAGCCCGTTGTTTTGAGCCCCGGGCATCAGGGCCGAGAATACATGTACCTACTCTAAGTTACTTCTTGTAACATCAACTGATGTTACGCAGTAAGCTATGTAGAGGACTTAATACCGATGACGCATTTGGTAAGAAATTACTTGAATACTTTGTTAAGCCTAAAATGACTGCAATTGCGAGACGTTTTGTGGCCTCGGCGCGCTTACTACAGCCTTCACCTTGTCGGGTGACTTACTGATGCCATGCTTATTAACTACGTACCCCAAATAACTTATTTCATAATTGTAAAACTCACACTTACTACTTGGAACGGTTAACCCGTCTTTTAGCCGTTGTAAAAGGGCAGTTAGGGCAGTTAAGCGTAGCCTAAGAAGATAAAAATTCCCTCAAAGCCCACTACTATACACTCCATTCGCCCGCTAGAAAATTGCTGGTGCCGAAGATAAACCGAACACAAGTCTTGTAAATTTTAACAATCCGCCGTGTGACACTTTTGGACGATATTGATTTGTACACATACTAGTGGCCCGGCTCGGCTTCGCACGGGTTTCTAATATAGCCTATGTTATTCAGAGATAATATAGCTTTCTAACGGCAAAATAATTTTTGGAATCCAGTCCATTGGTCCAGTAGTTTTTAAGTTGATTTGTTACATACAAAAATACAAATCTTTCCTCTTTATAAAATTATTATTAGTATATTAGTATAGATTTAGAATCAGCTATTTTTTTCTGCGTCGAATTAATATGTATGCGTCGTAGATAAATTAGACCAACCACACTTTCGACTGGCGAAAATTCACACATTTTTTATGGGGTAATGTGTCAAATTTTATAATAAAATTCCCCCTAACGTCATTAACCTAAATGAAACTAAATTTAAAACTTGCATTAGACATACACTATGCAGGCGCGCATACTAAACAATAGGTGATTATTTAGAGGATAAACACGCTTGGTCAGGCGCTGGTCCGGCTCCACAGGAACTCATCTAAGGGATTTTAGTTATTTGTCCCGTTTCCCTCCTCTTTCCTACCTTTAAATCTTGTTCAACACGTAGTTTGTGTAGTGATTTAATTGTGTTTTGAGAATGTATAGCCTCATTAACTTTATATTGTATGTATTTATGTTTTTCTTAATTGTTAATTAAGAAAAACACAAAAATGTAAATCCTTATTTGGAAAAAGCAACCATGGAGTTTCTTGCCCATTCTTCTCCATAGGAAATGCATTCAGAATGGGTGGTAGAGCTACTATTTTCACTATTTATTGACGATTCATAAGTGCCTGTATTGATTTATATGAATAAAATATTCTGATTCTATGCTCTCCTATAAAAATAAAAAAAAATGTATATTAAGTCAAATAGGCTACCACCCCTCGATATCATGACTGCACCGCAGAGTATAACGTTGTTTCTTCTGCAAATCCAAACCGTTTTGGGTTGCAATGATTACCACAAGAGCTCCATAATCTGGTCGTAATCCACTTCATCCACTTTATTGGGCAGCACTATTTGGTTAAGGTTGTTTGGCCAGGTAAAGGGTATGTGTGAAAGTAGACTGGCGAAAGAAATATACCAGACGAACGTGAGTGGAAATGTCGGAAGAGGGCGCCCGAGAAGGACCTTTCACAACCAGATTAACGGTCTCTTTCAGAAAGCTCAAGTCTGTAGTACCCTCAACCGACGGAAGTGTATGAAAAGATGACTTTAGATGAAGCAAAAGAGGTATGTGAGGATCGTAGCATGTGGCAAACGGTAGTTCCTGCCTACCCCCATGGGATACAGGCGTGAGTATATGCATGTATGTATATACTAAATGGTTAGTGACCCTTAATCGCTGAGTGCACTCGAATTATCGTTCTGCACTCGACCTTGTCCTTGTTTGCTGCGTCAATAATATCATTCGCAGTGAATCATTACTGACGCAGTCGAAAATTACCAACTCCCTATACGTTACTCTCGTAGACATTTTACATGTTTAGTGGGAATCTGAACGTACGAGAGAGCGCGGGGGGACAACCAACAAAGGAGGTAGAATCTGACTATTTGTAAATGCTTTTTGGCCTACACGAAAAAAATTGATTTTGAAACACCGTAGCTAGGAATGCACAGATTGATTAGTTGCATTTATCTATTATTATAAGTGGCATGCGGTCGCAGCCGCACGTACACACCTTTGCGTGCTACCTGCTAACAACTAGAACAATATCGAGAGATGAAAGGCCGTTTGTCTTAAGCGACATTTAACTTTACAGGAGAGCATACTCATTCGACGCAGAATAATTAGCTGATTCCAAATATGTATTTCAGAAGTCCGAAATAATACTTTGACGTTTGCATCAGTATCCGGTATACAACTGAATGGTATAAAAATTTGATTGAAATTCGACCAAGTTTTTCCAACTTTTTTTTCGCCGCCGATTTCTGTAACTTGTAATACCTCGAGTTCTATGTAAAATTTTCTGGTTCTGTTTTGTGAATATTGGTAGTGACCCCTCTTATGTGTAATTTACACTGCTGAATAGGGTTATGGATGTACCCAAAGGCCAGAACACGATACTTGTGACAATTATTCAAAGGTCTACAACTCAGAAACTATGATAGAGATGTATAAACTGTCTTCACTAAGCATCCACATATGAGCTACCGTATATGTACCCAAAGTATTATTTCGGACTTCTGATACACCCTGTATAAGTCAATATCAGCCAAAAATGTCGCTTAAGTCAAATAGCCATTCACCCCTCGACATACAAATTCCTCACCTTATCCATTCGCGTCACTCCACGCATCAATCTCAACATTCGCACCTCGGCAGAGTGGAGACGTTTCTCTTCACGCAATTTAGCCGATAATATTAAATATCTATAATAATATATATATAATATATAATAATATATAATATATTATATAATATATATAATAATATAATATTAAAGACGGCTAAATTGAAGTGGGAATGGGCTGGTCACGTCTCGCGCATGGACCCGCATAGGGCTTATATCACCACCAGCTGGATTCCCAGTACTGGCCGCCGCCGCCGGGGTCGACCGAGAAGACGGTGGCGAGACGACCTTGACACCTTTGTGGGAAAAACGTGGCCGGTGGTTGCCAAGGACAGAGAAGTGTGGAAGAGGAAAGGGGAGGCCTTTGCCCAGGAGTGGGACACTACTATAGGCTAGTTAAAAAAAAAAAAAAATATCTATTATATTAAAATATAATATATTAAGTATGCACGCAACCAAGTACGTTGCGTGCGACATAAACTCACCAGAGTAAATAACAATTGGAAATATAAATAACTTTAATGTTCATTTCAGAGTACCAACCTCTGTGGTACCAACATAACAAAGGGACACTGGCATATCGAACAGTGTCGGCACTATGGAGGGTAGAGATAAGGAGAACAATCTCATATGGGAAAGAAGTTGAAAGCGTATAAATAACAGTTCAAGAACCTTGGCGCTGGCGCTGGTGAGACAAAGGGTATGGTGCGAATCTAGCAATTGTAGATGAGCGGAAGTATGCCGAGTTGAACAATTTAATATCATTGTCAAAATTTTCAATAAAAAATTTACCCTGATGCGAATGTGGCGCCACCCTTATTTAATGCATTTCAACGGACACTTTTTCAATACCTACACAGAGGATTCTCCTTACCTCTACACTCCATAGTCGGCACCCAACATAATCGTAAATTACCTACGACTCTTCAGTGTTGCCATAACAGAAGCCAATTAACTAATAAAATTGATAAAAGTATGGAGCGATTGTTATCAAAATTGGATGAAAAGCTAAAGAATGAAAAGATCACAGATAAAGAGAAAGATGAAAGATGAAGATGAAAAAGAGAAAGATGAAAAGATCACAGAAAAAGAGAAACGAAAAATAATTTGGTCTTTCTTGGAAATGATGAAATTGGTAAAATTGGGTTTAGACCTCGATGACGACACGTGACCCCTGGGTGGTGCCAAATGAGCAGCAACTTTCATGTGGTAGAGCCTTGCTGCTATCAGCAGTACACACGGGGCGGCTCGACCGGGGTAGTACCACACTCTCGCGGAAGACCGGTCGTCTGAGTGGCGGTTTCTGTCGTCGCGCTTCGCCTGGTTAGCGAGAGAGCCGGAGCCCATTCCCCACCCCTACCCCAAGTATGACAGCGGCAATTAAAAAAGACGTACCCCAGGAGGGTACCAGCACGCGTGCAGGAGAATCCCTCCCTGAGCTTTTACTCTCGGGCTGCCCTGCGTACTCTGGGGTGGGCAAAATTCCGCTCGATTGACACTCTCCTTAATGCCAACCCAAGTATCGGGATCCTTGGAGTCGACATATCGAACGACGTGCAATTCTGCGGTCATCTGGAAAGTAAGGCCAAGTTGGCCTCCGAAAAGCTGGGTGTACTCGGTAGGGCGAGGCGGTATTTCACTGCGGCTCATCGCCTGCAACTTTACAAGGCGCAAGTCCGTCCGCACATGGAATACTGCTCTCACCTTTGGACCGGTGCACCACAGTACCAACTTCTTCCTTTTGACCACCTGCAACGAAGGGCAGTTCGAATTGTCGATGACAAAAAGCTTACCGATCGGCTAGACCCTCTGGCGTTGCGTAGAGATGTAGGATCACTCTCATTTTCTACCGCTTCTATCATGGAGAGTGTTCCGAGGAATTGTTCGGTATTATACCTGCCGCTGAATTCCACCATCGCACGGCTCGCCACAGACTGCATTACCATCCTCACCATCTGGATGAATGGCGTTCCAGAACAGTGCGATTTACCAGGAATTTTCTCTCTCGCACCACCAAATTGTGGAATGAACTTCCTGCAGCGGTGTTCCCGGACCGATGCGATAAAGGTATCTTCAAGAAACAAGCCTACTCATTCCTTAAAAGCCGGCAGCGCACTTGCGATGCCCCTGGTGTTGCAGGTGTCCATGGGCGGCGTTGATCACTTACCATTAGGTGAAACGTCTGCTTGTTTGCCTCCCTATCTCATAAAAAAAAACACAAAGTGAACTTGTAGACTATAGTCTACAAGTTAAACGAATCATTATAAAATTATCAGCGCGTCGCGACGCCACTACAAATTTATAACGAGGGTCGCGACGCCACTATAAAATTATTAAGTTATATTGTACATAACTCACTAGCGGACCGGGCGAACTTCGTACCGCCTTAGAATGAGTGACATACGAAAGCAACGCCACCTAATGGGTCCAATTGTGAATCTAAACCATCCAGGGTGCCACCCAAACGCATACAAAAAAAAACATTCAAATCGATCCATCCGTTTAGGAGTTAGCTTACAACGAAAAGTGGCATTGATTTTTATATATATGATGGTTATACGATTTTTTGTCGCTTAGTAAGGAATGCCTTTCAAGCGTCGATATTATACCGGTTTCAGATACGGTTACTGATATGAAATTATTTCGGATTAAGGTCACAGCACACATATCAACTCGGAAAGGGATCGTCACCGTACCGCCTTTCGCCTCGCCGCACAGTGGGCCCAAACTGAAAATTGGTGGACATAGGCAACAAAGTTCCAATATCGATGCGATTTTTTTTTATATGACGTGTTAAGATATTCCTGACAACTTTTATTCAGATAAAATTTCTTCTAAAGTTGATAGTTTGTCTTGAAAAAAATAAATTAGATTTTTTTGTATGGAGCGAATTACGTTTCATTTATTTTCTTCAATTGTACAAATATGTTGGGTTTGTGGCGTGAGTATATGATAGCTAGGGTCATTCTCTATCCACGAAAAAATAAATCAGCGCCGGCCATCTGCGGCTGCGCGAGTAATCATTCGGTAAAAAAAAAAGTTTTGTAAGATTTTTTTTTCCATTTAAAATAAACTCAAAGTATCTTTTTTGTCTCATTTGGCTGTTTTGACCTTCTTTTTAGTTAAATATATAGTTTTAATAGCGCATAGGAACTTATAACTAGTAATTCTGGTAGAGATTTAGTTATTATTGCATGTTATCGGTAGCACCTGCATTGTGATTGATGACTCATTTGTTTGTGCACTCGGCTAAGCGCATAACTAATGAGTCACCGAAAAATGCTTGTCTCTGATTGGCTGTGTTATTATTTTAACTGCACGTTATCTATTGTTGAATAAATATCGTAATAAATTTCAGGTTATACTAATTTTGTTAATGATAGGTGAAATAATTTAAATTTGTACGGGCAAGTCGTTGATAATTATCTACATAATCAAGCGTATGTATATTATAGATTAATTTATTATTATTTATCGTAAGTATGATCAATATGAAACTGTGAAGTAATTGTAGCCCTGAAAAGGGCTGTTTGTCATATTCCTAGCCCTGATGGGCTTTTGTGGGAATAATCTAAAGCCGGATCGCATCATTTCTTATTCCAGAAGTGCTAGTGGTTCCGGCAAATTTTCGGACTCTGCTATGAGGTATTCTTCTTCCTCCATAATCTCACTGTCACAGGGAGGCTCAGTAGTCTGTAACAACTGAATTGCTTCAGGCAACAACTCATTATGAGCCTGTTTCGTTAATCTAGGCCTTATGTAGGATATGTGGGGATCAGAGCTTATTAGAAGTCCATGTAGGATGTCTTCGTTTGTTGCTATTCTCCCCGACTTCCGAGTGTGCCTCTCCCTGACGTTTCTGAAGTCCTTATTACGGGCTTCCGAAGCTTCTTCAGATAAGGTACCTAAAACAAATAAGTACATAACTTTTAATTTCAAAATGCAATCGAGCCAAATAATAAATCAAACTATATATTTTTTTTACTCACCGATTGGCAAAATACCAAAGTGGTTACAGATGTCTGCACCGTGCATTAGAAGTTTATGTACACTAACTGGCATGTAGTACCACGAATAGTGTTGCACGTATACATCAGCTGTTTCTCTACAGTATCTTCTAAATTTTTCACAGTCAATGTTTTTGCCTGATGATATGGCTTGTAGAATAACGGAAAATCTGAAAATCAGATTTTCGTCAATTCCCGTTATTCTGGATGATGTTTTGTAATCTTGGAAAAAGCGCCTAGCAGTATTCCCGTCATTTGTAGTTCCAAAACCCTAAAATGGGAAAACAATACTGTAATATACAATACATAGAGATTTACTACACAAAATACATAAAAAGAGCGAAAATTAAATAATACCTGTTTGACTATATCAATCAGCATTCCAGTTTGCTCACGAAACTCTTGTTGCGTGGTATTTTTTTTAGCTTGTTTCATAGCCTTATGTTCGCCTCGAGCTGACCATCGTTGAAAATCCAGATTATAAGATATATGGAGAAGACATTCCATACACCGAATTTTCATATGCAGTGAAGAAATTCCTTGTTTGTAAATTTCTTCACGAAGTGGTTTGGCAGTCAAAGCTTCTAAATTATTCATTTCGCTCGGTTTTGCCAAGCAAATGGGACACGTTGCATATGATGGTACTTCAGCAATAATATTGGCCACTTTTCCATCAATCATGGTCATATGCAATTCATGTGACACAATAATATTACCACACTGTGTAGATATTCGTTCATCAATTTGTTTTTTCATCTCAGACTCTTCAGACTTTATAAAATCAGCTGTCTTCGAAGTGAAAGTGAACTTTACTGGTCGACAGTACAGAGTTGAGCAAGGTGTGGGGTTCTCCCAAACTATATTTTCATTCCCAGATGATGGGCTAGTAGACACTAGCCGAAGAGGTACGATGCTTATCATGACTACTGATGAATCATTGAACTCTACAGCTGTGTTTGACGTCTTCTGTTTATAATTGCTCTGCGACGAAGAACCATCAAGTCCCCATTTCCAGGTCAACTTGAGTTCTTCATTTTGAGACCTATCAACAGAATTAATATCTAGTAAAATCCTCTCCACAGTGTGGTCCAATAGCGCTTGCAATTTAATGTGAGCTCCTTTTTCGGTAATCTCCATACTCTCTTGTGGAGGGTAACATCTTTTCTTAGCATTTACAAGCTTTGGATAAGATGGAAAGGCAGCACAGTTTTCTTCTTTCAGAAATTGTCGAAGAGCTAAGTACTTCTATTTCGAGAGCGCAACTGATGTATAAAGAGCTAAACATTTATCTGAAGAAACAGTACTCAAGCTCTGCTTTTTGAATAGTTGCTCGTCTACTTTGGATAGCGCATCTGGATTACTGGAAAGGTATTCGACAACTTTCGCCAGATTAGTTTTGCCGTTGTCTTTCAATTTTGTTATGTACCAGTACCGCAACTCTTCCTCGGAATTTTCTTCTACTATGGAAGTAGTACGTCTTTTTTTTTGCTTATTACTTAACTCTTCGAACGGTTTTCTGTGCTCTTTTTCTGTAGATGTTCCCGCTTCCGCAGTACATACTGCAAGAGTGGGAACATGGGAATCAATATCCTTAGGCTCAGATAAGGCTGCCTCCGAGAAGCCCATCTCACTTCTCAGGTCAACACTGCCACAAACAGGCCAGTTGATGTTTTTTTCCAACCACTTGCGATTACTTTCACGATTCATAAAAGTTTTTAGATTTCTACTTGACTCTATCCACTTTTTATTTAGATTTACACAAATAAGTCGACAGAACTCCTTGATTCGGTTCTTGTCTTCTTCAAAAACTTCGGTAGTCAAGACAGAAATGATACTTTCATATAGAAACGTATGATTTTTCAGATCACCGCCATTTCTTAATTTCACAAAAATATCTAGGTTGGTACAAAATCCAGCCATAGTTCAAATATAAAAATAAAAGTATTTCACTGTGTTTACAAATAAGCGGTAAGAGCGAAACTAGATGGACTTAATTAATGTCTTTAAATTTATAGTAAGTGTTAATTACTCAAGTTATGGACATAACAGTGAGTTTTTAGTCAGCCAATCAGAGACGAGCATTTAACAATGACTCATTAGTTATGCGCTTAGCCGAGCGCACAAACAAATGAGTCATCAATCACAATGCAGGTGCTACCGATAACATGCAATAATAACTAAATCTCTACCAGAATTACTAGTTATAAGTTCCTATGCGCTATTAAAACTATATATTTAACTAAAAAGAAGGTCAAAACAGCCAAATGAGACAAAAAAGATACTTTGAATTTATTTTAAATGGAAAAAAAAATCTTCCAAATTTTTTTTTTTTTACCGAATGATTACTCGCGCAGCCGCAAATGGCCGGCGCTGATTTATTTTTTCGTGGATACAGAATGACCCTAGCTATCATATACTCACGCCACAAACCCAACATATTTGTACAATTGAAGAAAATAAATGAAACGTGATTCGCTCCATACAAAAAAATCTAATTTATTTTTTTCAAGACAAACTATCAACTTTAGAAGAAATTTTATCTGAATAAAAGTTGTCAGGAATATCTTAACACGTCATATAAAAAAAAATCGCATCGATATTGGAACTTTGTTGCCTATGTCCACCAATTTTCAGTTTGGGCCCACTGTGCGCCGTCAACCAGGCGTATGCACGTAACCAAAGCGTATCAGCAGCTCCTTTACGTCAACTCGGCTACGGCTAGGCGACATCGCGCTTACGACTCGCCGACCGCTGGCGCGGTGGCTCGCGGGAGGGGACAGGGGCAAGGGTGGACGTAGAAACGTGAGCTCGGGTACAGAGAGACGTAAGCGCGGGGACGACGTGTGCAGAGGCGAGGCGATTACGTTACGATTCCGATAAGTGTGCGTTGCAGTATGGAGTTTCATACAAATAATACTGAACGGCTCTATAAAGATAAAAGATAAAGATAAATTTATTTGTAAAATATGTGTGTGCACGTATGCAAGATGGAAATATTATAATAAAAACGTAACATCATACTTAGCCATTATGGCGCACAAATCTACAATTTCTTATTATTAATTAAATATGCTTCTTATACTAACTTAATGCTACTTGAACAGTACCTGTACACTATGTATTACAAATACAATTCTGAAATTGTGTCAACTAGATAATCTTTGACATCATAATAAACTTTGTTCAGTAAAAGATTTTTAAATTTATTTTATAGCCCTACTAGAACGTTTTTAGTAGAACGCACGCCTTGCAATCTAAGTGCGCAGGTTCAAACCTCGGCTCGTTCCTCTGGGATTTATGTGCGAATCTCATTTTCATCCGAGATTATCACTTGCTATGAAACGGTGATGGAAAACATCGCGAGGAAACCTGCACGTCTGAGGGAACTTGACTAGTTCTAGATAGATGTGTGAAGTCTGGTAAACCGCACCGGGCCAGCGTGGTGGGCTATGGCCAGAATTCCCCGCGCATTGAGGGGAGCCCGTGCCCAGCAGGGGGACGTAAAAAAAGGGGCTGTAATAATAAAAAAAGTATTTTGTATCAATAGAAAAAAAAACTTAAGACAGGATTTTTAATGTAATTTGACTATGGGGGTTTGCGGTATCAGTTAATTTTGGAAGATGGGTCTCCTGCCCGAAATAGTTTGGGAATCCCTGTTTTAAATGATCAGTGTAAAAAAAAACTAGTACAAATTCCTTATAATCTGTTTTATTAAAATGCAAATACAAATATTTTGAAGTCAATTATTACTACTAAGGTACTATAATATAAAAATCACAAGAAAAACATTATTTATTTAATTAATACGCAGTGGTAGCTTAGCTGATAGATCGCCCACCTTGAACGTAACGGACGCAAGTTCAAATCCCGGGCCCGCACCTCTGAGATTTTCATGTGCGAATGTCATTTTCAACAATGATCACCACTTGCTGAACGGTGAAACCTGCTCGTCTATAGAAAAACGTCTGAAGTTCATCAACCCGCACTGCGCCATCGACTATGGCAGAAAATCTCCCTCGTATTGAGGGGGAACGTGCCCGGTATAATGGCAATAGGCTCGTCCCCTATTACATTGTCACTAAAATGTTATCAGCGAAGTGTGTGCGCACTGCTGTGCACCTCTGCCTACCCCTTCGGGTAGTACAGGCGTGATGATGTATACGGACACAAGTATAAAGCCTCAGGCACACGCAATTTTTTACACAAACTAAAATGTATTGCGTGGTTGCGTGGCTTTCACCATTGGAATTCAATCTTTATGTATATTGGACACAGAGTACATTTGGTACTGGCGAAAAATGTGACATTCAGGCCCTGTAGCATGACTGCGTAGACATACGTTTTAACTCTCTCAACTGTCAGATATGTCGAGAAAATGACGTCACACCGAGCCATGTTCAGTACAAAAAGCTCGACGAGAAGTGACGTAATTTTCTCGACATATCTGACAGTTGAGAGAGATAAAACTTATGTAGACGCGGTCAAGCTATAGGACCAGTAGAGAAAGCTCGAAGTGACGTTATTTTCTCGACATATCTGACAGTTGAGAGAGATAAAACTTATGTCTACGCGGTCATACTACATGACCAGTAGAGAAAGCTCGAAGTGACGTCATTTTCCCGACATATCTGACAGTTCCAAGAGATATAACTTATGTCTACGCCGTCATGCTACAGTGCCAGTAGAGAAGGCTCAAAGTGACGTCATTTTCTCGACATATCTGACAGTTGAGAAAGATAAAACTTATGTCTACACGATTATGCTAAATGTGCAGCTTTAGACGCTTGTGCCCAAAGCTTTATCATATTATATTATTTTGTACCATTATTGTTTAAAGCGCAAAATTGTACTTCTTTAACGAAATGAAATATTTGTTATAGCTACTACTTGGCGATTGCAGAATCCTCGCTGATCGCAGATGCAGCAATTTCTCATCTTATTCTTACTACAACAGCCCTTTTAACGTCCCACTGCTGGGCACGGGCCTCCCCTCAAAGCGAGGGGGATACAGGCCATAGTCCACCACGCTGGCCCAGTGCGGGTTGGCAGACTTCACACATCTATCGAGAACTAGACAAGTTCCCTCAGACGTGCAGGTTTCCACACGATGTTTACCTTCACCGTTTCATAGCAAATGATAATCTCGGATGAAAATGAGATTCGCACATAAATCCCAGAGGTGCGAGCCAGGGTTTGAACCTGCACACTTTGATTTGCAAGGCGTGCGTTCGACCACTCGGCTACCACTGCTTGCATCTTATTCCATTTTAATTCGGTAAGTAATTTTCCATGACCCGAATCACAGAAGTTTCCCTTCAAGCCGCTAAACTGAAGTGGGACTGGGCTGGCCACATTTGCCGCATGCCTAATCAACATTGGCCTAAGGCAATTACTGTATGGGTGCCAAATGTAGTCAAACGACACCGCGGAAGGCCCAAAAAAAGATGGCGAGACGTGTTGGACTCGCACAATAGAGACTGTTCCACACTGGGAAAGAACAGAGAGGAGTGGAGGAAGGAAAGGGAAGTCTTTGCCCAGCAGTGGGACGATACAGGCTATTAAAAAAAACCCCTTGCATTGAGGGGAGGCCCGTGCCCAGCAGTGGGACGTTAAAAGGGCTGTAGTAGTAAGTAAAGAAGAATAATGGAATTAGATGAGGAATGGCCCTACCTGCGGTTAGTATTTCAGCGGTACAACAAGCCACCCTTAATCATGTACCGTATATCGAGAGGTGAAAGGCTATTTGTTGTAAGCGACATTATTTCAACTTTACAGTAGGCTTAGCATAACCACGTAGACATTAGTTTTATCTCTGTCAACTGTCAGATACATCGAGAAAATGACGTGTCACTTCGAGCTTCGACGTAATTCTCTCGACAAATCTGACAGTTGAAAGAGATAAAACTTATGTCTACAGGGTCATGCTAAGCATACTCATTAGACGCAGAAAAAATAGCTGATTCCAAATATGTATATACGTCAATATCGCCTTTAAGTGTTCCTTAAGTCAAACAGCCTTTCCCGTCCCTCGACATACATATTTTTGGAACGTAGTTCCTTAAGGCGCGTTGCGAAAGGGGGCTAGACGGAAAAAAATTAAGACTAAAAGTGTCGACCGACACTTTTGTAAATGTGTGTGTGAGAGTAAAAGTTGTAACGACAATTTTGTAAATGTGTGTGTGAAACAAAAATTGTAACGACACTTTTGTAAATGTGTGTGTGAGAGTAAAAGTTGTAACGACACTTTTGTAAATGTGTGTGTGAGAGTAATAGTTGTAACGACACTTTTGTAAATGTGTGTGTGAGAGTAAAAGTTGTAACGACACTTTTGTAAATGTGTGTGTGAGAGTAAAAGTTGTAACGACACTTTTGTAAATGTGAGGGTGAGAGTAAAAGTTGTAACGACACTTTTGTAAATGTGTGTGTAAGAGTAAAAGTTGTAACGACACTTTTGTAAATGTGTGTGTGAGAGTAAAAGTTGTAACGTCACTTTTGTAAATGTGTGTGTGAGAGTAAAAGTTGTAACGACACTTTTGTAAATGTGTGTGTGAGAGTAAAAGTTGTAACGACACTTTTGTAAATGTGTGTGTGAGAGTAAAAGTTGTAACGACACTTTTGTAAATGTGTGTGTGATTTCGATTGTGTTTTCGATTTCGGTTCCGGTTCCGATTCCGATGTGTGTGTGTGTGTGTGTGTGTGTGTGTGTGTGTGTGTGTGTGTATATGTATTTTTTTTTTGCTTTTTTATTAATTTCAAAAGGAACTTCGTTCCATCCGGGTGTCCAATGACACCGCTCAAGTTTTTTTTGTTAAATTTGACTGTACATATTGAAAAAAAATTGTATGTAAATATTTTTTCTTACATTATTAATAATGTTATTATTATATATATTTTTGATCATATTGTATATCTGAAAGTACATTCAAGGTACGTATGGGAATATCTGCGAGATTCGTCCGATGCCCCTGCAAAAGATAGACATGAAGAATCAATATACAGATTAAATATCGCCAAACACATACTCATCGTACGCTCCCAAACTGAGCAACGCTTGTATTATGCGATTCAAATAAGAATAGGAATGTCAATAACCTATATCTGTCAAATGTCAGTTGAAAAGTATGGTTTGCAAAAAAACTTGTTTTGCATATCAATAATAATAGTCTTACATCAAATTTAAATAAAACGGTTAAATTAGTATAGTCAATTGTCTCAATTTAATTATTTTAAGTCATAATTAGTTTTTTAAAACCATACCATAACCTTTTATTTTATTTTCATTTCTGGCGCAAAGGCCCAGAAGCCATGCCAAAATTATTTAAGAAAAGAAAATAAGGACGCCAGTCGCCATTTTGTCGTTGTTAGTGTGCTTCGTCGTGCGACCGTGTGCCTTTTTCACTGAACCTTAGCAAATAATTTTTATTTAAAAAACATCTTTAGTTTAGCTCACCCTACCTAACTGGTTAGAATTGACAGCTATGACGTCACAATATGGCGCAAAGTCGATCCTATTCTCATTTGAATCGCATAGTACTATAGGTACCGTACAATGGACTGGGGGCGATCCGAGTAACACCTAGACTGGGGCAAATTCCGGAAAGCTGTCATCATATGAATATACAGGGTATATCAGAAGTCCGAAATAATACTTTGGGTACCTATACAGTAACTCATATGTGGATGCTTAGTGATATTATAACTATCATAGTTTCTGAGTTATAGACCTTTGAATATTTGTCACAAGTATCGTGTTCTGGCCTTTGGGTACATCCATAACCCTATTCAGCAGTGTAAACTACACTTATGAGGGGCGACTACCAATATTCACAAAACAGAACATGATTTAATATGCAAATGTGATTTTTGTATATGATTACCACTCTCTGAACGGTGAAGGCGAACACTGTGAGGAAACCTACATGTCTATAGAAATACGTGTTCCATTCACCAACCCGCACTGGGCCAGCGTGATGGACTATGGACCAAATACATCATCTGTGAACATTTCAACTCTCTAACTATCACGGTTCATGAGATACAGCCTGGTGATAGACGGACGGACGGACGGACGGCGAAGTCTTAGTAATAGGGTTCCCGTTTTACCCTTTGGGTACGGAACCCTAAAAATACATTGGGACTGGTTACTCCTATCTATCTCTTCAGAGAACAGATGCGTGATGATGTATTATAATACATACCTGGTCCCCAGTCCAGCGGTGAACAGCAGCCGCCTTCCCCTCACCAAGTATTCTGGACATCTAACGAACCGAAATAGTACTGAGGCCGTTTCATTAGCTCTCAGTAAATTATTACGTGACATGATACCCTGAAACAAAAAAAATACATATCGACGCCTGAAAGGCAATTCTTACTAACCGACAAAAATCGTAAAATTAGCTATTTATACCAAACGACGCAGATAAATCTGGCCGTTCGAATGGCACTTAGAGGGGTCGAAACAGATTGTATGATCAAAAATGCTGATTTTACTGACTGTGAGACACGAAAATACTGACTTTACTGACCAAACTTTAAAGTGGAACCCAAAAATTTACAAAATCAAAATCAAACATTTTTTTATTCGTGTAGGTCAAAAAGCACTTACAAATAGTTAGATTCTACCACCAGTTCGGAATGCTGCTTCCACAGAGAAGAGCCGGTAAGAAACTCAATGGTTACTCTTTTCAAAATGATAATTGCGAGTAATACATTCTCAGGAGCAGCAATGCCATGAGAGCAGACAGCACGTTTGCCACAATACTAGATAATAATTATACTCACGGCAGTCTAATATTAAATACAAATATAGTCTTTACTGACCTAACTTTACAGTGGAACCCAAAAATTTTAGAACTTTAAATCCATCTCTAAATCCCTAACAGATATTTTATGGAGAAAAGTGTCCTATATAATATAGTGTACTATATAAAAGGCGTCGCGACCCTCATCATAAGGCGTCGCGACGCTCAATATACGGCGTCGCGACGCTCACTATAAGATGTCGCGACGATCATCATACGGCGTCGCGACGCTCTCTATAAAATGTCGCGACGATCATCATACGGCGTCGCGACGCTCTCTATAAGATGTCGCGACGATCATCATACGGCGTCGCGACGCTCTCTATAAGATGTCGCGACGATCATCATACGGCGTCGCGACGCTCTCTATAAGATGTCGCGACGATCATCATACGGCGTCGCGACGCTCTCTATAAGATGTCGCGACGATCATCATACGGCGTTGCGACGCTCTCTATAAGATGTCGCGACGCTCATCATAAGGCGTCGCGACGCTCACTATAAGTCGTCGCGACGGTCATCATAAGGCGTCGCGACGCTCACGATAAGGCTTCGCGACGCTCATCATAAGGGTTTATATGAATAAAAAGTTCTGATTCTGATTTTAAACAAAAAAAAACATTTTTAAGAATTTGTCCGTCAGTCCGTGTGTTTTGGATGATCTCCGCAACTTTTTACTTCGAAGTTTTTTGTACCGTTCTATTTAAGAAAAATAATTTCGTAAATTCCACACGAACGGAGTCGCGGTTAGTCATATATAAGACACTGACCTCTATGATGGCTGTTTGTCGCACGTTCCCGATGTGTATGGTACATTGGAAGCCGGGATATATTGCTGTGGAGTGCCTCAGTACCTCCACCGAAGCCTGGGAACAGGATAATTACAAGGTCAACTTGAAACGTGACCTTTTGTTCCATATGACATTGACCTTACATCTTAAATTAATGTAATCATAATCATAATGTTATTTAGATCTCCAAGTTCACGGTACTTCGTAGCGTAATAATCGTAGTGACCTTTGGGGTGAAATGACCTCAAAGATCACTAGACCTCGAAGGTATGAACCCTTAAGATTATTTGACACACGTATAGTATTGAACCCAAAGATTACTCAACTGCCAAAGGTCATTTAACCCCCAAAGACTACTTGACCCTCAAGGCTAATTGACCTCCAACGGTCACTCTACCCTCGAATGTGACTTAAACCCCTAAGGTCATGTGACCTCAACAAATATTTGTCCCCAAAAGACATTTAAGTCTCGAAGGCCACTTCACCCCACAAGTTACTTGACTCCCAGGGCCACTTGAGGTTACGCCCAAAGGTTACATGATTCCGTAGATAGTGTGAACTGACCTGAAAGTAGATGCAGCCCCTGGGGTTATCAGGGTCTTCCAGCATGAGGCGGTCGCTGCAGCAGCAGTCGGGGCCGACCGTGTTGTGCGGCTCATCTTCATCTGAACTCTTGGCGGGGCTGTCCTCGGCCGCCAGGTCGTGTGGTGAATTCATGTTTTTCCTTCGCACGTCTTTGCGATGCTTCGTTTTTTTATCTGTTAGATTCTGTTCGGATGCCTTTATCAGTTCGACTATCTGTGGGGGGAGGCAATTTTTTTTTTGTTTTACAATCAGGTTTCAAACAGTCAGTTCCTTACAGAGGTGTTACAAATGGGAATAGAACGATAGCGGCCAAGATTTTGTTTTAAAATGTTAACAGTATTTTGGAGTAGCAACAAATAAATCTAGAATAGAAAAAAGAAAACATCTTTATTAGAAACTGTACTTACTTTTTCCCTGGAGACACACCGACCCGGCGGGCAGCCCCCGAAGCTGGGGCGGGGGCTGGGTCGCGGCCCGCGCGGCGCCGACAGCAGCACGGAGCCGGGCCGCGGCTGGCCGCCCGCCGCGCCCGCCGCGCCCGCCCCACCCGCCCCGCCATCCCCGCCATCCCCACCCGCCCCTTCAGGGCCGTCCACAGCCCCACCCTTCCCATGAGCCCCAGGAGCCCCATCCGCCCCGGCCACCGCCAGCCCAACGCTGGCGCAGTGCCCCGCGCGCACGCTGCCGCAGCACACGCGGTTGCGATAGATGCTGCGCACGCGCGTCGGCACGAACGACCCGTCCTCCAGCGGACCTGCTCGAGAGGGGTGGATACTTTAATTTTGGGTGTCGTGACATTTAGGGGTCATGTGACCTTGGCATAATACATATATCGATGCTTGAAAGGCAATCCTTAATAGGGGACAAAAATCGTAAAATAAGTTAAACAGGGTTTTTGGTGATTAGGAGATGATAGGGGTGATATTGCTCTTTGCGATAATTTTTGATCCCATATGCATTATGCAAAAGTGAACCATTTTTGAAGTGTCATGTTAACAACATAAAAAAATATTTAACAAAATGTATCTATTCAAATCTCATTTTTTCTTCTGATTTATAAAAACAATTCAACACTAATAAAAAATGCGAGACGAAAAAGATTTTTTGAGATTTTTTTCCACTAATATGCCTTAAAAAACAAAAAAAACGTTATTTTAAAAAAAAACTGTTTTCTTAGCTTTTCAACAATGCATAACAACTAGGTACTCATTTCAAAGAAACCGGAAAAAACATATCACAAAGGAAGCAGGCGGAAATTTGTATTCGAACTAAACTTGTTTTAAGATTTCCATAAAATTAATTAAAGACAATACCCCAATGTAAATAAATATTTAGAACCAGTAACAGTTTGTTAGTGAGCAGTGGTAGCCGAGTGGTCGAACGCACGCCTTGCAATCAAAGTGTGCAAGTTCAAACCCCGCCTCGCACCTCTGGATATATGTGCTAATCTCATTGTCATCCGAGATTATCACTAGCTACGAAGCGGTGAAGGAAAACATCGTGAGGAAACCTGCACGTCTGAGGGAACTTCACTGGTTCTCGATAGATGTGTGAAGTCTGCCAACCCGCACTGGGCCAGCGTGGTGGACTATGGCCCGAATCCCCCTCGCATTGAGGGGAGGCCCGTGCCCAGCAGTGGGACTTTAAAAGGGCTGTAGTTAGTAGTTAGGAGAGGACCCTGAAAGGAGAGCTACTTTCTGTAGATTCATGTTAAATGCGGATTTAGAAGACGCGTCTTTTCAAAAAAACATGCTGTCGACAGACGAATCAAAATTCAATCAAGATAGGATGGATTACTAACTACCACAATGAACATTATTGAAGTGAGAAAGTGCTCAAAAATCCTAACAAAAAGAGGCCAAAAGGATCGCAAGCAACGCCGTTTTTCCCTTGATCAAATTTTTATACCATTCAGTTGTATACCCGATACTAATGCAAACGTCCAAGTATTATTTCGGACTTCAGAAACACCGTGTACAACTCTTTTTTTTTTGTCGCTTAGTAAGGATTTCCTTTCAAGCGTCGATGCATACAAATATATAAAATTAAAGGTCTGTTAGTAATGCCTAAATAAAAGGTTTTTACTAAATGCATATGAAAATATATATAGCACGAATAACTATTGTTTTGGAAAACATATTGATTTAACTTGACATTTAAGTAACACATATCTTCAAAATTGTGTTATAACGTAAAAGTAACCTTGGGGGTGAAGTGACCTTTGAAACCCAAAGGTCAATTAGTACAGTAACATTGATTGCGGGGGTGAAGTGATCAAAAGGTCACGTGAAACCAAAGGTAAGCGGTATAACATCAATCCAAAGGTGTAGTGACCTTTGAGGTCAAGAATGAACTAACACTCACCAATAATAACGCTGTCTCCCTCGCACAGCTGCCCTTTCACCAACAGACCCCCGACCACCGGGCCCGAGTTGTCCCCGACGTGGAATATCTCGTCTATTTGAAATTCAACCGAGTCCTGTATCAAAAAGAGAGACATTTTTTTTTATTCGCCTACGAGCATTCTAATATAAGTCAATTCCAGATGTTGATTTTTCTAAGAAATCGCGTAAGTTTCAGTTCCAGCTGTTAATATGTCTGCGGAGAAGATTGTGTGAATCAGTTCCAGTAATTGATTACTCTAAGCACCATGTTAGTCATTTCCGATTGTTGATTTTTCTAAGGAAAAGCCTTAATAATTTGTCTAAGGATATTTTTTTTTCAATAAGTCAATTCCAATCGTTGATTTGTCTAAGGCAAAGACTAAGTAAGCGAGGTCCAGTTGATAATTTGCCTAAGATTTTTTTTTATAAGTCAGTTCCTATCGTTGATTTGTCCAAGGAGGCTTTGTCAGTTCCAATAGTTGATTATTCTGAATACGCACGTCGTCGGGGCGGTGCGTTGGGGCTGGCTGGGGCGGCGCGAGGGCGAGCAGGTAAGCGTGGAGCGCGCTCAGACCAACACCCTTCACACAACTCACAGGAAAAACGGGAATCACCTCATCTACACTACTGGAACAATAAATACAAATATATCTTCACGCCTATACTCCCCGAAGGGGTAGGCAAAGGCACGCTACAGTGCATCCACACGTGGCTGATGTATTTTTGGTCCTAATGCAATAAGAGGGGGAGCCTATTATACAGGGTGTTTCAGAAGTCCGAAATAATACTTTGACATTTCATCAGCATACTGATGAGAATTTTTTTATACCAGTCAGTTGTATACCCTACGGGGTACTGGAACGATTGAAATTCTACCATCGTCAAATTATTTAACTTGCAATTCCTATGTCAAATTTGCATGTTCTGTTTTGTGAATATTGGTAGTCGCCCCTCATGAGTGTAGTTTACACTGCTGAATAGAGTTATGGATGTACCCAAAGGCCAGAACACGATACCTGTGACACATATTCAAAGGTCTATAACTCAGAAACTAGGAAAGTTAGATATTTAATCTGTCTTCACTAAGCATCTACGTATGAGCTACCGTATATGTACCCAAAGTATTATTTCGAACTGTTACATTGTATAAATAATAATTTATTATATTTTGGGGGTTAAGGGAAGATCTTCCTGCCAGGCGGGTGGTATGCCTGGCGGGGTCCGCTACGCCCCAGTGATGTCGTCGGGGAATTTGTATATATAGTTCAGATCGTTGAACACACCAGTACCGCGAGCTAGGATTTTCATAGTACTTTGTATGGCGGATAATTTCTTGAACGCGTAGAATTGCGATGTGTCTACAGTCGCGCCATCTAGTAGCGACTGGCGGTAGTTGTGTTTTCGTGGCGCGATATAGGGTGCGCCACAATATAAATATACCATGCATGTAAATATACTTAAGCAATAAATACATAGTACAAAATAATATGCTAGCATATACTGAAACATAGTAAAATATATAATAAATTAAATTAAATTTACTCGTCTTTCTCCGTGGCATCGGCGTCAGCTATAGTATCCAGTATCAGCTTCTGTGGAGCCACGCAGTTCCTGGCTAGATTCTCATCTGTGATCAGCAATGGTTTCTGTTAAGAAAAATAATATATTCCGCTGAGGCCTACGGGGCACTTACAAATTGATGATCAGGCGTAATACTGCGGAAATCCATTTTAAATAACAATTGTGGAGAAAGGGACCCATCACTTACCCTCGGAATTGTCAGTATCCCAAAATTAAACCAAGTAAATTTGGCCGATAATAGAGGAAACCAACAAGACCAAACTCCCTGTCAGTCGAGAGTCTGTATTTCATAAGTCATGTGCCAATATATAACACCATACAGCGTCACGACGCTAACTATACGGCGTCGCGACAATCGCTACACGACATCGCGGCGTCCACGATAAGGCATCGTGACGCTCATTATAAGGCGTCGCATCGCTCATCATAAAGCGTCACGACGCTCTCTATGAGGCGTCAAGACGCTCTCTATGAGGCGTCACGACGCTCGCTATGAGGTGTCACGACGCTCTCTATAAGGCGTCACGACGCTAACTATACGGCGTCGCGACAATCGCTACATGGCATCGCAGCGTCCACGATAAGGCATCGTGACACTCAGTATAAGGCGTCGCGGCGCTCATCATAAAGCGTCACGACGCTCTCTATAAGGCGTCACGACGCTCTCTATAAGGCGTCACGACGCTCTCTATAAGGCGTCACGACGCTCTCCATAAGGCGTCACGACGCTCTCCATAAGGCGTCACGACGCTCTCTATAAGGCGTTTGTATTTTAATGAAGTATTATTTCGGACTTATGATATAGTATAGTTTCCCCTGACCTTGTCTGCGGGCGCCAGGAGTTCAGCCAGCCTGGAGACCAGCCCGCGGACGGCGCCAGCCACCGCCAGCTCGCACTTGCTGACCACTGTGAAGAATGGCAGGTCTAACGCAGTCAGGAGACTGATATGTTCTTCTGTTATCGGTGTTATACCAGCAGTAGCTGATATCTGGAACAAAAACGCAAAGTCAAGTCATTTATTCCTTAATATCTGAGCCCGCGAAGTGATAAACGCGTAATTTTGGAAATAAAATAATCAATCCCTGGCTAATTTTAGAAACTGTGTATTGGAGGAAGGCAGTTAGTTTATATTACATAATAGGTATAAATACAATATTATTATAAGTTGATAGACTTAAGTGAATGGGTTAGCTCAAAAATTAAGACTTATTTTGGTCCTGTACTAAAATAACTCTAGGTTTTTGCTTTTATGTTTTTTCTTTCTTAATTATAGTTGGCACGACAGACGTTACGTTAAATTACATGTTGTGTTTACCTATTATTAGTTGTGCATTAGACATAAGACAAATAATTTATATATGTAATACTTGTAAGAATGTAACAACTGTTGGTAAACCTAATAAAATAAAATAAAATAAAATCTTTTTACAATTTTTTAACTCCCCAATTTCACCACATAAGGGGATTGATTAAGGAAAATATTTTTAAAACGTGACCAAATTTGAACGATTCCCAAAGAAACATAACAAACATTTTTCGAAATCGGCCCACAAACGCCGGAGTTATCCGGTAACATACGTCATAAAAAAACCGGCCAGGTTTTTGATTCCCTTAAAAATGTACTAAATACGCAAAATAAACCGCCATTTCTTTTGATTGCGTTAACTTTAATATTTTCACATTTTTATATATAGAAGTTTCCTATTTTTACAGCTCCAAGGGATTCCAGACTTGAGTACTTGATATTAATTTCAACTTAATACCTCCACGCGTTCCTAAGAAAAAGTGTCTTGGCAGACATACAGACAGACAACAAAGTGGTCCTATAAGGATTCCTTTTCATGTACAGAACCCTAAAGAATCCAATTTCTTGCCTCTAGAGCTGTCTTTAATAATAATAATGCGTTAGTAAGACAACAATCGCTACACTCTGACACGACAGGCAATAGTAAAATGCTTACCACCAGCATAGCGTAGTGTGGCGAGTATCCTGTCAGTCCATGTAGTGTTGTCCTCTGATACTTGCTATGGCCGGCGAGGTCCAAGAACGACACCAGCTTGGAACTCCTCTCTCCAATCCGTTCTGCCGTCATCAGCTCGGAACATCCATAATTGACTACATTACCCTGAGATAAATCAAATCATTTTCTTTTTTTTCGTGAAAGCCAAAAAGGACGTGTAGAAGTTCTGTTTTGTCCCGAGACATAGGGGTCCCTACAAGCAATTAAAAAAAAAAAACAACAATTTATTCCGAGTCAGTAGTCACCTGAGCATCGAACCCGAGTATCTCGTGGCTCAAGGATGAAGTCCTGCCACTCTTGACCTCGTGGAGGTGTCTGAACATGTTCAAACGCGCACTGCCTCTACCATTGTCCAGCTCACCTGGAACAAGAAAGAAATTAGTTCAAATACAGAACATCACTAGATCGCCGTTCAGGCAATCTGCATGATCACCATGAACGTGTAAACGTCTACTACTACAGCCCTTTTACCGTCCCACTGCTGTGCACGGGCTTCCCCTAAATGCGAGGAGGATTCGGACCATAGTCCACCATGCTGGCCCAGTGCGGGTTGGCAGACTTCACACATCTATCGAAAACTAGTCAAGTTCCCTCAGACGTTCAGGTTTCCTCACGATGTTTTTCTTCGCCGTTTCAAAGCAAGTGGTAATCTCGGATGAAAATGGGATTCGCACATAAACCCAGAGGTGCGAACCGGGTTTTGATCCTGCACACTTCGATTGCAAGGCGTGCGTTCGACCACTCGGCTACCACCGCTATGTAAACATTTTATTATTATTACTATGAGTCTATAACGTCCCACTGCTGGGCAAAGACCTCCCTCCCCTTCCTCTTTATTTTGAGCCAAGATGGGCCACTCTTTTCGATGGGATTCCAGTTCATCCCTACATCTTATGGGCCTGCCGCGATGTCTTCTTGCATTGCCGGGGATCCACTCTGTGATTATTTTCGCCCAGTGTTGTTCTGACATGCGGCAGATGTGTTCAGCCCAGTTCCATTTTAGCTTGGCAGCTTTTTGACCTACGTCACTAATTTGTGTCTTGGAGCGCATTACAGTATTCCGGATTCGGTCAGCAATCTTGACTCCCAGGATACTGCGCTCCATTGCTAGACATATGTTTTATAAATATAGCCAGACAACACATACTCATCGTATGGTCCCAAACTAATCAGAGCTTGTACAATGGACTGGAGGGGCAAATTCTAAAAAGGCCATTTTTACATTTGCCACTAGCGGGAATCAAACCCGCATCCACCTCAGGTTCAGTGAGCGGCCGTCGGCGAAATTTCAACTGTCAGATTTGTCGAGCAAATAACGTAACAGCTGTGTCTGGTAAACCTCCTCCTCGCGTCGTGCTCCTCATTACTGAGGGTCGTGATTCCCCCATGGAATTATTTTCTCTTCGACTATCTTGCGCCACCTGTGCCTGTCTTTGGCGACGTGGAGAGCTTCGTGGAGATTAGTGTCCAGAGATTTGCGGATCTGGTCAGACCATCTAATGGGACTTTGGCCTCTGGAACGTTTTCCGTCGATTTTTCCGGTAACCATTAGTTGCTCGAGGTTGTGACCATTTTTTCTGGCAACGTGACCAAAACCGAAACGGTCTGGTAGACAAAGCTCCCATATTCCCAATGTCTGTCTATAATTGTTCCAGTTGTAATTTTGTTCACTTTAAAACCTGGATGTCAGTCCAACTATGTTCCCATATACCCAATGACTCTCTATAATTGTTCCAGTTGTAATATTGTTCACCTTAAAACCTGGATGTCAGTCCAACTATGTTCCCATATACCTAATGTATATATATAATTAGTGCACTTGTAATTATGTTCACTTTAAAACCTGGATGCCAGTCCAACTATGTTCCCATATACCCACTGACTGTCTATAATTGTTCCAGTTGTAACATTGTTCACCTTAAAACCTGGATGCCAGTCCAACTATGTTCCCATATACCTAATGTATATCTATAATTAGTGCACTTGTAATTATGTTCACTTTAAAACCTGGATGCCAGTCCAACTATGTTCCCATATACCCACTGACTGTCTATAATTGTTCCAGTTGTAACATTGTTCACCTTAAAACCTGGATGCCAGTCTAACTATGTACCCATATACCCAATGTATATCTATAATTGGTCCACTTGTAATTATGTTCACTTTAAAACCTGGATGCCAGTCCAACTATGGTCCCATATACCCCCAATTACTGTCTATAATTGTTCCAGTTGTAACATTGTTCAGTCCAACTATGTTCCCATATACCCAATGACTGTCTATAATTGTTGCAGTTGTAACATTGTTCACCTTAAAACCTGGATGTCAGTCCAACTATGTTCCCATATACCCAATGACTGTCTATAATTGTTCCAGTTGTAATATTGCTCACTTTAAAACCTGGATGTTAGTCCAACTATGTTCCCATATTCCCAATGTCTGTCTATAATTGTTCCAGTTGTTATTTCGTGTCCCCGTTACAATTTAGATCAGAAAGTGTCTGAGTCCAACTATGTTCCAATTGAAACGTCCGTCTAAATATGTTCACGTAGTTCTAATGTCTGTCTATAATTGTTCCAGTTGTCATTTTGTTCACTTTACAAGTCTCAATGTCAGTGTAATTTTGTTCCGAATATAGTCTGAACATAGATCAGCTTACCTTGTGTCAATACGCCAATCAGTGTGGACTTGCCAGCCTCGTTGGCACCCATTACTGCCACTCGCAGCTCCACGCTCTGTTTCGGGTCCGGCAACTGTTGGTACATATCACCATCATTATTATTGATATTTATAAAACATATGTAATGTGCAGTAGTGGTAGCCGAGTAATCGAACGCACGCCTTGCAATCATAGTGTGCAGGTTTAAACTCCGGCTCGCACCTCTGGGATTTATGTGCGAATCTCATTTTCATCCGAGATTATCACTTGCTATAAAACGGTGAAGGAAAACATCGTGAGGAAACCTGCACGTCTGAGGGAACTTGTCTAGTTTACGATAGATGTGTGTGAAGTCTGCCAACCCGCACTAAGCCAGCGTGGTGGGCCATGGCCTGAATCCCCCTCGCATTGAGGGGAGGTCCGTGCCCCAGCAGTGGGACGTTAAAAGGGCTGTAGTATCTTAAGAGAAAGTAAGGAACCCTTATAGGATTACTTTGTTGTCCGTCCGTCTGTCTGTCTGCCTGTTGGAAAAATATATATATTTTTTAATATGCTATGCTTTTCACACGTCATTGTCACATTAATAGGTTATGTGTCATCTGTTTTTTTTTCTTCACTCTCGTTCAAAGTTATAATTTAATCATTATATTGCTAGTCAATGCTAGTATATTTTAGTGAATAAAATGAATTTATTGACGAAGCTGCCGAGTATTTTTCTGCTAGACTCGCCACCAGCCTTACTGTGCCACTCTGCTCGCATGCAACGACACCTATATGGTGTTTAACGCCCCCAATACCCTGTCCGTAAGGGCGGCGAGGAGGCGACCGTGCGAACCTTCCTGATGTAGACTTCAGCGACGGCGCGGTGCGGCGCCACGCGGCGCGCGGTGACGTGCGTGAGCGCGGCGGCCAGCGCGGCGGCCATGCGGCGCAGCGCCAGCAGCGAGCCGCGCAGGGCGCGCGCGCGCAGCCCCACCAGCGCGCCGCAGTCGCGCACGCCCAGCACGTACACCGCGCTGCCGCCCCCGGACCGCAGACGCCATTTCAACTTCAAATATTTTATTCTATTACGCCTTTTATTCGTGTACGCCAAAAACCAAATACAAACACACTAATACTCCATTTGTTATAGCATTAGACAGAAGTAAAGAAAGGTTATTTTTAATGTACACTTTGTAACAATAGCAACCATTAACATATTACAGTTACGATTGACGCCCAATTTATTAGAATATATTTTGTCTCACTGCAAGTAATCATTTTCACTATTTATCTTCTATACATCTATACAAATAAATAAAATTGGAGTGTCTGTTTGTAATATCAAAATAACACTTTTTTACCAAATGCGTATGAAAGTATATACGATACCTATAACGAAAACGCAATTTTGATTTTTTTTGTCTGTCTGTCTGTCTGTTTGTTTGAGGTAAACTTCTAAACGGCTGAACCGATTTCAATGGGACTTTTACTGACAGATAGCTGACGTTCCAGGGCGTAACTTAGGCTACTTTAATTTTAGAAAAAGCATTAGGGTTCCGCGGGAAAAGCATAATACCCATATTTCCGGGTAATCTCCCAAAAGTCCACGCGGGCGAAGTCGCGGGCACAGCTAGTATTAAATAAAGTGGCTTTAATTTAGATTTTTTTTCCAATTTAAAATAACAGTGTCGATACAAAAAACCTAAATAAGCAGAGATGAACAATACCGGGAACGTTTTCGTTTCACTATAATCCTACCAAATCTAAAATGTTACCTAATCCCTTCATCCGTTGTGACAACAGGATCTTTCTTATTTTGCCGGTTTATGTTGGCTGTCAAATTGACGTAAGTTAACAATGTTCTGTGATTGTCATTCACATGTGAATACTTCTGAATGCTACGCCTTGTTTGTTGTTATCTCTTACTAGCTGTGCCCGCGGTTTCACCCGCGCTAATAGTTACTTTGGCGTAGAGTGATGTTATAAAGTCTATGACCTTCCTCAATAAGTGCAAACTTTAACCGTTTAGGCAGCGTACGCAACGGAAGCTTTCAAAAGGAATATTTTTTTCCCGTTTTTGCCACATTATTCGTTGCTGCTCCTCTCCTATTGGTCGTAGCGTGATGATATATAGCTTATAACCTTCCTCGATAAATGAACTATTTAACACAAAAAAAAAATCAATTCGGACCAGTAGTTCCTGAGATTAGCTCGTTCAACCAAACAAACAAACAAACTCTTTAGATTTATAATATTAGTATATAGATTCCTAACAATGGTTTCTAAATCAATTGTAAATCGACATAATAATAATGATATGACTTACCTGAGTGACCAAATGTTGAAATCTTCTCTCGCATAAGGAAACTAATTGCAGTTTGTACTCCACATTACCGAACCTGGGCTCTGGCGGCAGACAGCCGTACACCTCGTCCTCTGAGTCGTCGGGTTCCGTTGTACTATGAATAAACGAAATTAAATATTTCAACACACATGTGGCGTAAAATAACTAAACGATTTATTGATTTGTAACAAAACGCATGATTGTTTTTTTTTTAACCTTTATTGTCCAACTGCAGGGCAAAGGTCTTCCCAAAAAAAAAAATGATTTACATATGATTAATATTGTTTTGAACTAAACGTGTATGTAATATAATAATACATAAATGTATGGAGGGTAGAATGGAAGGAGTGCAATCTCCTATGGGAAAAATTTGAAAAAGTGTCCGTCCCAAAGCAATAATTACTTGTTCAAAAAACGGCGCTGGTGTCGACAAAGTGTATGGTATGAATATAGCAATTGTATACTTGGCATACTTCAGTTCATCCACAATTGCTACATTCATACCATACACTTTGTCGACACCAGCGCCATTGTAGAAGTTTTTTGAACTAGTAATTATTGCATTTCGACGGACACTTTTTCAATACCTAGATGTCACGCCTTCCATTCTACCCTTCATACATAAATGTTTAACAAAACGCAAGGAATGAAAAGAGAGGAAAGAAGTGGGAAACGGAGGGAGAATGTAGGAAGCTGTAAAAGACAGAAGACGAGACGATAAAAATGGTAAGTAAAAATAAAAACAATTTGTAAAGCGTGTAAAAGTGTAAAATAAAAGAAGAATATCATTGGATTTTATTTACAACGCCAGCACACACACATAAATATCCTAACATATATATTAAACCGAATCAGAATCAGAATCAGAATATTTTTTATTCATATAAACCATACAGGCACTTATGAATCGTCAATAAATAGTAAAAATAGTAGCTCTACCACCCATTCGGAATGCATTTCCTATGGAGAAGAATCGGCAAGAAACTCCATGGTTGCTTTTTCCAAATAAGGATTGTACACCTATTGTGTAGTATGCGCGCCTGCATAGTGTATGTCTAATGCAAGTTTTAAATTTAGTTTCATTTAGGTTAATGACGTTAGCGGGAATTTTATTATAAAATTTGACACAGTACCCCATAAAAGATGTGTGAATTTTCGCCAGTCGAAAGTGTGGTTGGTCTAATTTATCTTTATTTCTAGTGTTAAAACGATGGCCTACTTTTCGAAACAGATGTAAATTTTTCCTTACGTACATGATATTCTCGTAGATATATTGGCATGGGACCGTCATTATGTTGATATCTTTGAAGAGTTCTCTTAGGGAGTCGCGACTACCTAAAGTATAGATGGCCCTAATGGCCCTCGAAGGTAGTCGAGGCCGAAGCCGAAAGTTCGGTAAGACACAAAAAAAACAAAGACCAACTTCAAAAACCTAGGTGCACTAAAAAGCTAAAAATAACCTTATAATTCAGTACATTTAGAGTAGAGTTTAAGCTTTTTAGTAGATTTAGAGTAGAGTTTAAGCTTTTTAGTGCACCTAGGTTTTTTAAAGTCGGTGTTAGTTTTTTGTTAAAAATATTTTTGTGTCCGAACTTTCGGCTTCGGCTTCGACCACCTTCGGTTTAATACTTGGCTTTGACCAATATAGGTCGAAGGCCTATGTGGGATATTTATGTGTGTGTGCTAGCGTCGTAAATAAAATTCAATTATTGATATTCTTCTTTTATTTTACAAATATACTTTTTTCACGCTTTTTAGTGTCAAAAAAAAAACTACTGGGACAAACTTTTCCTTTTTGAAGTCAATTAAAAATATTATACTTACGATTCGTCAATGTATTCTTCGTCTATATCGTCTGAACTGTAGAACAAATTATTCTCCAAATCGTCCGTGTTGTAATCCCCAGCCAAATAGACATCATCCTTCAAAATAACCTTCTCCAACTTATCGATCACATTGTACTCTTCTGTTGCTTTGAAATCGTTATTCTTGTATTCCTTCAGATCTTTGCCTGAAACGATTCATCATATTATTCATTGCGTGTATAAAGAACTAGCTGCCCGTCCCGGCTTCGCACGGGTTTATAATATAGGCTATATTACCCAGTGATAATGTGGCTATCTAACGGCAAAATTATTTTAGAAATCCGTCCATTATTTTTAAGTCTATTACAAAAATACAAATCTTTAAATTTACAATATTAGTATAGATAAGAACTTTGGATTGGAAAGAAGAAGGGACGATGACATTAGACAAGTAGCGAGAATACCATGGGATAGAGTGGCCCTATAAAGGCCAGAATGGAGAAGATTGGACGAGGCCTTTGCCACCTGGCAAACGGACACGAAAAAATGGAACAAAAGAACAATTTACGAGTAACTAAAGAAATATTGCCAGGTCCGAATGAAGGCTATATATATAGATAAGAACTTTGGGTTAAAACATCCCTGTAGGCTTGCGTAAACATAAGTTGTTGAACGGTGAAAGAAACCTCCACGTCTATAGAAAGGCGTGTGAAATTCACCAACCCGCACCGGGCCAGCTTGGTGGACTAAATCCCCTCGCATTGAGGGAAGGCCCGTGCCCAGCAGTGGGACGTTAAAAGGGCTATAATAAACAACATACCCAGTTAAAACTACTCACCCAAGTCATCGTCGATGTTCAATTCCTTGGAGAGATCATTAACGTTCTTGCCAATATTGTCGTCAGTGATCTTGGAGACAGTCGCCTTGTTGTTCCAAGCGACATCGGAGTGCGGCCAAGCGGCAGTAGGCGGCACATCCTTGCCAGGTGACACTCTGTACTTTTTCCGACGCATCTTGCGATTGGAGTTGCGCCTCTTCGACTGCTTGTCATCTTATTTTTAATAAAATAAATTGTTTATTATACAGGCTGTTTCAGAAGTCCGAAATAATACTTGGACGTTGGCATCAGTATCGGGTACACAATTGAATGGTATAAAAATTGTATCGAAATTCGACCATGTTTCTCCAACTTTTTTTTCGTCGTCAATTTCTGTAAGTCGTAAAATCTCGAGTCCCATTTAAAAATTGCATGTTCTGTTCGTATGAATATCGGTAGTCGCCCCTCATAAGTGTAGTTTACACTGCTGAATAGGGTTATGGATGTACCCAAAGGCCAGAATACGAGACCTGTGACAAATATTCAAAGGTCTATAACTCAGAAACTATGATAGTTAGGTAATAAACTGTCTTCACTGAGCATCCACATATGAGCCACCGTATATGTACCCAAAGTATTATTTCGGACTTCTGATACACACTGTATATTTTTTATAAATTACATCGAGTGGTGCAAGGATAATTGACTTAAGCGACACTTTTTTGTGCGATACTGACGTATATATACCTATTTGGAATTGGAATTTTATTACATGTTCACTTTTTTTTTTAATTAAAAAAGTGTCGCTTCGGTCATATAGCTTTACTCCCCTTTTATGAAGACAGTATTTGTTTTTAGGATTCCGTACCTAAAAAGGAAATACTTATAGGATCACTTTGTTGTCCGTTTGTCCGTCTGTCTATATATACGTCTGTCAAGACCCTTTTTCTCAGGAACGCGTAGACGTGACAAGTTAAAATTTATACCAAAGACTTATGTCTGCAGTCCCTTGGAGCTCTAAAACGTCAATCAAACTTCAAAGTTAACGGAAACAAAAGATATGGCTATTATGTCGGTTAATGTTGCATTTTCAGTGCATTCGCAAGGGAATCAAAAACCTATAGGGTACGTCCCCTTGACCTAGAATCATGAAATTGTTTAAACATAAGTTTTATCTCTTTCAACTGTCAGATTTGTCGAGAAAATTACGTCACACCGAGCCATGTCCAGTACAAATATTTAGGAACCCTACACTAATGCGAGGGGGTCTCAGACCATACTCCACCACGCTGGCCCGGTGCGGCAGGTTGGCAGACTTCACACATCTATCGAGAACTAGTCAAGTTCCCTCAGACGTGCAGGTTTCCTTACGATGTTTTCCTTCACCGTTTCATAGCAAGTGATAATCTCGGATGAAAATGAGATTCGCACATAAATCCCAGAGGTGTGAGCCGAGGTTTGAACCTGCACACTTTGATTGCAAGGCGTGCGTTCGACCACTCGGCTACCACTGCTATTCATATCTGTATACCGGAGGTATATCCTAATATGTTTTTAAATTTTCTCTTTTTTTTTTCGTATGAACATTCTACAAAGTATTAGAATATGTAGTCATGCTACAGAGCCATTAGGCTTACCGGCCCATGTACAGTATCAAAAGTTCGAAGTGTCTCGACAAATCTGACAGTTGAAAGAGATAAAATGTAAGTCTACGCGGTCATGCTACAGGGCCGGGGCCTAACTCACCGTCGTCCTTCTTGTTGATCTCTATAAAGTTTTCAATGTAGCTAGCGTCTTTGACGAGGATCTCGGTGCTGAGGTGCGGTTCACATAGGAACGAGGACTCTTCGGGTAAAGTCTCATTCTTGCCGCCAGCCTTCCTGCCTCTGCGCCTACCTGAGAACATTAGTACATATCGAAAGGTAATTTGATTAAGCCACACTTTTGGCCGATATTGACTTCTACATATACATGTGGAGTAAAATAACAAAACGTTTAATTGATATGCCGTAACGGTGAATATTTTTTATAACTAAACGCTTTATTCAATGTAACTAAACGCAAAATTGATTTGTATAAATGATTATATAATATTGTTTTGAAACGTGTGATTGATTTAATATGATGAATAATAAACGGTAAACAAAACGCATCGAATGTAAGAGAGGAACGAAAGTGTAAAAAGGACAGTGAATAGAGAAAGCTGTTACGACGGGAGATGATAAAATGTAAAGTAAAATTTAAAACAATTTGTAAAACGTATAAAAGTGCAAAATAAAAGAACAATATCAATATTTGGATTTTATTTACGACGCCAGCCCACATACATATTTGGAATCAGCGAATTATTCTGCGACGTATGAGTATGCTCTCCAGGCCCTGTCGCACGACCGCGTAGACATAAGTTTTATCTGTATCAACTGTCAGATTTGTCGAGAAAATGACGTCACACCGAGCCATGTCCAGCACAAAAATTTCGCAGTGACGTCAATATCTCGACAAATCTGACAGTTGAAAGAGATAAAACTAATGTCTACGCGGTCATGCTACAGGATAGCATACTCGTCATGCTAAGGGGGCCAGGGGCGGATTTTCGTTTGATAGACATCAATCTCTATTCGAGATATGTCGACACAAAACGTGAAATTGGTCGTATTTTTTCGACATATTTAGAAAATGATGTCTATCAGAAGAAAATCGGGCCCCTGTAAAGTTTTCAAAAAAGGCCCCCCAAGTCAAATAGCCCTTGACCTCTCGATATAATAACTTGTCGACTGTATGCTATTGTCTCTTTATTTGACACTAGCGGCCCGTCCCCGCTTCGCACGCTTCTCTAATATAGCCTATGTTACTCAGTGATAATGTAGCTTTCTAACGGTAAAATAATTTTTGAAATCGGTCCAGTAGTTTTTAAGTTACATGCAAAAATACAAATATCTCCTCTTTATAATCTTCTTAATATATGTAATTCTGCTGTACGTGAACTCCTCCTAAACGGCTGGACCGCTTTTAATGATTTTTTTATATGCGTTTGGGTGGCGCCCTGGATGGTTTAGATTTACAATTGGACCCGGTAGGTGACGCTGCTTTCGTATGTAATTCTAAGGCGGTACGAAGTTCGCCGGGACAACTAGTAATATTATTGAAGTATACCTTTCGTTACTTCCGGTTTCTTCTTAACAGTGTCCTGTTCCGGGTTGTATCTCTTCTTATTTATATTCTTACTGTTATTACCTTCTGACGGGTCAAATAAACTGAAGAACGAGTCCATTGTACTGCAACAATACACACATGGAAATATAAGAAACACTAGGACAGTTAGGTTCATTTTGTATGTAACTTTAGGGGGTGACAGGAACAGTGTGTAAAGTTCCTCATCCACCATTGAGTCAGGAGGATCCTCCGACCAGACGGGTGTTGTGTCTGGTGGGGTACTGCCCGACGGTTTTGTTCTTGTATATAATATGTGCAATCACTCGGATCGCTTTAATATCGCGATGCAGGATTTAGTTCGTATGTGGCGAGATAGATGTCGCTACATAACGATGTGTGTCGGACACAAGTACTACAGCTCTTTTAACGTCCCACTGCTGGGGCACGGGCCTCCCCTCAATGCGAGGCGGATTCGGGCCATAGTCCACCACGCTGGCCCAGTGCGGATTGGCAGACTTCACACATCTATCGAAAACTAGACAAGTTCCCTTAGACGTGCAGGTTTCCTCACGATGTTCTCCTTCACCGTTTCATAGCAAGTGATAATCTTGGAAGAAAATGAGATTTGCGCGTGAAACCCAGAGGTGCGAGCCGGGGTTTGAACCTGCACACTTCGATTGCAAGGCGTGCGTTCGACCACTCGGCTACCACTGCTACCACTGTTGGACACAAGTGACTTATAAGATAAGTCCAGTCGCATTTAAGGCCCCCGCACACTGACGCGGCGACTGTCGAGAGTCAAATTGTATACTTATACTAAAACTAACTGTATTTACACATGCAAAAAGTTCATTCTTCAATCAAATGACATTGACAGTGCGAGCTAATTTTAACGCGTGGTTTTTACAGGAATTCCATCCTTATATACATATCAGCATATAAAAGCAGTGGTAGCCTAGTGGGCAAGTACGCCCGCCTTGAACTTAAGGGGTGCAAGTTCAAATCCCAGGCCCGCACCTCTGAGATAATTTTCATGTGCGAATGTCATTTTCAACAATGATTACCACTTGCTGAACGGTGAAGGAAAACGTCGTGAGGAAACCTGCACGTCTATAGAAAGGCCTTAATGATTAATACATCATCACGCCTGTATTCCCAAATGGGTAGGCAGAGGCGCACTGCAGTGCACACACAGTTCGCCGATGTATTTTGTTCTCAATGTAATAGGGGCTATTGCCATTATACCGGGCACATTCTCCCTCAATACGAAGGAGATTTGGGTCATAGTCCACCACGCTGTCCAGATGGCCCAGTGCGGGTTGGTGAACTTCACCCGCCTATAGACGTGCAGGTTTCCTCGCGATGTTTTCCTTCACCGTTTCATAGCTACTCCAAAAATAAACGTCTGAAAATACTGGCAACTGTTTGTTTTTTTTTTAACAATGTTGACATTAATTTTGGCGGGCATTTTGGCAATGTCTGCAACGTCGCGGAATTATTTCCTATCTGTATTAAAATACCTTGTTGCATGCCAAATAACTTTATGGTTATGATAACAAGAATAACAACCTCATTTTATGATTATAAATAGATTTGAGCTGTTGCTAGCTTGGATGGGTAGTATGGAGGGTAGATAGAAGGAGCGCAATCTCCTATGGGAAATTTTTTAAAAAGTGTCCGTCGAAAAGCAACAATTACTAGTGTAATACAATAATTGTATACTCGGCATACTTCAGTTCATCCACAATTGCTATATTCATACCTGTCACCCTGTCGACACTAGCGCCATTGTAGAAGTTTTTGAAATAGTAATTGTTGCTTTTCGACGGACTCTTTTTTAATACCTAGATGTCACTCCTTTCATCTACCCTCCAAATATGGGTAGACAAAAGTTTTAACAAATACTTTTGCAAAATTAATAGTGTCTGACCGAAGGCGACTCTCGGCCTAAATCGAACTCGAAAGTTTAATAACCCTAAGGAATTCAGTTCATGATTAGGTAGCTCAAAACGAATAAAATCTATTTTGCAACATTATTAAAAAGTACTGCAGCTACTGTTTTTTTTTTTGTAAATGTGCCAAAAAACCTCCAAAAAAATTGAACCAAAAAGGTGTATACGTCTTGATATCATAGAGTAACTAGAGAACCCATATCATCTCGGCTCTGCGTATGGCTCTACGGCAATTTTTGTGACGTTTATCTCACATCCGCCATTGTAGTTTCCTGTAGTATACACATCGAGATAGTATAAATAGATAACGTACCCATAAATAAACCACTCTTCGTAATGCGCTGCGGCGATATTTTTGAAGGTTTGCAATAATGGTTTATATGAGATCCGACATCTTAGTCTTAAGATCAAGTAAGTACGTAAGTGTCAAACAATATAAACAACAACCCTAATATGGGGGATAATTAACCGCAGCGCGTGCTCCTTATTACTATACCACCTCCATGAGTATACTGCAACTACATAAGGCAACTTCAATGGCGGATGTGAGATAAACGTCAAAAAAATTGCAGCATGGCGGAGTCGATATATCCGTTATATATCTCTATGGTTGTCAACAAGTACACGAAGGTTTGTCCCGCCATAATATATCAGCGAGATGGCAATAGTTTTAGTGCTATCAAAGATAGTTTAATTGTATTTTGTGTACAACTAAATGGAGACCAACAAAGGTTATTGATAGCGGACCTATTATCATATTATTTATATCTAGACGATAACATAAGTCATAAATGTTATTATTTGTAATATTATAAGTCATCAACTACCTACTTGTTTATTATATTTGACATTGGCTGAATGCATAACCATGCAAGGTCAAGAATTAGAAAAAAGTCTTTGACATTGCAAGTAATTTTTTTAAATCTTATTCCATTAAAATATAAACACTCATTTCGTAAAAAAAAAAAATATACTATTACTACCTATGATTTATTTGAAACCAAACCAATACAGGCACTTAAGAATTTAAGTGCCTGTATTGTTTTGCATGAATAAAAAAATTCTGTTCTGATCTACAACAAAAATCTTGAAAAAAAAAAATAGAATGAGTCACTTTGTGACCCATTTCGAAAATGGATACATTTGTAATGTGTTTTTCGCCAGCAGAACGCGGAAAATGTTGTATTGCAAAATGTTATTTTTTTTCAATAATTACGTCTCTTCTCTATTTACAGCAAATTATCCAATAAGCAGTAGAAAAAATTTATCAATCAATTAGTTGAAGAATTAACTTTTTTCATTGAGTCAATACAGTTTGTTTTGGTTTGGCAAAAAAAAAAATATGCTTGAGGGTTGACACGCCAATAAATAAATAATTCATTTACCTACATAATTTATAGTATTGTGAGTTCTTTTAATTATATTTAGATAATTAATTACCTAAATGGATCACTAATGAGTGGAAAAACCCACTAGGCGTTATGTGTAATTGTAATAGGAAAATGGTTAATACATAAATTTATAACATCAGACAACACCTTCTGAATGTAAACAATCCCAAACTGAGCAATGCTTGTACTATGGGTAACAATCCCACTGGGGAACAATCCCAGTTACACCCAGAACTGGGGTTAATTTTCAATTCAAATTATAAAATACTAGCGTCCCATCCCAGCTTCGCACGGGTTTCTTATATAGCCTATGTTACTCAGTGATAATGTAGCTTTCTAATGGTAAAATATTTTTTGAAATCGGACCTGTACTTTTTGAGTTTATTCGTTACATACAAAAATACAAATCTTTCCTCTTTATAATATTAGTATAGTATAGTATAGACAACACTTATTATAAAAAAAAAATTAAAAAACATACGGGTCGAATTGAGAACCTCCTCCTTTTTGAAGTCGGTTAAAAATACAACACTTATTTCAAAGAGAAAGGTTTTGCATCTAAGACTTTTTATTTTTTTAATTATGTGAAACACATTTTTTTATGAATTTATTGTCTCATTAATTTAAGAAATATAAATAATTTATTAGATTCCATTCAAAGATAAATAAATCCATTTTATTATTTAGTATTCATCATCAGTTGCCTTACCTTACAGTATTACAATTTCATAATTCTTAGCAACTAAAATAAAAAAGACACTTTTTCTTTCACCAAATTGTCTGAGACGGGTGTATTTGAATGCTGTGCTGTTGAGTTAACTAGTTATAAGATTGTTATTGTATGTGTTTACAGAATTCCGAAATTTAGCAATTATAATAGTTGCATGTATAAATTACAAAAAATCCTACAGGAGCTTACAAAGAAATCTTATCAGAATATTATATTGGCAGGTGACTTTAATATAGATATGTTAAAAAGGAACAACCAATCAATAGAGTTCGAAAATTTACTTCTAACTTATAATTTAAAATTAGCTTTGAAACAGCCTACTAGAATAACAAGCCAGACTTGTATTGATAACTTTGCCCATAATTTTAAAAGAACTGGTAAAGCACACATTTTAGAGTTGGCACTATCAGATCACTCGGCGCAAATCATGCAGTTTCCTGTAAAAAAACATTGCTGTATCAAATATTGGCACACTAGTAGACGTGACTATGATACAGATAATGTGCAGAAATTTAAAAACTGTTTATCTAAACTTACTTTCTCAGAAATATATGAAACATCGGATCCTAACGTGGCTTATGATGCATTTATTGAATCTTTTTCTCTATTTTATTCATTATGTTTTCCTATTAAAATAATACGTATAAATACATGTAAAAGGACTCAATGGGTTTCACGTGGCATTAAAATTTGTAGCAAAAATAAACGCCGGCTCCTATGGCAGTTCAGACATAAACCAAGTATAACAAATAAATTAGTTTTTCAGAATTATTCCAAATTATTTAAAAAAATTATGTTACTTACTCAACGAGCCCAAAATAACTACGCAATAAAAATGTCTGTCAATAAATCAAAAAGTACTTGGAATATTATTAATAGGTCGAAGTATAAAGTGCCACGCAACTCGATCACAAAAATAAAAGATGGCAATAAAACGATAACTAACCCTCTAGATATAGCCAATGCCTTTAACAACTATTTTATAAACAAAATTGAACCAATATTAAATTCAGGTAAAAGTGCCACTTCATTTATACAAGGTCACTCAAACTCATTTTTCATGTCTCCGTGCCTTCCACAAGACATTCTTAAGATAATTACCTCATTAAAGAACACAAATAGCGTGGGGTACGATGGGATATCTACAAAAATAATCAAATTAGTGGCCAATGAAATTTGTGCGCACTTAAGTCACATTATGAATTTGAGCATAAGCACTGGTATATACCCGGAAGCGTTAAAACTCTCAATTGTAAAGCCTTTGTTTAAAAAAGAAGACAGAGAAGTAATGGAATATTACAGGCCTATTTCCCTCATAAGTATAATATCAAAAATCTATGAGAAATATATATATAATAAATTATACGCATATTTTGAAAAAAATAATACATTAGCTAATGAACAGAAGGGCTTTAGAAAAAATAAAACTGTAAACATGGCCATATATGACTTTCTGTACAAAGTGACAACTAATGTAGATAAAACTACACCTGTCTGCACAATATTCTGTGACATGACCCAGGCATTCGACTATGTTCGCCATGATATTCTTCTTAATAAATTAGAAGCATATGGCATTCGAGGCAACATACTGAATTTGATCCAATCGTATTTAAATAATAGACAGCAAATAACTCAAATATCTGCAATAAACGCTCAAAATAAATATGAGGAATTTTATCAATCAGACAAGCGCATTGTTAAATACGGGGTACCGCAAGGTAGCGTTTTAGGCCCTCTTTTATTTATCGTATATATAAATGACCTTCCAAAATGTACTGATAAACCCGTAACACTTTTTGCTGATGACAGTACTCTCACCATTCAATGCAAAAGCAGAGACAGTTATGAGTCTGACATTAATAATTCATTAATATCTATAATTAAATGGCTAGATAATAACAACTTAAAAATTAATCTTAATAAAACTAACATAATGCACTTTTGCCAAAGAGAATCGCCCGTGTCTGCTCCTAATATACGCTATAATGACACAGTTATTAATATCGTTACAGCTGCTAAATTCCTCGGTGTAACAATTGATAAACAGTTAAAGTGGAAAGAGCATATAGAACTTCTTGCTAAAAAAATTAGCACTTCTGCATACGCCCTATTTAAATTAGCGCCAATAATTAATGTCGATGCCTTACTTACAGCGTATCATGGTCTTGTGTCTTCGAATCTAAGATATGGTATAATATTTTGGGGCAATTCAACCGACAAAGAAATAGTGTTTAAGGCCCAAAAAAGATGCGTTAGAGCCATGTTTGGATTAGTACCAACTGATAGCTGCCAACCCTATTTTAGGCAGTACAAGATATTGACGATGCCATCCTTGTATATTTTGGAAAGTGCCATGTTTGTAAAATGCAATCCACATCTATTTCTACGTTTCTCGGATTTGGTCAATCGCAGCAGGCGAGATAACAAACTATGTTCACACAGCTCAAAAACGACATTGATGAGAAATAGTATATTTTGTATGGCACCCATTATTTATAATAAGCTTCCAAAAGGCTGGAGGGAGCTAAATGCAGTAGGGCTAAAAAATAAATTAAAAAATCTTTTACTGAACAAAGTTTATTATGATGTCAAAGATTATCTAGTTGACACAATTTCAGAATTGTATTTGTAATACATAGTGTACAGGTACTGTTCAAGTAGCATTAAGTTAGTATAAGGAGCATATTTTAATTAATAATAAGAAATTGTAGATTTGTACGCCACAATGGCTAAATATGATGTTACGTTTTTATTATAATTTTTTCCATCTTGCACACGTGCACACACATATTTTACAAATAAATTTATCTTTATCTTTATCTTTATCTTTATCTTTCAGTATGTAGGTAAGTATAGGTATTGTTCTTTGTTCTAGATAAGACAGATGATTGCATTTGATAAGCGTACAAGTAATGCAATGGCCATATTTATGCAAAGTGTAGCTATTAGTAATGTACATTCACCTTTTGAAACTCTTGTCTTGCAAAAAATATGTATCAGTCTTCAAGGTTTTCCATCAAACAATAAAAAGGCGCGAAAATGTAATAAAAAATAATTATCTGTATTTCACAAGTAATAGATAATAAAAAAAATTAATACACTTTTTTAATTCTATAAATAGTAAGGTACTCACATTAGAACAGCTGTTTCAGAACTCAAGGTCACATTGAAATTTCGAGACTTGTTGCCGAGTTGGACTCAGCGAGTATTGTGATTCAACAAATAACACAAACAGAGGAACACAGCCAAATTATTTACTAATGACGTAAATATAACGTTATTATTGTAACACTTGACCAAATAGTTCAGTCTTTTATCTATACTCATCTAATTTAATGTCCTATTATGTCACTGTAACACAAAATGATATGTGCGTTAGAGAAAGTAAACCTTTGTTTTAATTCTGATATGGTAATTTCGTAATATTAGTAATAGTTGCCGTTATTTCGTCATGAATTACACAAAATATTTAGACGACCGGCTTTGACATTTAGTAATTTAATGTTTTCCTATATGGCAATTTCGAAAATGCACAGATTTGTTTAAAAACCAAAACGTTGGAATCTTAAATGTTACCAATTTTGTAACAAAGCTGTTATATTTGTAATAATTCTTATGAGTACGTGTGAATGTAACTAAAATAAATAATGATGAATAGTGTCGTTTATTTCTTTTGCAATCAGAACAGTTTTCTTAAGTATCTAAACACCATGAAGCATATTTTATTAGTGAAAAATTTGAGAATATTAGTTTTTGTAGGTTTCAGAACACAACTAAACTTGCCATAATCAAAAAACTGTTTCCAGGGTAAGCTATAAGCTGATCAATAATGATATTGCAAATGCACGGGTATCATAGGCCTTTTGAAAATAATCATGTGTTTCTATTTTAAAATAGACATACAGTCATACAATGAACTTGGATATTCATAAGGCTTATCGTATTCCTAAGGTGGTATTGAAAAAAAAATGACACATTGTAGCTATCTCCAGAAACGAATATTTGTTTATTTACACTACGCTGCTGGCTGTCAAATTTGACATAAAACTCGGCGGGCAAATAGTCTCGTGTATCTTGCAATTTTGCAATCTAATCTAATACGTCAATAATGTCCATACAAATAGAAAACAATTTAACAAACAGTGATAATAAGGAGATATTTGAGCAGCGTGCTCACTACCTGCCGTGCAAAGTCGAGGAGGACGGGCATGCTAACGTTAAAAAGTATTTTGAACCTTATATTACCGAGAAGAATGGAGGTTGGTAAAATTTTCAAACGCCTAATATTTTAAAAGCAGTGGTAGCCTATGCCGCCTTGCACGCAAAGGCTACCAGTTTGAATCCCGGGCCTGCACCTGACATTTTTTTGCTTAGCACTTACTGAACGGTGAAGGAAAATATTGTGAGGAAACCTGCATGTTGCAGAAAGACGTTTAAAGTTCACTCACTTGCACTGGGTGAGCGTGGTGGACAAATCTACCCTGTATTGAGGAGGAATGTACCCAGCACTATGGCAATTTGGCTCGATCCCTATAACATTGGGAATAAAATACATCGGTGAAGTGTTGGCACACTGCAATGCACATCTGCCTAACTCTCTGGAGAATACAGGTGTGATGATGTATACAGGACGTTGAAACTACTAAACCAAGCTGTCATCTATCTATTATTGAATTATTTCTAGAGTTAACTGCATCTTTCCGAGGTCATCACTTCGACGGTACAAATATGAGATTACCTGAATGCTACAGAGCTGTTGTGGTGACTGAAGCCAAAAGACCATTAGCTGAAAGTGCTGACAGAAAGTTTCAGGTGAATTTTGTTCCCTATTTAAGCTGCAATCCCTTAGACATGCACTTTCTTATAGAAAAAAACTTGAGAGGTGTCAAGGGACACCCGGATAGCATGAAGTTCCTTTTGAAATAAATAAAAAAGCAAGAAAATTGTATGTATACATACACACACACACACACACACACACACACATTGTAATAGAAATCGGAACTGGAATTGGAATCGGAAAATCAGAATTGAAATCGAAATCACATACACATTTACATAAGTATCGTTACAACTTTTACTCTCACACACACATTTACAAGTGTCGGTCGACACTTGTAGTCTTAATTTTTTCAGTCTAGCCCCCTTTCGCAACGCCCCATAAGGAACTACATTCCAAAACTCATTCTGCAATGAAATGACATTGATAATGCGAGTGAATTTTAGTAAGCTTGCCTCCAATTACATTTGGGTTGAAATTGATTGACAATGTGTGGTTCCACTGTACCTTCTGCTCATCCCTTCAGGTATTACAGGTGTGCTGATGTAACAATGCGGTGGCAAAGATAGGTTGGAAATTGATAATCAATGGTTTTCTATCGTAATAGGATGTATATATCAATGGATGAATGGGGAAATGTTGTATCTTGAAAATATATATGATTTATTGATATAGAATTTAACAGAAAAAAAGTCTGTCAAATAGTCTATGTCCCATCTGCCTGTAACGAAAATAATAATAATACATTATTTAATTGTATCTAGTTTTTAGGGTTCCGTACCCAAGGGGTAAAATGGGAACCCTATTACTGAGACTTCGCTGTCCGTCCGTCCGTCCGTCTGTCACCAGGCTGTACCTCATGAACCATGATAGTTAGACAGTTGAAATTTTCACAGATTATGTATTTCTGTTGCCACTATAACAACAAATACTAAAAAACAGAATAAAATAAACATTTAAGGGGGCTCCCATACAACAAACGAGATTTTTTTGCTCGTTTTTATAGATAATGGTATGGAACCCTTTGTGTGCGAGTCTGACTCGCACTTGGCCGGTTTTTATAAGGAGTTATGAATTTATGAAATAGGTAGTTTTTTCGGGTCTGGCACTGTAGCATAACCGCATAGACATTTGGCGGAAAACGGAGGATCCTTCGACCAGACGGGTGTTGTGTCTGGTGGGCTACTGCCCAACATATGTTGTCGGGTTCTTGTATATATGTTCAATCGCTCGGATCATTAATATCGCGATGCAGGATTTGGTTCGTATGTGGCGAGATAGATGTCGCTACAGGCATAAGTATTATCTCTTTCAACTGTCAGATTTTTCGTGAAAATGACGTCACACCGAGTCCAGTACAAAATTTTATCTATTTAATAAACATTACAGGTATTTATTTGTATATTATAATTCTTTACAGGTATCCCTAACACAATAGTGTTGCCACGGCTTTAACCTAGGTAGTTGGTAATATAAATTAACATATATTTGTTTATTTCTATTTTTTTATAACATAGTGTGAACAATGCTGTTCTTGTAAATTCACTCAGAGTGCAGGAGAATAGGTCTGTGTCCCTAGCTATTTTGTTCAGGGCGCAGAGGCCACGCGTCAGCGGAGCCTCCCGCAACAAGTTGGTGCGCGCGCGCGGCACCGCAAACAGCTGCGAATATCGAAGTGACATCATTTTCTCGACAAATCTGACAGTTGAAAGATATAGAACTTATGTCTATGCAGTCATGCTAAGCCTATTGGCCCTGTAGCTCATTTCGAGCTTTCTATACTGGACATGGCTCGGTGTTACGTAATATTCTGGACAAATCTGACAGTTGAAAGAGATAAAACTTATGTCGACACGGTCATGCTAAAGGTGCTAGTGTAAAATAGGATATTTCGAGATACAACGTTTCCGCTCTCTGCCATCTTTACTCATTATATTATAAAAATGAAAGATTTGTATTTTTGTATGTAACGAATAAACTTTAAAACTACAGAACCGATTTCAAAAAATATTTTGCCGTTAGAAAACTACATTATCACTGAGTAACATATATTATCCCCAAAATGTAAAAAAAATGTCCGTCCGTGCGAAGCCGGGATGCGCCTCTAGTTCATATGTATTTGTGAGACTTAACGGATTAATAAACGCTTTGGGATGTGATCCTATGGCAGGTTGCGGGTGGTTTCAAGGAGCTGACGTATTGGAATTGGGACAAGAAGCCATCTAAGAATGATAATTTCAGCAAAGCAATGGACTGGATAGTTATAGCTGAAGCTGTAAGTATGCCTAGAATTATACACTGTGTTCCTGAGGATGTGTTAACTTCAAAAATTGCTATAGATTTCATTGAAGATATACTCAATGTATCAGCAGTCCGAATTAATACTTTGGGTACATAATCGCATAGGGTAGATCGTATGTGGATGCTTAGTGAAGACAGATTGTACGTAACTATAACTATGATGGTTGCCGAGTTGATGGACCTTTGAATATGTGTCACAGGTATCGTGTTCTGGCCTTTGGGTACATCCATAACCCTATTCAGCAGTGTAAACTACACTTATGAGGGGCGACTACCAAAACGTAAAACTCGTGATATAACGATTTATAGAAATTGACGACGAAAATAAATTTCGTTGAAGTTTGATATTTCTTTTTTTAATTTAATTACTAAGACTTCGCTGTCCGTCCGTCCGTCCGTCTGTCACCAGGCTGTATCTCATGAACCGTGATAGTTAAGAGAGTTGAAAGTTTCACAGATGATGTATTTCTGTTGCCGCTATAACAACAAATACTAAAAAGCAGAATAAAATAAATATTTAAGGGGGCTACCATGCAACAAACGTGATTTTTTTGCCGTTTTATGGTACGGAATCCTTCGTGCGCGAGTCCGACTCGCACTTGGCCGGTTTTATACCATTCAGCTGATACTGATATACCCGATACTAAATTCAAACGTCAAAGTATTATTTCGGACTTCTGAAACATCCTGTATAAACATACATATGAAAACGCTAGTTTGAAATTTATTTCTAGGTCATTCGGCACACTGCACTGGGCGTTTGCAGGTTCGATTCCATGAGCGGCCAAATAATGTCGGAACTTGACTTTTTTTAATTTGCCCCAGTCTGGGTGTGACTGGGATCGTCCCCAGTTCATTTTATGGTACCCATAACGCCATGGTATCGTCTTAAGCATTATTTAGATGGTTGACTATTGTTAATTTGAAAAAAAAAATATTTTTATTCTTTTTTACAGATACATGGGGATTGAATGCGAAAATTATTTACAGTAAGTTTATTTAAGTGTGTGTAGAAATAACCAATTACATGGACATATAATAAAAGGAGGACTCCGCAATATACACTTCGAAAGTGAAGCATCATGTTGATACCTCGTCGGGTGACAAGAAAAACACACTAAAACAAATAATAGGAAAGATGTTTTTTACACTAAATCGCATTAAACTATTAAATAACAAATTACTGCATTGTTTTCTTTTTTGTTACTAATGAGTTTTTCCTGTCAACAGACGATACGTGCATGAGAGATGTATACAAGCGACTCAACTTATGTGTGCATCATTTATTATCGAGTGAGATTCCATCTGACGTACAGATGTCCATGGTAAAATACAAAATAGTTTTAGCAGCCCATCCTCAAGGAATGAAACCAGTGTGATAATTAAAGTGATTTTTAAACGGATTGTAACTTTCTATAAATAATTTTGTTTAGTTACTCTGTTTTATTTATCTTATGTACTTAATACCTCACACCACTGGCTTACAACGTGTTCAAAACCTTTTGTAAGACAGCCAAAAATCCTTTGCAAACAAGTAAAACTGCATACCATATTTTTACTTATTTTTTACTAAACAAAAACAGACTAAAAATATTATTTTAAAATACTAATGACTTAACTAGGAACCTTATTACTAATAAGAAATTAAATTTTATTGCGTACTATCTGTGATTATAATGAAAACACAACATTTAAAAAATTATCTGTCAGCATGTCCGTTTGTACCGGGTAATCTACGAAACGGCTGTACCGATTTCGACGGGACTTTCACTGACAGACAGCTGAAGTTACAAGGAGTGACTTAAGCTAATATTTTTCCTAAATTCCACAAGACCCAGCTAAAATCTACATCATCACGCCTGTATTCCACGAAGAAGTGGGAAGAAGGGCCACAATACATAGGCGTAGTGTGGGTGCATCGCAGTGCACCTCTGACTACCGGAGCGATGATATCGAGGAGTGAAAGGCTATTTGACTTAAGCGACACTTTACAAAATATTGACTTGGGTGTATCAGAAGTCCGAAATAATATTTTGGGCACATATACAGTAGCTCATATGTGGATGCTTAGTGAAAACAGATTATACCCAACTATCATAGTTTCCGAGTTATAGACCTTTGAATATTTGTCACAGGTATCGTGTTCTGGCCTTTGGGTACATCCATGACCCTATTATGCAGTGTTAACTACATTTACGATGGGCGGCTACTAATACTCACAAAACAGAACATGAACTTTAACATAGCACTCAAGTTATTACAAGTTTTAGAAATCGGCGACAAAAAAATGTTGAAAAATGTTCGAATTTCGATGAAATTTTTATACCATTCAGTTGTATACCCAATACTGATGCACACGTTAAAATATTATTTCGGACTTCTGAAACACCCTATACATGTTTAGAATCGGCTAATTTTCTGCGTCGAATGAGTATGCTCTCTTGTAAAATTAAACAAAATGTCACTTAAGTCAAATAGCCTTTCACCCCTCGATTTAATATTTTTAATTATCCTTTTCTTTTATTCCTTTAGTCACGTCTCTGTCTCTCGTATTCATTTATTATTTACAATAATTTTGTCAATGCTTGTTGTGATCTATTGTACTGATGTCGCTGTCTATATCAGAACCTGTGTTGCCATCTTTCGGCGTTGCTTGAGTTTTATTTCTACCTATTCGACTCACTTTGATTCAGTCGCGTTAGATTCCTTAGTATTTCCATCTGTTAGACTCCTAGGGTGGTCCGTCGCGTTAGATGCATTAGTATTTACATCTATTAGACTCCTAGGGTGGTCAGTCGCGTTAGATTCCTTAGTATTTCCATCTGTTAGACTCCTAGGGTGGTCCGTCGCGTTAGATGCATTAGTATTTACATCTATTAGATTCCTAGGGTGGTCAGTCGCGTTAGATTCCTTAGTATTTCCATCAGTTAGACTCCTAGGGTGGTCAGTCGCGTTAGATTCCTTAGTATTTCCATCTGTTAGACTCCTAGGGTGGTCCGTCGCGTTAGATTCCTTAGTATTTCCATCTGTTAGACTCCTAGGGTGGTCCGTCGCGTTAGATGCATTAGTATTTACATCTATTAGACTCCTAGGGTGGTCATTCGCGTTAGATTCCTTAGTATTTCCATCTGTTAGACTCCTAGGGTGGTCCGTCGCGTTAGATTCCTTAGTATTTCCATCTGTTAGACTCGTAGGGTGGTCCGTCGCGTTAGATTCCTTAGTATTTCCATCAGTTAGACTCCTAGGGTGGTCAGTCGCGTTAGATTCCTTAGTATTTCCATCTGTTAGACTCCTAGGGTGGTCCGTCGCGTTAGATTCCTTAGTATTTCCATCTGTTAGACTCCTAGGGTGGTCCGTCGCGTTAGATTCCTTAGTATTTCCATCTGTTAAACTCCTAGGGTGGTCCGTCGCGTTAGATGCATTAGTATTTACATCTATTAGACTCCTAGGGTGGTCAGTCGCGTTAGAATCATTAGTTGGTCTATCTACCAAACTCTCAGTGCTACCAGTTGTATTACTATCATTATTGTGTGCACCAAAATCGCATCTCGATGACAATTCATCAAAATGATTGACATTCTCGATTCCGTTGAAAATCTTCAAAAACTGCCCAAACTTACTATTACCACCGTTAGTGTCATTTTTATAGAACTCTTTCTCGGATCTTTGCTCGTTTTCGACGGGTTTCGGATCGGCGTAACGATTTGCCGGCACTTTTCTACCAATCACACTAACATTATTACCAATGGCAACACTGGTGGTAGATCCTCGAACAATAGCACGCTCTTTACTACCATTACCGATGTTTGCAACTATCATCTTAGCGCTTCGCCTTCGTATGCAATTGTCTGCGAATTCCTTATAAATATCACTTTTACGAACAACTTTCACCTCATTATTTGATGGATTTTGGTTGATTTTTTTGGTAATTTTTCCATTACGCCAGTTCCTTCGTTTGGGGGATTTCGCCTCGTGTATTTTATAATGCAATACCAATGCGCTCATCTTCTTGCATACCTTACTGCATTCGTTACACGGAAACAACATTTGTATACCGCGTCCTTTCGCCAAATGACTCAATTTTTTCAACAAATCCTCATATGTCACCCCGTTTATATTCAACGACGCATATTCGTCTATAGTAAACTCTGGTAACTGATAATCGTTCATAGTCATCAGTGTATCCTTGTTTACAACACATTTTTTGTCCTTTTTAACTAAATCCTTTGTAAATATACGATTGCGTCTATTTAATCTGGTTTCTTCATCATTTTTCAGGCTATTAAAGTTACTAATACTCGGTATAACATCTGAATTGCCTTGTTCCGTCTCCAAAATGTGATTTGGACCGCATTCATTATCAATTTCAGTCGTTTTCACATTTATCATATCAATTGTAACATTGTGTTTCAGAAGTAAATGCCTTTTCAGCTGCAAACTAGTCGCGTCCCCGCAGAAAGGGCACTTTTTCAGCATTTTATAATTGCACAATTGAAAATGTTCTTTACAGTGGTGTGTTAAGTCTAATTTTGTCTTGAATAGCTGTAAAAAATAGAATTTCTTATCATTGAGGATGTTGATGTGGGTTGAGCGTAGGCTAGTCACTACCAGGTGGGTGCCGGTTTGACTCCCGCTGGTGGCAAATTTCCGAAAAAATAAATAATAATACATCATCACGCCTGTATGCCTTCGGGAAAGGCAGAGGTGCACTGCAGTGCGCCCACACGTCGTTTGGTCTCAATGTAATCGGGGGCGAGCCTATTGCCATTAAACCGGGCACTTTCCCCCTCAATACGAGGGAAATTTATACCATAGTCCACCACGCCGGCCCAGTGCGGGTTGGTGAACATCACACGCCTTTCTATAGACGTGCAGGTTTCCTCACGATGTTTTCCTTCACCGTTCAGCAAGTGGTAATCATTGTTGAAAATGACATTCGCACATGAAAATTATCACAGAGGTGCGGGCCCGGGATTTGAAGCTTGCACCCCTTACGTTCAAGGCGGGCGTTCTTGCCCGCTGGATACATTTCGATACCTTTCGGAAAATGGTCTGGGTGTAACTGGGATCGCCCCCAGTCCATTGTACGGTACTCATAGTACAAGCGTTGCTTAGTTTGGGATCATACGATGAGTATGTGTTGTCTGCTAATATATACTAATACGAATCATATTATATCAAACTCACCTGAAGACAGATATAACATTGATGCGAATTTAAATTCATTTCATTTTCATCACAATACATTGGTATTTCTTCATATCCATCACCGATATCAAACATCACACTATTATCATTTCTAGCACTTTCATTATGATAATATTTTATATTCATATGCTCTGTAATAACAAAATAGAATTAAATAACTTCTGAAGACATTTATTTTATCATGAATAGGAGTTAGGACAGGCAGTCAGGGCCCCAAGTCTGTTAACACTATGATAGTGGAGTTGCTATGATTGTTGCGATATAGCCCTTTTAACGTCCCACTGCTGGGCACGGGCCTCCCCTCAATGCGAGGGGGATTCAGGCCATAGTCCACCACGCTGGCCCGGTGCGGGTTGGCAGACTTCACACATCTATCGAGAACTAGTCAAGTTCCCTCAGACGTGCAGGTTTCCTCACGAAAAATTACATCTCGTATCAATGGTAACTAGAATAAGACTACTTAAATTGCATAAAGCTGACAATATCTAATGCTCATATTCTAGGTATCATTGAAAAAACCGGCCAAGTGCGAGTGGGACTCGCGCACGAAGGGTTCCGTACCATTATCTATAAAAACGACAACAAAATCACGTTTGTTGTATGGGAGCGCCCTTAAATATTAATTTTATTCTGTTTTTTAGTATTTGTTGTTAAAGCGGCAACAGAAATACATAATCTGTGAAAATTTTCTACTCTCCAACTAACACGGTTCATGAGATAGAGCCTGGTGACAGACGGACGGACAGCGAAGTCTTAGTAATAGGGTTCCCGTTTTACCCTTTGGGTACGGAACCCTAAAAAATTATGCTGAAACAACTTTTTAAAAATAAGCTTTTATTTAATTGCCCTCAGTTTTCGTGTTCTCCTCGGCAAGCCCTTTCATTTGATACCCACACTGTGGTAGTGCAAAAAAAATAACTATTCCGCCATCTTGGATGATCCGCCATTTTGGAATTAGAATGACGTCACTTAGCTAAGCATGCATTGTCATCCAAAATAAGCGTGTATACCAAATTTCAGCTCAATCGGTTAAAGATGACTGATTTATAATTCAGTTCCAAGATTCCACCCGGACATACATTGCAAGTTAATATAAAGCTTGTAATAATGGATTAATAGCAACTGCACATCGATAGTGTTCGTAGACTTGGGGCCCAGAAGTCTGAACTGGCGGCCAGTGTGACGTGTAGTCCCACTATACTATGCGACTCAAATGAGAATAGGATCGACTTTGCGCCATATTGTGACGTGCAAAAACTAATTATGACATTAAATATTCTATTAAGACAATTTACCACTAATTTAACTTTTATATTTGATGTAGGTGCCATTATTAATACATCATCATCATCATCATCACGCCTGTATTCCCCGAAGGGGTAGGCAGAGGTGCACTATAGTGCGCTCACACTTCGCCGATGTATTTTGGTCCCAATGTAATAGGGGGCGAGCCTATTGCCATTATACCGGGCACATTCCCCCTAAATACGAGGGAGATTTGGGCCATAGTCCACCACGCTGGCCCAGTGCGGGTTGGTGAACTTCACACGCCTTTCTATAGACGTGCAGGTTTCCTCACGATGTTTTTCCTTTACCGTTCAGCAAGTGGTCATCATTATTGAAAATGACATTCGCACATGAAAATTAACTCAAGAGGTGCGAGCCTGGGATTTGAACTTGCACCCCTTACGTTCAAGGCTGGCGTTCTTGCCCGCGAGGCTACCACTATGCAAATATGTTTTTTTGCAAACCATACTTTTCATGTGACATTTGACGGATAGAGCTTATTGACATGCCTATTCTTATTTGGATCACATAGTACATGTAGTGCGGAACTAAGTACCTCTTTTAATGGCTTTGGTAGCTAACTCGGCGATTCTATCGTTGTATTTCTGTCTCACTTGCTCCAAAATGGCCGCTTTCTTCTCCCCTCTGATTTGGTGTACCATTTTGTCTTGAGATTTATTTTCATATCTATCCGTCTGTGTACTATCTACATTGTTCGTAACTAATTCTGTAAGAGAACCAATAAAAATTAAAAATGTACAATGGTTGAATAGTGGTCCAAGGGTAGGCCGCTCGGCTCACTGTCCCGAGTTGTTAAGGGTTCGATTCCCGTCAATGTCAACTTTCAAAGGCCGTTGCGGAGTTCTTGGAAAAATAATGAAAAATAGTCTGTGAGAAAAATTGGTTTCTTGGTCCTCTCTCGAAGATCTAATGCTTATTCTGAAATGAAAATAGCCTTTACTCCTTGTAATATCAGCTGTCTGCCAGTGAAAGCCCCGTCAAAATCGTTTCAGCCGTTTGAGAGATTACCCGGAACAAACAAGACAGATAAAAACGTTTAAAAATGCGTTTTCGTAATATATTGTATACTTTCATATGGTACCCGAGTGGTCGAACGCACGCCTTGCAATCAAAGTGTGCAAGTTCAAACCCCGGCTCGCATCTCTGGGATGTATGTGCGAATCTCATTTTCATCCGCGATTACCACTTGCTATGAAACGGTGAAGGAAAACATCGTGAGGAAACCTGCACGTCTGAGGGAACTTGTCTAATTCTCGATAGATGTGTGAAGTCTGCCAACCCGCACTGGGCCAGCGTGGTGGACTATGGCCCGGATCCCCCTCGCATTGAGGGGAGGCCCGTGCCCAGCAGTGGGACGTTAAAAGGGCTGTAGTAGTATAGATTTCACTGACCGACGCTAGGTTTATCGGGCTTCTCCATGAGGAAGTCGATGAAGATGCGGTCAATCTCCGCCTCCGCGTCTCCCGCCGCCCGCCGGTCCCGCCGCGCGATGCTGCGAGACACATCCTCCAACACCACGCCCCGGGAGTATTCCGAGATCTCACATTCCTGCGACTCTGAAGAAAAAAAAACACTTTTTTAGGGTTCCACACACCTAAATATTAGTTTGACAGGGTGTTTCAGAAGTCCGAAATAATACTTTGACGTTTGCATCAGTATCGGGTATACAACTGAATGGTATAAAAATTTGATTGCAATACGACCAAGTTTTCCCTTTTTTTTTCGTCGTCCATTTCTATAACTCGTAATATCTCGAGTCCCATGTAACATTTGCATGTTCTGATTTGTGAATATTGGTAGTCGCCCCTCATAAGTGTAGTTTACACTGCTGAATAGGGTTATGGATGTACCCAAAGGCCAGAACACGATACCTGTGACCAATATTCAAAGGTCTATAACTCAGAATGTATGATAGTTAGGTATAAACTGTCTTCACTAAGCATCCACATATGAGCTACACTATATGTACTCAAAGTATTATTTCGGACTTCTGATACACCCTGTATATATCGAGGGTTGAAAGTTTATTCGAAGCCGAAAATATGTATATACCTGAGTCAATATCGCCCAAAAGTGTCGTTTACGCCAAATGGCCTTTCACCCCTAGATATTAACTATCTATGTTTTTGAGAGTGAATTACCACTTGCTGGACGGTGAAGGAAAACATCGTGAGGAAACCTGCACGTCTATATAAATGGCGTGTGAAGTTCACCAACCCGCACTGGGCCAGCGTCGTGGACTATATCCCTAATCTCCCTCGTATTGAGGGGGAATGTGCCCGGTACAATGGCAATAGGCTCGCCCCCTATTACATTGGGACCAAAATACATCGGCGAAGTGTGGGCGCACTGCAGTGCACCTCTGCCTACCCCTTCGGGGAATACACGCGTGATGATGTATTATTCAGGGGGAGTGTGCCCGGTATAATGGCAATGGCCACTATTACATTGGCGTCGTGTGGGTGCATCGCAGTGCACCTCTGTCTGCCCCTTCGGGTAATACAGGCGTGATGATGTATATCATGTTGATGTTGAACTTACTGTCATCGGATTTCTCCATATAATTGTCAATGAATAAACCCTCTAGCCTGTTCTGCGGCTCGCCTGGCGCTCTGCCACCCCTCTCCAACAAGCAGCGTGATATATCCTCAGATAATACGCTTTTGGAATAATCTGTAACATCTCGCTCGGGAGTTGAATCTGGAACCAAAACAATTAAATCACACCCTGAACGCACTGTGGCGAGGGAATAATATACGGGGTGTAACAGAAGTCTGAAATAACATTTTAAGTACATACCCGCACTGGGCCAGCGTGGTGGACTATGGCCCGAATCCCCCTCGCATTGAGGGGAGGCCCGTGCCCAGCAGTGGGACGTTAAAAGGGCTGTAGTATAGATACGGTAGCTGGTATGTACAATGAGATTCAAATAAGAATAGGAATGTCAATAACCTCTATCTGTCAAATGTCACTTGAAAAGTATGGTCTGCAGAAAACTTATTTGCAATATCAATAATAATAGTCTTACATCAAATTTAAATAAAAAGGTTACTACTACAGCCCTTTTAACGTCCCACTGCTGGGCACGGGCCTCCCCTCAATGCGAGGGGGATTCAGGCCATAGTCCACCACGCTGGCCCGGTGCGGGTTGGCAGACTTCACACATCTATCGAGAACTAGTCAAGTTCCGTCAGACGTGCATGTTTCCTCACGATGTTTTCCTTCACCGTTAGTTAAAAAGGTTGAATTAGTAGTAAATATTGTCTCAATATAATATTTAATTATTTAAAGTCATAATTCGTTCTCGTTCATCACAATATGGCGCAGAGTCGATCCTATTCTCATTTGAATCGCATAATGAATGCAGACTATACATAACTATCATAGTTTTTGAGTTACAGACCATTGAATATCAATACTAGGGTCAATTCTGAATGCGTCGCGGTGCATGCGAAAGCGATCCCGTGGCGCCCCGATATAAGCGGAAGACGGTACACCGTCGGTTTTTAGTGGGTATACGGCCTTCTGGGGACTCCCACATAACCCTGATACTTCCCCCGAGGTGGCAAGGTATCCATAAAGGATTTTCCGACGTTAAAAAAATACATCATCAAGCCTGTATTCCCCGAAAGGGTAGGCAGAGGTGCACTGTAGTGCGCCAACACTTCGCCGATGTATTTTGGTCCCAATGTAATAGGGGGCGAGCCTATTGCCATTATACCGGGCACATTCCCCCTCAATACGAGGGAGATTTGGGCCATAGTCCACCACGCTGGCCCAGTGCGGGTTGGTGAACTTCACACGCTATAGAAAGCTATAGACGTGCAGGTTTCCTCACGACACGTTAAAAAAAAGGGACAATTCTGAATAGGCCTTCGAAATTCGTAGTAAACATGTCAAACATACCGTTAGTTTTTGTAAAACATTTATCCGAGTTCACCGCGGTTCTAACATTTCTCCGTCTTCGTCTCTTTACAGGCTCCCTCCCTCCCGTATTATTTTTATCAATCTTCACCACTTCACTTTTATTCGAACGTTTAGCGCGAGTTTTCCTCGTTCTAAAATAAATTTTATTCGACTTCTTCAAACGATCGACATCCAATTTTTCGAGACGAACCTTTAAGCTGTCATTCTTCCTCAACATATTATTCCGTGTACTCGGTACACCAATATTCTCCATGCCGTTCCCCTTCAAACTGTTTATATCCAATTTCTCCACGGCAATCTTCACCGACTTCTCCGCGATACTTTTACCAAACTTCTCCTGATTAATTCCCGTCATCTTAGTTCCATTATATTGAGCAGATTTCTCCATATTGTATTTTATAGCTCTCTCAACAAAATTATCATCTAATTTCTCCACGAAAACTTTCACCGACCTCACATTGTTTATAATCAAATTTTCTTCATTTATTTCTTGTGCTGGTGTTTCTACACAGTATTCACCTAAATCCTCCATGCTACTATCAGAGTTTTCGTCATAATCAATCTCCGATCTGTCTCTGTCATTGGCATGTTTATCAAACTTCTCCACATCAACGTCCACGGAACGCTCTCTACTCACAGGCAGTTCCTCCGCATCAATATTATCCAACTTCTCCACGTCGATTTCCACAGAAATTGCCCTGCAACTCATTCTCCCACCATCTATATTGTATTTATCAGACTTCTCTATACCTTTACCGGACTTCTCCAAACTATTATCCGATCTCTCGATGAGGAAGTCGTCGGATTCATTCTCCGATTTTTCTTGCGTTATTCTATCATTTTGCATATTACTGCTGCATAAATCATCAGTCAAAACAGTAATAGGATCCGAATATTCAGTATCTTAAAAAAAAATAAAAATAATTAGGTGCCTTTTCTACAAAGCGTTTACTAAGCTCACGTACAAGCTCGTTTTTAGGGTTCCGTACCCAAAGGGTACAACGGGAACCCTATTACTGAGACTTCGCTGTCCGTCCGTCCGTCTGTCACCAGGCTGTATCTCATTAACCGTGATAGTTAGAGAGTTGAAATTTTCACAGATTATGTATTCCTGTTGCCGCTATAACAACATATACTAAAAAACAAAATAAAATAAGTATTTAAGGGGGCTCCCATACAACAAACGTGATTTTTTTCCCGTTTTTATAGATAATGGGATAATGGTACGGAACCCTTCGTGCGCGAGTCCGACTCGCACTTGGCCGGTTTTTAGAGCTCCGTACGTAAAATGGAAACATATCACTTTCTTGTGTGTCTGTCTGTTTGTCAAGAACCTTATTCTCTGAACGTTGAAATTTACAACAAAGACAAGTCCCTTGGAGCTGTAAAAAATCAAACTTCTAAGTCGTCTCTTTTGGTTGCGTTTACCAAAAGATACGGCACAGAAATCTACGGAAGCCTCTGTGCGCGAGTCCAGCTCGCACTTGGTCGGTTTTGGTTACCAAAAAATACGGCCAATGTGACGTTTTGTTTCCACATATCGCATCTTTAAAAGTATAGAGAGACCCATTTTGAAATTTTAGTATTTCGACTATGAATCTTAAGTGTTCTAACGACCATTTTTATTATTACAAGCTTTATATTAACTTGCAATGTATGTATGTCCGGGTGGAATCTTGCAACTGAATTTTAAATCAGTCATCTTTCACCGATTGAGCTGAAATTTGGTATACACGCCTATTTTGGATGACAATGCATGCTTAGCTATGTGACGTCATTCTAATTCCAATATGGCGGATCATCCAAGATGGCGGAATAGTTATTTTTTCTGCACTACCACAGTATGGGTATCAAATGAAAGGGCTTGCCGAGGAGAACACGAAAACTAAGGTCAATTAAATAAAAGCAAAGTATTTTTTACCATTAGTTTCATTCAACAACATTATTTTTGAGTTAGATCTCTATACTTTTAAAGATGCGATGTATCCTACGCGTTCATGCGAGAATTGGGCCCCAGGCTTTTTTGCGAATACCTAAATGAACTAAAGAAGCATGTCGAGGTATGAAAGGCTATTTGGCTTAAGCGACATTTTGGGCGATATTTACTTATACAGGGTGTATCAGTAGTCCGAAATAATACTTTGGGTACATATACGGTAGCTCATATGTGGATGCTTAGTGAAGACAGTTTATACCTAACTATCATAGTTTCTGAGTTATAGACCTTTGAATATTGGTCACAGGTATCGTGTTCTGGCGTTTGGGTACATCCATAACCCTATTCAGCAGTGTAAACTACCAATATTCACAAAACAGAACATGCAAATTTTACATAGGACTCGAGATATTACGAATTAAAAAAATTGACGGGGAAAAAAAAGTTAGAAAAATATGAATTTCGATAAAAAAATTATACCATTCAGTTGTGTACCCGGTACTGATGCAAACGTCAAAGTATTATTTCGGACTTCTGAAACACCCTATATACATATTTGGAATCAGTGAAATTTTCTCCGTCGAATGAGTATGGTCTCCTGTAAAATTAATAAATTGTCGCTTAAATCAAATAGCCTCCTCGATCTATTCTTCAACGAAAAGTCAATGATGTCGCGACCGAGTTTTCAGTCTTAAATGCGTGGTTCTTGCCAAGGAACTTAAATCTTTAAATATATCAACAGAGAGTACATTCTCCAAATAATAACAAGCAATTCAGGCTCTTACCTATGAATTCTTCCTTATGTATTTCTAATAAATCAATTTCTGGATGATATTCTATACAATCGTCATCATCAACTTCCTGTTTGACATCTACTGGAGTCACCTGTGTCCTGAAAACACAAAATAATATAAATCGCCTCATAGACACATAAAAAAGTCAGACTGCGCACCACTCGCGAATGAAAGTGAAGCAAACTTAAGTATCTCTGCATGAATTGAGTCTAATCAATGAGCATACATAGGTACTAAGAATGTTTGTGTGTTATATACATGCTATAACAGAAATAATATTTCAGGTACATGCAGGGTGTATCAACAGTCTGAAATAATACTTTAGCGTTTGCACGGGTCCCAGGCCCTGTAGCATGACTGCGTAGACATAAGTTTTATCCCTTTCAACTGTCAGATTCGTAAAGAAAATTACGTCACAAAATCAAAATCTTTTTTTTTTTATTCGTGTAAGCCAAAAAGCACTTACAAATAGTCAGATTCTACCACCGGTTCGGAATGCTGCTTCCACTGAGAAGAGCCGGTAAGAAATTCAATGGTTACTTTTTTCAAAATGATAAATAGTAAGAATTATTAGGAATACTTTCTCACGAGCAGCAACGCCATGAGAGCAGGAAGCACCTTTATCTCAATACCAGAGAAGAATTATGCACACCGACCATGTCCAGTACAAAAAGCTCGATGTGACGTCATTTTCTCGACAAATCTGACAGTTGAAAGAGATACAACTTATGTCTACGCGGTCATGCTAAGGCTGCAGGTATACAACTGAATGGTATAATTTTTCTATAGTAATTCAAGCATGATTTTTCTTGGTATATCTCAAGTCCTATACGAATTTCCCAAGTTCTGTATTGTGAATATTGGTAGTCGCCCCTCATAAGTGTAGTTTACACTGCTGAATAGGGTTATGGATGTACCCAAAGGCCAGAACACGATACCTGTGACACATACTCAAAGGTCTATAACTCAAAAACTATGATAGTTAGGTATAAACTGTCTTCACTAAGCATCCATATATGAGCTACCGTATATGTACCCAAAGTATTATTTTGGACTTCTGATACACAATGTATATAGATTAAGACACTTTAGTGTATCCAGGTCTTCAGTTAATTCTTCTTCTTGGTCGATGTACTCTTCGCAGAGCAGTCGTGGTCATGTGCAATCGACGATAGATTTGATGTCCTCCTCTACCGATCCCGAACCGATGTCTGGCGGACGCATTCATTTAGAGGGGTCTTCTAGAGGGTCATCTAGAGGGGTCTTCTAGAGGGGTCTTCTAGAGGGGTCTTCTAGAGGGTCATCTAGAGGGGTCTTCTAGAGGGGTCTTCTAAAGGGATCTTCTAGAGGGGTCATCTAGAGGGGTCTTCTAGAGGGTCATCTACAGGGGTCTTCTAAAGGGATCTTCTAGAGGGGTCATCTAGAGGGTCATCTACAGGGGTCTTCTAAAGGGATCTTCTAGAGGGGTCTTCTAGAGGGTCATCTAGAGGGCTCTTCTAGAGGGGTCTTCTAAAGGGATCTTCTAGAGGGGTCATCTAGAGGGGTCTTCTAGAGGGTCATCTACAGGGGTCTTCTAAAGGGATCTTCTAGAGGGGTCATCTAGAGGGCTCTTCTAGAGGGTCATCTACAGGGGTCTTCTAAAGGGATCTTCTAGAGGGGTCATCTAGAGGGCTCTTCTAGAGGGTCATCTACAGGGGTCTTCTAAAGGGATCTTCTAGAGGGGTCATCTAGAGGGCTCTTCTAGAGGGTCATCTACAGGGGTCTTCTTAAGGGATCTTCTAGAGGGGTCATCTAGAGGGCTCTTCTAGAGGGGTCATCTAGAGGGGTCAGCGCTTTAATTTGGTCAGTCCATCGCATGGGGCTACGCCCGCGAGGTCTGTTACCATTGACCCTGCCCTGTAGTTATTATACTTACTCAGTCGGCGGTGTCTTAAATTGTGTTTTATGGGTATTCATATAATGTATTTTCAGGTTTTCATGTTTCCCATTATCCTTTCCACTAGTATGACATTTGATATCCTAAAAACATATATACACACATATAAAAACATATGCAGAAGCAGTGGTAGCCGAGTGGTCGAACGCACGCCTTGCAAATCAAAGTGTGCAGGTTCAAACCGCGGCTCGCACCTCTGTGTTTATGTGCGAATCTCATTTTCATCCGAGATTACCACTTGCTTTGAAACGGTGAAGGAAAACATCGTGAGGAAACCTGCACGTCTATAGAAAGGCGTGTGAAGTTCACCAACCCGCACTGGGCCAGCTTGGTGGACTATAGCGCAAAAATCTCCCTCGTAATGAGGGGGAGTGTGCTCGGTATAATGGCAATAAGCTCGCCCCCTATTACATTGGGAACAAAAATACATCGGCGAAGAGTGGGCGCACTGCAGTGCTCCTCTACCTACCCCTTCGGGGAATGATGATGATGTATTTATATAAAAACATATATATATATATTGTAAATATACATACACGAGGTGCACGGTATTTTTGGTCCCAATGTAATAGGGGGCGAGCCTATTGCCATTATACCGGGCACATTCCCCCTCAATACGAGGGAGATTTGGGCCATAGTCCACCACGCTGGCCCAGTGCGGGTTGGTTGATTTATCCCCCATCTTTATATATTTATCACAGTCATCATCCATTATTATTTATAATGTTTATTTATTAAATACAGTACAGGCACATAACGGGAGAATGTCATAATAAATGAATTTCGAGAAAAAACTATTTGAAATTTCAGCAATTCTAACAATACTAAAGTTTGGCCATAAACAAAACTGCATTTTTAGCGCATACTGTTAACTTTTTCAAATTCTAATGATTACAATTAAAAATACCTTACACAAATTATGAAAAAAAAAAATTTGTGGAATTCCGTTATTTGCTTGTACCCTTCATTTGTCCTTGCTATTAATTACTCGACGTTGCACTCATCGACTCATCTTAATTTATTAAATTTCATCATATCCTTCATTTCATAGCATAATAGTGTAAAGTTTCATTGGACTACGCTGTTGGCCGTGAGTTGGCCTTTACAGCTTCACCGGAGGAGTGGCGAGTGCAGAGTGCGACTCCAGCCAAAGCCTTAAGGGCGAAAGAGGAGGGCAACTAGCTCAAGGGCGCCACAGAGGGCACGACCTCGGCTTGGGCAGTTACCGTGAGGGGAGAGGTAGTGACTGCGCTCCTAGCAGAGGACTAGCAGAGGAGGGGGTTCCTCGACCTCGCCGGCGAGGTCGGTGTCTGTTTGAGGCTCCGTTCAGTAGTTTTTGCGTGAAAGAGTAACAAACATCCATCCATCCATTCTCAAATACATTTATAATATTACTAAGATAAGATACTCACCCTTCTCTCGCTACGGTGGTCCTTTAAATGCACAATAAGGTATGGTTTATAAGCAGTGGTGAAGTTGCAGAAATCGCACATAAATTTCTTAGCCCTATCATTGTGCTTCTTGGCGATGTGGAGTCGCAGATAATTCTGGCTGTAGAATCTGCATCAGATAAACACTTTGGTTGAGATATCTAGCTATACAGGGTGATTGGTATTTCGACGTATTCCCGTTAGGAGGTGATAGGGGTGACTATTTGCGATAATTTTAATTCCCATATGCATTATGCAAAAGTGAACCATTTTCGAGTTATTTAGCTTTTTTAAACTTAAAATAATTATTTTAAAAAAAGTATCTAACTAACTAACTACAGCCCTTTTAACGTCCCACTGCTGGGCACGGGCCTCCCATCAATGCGAGGGAGATTCGGGCCATAGTCCACCACGCTGGCCCAGTGCGGGTTGGCAGACTTCACACATCGAGAACTAGTCAAGTTCCCTCAGACGTGCAGGTTTCCTCACGATGTTTTCCTTCACCGTTTCATAGCAAGTGGTAATCTCGGATGTAAATGAGATTCGCACATGAAACCCAGAGGTGCGAGCCGGGGTTTGAACCTGCACACTTTGATTTGCAAGGCGTGCGTTCGACCACTCAAAAAAAAAAAGTATCTATCTAAATCTTATTTTTTCTTCTGATTTATAAAAACGATTAAACACTGGTTATTTATCAATATCAAAACGACCATAATCGGTCCAATTTAAAAAATGCGAGACGAAAAACGATATTATTTCAATATTTTTTTGAGATTTGTTTCCACTAAAATGCCTTAAAAATAAAAAAAAACGCTATGAAACTTGGCTTGCAGATTATTTTAAAAACATAACCGTTTTCTTAGCTTTCCAAAAATGCACAACAACTAGGAACTTATTTCTATGAAACTGAAAAAAAAATGATCTCAGAGGAAGCAGGCCTATCACCTCCTAACGGGAATACGTCGAATTACCAATCACCCTGTATATGCTACTTAGTGATCGCTGAAAGTAAATATGATAACCTGTCTACTGCTAACCGTGGAAAACTATACCTAATTGGCTTTATGTAATTTATACTCTCTCTCTATTATTATTATTACAAGCTTTATATTAACTTGCAATGGATGTCCGGGTGGAATCTTGCAACTGAATTTTAAATCAGTCATCTTTATCCGATTGAGCCGAAATTTGGTATACACGCTTATTTTGGATGACAATGCATGCTTAGCTATGTGACGTCATTCTAATTCCAATATGGCGGATCATCCAAGATGGCGGAATAGTTATTTTTTCTGCACTACCACAGTATGGGTATCAAATGAAAGGGCTTGCTGAGGAGAACACGAAAACTGAGGTCAATTATATAAAAGCTTGTTTTTTAAAAGTGTTTTTTTAACATTTTATTATTTTGGCTGTTGGTTTTCCAATCTTTAGATAAATAAATAAATATATTTCTGTGCTAAATACTAGAAACTAAGCCAGTTATATCGAGAGGTGAAAGGCTATTTGGCTTAAGCGACATTTTGTTAACTTTACAGGAGAGCATACTCATATGACACAAAAAAATTCGCTAATTCCAAATATGTAAGTCAATATCGTCCAAATGTGTCGCTTGAGTCAAATAGCCTTTCACCCCTCGATAAACATCTGTCTACAGGGTGTATCAGAAGTCCGAAATAATACATTAGTTACATATACGGTAGATAAATGTAAATGCTTAGAGAATGCAGACCATACCTGACTATCATAGTTTCAGAGTTATAGCACTTTGAGTTTTTGTCACAGGTATCGTGGTGTGGTCTTAGGCTAGACGCGCACCAGGCTGCGCAGCCAGTTATAGCAGCCAATCATCGACTATTCAAGATCCTCTGTATCTAACGTCATTTTTTTCGGCAGCCTGGCTGCCTAGTGCGCGCCTAGGCTAATAGTGTTACAGATGTGCCTTCAGCCTAGGCGCGCACTAGGCATCCAGGCTGTGGCAGCCAGATAAACATAATATGTTCGTCTGGCTGCCACAGCCTGGCTGCCGACGTTGTATGGGAGCCCGCGCACTAGGCAGCCACGAAATCTCGGCTCAGTCAGCTGGCTGCCATAGCATGTGTAGGTGAATGTATGTGGCTGCCGTAAGTCTCCGCGCACTAGTTGTAGCAGCCAGACGTATTTTGGGTTCAAACTTTAAAAAAAAAGACTAGATACAGAGGATCTTGAATAGTCGATGATTGGCTGCTATTACTGGCTGCGCAAATATTATGGCTGCCTAGTGCGCGCCTAGCCTTGAACAATGTAAACTACATCTATGAGGGACGGATACTGATATTAACTAAACGGGATTTGAAAATTTCGCATATGGAGATAATTGAAGTTTTTAAAATTCATGATCGAAAGGAGAACGGGCAAAAATGTATGGAAGCTGGCCTACGAACCAATAACAACATGCTATACAGGGCTTCATAGTGCCTCATCATCATCACGCCTGTATTCCCCGAAGGGTAAAGCAGAGGTGTATATCATTGGAAAGGTTTTTTTAAGTACTTCAACTTTTATTATGGCAGGAAGTCCTAAATCGCTGTGTGAAAAAAGTTATGGTGAAATAAAGTCAAAATTCATTTACAAAAAAAATAAGTGTTTTTTTTTGTGTTTATCATCAATATTAAGATTTTGTATTAAGACAATTTGTTACTAAGCAAATTAATTAATTAATTTTTATTTGGTTAGCAGATAAGTTTTTTTTTTGCAAACCATACTTTTCAAGTGACATTTGACAGATAAAGGTTATTGACATTCCTATTCTCATTTGAAGCGCATAGTATTTTTTCACATCCCCAGTCAATTTCCATTGCACGGTACCGATAGCAGCTTAGCATGAGATCATACGATGAGTATGTGTTGTCTGTAGGGTTGCCAACCATACTATAAAATATAGTATTGTACTATATTTTAGCTCTGCGTACTATATACTGTTGACAAAAATATAGTACGCAAAAGTACTATATTTTGACAGCGACCGTTGATGCCGCGATGCCGTGATCCCAAAACTTCGAGCAGCTTCGTGGCTCCTCGGTTCTTCCCGCCGTTTAGACTCTGCTCACTCGCTCACTCGCCACTACAACGTTTATGTTTCACATCTGCCAAGCGTCTCGCGACGGCTGTTTTTTTTATTTTACTGACCGACTCGTTTTAGTAGGATTTTTGTGAATGTACTATATTTTTGAGTAATGTACTATATATTTTGCGACACTGGCTGGAAAATACTATATTTTCGAAAAAAAATTGTTGGCAACCCTAGTTGTCTGTGCAATATTGATACGAGGATGTTACGGAGCTTCGACTCCGACTCCGTTCAGTCGGAACTTTTAAATCGGAGGTTTTAATCGTAAGTCGAAGCATAACATTTAATTTAATTTCTTGTTTATTTGGCAACATGGCATTTTTCTTTCATTGTTTGTTTTATTTTATAATTACAATGAAAAAAGTTTGACTGAATAATGTTATAATTGCTCTTAAATAAAAAAAAACTCTCCTGCCACCACTTCTGGGCCCCGATTTTGATATTCGAGACTCGAAACGAAACGTCAAATCGGATGTATTTTTTTCATTTGTTTCGAGATATCTCGAATAGAGATGAATCTCGATCGCGCGAAAATCGGGGCCCTGGACCCTGACTCCGCCTCCAACTCCGCCTTCGGTTCCGATAAAATGACCTCCGTTACATCCCTGATTGATACATACAGTACGCCGCAGTAGGTGCACTCCACGGGCCGGCTGCGCGACGAGTGGGTGGCCATGTGGTCAGCCAAGCGGAGCCGCTTCGCGAACAGTCTCCCGCAGATCCCGCAAGGATGCTGCTTCTCAGGATAATGTATTATCGAGTGCTGACGAAGACCAATCTGTACGACAATAATACTATCCATATACTGGCTGTCCCGGCGAACTTAGTACCGCTTTAGAATTACATACGAAAGCGCCACCTACCGGGTCCAATTGTGAATCTAAATCATCCAGGGCGCCACCCAAACGCATACAAAAAAAATCATTCAAAGCGGTCCGTGGTAGCCGAGTGGTCGAACGTACGCCTTGCAATTAAAGTGTGCAAGTTCAAACCCCGGCTCGCACCTCTGGGAGTTATGTGCGAATCTCATTTTCATCCGAGATTATCACTTGCTATGAAACGGTGAAGGAAAACATCGTGAGGACACCTGCACGTCTGAGGGAACTTGACTAGTTCTCGATAGATGTGTGAAGTCTGCCAACCCGCACCGGGCCAGCGTGGTGGACTATGGCCTGAATCCCCCTCGCATTGAGGGGAGGCCCGTGCCCAGCAGTGGGACGTTAAAAGGTGTAGTAGTAGTAGCAAAGCGGTCCAGCCGTTTAGGAGGAGTTCAGTGACATACACACGTACAGTAGAAATATATATTATATCAGAAATATCCGAAATAATATTTTAGACAAACGGCAGCTCCTCATATCGAGAGTTGAAAGGTTATTTGACTTAAACGATATTTTGTGAACTTTACACGAGAACATACTCATTCGACGCAGAAAAAATTGCTGATTTCAAATATGTATAGGTATAAGTAAATATCGCCTAAAAGTGTCGCTTAAGGCAAATAGCCTTTCACCCTTCAATATCTGATTGCTTAGTGAAGACAGTTTATACCCAACTACCATAGACCTTTGAATATGTGTCACAGGTATCGTATTCTGGCCTTTGGGTACATCCATAACCCTATTCAGCAGTGTAAACTACACTTATGAGGGGCGACTACCAATATTCATTAAACAGAACATGCAAATTTTACATAGGACTCGAGATATTTATTACTTGATATAGAAATTGGGAGAGGCCTACGTCCAGCAGTGGACTGCCAACGGCTGATGATGATGATAGAAATTGACGACGCAAAAAAAGTTGGAAAAACATGAGCTAATTTCGATAAAAAAAAATTGTACCATTGGGTACCCTATACCAGTGCAAACGGCCAAGTATTATTTCGGACTTCTGAAACATCCTGTATAAATAAGGCTAAAACACGGATTAGACAGAGATGAGGCTTCCACTGTTATTCAGCCTTTTCAGACAGACAGGCAGGAAGGCACACAGACAGACAGACCGACAGACAGGCAGGCAGACAGACAGACAGACAAGCAGGCAGAGATAGATAGACAGACAGGCGGGCTAGCAGGCAGACAGACAGTCAGGCAGGTAGATATATAGACAAACAGTAAGACAGATAGATAGACAGACAGGCAGGCAGGCAGACAGACAGACCGGCAGACAGGCAGGCTGGTAGACAGACAGACGGACAGACAGGCAGCAGATAGATAGACAGGCAGCCATGTAAGCAAACAGACAGACGGACGGACAACAAAGTGAATTATGTGAGCTACGGAACGCTTATAATGAAAAAAAAAACATACCTGGTCCCTGAACCATCTGCCGCAGTTTTTAAACTTGCATTTATAAGCTTTGGCGGCAAGATGTCGTCTCATGTGCTCCGCTAATTCGTCCCGCTGCACCAAATCCCCGCACACCTGACATTGGCACGTGGACACTTCGTGCACCAATCGCTGCAACAAAGTCATACCGAGGCGTGAAAGGATATTAGACTTAAGCGACATTTTATTAACTTAACAGGAGAGCACACTCATTGACGCAGAAATAATCGCCGATTCCATATATCGAGGGGTGAAAGGATATTTGGCTTAAGCGACACTTTATTAACTTAACAGGAGAGCATACTCATTGACGCAGAAATAATCGCCGATTACATATATCGAGGGGTGAAAGGATATTTGGCTTAAGCGACACTTTATTAACTTAACAGGAGAGCATACTCATTGACGCAGAAAAAATCGCCGATTCCATATATCGAGGGGTGAAAGGATATTTGGCTTAAGCGACACTTTATTAACTTAACAGGAGAGCATACTCATTGACGCAGAAATAATCGCCGATTACATATATCGAGGGGTGAAAGGATATTTGGCTTAAGCGACACTTTATTAACTTAACAGGAGAGCATACTCATTGACGCAGAAAAAATCGCCGATTCCATATATCGAGGGGTGAAAGGATATTTGGCTTAAGCGACACTTTATTAACTTAACAGGAGAGCATACTCATTGACGCAGAAAAAATCGCCGATTCCATATATCGAGGGGTGAAAGGATATTTGGCTTAAGCGACACTTTATTAACTTAACAGGAGAGCATACTCATTGACGCAGAAATAATCGCCGATTCCATATATCGAGGGGTGAAAGGATATTTGGCTTAAGCGACACTTTATTAACTTAACTGGAGAGCATACTCATTGACGCAGAAAAAATCGCCGATTCCATATATCGAGGGGTGAAAGGATATTTGGCTTAAGCGACACTTTATTAACTTAACAGGAGAGCATACTCATTGACGCAGAAACAATCGCCGATTCCAAATATCGAGGGGTGAAAGGATATTTGGCTTAAGCGACATTTTATTAACTTAACAGGAGAGCATACTCATTGACGCAGAAACAATCGCCAATTCCATATATCGAGGGGTGAAAGGATATTTGGCTTAAGCGACATTTTATTAACTTAACAGGAGAGCATACTCACTGACGCAGAAACAATCGCCGATTCCATATATCGAGGGGTGAAAGGATATTTGGCTTAAGCGACACTTTTGGGCGATATTAACCTACATATTGTAAATTTTCATACAAATCCATTCAGTAGTTTTTGCGCGAAAGAGTAACAAACATCCATCCATCCTCACAAACTCTCAGATACGTACACAAAATATAATTCCGAACTTCTGCTGATATAGTGGGGTGAAAGGCTATTCGACTTAAGCGAAATTTTTGAGCGATATCGACTGACATATTTAGAATCAGCATGTTTTTCCGCGTCGAAATACGCTCTTCTGTAAAGTTAACAAAATGTCGCTTAAGCCAAATAGCCTTTCACCCCTCGATATACTTACAAAGTGTTTCTTCAAAATGTTTTTACTCCTATACTCCTTGTCGCATATTTGGCACAGGTATTTCTTTAGTTTCAAACCAAAGTGCTTTATCTCTATATGTGCTCTAAGCTCCCATTTTAATTTAAAACTGAAACAAATAACGTCAATAATAAAAAAAAAAATGTTAAAAAACTTTTTAAAAACAAGCTTTTATTTAATTGCCTTCAGATTTCGTATTCACTTTAGCAAGCCCTTTCATTTAATACCCATACCGTGGTAGTGCAGAAAAAATAACTATTCCGCCATCTTGGATGATCCGTCATATTGGAATTAGAATGACGTCACATAGCTAAGCATGCATTGTCATCCAAAATAAGCGGTTATACCAAATTTCAGCTCAATCGGTTAAAAACAACTAATTTAAAATTAAGTTAAAAGATTCCACCCGGACATAAATTGCAAGTTAATATAAAGCTTGTACAAAAAAAAACTGAGCTGCCGCGGGACGCCTGGCAGATGTGAAACAAAACAAAGTAGTCTAGGCGGCGAGTGAGCGAGTGAGCGGAGTATGCCGATGGGCGGAGTCTAAGCGGCGGAAAGAACCGAGGAGCCGAGGAGTTCGAAGCGGGGCCGCATTTAAAACTATACTTTATGCATTAAGTAATAAAAATGATTTCATTTTGTTGCGGCGAAGTGTCGGCAAATCTCGCCACGCCAAAAATCAGGTTTACCCCTCGCCTATAGATGTTTCACATCAAAGCTTACCTTTTGTTGCATATTTTGCATTCATACACTTTGACGGCTTCAAGATGGAGTTCTTCGTGTTTCTTCAAAGATGAACTGTCTCGACAAACGAATTCACAGTAGTTACATTGAAATGGCCTCTCGTGTAAATCTAAAACATAAATACAATATCGAGGGGTGAAAGGCTATTTGACCTAAGCGACATTTTGTTAACTTTACAGGAGAGCATACTTATTCAACGCAGAATAATTAGCTGATTCCAAATATGTACATAAGTCAATATCGCCCAAAAGTGTCGCTTAAGTGAAATAGCCTTTCACATCTCGTTATAAATAAATATCGCCAGACAACACATACTCATCGTATGATCCCTGTAGTAACTTGACAAAGGATTGTGACGTTTGATTGACAGTTGAAGTCATGGGGGGTTAGGTAGAAGATATTGGTTGGTAAGAGAAGAGCCAAAAGTGTAATAAACTAAGTTATATTAAGGACACGTTAACGAAATAAGAATGAACATTAGTAAATAACATAATACCTGATTTTATTAATAATACAAGAACTATGGGTACCGTACAATGTACTGGGGGCGATCCCAGTTGCGACCCAGACCAAAACATCATCACGCCTGTATTCCCCGAAGGGGCAGGTTCGCCGATGTATTTCAGTCCCAATGTAATAGGGAGCGAGCCTATTGCCATTATACCGGGCACATTCCCCCTCAATACGAGGGGGATTGGGTCATACTCCACGACGATGACCCAGTGCGGGTTGTTGGTGAATGGAACACGCCTTTCTATAGACGTCCAGGTTTCCTCACGTTGTTTTCCTTCATCGTTTCATAGCAAGTGGTGATCTCGGATGATAATGAGAATTAGCACGTGAAACCCAGAGGTGCGAGTTGGGTTTGAACCTGCACACTTTGTTTGCAAGGCGTGCGTTTGACCACTCGGCTGGCTACCACTATTAACGTTAATTGAAAATCATTACTAATTGCCTAATTACATGGCCAATTAACCTTTTGAACGACATAACTGCATTTATTTGGTCTCGCATCAAAGTTTTGATACAAATTATGTGTTTAAAACGAAAATGTTACTATTGTTTTTTATTATGACATCAAAATTAATAATAGCAGGTAAGAAAATGTATACAAATAAATTTAAAAATTGAAGTGTATGTTTGTACGTCATGTCCAAATAACAGATTTTAGAATCAGAATATTTTTTATTCATATAAACCAATACAGGCACTTATGAATCGTCAATAAATAGTAAAAATAGTATCTCTACCACCCATTCGGAATGCATTTCCTATGGAGAATAATCGGCAAGAAACTCCATGGTTGCTTTTTCAAATAAGGATTTACATTTTTGTGTTTTTCTTAATTAACAATTATACAATATAAAGTTAATGAGGCTATACATTCTCAAAACACAATTAAGTAAATGTATACGAAAGTATGCTACTAATATTATACAGGGTGTATCGGAAGTCCGAAATAATACTATGGGTACATATACGGTAGCTCATATGTGGATGCTTAGTGATGACAGTTTATACCTAACTATCATAGTTTCCGAGTTATAGAACTTTGAATATTTGTCACAGGTATCGTCTTCTGGCCTTTGGGTACATCCATAACACTATTCAGCAGTGTAAACTACACTTATGAGGGGCGACTACCAATATTCACAAAACACAACATGCAAATTTTACATAGGACTCGAGATATTACGAGATATAGAAATTGCCGACGAAAAAAAGTTGAAAAAACATGGTCGAATTTCGATTATTTTTTTATACCATTCAGTTGTATACCCGATACTGATGCTAACGTCAACGTATTATTTCGGACTTCTGAAACACCCTGTAGATGTGAAAATTGATTTGTTACTCTTTCACGCAAAAACTACTGAACTTTGATGAGACTTTACAGTATTATACATCACGCCTGTATTCCCCGAAGGGGTAGGCAGAGGTGCTCTGCAGTGCGCCCACACTTCGCCGATTTATTTTAGTCCCAATGTAATAGGGGGCGGGCGTATTGCCATTAAATACGAGGGAGATTTGGGCCATAGTCCACCACGCTGGCCCAGTGCGGGTTGGTGAACTTCACATGCCTTTCTATAGACGTGCAGGTTTCCTCGCGATGTTTTCCTTCACCGTTCAGCAAGTGGTAATCATTGTTGAAAATGACATTCGCACTTGAAAATAATCTCAGAGGTGCGCGGGCCCGGGATTTGAACTTGCACCCCTCACGTTCAAGGGCGTTCTTGCCCACGGGGCTACCACTTCTTTACAGTATTATTGGCTATAATATAAAACGATATTGTATAGTCAGTCTGCGCGGACGAAGTCGCGGGTAGAAGCTAGTATGTCATATTTACAGATGGCAGAGTGTTCTGTCAGGATTCCTTTGCAACACCATGGAAACCTCTAGGGTACGCATGTCCCATTAGCTGCAACGTTGTGGTGACAGCAGTTAACAGGTAATTAACAACGGGATTTAGACACACACTCACATACATACACTTTACACGCGTACGCTTATGTATACACACTTTTAGAAACCAAAGACAAGAACTCGTGCATACTCTCTCACACATGCACATACACACAAACACACACTAATAGACACACAGAGTGGTAAAAGTTGATGCATCTTCACTCACACATGCACACACACACACACACACACACACACACACCATGGGAGGCGGATAACGATCGAAGCTTCTTCGAGACTGTGACATCGCGTCTACATTCATGGAAGAGGTAGGCATAGGTGCGCCCATACTTTTATGTATTTTGGTCCTAAACACGCTTGATCAGGCGCTGGTCCGGCTCAACAGGAACTCATTTGAGGGATGTTTGCTATTGGTCCCGTTTTCCTCCTCCTTCCTACCTTTAAATCTTGCACAGCACGTAGTAAAAACATCACGTGATTTATGGACGGCCCATAAGCCGTCGTGAAACGCATCCATAGTCCACAATGTGGTCAATGTGGGGGTCAACCCTTAAGTACACACGTATTTTATTTGATAGAATAGGTTACTTTTCTATAGCCTTTTAACGTCCCACTGCTGGGCACGGCCCTCCCCCCTCAATGCAAGGGAGATTCAGGCCATTGTCCACCGCGCTGCTGGTCTAGTGCGGGTTGGCAGACTTCACACATCTATCGAGAACTACTCAAGTTCCAGACATGCAGGTTTCCTCACGATGTTTCCCTTCACCGTTTCTTAACAAGCGATAATCGCACATGCAACTCAGAGGTGCGAGATGGGATTCGAACTTGCACACTTTGATTGCAAAGCGTGTGTTTCACCACAAGGCTACCACTGCGAATAGGTTTCCTTATGACATTGAAATACAGATATTCGCACGTAAAATGTGCAAAGCTAAATTTTGAAACTTTGACCCTTGTTTTCAAGGCGAGCGTCTACCAACCAGGCTACAGCTGCTTACATTCCTACTTGCTTAATGTAATTTCAGATTGAAAATTTATGACTACCACATAATGTTGAAACAACGCATAACAGAGAATATAAACATATCAGACATAGAACTAAAGACCATAAGCAAACATCTTGAGGGAAACGCGCTAATAACGAGAAAATCGAATCGGTATGAAATGCTGAACAAACCCATCACTATAGCTTACCAGAGACTATTAAAAAACGAAGACTTCGTTAAAGATTTGAAATCGGAACTGCACAAAATGGCCGGCGATTTAAAAAATGGAACGTGTCACAAAATGGCGGCTGGAGAACCGTTTAAAAACAATATGAGGTGTGCGAGGAGACTGTACAACAGCCAGGATTTTCTAAGAAGGATAACAAACGTGTTGAATAAATACTCTGATACGAAATATAAGTTCAACGAAGAGATAACCGAGGTATGTTTCAATTAAAATGGCGAGAGGTGAGTGTGTATATATGTATGTGTGTGTGTGCCTTCTTCTTCTTTTACAAAATGAAATTATGAAATATAATGGAATAAGATGCGGTATGGCTGCCCTCGCCATCAGCAGATATTTTACCAGTGTCAAGTAAATAATAGCATTGACGAATTCAATAAATTGAAATACACATGTGTGTAACAATGCATATCAAAGATTCTGTTAGTGTGTGAGTGAGTATTCGTGTGTGTGCGTGTACCAGAGCGTGTTCAGTGCTTGTGAGTCAATGCGCGTGTGAAAGCGCGTGTCAGTTTATGAGTCAATATCTGTGTGCCAGTGTGTGAGTAATGCTTGTGTGTATCAGCGTGTAAGTGTAGTATGTATGCGATGGCGTGTGAGTCAAATGTATGACAGAGTGTATGTGTACTGATTTACGCTCCGAATTATGCGTAAATTTCTATAAAGATTGAATTTCTGTGGTAAAATCTACGCACATAAGTGTCAAACTCCGTTCGCGCTATCATTGTCATTTAACTTAACATTGAACTTTTCCGTGAGTCAATTCAGTTTTTTTTTTTAACGAAATGAGCGAAATGATGATATTTAATGGAATAAGATGAGGAATGGCATCACCTGCGACTAGCGCGAGTATTTCGCCAATGTCAAGTAATTAATAGCAAGGACAAATTCAATAAATACACATTATAAATAAAAATGGATAATGACAGTGATAAAGATGGCGGTGACCTTCGTCAATACAGTTTGTTTTGGTGAAGCATAAAGCCACACATATGTGTTACATAAATCATAATTATTCACCTAACATTATTTCCAGGTGCTATTGGAAAAACTGATTGGCAATCTAGACCTACGTTACGGAGTATCGGACATGCGCAGAATACTGTACTTCCTGCAGAAAGCGCTCATATACCACGACACACATAAAAAAGGCCGCCTGACGATAACACTCAAGTCGAAACAATGTTTGGCTTTACAAATATCCGGTTGTTTTTGTCGATCCGGGTATGTATTAAAGATTTGGGGGTGTGAGGAACAGTGTGTAAAGTTCCTCATCAACCAGTGAAAAGGGAGGATCCTCCGACCAGACGGGTGTTGTGTCTGGTGGGCTACTGCCCATGGGTTGTTGTCGGGCTCTTGTCTATATGTTAAATTGCACGGATAACTTTAATATCGCGATGTAGGATACGTCAAAGATTATTATTAGATTTTTTTTATACAGGCACTTATGAATCTTCAATAAATAATAATAATAGTATCTCTACCACCCATTCGGAGTGCATTTCCTATGGAGAAGAATGGGCAAGAAACTCCATGGTTACTCTTTTACAATAAGGATTTCCATTTTTGCGTGTTTTTCATAATTGGTGAATTAGAAACCCACGTATTCCTTGCATTGTGAGGTAACGTGCCCGATATAATGGCAATAGGCTCGCCCCCTATTACATTGGGACGTGAATATTGTGAGTGCACTTCAGTGCACCTCTGTGTACTTCTAGCTTCGTAATGTATTATTGTATTTCTTTCCCAGATACGTCGAAAAGTCCGGACAATGCGTCAAACCACGAGACTGCATCAACAACCCACTATATGGCAAATATTTGGAAAGAGTTATCATCATATAAACAATACAATAATGTTTCTAAATAAATATATATATTGCCAAACACATGCACATCGTATGATCCAAAACTAAGCAACTCTTGCACTATGGGTACCATACATGGGGGCGATCCCAATTATACCCAGACCAGGACCATACGATTTGACGTTTCGTTTCGAGATATCTCGAATAGAGATGGATCTCGATCGCCCGACAATCGGGGCCTTGGCCCTGTAGCATGACCGCGTAGACATAAGTTATATCTTTTTCAACTGTCAGATTCGTCAAGAAAATGACGTCACACCGATTCATGTCCAGTAGAAAAAGATCGACATGACGTCATTTTCTCAACAAATCTGACAGTTGAAAGAGGTAAAACTTATGTCTACACAGTCATGCTAAGACTGCTGGAAGAAAGTATGGTTTATCACCTACCTGTGTGAATAAACATGTCCCTTTCGGATGAACTGCTTGCACTGCATGCCTTCTCACACTCCTTGCTCTTAACCGACCCGTCTTCTGCAACAATAAGATAAATATTTGCAACAAAAGCAGTGGTAGCCTCGTCGGTAGAACGCCCGCCTTGAACGTAAGCGGTGCAAGTTCAAATCCCAGGCCCACACCTGCAATTTTCAATAATGATTACAACTTGCTCAACGGTTAAGGAAAACATCGTGAGGAACTTGCACGTCTACAGAAAGGCGTGTGAAGTTTACCAAACCGCACTGGGCCAGCGTGGTGACCTGTGGCCCAAATCTCCCTCATATTGAGGGGGAATGTGCCCGGTATAATGGCAATAGGCTTGCCCCCTATTACTTCTTCTTCTTATCCGGTACGCTCTTGACAGAGCGGTCGTGATCGTTAAGTATCAGTATTGGAAGGGGCAGTTGTAATGCGCTTCACGACATTTCGCCACCGCTGTCTGCATGAGGTCATCCTGTTGCATTCGTTGACTGAGCCTTCAATGGCGGAGCGGACTTGATCTGGTCAGTCCAACGCGTGGGTGACCTTTCGCGCGGTCTAGTGCCTTCTATTTTTCCTTGGACGACAAAGCGTTCTATGGACTGGTTGTCACGCCGGGAAACATGTCCGAAGAATGTCAAGATGAGAGATTGTACAATCGAAAACAGACGCTGCCTGATACCGAGTTCTTGAAGTATCGAGACGTTCGTGCGAAACTCGGTCCACGAAACCCCAAGCATTCTTCTCCAGCACCACATTTCTAGGGCATCTATTTTCTGCCTTCCCACATCTCGCAAGGTCCACGTTTCAGCCGTGTAAAGAAATATGGGGAGTATAAGCGTCCTCACGAGTCTGGTCTTCGTGGCTTTAGTTATGTTTCTATTCCTCCATATTTTCCGCATCTTGTCCATCGCTGTTCTTGTTATGCCCATACGACGCTTGATCTCATCGATGCACCCACCATTTACATTGGGACCAAAATACACCGACAATGTGAGGGCGCACTGCAGTGCACCCCTGCCTATCTCGTCGAGGAATACAGGCGTGATGATGTGTATTTAGTACTCGTAAGCCTCTCATTTTTTTACCATACCAAAACATATCCTATTGACTCATGGAAAAAGTTTTTTTTTTTTTTTAACGAAATGAGCGAAATGATGATATTTAATGGAATAAGATGAGGAATGACATCACCTGCGACTAGCGCGGGTATTTCGCCAATGTCAAGTAATTAATAGCAAGGACAAATTCAATAAATACACATTATAAATAAAAATGGATAATGACAGTGATAAAGATGGCGGATGAATCTGGAAAAAGTTAATTATTCAACTACTTAAATGACACTGACTTAAATGACACTGTAAAGTATAAACTATTTACATCAGGGGGCGTGGCTTTTGTCACAGAAATTCAACCTTTATGCACATGGACACAGAGTTCGTTTTGTGGGAGGCTTTATCATGAACAGAAATCATATTGTAACAGCACTAATTTGGAAATATGACTCTTGGGTGTACAGTAACAAAGGACTTTTTGGAATGATACCTATTTGCAAGTATCACTCTTCGGGTTTCAACCAATTCCAAGTCACAAAGTTTCAATTTGCCACGATACCATTTTGCAAATACATTATGTATCTTAGTACACTAAATGACAAGGTTTAATTTGCAACAACATGAGTTTTCAAGTGTGACTCTTCGCGTTCAAAGACATACAGTTTAATTTGAAAATATATGGGTTTTCAAAAACCGGCCAAGTGCGAGTCGGACTCGCGCACGAAGTGTTCCGTAACATTATCTATAAAAACGGCAAAAAATCACATTTCATGTATGGGAGCTCCCTTAAATATTCATTTTATTTTGTATTTGTTGCTATAGCGGCAACAGAAATACATCATCTGTGAAATTTCATCTCTCTAACCATCACGGTTCATGAGATACAGCCTGGTGACACACGGACGGACGGACGGACAGCGAAGTCTTAGCAATAGGGTTCCCGCTTTACCCTTTGGGTACGGAACCCTGAAAATGATACTTCGGGTCCCAACTAACAAAATCTATACTTAATATTATAAAGCTAAAGAGTTTGTTTGTTTGGTTGAACGCGCTAATCTCAGAAACTACTGGTCCGAATTGAATAATTATTTTTGTGTTAAATAGTTCATTTATCGAGGAAGGTTATAAGCTATATATCATCACGCTACGACCAATAGGAACGGAGCAGCAACGAATAATGTGGCAAAAACGGGAATTTTCTCGAACATGAATCGGGTATTATAGACTTATAATCATAGACTTTATAACATCTCTCTACGCCAAAGTAACTATTAGCGCGGGTGAAACCGCGGGCACAGCTAGTCTTATATAAAATTATATATGCAAATATGAATCATAAGGTTTTAAAAGACAATGATAGTAGTTTGCAAATGTAACTCTCAAGTCACCCAAACACAAAGCTTACTTTGCAATGATACAGGTAATCAAATATGACTCTTCGGTTTCCCAACATAAAATCTTATTTGCAATGATACCTATTAACCTTTTAACCCATAAAATACTAATGTCCTAATTTAGGAAAGCCCATTTTTGCAGTTTCATTTTGTTAAATATAGGATGTATCAGAAGTCCGAAGTAATATTTTGGGTACATATACCATAATTAGTGAAAGAAGACTAACTATCATAGTTTGAGAGTTACAGACCTTTGATTATTTGTCACAAGTATCGTGTTGTGGCTTTAGGGCACATCTGTAACCCTATTCAGCAATGTAAAGTAGATCTACTACTACTACTACAGCCCTTTTAACGTCCCACTGCTGCGCACGGGCCTCCCCTCAATGCGAGGGGGATTCAGGCCATAGTCTACTTCACACATCTATCGAGAACTAGTCCAGTTCCCTCAGACGTGCAGGTTTCCTCACGATGTTTTCCTTCACCGTTTCATAGCAAGTGATAATCTCGGATGAAAATGAGATTCGCACATAAAAGGAGAGGTGCGAGCGGGGGCTTGAACTTGAACACTTTGATTGCAAGGCGTGCGTTCAACCACTCGGCTACCACTGCTAAAAATGTAAATCATCATTATTAAAAAAGTAACCATGGGGTTTCTTGCCCATTCTTCCCTTAGGAAATGCATTCCTAATGTGTGGTAGAGATACGTACTATTTTTTTTTTATTGACGACTTATAAGTGCCTGTATTGGTATATGAATAAAAAAAACTGATTCTGATTCTACGGCTAAACATATTCACAAAACAAAACTTGAAAAATTCGCATAGGACTCGAGTTATACCAAGATTTTAAAATGGCTAAACAAATATTGATAAAATAATTCTTGGATTTCAATAATAAGATTATACCTGATACCGATGCAAACGCTAAAGTATTATTTCAGACTTCTGATACACCCTGTATATTTTAATTTATTTTCTATGTGTTACTCATTGTATATATTCCGTAAAAAATAAATCTATGTTGTCAAAAGTTGGTATTTAATGGGTTCATATAACTCTCTTAGTTACCCAAGCCAAGTTTAATATCCAATGATACTCAACTAGCTGTGCCCGCGACTTCGCCGACTTCGCGTGGACTTTAGGGAGATTACCCGGAAATATGGGTATTATGTTTTTCCCGCGGAACCCTAATGCTTTTTCTAAAATTAAAGTAGCCCAAGTTACGCCTTGGAACGTCAGCTATCTGTCAGTGAAAGTCCCATTGAAATCGGTTCAGCCGTTTAGAAGTTTACCTCAAACAAACAGACAGACAGACAGACAAAAAAATTTAAAATTGCGTTTTCGTTATAGGTATCGTATATACTTTCAAACTAACATTCACTACATTGGGCACAAAAATAGAAATTTTTAAAAAGAGGAGAGTATTAAACGACACAACTTACTATATAAAAGAAGACTTTCCACAGCACGTTCTCGAAAAAAGAAGGGAATTGCAAGAGCAAGTAAACATTGAAAAAGAAAAAGGAAACTTCGCCACCATCAAGTACGACAAACTGATAATACAAAACAAAAATACAGACAGTTCAAACAACAAAAAAAGGGCTCTACCAATATCACCAAACTATAATGCTCATACGCAAGCAGAACCAAAAGCACAAGCTTATAAAAAAAACAAAACTCAAATGGGAGTACAAAGATCGTCAAGTCTATCAGAGGGAATTATCAAACCAGGAATACTCGGTTTCCTTACAACTAAAAACCAAACCACTAACAACCCAAATAACTTACCAAACGCCCTAACAAACAAAACCAACAAACAATAGCAATTACCGCCCTCTCTTACGAAAAATGAATTACAAATAAAAACGAAAACCAAACCACATCTTCCAAGCCGGCTGGTCCCCGTGGAAGATTACGACCAAAACCCTCCAGAGGAAACAACAGCAGTTATGTCAAACACTACAAGAAACAATTATCACAACATCTTATATATAGCGACTTACAATGTTAGAACCCTATCAACTTATTCACGTCTACTGGAACTAACGGAATCTTTAAAAAACGTAAAATACGATATTATTGGTCTCTCAGAAGTCAGACGCCTCGGCAACAAAATAGAAGAACATGAAGAGTATATTCTGTACCACATTGGAAAAACGCCAGGGTTATATGGAGTAGGCTTTATTATCAAAAAACATCTAAAGAAATATATAACATGTTTTAAGGGACTGTCAGAAAGAGTAGCACTACTAAAGATACACACCAAAAATTTTGACCTAAGTATCATTCAAGCTTACGCCCCAATAGAGGCTGCGAAGGATGAAGAACTAGAGCTTTTCTACAGTACTGTCGACAACGCCATACGACTTTCAGGAAACAACATAATAGTCATGGGTGACTTCAACGCCAAAATTGGACAACCCAAATCAAACGAAACCATCACTGGAAATTACGGCTACGGAAAAAGAAACTTTAGAGGAAACCGACTCATTGATTTTGCGTACGAGAACAATCTAACCATTATGAATACTTTTTTCAAAAAGAGTAACAAACAGAGATGGACTTGGAAATCACCGGATGGTAATACCAAAAATGAAATAGACTACATTCTAACAAATCTCCCGAAAAACGTAGACAATATACAGGTCTTAAACATCACTTATCCTTCGGACCACAGACCTGTTAGGGTAGCTTTCAATACACTTTTAAAGTCAAAAAACCGTAGCAAATTTGGTCAATGCCCCAGATCCCAGTTAAAGAACGAGGATGAAGTGCAAACCTACATCAAATCGCTGAACAGTTGCTCTACAAATCTGCTCGAACACTGGGATGACGCAAATACCGTTCAGAATTGCTACGATAAAATAACAAACGCAATTGATACCAGCTTGAAAAACGCACACGAACTAGCATCTAGCACAAGCACAGAGAAAAACCAAATATTATCAGCACGTACAAAGGCACTAATCAGCAGAAGACAAGATATACATAAGACAAAACCGAAATCAAGGGCTATGAAAAACGAACTAACAGCATTGTACAAGCTCATAAGTAAACGTATCAACCAAGATTATAAGGCACACCGCACACAAACCATTGAAAAATGTCTTCATACCACGGGAAGCTTCAGGAAAGCGTACAACGAACTGAGAACACATAAGTCATGGATCGAAGAGTTGAAAAGCAAAACTAGCATCACACAAAATAGAACGGAAATACTCAAAATAGCAACAGATTACAGATAAAAGCCCAGGACCCGATAGAATCACCAACGAAGCTATAAAATTAGGACACATGTATCTAGCTAAACTTCTAACCCGACTGTTCAACATGATACTGAGCTGTAAAAATACTCCACGTCAATGGTCAGAGTCAGACATAATTTTGCTCTACAAAAAGGGAGACCCAAACGACATTAGTAACTACAGACCAATCAGCCTACTACCTTCATTATATAAACTTTTTTCCTCTATAATAGAGAAAAAAATAAAAAATACCACAGAAAAATTTCAACCTATAGAACAGGCAGGCTTCAGACGATGATTTTCTACAGTTGATCATATACACTCGCTAGAGACGGTGATAGAAAAATTCCAAGAGTTCAACAGACCACTCTATGCTGTTTTTATTGATTACCAAAAAGCCTTCGATACTCTACTCCACCCATCGATCTGGGAAGCTCTACTCTCCCAAGAAGTGGCATTGGATTACATACAAGTCCTAAAAAATATATACGACAACAATACTAGTAGAGTGAAGTTGGAGACCACTGGGCCACTAATACAAATAAAAAGAGGTGTAAGGCAGGGAGACCCAATCTCCCCAACAATCTTTATAGCGGTGCTAGAGTCCATCATCCGCAACCTCAACTGGAAGAAAGTCGGCATAAATATAAACGGAAGTTACCTGAGCCATCTCAGATTTGCTGACGATATAGTTCTGTTATCAGAAAACACAAACCAACTACAATTGATGATAAACTCTCTACATGAAGCAAGTCGTAAAGTTGGATTGGAAATCAACTTAAATAAAACAAATGTCATGACGAACCATACTAAAATACCTATATACCTCGAAAATCTGCCTTTAACCTATGTTGATACCTACATTTACCTGGGAAAACAAATTTCATTCAACCAGCTGAACAACGAACGGGAAGTAGAGAGAAGAGTCGACATCACGTGGAAAAAATTCTGGAGTCTCAAAGAAATTCTAAAAGGCGACATGACTATAAGGATAAAAAGCAAAGTCATGAACACCTGCCTACTACCCACACTAACATATGCCTGTCAAACCTGGAAATTTACTAAGAAAATAAAAAACAAGATCATAACAACTCAAAGAAGTATGGAAAGAAGCATTCTAAAGATTAGAAAGATCGAAAAAATCCGCCATACTGACATAAGACAGAAAACTAAAGTCATCGACGCCCTCAGTTATGCACAGAAACTAAAATGGCGATGGGCAGGGCATGTAGCTAGACTTAATGACAATCGCTGGACCAGAAAAACAACATCATGGCTAGGACCATCCGGCCAAAGAAAAAGGGGTAGACCAAATACACGCTGGACAGACGACATCATAAAAATAGCAGGTACCCACTGGATGCGAGCAGCAGAAGATAGAAAACTCTGGCTATCTCTGGAGGAGGCCTTTACCTTCCAATGAGAGGGGTTCTTGCAATCGAAATATATGTATAAAAGAAATTTAATTGCAATTACTTACGGAAAACAAAAACTTTATTACCTTAATTTAATATTTAACTTTCAAATGAATTTATAACCAAATACTATTTATAACACTAAAGCAATTAATTATTAATTACATTTACTGAAATAATCAACAATTTATATTATATAATTGATTTCGTGTGCACACTTTTTTTTAAAAATTGTCAATCTCTTTTGTATAGCATGAAATAAAAGGCTTTTTTATTTTTTATTTTATTTATTTTTATATACTTTCATACGCATTTGGTAAAAAAGTGTTATTTTGATATTACAAACAGACACTCCAATTTTATTTATTTGTATAGATATAGATATAGACGATAACAATTTGCAATGTCACTATTGTTAAACATATAACTTATTAAGGTGCTGTCTGCTCTCATGGCATTGCTGCTCCTGAGAATGTATTACTCGCAATTATCATTTTGAAAAGAGTAACCATTGAGTTTCTTACCGGCTCTTCTCAGTGGAAGCAGCATTCCGAACCGGTGGTAGAATCTGACTATTTGAAAGTGCTTTTTGGCCTACACGAATATTTTTTTTTTTAATTTGATTTTGATTTTCCAACCCATTGAGCAATAAATAGGTAAACGAGGAATAACCTAATGTTCCAACTGCAACGTTAAGTTTATTTTAAAGCTACACCTTTAACGTTTCGTTATAAGTGCTACAACCCGGGGCCTATCCTCTTAAAGTTCAAATTCAAATTCAAATAGCCTTTATTGCTGTATGTATTAACTTAAGTAACAGTAAGTGTGTTTTCTAACTAAACTAGGTACTTATCTTTAATTATCTTTCTTAAAAGAAGATAAATAAAATTGGAGTGTCTGTTTGTAATATCAAAATAACACTTTTTTACCAAATGCGTATGAAAGTATATACGATACCTATAACGAAAACGCAATTTTAAATTTTTTTGTCTGTCTGTCTGTCTGTTTGTTTGAGGTAAACTTCTAAACGGCTGAACCGATTTCCATGGGACTTTCACTGACAGATAGCTGACGTTCCAGGGCGTAACTTAGGCTACTTTAATTTTAGAAAAAGCATTAGGGTTCCGCGGGAAAAACATAATACCCATATTTCCGGGTAATCTCCCTAAAGTCCACGCGGGCGAAGTCGCGGGCACAGCTAGTATCTAATAAAAATTAAATTTTAAATTGCAGGTAGTTGTTCCACTACAGCTTGTCCTCCACGGACATAGGCCTCCTCTAATAATCTCCACTGCTCTCTATCCTTAGCTTTGCGTAGCCACATGGGGCCAGCCGCTCTGCTAAGGTCGTCCTCCCATCGTTTTGCTTGCCTTCCCCTTTTCCTTTTGTTTTCGCGTGGTAGCCATTCTGTTACTTTTCTGGTCCATTTGACCCTGTTTTCTCTCATGATGTGTCCCGCCCACTTCCATTTAAGTATTTTGCTGGAAGTAACTGCGTTTCTGAACTTGGTCTTACTTTATCTTTCAGTCGATCCTCTTAAAGTATTCTTGTTTTAATGCTAACTGTCAATGTTTGACAGATTTTGAACAGAGTTGACTGTCAAAAACTAAAAGTAACATTGCAAACATAGCTGCAAGACAGATGTTAGTAAGGGAGCTGTTTTCACTAACACAAGGAAACACTTTAATATGATGTTGAAATATTCAGTAACCGTTGGCCAACGACTAAGGATCCTGGCAGGATACTAAAGTTATACTAACTAATACTCATGACTATTTTGAGTATACTAAAGTGTACTTAATAGTATGAATACTCATAGCTTACTATGTTTAGTATAATGTAGTGGAGTTACTGGTAAAAGTAACTGAATTTATTTAGTATACTTAACAGTATAAGAACTCGTAGACTAAATTTGTTTACTTAACCGTATAAGAACTTGTATAACTATGAGTATACTAAATACTTAATAGTATGAAGTCTCATATCGAGGGGTGAAAGGCTATTTGACCTAAGCGACATTTTGTTAACTTTACAGGAGAGCATACTCATTTGATGCAGAAAAATTAGCTGATTCCAAATATGTATTTAAGTCAATATCACCCAAAAGTGTCGCTTAAGTCAAATGGCCATTCACCCCTTACTATAACTTTATTTAGTATACTAAAATGCACTCACTGGTATGAACCATCAGGTCTATCTTGCATGTATCTGTGAATTTGCTTAGGATGGGACCAGCTCGATGACTTTGTGACCTCCTAGAGGAAAGGAAGAAATCTATTAATCATGATAACTTAAATAACAATTATAGAGAAAGGGACCCACCACTCACCCTCGGAATTGTCAGAACCCCAAGTTATAAACCAAATAAATTTGATTTGTAATAGAGGAAACTAACAATAGCAAACTCTCTGTCCCTGTGTGTGCTTGGTCCCTTTCTCTACATTTGTTATTTACAATGGATTTCTTCAATATTACGCCTGATTCCATCAATTATCATGATAAATTAGTTTTACCATCAATATTACTTCATCTTCATAAATAAATCGAGGGGTGAAAGTCTATTTGACTGAAGCGACATATTTAACTTTACAGGTCATTTGACACAGATAAGTCGCATATTGCAAATTTTAATAATGTATTTAAGTCAATATCGCCCAATAGTTTCGCTTAAGTCAACTTTCACCCCTCAATATGAATGAGATTTAATGGTAACAAATGAGGAATTAGAATAACCGATGTTACCTCCAAAATCAAACATCTGAAATGGAAGTGGGCCGGGCAAATCTGGGGTCCAGACAAATGGAGCAAAATTATCACCACATGGTACCCAAGAAATGGGAATAGAAAAAGAGGAAGACAGTTTCGACGCTGGGAGGATGAAATTGTGGGAATGGCTGGCAGAACCCGGACAAGGGTGGCTGCAAGTGAAGACATTTAAAATTACCGATGTTTTTTTTATCAACGACTAACATTATATAGCATCTGAATAATCTAAAGGCTAAAAATAAATAAATAATGAGGAATTAGCAAGATTAACTGCTATTTCAGCCGGTAATAAATAGCAACATTATAAATAACTATGAATGAAGAAGATGTTGAATAATATAAGAAATAGTTTGGCTTTTCATAGGCATGCCGCACTCATCAAAACCATTTTTCTTAGTTTGGGTAAGTCAAAAATCACTTAAAAATAGTTAGATACTACCACCGGCTCAGAGTGCTGCTTCCACTGAGAACAGCCGGCAAGAAACTCTTCAAAATATACAAATATAACAGCTGGCAGTTAAATGGCCATGAAACATAATCTTACCTAAAGGTCATCCACCATCTTTATCACTGTTATTACCCATTTATATTGTTTATTTATTAAATTTATCTTTGCTGTTAATTAGCATAAATACCGCTAATTGCAGGTGCAGCCATTCCTCATCTTATTCCATTAAATTTCACTCATTTCTTCAAAATGTATATGTAGGTTATGTTATTTGTAGTGTGTATTGAGAGGAATAAAAGAAAGATAAAAATCTCTTTACTATTCTTTGTTTACTGTAACGTAACAGAATTCTTGCGATTTTGATAGTTACAACCACATTATGTTAGTATTCTTATTTGTTTACGAATTGATGACATTTATATGGAATGAGATGAGGAATGGCTTCTGCGATTAGCTGGTATTTCAGCCAGTGTCAACTGTAATTAATAGCAAAAGCAAATGCATTTTATAAACGGAAATAGGTGACGAACACCATAAAGATGGTGGATGAATCTGCTAAAGAAGTATTGTAACTTCTATCAATTTGCCGGACAGTGTTTGGACTAGATAATTTGACAGGTAACCTACAAAAGGCCGTACTATTTAACAGTTAAGTCTAAAAACAATACTGCTTTTCTTTACTAGAGTTTTACTGCTAATAATTTTTATGACATAAATACGCAATAGTTTTGCTAAGTATTACACAAGTTTGTAAGGATAACCAAAATGTCAGTTATAAAATAATATTGTGTTGATTGCTCTGTCAGCCATGTCCTTGGTGAAAGGTAAATTCACATGAATTTTGAGACGTGAACATAGAGACGACAGGCAATTTTATACTGAAATAGAGTATGGTCCCACTGTAAGTAGGTAAAGAGACTTCTTTACCTTTGAGCAATAAGAGCATGTTTAGATGCCTTTAATTGTCATTGACACATTTACAGGCCTATCTCTCATTTTGCTTTAAATGATGATAGACATTTACTCTATCAAACCACTACCTCCGCTCATCAGATAATGTTACCCAATCATATTTCAAATGTTTATGCCACTGACTTCGAGTAATCAAACCCTGAACTGGTAGCTAGTAGGACCCGGTCCCCGGTAGTCTCACTAGTAGTGTCTCGGAGTGCAGCCAGCAGCTCCGGGCAGTCATAAGTCTGAACTGGTAGCTGGTGTGACCCGGTCCCCGGTAGTCTCACTAGTTGTGTCTCGGAGTGCAGCTGGCAGCTCCGGGCAGTCAGAAGTCTGAACTGGCAGCTGGTGTGACTCAGTTCTGTGTTTGTCAATCATGACATTTTGGATTCGATTTCTGGGTCAACCAGCAATACTTAAAGCCAGACTCGAAGACTGTTTTAAATCAATGCCAATACAGAAACAGTGGTCAATACAAGACCTCTGTCACGGATTAGCTCGCTTGCTCTCTGTCTTATTTCATGCGAGAGAAAGAGATATAATCAACATATTCTGTATCATATTTCTAGTCTTGACGCACATGTACAGGAAAGTAATGTTTGTCACAGTGCATCTCTGCCTAGAAACTGTCCAAACATGTGTTAGCAAATGGGGGGGGGCGTACATTATAAATGCAATTACAGATTTGTTAATAGATTTATCCTGTTGCAAATCGACTTATTATTATCAGCTAAAGAACCCCGTATTATTAACATTGAATTTCAACTGATAAAATAAAACTTATAATTTAAATAAAAATCAGTACCTACGAACCTAGACGTAGGTAACTTACCTAAATTAACAATTACATGTAACCTATTCAATGAAACTTAATTGAATATTATCATATTTAATAACTAAATCTTATAGAAATGCTAACATTGTGAACATCAGCGTCTATTTTTATTTACCTTTTTCACTTTTTTCCAATCAAACGAACGAGAAACGAGAAAAAGAAGACGCAGTATTGACAGATGACAGATGGGTTGGCGCCGCAAAAACCTCAGAGTTACGCAGAGACGGTCGTGTATTTTTTTTTCTGGAATCAGATATGAATCCTTTTACAGATCGATATTTTAAAAATAAACTGAGCCGTCACGGGACGTCTGGCAGATGTGAAACATAAAACATAAACGTCGTAGCAGCGAGTGAGCGGAGTCAGCCAGTGGGCGGAGTCTAAGTGGCAGACGAAGCGTGACCGCATTTAAAACTATACTTTTCCTCCCTCTGTGTAACTAAATATGTTTGTTTGTTTGTTCGAGATGTTATTCATGTGTTCGTTTTGTATTGTGTTGTTTTAGGCACCTCACACACTAACCGGTCAATCTCAACAAAAAACAACAGTAGTAATATAACCGATTAATCAATCTCCGTCGTGTCTTCGCCACTACGTTGACATTGGCAGAATCACATTGGGCCTGACTCAATGGAAAGAGGCCATTAAAAAAAAACTATACTTTATTTGTAAGGTTGATTTCATATTGTTTGATACCATCGCATTGCGTGGCTAAGCGTCGCCATTTTTAAATTGTTGTGGCGAAGCGTTAGTAAATATCGCCACGCCAAAATCAGGTTTACCCTTCGCCTATAGCTGTCGATCTTTAAATTTAATATTGAGTGAAAAACCCTCTACTTGTTTACAATTTTCCACAATGGAATTAATAAAAACCGACCAAGTATGACTCGGAATCGCGCACGAAGGGTTCCGTACCATTATCTATAAAAATGGCAAAAATCACGTTTGTTGTATGGGAGCCTCCTTAAGTATATTTGTTTTATTTTAATTTCCTTATTTATTTTTAAAGTAAATATTTTATAGCTTAATATTAGGTCAATATTTCAAGCGTTACCTATTACCGTTATCAATATCGAGCAAAAGCGAGCAAAAAAATCACGTTTGTTGTATGGGAGCCCCCATAAATATTTATTTTAATCTGTGTTTTAGTATTTGTTGTTATAGCGGCAACAGAAATACGTTATCTGTGAAAATTTCAACTGTCTAACTGTAACTAAATAATCGATATTTCTCTGGTTGAAGTAAATCTATTTATAAAATTGATTTTGAATTTTTAATCGATTATTAAAAATCGATAATTATTTCACATCTCTAAAATGTCTACGATAAAAAAAAATAAAAAACGCCATTGTGATGCGCGCGCATATTCGAATATGAAATTGTACTATAATTATAAAAGATTTATTTTACTGTTAATCGAATATTCTTTAAAGTACGTCGTATATTTTCAATGTTAAAAGTGAAATAGTATATACTGTATTGTATATTGTTAAATAGTAATATTTGTAAATAAATTCTAAGTGACCTTGACATAAACTAACCTTTCAAGGTACCTAACTTAGTGGTTGTTTTTTGCCGTGTTTTTTTGCATATATTGTTACTACCAGTGATTGTTACTAATAAGTTCCAACGAAACAACAGGATTTACACACTGATATCATCGGTAAGTGGCTACATTTTCCATAAAATCTAAATACTAAACATTTTAAGGTTATGTTTCGTAATATTTCTAATAAGAAAAAAAACCGTGATAAGATCATTAATATCGCTATTTTCCTGTTTTCATTGTTGTGGAATGACGTCAAGCCCTTCAATTATTGAGTGTAATAACTATTAAATGAACTAGTGCCTTCTATAAATGGTAAATAGGTATGTAAGTCTTAGTGTATTTAGATAATATAAATAAAAAATACATCATCACGTCTGTATTCCCCGAAGTGGTAGGCAGCGGTGCACTGTAGTGCGCCCACACTTCGCCGATGTATTTTGGTCCCAATGTAATAGTAGGCGAGCCTATTGCCATTATACCGGGCACATTCTCCCTCAATACGAGGGAGATGTTTGGGCTACAGTCCACCACGCTAGCCCAGTGTGGGTTGGTGAACTTCACACGCCTTTCTATAGACGTGAGGAATCACGATGTTTTCTTTCACCGTTTCATAGCAACTGGTAATCTCAGATGAAAATGAGATTCGCGATTTCCCAGAGGTGCGAGCCGGGGTTTGAACCTGCACACTTTGATTGCAAGGTGTGCATTCCACAACTCTGCTACCACTGCTAAATAAATAAATTGTAATAATAGTTATGAAAGGTCATTTCCGACTTAAAACTTACCTATCCACTGTAGTCAACAATACCTACTTCTAAGGTCATAATATTTGTCCTTGCTTATTATCTTACAGACATGACTGCATATAAGATGAGTAACATTCGTTATTAGAGGTAACTTTGCCTTAAGTAATGGAAAAAAGGAGGGACTTTGCCTAACAGTGGGACATAATAGAATAATAATACATCATCATGCCTGTATTCCCCGAATTGGTAGGCAGAGGTGCACTGTAGTGCGCCCACACTTCGCCGATGTATTTGGTCCCAATGTAATAGGGGGCGAGCCTATTGCCATTATACAGGGCACATTCTCCCTCAATACGAGGGAGATTTGTGGGCTATAGTCCACCACGCTGGCCCAGTGCGGGTTGGTGAACTTCACACGCCTTTTTATAGACGTGTAGGTTTCTCACGATGTTTTCCTTCACCGTTTCATAGCAAGTGGTAATCTCGGATGAAAATGAGATTCGCACATAAACCCAGAGGTGCGAGCGGGGGTTTGAACCTGCACACTTTGATTTGCAAGGCGTGTGTTCGACCACTCGGCTACCACTGCTACTATTTTACGGATTTTATCGCGTTTATTTACTATTTTATTTTCCCGACGTTTCGGCTGCTTTACAGCAACCATGGTCACGGGGGGACTGAGGTGTTAGACGTCCTGATGTCATAGTTAATAACTAAAGCAGCCGAAACGTTGGAAAAATAAAATAGTAGATAAATGTGATAAAATCTGTAAAATAGTTTTATTTCAATGTTATTAATTTTCCTTTTTATTTTCTAGGTTTCATGAAAATATATCAAAATGCTGAATACAAGATTAAAACTCTACAGAGCAATACAAATTAAGACACTGATACACAAATCTATACAATACAATACAAAGAGAAAACTCTATAGCCCACCAAAAGTGATCTCATGCCAGTTATGCCAGTCATATATAAAAAATAAAAGCCACAGACTCAATATAAGACTCCATACAACACAGAACGATCAGCATAGACAAAAAGCTGTTATCGAAACGACCACACCAAAGATTGCCTATGATAAATTAAGAGATAAGGTGTTGATAGATGAAAAGGAAATAATAGATAATGGAAAGAAGTTTTGGAGAGACAAATTGGATCCGTATGTGAAGTTGGCAAGATGGGACAGGCCTATAGGTAAGATAATGATCGATCTGCCATCTTTATCACATTCATCACACATTTTTAAGGGTTCCCTTCCTAAAGGGACCCTATTACTAAGACTCCGCTGTCCGTCCATCTGTCTGTCTGTCTTTATCTCATGAACCGTGATAGTTAGACAGTTGAAATTTTCACAGATGATGTATATCTGTTGTGGCTATAACAACAAATACTAAAAAACAGAATAAAATAAATATTTAAGGGGGCTCCCATACAACAAACGTGATTTTTTTGCTGATATTGGTAATGACAACAGGTAAACGCTTGAAATATTCACATAATATTTAGTTATATATTCACTTTAAAAATAAATAATTAAATTAAAATTAAACAACTATTTTTAAGGGGGCTCCCATACAGCAAACGTGATTTTTTTGCCGTTTTTATAGATAATGGTACGGAACCCCTTCGTGCGCGAGTCCGACTCGCACTTGGCTGGTTTTTATTTATTTATAATGTGTACTATGTGAGTATGTGTGGTGTCACCATTGCTGAGCGGTTGAGAAAAAGCAAGATACGAGATGAATGTGAGCTGAAGGATGATGTGGTGACTAAGATTGAGAAAAGTATGTTGAGGTGGTTTGGCCATGTAGAGAGGATGAATGAAAGTATACTGACGAAAGAAATATACCTGGTAAACGTGAGTGGAAATGTCGGAAGAGGGCGCCCGAGGAGGACCTTTCACGACCAGATTAACGGTCTCTTCCAGAATGGTCAAGTCCGTAGCACCCTAAACGATAAAGTGCATGAAAAGATGTATGACTGTGGATGAAGCGAAAGAGGTTTGTCGGGATCATAGCGTGTGGCAAACGGTAGTCTCTGCCTACCCCATGGAATACAGGCGTGAGTGAGTGATATGTATGTATGTATGCATAATGTGTACTTATTGAATTTCCTCTTGCTATTAATCACTTGACATGGTCATTAATACCGCTTATCGCAGGTGCAGCCATTCCTCACCTTATTTCATTGAAATTTCATCATTTCATTCATTTCGTAAAAAAATAAAAAAACATTGCAAGCGCCCGATTCGAACTGGCACCCCTTTGCGTTCAAGGCTAGTTCTACTATCTAGGCCAACACTGCTCATGATGTATTGGTTATTCGTAGGTGTCTACCTGTTATACTGGCCTTGTGCATGGTCTATAGCCCTGGCATCAGTACCAGGGTCTGTGCCACTCCACACGACCCTTGAGACGGCTGGGCTGTTCCTGGTCGGAGCTGGTTTGATGAGGGGAGCTGGGTGTACCATTAATGACCTTTGGGACAGGGATGTGGATAGTCAGGTAAGGATTATGGATTTGGTGTTTTAGTATTTGGATGCGTGTATCCTTTATTACTCTAGTTTAAACGGTGATCATAAGCTTGACCAGGGATTCCCAAACTATTTTGGGCAGGAGACCCCTTTTCCAAAATGAACTGATACCTCAGACCCCCATAGTTAAATTACTTAAAAAAAAAAATACAGGCACTCATGAATCGTCAGTAAAAATTAAATAATATTAATAGTATCTCTACCACACATTCGGAATGCATTTCCTATGGAGAAGAATGGACAAGAAACTCCATGGTTGCTTTTTGCCAAGGATTTACATGTTATTTGCATTACAATGTGTTTTTCTTAATTAACAATTAAACAATATAAAGTTAATGAGGCTATACATTCTCAAAACACAAAAATAATCAGCAATACGAATTACAAGCTGTGTGAGTGTAAGATTTAAAGGTAGGAAGGAGGAGGAAAACGGGACAAATAGCAAACATCCCTCAAATGAAATAAAACGGGATATTACGCGTTTATTTTATCGTGATGAGTATAAATGTGGACGGATATAGAGCGAGAGGAAGACCCAAGAAAAGATGGATGGACTGTATAAAGGGCGATATGAATGAGATCGGTGTGGATGCCAGTATGACGGAAAAGCGAGATGAATGGAAGAAAAAGACATACTGCGCCGACCCCAAATAATGGGACAAGGTGAGGCAAATTATGATGATGATCGCGTTTATTTACTATTTTATTTCCCCGACGTTAAAATAGTAAATAAACGCGATAGAATCTGTAAAATAGTTTTATTTCAATGTATAACAATATCCCTCAAATGAGTTTCTGTGGAGCCGAACCAGCGCCTGACCAAGCGTGTTTATTCTAATAAATATATTAATATAATAAATAACAAGCTTTATATTAACTTGCAATGTATGTATGTCCGGTAGAATCTTGATAGGTACATAATTTTAAATCAGTTATCTTTAACCGATTGAGCTGAAATTTGGTATACACGCTTATTTTGGAGACAATGCATGCTTAGCTAAGGGACGACATTCCAATTCCAATATGGCGGATCATCCAAGATGGTGGAATAGTTATTTTTTCTGCACTACCACAGTATGGGTATCAAATGAAAGGGCTTGCTGAGGAGAACACGAGAACTGAGGGCAATTAAATAAAAGCTTGTTTTTAAAAAGTTTTTTTTTTACCATTCATTTATTTTCGAATAATTCTGGTTCCTTAGAATTAATTGGCTCAGCTAGAAAGAAGTTCAAGCAATATTGTCTTTTTAAATCTCTCGAATTTTCTATGTGTATGTATTACGTTTATTTGTGTCGTTTTCAGGTAGAGAGGACGAAAGACCGACCGTTAGTGTCGGGAGCGGTGTCGGAAACGCAGGCTGTCGGTTTTCTGGCTGCCCAGCTGTCGCTAGCGCTGGGAATACTCCTCCAACTGAACTGCTACAGCGTAGTATTAGGGGCGAGCAGTATGCGTAAGTCCAATAATGTAGCTCAAGGCTATTTGACTTAAGCGACACTTTTGTGCGATATTGACTTATATACATGTCGGGGAAAACACAAAGATCACAGTTTCACATTATTTTAATTCGCATTTAAACAATATTTCGTTACTTTACAATAATTTCGAAAGGAAAATGAACAATTAAGACCGAGCAGCGAGTTCAAGGCACCGATCAAAGTCAAAATCATTTTTTTTTTTATTCGTGTAGGCCAAAAATCACTTACAAATAGTCAGATTCTACCACCGGTTCGGAATGCTGCTACCACTGAGAAGAGCCGGTAAGAAACTCAATGGTTACTCTTTTCAAAATGATAATTACGAGTAATACATTCTCAGGAGCAGCAATGCCATGAGAGCAGACAGCACCTTTGCCACAATACTAGAGAAGAATTATACTCACGGCAGTCTAATATTAAATACAAATATAGTCTTTACGCTTAGGAAGCTGGTACAGTAAGGTGTGTCTACTCCCATTTACAATGAAGGGATTATTTTACACCACAGATGGTTACAGAAATAATTGCTTTGGTATGATGCCTTCAACGCACTATGGGAGAGAAGATGGTAAGTCATTAAGAGGAAAATGGTTGGACTAATCCTCTGGATCTCCCTTTAACCACCAGATACACTCCTCGCAATGATCCAACTCGATCGGTCGCTCGCAATCAAATGTGTCGCAAATACTCATAGTCTCTCTAAAGTAAAGATGTCGCCTCGACCCCACTCGAGACACGTGCTCTGCTCTGATTGGTCGTTACGTAAAAACAAAATTAACAACTTCTATTACATTAGCAATGTTTTTAAGATAAAGAAAAATGTAAGAAATTAAATAAAACCAAATTAGGAATTTCTAAACGTAAACAAATTCAACTAGACTCCAACTTCCTCCGACATACATATTTGGAATCAGCTAATTTTTCTGCGTCGAACGAGTAGGCTCTCCTGTAAAGTTAACAACAAAATGTCGTTTAAGTCAAATAGCCTTTCACACCTCGATATTTAAATTCATTCTTCTGACTGCCCGGAGCTGTCGGCTGCACTCCGAGACACGACTAGTGGGACTACCGGGGCCCGGGTCACACCTGTAGGCTCAGCATGACCGTGTAGAGATAAGTTTTATCTCTTTTAACGATCAGATTTAAAAAAAAAACCGACTATGTGCTAGTCGGACTCGCGCACGAAGGGTTCCGTACCATTATCTATAAAAACGGCAAAAATCACGTTTGTTGTATGGGATGTTTATTTTATTCTGTTTTTTAGTATTTGTTGTTTTAGCGGCAACAGAAATACATCATCTGTGAAAATTTCAACTGTCTAACTATCACGGTTCATGAGATACAACCTGGTGACAGACGGACGGACGGACAGTGAAATCCCAGGGTTCCCGTTTTACCCCTTCGGTATGGAACCCTAAAAATGACGTCACTTAGAGATTTTTGTAGTGGACATGACTCGCTCTGACGTAATTTTCTCGACAAATCTGACAGTTAATAATAATTTTTCACAAAAAAAAACCGACTTCAAAACCACAAATAGACACTCAAAAGCGAAAGTTTTAAGTTTTTACAGCCCGTTTAACGTCCCACTGCTGGGCACGGGCCTCCCCTCAATGCGAGGGGGATTCGGGCCATAGTCCACCACGCTGACCCAGTGCGGGTTGGCAGACTTCACACATCTATCGAGAACTAGTCAAGTTCCCTCAGACGTGCAGGTTTCCTCACGATGTTTTCCTTCACCGTTTCATAGTAAGTGATAATCTCGGATGACAATGAGATTCGCACATAAATCCCAGAGGTGCGAGCCGGGGTTTGAACCTACACACTTTGATTCACTGCTTATTGCAAAAGCAAAAAATAAATTAATATAATTATTATAACTGCTACCCACTCATCTCCTTGAAGTCGTCGGTGCCAGCCAAATCTAATAGGTAGTAGATAGATACTATAGTGAATTTCATCTAGGATGGGTACCGCGACATTTAATACGTTCCAATACACACTCACTATTTAAAAAAAATCTGATAAATATAAATTTTTGAAAATCACCAATTAATTTCCAAAGCAAACAATAATGCTTGATAAGATTGGAATTGTATTAAAATATGCGTTTTTATATTTTAAACAAATTAAAAAAGGTACCTACAGAAAATATATTATCATAAAATTAGAGGCATGAAACGAAACGTTTAATGATCCCTATCATTGACTCGTAGTAATCGGCAAAAACAAATAATCGTGTAATAATCGGTAAAAATAAATGCCGAAAAGAACAAAGAAGACCGTTTTAAACAGTCAAGCCCGGGAGTTGGTTGTCCGCTTGCGGGAATACTTTGAGCGGGAGCGAGAAAATGGCGTTCCATTATTATCTGTCAATTATTATCTGCCTGTTAGTGGATAGAGTTGCACAGGCACTTGATATTGGGCATAATACAGTGTCAAGAAGCTTTACATGTAGGATCGGAATCGAATGAGTCTTCCTGTTCAGACAGATAGCGAATAAATGTATGAATAATTGAATATATTATTTTTTTTATAATCGATTAAAGGTTAACCGCAATTGTACTCGATAATCGAACCACATAAATTAATTATGCATGGTCACCTCACTGTAGGGTTTATTTGACAACTGTCACCGTACCCATGATTGGTGAAATTCACTATTAGTATGTAGTCAGGACGTAGATACTTGTAGGTAGTAAAGAATCAATAAAATTGGTTCATATTTAATTCATGACACTAAATTAACCTATGAAAAACATGTAGATTATATAGTTAAAAGAGCAAACTAAATTAACCTATGAAAAACATGTAGATTATATAGTTAAAAGAGCAAACTAAATTAACCTATGAAAAACATGTAGATTATATAGTTAAAAGAGCAAACTAAATTAACCTATGAAAAACATGTAGATTATATAGTTAAAAGAGCAAACTAAATTAACCTATGAAAAACATGTAGATTATATAGTTAAAAGAGCAAACTAAATTAACCTATGAAAAACATGTAGATTATATAGTTAAAAGAGCAAACTAAATTAACCTATGAAAAACATGTAGATTATATAGTTAAAAGAGCAAACTAAATTAACCTATGAAAAACATGTAGATTATATAGTTAAAAGAGCAAACTAAATTAACCTATGAAAAACATGTAGATTATATAGTTAAAAGAGCAAACTAAATTAACCTATGAAAAACATGTAGATTATATAGTTAAAAGAGCAAACTAAATTAACCTATGAAAAACATGTAGATTATATAGTTAAAAGAGCAAACTAAATTAACCTATGAAAAACATGTAGATTATAGAGTTAAAAGAGCAAACTAAATTAACCTATGAAAAACATGTAGATTATATAGTTAAAAGAGCAAACCAAATCTTGGGTTTTGTTCTTAGATCATGTTCGCAATTTAACAATATGAAAGTATACAAAGTACTTTACTGTGCATATGTGCGAAGCATCTTAGAATACTGCTCCCAGGTCTGGAACCCTCAATATGAGATTCACATTGACAGAATTGAATTAATACAGCGTAAATTCATGAGGTTTCTTCAGTATAAGTGTGGAACATATGACAATTCTTACCATGCAAGATGTAAACGACATCATATACTTCCATTACACGAGAGGAGAAAAATAGCGGACCTGTCGTTGTTGGCAAAAATAGCGCAATCGAAAATTGACTCTCCGTTCCTACTATCTAGTGTGCAATTACATGTTCCCAGAAGGTCAGTTAGACATCAGACTCTATTACATATCCCGCATAGTGCCACTAGGTACAGGAAGAACTCATTTTTCTTGAGAACAGGAACTCTGCTGAATGGACTGGTTCACTTACCTGATCTAGATCTAGATTTATTTAATTTGGATTCTCTGACTGTAGCCGGTGTTGGTTTCATATATATATATATTATTTTTTTTGTTTTTCTTCATTCACAAGTTTTTAAGTATGTTTCAATTAGCCATATGGACTAACTGGATTTTCAGTATTAAGAATGCGAAAACATGTAAATGGCAACTAGACTTAATCATTTTTTTTTTATTATAGACTAAGAAGCTGTTTGTTTTCCGAATAAAATAAAATAAACAACGAAGTTATCCACGAACACACATAAAACCTCGCGTCTTTTGGAAGTCGGTTATATAGAGATAAAACTTATGTATACACGGTCATAATGTAGTCAAACGACACCGCGGAAGGCCCAAAAAAAGATGGCGAGACGAGTTGGACTCGCACAATAGAGACTGGTCCACACTGGGAAAGAACAGAGAGGGGTGGAGGAAGAAAAGGGAGGTCTTTGCCCAACGGTAGGACGATACAGCCTGACAAAAAAAAACCGGCCAAGTGCGAGTCGGACTCGCGCACGATGGACGGACGGACGGACAGCGAAGTCTCAGCAATAGGGTTCCCGTTTTACCCTTTGGGTACGGAACCCTAAAAATACACGGTCATTCTAAGCCTACAGCAGTCTGAAACTTCTTCATACATATTTTTATTGTTTCAGTATTAGTGGTGACCTATCCGCTGGCCAAGCGATTTACGAACTACCCGCAAATAGTTTTAGGGGCGACTTTCAATTGGGGTGCGTTGCTAGGGTACAGCGCTATTCAAGGCTCGCTCGACATGGCGGTGTGTGCACCTCTATACGTAGGTGCTCTAGCCTGGACTGTTGTCTATGACACCATATACGCTCACCAGGTGAGTGATTATGTTAGTTGAATTTAGTCGGTGTTTAGTTGGTGTTAGTCGGTGTTTAGTTGGTGTTAGTGGGTGTTAAGTTGAATTTAGTGAGTGATTACTTAGTTTAGTTTAAGTTATTAAGTTGTTAGTAGGTATGTAATCGAGAAGGTATTTAACATAATTTGTAGGATAAAATCGACGATGCAAGAATAGGAATCAAATCCACTGCCCTCACGTTCGGCGAGCGGACCAAGCCGGCGTTGTCGGGCACGCTGGCGGTGAGCGCGGCGTGTCTGGCCAGCGCGGGACACTCCGCACAGCTGGGCGCGCCGTACATGCTAGCCCTGGCTGCGTACGTCGCGCACGCCGGCAGACAGGTGGGTTACTCGTCACTAAAGGGCCAGTGGACACCTTGGACCAGACGCCATTCGGGATGAGATGACACTTAAAACGCCTTGATTGTTATGTTTTGGGGCCAGTGGACACTTCTATGGGCGATTGGACACTATTTGGGCCAGTGAACACATTTTAGTCCAGAAGCCACTTTGCATAAGACGACACTGAAGAATTTTGGGCCAGTTGACACTCTGGGCGATTAGACACCCAGGGGATTGTGGATACCCTTTGGACCAGTTGCCACTGTAGGTTACATGACAGGCATAATCTATTAGAGCTGCTCGCTATGGTGGGGTAGATGACATTTGGCGTATATTTTTAGGGCCAGTCGCCACCTATCACTAGTGTCTCATTGTGACATGAAGCCAGTCGCCAGGAACACATAGTAGGTAGTCAGTTCATATTGAAACCTGTAATTCTATGATAATGTTATTTTTTTATACAGTTTTAGGGCCAGTTGCCACCTTTCATCCGTAAGGTACTGTCAATTTCCACACGCAATACTGTTATAAAGCTAATCCCTAACTCAAGACATATACATTATGCCAGACGCCACCTAGACACTCCCATTTTGGGGTCAGATGCCACCCTTGAAAATGCCAAGTCTTATCAATTTCCACATGCTATACTATTGTGAACTTAATCTCAAACCCAAATCATTAAGATTATGCCAAATGTCACGCATACTTCTAACTTGGGCCAGTTGCCACCCTTGTGTATATTTTTTACTGTCCACAGATCTACACATTAAATACAGAAGACCCAAATGACTGCGCTGCCAAGTTCAAATCTAATTCTTTAGTTGGTCTCATCATTCTTCTTGGTATACTGGGAGGAGGATACCAACAGTACATAGACAATAGAGGAGGGAGCAAGACAGTAGACACTGTTAAAACAAAGAGCTGTGTGTTTAGTTAATGAAACATATAAAAATACATGGTGTATCAGAAGTGCGAAATCATCATATCGAGGGGTGAATGGCTCTTTGATTTAATTGACATTTCTTTAAACTTTACAGGAGAGTATACTCGTGCGACGCAGAATAATTAGCTGATTCCAAATATGCATACAGGGTGTATCAGAAGTCCGAAATAATATTTGGGTACATATACAGTAGTTCGTATGTGGATGCTTAGTGAAAACAGTTTATACCAAAACATCATAGTTACTGAGATAAAGATCTTTGAGTATGTGACACAGGCATCGTGTTCTGGCCTTTGGGTACATCCATAACCCTATTCAGCAGTGTAAACTACACTTATGAGGGCCGACTACCAATATTCACAAAACCGAACATGCAAATTTTACATAGGACTTGAGATATTACGAGTTATAGAAATTGACAACGAAAAACATGGTCGAAATTTGACCTAATTTTTATCTGTTGTATACCTGATACTGATGCAAACGTTAAAGTATTATTTTGGACTTCTGAAACACCCTGTATAAGTCAATATCGGCCAACGTGGCGCTTAAGTCGAATAGCCTTTCACTCCTCGATATTGTTTTCTTCAGGCAGTTCTCTGAGGGTGTCGCGACTGCCTAAAGTATAGATATAGGCCCTAATAGCCTTCTTCTGTAAAAAAAACCGGCCAAGTGCGAGCTGGACTCGCGCAACGAGGCTTCCGTACCTAAACTATGAAAGCACCTAACATTTCTCTGAAGGAAAGATAAACTGGACAGAGAGACAAACTTAACTTTGCAGTTGGTATACTGGTGTCCCCATACAAACTAACTACATAATACGTTTGTAATCGCAAATAAACCTTTTTTTATGATAAATTTATAGTTTTCGGATTTTTTCCTTTACTTGTGCTATAAGACCTTGCTTCTTGCCAAATTTCATGATTCTAGGTCAACGGGAAGTACCCTATAGGTTTTTGATTCCCGTGCAAATGTACTGAAAATGCAACATAAGCCGCCGTATCTTTTGATTGCGTTAACCTAGAAGTTTAATTTTTTTAGGGCACCAAGGGACCGCAGCCTTGTGTCTATGTTAAAAATTTCAACTTGATACCTCCTAGCGTTTCTGAGAAAAACGGTCTTGACAGACGGACAACAAATTGATACTATGAGGGTTCCGTGTTTTCCTTTTTAGGTACGGAACCCTAATAAAAACCGACTCGATATAAGTCGCCAGATGTTTAGGTATAGTCTGTCTTCACTAAGCACCTATATATCAACTAAGATATTATTTCGGACTTCTGATACACCCTTTATACCCTGTTACACGTTTTGACTCCTCGGTGTGTGTGTTAAGGTGCTGTGACTAGTCATAAATATTTATTTTTTAAATGTCAAAGCAGTGGTAGCCTCGTGGGCAAGAACGTAAGGGGTGCAAATTCAAATCCCGGGCCCGCACCTCAGAGATAATTTTCATGTGCGAATGTCGTTTTCAACAATGATTACCACTCGCTGAACGGCGAAGGCAAACATCGTGAGGAAACCTGCACGTCTATGGAAAGGCGTTTGAAGTTCACCAACCCGCACTGGGCCAGCGTGGTGGACTATGACTCAAATCTCCCTCGTATTGAGGGGGAATGTGTCTGGTATAATGGCAATAGGCTCGCCCTCTATTACATTGGGACCAAAATACATCGGCGAAGTGTGGATGCACTGTAGTGCGCCTCTGCCTACCTCTTTGGGGAATACAGGCGTGATGATGATGTATAAAGGTGAATAAATAATGGTATACAAACTCGCTGAGTGGAATTTTTAACTGCGGAATTTAGGAACCCGTAATCTTTTTTCTAAAATCAAAGTAGCTTAAGTTACTCTTTGTAACATCAGCTATCTGCCAGTGAAAGTCCCGTCGAAATCGGTTCAGCCGTTTGAGAGTTTATCTGAAATAATCACAGAGACAAAAATTTAAAAAATATTTATTTTTTTCGTATATAGGTATCTTGTATACTTTCTTGTGCATTTAGTAAAAAGCTGGTATTTTGATATAACAAACGGACAGTTCAATTTTATTTATGTGTATACATAGCAGTGGTAGCCGAGTGGTCGAACGCACCCCTTGCAAATCAAAGTGTGCAGGTTCAAACCCCGGCTCGCACCTCTGGGTTTATGTGCGAATCTCATTTTCATCCGAGATTATTACTTGCTATGAAACGGTGAAGGAAAACATCGAAACGTTTGTTGTATGGGAGCCCCCTTAAATAATTATTTTATTCTGTTTTTTAGTATTTGCTGTTATAGCGGCAACAGAAATACATAATCTGTGAAAATTTCAACTCTCCAACTATCACGGTTCATGAGATACAGCCTGGTGACAGACGGACGGATGGACAGCGAAGTCTTAGTAATAGGGTTCCGATTTTACCCTTTGGGTACGGAACCCTTAAAAAAGCAAATATATAATAGCAATACAAAAGCAATAATTGACGACGCAGTCGAAGTCAAAGTCAAAATCGAAATCCAGTTTTATTGTATACATAAATGTATACAATAAAAATCACACACACATATGTAAAAGTGTCGTACAATAAAAATCACACACACATATGTAAAAGTGTCGTACAATAAAAATCACACACACATATGTAAAAGTGTCGTACAATAAAAATCACACACACATATGTAAAAGTGTCGTACAATAAAAATCACACACACATATGTAAAAGTGTCGTACAATAAAAACTTACACACATATGTAAAAGTGTCGTACAATAAAAACTTACACACATATGTAAAAGTGTCGTACAATAAAAACTTACACACATATGTAAAAGTGTCGTACAATAAAAACTTACACACATATGTAAAAGTGTCGTACAATAAAAACTTACACACATATGTAAAAGTCTCGTACAATAAAAACTTACACACATATGTAAAAGTGTCGTACAATAAAAACTTACACACATATGTAAAAGTGTCGTACAATAAAAACTTACACACATATGTAAAAGTGTCGTACAATAAAAACTTACACACATATGTAAAAGTGTCGTACAATAAAAACTTACACACATATGTAAAAGTGTCGTACAATAAAAACTTACACACATATGTAAAAGTGTCGTACAATAAAAACTTACACACATATGTAAAAGTGTCGTACAATAAAAACTTACACACATATGTAAAAGTGTCGTACAATAAAAACTTACACACATATGTAAAAGTGTCGTACAATAAAAACTTACACACATATGTAAAAGTCTCGTACAATAAAAACTTACACACATATGTAAAAGTGTCGTACAATAAAAACTTACACACATATGTAAAAGTGTCGTACAATAATAACTTACACACATATGTAAAAGTGTCGTACAATAAAAACTTACACACACATATGTAAAAGTGTCGTACAATAAAAACTTACACACATATGTAAAAGTGTCGTACAATAAAAACTTACACACATATGTAAAAGTGTCGTACAATAAAAACTTACACACATATGTAAAAGTGTCGTACAATAAAAACTTACACACATATGTAAAAGTCTCGTACAATAAAAACTTACACACATATGTAAAAGTGTCGTACAATAATAACTTACACACATATGTAAAAGTGTCGTACAATAAAAACTTACACACACATATGTAAAAGTGTCGTACAATAAAAACTTACACACATATGTAAAAGTGTCGTACAATAAAAACTTACACACATATGTAAAAGTGTCGTACAATAAAAACTTACACACATATGTAAAAGTGTCGTACAATAAAAACTTACACACATATGTAAAAGTGTCGTACAATAAAAACTTACACACATATGTAAAAGTGTCGTACAATAAAAACTTACACACATATGTAAAAGTGTCGTACAATAAAAACTTACACACATATGTAAAAGTGTCGTACAATAAAAACTTACACACATATGTAAAAGTGTCGTACAATAAAAACTTACACACATATGTAAAAGTGTCGTACAATAAAAACTTACACACATATGTAAAAGTCTCGTACAATAAAAACTTACACACATATGTAAAAGTGTCGTACAATAAAATCTTACACACATATGTAAAAGTGTCGTACAATAAAAACTTACACACATATGTAAAAGTGTCGTACAATAAAAACTTACACACATATGTAAAAGTGTCGTACAATAAAAACTTACACACATATGTAAAAGTGTCGTACAATAAAAATCACACACACATATGTAAAAGTGTCGTACAATAAAAATCACACACACATATGTAAAAGTGTCGTAAAATAAAAATCACACACACATATGTAAAAGTGTCGTACAATAAAAATCACACACACATATGTAAAAGTGTCGTACAATAAAAATCACACACACATATGTAAAAGTGTCGTACAATAAAAATCACACACACTTATGTAAAAGTGTAGTACAATAAAAATCACACACACATATGTAAAAGTGTCGTACAATAAAAATCACACACACATATGTAAAAGTGTCGTACAATAAAAATCACACACACTTATGTAAAAGTGTCGTACAATAAAAATCACACACACATATGTAAAAGTGTCGTACAATAAAAATCACACACACTTATGTAAAAGTGTCGTACAATAAAAATCACACACACATATGTAAAAGTGTCGTACAATAAAAATCACACACACATATGTAAAAGTGTCGTACAATAAAAATCACACACACTTATGTAAAAGTGTAGTACAATAAAAATCACACACACATATGTAAAAGTGTCGGACAATAAAAATCACACACACATATGTAAAAGTGTCGTACAATAAAAATCACACACACATATGTAAAAGTGTCGTACAATAAAAATCACACACACATATGTAAAAGTGTCGTACAATAAAAATCACACACACATATGTAAAAGTGTCGTACAATAAAAATCACACACACATATGTAAAAGTGTCGTACAATAAAAATCACACACACATATGTAAAAGTGTCGGTCGACACTTTTAGTCTTAATTTTTTCCGTCTAGCCCCCTTTCACAACGCGCCATAAGCACTACGTTCCAATAAACAGCATATTATGAAAAATTATAAAAAATAAAACTAACAAACATTCCCCTACTATCTATTGCGCGGATCTGGCAAACAGAGCCATTAATGAGCAGTGTGTAGGCTGCTGTTTGTGGCGTACTGACAAATAAGTTGGCAGCTGGCCTCTCTGCTTCAGGTCGTATTTCTATTAATTACTCTGGTCGCCACCTCCGCGCAATAGCTTGGCAGGGTATCCCGTCTCTCCTTGTCCATGACAAGTTTACTGAGACTAGAGTAGAGTCGTTATGGGTAGTTACTCTATGACCAAAACGAACTACAGTCGTATTTTTAATTAGACGAAGCCAACTGACAGTAGCTAATGTCAATTTGTAAAATAATGTTGCCATATTTAAAGTAATAGTGATGCGTTCAGTTCTCGTTCAATCAGATGAATGAACAATGAGTGTGAATAGTTAATCATTTCAAACTATAAAAGACAATCGAGGCAATTTCATTCATTCAGGAGTTTTTTTTTCAATCATTTGGTTTGTCACAACACTATTTTTATTTCATCAAAAACTGACAACACAGCAAACGTCAGTTGACTTCGTCTTATTAAAAATACGGCGGAGTCATCCGCCATCTTTATCACTGTCATTATCCATTTTTATTTATAATGTGTATTTATTGAATTTGTCCTTGCTATTAATTACTTGACACTGGCTGAAATACTCGCGCTAGTCGCAGGTGAAGCCATTCCTCATCTTATTCCATTAAATATCATCATTTCGCTCATTTCGTAAAAAAAAAAGTTAATGCAAGTAAATGACATTGATAGAGCGAGCTAATTTTGACATGTGGTCGCGTGATATCTACCACAGGAAATTTAACTTTATGCATATTGACACAGAGTTCGTTTTGCGTATTGGCAAATAGTTAGACGCGCGGGCGTTGACGCCCAGTCTGCGGGAGGGTTAAGTGTAGCGAATGAATTCTGTGGTTTAAAGCATTTCTTAATTGTTATCAAAAACTTATGGTGATTGACCTAAGTAACTATTATGGTACCAAATATATAAGTATAATTTCATACCGACGCTTGAGAGCCAATCCGTACTAAGCGACAACAAATCGTAAAATAGGTTGTGTATACCATTCGAAAGGCCAGATTTTTCTGCGTCGTTTGGTATATACAGGGGGGAATTTTGTAATGCCACCTAAAGGGAAAGTACTCTTAATACTGTAGATAGAAAATAGTACTCAAAGAAAACATTCCTTTATATTTGAAAAGAAGGAAAACTGCATTAAAAGATTTTCGAAAAATCGCTTGCCACACCCGGGAATCGAACCGACTAAAATCTGTAAAAATAACACCCTTTACTTTTATTGCATCGATCGTTAGGGTCAATTATAAGGATGAAATCTCTCTGACAAACTTGGTAAATTAAATGAAAGGAAAACTATGAAATCCGGACTTACAAATTCAATGGGTCAAGTTGAAGCACTTGTACTCGATCAATCTGTTTACATAAGTTAGTTTTTTTTTAACCTACATTGTCCCTCTGCTGGGCAAAGGTCTCCCCCATTCTCCGCCACGCATCTCTCTCCTGCTAGATCAGTCCATCTCTCCAGATAACGGTCCAGGTTATGTTAGTCGTTATTAATTATCATTGACGTCATTTATGCATTTTTTGTAAATAATTTAAGATTTCATAGTTTTCCTTTCATTTAATTTATCAAGTTTGTTAGAGAGATTTCATCCTTATAATTGACCCTAACGATCGATGTAATAAAAGTACAGGATTTAATTTTTACAGATTTTAGTCGGTTCGATTCCCGGGTGTGGCAAGCTATTTTTAAAAAATCTTTGAATGCAGTTTCCTTTCTTTTCAAAAATAAAGGAATGTTTTCTTTGAGTACTATTTTCTATCTACAGTATTAAGAGTACTTTCCCTTTAGGTGGCATTACAAAATTCCGCCCTGTATATACCAAACGACGCAGAAAAATCTGGCCTTTCGAATGGTATACACAACCTATTTTACGATTTGTTGTCGCTTAGTAAGAATTGCCTTTCAAGCGTCGATATGTCCAAAATAATTATAAACAAAAACTTACACATATAGAAATCTGTCTACACACCGTCTACAACGGTGTTTGTCAGTCACAATTTATGGATTTCTATTTAAAAGAGTAAGATTTTGTATTGTCAATGTAATTATTAATTAATAATAAGGTCCTTATCTCACTATGACATTATAGTTGCGCCACCGGTTGCGCCACCGCGTCCTCTTGACCTATCAAGCGAGAGACACCAGTGGTGTTAGCATGTCAAGACAAGATCTCTGTCACGGATTGGCTCGGTGTCTCTTTATCTAATTTTATACGAGAAAAAGAGACAACATTAAGGTATTCCGTGACATACGTCTAGTCTTGGCACTCATTTTGCAACTACAGACCCTGCAGTATGACCGCGTAGGCATAAGTTTTATCTCTTTCAACTGTCAGATTTGTCGAGAAAATTACGTCATCCAGTATCCAGTACAATAAGCTCGGTATGACGTAATTTTCTCGACAAATCTGACAGTTGAAAGAGATAAAACTTATGCCTACGCGGTCATGCTAAGGTTGCTGGGGCTCAATTCTCGCATGATCGACAAATAACGTCAAATTGTTCGTATTTTTTCATGTTGTTTAGACATATGTCGAATTAAAGATGATATCGTTCTTGCCCCCCTGGTGTCCTAGTGAGTTATAACCATTACCTATTGTTACTATTGTTAAGATGTTTTTAATAAATAAATCTTGCCATCATTTATGAGTTTTATTTGAAAAGTATACCATCATGTCCCTATAGTATCTAGACAGAGGTGCACCGCAGTGCACCCACAATTCTGTTACAATGGCGAGCCTATTGCCATTTTACCGGGCACATTCCCCATTAATACGAGGGAGATTTGGGACATAGTCCACCACGCTGGCCCAGTGCGGGTTGGTGAATGGAACACGCCTTTCAATAGACGTGCAGATTTCCTCACGGTTTTTGCCTTCACCGTTCAGCAAGTGGTAATAATTATTGATAATGAGATTCGCACATGAAAATTAACTCGGAGGTACGGGCCCGAGATTTGAACTTACACCCCTTACGTTCAAGGCGGGCGTTCTACCGACGAGGCTACCACTGCTTATTTTATATATCGAGGGGTGAAAGGGTATTTGACCTAAGCGACATTTTTACAAGCTTTATATTAACTTGCAATGTATGTCCGGGTGGAATCTAGCAACTGAATTTTAAATCAGTTATCTTTAACCAATTGAGCTGAAATTTAGTATACACGCTTATTATGGATGACAATGCATGCTTAGCTATGTGACGTCGTTCTAATTTCAATCGGATCATCCAAGATGGCGGTATAGTTATTTTTTCTGCACTACCACAGTATGGGTATCAAAGGGGAGGACACGCTTGCTGAGGAGAACACGAAAACTAAGGGCAATTAAATAAAAGCTTGTTTTTAAAGTTTTTTTTTTACCATTTTAACTTTACAGGAGAGCATATTCATTCGACGCGGAAAAATTCGCTGATTCCAAATATACTACTACAGCCCTTTTAACGTCCCACTGCTAGGCACGGGCCTCCCCTCAATGCGAGGGGGGTTCAGGCCATAGTCCACCACGCTGGCCCAGTGCGGGTTGGCAGACTTCACACATCTATCGAGAACTAGACAAGTTCGCTCAGATGTGCAGGTTTCCTCACGATGTTTTCCTTCACCGTATTTCAACATACATACATACATATGTTCACGCCTGTATCCCATGGGGGTAGGCAGAGACTACCGTTTGCCACACGCTACGATCCCGACATACCTCTTTCGCTTTATCCACAGTCATACATCTTTTCATGCACTTCCTTCGGTTTAGGGTGCTACGGACTTGACCTTTCTGGAAAAGACCGTTAATCTGGTCGTGGAAGGTCCTCCTCGGGCGCCCTCTTCCGACCATATTTCAAATATATACATAAGTCAATATCGCCCAAAAGTGTCGCTTAAGTCAAATAGGCTGTCACCCTTCGATATATAGATTGAATAACTATGAACTGCGTCATTTACGAAAATAAATCCAAAATAACTATTGACGCGTTACCAAATTAGTTTCGCAATAAAAGTTCTTTTCATTATTTAAAACAAATAGATTCAACGCATATGGTAACAGTGTATATTAAATAACAGCCCTTCACTCACTGAGGCGGGCGATTTAATAGGCTTTTAATGAAATTGTCGTCGCGCTTCGCCTGGTTAGCGGGAGAGCCGGAGCCCATTCCCCACCCCCACCCCAAGTATGACAGCGGCAATCGGAAAAGACGTACCCCAGGAGGGTACCAGCACGCTGCGTGCTGGAGAATCCCTCCCTGAGCTTTTACGCTAGGGCTGCCCTGCGTACTCTGGGGTGGGCAAAATTCCGCTCGACTCATTGCTTAAAGGCCGGCAACGTACTTGCGATGCCCCTGGTGTTGCAGGTGTCCATGGGCGGCGTTGATCACTTACCATCAGGTGAAACGTCTGCCCGTTTGTCTCCGCATCATAAAAAAAAAAATGTACTCTATAGCAATATACTTTTTTTTTTATATTTATTATCGCCTCATAGGGACAGAACAAAATTTATCTTACTTACTAGGTACCTATACTAACTCATATAATTGTTTAGCTACATGTGAAGATAGCAATATACTTAAAGATTAAATTTGCATTTGAATACTTGAAACGGTTACGGGACCTTGTTGGAATAACAGCACAATTTTCAGATCGTTAAAATCATAACCCTTCCTTTTGAATTCGCTGCAGTCGGATAAAAAATACCGAGAGGTCGAACGCACACCTTGCATTCCAAGTGTGCAGGTTCAAACCCTGGCTCGCACCTCATTTTCATCCGAGATTATCACTTGCTATGAAACGGTGACGAGAACATCGTGAGGAAACCTGCACGTCTGAGGGAACTTGACTAGTTCTCGATAGATGTGTGGAGTCTGCCCACCCGCACTGGGCCAGCGTGGTGGACTATGGCCTGAATCCCCCTCGCATTCAGGGGAGGCCCGTGCCCAGCAGTGGGACGTTAAAAGGGCTATAGTAGAAGTAGTTATAGTTAATTTTGGTATTGAAAAAAAAAAAGCCGCGCGCCATTAAACGCGGCTGTATGCGCAGGGATATAATTTGGAATAATATTCGGAGCCGCTTCGTGCGTTATTCAATTTATTGTAAAACAAATAATAAGCTATAAATTTATAAGGCCAGCTGTTTATACATCGATTATATTTATGGGCCGTGACAGACAGACAGACATATATTAATTGTAACGTGACTATGTCTATCAATTTTTTAAATTATATTAAGCTGTGGTAGCCTAGTTGGTAGAAGGCTCGCCTTGAACGTATGAGGTGCAGGTTCAAAGCTCGCACCACGAACATTTTCTGACTTTATATGTGAATAACAAATTCAATAACGATTACTTGGACGGTGATGGCAAGCATCGTGAGGAAATCTGCACGTCTATAGAAAGGTGTGTGAAGTACACCAACACGCACTGGGCCAGCGTGGTGGACACAAACAAAATCTGTATCTAATATTAGACTGCGTGAGTATAATTCTTCTCTGGTATTGAGACAAAGGTGCTTCCTGCTCTCATGACGTTGCTGCTCCAGAGAATGTATTACTCATAATCCTTACTATTTATCATTTTAAAAAGAGTAACCATTGAGTTTCTTACCGGCTCTTCTCAGTGGAAGCAGCATTCCGAACCGGTGGTAGAATCTTAATATTTGTAAGTTGTTTGTTGCTTTTTGGCCTACACGAATAAAAAAAAATTATTTTGGACTATGTCCTGAATCTCCCTCGTATTGAGGGGGAATGTGCCTGGTATAATGGCAATAGGCTCGCCCCCTATTAGGTACATTGGGACCAAAATACATCGGCGAAGTATAGGTATACAGTGCACTTCCGCCAACCCTTTGGGGATGGCGCATGGCGTGATGATGAAACAGGATGTGTTTGCGTTATAGGTATCGTATAAACTTTATAGTTTCATTATTCATGTAGTAAAAATGTGTTATTTTGATATTACAAACAGACACTTTAATTTTATTTATTTGTATACATGTATAGATGTAGTAAAACAAAAGATTTTATTCGTTAAAATTCGTAATTTTTATTGATTTAACAATTAGCTGCGGGTATGGCCACAATGTGTTGATGGTGACTATAAAAGGCGCATTGGTTGCTCTGTTGCCAGTCGTACCTGAGACCCAGCAACCAGTGACAACCATAAACAACCATAGACAACCAGTCACCATGAAGACTATCTTTTGTTTCTGTCTCCTGGTAAGTATATAAATCACTGCCTTCTTTATTTCTGCGGCAATTCAGCCAATACAGTTATTTTTGTCTCCCGCTTTGCAATGGAGGGAAGTGGATACATTTTTGTTCCAACTCCTACACCTTTTTCGATTAAATTCGTGCGGGTTCCAAGACAATTTAGCTGATCCCCGGGACTCGCCGAGGGTCAAACCTCGGTGTCTTCGTTGGGTGCCGCTGTAGATCCTGGCTTACAGGAGTAACAGTGGTGGGAATGTGTAGCGGGCTTAGTCCCAATATGATCAGGTAGATTTAAAAAAAAACTATAATATACCATTTGGAATAGAACCTAACAAAACCATTAAGTTTCTTGTTCATTCTTCTCCATAGGAAATGCATTCCGAATGGGTGGTAGAGATACTATTATTACCTTTTATAACCAACTACGGCGAAGCCAAAAGGAAGGGTTATGATTTTAGCAGTATATGTATGGTTGTTTTTTCCGTATGTCCCTCCGTAGCGTGTAAATTTATTTTTATAATTTATTTCTATTAAATAATACCTAGAAACACTTGATATACCTAGTAGGATGTCCGTGGCGTCACTAAACGGCTTCCACGGAAGACCAGCGCTGGTTGTTCGCACAACTAGCATACGCTGAGTGGAAGCCGATTTATGACAATCGTTTGAACATCTGCCATAAAACATGTACCTACTATAATTTTGTAATATTGTAACTTTGTTCAAATGTTTCTTTCTTTCTTTCTTTCTAAACTACTCGTCCAATTTTGGTGAATAAGGTGTCAATCGATTCGTTATTATGGCCTGAGTAATATAGGCTACATTTTAACCGACTTCAACAATAGGAGGAGTCGATTTTACCTTGTTTCCTTGGTCGGGTTACAGTTTCCGATTGTTTATTGACGATTCATAAGTACCTACCTGTGTTGGATTACGTGAATTAAAAACTATAGGAAACCCAATATGTCATTCCGACCTTGGCCTCTTCTCAATTCGAAAACACTTAAAAATAGCGTCCGAACGCTATTTTAAAAAAGCCGCGTCGCATTTAAATCCTCTAATTGTCGCCGCCGGCAATTACGAGCCAGACCCCGCGCACACATCATCAACTCGTCGCCGCCGTCCGCGGCACGTGTTGATTGATCCTCCCGACACGATCACCGCCCTCCTCAACCCGGGCGTTGAGAGGGCCACCAACACACCTACACCAGCCTCAAACAGACACCGATCTCGCCGGCGAGGTCGAGGAACCCCCTGCGCTCCTAGGTGCATCTTTGCACCTAGGAGCGCAGTCACTACCTCTCCCCTCACGGTAACTGCCCAAGCCGAGGTCGTGCCCTCTGTGGCGCCCTTGAGCTAGTTGCCACCCCTTTCCGCCCTTAAGGCCTTGGTTGGAGTGCACTCTGCGCTCGCCACTCCTCCGGTAAAGCTGTAAAGGCCACCTCACGGCCAACAGTGTAAGTCCTTAAAAAAAAAAATGTGGCAGTATAATAAGGGACTAAAGTTTATTATGAACATATGAACATAATACTACTACGGAATCGAAGCGCGGTCTCAACTGAGAGGCCTCTTAGCTAAACAATCTAAATTGCTACAAAAAACTATGGTGATTTTGGTCATCAAGCGTTTTTAGGGGCTCAAGCTACCAAAAGGCATGCTATCATAATAATAACCATGCAATAAGCGCCGGTGGTAAGACCCTAGGGCCCCCAGTCTCCTAACACTATTGTTGAGTAGTTGCTATGACTTAACTTTTTACCGACGAAAAAAAAAGGAGGAGGTTCTCAATTATTGTGCGTATTTTTTTTTTGTTTTTTTTTTTAATGTATGATCACGCATATCTCCGGCGTAAGTCGACCGATTTTCAAGGCATGAAAACAACATATTTATCAATGGTAGCTAAAATATGACCAGTCTAACGACTTCAAGGTGACAATGTCTAATGTCTTCACTGGTCACATTCTAGATACAATCGATAAAAAATGTTTTCATACCTTGAAAGATGAATTTCACAACGATGAAGTCAGCAACTCCACAAGTATAGTATTAGGGGCCATTTGTTTTTTAACGTCGGAAAATCCTTTATGGATACCCTGCCACCTCGGGGGAAGTATCAGGGTTATGTGGGAGTCCCGGCAGAAGGCCGTATACCCACTAAAAACCGACGGTGTACCGTCTTCCGCTTATATCGGGGCGCCACGGGATCGCTTTGGCATGCACCGCGACAGTATTAGAGACCCTGCTGTTTTGCAGCTCTGTATTTAATATTACTTTTAGTTACCGTTAGTTAACTCAGTACAAAATCTGTCTAAAATAGACAGTAACTATACAACAATACTTTAACTGGTAGTCTGGTAGTGGTAAGGCCCTTGCTGCCTTTAGTATATTTATTTCAAATTCTTTTTCAGATCAGCACTGCGCTCTGCGTGCCTATATTTGGTTCCGGTGGTATCGGTATGTACCTGGACTCATCCGCCATCTTTATGTTATTCAGCATCCTTTCCCAAAGTGGGCGTTATCGCCCTCTTGTGGGCGCTGCAGGCCTAAAGAGACCCAGAAAAAAAATGGGCGCGTTAAGTAGAGGCTTGGGGGGCGATTTGTAATTTAATCTAGCTGAGAAGGACTCTTATGAACTCTCAAAGTGGGCAGTATACAAATTAAGTTTGGGAACCACTCATATACAGGGTGATTGGTACACTAACTAACTACAAAGACCTTATTTAATCCCTAGATATTTTAAAACCAAGGCTTAGAAAAGAAAGATATTTTTAATGACATTCCTTACCCATTTTTACAAGCTTTATATTAACTTGCAATGTATGTTCGGGTGGAATCTTGCAACAGAATTTTAAATCAGTTATCTTTAACCGATTGAGCTGAAATTTGGTATACACGCTTATTTTGGATGACAATGCATGCTTAGCTATACGTCATTCTAATTCAAATATGGCGAAACATCCAAGATGGCGGAATAGTTAGTTTTTCTGCACTACCACAGTATGGGTATCAAATGAAAGGGCTTGCCGAGGAGAACACGAAAACTAAGGGCAATATAATAAAAGGTTGTTCCTAAAGAGTTTTTTTTTCCTATTATTATTTATTATCTGTATTTATTGAGTTTGCTCTTGCTGTTAATTACTTGACACTGGCTGAAATACCCGCTAAACGCAGGTGGAGCCATTCCTCATCTTATACCGTTCATAAAGTTTCAAAAGAACCACGATAGAAAATATTTTGAAAAAAAAATAAATAGATCAGAATATGTAATGACATTCTCATGACCGTCTGGTTATTTTACACATAATTAAGTTAAAATAAAGCTTTGAGTTCTTAGAAATAACGATTTATCTACATAAGACTAAGGACAATATAATAGGTAGGTATAGTAGGTTTTTGGTTCCAGTTTTGATATCCCGCTGAAATATAACTCCTTGCCTTACTAATATCATGTCAAGGGGTTATTTGACTTAAGCGACATGTTTAGGGTTCCGTACCCAAAGGGTAAAACGGGAACCCTATTACTGAGACTTCGCTGTCCGTCCGTCCGTCCGTCCGTCGGTCACCAGGCTGTATCTCATGAACCGTGATAGTTAGAGAGTTGAAATTTTCACAGATGATGTATTTCTGTTGCCGCTATAACAACAAATACTAAAAAACAGAATACAATGAATATTTAAGGGGGCTCCCATACAACAGACGTGATTTTTTGCCGTTTTTATAGATAATGGTACGGTACCCTCCGTGCGCGAGTCCGACTTGCACTTGGCCAGTTTTTTTTTTTAACTTTACAGGGGAGGCTGTATGCATACCTATGTCAGTATCAACCAAAGTGTCGCTTAAGTTAAATAGCCTTTCACCCTTCGATTTATAATATCATCATGCAGATGTTAGTATGTATGTAGATGGTATTAATATAACAATTTAATAAAATTTTTTCAGGTCTTGGATTGTCAATAACCAAATCTGGTAAGAACTTTAAATATCGCCCTGCATTCACTGAGGCGAATTAATTATATTAACTCTCCCCTCACGGCAACTGGCCAAGCCGAGGTCGTGCCCCATGTGGCGCCCTTGAGCTAGTTGCCCTCCTCTTCCGCCCTTAAGGCTTTGGTTGGAGTCGCACTCTGCACTCGCCATTTCTGCGGTGAAGCTGTAAAGGCCAACTCACGGCCAACAGCGTAGTCCATTCAAAAAATAAAAAAGAATGAATTATGTTAATTATAAAATCAAATAAGTATACATCAAGATTGAATGTCTGTGCCACCGTGAGATCTCGCGTCAACATTGGTTCACATCGATGGATGGCATTTCAGCTGTCCGCTCGCTAAAAAGCTGCTAAAAGCTGTTATATTTACTGCATAAATATATAGTAGTGGTAGCCGAGTGGTCGAACGCACGCCTTGCAATCAAAGTGTGAAGGTTCAAACCCCGGCTCGCACCTCTAGGTTTATGTGCGAATCTCATTTTCATCCGAGATTATCACTTGCTATGAAACGGTGAAGGAAAACATCGAGAGAGTGATATCTTTAGAAATTGTTAAGACATAGGGAGTTGTCTCCACTTATCTCGATAACAATAAATGTTAGAAAAATAAAACCAAGACTGGCCGATGGAGAAAATGGTTCACTTTCATGTAGTACCTACTATTAGCCCTTTTAACGTCCCACTGCTGGGCACGGGTCTCCCTTCAATGCGAGGGTGATTCAGGCCATAGTCCACCACGCCGGCCCGGTGCGGGTTGGCAGACTTCACACATCTATCGAGAACTAGTCAAGTTCCCTCAGACGTGCAGGTTTCCGATGATGTTTTCCTTCACCGTTTAAGCAAGTGGTAATCTCCGATGAAAATGAGAGTCGCACGTGAAACTCAGAGGTACGAGCCGTGGATTGAACCTGCACACTTTGATTGCAAAGCATCCGTTTCTCGACTACTAATGCTTCATTACATTATGTATCAATAAATTGTTTCAGTCGCCGATACTGCGGGAACATCAGGGACCTCTGGTTTAGGTAAGTGAAGATATTTTTTATTGACCGTAGCAGAAAAAAACTGAACCATTATCTATGGTTCTGCTTTTTTACATGGTGTGTCAGAAGTCCGAAATAATATGTACATACGGTAGCTGATATGTGGAAGCTTAGTGAAGACAGACTATACCTAACTATTATAGTTTTTGAGTTACACACCTTTGAGTATCTGTCACAAGTATCGTGTGGTGGTCTTGGAGTCGACATATCGAACGACGTGCAATCCCGCGGTCATCTGGAAAATAAGGCCAAGTTGGCCTCCAAAAAGCTGGGTGTGCTCGGTAGGGCGAGGCGGTATTTCACTGCGGCTCATCGCCTGCAACTTTACAAGGCGCAAGTCCGTCCGCACATGGAATACTACTGCCCTCAGTACCAACTTCTTCCTTTTGAGCGCCTGCAACGTAGGGCAGTTCGAATTGTCGATAACAAGAGGCGTACCGATCGGCTAGACCCTCTGGCGTTGCGTAGAGATGTAGGCTCTCTCTGCATTTTCTACCGCTTCTATCATGGAGAGTGTTCCGAGGAATTGTTCGGTATTATACCTGCCGCTGAATTCCACCATCGCACGGCTCGCCACTGACTGCAATACCATCCTCACCATCTGGATGAATGGCGTTCCAGTACAGTGCGATTTACCAGGAATTTTCTTCCTCGCACCATCAAATTGTGGAAGGAACTTCCTGCAGCGCTGTTCCCGGACCGATACGACAAAGGTACCTTCAAGAAACGAGCATACTCCTTCCTTAAAGGCCGGCAACGCACTTGCGACGCCCCTGGTGTTGCAGGTGTCCATGGGCGGCGCTGATCACTTACCATCAGGTGAAAAGTCTGCTCGTTTGCCTCCCTATAACATAAAAAAAGATCCAGAAGCCTATTCAACGTATTATTTTGGACTTCTGATACACTCTGTATAATGTCATTATGTGAGTAGATGATAATTAATAAAACATTTTAAACTTTTTTTCAGGTCTTGGATTGTCATTACAAAAAAGTGGTGAGAACTTAAAATATCCTTCTGCATTCACCTAGGCGAATAAATTATGATTATTAAATCAACTTTGTTTATATAAAGATTGAATGTCTGATTGAATGTTAGTACCATCCTAATTTAGTCAGATGGCGCTGACAAATTCACACACACAAGCGTAAAATTCATCAAATTTCAACATCGATTTTAATTATACTAATCTATTTTTAACTGCCTAAAATAATTATTTGCGAGTACAATAATTCATAAAGAAGTGATAAAAATCATATTCTAGAACAAAAACTCCGTAAGTATCGTTTTAATCTGGCACGAAATATGTATGGAGAACACGACCGACGCCTTCACCTTAAATGACTTATATGGCAAATTTGAGTAATATAGAGGGTAACAGTAATAATATTAGTAATACTTTGGGTACATATACGGTAGCTCATGTGTGGATGCTTAGTGAAGACAGATTGTACTGAACTATCATAGTTCGCGAGTTATAGACTTTTGAATATTTGTCACAGGTATCGTGTTCTGGCCTTTGGGCACATCCATAACCCTATTCAGCAGTGTAGACTACACTTATGAGGGGCGACTACCAATATTCACAAAACAGAACATGAAAATTTTACATAGGACTCAAGATATTACGAGTTAAAGTAATAGACGACGAAAATAAGTTGGAAAAACATGGTAGAATATCGATCAAATTTTTATACCATTCAGTTGTACACCCGATTCGGACGCCAACGTCAAAGTATTATTTGGGACTTCTGATACATCCTGTCTACTAGGTACATGAAAGAGAAACATTTTCTCCATCGGCCAGTCCTGGTTTTATTTTTCTAACATGTAAAGTTATCAAAATAAGTGGAGACAACTCTCTATGCCACCACAATTTTTAAAGACATCACTTACTGCGTATTTGCTTGTATCTTTCAATTGTGTGTACCTACACACATAGATTGTCTCTTAATACTCGGAAAACGAAAGGCTTCATTTATAAGTCAGTGTTAAGCTATGCGTCTACTTAGGTTATTTTTGGGTTTTATTCTGTCGGGGTGTCGCAGGTACAATTAAACGCGTCTTCGTCTTAATCGTCCATCTCTCAGTCGTCTCAGTCGTCCATCTTGGTGTCTATTTTAATATAACATAGATAAAGCAGACTTTAACATATAGCATCTACAGTGGTAAAGCAGGATGATTGGATAGAAGATTTATAATAGCGACACCTATCGACACGATTGGGAACCGCCTGGTATTAATCGATACTCGTATTGTCCCGTAGCGTCGATAAGTATCGCTATTAGCCCTACAGATGGCGCTGTCGTAGACAGCCAGTCTTGGTGTTATTTTTCTAGCATTTTTAGTTATTAAGATACATATAAACAAACTTGTGTGTGTTCATAATTTCTAGCAAGATAAACTTTCGCTGTTTTGCTTAAAGCACTAAATCGAGTCTTCTCACTTAACGGTCTACAGTGAAAATATTTGGATTTCATGTAGTAAATATAACTAAAATTACCCAAAATGTCGCTTAATGGCCTTTTAGCCATTGATCGGCAGTCTAGTAAGCCACGCTGGCCCGGTGCTGGTTGGCAGACTTCACACATCTATCGAGAACTAGTCAAGTTCCCTCAGACGTGCAGGTTTCCTCGAGATATTTTCCTTCACCGTTTATGCATGTGGTAATCTCGGATGAAAATGAGAGTCGCACGTAAAACTCAAGAGGAACGAGCCGGGGGATTGAACCTGCACACTTTGATTGCAAAGCGTCCGTTTCTCGGCTAATAATGCCACATAATTATTATGTAGTAATAAAGTATTATTGTTTCAGTCACTAATGGTTTGGGAGCAGCAGGGACTTCTGGTTTAGGTTAGTTACGGTACCTCTTCTTGACTGAAGCAGTATCAGCAGTCCGAAATAACACTTTAGGTACATATTCTATAGCTAATATGTATAGTAAAGGCAGATTAAAGGTATCTTCAAGAAACGAGCATAGTACTCATTCCTTAAAGGCCGGCAACGCACTTGCGATGCCCCTGGTGTTGCAGGTGTCCATGGGCGGCGTTGATCACTTATCATCAGGTGAAACGACGGCTCGTTTGTCTCCCTATCTCATAAAAAAAAAAAAGATTATACTTAACTATCATAGTTTCTGAGCTATAGACCTTTGCATATTTGTAATTGGTATCAGGTTGTCTTTGGGTCAGCCTTTGGTTCAGTTCAGTTTTGTCAGCCTTTGGGTACATTCGGTGGTAGAATCTGACTATCTGTAAGTGCTTTTTGGCCTACACGAATATTTTTTTTTTTATTTTGATTTTTTAGAACCCTGTATATCCGTGTAAACTACATCTATTAGGGATGCTACTTATAGTCACAAAACATAATTTGAACATAGGACTTGAGAAATAGCATGATTTCAAAATGGACGTCGACCAAAAATACGAAAAATCATGATCAAATTTCTATGAAAAATGGTTTAAACATTATACTGTATATTCAACACTCATGACAACGGTAAAGTATTATTTCGGACTTCTGAAACAATCTGTGTAAGTCAATATCGTCCAACAGTCAAATTGCCTTTCACCCCTCGATATACAAGATTCTGATTAAACGAAATTCTAAGATATATACCGCGCAGAAGAAGTTTACAAACTGCATTGATTTAAAAAAGTATTTTATTACAGAAAGCGGCAACAGTATGGCATCAGAGGGTACACAAGGTATGTTATCCAATATGAAAAAATATAAAACATTAGTACATCATAAATACATCATCACGCCTGTATTCCCCGAAGGGGTAGGCTGAGGTGCACTGCAGAGCGCTTACACTTCGCCGATGTACTTTGGTCCCAATGTAATAGGGGGCGAGCCTATTGCCATTATACCGGGCACATTCTCCCTCAATACGAGGTAGATTTGGGCCATAGTCCACCACGCTGGCCCAGTGCGGGTTGGTGAATTTCACACGCCTAGGCGTGCAGGTTTCTTCAGGATGTTTTCCTTCACCATTCAGCAAGTGGTAATCATTACCTATTGAAAATTACATTCGTACATTCGTTTTAAGTCGCGTATTAAATACATATCGAGGTGTGAAAGGCTTTTTGACTTAAGCGACACTTTTGTGCGATATTGACTTGTATACATATTTGAAATCAGCTAATTATTCTGCGTCGAATGAGTATGCTCTCCTGTAAAGTTAACAAAATGTCGCTTAGGTCAAATAGCCAGTTATTTTATTTATTTATATGTATAGAAACTTTAATTGGTTTTCAGTTGCAACTGGTTGCGGCACGCCCGCTGGCATCCCCACCACTGGTGACAGTGGCTCGCCCATAGGCATCCCCACCCCTGGTGGTAGTGGCTCGCCCATAGGCATCCCCACCACTGGTGATAGTGGCTCGCCCATAGGCATCCCCACCCCTGGTGGTAGTGGCTCGCCCATAGGCATCCCCACCACTGGTGATAGTGGCTCGCCCATAGGCATCCCCACCCCTGGTGATAGTGGCTCGCCCATAGGCATCCCCACCCCTGGTGATAGTGGCTCGCCCATAGGCATCCCCACCCCTGGTGGTAGTGGCTCGCCCATAGGCATCCCCACCACTGGTGTTAGTGGCTCGCCCATAGGCATCCCCACCCCTGGTGATAGTGGCTCGCCCATAGGCATCCCCACCCCTGGTGATAGTGGCTCGCCCATAGGCATCCCCACCACTGGTGATAGTGGCTCGCCCATAGGCATCCCCACCCCTGGTGATAGTGGCTCGCCCATAGGCATCCCCACCACTGGTAATAGTGGCTCGCCCATAGGCATCCCCACCCCTGGTGATAGTGGCTCGCCCATAGGCATCCCCACCACTGGTGATAGTGGCTCGCCCATAGGCATCCCCACCCCTGGTGATAGTGGCTCGCCCATAGGCATCCCCACCACTGGTGATAGTGGCTCGCCCATAGGCATCCCCACCCCTGGTGATAGTGGCTCGCCCATAGGCATCCCCACCACTGGTGTTAGTGGCTCGCCCATAGGCAACCCCACCACTGGTGGCAATTCCGGAACCACTGGTACGTATTTTATAAATGGCGTATCAGAAATTGATGTAATCTGACAATTTGTAAGACGCGTAGATTTCTACTAAACAATATCGTTATGAATTATACTATAATTATAACGTATCGGCTATAATTATTATAGCCTTTATGTTGTTTTGATACATACATACAACATCACGCCTGTATTCCCCGAAGGCAGAGGTGCACTGTAGTGCGCCCACACTTCGCCGATGTATTTTGGTCCCAATGTAATAGGGGGCGAGCCTATTGCCATTATATCGGGCCCTTTCCCCCTCAATACGAGGGAGATTTGGGCCATAGTTCACCACGCTGGCCCAGTGCGGGTTGGTCAACTTCACACGCTATAGAAAGCTATAGACGTGTAGGTTTCCTCACGATGTTTATCTTCACCGTTCAGCAAGTGGTAATGTTGTTCTGATGTATACACAATAATACTGTTCAGTTTCATCAGAATAGTAGTAGATTTTGCGTGAAATAATGATTAAAACACTTTTCTAACGTTGAAATGTCATTTTTCTACTTAATTACCACGTTCTGATCTATTATTCGAGCATTTTTAACGTCCCACTGCTGGGCACGGGCCTCCCATCAACGCGAGGGGGATTCATCCATAGTCCACCATGCCGGCCCGGTGCGTGCCCTTCAGACGTGTTGGTTTCCTCATGATGTTTTCCTACACCGTTTGATGCTTAGCAAATGATAATTTCGGATGAAAATGAGATTCGCACATGAAACGCCGAGGTGCGAGTGAGGTGCCAGAGGCGCCAGATGTGTTGTCTGGCAATATTACTAAGTAATTAACATTGGTTACAGCTCAATCTAGTTCTGACGCGTCAGCGAATGCCGGTAACGGTCTCAGCAGCGGTGAGTCACTATATATATTACTAGCCTGATATTAAGGAAACCTTATTCATTTTATAAAATGTAAGTAGCCTAAGTACTTCTAGTAACATCAGGTTTCTGCCAGTGAAAGTCCCGTCAAAATCGGTTCAGCCATTTGGGAGATTACCCGAAAGAAATGAATTTTATAATATTTTTCCCGCGGAACAGTTATTATTTACAAGCTTTATATTAACTTGCAATGTATGCATGTCCGGGTGGAGTCCTGCAACTGAATTTTAAATCAGTTATCTTTTACCGATTGAGCTGATATTTGGTATACACGCTTATTTTGGATGACAATGCATGCTTAGCTATATGACGTCATTCTAATTCCAATATGGCGGATCATCCAAGATGTTAGCCCCTGTAACATGCCAGTAGTCCTGATAAAATCGGTTCAGCCGTTAAGATGACAGACGGGCAGACAAACATTGTTGAAATTTCGTCTTCCATACAAAAAGCGTATATACTTACTCAATACTACTACTACTAATACTAATACTACCACTACTACTAATCATAATCAAAATGTCGTCGTATATTCACGCGGACTTAACACATACCGTTGAGGAACTACTATTTACTGATGCCAGCTGTCTACTTATAAAACATAAAGATATCGCCATTATCTGTTTGTATAGATCTCCGTCTAACAATTTGATAGATCCATTTCTTTCTTCTCTTGAAACTAATTTAAAATCAATCCGAACATACAAAACAGTTGCTGTTATCGGAGATATCAACATTGATATAAAACCCTTCAATTACGACCATAAAAGTCAGAATCAGAATCAGATTTTTTTTTTATTCATGTAAACCAATACAGGCACTTATGAATCGTCAGTAAAAAATAAATCGTATTAATAGTATCTCTACTACAAGTCAACAATATCTTAACTTTCTTGCTGAAAACGGCCTTTTGCCAGCTCACGTAATTCCTACGCGCGATTCTAGTTGTCTAGATCACATTAATCTCAAAACAAATAGTAAGGCGGAAACATTTGTTATTAAAACTTACATAACTGATCATTTTCCGGTCTTACTGAATTTAATACAACCAAAACAAGTGAAAAGTGTGAAATTCAAAACAATTATCAACTATGACAACGCTGTTAACACACTCGTAAACACTGATTTATCAAGCATACTTAATATAGATGATCCAAATACCGCAACTGAAACCTTAACAAAATATATTAAAGATGCCCTAGACATAAACTCGTCTACACACAAAGTTCCTAATAGGAAGTATATACTTAAACCATGGATCACCTCCGGTTTACTAAGGTGTATTACACACCGTGATTCTCTACATAAAAAACTTAAAGCGTCACCAACAGATGAAGTGCTAAAGATTTACTATCATAGATACCGGAACTTTTGTAATGACGTTCTAAATAGAGTGAAAGAGAAACATGAACGCTCGATGTTAGACAAATGTAAGAATCCAAAACAAACCTGGAAAACCATACGTAAAATTACAAACACTACACAAAACAAAAACCCTGCTGAAGAATTATTAAATACTAGCCCCAGGGTAGATCTATCACCCATTGATCAAATAATAATAATAATAATAATACATCATCACGCCTGTATTCCCCGAAGGGGTAGGCAGAGGTGCACTGCAGTGCGCCCACACTTCGCCGATGTATTTTGGTCCCAATGTAATAGGGGGCGAGCCTATTGCCATTATACCGGGCACACAGGTTTCCTCACAGGTTGATCAAATAAACCATCATTTTATAAATACTGGCCAGAAACTCGCAGACAGTATTAACCAATCTTGTGATATATCTAAAATAAAATGCGATATAAAAAGTAATTACAGACTATAATCCTTCGTCCTGCTTGAAACAGACAAAAACGAAGTTGAGTCACTAATTCAGAACCTAAGAAACGACTCTGCTTCGGGACGCCATTCCGACCACGTTCCTAAAACGCATTAAAAATTTTAGCCCAATCCTGACCTATATCTTTAATCTGTGTATAAACAAAGGTATTTTCCCAAATTATTTCAAACGTTCTCTCATACATCCCATTCATAAAAGCGGGCCAAAGAATTGTGTCGAGAACTACCGCCCGATCATAACATTACCTGCCATGTCTAAGATATTTGAAAAGATTATCAACATTCGTACAATGAATTATTTAAAGCAAGAACATATTATATCTGACTCGCAATTTGGTTTTCAATCCAACAAATCTGCTGAAGATGCAGCGATACAGCTTCACAAATTATGTTGCAAAGATCTTGGACCGTGGCCGGAAATGTATTGGCATCTTTTTAGAACTCGCTAAGGCTTTCGACACAATATCTACAAACATACTTCTTTCGAAACTTGAAAAGGTCGGTATACGTGGTATGCCCCTTCAACTCATAAAAGATTTTCTTACAAATAGGTATCAATCTGTAAAAATAGGAGATTACATCAGCTCCCCTCTTCCTATAACCTGTGGGGTTCCACAAGGAAGTGTCCTAGGCCCAGGTCTCTTCCTGATCTATATAAATCCTACTTAATTACCACGTTCTGATCTATTATTCGAGCATTTTTAACGTCCCACTGCTGGGCACGGGCCTCCCATCAACGCGAGGGGGATTCATCCATAGTCCACAACGCCGGCCCCGTGCGTGCCACTCAGACGTGTTGGTTTCCTCATGATGTTTTCCTACACCGTTTGATGCTTAGCAAATGATAATTTCGGATGAAAATGAGATTCGCACATGAAACGCCGAGTTGTGAGTGAGGTGCCAGAGGTGCCAAATGTGTTGTCTGGCAATATTACTAAGTAATTAACATTGGTTACAGCTCAATCTAGTTCTGACGCGTCAGCGAATGCCGGTAACGGTCTCAGCAGCGGTGAGTCACTATATATATTACTAGCCTGATATTAAGGAACCCTTATTCATTTTATAAAATGTAAGTAGCCTAAGTACTCCTAGTAACATCAGGTTTCTGCCAGTGAAAGTCCCGTCAAAATCGGTTCAGCCATTTGGGAGATTACCCTAAAGAAATTAATTTTATAATATTTTTCCCGCGGAACAGTTATTATTTACAAGCTTTATATTAACTTGCAATGTATGCATGTCCGGGTGGAATCTTGCAACTGAATTTTAAATCAGTTATCTTTTACCGATTGAGCTGATATTTGGTATACACGCTTATTTTGGATGACAATGCATGCTTAGCTATATGACGTCATTCTAATTCCAATATGGCGGATCATCCAAGATGGCGGAATAGTTATTTTTTCTGCACTACCACATTATGGGTATCAAATGAAAGGGCTTGCTGAGGAGAACACGAAAACTAAGGGCAATTAAATAAAAGCTTCTTTAATTATTGTTTTCTTATATTTACGCGAATACTATACATTGAAATTAAACTATTTTACGGATTTTATCGCGTTTATTTACTATTTTATTTTCCCGACGTTTACCAAGTGTACCAAAACCAAGTGTACCATTGCAAGACCTCAGGACACCGTAAGCACTTTCTGCGTGGATCGGACCGCAAACAACAACTAAATATGAGGGTACCCAGTAATTAACTATGACATCAGGACGTCTAACACCTCAGTCCCCCCGTGACCATGGTTGCTGTAAAGCAGCCGAAACGTCGGGAAAATAAAATAGTAAATAAACGCGATAAAATCCGTAAAATAGTTTAATTTCAAAGCTTCTTTAATATATTTTTTTTAACATTAATTTATTTTTTAAAATAAATGTGGTCTTAGTTAGCCCCTGTAACATGCCAGTAGTCCTGATAAAATCGGTTCAGCCGTTAAGATGACAGACGGGCAGACAAACATTGTTGAAATTGCGTCTTCCATACAAAAAGCGTATATACTTACTCAATACTACTACTACTAATACTAATACTACCACTACTACTAATCATAATCAAAATGTCGTCGTATATTCACGCGGACTTAACACATACCGTTGAGGAACTACTATTTACTGATGCCAGCTGTCTACTTATAAAACATAAAGATATCGCCATTATATACTATATATATACTATATATATATATACTAGATGGCGCCACCATCGAGTAAACACAGTTAATATAAACGTCTTCACATTAATTAGTCTTAAAAATATAAATTAGCCAATATTTGATATTATTTCGGTGCGGAATTAAAGCATAGCAGTCAAATAATAAGTGACATTGTTAGCATAAAGATCTGCTAAAGAATTATTGTAATATCAAATATAAAAGTGTGCATCTAACAGTGACGTTTTTAAGCAAATAAATAGTGGAACAGTGCAGTAATAACTAAATAAGGGAGTGATTAATCAGTAGTACAAATTAAATTCTGATTATGTGAACATTAAGTGACAATTTCTAATAATTTCTCAATTTTTTATACAAGTGGACCGTTTTTTATTTAATTTGAATCTGCGACAACTGTGGTGATTAGTGACATCTAGTAACAAAAATATGAACTATATGTTTGTCGATAAAGCAGTATCAAAAGTATACCTGCATCAAACATATCTAATATTTGGAACTCATTTGTAATGTTTGGATAGCGCGTTTAGAAGAACGACACGTCGTGACTCCAAAATACCGAGTTCGAATCCATCCTAAATTGCTAGTATAATTTAGGTTTTTTTAAAAAGAAGATATAAAATACATAAAAATCTATCATGGATCATTCTACGAATGAGCTTGAATTCGATAATATTACTAGACGCAGGGGACAAAAATCATATGGCTGTATTTGCAGGGACCCTGCCACTCTAAGAGAAATTATAAGAGAGGAATTGCATGCTAGCTTAGCTGGACCATTATCTGTAATCCAGCAAATATATGACGAGTCGCAGGAACATGCTACGGGCATAGAACATATTAAAGATATTATGTCATCTATATTGCTAAAACTGACGAGTAAAACAGAACAAGTTAATGATAAATTATTTATGCCTCGTGCACAAACCACGCGTGTACCATCTTCTAGCGTCCGGCGCCACTCGTCATCACAGGAAAACAAAAAGAACACCGACGTTTCTGTGAAAAAAAATGTGAGACTTATTAAGACCACTGTACCATCGAGTGTGGCAGACCCAACTACTAGCCGGCAGCCCTCTCTTAACGTTAACGAGCCTGCGGCCCCCGTCCCAACGGACCTTTTGGAGGAGTCTGAAGTCAGGGAGGCGGATAGTGATTGGACTGAAGTAAGGCGGAAGCGTCCTCGTGTCGCCTTGTCGGATGTACTTCACGGCACAGCTGTACCTGGTACTACAAACTTGTTGGCGGCCGAAAGAAAGAGACATCTGCATTTGTATTATGTTAAAGAAGGAACAACGGTGGATCAAGTGAAGGCCCATCTGAATACCATCTGTGCGGGGGATCACTGCACTGTTGAGGCTCTTAAAGCACGGGGTAACTATGCTTCTTTTAAGCTCGGGGTTCCAACGAAGTTATCAGAAGTTATTATGTCACCTAATAATTGGGCCGTTGACATATGTATTAAACCTTGGCGGCAGAACTTTCGTTCCAATCAAAAGAATATGCAGTAGGCGTACAAATAAGCATGTGCATTGTTTTTATCAGAACGTGCGTGGCTTGCGTTCAAAAACCTCGCTATTTTATAATCATGTATCTGAATGCGAATATGATATAATTGCTTTAACCGAAACATTTTTAACCAGTTCTGTGTCTGATGGTGAGCTTTTCCCTCCCCAATACTCGGTCATTCGTAAAGATCGCACCGGGGACGCTGGATGGGGAGGAGTCTTACTTGCGATACGTGACTGTTATTCGTACCGTCAAATTACAGATGTCGATGGTCTGACGCTAGATAAAGAATTGGTATTTGCAATTGTCAAAAGGGGAAATGTAATGACATTGTTTTGTGTAACATACTTGCCCCCTAATTATAATGACGATCAGTACCTGAGTGTATTAGCGTGCATTGAAAATGTAATATGTGCCTATCCTGACTCAAATGTAATAATTTTAGGAGACTTTAACTTAAATTCTTGTAGTGTCAATGTTAAAATGTATTTTGATATGTTTCTAGAATATTGTGGACTTCGTCAGTATAATGGTATCATGAATACTAGTGGTGGTATGTTAGACCTCATACTGGGTAATCTTGATCAGGTTACAGTTTCCATCGGTGAGCCTTTAGTGCCAGCTGACGCATACCATCCTCCGCTCGACATAACGCTAGAAATAGTTTGTGGTGTGGCGCCACCGCTCGTGAATCCCTGCGTTCCATCGTCTCGCGCTTGTTTGGACTGGAACTGGCGCAAAGCTGATTTTATGACATTGTACACCACCTTGGCTACTATAAATTGGTCTGACGTGCTTGAAATGGTGGAAGTAGACCCAGCAGTTAATTTATTTTATTCCAAATTGTATGATGCTATAAACCAAAGTGTGCCTCTAAAGAGGCATTCACCATCTGACTTAATAAGAATTTATCCAAAATGGTATACAGCAGAGATAGTTTCTAACTTAAAACTAAAATATTTCAACTTAAAAAAGTACAAAATCGAGGGTAAACTATTTAATAAAGAACTATTCAAGTACTACAGATGGCACGTCAAAAATTTAATTAGTGATGCGTATAAACATTACATAAATAACATGGAAACGAAAATAAAAGACGAACCAGTAGCCTTTTGGGAATATGTAAAAGATAAACGGAAGACTAGGCAACGCATAGATACTTATAAATATGACGATTATAATGTATTTGGGCAGGCTGCTGCTGATGCATTTGCACAATACTTTAGCTCAGTATTCCATGAGGAGGAACCAACATTAGATACGGCTGACGCTGTACGAGCTGCTTATTTGCATGAGAACGAGAATGCCGTTATGGTCGAAAAAGTAGTAGAAAGTGACATAGAAATTGCTGTAAGGCACCTTAAATCACGAACGGCCATAGGTCCCGATGGTATCCCCGTATTTTTGCTAAAGGATTGTTTCCTAATATTTACTGGTCCACTACTACACCTCTACAATCTCTGTTTGACTCACTCGCGGTACCCTGACTGCTGGAAAGTCTCTAGAGTGACGCCAGTACCGAAGGGGAAACTGACGGAAGCTGACGTTTCCTCATATAGGCCGATTGCGGTGCTGTCAGTCCTAGCTAAGATATTTGAAGCTATTCTGAATCGCCACATCAGTCGCCAAATTAGTGGTTCGCTTCATGATAGCCAGCACGGTTTTCGTAGGGCTCGGTCGACTACCACAAATTTAATCATGCTAGTGGACTACGTGTTTAACGAACTTGATGCAGGATCTCAGGTTGATGCGGCCTATTTTGACTTTAAAAAGGCCTTCGATCTGGTAGATAATGATATACTGCTGCGTAAGTTGGCGATAGTAGGGTTTACACCTAAGTTGCTAAGTTTTTTTGCAAGTTATCTCAAGAATCGCCGTCAATTCGTCAAAATCAATGGCTTTGAGTCTAGTGACTACTACACCAGGTCTGGGGTTAGTCAGGGAAGTACCCTAGGACCTACGCTTTTCTTAATCATGATTAATGATCTGCCTAGTACTGTACAGACTGCTAAGTGTCTATTATTCGCCGATGACCTGAAGTTATATCTTGGTATCGCTAATACTTCATGCAATGAAGCTCTTCAATCGGATATTGACGCAGTGTCTCAGTGGAGTTGTTCTAATCGCTTGCCGTTCAACACAACCAAATGTAAAACTATTACTTTTTCTCGCAAACGTTATCCCATTGTATCTGATTACAAGTTATCTGACGTTCCATTGGAAAAAGTACATGACATTCGTGATTTAGGAATAACACTAGATGACAAGTTAGACTTTCATAAACATATAACTGAGACATGTAAAGCATCCAGCAAAATGTTAGGCTTTGTTATAAGGACTGCTTCAGAATTTAAAAGCATGACAGTGGCGAGGGTGTTGTACAGTGCGTATGTTCGTAGTAAGCTCGAATATGGTGCTCTAATCTGGGATCCCTATGAGCAGAAATATGCGGTAATGCTAGAAAAAATACAACGTAAGTTTGCTCGCTGGTTATTTAAGAAAACCTACGGCTACTATCCTTTCTTGTATCCATCTCTTTTTGTTGCTGGCATGGTAGATCTTGACACATTGATGTTCAGGAGGAAAATGCTTCTTATTAAGCATTACCTATTAGCCGTTCATCACAAAATAGATAGCCCACTGACGCTGGAGAGAGTAGACCTACTGGTTCCTAGCCATATCCCGCGGGATGCCCATGGAACGGTGGCGCCCCGCCGCAGGCCGCGGCTGCTGGCCCGGCCGGTCACACGCACTAAGCATGCGGCCAATGCGCCAACAGTGCGCGCGCTGTGCCTCATCGCGGACATGCTTGCGCACTATCACCACATGGACCTATTTGCAGATAGTCTCGGTGCTCTCTGTTCGGAGGCATCTAAATATTGTAATAATGTGTTTTTTTAATGATAATTTTTAATTTTTAATGATAATTGACTTTCTTGCTGACTTTGAATTTGTTATATAATTATTTTTTTTATTTTTTAAACTAACATTGAATTTATGCAATTTAATGATTATGTGACTTCTATGCATTTTCTGATCTGTTTACTTACTTTATGTTCTTTTAAATTCTAATTATACTAATATCTAACATGTTTGGTGCGTTGGAGACTTCTCTGTAAGCCTTACTTGTTTTTAATAAATAAATAAATAAATAAATAAATTATCTGTTTGTATAGATCATATTATTATACATCATCACGCCTGTATTCCCCGAAGGGGTAGGCAGAGGTGCACTGCAGTGCGCCCACACTTCGCCGATGTATTTTGGTCCCAATGTAATAGGGGGCGAGCCTATTGCCATTATACCGGGCACACAGGTTTCCTCACGACGTTTTCCGTCACCGTTTCTTAGCAAGTGATAATCTCAGATGAAAATGAGATTCGCACATGGAACCCAGAGGTGCGAGCCGGGGATAGAACCTGCGCACTTTGATTGCAAAGCGTGCGTTCGACCACTCGGCTACCACTGCTATTGTATAGATCTCCGTCTAACAATTTGATAGATCCATTTCTTTCTTGTCTTGAAACTAATTTAAAATCAATCCGAACATACAAAACAGTTGCTGTTATCGGAGATATCAACATTGATATAAAACCCTTCAATTACGACCATAAAAGTCAACAATATCTTAACCTTCTTGCTGAAAACGGCCTTTTGCCAGCTCACGTAATTCCTACGCGCGATTCTAGTTGTCTAGATCACATTAATCTCAAAACAAATCGTAAGGCGGAAACATTTGTTATTAAAACTTACATAACTAATCATTTTCCGGTCTCTCCATATCCGGTCCGATCATATCCGGTTCCCAAACGGCTGTACCTATTTTGACGAGACTTTCAATGACAGTTAGCTGATCTTAGAAGGAGAATCTTACAGTTCACGTATTTAAAAAAAATCATTATGGTTCGGCGGGAAGAACGTAAATCCCATTTATTCCGAGTGATCTCCCAAACAGCTGTACCTATTTTGAAGAGATTTTCACTGGCAAATAGCTGATGCTGTAAGGAGTTAAATTAGGGTACATGTATTTAAAAAAATCATTGGGGTTCCGCGGGAGGAACATAAATCCCATTTATTCCGAGTGATCTCTCAAATGGCTGTACCTATTTTTGACGAGACTTTCACTGGTAGAGATCTAATATTACAAGGTGTAACTTTGCGTACTACAATTTTAAAAAGCATTACGGTCCCGCAGGAAGAACTTAACTACAATTTATTCCAAGTGTTCTACAAAACGGCTCTTTTCAGTTTTAAGAAAGCATTAGGGTTTTGCAGTAAGAACATAAATCACACTTATTATGAGTTATCCTCCAAACGGCTGCATCTATTTTGACAGAACTTTTACTGGAAGATAGTTGATGTTACAAGAAGTAGGTACCTAACTTAAACTTTTTTTTTAAACCGTGATGGTTGTTAAATTTCACGCGTACGAAGTCGCGGGCACAGCTAGTAATCATAATAAAGTTTATAATTTTGAATTCCATAAAAAAAAGTTAAAGTTAATAAACTACGCGGGATCCTGCTGGATCCCGCTGTTTTGAAGTCAATCCAGCAAAAATACCGCGGGATTGGAAACAGTGCGGGATTGCAATCCCTAATGGTGCGCGTGCGTAGACTTATATTTCGGCTAGTTAGAGCGTCACACACTTAAGCGGGTTTCAGACTACGCTATACTATTTTGCTATATAGTATAGCATAGCATGGCGTTCACATTACGCGATATTATCGCAAGCATTTATAGTTTATAGCAAGCTCAGTTGACGGGACGGCCGGGGGTGAGAGAGGAATTTATAGCGTATAGTAAACCAATAATATATAGTACAGTACAGTGTGAACGTGTCCATAACAATGTATGGTGCGCGATATTGTTGTGCTATGAGCTATGTACTATATGCTATTACAGCGTGGTCTGAAACCCGCTTTAGATTTTCACACAGACGCCATTACTTGGAGCTTGCAGTAGTGAGGGGAAAAAGGAACGGACTAGGGATGCGAATCAATTGAATGATTGAAAATGAAACTTTAACCCTTTTTTTATTTTTTTTATAACCTATTGTATGTCCCACTGCTGGGCAAAGGCCTCCCCCTCTCGTCTCCACATGTCCCTATCCTGGGCTTGTTGTGGCCACGTTTCTCCCGCAAAAGTGACCAAATCGTCGAACCATCTTTAACACTAGTATTTTATTTTTGGAGGTTTAATTGACATTTATAAATTTAATTGACCTTTTATAGACAGACGTCCCTATTATAGGGGTCTTACCACCACCTATAGAATGGAAGGAGTGACATCTAGGTATTGAAAATGTGTTCGTCGAAATGCAATAATTACTAGTTCAAAAAAATACCACATAGCAGTGGTAGCCGAGTGGTCGAACGCACACCTTGCAATCAATGTGTGCAGGTTCAAACCCCAGCTCGCACCCCTGGGTTACATGTGCGAATCTCATTTTCATCCGAGATTACTACTTGCTATAAAACGGTGAAGGAAAACATCGTGAGGAAACCTGCACGTCTCTAGGAAGGCGCGTGAAGTCCACCGACCCGCTGGGACAGCGTGGTGGACTATGGCCTAAAAATCCCTCTCGTACTGAGGGGGAATGTGCCCGGTATAATGGTTACAGGCTCGCCCTCTATTACATTGGGATTAAAATACATCGGCGATGTGGTGATGCTCTGCAATGCACCTTTGCCTACCCCTTCGCGGAATACAGGCGTGATGATGTAAATCTATAGTAAAACATTTATAATTCCATATATTCGTTTAAATTGCGCTAAAGAAACTATATTTTAAGGTTTAGTTAGTATACATAGCTTTGCTTAGTTTGGGATCATACGATGAGGATTGTCTGGCGATATTTATTACATTATCTTTACAGCTTCGAGCAGCGCTGAGTCTGCAGCCACGGCCACGAGTGGGCTGGGTACGTACTTACCTTTACAATCTGTTTTATAATGCCCACGACTAGCCTGGGCCCCAAGTCTTCTAACCCTATCGTTGTGGACTTCCTATGACTTCATTGTTCAAGGCATGAAAACAGCATCTTCTATATTGATAGACTACCATTCTAGCTACCATTGGGTAGCTAGAATATGACCAGTGGCGTAGCTACCCTGAAGCTCAGGGGGCCCCTCGGACTCTGACTTACAAACTAAAAATTGAACTAGTCAACATTTCTTCCCCATTCGAAGTATAAATAAACCAGATTCCAAAACGCGACTTTAATAGTGGCAACTTATTTGTAAAAATACAGGGGAATTCCCAACAAGTCTCGAACATCTTTGAAACTTGCGGGGAACTCCCCTGTATTCTTCGGCTGAAAAATCTCTACTAAATTAGGATTCGGAACACGAAGAATACGGAACAAACGATTTTAAATAGTTTAGTTAGGGCCCTAGTTTATATTTTGCCCCAGGGCCTTTGGTTACCTAGCTACGCCACTGAATATGACTAGTGTAATAGCTTCAAGGTGATAATGTCTAATGTTTACACTGCTCATATTCTATTTAATATACCTAGTGAAGTCATAGCAACTCCACAACGATAGGGTTAGAAGACTTGGGGCCTGCAGGGCCTGTTAGGGGGACTTGGGACCTGCAGAGCCTGTTAGGGGGACTTGGGGCCTGCAGAGCCTGTTAGGCGACTTGGAGCCTGCGGCCTACGTTATGTGTAGTATCTCAAATAATTTTGTTAAGTCAGTATTTCGATAAGTAAATTTAAACAAGACCACTTGCAAACTGGATGATCACTTATTTAGACAACCCTAGGCATGGTCTGGGGCCATACCACCACTTCTTAAAGTATATATATATATATACTGAGCTGACTGTCATAAATACACGGCAGGTGTTACAGACCCCCTATTACATTGGGGCCAAAATACATAGACGAAGTGTGGGTGCACTGCACTGCTGTGTCTACCCCTTCGAGGGCTACAAGGGTTAGGCGTATATATAATATAAATCAGAAATTCCGTCTATATGTGCTTTGACACAGAGTTCATTTTGGTATAGATCAAAAAATATATATTTATCGCCCAATGCCTGAATGGTATTAGACCAGCCGGTTATACCTGGCTCCTTAAATACATCGTCTTACTGCAGTCTGTCTTTATTAGCAGTGGTAGCCGAGTGGTCGAACGCACGCCTTGCAATCAAAGTGTGTGCAGGTTCAAACCCCGGCTCGCACCTTTAGGTTTCATGTGCGAATCTTATTTACATCTGAGATTACCACTTGCTATGAAACGGTGAAGGAAAACATCGTGAGGAAACCTGCACGTCTGAGGGAACTTGACTAGTTCTCGATAGATGTGTGAAGTCTACCAACCCGCACCGGGCCAGCGTGGTGGACTATGGCCTGAATCCCCCTCGCATTGAGGGGAGGCCCGTGCCCAGCAGTGGGACGTTAAAAAGGGCTGTAGTTATTAAAAATCCCTCTCGTACTGAGGGGGAATGTGCCCGATATAATGGTTACAGGCTCGCCCCCTATTACATTGGGATTAAAATATATCGGAGAAGTGTGGGTGCACTGCAGTGCACCTCTGCCTTCCTCTTCTGGGAATACAGGCGTGATGATGGTAAATCTATAGTAAAATATTTCTGATTCCATAAGTTCATTTAAATTACGCTAAAGAAACTATATTTTAAGGTTTAGTTAGTTTACATAGCTTTGCTTAGTTTGGGATCATACGATGAGGATTGTCTGGAGATATTTATTACATTTTTCTTGACAGCTTCGAGTAGCGCTGGTGCTGAGTCTACAGCCACTGCCATGAGTGGGCTGGGTACGTATTTACCTTTACAATCTGTTTTATAATGCCTACGACTGAATGGTATTAGACCAGCCGGTTATACCCTGGCTCCTTAAATACATTGTCTTACTGCAGTCTGTTTTTATTAGCAGTGGTAGCCGAGTGGTCGAACGCACGCCTTGCAATGAAAGTGTGCAGGTCTAAACCCCGGCTCGCCCCTCTAGATTTCATGTGCGAATCTTATTTACATCTGAGATTACCACTTGCAATGAAATGGTGAAGGAAAACATCGTGAGGAAACCTGCACGTCTGAGGGAACTTGACTAGTTCTCGATAGATGTGTGAAGTCTGCCAACCCGGGCTGGTTTGTGGCCTGAATCCCCGTCGCTTTGAGGGGAGGCATGTGCCCAGCAGTGGGACATTGAAAGGGTTGTAGTAGTAGTGTCAGGGTATTGTTGTTCGTCTCTGCCTTAACCTGTGGGCGTAACAGGAGTGATGATGTTTAATGATTGTGTTATTTCACTTGCAGCGAGTCAATCCCCCGTCGGCGGCATTTCAAACATCGCTCCCGGTACCGATAACGGTCTATGTAAGTACCTAGCTACTAATAAATAACTATCTTAATATACAGAATGTATCAGGAGTCCGAAATAATACTTTGACGTTTGTATCAGTATCGGGTATACAACTGATTGGTATAAGACTTTGATCGAAATTCGAACTTTTTTTTCGTTGTCCATTTCTATAAATCGTAATATCTCGAGTCCTATGTAAAATTTGCATGTTCTGTTTTGTGAATATTGGTAGTCGCCCCTCATAAGTGTAGTTTACACTGCTGAATAGGGTTATGGATGTACCCAAAGGCCAGAACACGATACCTGTGACCAATATTCAAAGGTCCATAACTCGGAAACTATGATAGTTAGGTATAATCTGTCTTCACTATGCATCCACATATGAGCCGTATATGTACCCAAAGTATTATTCCGGACTTCTGATACACCCTGTGCAAGGTGTATCTGGGGCAGGGATGTTATGGAGCTCCGAATCAAAACTATCGGATATCCGAAATTAAAATATATCCGTATCCCAAACCGTCATTCTATTATTCTTATATCCGTATTTATTCCGTATAGGCACATGGGCACTTACAAATTGTCAAGTTTACATTTTTTCCTATATACCTACTACATATACTACTACTGGATCGAAACGCGACCTCAACTGAGAAGATCCGGCAAGAAACTCAGTGGGCTGATCATTATTTTTCATTTAAATCGCGGAACCTTATTTCAAATATGGATATAGCTCCAGTGTGTTGCCGTTAGAGCTGCTTTTAATAATAATATAATAATAATAGGAAAGACAATAATACATTAGTAAGGCAACACACGATACACTTCGACATGAAGAGAGTCCCCATGAGAAGTCGTACGCATTGATTCTGGAGAAAGTGCAAAAAGGCTTTTCTACGGTACTTTTGTAGACCAAGGTTTGGATACTATCCATATTTGTATCCTACCAAATACGTATTGGGATGCCTAAACCTTAATTCCCTGGAAATAAGGCGGGCCACCAAGTCTTAATGGCCTACAAGACTCTTCTCGGTACTGTTGACGTTACTGATTTACATGAGAGGCTATTCCAATTGTTCGTGCCTAATAACTATTGTCGGGCAAGACAGCACAAGTTGTTCGCTGTGCCGCAGTGCCGCTCGTGCGATGTCTCCCATACCGCGCATGCTAACTGCGCTAAACGCCCTTGTGTGCCAAAATCCCGAGCTGGACCTATTTGCTGATGAATGGAAGGTGATAGTGTCAGAAAGTATGAAGATGTGTGAGATGAAAGAGTGAAAGGTCTTTCCTATTGTGTTACCGTGTCATTAGCAATACTGTCTTCACCATAAGGGCACACGGGGCCCGTGCCCAGGGCCCCATTTCTCAGGGGGCCCCGAAGGACCGACACTTTCTCTCAAAACATTTTTGTCGGGCACATTACACTTTTTTCACAAATCAGTAATCTTATCAGAAGGTAGTAAAAAAATGTTATTATAATTCTCTTTTTTTACTTTTCAAAAAGGCCCCAAGTTCTTGTGCGCCCAAGGGCCCCAGCCTAGTTTAGGACGGCCCTGGTTATTGGTGTAAGTGGCAATTGTATTGCAGCTCAATTGATAATTGATAAATAATTATTTATTTAAGTCCTAACTTTGACACTTTGATATCTGAAACAGTTATAATATTATTCTTATATCCGTATCCGTAACCAGATCCGAAATTTCGTATCCATAACATTCCTAATCTAGGGCCTTCCTTGAAGTATTGTTGTTGCAATAATAACTTTGCACAGAGTTAACAAAGCAGTGGTAGCCGAGTGGTCGAACGCACGCCTTGCAAATCAACGTGTGCAGGTTCAAACCCCGGCTCGCACCTCTTGGGTTTATGTGCGAATCTCATTTTGATCCGAGATTACCGCTAGCTATGAAACGGTGAAGGAAAACGTCGTGAGGAAACCTACACGTCTATAGAAAGGCGTGTGAAGTCCACCAACCCGCACTGGGCCAGCGTGGTGAACTATAGCCCAAAAATCTCCCTCGTATTGAGGGAGAATGTGCCCGGTATAATGGCAATAGGCTCGCCCCCTATTACATTGGGACCAAAAATACATCGGCGAAGTGTGGGCGCACTACAGTGCACCTCTGCCTACCCCTTCGGGGAATACAGGCGTGATGATGTATTATTATTATTATCAAACTAGCGTTTACCCGCGACTTCGTCCGCTCAGAATTCAGTGATTCAATATCGTTATAAGTTATAACCTATATGTTATTCTGATGTACAAACAATAATACTGGAAAGTTTCATCGAAATCCGTTCAGTAGTTTTTGCGGGAAAGAGTAACAAACATCCATCCATCCTCACAAACATTCACATTTATAACATAGTAGGATAGGATAAGTAGCATACGATACCTATAAAGGAAATGCATTTTGCATGTCTGATTGTTCCGGATAAACTTCCAAACATCTGAACTGATTTTGATAGGAATTTCACCAGCAGATAGCTAATGTGCTAAGGAGTAACTAACACTACTATTATTTAAGAAAAATAATTTGGGTTTGTGGGAAAATCTACTACTACTACTACTACTACAGCCCTTTTAACGTCCCACTGCTGGGCACGGGCCTCCCCTCAATGTGAGGAGGATTTCAGGCCATAGTCCACCACGCTGGTCCAGTGCGGGTTGGCAGACTCAATACCTGTTTTTTCTCCCTAAAGGCGAAGTACAGGTAACGGGTAGTTCACAATATATTGATGATAATTTTGGTTTTTTTCTGTGATTTCAGCGTCCGTAGGCGGATCAGGACTTGGTGAGTATAAATGTGGTCATCCATCATCTTTATCACGTTCATCACCCATTTTTAGGGTTCCGTACCAAAAAATGGAACAGGGAACTCTTATAGGATCACGTTGTTCTCTGTCTGTCTGTCAAGATCCTTTTTCTCAGGAGCGCCTGGAGGTATCAAGTTGAAAGTTGAAATTAATAACAAAGACTCAAGTCTGTAGTCCCTTAGAGCTGTAAAATCAAACTTCTAGGTTAACACAATCAAAAGATACGGCAATTGATCAGAAAATGTTTATAAATAATCATTTAAGTGATTGGACGTTTATTTAAATAATAAAATCCAAATTTATATCGTGTCGACGTTGCTATACCGGGGTCAATTATTTTTCAACAAAACGTTAAGTTGGCAGTCCTGGATTAGCCTACAAGCAATTGCTTAGGGCACCCCCTCTAGGGGGGCACCAGAAACAATCGAGAAAAAAAAACGGGCACACGAATGCTAAAGCAATTTCAAAATCATCTAGCATGGGATAAGGGCAGAAGGAACAACACATACGTATTCTATCTACGATACGTATTCACTTTTTTTTTCAATAAATTATTTGTAGTTCATTTAAGGATAGGGGGGGGGCACAGGGGAAGATTGCTTAGGGCATCAAGTTATCTTAATCCGGCACTGTAAGCTCTCACTATTAATAACGTCTGAAACACCCGCTAACCGCAGCTGGAGCAATTTCTAATCTTATTCCATTAAATTTCACCAATTCATTAATTTCGTGAAGAAAGAAGGAGAATTATAAATGTACTTGCAATTATTATTACCGCTTGCTGAACGGTAAAGAATAACATCATGAGGAAACCTGCACATCTATAGAAAGGCGTGAAGTTCACCAACCCGCACTGGGCCAGCGTGGTGGACTACAGTCCAAATCTCCCTCGTATTGAGGAGGAATGAGCCCGCTATAATGGCAATAGACTCGCCCCCTATTACATTGGGACCAAAATACATCGGCGAAGTGTTGATGCAATGCACCACCCCTTCGTGGAATACAGGCGTGATGATTTATTGAGGATTGTATAACCTGATTGTTGTTTTCAGGTCTGTAGATGGAGAGTTGCAGGCAGGGGCCACCACCACCGGTTAAAGTATTGTTGTTTTAGTAGTAACTGGAAATTTCTGACAGATTTTCAAAATATGTCAGAAACTGAAAGTATAATGTAAACATTGGTGCAAGCCAGGTGGTAATAGGCTGGTAACTCTAACACATATATGTATAATGGTATAATTAATAAATATAATACAAAGTGTAATATTTCCTGAATAAATTGTATTTTTCATTATAATGTTGACTTGTTCATTTCAATTCTATTTATAAGGACGCCGCGTTATCGTACGCGCGGGATTAGGAACCCTAATTACCCGGGCTTTTCGTTCTTCACGCGGAACCCTAATTGTTATTAAAAATATAGTAGCCCAATTTACTCCTTATAACATTAGCTATCTTCCAGTGAAAGTCCCGTCAAAATCGGTCTAACCGTTTGGGAGTTTACCCGTATCAAATACACGAACCAACATATTAAAATATGTTTTCGTTATAGCTGACACACACACAACATGCATACATACACACAACATACACACACACATTTACACGCACATCACAGACAAAACCATAAAATTGCAAGGTACCTTATTATTACATTAAAATATATTGTAAGATGATAACCTTATACCTATACAGTGTCCACGGGGTGGGGTCCTGGTGATAATACAGGCTTTTGCCTAACTCAGACACCAGCTCCTCACATTTATGTAACTATTTTATGTTATTTTAGTCTTACATTTTATACCCTAAGTAACTTGTACCTAACTTGTACATATGTGAGGAGAAATAAAGGTTTTTTTTAGTTATCGTATATAGTTTCATATGCCAGTTTCTCATGTAGACTGTTTTTACGCAACGATGCGAAAACGCTGTACATTCTTGGTGCGCTGGGTGCGGACCAGCTCCAACATCGTAAATATGATAGATATGATTGCTAAATATGATAGCCAGTAGGTTAGACTGTGTAATTGTAAGTCGCCGCTGCGCTATCGCACACGGAATGGGCCTGAATAGGTTTCTATTCTAATCTATATGCGTTTAGTAAAAAGGTTTTATTACAAGCTTTATATTAGCAACGTATGTATGTCCAACTGAATTTTAAATCAGTTATCTTTAACCGATTGAGCTGAAATTTGGTATACACGTTTAATTTGGTTAGATGACAATGCATGCTTAGCTATGTGTCGTCATTCTAATTCCAATATGGCGGATCATCCAAGATGGCGGAATAGTTATTTTTTCTGCACTACCACAGTATGGGTATCAAATGAAAGGGCTTGCTGAGGAGAACACGAAAACTAAGGGCAATTAAATAAAAGCTTGTTGTTATTTTTTTTTTTTTTGATATTACAAACATACACTCCAAATTTATTTATTTGAATAGATGTGTATTTATTGTATTTGCTCTTGCTATTAATTACTCGATACTGGCTGAAATACCCGCTAACCACAGGTGGAGCCATTTCTAATCTTATTCTATAAAATTTCGTCCTTTCATTCATTTCATAAAACAAAACAATTTTCGTGATAATAATATACATCATCACGCCTGTATTCCCCGAAGGGGTAGACATAGGTGCAGTGCTACCCTACTAGGCTATTGCGTGGAGGTGGTGACCAGAGTCATTGATAGAAATAAGACCTGAGCAGAAAGAGGCCAGCTGCCAACTTATTTGTCAATAAGTGACCTACACTACACTGCGCATCAATGGCTCTGGTTGCCGGATCCGCGCAATGGATAGTAGGGAAACTGTTATTTTATTTTTACCATGTATTATATTCTGTTTATTATCCTTGTCCATAGCCTTTTGGTATTTTATTGTCTGTAATAGTGTTATTTTTTAGACGGGTTTACTTTTTATTGTGTCTTTTGACTTTTAATTTTTTAATAAAAAATTTTGATTTTATTATGTCAATAAATATAATCCAGCCTGGAAAAATTATTTTACACACTAAACTTAAGGCAAATTTTAAGAACTCTGACCCCCACATCAGAGGTGAGCACGCGGGCCGGGCCGATAGAGGTCCGGTATAAAAAAAAATTAAAAAAAATTGGTGCAGTGCAGTACACCCACACTTCGCCGATGTATTTTGGTCCCGATGTAATAGGGGGCGAGCCTATTGCCATTATACCGGGCACATTCCCACTCGATACGAGGGAGATTTGGCCCAGTGCGGGTTGGTGAACTACACATGCCCTTCTAAAGACGTGCAGGTTCCTCACTATGACATCCTTCACCGTTCAGCAAGCGGAAACCATCATTGAAAACGATATTCGCACATGAAAATCATCTCAGAGGTGTGGGTCTAAGGTTTGAACTTGCACCCCTTACGTTCAAGGCGCCCGCCTTTCTACCGACGAGGCTACCACTGCTTTTTAAAAGGTATAAAACTAGATTATAGGTCAAAGGTGTATACTATATTGATCCTTGTTGCCATATCTAGTAAGTATAATTTTCTATGCAGTTGTCTGCTTTAGTTACAAAAGGTACTAACTACTGTTTTACTTGATAGAGGTTTGAATTTGAAATCGCACGAAGGTTTTCGTACTCTGTACCTTTGAAAGTTGATATCACAAAATTATCTAAGGTCAGGCGCTCTATTTCCGCTGGATGTCAAAACTGGAACCAAAAACTGACTTATGTAGATAAATCGTTATTTCTTTGAAGTAAAACAGATGTAATTAACTTGTAAATACGTTTGGAAATCATCATATTTTCTCAAAATCTTTTCTACCGTAGTTTTTTGGGTTCCGTACCTAAAAAGGAAAAACCGGAACCCATAAAGGATCACTTTGCTATCCGCCTGTCTGTCTGTCAAGACTCTTTTTCTCAGAAACGCGTGAAGGTATCAAGTTGAAAATTATAACGGAGTCGTATGTCTGCGGTCCCTTGGTGCCCTAAAAAAATTAAACTTCTAGGTTAACGCAATCAAAAGATACGGCGGCTTATGTTGCATTTTCAGTACATTTGCACGGGAATCAAAAACCTATAGGGTACTTCCCGTTGACCTAGAACCATGAAATTTGGCAAGAAGCAAGGTCTTATAGCACAAGTAAAGGAATAAATCCGAAAACTGTAAATTTATTGTAAGAAAATGTTTTTTACGATTACAAACTTATTTTGTAGTTAATTTGTATGGGGACACCAGTATATCAACTGCAAAGTTAAGTTTGTCTCTCTATCCAGTTAATATTTTCGTTAGAGTAATGCTCGGTGTTTTCACAGTTTAGGTACGGAAGCCTCGGTGCGCGAGTCCAGCTCGCACTTGGCCGGCTTTTTAAAATACAACGAAGATAGGTTACCTTATGTGTGCATTATGTATGTACACATTATTTAAAGGCCGGCCGGCCTGTCTTATCTCGGAACCTTATTTATCACGTGGATATGTTTGCTATTAAGGGTCTTCACACGGTAATGCCGTCTCTTAGGCATCAAACGGCAGATTGGGTGACCTCAGTCCATTGTATGGTACCCATAGTACAAGCGTTGCTTAGTTTGGGATCATACGATGAGTATGTGTTGGCTGGCGATATTTATATTATGTGGAGGCATTTACCCAACTGTGGGATCTTCAAGATGCTAATAAACATGTATGTCGAGGGCATAGTGCTAAAACCGCTAAGTAGTGCTAAGTATTACATTGTAACTATAGAAATATCCAATACTAGCGGCCCGTCCCGGCTCCGCACGGGTTTATAATATAGCCTATGTTACTCAGTGATAATGTAGCTTTCTAACGGTGAAAGATTTTTTGGAACTGGTCCAGTAGTTTTTAAATTAGGTCGTTACATCCAAAAATACAAATCTTTCCTCTTTAGATATAGATAGTAATAGAAATAGAGTAGATATAGATTTTAGTTTTAACGACCAAATATCTATGGTATTCAAATAATATCGTTATAATTAGTATGTTGTGGTAAAGATGATTTACATCACTGAAAAGACTAACTAAAACGCACTAAGATAGACCAATAAAAAGATTTTTTTATTTTTGGCACTTATTGGGTTTTAACCCTCGATACACAGGGTGTATCAGAAGTCCGAAATAATACTTCGGGTACATATACAGTAGCTCATATGTGGATGCTCAGTGAAGACAGGTTATACCTAACTATCATAGTTTATGAGTTATACACCTTTGAATATTTGTCACAGGTATCGTGTTCTGGCCTTTGGGTACATCCATAACCCTATTCAGCAGTGTAAACTACACTTATAAGGGGTGACTACCAACATTCACAAATCAAAACATGCAAAGGTCTCGCGATATTACAAGTTATAGAAATTGACGAGGAAAGTTTGAAAAGCATGGTCGAATTTCGATCCATTTTTTTACCATCCAGTTGTATACCCCGATACTGATGCAAGCGTGAAAGTATTATTTCGGACTTCTGAAACATCCTTTATATATTTAATTTCGAAAAAGAAGAGGAAAGAGGCTTGTCGCGCATTTATACATGTGTATGTTACAGATAATAACGCGGCTGAATGGCCCTCTATTTAAGTAATACTAATCCTATTCAATGACTATTGAAATAGGTTCCTATGAAGGTTGATATCTCAACAAAGTTTACTTGTTTTTTAGGGTTCCGTACCACAAACGGAAAGAAGAAACATTTATAGGACCACTTCGTCGCCTGTCAGAATCAGAATCAGAATTTTTTTATTCAAGTAAACCAATACAGGCAAGTATAAATCGTCAAATAAAAATAATAGATACTATCTCTTCCACCCATTCGAAATGCATTTCCTATGGAGAAGAATGGGCAAGAAACTCCATGGTTACTTTTTTCCAATAAGGATTTACATTTTTGTGTTTTTTTTATTAATTAACAATTTTTTCTATACTAACTACATATGTCTGTCAAGACCGCTTTTCACAGGAACGCCAGGTGGTATAAAGTTGAAATTAATATTAGATATTTATCTCTGCAATCCCTTTGAGGTGTAAAAAAATAAACTTCTAAGTCAACGCAGTCGAAAGATTCGTCCGTTTATGTCACATATTTTGACTCGCAAGGGAATCAAAACTTATAGGGTACGTCCCGTTGAACTAGAATAATGAAATTTAGCAAGAAGCATTGCCTAATAGCACACGTAAAGGGAAAAGTCCGAAAACTGTATATTTGTACCACAAATAAACTTATTCGCAGTTGGTAAACTGACTGCGACCTATCTCGATGTATGGGAACAACCATTCACCAACGGCAGACGACTGTTCATCTTTTCGTTACAGCAATCTTCGGTGCTTTCACAGTTTATGTCCGGAACCCTCGGTGCAAGAGTCCGACGCGCACTTGGCCCGTTGTTTTTAAAGTACCACGGAGATAGGTTATCGCGTGTTTCCATTAAGTACACACTATTAAAATGCCGGCCGGCCTCGTTCTCATCGCGGAACATAGTTTATCACCTGGATATGTTTACCATTAAGGGTCTAAACACACGGTAAAGCCGATGATAATAACGGTAACAACGGAAACGGAGTGACGGGACATCGATACAAATAAATAAAATTGGAGTGTCTGTATGTAATATCATAAAGTATACGTTACCTATGAACAAAATGCAATGTTTTTAATGCGACCCATTTCTATGCAGCTACTGCTGCTACAGTACTCTGTAAAGCCCGTCTAAGGGGTTTGCAAACGGGTAGTAAATGCTATATACAAATGGGTTTCTTTGTAAAACGTGAGAATATATTTTTTTTTTTCAATTTAATGTTTAATTTTTTGTAAGGCAAGCGCATAGATAGTATTCACTTACAAACATATATATCTTACAGTTATATATGGCTACCTACCTACTTGTATAGGGCCAAATTTATACATGAAATTCATGATGTTATTTACATAACAATAATGACATAGATAGGAACATTGTTGTTTGACGACATGGTGCGAGTATATAAACCGAGTCAGATGCTTCAGAACCAACAATCAGTAACCATGAAGACTGCGATTTGTATCTTTGCTTTGGTGAGTACTTACTAGCTGTCCCGGCGAACTTCGTACCGCCTTAGAATTACATACGAAAGCAGCGCCACCTACCGGGTCCAATTTTGAATCTAAACCACCCAGTGCGCCACCCAAACGCATACAAAAAAAAATATTCAAATCTGTCCAGCCGTTTAGGAGGAGTTCAGTAACATACACACGTACATTAGAATTATATATATTAAGAAGATAGAACGCCTGGTTTGAAAGCAAGGGACTTGAATAAGTCCTGAAACCTGTATTAAGGTCGACCGGTTAGGTTAGTGGTGTGAGCGTAAGCCGCTTGGATCACCAGGGCCCCAAGTCTCCTAACCAGCGCCCTAGGGCAGTGCGAGCGGTGCGACCGAACCGGGCGCCGTCATCGGGGCAAAATCATTCCAAAGTCAACCACCGATAAGCGTCGTGACACCTCATAGTTAGCGTCGCGACGCTATTCAGTGAGGCGTCAAGGAGGAGCCTTACAATGAGCGTAGCATCTACGATCTTAGCATTATTCCATAAGAATTTTGTATACAGCGAGACGCCACTTTAAGATCTCACACCACCCAAAAAATTTGCTAGTAGCTAGCTCTCTGTCCATTGTACCCATACCTAGTACAAGCTTTGCTTAGTTTGGGATCATACGATGATTATGTGTTGTCAAGCGATATTTATTTATAGGATTCTCAGTCTTCGTTTGTGGGCGAACGCTGGGGTATGTGGGAGTTTGAACTTGCACCTCTTACGTTCAAGGCGGCCGTTGCTATATTATGCTACCACTGCTATATTATTATAATTAAAATTCTCTTTTACAGATCTGCGTCGTGCTATGCCTGATCATGATTGGATCAGAAGCAGGTATGTTAGCCTTGGGGTTCCATACATACATTCATACATACATACATAGACTCACGCCTGTATCCCATGGGGGTAGGCAGAGACTACCGTTTGCCGCCTGCTATGATTCTGACATATCTCTTTCATGCACTTCCGTCGGGTGAGAAACTATCTGGAAGAGACCGTTTATATGGTCGTGAAAGGTCCTTCTCGGGCGCCCTCTTCCTACTTCCTACTTTCTCTCTTCTACTTCCTACTTTCTCTCATCCTCTCCACATGGCTGAACCACCTCAATAAATTAACTAATCGCAAATGGTAGCCACGTCGGTACAACGCCCGCCTTGACCGTAAGGGGTGCAAGTTCAAACCCCGGGCCCGCACCTCTGAGATTTTCATGTGCGAATGTCATTTTCAATAATGATTACCACTTGCTGAACGGTGAAGGTAATCATCGTAAGGAAACCTGCACGTCTACAGAAAGGCGTGTGTAGTTCACCAACCCGTACTGGGCCAGCGTGGTGGACTATGTCCCAAATCTCCCTCGTATTGAGGGGGAATGTGCACAGTATAATGGAGAATTGGTTAATTCAACAATCGTATAATGAGACTGAAAATTTATTAAAAATAACAGTAAGTTCATTAACTATACTCACAATTACTTGACAAACGTTTCGTTTCACACACATTCACGCAAACACCCTCAGTTTCACACACTTCATTACACACAACACATGCACACACTCTTTATATTGTATCTAATATTTCAATAATTACTTTACTCTATTTTATATTTATTTAATTCACTTCCCAAATAATTTTAACACAAGAACCCAAAATACAGACAACAAGTTTGGGTTTCACAGTCACTCCTTTTGTAACAATTTTGGTGAATAATAAATGTAATTTTATTTTTTATGTGGGATTGAATATTGGAGATGGAACGCAGCATGCTTGAGATGTATGAAAAGTGGAAAGGAACGCGTGTTGAGAGAAAGAGATGGAATGAGAGAGAGAGATGGAGATAGACGACGGTTTTAAAATAAGTTGATAAAAAAGTATAAGAAATTAATAAAAGAAGAAGCCATTTAAATTAGGATTGAAGTTTTATTACTACATTTATTTAATTGGCTAGCCGATGTATTTTAGTCTCAAGGTACTATTACCTTGAGACTAAAATACATCGGCCAAGTGTAGGTACAGTGCAGTGTTGAGTGTAGTGCACCTGTGCCTTCCCCTTTAGGGAATACAGGCGTGATGATGATGATGTAATATTGTTTTTTTTTGTTTTGCAGCTATAGTTCCGGTGGACCCAGGTGACAATTGTACCGCAGACAAATACTGTTATCCGAACGAAGTCTGCATTAACCACAAGTGTGTTAAAGCATAAATCTAATTCCCCTTTGCAGCTGATCAGAGCGAGAATGATCTACTTTTTTTTCAATATTCCCATTTGTACATCTAAACAACGCTACAGCTGTTATTCTGTTATAAGTTCGCTGCGTGAGGATTTTTGGTGTGGGTACTTTCAGCTGGTACATCATGAGGTTATATTGACTCATGGGAGTAACAACTTTGTCAGGGCTGCGCAATGAATGAGAGCTCGCCATGAGCCAATATGACCTCACAACGCAGCGAACGTGGTAATCAATCCAAATCCAAATTGTCGACGTTACCCGAAAATATTCTTTCAAAAAACCCTGTTTTTAATTAATTATAAACTTGACAAAAAGAAACATTAGACAAATCGCTCTGTGGAGTCATTCTCCGTCATTAATATGCCAATATACTTCGATTTATATAACTTTATTGACATTTACAAAATTGCCAGAGCAATGTTCCCAGAAGGCTGGCAGTATTGCCACGTTGGATGGCAAAGCTAATCCTATGTGCCAGATACGTGCCAGGCCTCTTGTATCGATGTATCGACCAGTTTGAAAGCTAAAAACCAATTAATATAAATGTGTGAAGCATCTACAGTAGGCTGGTATTGTAAAAAAAAACATTGTAAGAGCTTTATGTTGGTCTGCTTAGTGTATTATTTCTAAATTACTTCTGTCAATAAAATGAGTTTAATTGCACGTCTGTGTTTTTATTGTGTGACCATTTTAATATAATTTTCATGATAATATCGAGGGGTGAAAGACTATTTCACTTAAGCGATACTTTTGAGCGTTGACTTATATGTATGAACATATTTGGAATCAGTGAACTGTTCTGCGTCGAATGATTATGCTCTCCTAAATAGCAGGGTAAAACCCCTCAATATAATTGCGATAACTGGATCCGTATCCGAAATTTCATATCTATAACATACCTACTTTTAGTTATGTATATATCCCAATTAAGTATATTTTTCAAATTAATTAATTATTCCTGGAAGTTGTAGGCAGAGGTGCACTGCAGTGCGCCCACACTTCGCCGATGTATTTTAGTCCCAATGTACCTAATAGTGGGCGAGCCTAGTACCATTATACCGGGCACGTTCTCCCTCAATACGAGCGAGAGTTTTGGGCCATAGTCCACCACGCTGGCCCAGTGTGGGTTGGTGAACTTCACACGCCTTTCTATGGACGTGCAAGTATCCTCACGATGTTTTCCTTCACCGTTCAGCAAGTGGTAATTACAATGAGGTAATTGATAATGAGATTTGCGCATGAAAATCTCAGAAGTGCGGGCCCGGCGTTTGAACTTGCACCCCTTATGTTCAAGGCGAGCGTCCTACCGACTAGGTTACCACTGCTTATTTTATATAACTATATATCGAGGGTTGAAAGGCAATTTGACTTAAGAGACATTTTTTTAACTTTACAGGAGAACATACTCATTCGACGCAGAAACATTCGCTGATTCCAAATATGTACATAGGACAATATCGCCCAAAAGTGTCGCTTAAGTGAAATAGGCTGTCACCCCTCGATATATAGATTGAGTAACTATGAACTGCGTCATTTACGAAAATAAATCCAAAACAGCCATTGACGTGTTACCAAATTAGTTGCGCAATATAAATTCTTTTCATTATTTAAAACAAATAGATTCAACGCATATGGTACAAAATGACAGCCCTTCACTCACTGAGGCGGGCGTATTTACTGGAATTAATTTGAAATTGTACTTTATAGAAATATGTTTGTATGTATTTAATCGCATGTTTGTTAGTTTGATATTACAACCAGACACCCCAATTTTATTTATATGTATGTATAAATGATGTGTAGTCATTGAATTAGCTCTTGCTAACTAACTTGCCACTTGCTGAAATACCCGCTAACCGGAGCTGGAGCCATTTCTAAACTTATTACGTTAAAATGTCATCATTTCATTCATTTCGTGCAACAAGAAAAAAGTTAAAAAACGGTACCCCGACTACGGAACAAGGTAAAATCGACACCTCCTATTGTTGAAGTCGGTTAAAATGTAGCCTATATTACCCGGGCCGTATAACGAATCGATTGACACCTTATTCATCAAAATCGGATGAATAGTTTAGGCGCTACGGAGGAACACACGTAAATACAAAGATACGTAGACTGATAAAATCATAACCCTTCCTTTTGGCTTCGCCGTTGCCGGAAACAAGAGTTAATATAGTTCGTGTTGGTATAATGAATAATAAAAATACATCATCACGCCTGTATTCCCCGAAGGGGTAGGCAGAGGTGCACTGCAGTGCGCCCACGTTTTGCCGATGTAATAGAGGGCGAGCCTATTGCCATTATACCAGGCACTATCTGCATTAATACGAGGGAGAGTTTGGTCCACCACGCTGGCCCAGTGCGGGTTGGTGCATTTCACACGAACGTGCAGGTTTCCTCACGATGTTTTCCTTCACCACCTCGTTTTGGTACTGCCAAAAATAAGTCGCGTACTTTTTGACGCGGCTGTCTGCGCAGATATATAATTTGGAAAAATACTCGGAGCCGCTTTGTGCGTTATTCTATTGATTGTAAAACAAATAATACCTAAGCTATTCCTAATGCCAGCTGTTTATACGTTAATTATGGCAATGGCCCTGACATACATGTAATATCCCCCTTACCACCACGTCTTGCAACAATATTTTAATACTAGCGGCCCGTCCCGGCTTCGCACGGGTTTCTAATATAGCCTATGTTACTCAGTGATAATGTAACTTTCTAACGGTCGGCCCTGATGCCCGGGGTCCAAAACAACGGGCTACCCTTGGGGTCGTGAGCGTCTGGGGTGTGGGCCCCGGACGTTCTTAAGTAGACGACGAATCTGAGGAGGACGGCGGCGAGGGGTGGCTCTCGCCGCCGTATGCACTGCGAGGGTGCAGGGGGAGCGTACATCTGCTCCCCCCGAGACGAGCTCCTGGGCACAAAGCTCGGGAGCGAGGCACAGAGGGACACCGGTGCGTTCCGGTAGGAGATCTCGGGGTCCCTCTAACGAGTCGAAGACTGCCACCGGGGAGGTTTTAGTGGGTAAGAACAAAAGAACTAAGAACCCACATATCCCAATGTTCTCCCACACAGAAGACTGGGAATATAGGCTGTATCTCATGAACCGTGATAGTTAGACAGTTATGTATTTCTGTTGCCGCTATAACAACAAATACTAAAAAACAGAATAAAATAAATATTTAAGGGGGCTCCCATACAACAAACGTGATTTTTTTGTCGTGTTTATTTTTGAAACCGGTACAGTAGTTTTTAAGTTTATTCGTTACATACAAAACTACAAATCTTTCCTCTTTATAGCATTATATTATTATAGTATAGATATAGATTACTTTCAGTACAAAATCTGTCAAAAATTGACAGTTACCTACTATTGAAACATGAATACTATAAGAGGTGGTGGTTAGGTCAAGTACCTATAACGCGACTGCCATAGGAATATTAAGTATTTTTATAAATTACTAGCTGCCCTTGTAGCATGAGCGCCAAGATTGAACGTATATCACGAAATATCTTGATGTTGTCTCTTTCACTCGTATGAAATAAGACAGAGAGCGACCGAGCCAATCCGTGACAGAGGTCTTGTCTTGACATGCGTGCTGACACCAGCGACTTCGTACGCGCGCAACTGGGTAAACAACCCTAATATTTTTTTCTAAATTAAAGTAGCCTTTCTAAAAAAAGCAGTGGTAGCCTCGCGGGCAAGAACGCCCGCCTTGAACGTAAGGGGTGCAAGTTCAAATCCCAGGCCCGCACCTCTGAGATAATTTTCATGTGCGAATGTCATTTTCAACAATGATTACCACTTGCTGAACGGTGAAGGAAAACATCGTGAGGAAACATGCACGTCTATAGAAAGGCGTGTGAAGTTCACCAACCCGCACTGGGCCCGCGTGGTGGACTATGGCCCAAATCTCCCTCGTATTGACGGGGAATGTTCCCGGTATAATGGCAATAGGCTCGCCCCCTATTACATTGGGACCAAAATACAACGGCGAAGTGTGGGCGCACTACAGTGCACCTCTGCCTACCCCTTCGGGGAATACAGGCGTGATGATGTATTAATTTATTTATTTAGTATCCTAAGTTATTTTACGTAACATCAACATTCGGACTAAACGGGATTTATGTACTTCCCGCGGATCACTAATGCTTTAAAAAAAAAGTTACCCTAAGTTACTCCTTGTAACATCAGCTAACTGCCACTGAAAGTCTCTAGAAAATAGGTACAGCCGTTTGGGAGATCACTCGGAATAAATGGGATTTATGTTCCTCCCGCGGAACCCTAATGCTTTTTTTAAAATACATATACCCTTATTTACTCGTTATGACATCAGCTATCTGCCAGTGAAAGTCTCGTCAAAATAGGTACAGCCGTTTGGAAGTTTACCCGGAACAAACAGACAGACAGACAAAAAAATTAAAAATCACATTTTCGTTATAGGTGTCGTATATACATTTGTATGCACTTGGTTAAAAGATGTTATTTTGATATTACAAACAGACACTCCAATTTTATTGATTTGTATAGATATGCTAAAACAAAAGATTTGATTAGTTGGAATTCTAAAATTTTATTGATTTAAGAATTAGCTACGGGTATTGCCACAAAGTGTTGATGGTGACTATAAAGGCGTACCTGTTGATTGCCCACTTATCAGTCCTACCTGAAAACCAGCAACCAGTGACAACCAGCCACCAACCAAAGACAACCATGAACACACTATTCTTTTTCTGTCTCCTGGTAAGTTTTTATACCAACAGGTAAATATAACAAAATTTTAATAATAACTAGCTGTACCCGTGACTTCGTACGCGTGGAATTTAACAACCCTCATTGTTTTTTCAAAATTAAAGTAGCCATAGTTACTTTTTGTAACATCAGCTATCTTTCAGTGAAAGCTCTGTCAAAATAGATTCAGCCATTAGGGGGATCACTCGGAATAAGTGTGACTTTTATGTTCTTACCGCAGTGCCCTAATGCCTTTGTAACATGTACGCCAAGTTACACCTTGTAACATTAGCTATCTGCTAGTGAAAGTCGTGTCAAAATAGGTTCAGCCGTTTGGGAGATCATTCGGAATAAATGGAATTTAGGTTCCTTCCGCGGAACCCTAATGCTTTTTCAAAAAATAAAGTAGACTTAGTTACGTCTTGGAAAATAAGCTGTCTTCCAGTGAAAGTCCCGTCGAAATCTGTTCAGCCGATTGGAAGCTTACCCGGTTAGCCGTTTGGAACAAACAGACAGACAGAAAAAAAGTTTAAGAATTGCATTTTCGTTATAGTTATCGATTTAAATTTCATAATGCAATTGGTAAAAAAGGTGTTATTTTGTTTATTTGTATAGATTACAATTCTCTTTTACAGATCTGCGTCGTGCTATGCCTGACCATTATTGGATCAGACGCAGGTATGTTAGCCTTGGGGCTTCACTAAGCAATATAATATCAGTAATGAGGATAATCGTGCCTAAATAAAACATATACACACGCCCGTATCCCATGGGGGTAGGCAGAGACTACCATTTGCCGCACGCTTCTGGCATACCTCTTTCATGCACTTCCGTCGGTTGAGGGTGCTACGGACTTAACCTATTTGGGAGAGAACGTTGATCTGGTCGTGAAAGGTCCTCCTCTTCCTACACTTCCACTCACGTTCGCCTGGTATATTACTTTCTCTCATCCTCTTCACATGGCTAAACCACCTCAATAAATTAACTAATCGCAAATGAACGTAAGGGGTGCAAGTTCAAACCTCGGGCTCGCACCTCTGAGATTTTCATGTGTGAATGTAATTTTCAATAATGATTACCACTTGCTAAACGGTGAAGGAAATCATCGTGAGGAAACCTGCACGTCTATAGAAAGGCGTGTTTCATTCACCAACCCGCACTGGGCCAGGGTGGTGGACTATGTCCCAAATCTCTCTCGTATTGAGGGGGAATGTACTCAGTATAATGAAGAATTAGTTAATTCAACAATCGTATGAAGAGACTGAAAATTTATTAAAAATAGTTCATTAGTTCAGTTAGTTCATTTTATCCTGCGCATTGGCAAAGCTTTCTCAGATATAGATTGTATTAAATTACTCTATTATTCTTACGTCAGAAGTACTCTTGAGTACTGGAGTTATATTTGGAATCCACATTATACCACGTACATCAACAATTTGGAAAATATCCAAAACAAGTTCGTAAAACACCTTGACTTCAGAAAATACAGATACGTACAGAACTACGAAGAGTCATGCCGCTTCCATCATCTTCCTAGCCTCCGTGACCGCCGCCCATTAATCGATATGGTCTTCTTACATGGACTGTGTAATGAATACATTGATTGTTCCAATCTCTCCAGCAACATTTTAAGTTTTTGTGCTCCGAAAACACGAACAAGACATACGAGCCTATTGGCCACTAAGCGTTCATCTACAAACTACTCACATCATTCCATAGTAAACAGATTACATAGAGTTTACAATAAGAAGTTTCACTCAAGATCAACTGACGTATTCCACGATAGCAAGGTGGCTTTCAAGAAATATATTTTGAAAGTTCTGCAGGACGACAATGTTTAGACCGCATACACACGCACACACACACACACACACACACACACACGCGCACACACATTGCTTTACTTCAAAACTCAACTAGGAATTACATATCATTACCTACTCGACAAGTTTAAAAGATCTTAGCCATATAACGTAAATCTTTTATTGGCCGTAAGCTAAACATTATATATGTAATACTTGTTATGTCTTTAAGGGCTGTGGATTTTGTTAAAATAAAAAAATAAAAAAATGAATGGTGTCGTGGGACACCAGTAGGGTGATTTTAAAACACTCGGAATCGAATTCGGAAACGGAATCGAAAACTTCGAGTTGTCGATTCCGTTTCCGACGCCATGTCAAAACGCGATTTTGAATAGCGGACGGAAGGGCCAATTGGAAATTTCCGACGTCGGAAAGATTGTGTGCGTTTACAAAGAACGTTTAAAAATGGTAGAAATAATATTCGATTACAAAACAGTTATTAATACGATTTTTTTTGGCCAAAAAGTCTTATATAAACACACTTATCATAATTATAAAATTGGAAATTGATTACTTATTTAAATTATCGATTTAAAACTTACTCTCCTTCATTATTTTTGGTTATAACGAACCTCGAAAATTTTTACTGATACGTCAAAGTGAAAGTGAAGGGTAACATCACGCCTTTGCAACCACGAAGTTTCAGAGCTACGTCATAGATGGCGCATGGCGCTGTATTTCGGTAAATAAAAACACAACCAAGAAGTGAATAATGCAGCACGATTGTTTGCCGGCGCTGCACAGCAGCCGCCCTATGTTGTCTCCTTTAAGATAATATTCCATCCTATCGAAGGTTGAAGGAAATAATTTTCACAATAATGTAAAGGGCCATAAAACAACGTTAATGGGTTTATTTTAAACACTCTTTAGTACTGACTTACCTTAAATATTATGCAAGTATTTAGATAACACTTAAATTTGGTATTTTATTTATGTTTTTGTTCAATTTCGGAAGCTTTCCGCGAGGAAAAAGGTGTCGGAAACTTTCCGTCGATTCGGATGGGTTTATCCGACGAGAAATGTCAAAAATCGTCGGGTACGGAAATCAAAATAGCGATGGCTGGAATCCGTGACGGAAAGATCCGATTCCGTTTCCGAATTCGATTCCGAGTGTTTTAAAATCACCCTGCAGGCCCCGTAGCATGACCGCGTAGACATAAGTTATATCTATTTCAACTGTCGAGAAAATGACGTCACTTCGAGCAGTTTGTACTGAACATGGCTCGGAGACGTCATTTTCTCGACAGTTGAAATAGATATAACTTATGTCTACGCGGTCATGCTACGGGGGCTTTAGGGTGATTTTAAAACACTCGGAATCGAATTCGGAAACGGAATCGAAAACTTCGAGTTGTCGATTCCGTTTCCGACGGTATGTCAAAACGCGATTTTGAATAGCGGACGGAAGGGCCAATTGGAAAATTCCGACGTCGGAAAGATTGTGTGCGTTTACAAAGAACGTTTAAAAATGGTAGAAATGGTAGAAATAAAATTCGATTACAAAACAGTTATTAATACGATTTTTTTTGGCCAAAAAGTCTTATATAAACACACTTATCATAATTATAAAATTGGAAATTGATTACTTATTTAAATTATCGATTTAAAACTTACTCTCCTTCATTATTTTTGGTTATAACGAACCTCGAAATTTTTCACTGATACGTCAAAGTGAAAGTGAAGGGTAACATCACGCCTTTGCAACCACGAAGTTTCAGAGCTACGTCATAGATGGCGCATGGCGCTGTATTTCGGTAAATAAAAACAAAACCACGAAGTGAATAATGCAGCACGATTGTTTGCCGGCGCTGCACAGCAGCCGCCCTATGTTGTCTCCTATAAGATAATATTCCATCCTATCGAAGGTTGAAGGGAATAATTTTCACAATAATGTAAAGGGCCATAAAACAACGTTAATGGGTTTATTTTAAACACTTTTGTACTGACTTACCTTAAATATTATACAAGTATTTAGATAATACTTAAATTTGGTATTTTATTTATGTTTTTGTTCAATTTCGGAAGCTTTCCGCGAGGAAAAAGGTGTCGGAAACTTTCCGTCGATTCGGATGGGTTTATCCGACGAGAAATGTCAAAAATCGTCGGGTACGGAAATCAAAATAGCGATGGCTGGAATCCGTGACGGAAAGATCCGATTCCGTTTCCGAATTCGATTCCGAGTGTTTTAAAATCACCCTGCAGGTAGGAACGAAGTTCCTTCGGCTAATGTAGAATAAAAAAACAAAAAAGGTCCATAACGACCCGGAGTTCTATGTATTTTAATAGTTCAACGACTGTCCCACAGATGGCAGTATACTCAATGTATTTAATATGTGTGTATTATTATTAGTATATAAAAAAAAAACAAAAAAGGTCCATAACGACCCGGAGTTCTATGTATTTTAATAGTTCAACGACTGTCCCACAGATGGCAGTATACTCAATGTATTTAATATGTGTGTATTATTATTAGTATATAAAAAAAAACAAAAATGGTCCATAACGACCCGGAGTTCTATGTATTTTAATAGTTCAACGACTGTCCCACAGATGGCAGTATACTCAATGTATTTAATATGTGTGTATTATTATTAGTATATAAAATAAAAACTATAGCAAAACCTAAAAAAAAAACAACAAAATATAAAAGTAATAAAATAAAAAAAGTAATAAAATAAAAAAACATCGTAATTCAAATTATCAACTAAAGTCGTCTCATTTAACGATTTGATTCCACGCACTTTTTTCCATGGATTTTTTCTTACGGTTTTACTATCACATTTTTTTCAGTTCGGTCGCCTAGCAAAATCCCTATCCCCTCCAAGCCTGCCGTAAGGAACTTCGTTCCAATTAACTATACTCACAATTACTTGACAAACGTTTCACACACATTCAAGCACACACCCTCAGTTTCACACACTTTATTACACACAACACATGCACACACTCTTTATATTTTATCTAATATTTCAAAAATACTTTCCTATTTTTAACCGACTTCAAAAAGAAGGAAGTTCTCAATTCAACCCGTATTTTTTTTTATGTATGTTACCGCATATCTCCGGCGTCTGTCGACCGATTTCGAATTATTTTTTTAGATTTGCTGGGGAATTCTTCAAGGTTGGTCCCATTTCCAAAATAATATCAGAAATCAAACCCCTTGGGGATGAAATGGGAGGTTGAAGGTCACATAATTTCAAAAATATTTGATCGACTTGAAACTTTGTATATGTATTTTAAATATAAAATAAAGAAACGCTTCTTTAAGGATTATTGAAAAAAAAAATATGTAGGGGCCGAAATGGGGGACTACTACCAATCCGGACTACAGCATCTGGCGTTAGTGAACCGATTTCAAAAAGTGTGTATTTGCCTAGTTGGACGTAGATTAGCATCTACTCCAAATGTAATGAATTGTAAGGTTATTTGTAGCTTTTTAGTGCACCTAGGTTTTTGAAGTCGGTTTTTGATTTTTGTACATTAATTTAATTCACTTCCAAAGAATTTTAACACAGAAACCAAAAATACAGGCATCGCCTAGTTTGGGTTTCACAGTAACTCGGTCTGTAACAATTTTGGAGAATAATAAACTTTATTTTATTTTTATTTAATAGACTCGCCCCCTATTACATTGGGATCAAAATACATCGGCAAAGTGTAGGTACAGTGCAGTGTTGTGTGTAGTGCACCTCTGCCTACTCCTTTAGAGAATACAGGCGTGATGATGATGTAATATTGTTTTTTTTTCTTTTGCAGGTATACCTTTTGTGGACGCCTATAACGATTGTGCCTCAGACAAATACTGTTCAACGGGCGAAGTCTGCACTAACCACAAGTGTGTTAAAGCATAAATCTAATTCCCCTTTGCAGCTGATCAGAGCGAGAATGATCTACTTTTTTACAATATTTCCATTTGTACATCTAACCTACGCTACAGCTGTTATTCTGTTATAAGTTCGCTGCGTGAGGACTTTTGGTGTTGGTACTTTCAGCTGGTGCGTCATGACTCATAAAGATACCAACTTTGTGAGCGCTGCGCACTGGATGAGAGTTCGCCATGAGCCAATATGACTTCACAAAGCAGCAAACGTGGTAATCAATCCAAATCCAAATTGTCGACGCTACCCGTAAATATTCTTTCAAAAAACACTTGTTCTAATTAATTATGAACTTGACAAAAATTAACATAGACAAATCGCTCTGTGGAGTCATTCTCCGTCATTAATATGCCAATATATTTCGATTTATATAACTTTGTACACAATTAATAATGTATACACTGATAATAAAATCTACAAATTGCCAGAGCAATGTTCCCAGAAGGCTGGCAGTATTGCCACGTTGGATGGCAAAGCTAATCCTATGTGCCAGATAGTGCTAGGCCTCTTGTATCGATGTATCGACCAGTTTTTTAAGCTAAAAACCAATTAATATAAATGTGTGAAGCATCTACAGTAGGCTGGTATTGTAAAAAAACATTGTAAGAGCTTTATGTTGGTCTGCTTAGTGTATTATTTCTAAATTACTTCTGTCAATAAAATGAGTTTAATTGCACGTCTGTGTTTTTATTGTGTGACCATTTTAATATAATTTTCATGATAATATCGAGGGGTGAAAGGCCATTTGACTTAAGCGATACTTTTGAGCGATATTGACTTATACAGGGTGTACCGGAGGTCCGAAATAATACTTTGGGCACATATACGGTAGCTCATTAACCTAAATGAAACTAAATTTAAAACTTGCATTAGGCATACACTATGCAGGCGCGCATACTACACAATAGGTGATTATTTAGAGGATAAACACGCTTGGTCAGGCGCTGGTCCGGCTCCACAGGAACTCATTTAAGGGATTTTAGCTATTTGTCCCGTTTTCCTCCTCCTTCCTACCTTTAAATCTTGTTCAAGACGTAGTTTGTGTAGTGATTTAATTGTGTTTTGAGAATGTATAGACTCATTGTATGGGAGCCCCCTTAAATATTTATTTTATTCTGTTTTTTAGTATTTGTTGTTATAGCCGCAATGTTATACATCATCTGTGAAAATTTCAACTCTCTAAGTATCACGGTTCATGAGATACAGCCTGGTGACAGACGGACGGACGGACGGACAGCGAAGTCTCAGTAATAGGGTTCCCGTTTTACCCTTTGGGTACGGAACCCTAAAAAGCAACCATGGACTTTCTTGCCCATTCTTCTCCATAGGAAATGCATTCCGAATGGGTGGTAGAGATACTATTTTTACTATTTATTGATTATTCATAAGTGCCTGTATTGGTTTATATGAATAAAAAATATTCTGATTCTGCTCATATGTGCATACTTATTGAAGACAGTTTATACCCAACTATCATAGTTTAAGATTTATAGACCTTTGAATATTTGTCACCGGTATCGTGTTCTGGCCTTTGAGTACATTCATAACCCTATTCAGCAGTGTAAACTACACGAGGGGCGACTACCAATATTCACAAAATAGAACATGGAAATTTTATGTAGCACTCGATATATTATGAGTTATTACTGACGACGACAAAAAGTTGAAAAAACATCGTCGAATTTCGATCAAATTCTTATACCATTAAGTTTTTTCGGACTTCTAAAACACGGATACACTATAGTCGTATTTTTAATTAGACGAAGCCAACTGACAGTAGCTAATGTCACTTTGTAAAATAATGTTGCCATATTTAAAGTAATAGTGATGTGTTCAGTTCTCGTTCAATCAGATGAATGAACAATGAGTGTGATTTATAATAATTTCAAACTATAAAAGTCAATCGAGGCAATTTCATTCATTCAGGAGTTTTTCAATCACTCACTTTGTCACAACACTATTTTTATTTCATCAAAAACTGACAACACAGCAAACGTCAGTTGACTTCGTCTAATTAAAAATACGGCTACAATATAGCTGTGCCCGTAGTTTACACGGTCTTAGTGCTACTACACTAGGTTCCTATATCATTTTATGGCAACCGACTTGCGCCCCTTATGACTCTGCGACCGGGTGCACCACTACCCTTGATCCCCCGGGTAAAGACGGCCTTGGTTATTACAGAAGTCCGAAATAATACGTTTGCACGAGTGTCAGATATACAACCGAATGGTATAAAAATTTCATCGAAATGCGATCATGATTTTTCAAAACGTTAAATATCTTGAGTCCTATGCGAAATTTTCAAGTTCTACTAAATACTACATCACGCCTGTATTCCCCGGAGTGGTAGGCAGAGGTGCACTGCAGTGCGCCCACACTTCGCCGATGTATTTTAGTTCCAATGTAATAGGGGGCTTCATATATCTATCGAGAACTAGTCAAGTTCCCTCAGACGTGCAGGTTTCCTCACGATGTTTTCCTTCAACGTTTTGTTAGCAAGTGACAATCTCGGATGGAAATGAGATTCGCACATGAAACTCAAGAGGTGCGAGCCGGGGTTTGAACCTGCACACTTTGATAGCGTGCGTTCGACCACTCGGCTTACAGTAATAGGAAATGGTATAGTCAGCTACAAGAAACCGAATAAAAGAATTTTAAAGTCTCAATGAGGTATTTATTACAAATCATTTAAAACAAATCGCTTAAAAAATACTTAATAAAACTTATATCGTCAAACACATACTCATCGTATGATCCCAAACTAAGCAACGCTTGTACTATGGGTACCGTACAATGGACTGGGGGCGATCCCAGTTACACATCAACGCTATCAACCTCTTCGACAGGTATGCTCTCCTGGTACTTTGATTTGTATAAACCAATATCCCCAGACAACACATACTCATTGTATGATCCCAAACTAAGCATCGCTTGTATTATGCCTTGAAATGGACTGGGGGCGATCCCAGATACACCCAGATTAGGTCAAATTTCGAAAAGGCCATTTCTGAAATTACCCACTGGCGGGAATCGAACATGACCACCCAGTACCACCACTACCCCAAGCCATCGTCTTACATACGATATGATTCAGAATATGTATACTAACATTACTAACTCTTCAAATACATCGAGGGGTGAAAGGCTATTTGACTCAAGCGACATTTTTCTAAGGTTCCGTACCCAAAGGGTACCCCTCATTACTAAGACTTCGCTGTCCGTCCGTCCGTCTGTCACCAGGCTGTATCTCATGAACCGTGATAGTTAGAGAGTTAAAATTTTCACAGATGATGTATTACTGTTGCCGCTATAACAACAAATACTAAAAAACAGAATAAAATGAATATTTAAGGGGGCTCCCATACAACAAACGTGTTTTTTTGCTGTGTTTATAGATAATGGTACGGAACTCCGACTCGCACTTGTTTAACTTTACAGGAGAGAAAAAAATCGCTGATTCCGAATATGTATTTAAGTCAATATCGCCCAAAGGTGTCGCTTAAGTCAAATAGCCTATCACGCCTCGATATGTATCACTAAACGAATATGTGAAATCATATTATATTAATAAGATACTTGACGTGTGAAGTTCGCCTCACAAATCGATGCAACACAGCTTTAAAATCAGCTGTTACGTTTAAACTCTCTTTGATGTTTGTTGAACACAGCAGAAGGTACAAGCGACCTAACTGGCCATGGCTAGGCTTACAAATAACTTAATGTTATAATAATTAAGGAGCAGAAAAAGAAAGCGTGGTGGACTATACCCCAAAATGTCCCTCGTATTGAGGGGGAATATGCCCGGTATAATGGCAATAGGCTCGCCCCCTATTACATTGGGACCAAAATACATCGGCGAAGTGTGGGCGCACTGCCGTGAACCTCTACCTACCCCTTTGGGGAATACAGGCGTGATTATGTATTTATAAAACGAAATTGTGTTAACGATATTGTGTGTTCATAAAATGATTTCACATACTGTACATGACGAAGGGTGCATGCTTGGTGAACCCATACTGAATCATACTGTTATTACGTACTTGCATAGTAAATATTTCGGCGATCGACAACTTAAACTAAAGTTGTCACATAATAAAAGGCCCGTTTTGACATTTGTTTTCGCGACGTAATTAGTGATGTAACCAAACGACTCGTTACTCGATACTCATGATAAATCGATTCAAGTTTGCATGAGTATTTGATCGATTTGAATATGTATTGTAAAGTGCATTGGATTAAAGTTCTGATTAGAAAATTCAACTTAAACTTTGATATTGTAGGTATTTTCAAATAAAGATAAAATTTTACAAAAGGTCAAATTACTTTAATTTAATATTTTTGTTACAATAACATTCACTTGATCACAAAAAAAAATCGTGAAAAAGTGAATCTTCAGTCAATTATGTTCTTATAAAATAAAACCAGCCAAGTGCGAATCGGCCTTAAAAAATATCTTAATCGATTTATTTTTTCCTTAACCGATTATTAATAGTCTGTGGACAATATGAAAAAATCGTTATGCACGGTACTTAGCCGAGTGGGCGGTACCCATCAATGGAAAATGTAATTACCTTCAGAACATTTCAAAACGGGCCTTCTATTTTGTGACAACTTTAAACATATATCTTATAATTACGAATAAACTAATGACACAACTAAAAATAACGTCATCTCTTCCACATACACCTAGCGTGAGAGGGACAACAATATATATAGTATCGTATTAACACAATCAGTTTACTTTCAAGTATGGAGGACTAAATATCATTTTATGATTTAATAATGCCAAATCAATATCAACTCTATTAACAAGCGATAAGCTCTAATTTTAATCACCTTTAAATTCGGCAAATCATTTTTCAAATAAACTAGAGTTGAAACGGATATCCGGTAACTATCCGGTATCCGGCCTTGTCTTCACTATCCGGCCGGATACCGGATAGTAAATTAAAAAAAAATCACATTATTTTACACAAGACAAATCATACCACAATAGGTTATGGATACCGTTTATTTTTATAACCGCTGGTCAAAAATATTTGTTTTATTAATTAGTTTAGTGCTCAACTCCGGCGCTCCGGCCTGGTAGCATGCCGGATATCCGGTATCCGGTATGCGGCCAGACCAATATCCGTTTCATCTCTATATACAGCAACATAAAGTTGAATTTCTTTTATTTTTACAATCATCATATTTAGTGTAATTATAAATTGTTAATATTAGAAAAGATTAAAAATCAATTGCCATATCATCACTACAGGTACATGTCGACCTTATTGCAGTCATAATAAGCTCTAAAATCAGCGATCAAACAATAAATCACGCCAAATTTAACCGTATTTGTATATACACAAATTTAAAAAATCACATGTCGTCCTTACCCTCATCAGTCGTAGTACTAATCAAACGAGATTGAACTCTATCGACAGCGCAATATGATTCAAATTTCGTTTCTGAATTATCGTCTAGTATTGTGTACTCTCCTATGATTACATTTTCCAAATTAAACTCGTCATCGTGATGTTTCTCCATATGCAACTTCAGCGAACCGATCATAAATTGAAAATTGCAAATTTTACAACTGATATAGTATTTAGAATCGATTGTAACATGTTTTTGAACGTGTTGTAAACATTCCTCTTTAGTTATAAAGCATACGTTACAATTATTACATTTAAAAAGTTCAATTTCTCTATTTTTATTGTCTATGGCAAGATTTTTGTCTATGGTGCACGCGGATTCTTTTTCATTTATACCACTATTACACGCCTGGGATTCGCTATTAATTGACGTTTCAACCTCAGTGTTGCTATAATTCAAATCACCAGACACAGTGCTGCCATCTACAACTTTTTTTTCAGTGTTGCTTTTGTCAAAATCATCGGTCACATCTAGTTCATTTCGACTACCAACTTGAGAGTTGAAATCATTAAAATGGTCGATATTTTCAATGGGTTTCTCATTACTTTGTATATAAAAACCATTTTTCATTTCAACTTCCCTTATATCGAAATCATTTAAATTGAATTTGTTTTCTTCGTGTTGTAGGCTTATATGTCTCGGTAACAGCATGGTACTAAACTTCAAGTGACAGATGTCACATTCAAATTGTTTGAAGGACTTTCTAACCGAATGACATTTGATATGAGACCTCAACGATTCAAAATGCAAATAATGCAAAGGACACTCAGGGCATTTATACAACGTATTATCGAAACGCACAGATAAGCTACATTGGACTTGTTTTCTATTAGACAATGTTGAATTTGGATCACTATCGCCCTCCCCCTCTCGCCTTTTTAATGTTTCATTGGCATCTCTTTCTACTGTACCATTATCAGCGTTTAAACTGGCGTCTGATTCTTTAGATTTTTTGAAATTTACTTTGTCAATTTTATCGGCATCCATTTGCCTTTTTCTACTCCTAGTGATGTTTACACTGTCTATGCCACTCTCGGATATACTTGTAACAGCGTTTTTGCCTCTTATAACTTTATACTGATTAGTGACAGGATTGATAATTTTAATTTTATATTCTCTAGCGTTGTTGTGGACGCGGTAATGAGTTTCGTAAGACTTTTTCGTGTAGTACAACTTACAGATTTTACAATTCTCTTTGATTCTGCGCACGCTATGATCACGAGTCACGTGCCATTCGTAAGATTTCAATGACCAGTAGTGTACATTGCATTTTGCACAACCGTACACGGTAATCTGATTTAAATCCTGTTTAATTTTAGTGACAGTAAGTATGTACAGGGTACTCTCATTCTGGCAGCATCTGTGGCTGTTGATGCAGTTTTTGAGATATCTGTGCTCGCATTTGTCACACCTGACGCCGTATTTCGGGTCGCAATCGTCGGAATGCTGTCGCACTTCGTTCTCAGTGACGAATAGTATCTCACACTTGGTGCACTGGTACCAGTTTGTTCTGATAACACTTTTAATGACGATTTCTTTGTTATTATCATGTTTGTGTTGAGATATTTCTTCTGCGGGGAATACAAGGCCGCATTCGAGGCATTTCTCTTTGATAACACTTGTCGAATTACATATGTTTGCGTGTTTTTTTATTGATTCTATCGTATCGTAATGGATGTTGCAATCACATTTGTATAGTATATGTTTATTATTATCGATATCAGCTAATTCAGGGGTGTTTGTTTCTCCAAAATAAGTGATACTTAGAGTTTCTTTACAAAGATTAGGGAAATTGCGATGGGCCTGTTCGTGATTTGCTCTGAAGTTAAACGAAAAATATTGATTGCATTCCTTACAGTAATACTTTATAACAGTACATCTATGCATATTCATGTTCTGCTTAAGCGTCACACAAACTTTGCACGCTTTACAACAATAGAGCCTATACCTTTTATCGTTTTCCACGCGATTCTCCAATTTAGACGTATGCTTTTTAAGTTTAATTTTCAATTTTGTATCTGTCTTGCCTTTTAACTTGACAACTTTGAAAATTTCCGACGAGATGCCAATTAGATCGGTTGTTTGGGATTTTTTGTAACTCTCATTGAAATAAGTGATGGATAAAGTTTTTTTGGAGAGGGTAGGGAACTTAATATGGGCTATGTCGTGGTTATTTTTAAATTTTAACGCGAAATACTGATTGCAACGTTTACAATAGTGTTTTTTAGTGTTATCTGTGAGGCATCTGTGTGCGCGCATATTCTGTTTCAACGTTATACACACGTCACATTTCCTACAACAGTACGCTTTGAATCTTTTGTCTCTCTCTGCGTTCTTGTTGTCTGTTTTGCGACTAAGCTTCTCAGCTTTAGACGAGTATTTCTTTAGTTTCGCATTCACTTTACGATCTTTCTCATTGTTGAAGGTTACAATTTTGTGATCATTGCTCGTGTTTTCATGTCTTACCTCGTGTGCTACTAAATCATTCAGATCATCAATTTTAATTTTACAATACCTACAACGGATCTTGTTATTGTTCTTACAATTTACACTCAAATGCGCTGCCACATCATCAATAGACATTTTACAAACACAACAACAGTACTTAACTGAGTCAGAATCTCCTGTAGCATTCATTTTAACACTTCTAACAGTCTTATAAATGCTTTTAGATATAATCACATTTATATCTTGTTCATTTAGATCCCCATAATCCATCCAATCGTTGTTAAACAGTCTTTTATAGTCATAGTTTAGAATTTTGAAAGAATCTATTGTCACACTCGAATTGGTTTCATGTAAATCGGCGTGCGCTTGGTAATTCGTCTCATGAACTGTCAATTTACATATAGTACAGTATATAGAAGTGTCTGCCGCAAATAAGATATGCTTTTGACTGTGCTCAACCGCCGTATCGTAAGACAAACATACCATATCACAATTTATACACTTGAACATTAAATTCCATGTGCTGCACAAAGAATTATACTTCAAAAGCAACTCTGGCATCATTTCCACATCCCCGTGAAACTCTTTATGGATCGAATAGGATTTATTGCTGTATTTCTTGTTGCAAATGTTGCAAAATTTGAATTTCTCCTCGCCGCAATCGTGACTGGTTAACTGTTCGTTGCATATGAAATTAACCTTGCAAGTTTCGCATTCGTACATGGTAGATATTGGCGGATCTATTTTCGCTCTCGTTATAAGATCAATGAAAGCGTGTTCGCTCAAAACGAATTTATCATTTTGATGCAACTTTTGGTGTATCGAGTAAGTTTTTAAATTAAACATCAAACCACACTTGTCGCATAGTCTTTTATGCCACTTCGGCCATTTAATGCATAATCTATCTACATGACCTGTTAACCTCTGCCTATTCTGGCAGCACTTACAATATGGACAATAAAATATAACTTTCTTAGTACTCTTAAACGTAGTATCTTTGATTGGGATAGTATTCTTCGGCGGTTCAACTATAACTCTACCACCGAATGCTTTATTATGAAAATATTTTACGGTTATAAAGTCTTTTTTACCGAAATTACGAAAGCGATGTTTAATTTCGTGACATCTATAACGGTTTTTGGCGATATTTTTGTCGCAAATCTTACAATGAGTAAAATCTAAATGGCCCATACAGCTTTTAACGTGGACCCAGAACGGTAACTCCTCTAAATACACACCACAATACGGACACTCGCACAAAACCCTCTCATAAATAGTCTTATTTTTGACTATGTACACTTTAAAAGTATCATTGCTATGCTCATGCTGTATGTAATGCTTAACTTTATCCTTCTGAAGTATGTGTTTATGGCATATACTACATTCTTCCGATGGATATACTTTCGTACAAGCTATAAAATGCTGCATAGCACTGTACGGAGATACCAAATGAACTCGACACTTCGCGCATTGCCATAAAATTGATTTTGCTATGATGGACGAGTCAATTCTGCCACTCGCACGAATATTAAGATTCATAAATTCATTTTCATATTTTCCAGATGTATAGACCCTTTGAAATATGTGTACCTTTCTGTATGTTGGATGTTTGATTTTCCGATGTCTTTGAGCTGTTTTTTTGTTTTCTAAAATGTCATGACACAAAGAACATTTATAATAAGCTTTTATTGTGTCGAGATTGTCAATTTTTTTCACGTCAGCACTTTTCACGATATGCTTTTTAATTTTCGTACTGACAACACTAGGTTTCGGTATGGCAACACTTTTAGAATTAATTTTCACGTTCTTGATGGCAACATCGGATTTAATTTTAATTGGGACAACTTTCTTATTAACATTAACGTTTGCAACTTTTTTATTTGGCAACACCGAATCGGTGATCGGTACTTTCACACTGACTTTAGAGTTATTCTTGGGTGAACTGACTTGATTATCCGTGGTGAAGTTATTCAACGGTAATAGTTCGTACAAATGTTTAATTAGGGTTGTATCATCGGGGAAAATGTTGTTACAATGATTGCAAAGTCTACCTGCATCATAACTGGTACTCTTCTTGGCTAAGCTTCTCATCGGTGGCACATTACAAGCTGTGGTACTTTTCCTAGCTGTATTATTACTAACGGCAACCAAATAAGAGTGACTCACCATTTTATGGGCGTCCAAAGCATTTATAGTAGAAAATAACGTTTCGCAAGTACCACAATAGCATGAACTTGCATTAAGTTTCATTCCCCAGTCTTCTAAATGGACAACGGCTTGAGAATTCAACGCTTCCTCGTACAGTGTGTCATAGTTGTACACAACTTTCTTATTCGGTTTGCTGCCAACAATTATCTTGTTGGGGATGTACTGTGCTTGACTGTCAACTTGACTGTACTCGGTATCAACATACATGTCAACTTCAGTGCTGAGTTGTTGGCTGTCAATGTCTCCAGTGTCACCGTTGATTGACTGACCGCTGTCAATAATGGTATACTCCTCGTGATGTGCGGTTTCGTCACCATTTTCAAGAGTTTTATTATATTTGGATGCTTCGGTGTCATCTGTCTCTGTGACAGTATTATAGTCATATTGATAGAAGAGTTTCATATGTGGATCACCATCCACAGTGACCTCTGAGTTATATTCTGTAGTGTCATGTGAGAATTCTGTAACAGAAGGTATAATTGACTAGCTGACGTCCGCGGCTTCACCCGCGTCGATGTCGGTTATCGCGACCAAAAGTAATCATGAAATTTTGATCCCGTTCCCGCAACCCATAGGAACCTATTCCAGGGATAGCTTTATGATAGCTTTCCAATGACCGCTTTACAATTGCCCATTTTTTAAAGAATTAAGAAAGAAATATTGTATGTTATCGTTAAGAGATAGACATATGCCATCGTGGACTTATCTGTAGACCTATATAAGATACACAATTCCACCATACATCATTTTGTTATATCTCAAAGGGTTAAGACAGCGTTTTCGGGGAAAGCTCCCAGACGGCTTATTTCTTTCCGACACCTCCAACAAATATCATTATATTTTAGCCAATGTACACAAAAACTTGACAAATTATATACTAAAACCTTCCTCTTGAATCACTCTATCTATTATAAAAAACCGCATCAAAATTCGTTGCGTAGTTTTAAAGATCTAACCATACATAGGGACAGACAGACAGCTAGAATCGACTTTGTTTTATACTATGTAGTGATGTGTTATCTGCAAGATACCATGTAAAGTCTATGGCCCTATGTCCCAAATCTCTCTCGTATTAAGTAGGAATTACATTGGGACCAAAATACACCAGCTAACTATAGGTGCACTGTGCACTTCTGCCCACCCCTTCAGGGCATACAGGTGTGATAATGAATGGATTTTGTATGAATACTAAAAAAAAACAAAGTAAAATCGACTCCTTCTATTTGTTAAGTCGGTTATAATGTACCCTATAATGTACCTGGGCCGTAATAACGAATCGATTGACACCTTATTTATCGAAATCGGATGAATAGTTTAGGCACTACGGAGGAACATACGTAAATACAAACATACATTTTTCTTTTATTTCTTTTTACCTATTTTCGTGTCCCACTCTTGAGCAAAGGCCTCTCCTTTAATCTTTCACACACTGCGGTTTCGTGCTGTTTGTGACCATACATTCATAGACTGCTATAATCATAACCCTTCCTTTTGCCTTTACAGTCGTAGTCTGGTAAAAAATAATGTTACCTTCCATGTCTTCATCATCAGGAACCTCAATCTTCACCAGGGCGAGGTCGGGGAACATACTTTTAATCCTTGGATTATCGAGAACATCATGTTCCTCAATGTCTATATCGTTATCCATATTGAACCTCTGGAATTTGCAAAAACAATAGCAATCTATTTGGTAAATATATAAAAATCAATTGCTGTTCGTTAGTCTCGCTAAAACTCGAGAACGGCTGGGCCGATTTGGCTGATTTTGGTTTTATAATGTTTGTCGTAGTCCAGGGAAGGTTTAACTGGTGAGAAAATAGGGATTAATTATTATTTATTAATATCTAATCATTGACATTAGAGAAAAAAAAAAGAGAAAATGATATCATTTTGAGGGGTAGTTTTTATTGCCTAGCTAGAAATTATGAAAATTATAAGTAAGCCATTTTAGAGACGGTAGAGCTTAAATGTCGTTAGGAAAGGTGGTACGAAGTTCGCCGGGTCAGCTAGTATTTAAATATTAATCTTCCATCTGATTTCTGAAAGGTTTTTAAGTGACTACTACTATTATTACAGCCCTTTTTAACATCCCACTACTGGGCACGGGTGTCCCCTCAATGCGAGGGGGATTCAGGCCATAGACAACCACGCTGGCCCGGTGCGGGTTGGCAGACTTTACACATCTATTTAGAAAATTAGAACCAGTCAAGTTCCCGTAGCCATGCAGGTTTCCTCACAATGTTTTTCTTCACCGTTCAGCAAGTGGTAATCATTGTTGAAAATGACATTACAGTGGCAAATGGCAGTAGGTGATATTCAGTTAATTAAATCTGAGAGAAATATGAATGAACCAAATGTCTTGGATTACCATTGTACCAGACACCTTGAGCCAAGGAGTTATTATATTAAAGAGGGAGCTTTTCATATCTTTTCAGTTTCACACATCATATTTTGAGTGTGATTTGAACAGCTATGTATGCCAGAATGTCAATATTACTAGACTAACTTCAGTACAATTTCTTTACAGACAACCTCTTTTGGTCATATTTAGGTATCTATGCTTTCCAATATCATAGTGTTTAACAAAGAAGAAGAGATATACCAAGAAGTGTATCGAAGTAATTACCTACCACATAAATATAATTAAAATATCATACAACTTCATTAAACTACTACCACGCATAATAAAACTTCCTTTAAAGCATTTCAAACGCAATTTTTCAGCACTTAAGCTGTTTAATACGACCAATCACATCTATTTAGAGGCTAGAAAATGATTATATTAATTTATCACTTTAGATTATATACTAGCGAACTACATACATATTCAACTGATACCTAAACTATAAATAAGTTAATTGATGCAGTGGAATTTACTGCAATTATTACAGTAAACAATGGTATTATTATTTTAATCCCAAACCGTTATGTAAATAAAATTAGTTTCTGAAGGATAATGATTCAAAATTTAATACTTTATTACCTGTGTTAGATCCTTGTAAGTGCAACGCACATAATTAAATATTTGTTATCGAAAACTTTCACAATTTCGGGTATAATTTAGTAATTTTGACAACAAAAATAACCTTACTTTCTAGTAGATGGAATTTAAAAAAAAGCATTCTGTGTACTCTGTGGTAATGCAACGACCATAGACTCTGTCTTTCTATCAAAGACAAATTACACAGATGTCACTACCACTGATATTCTATTAAAACAGATATGGAGTCATCCGCCATCTGTATCACTGTCATTATCCATTTTTATTTAATATGTGTATTTATTGAATTTGTCCTTGCTATTAATTACTTGACATTGGCGAAATACTCGCGCTAGTCGCAGGTGATGCCATTCCTCATCTTATTCCATATCATCATTTCACTCATTTCGTTAAAAAAAAAAAAAAAAAACAGATATGTTATGAGCGCGCACTAGTGAAGACTCGAATACAACCCAAATGGGACGTACAGTCTTTAGTCTAGGTCACGCATGGCGACGAGCAACACGGTTTGTTGCGACAAATGACAAATATTGGTTGACAGATGAATGTTCCATCCGCGGAACACTTTTTTCGGTGGTTTTGTCCGTGTATAACATATCTGTAACTATTAGAATATCATTGACTACCACCCTCGGAGATGCTACTACCAATCGAGATAAAGAACTATCATTACCCTATTCATTCTTTATATAAATAACAATTTTCAATATAATAAAAGTTTTATAAAGTTTCTTACTTTGAGTCTAAACTTTTTTTTTACAAAGAACAAGTATTTTGAATTGTTTCGAAGACAGTGACATCTAGTGTTCATTAGCAATCCCATTTATTTATTATCATGAATAAAAAGCCTCATACTCGTTACAGTTGAAAAAGTTCGAAATGTCAAAATAAATATTGCTTTCGCGCGTTTTTTGTGTTATGTTCTTACTTTGTTTTTTCATTTACTTATTTTCTTAATAATATAAAACCTACGTATGCTAGACTGGCCAAATTATTAACATATTATCCTTTAAATTTAATTATGGCGAGAACTAAAGCCTCTGTTGGTAATAAAGGTATGTAAATAAAGTTAACTTTTCAAGTCATAACCTATCTTTTCTTTTACTTTTAAAACTGATTGTAAATTGTAACCTGTTTGTAGTGTCTTCGGGTAAGAGTAGTAAAGCGAGATGTTGTGTCGCGACTCCCTCTAGCAGTTCCGGACCTTCAGGTATGTAACAAAATTTAATTATCATTATTTTAACTAAACGACATAAGCATTTTAGAAGCAATGTCTGTGTTTCCAATCTTATTAAGACAGACGTTACATTATTTGAATATCAGACCCGAAACATGTCATGTTGGGAATCGAATCTACGCCCGCCCGGTTTAATGTCAAGAGGCCTACATAACATGGCCACAACATAAAGAATAACAATAACTTAATTCTGAAAAAACCGAATGCTGTAAAACATTGCTTGTGAGCGAATCAAACTAAACCCGAGGTCTGTATCTTGGTGCTCTTATGACATTGTATAAGCTAATCTAGAAATAAAATAAAATTAAGAGTAAGTTAAAATTATATTTAAAATATCTTTGACTGGGAATCAAACCCATATGCACTCAGTGAAGTGAAAACCATTTTTTTCATTTGAAAATGCATTACGGCTGACTTGGGGAAGTCGGAGGGGGTATGTAGGACTCCCGGAAGAGTGCCATATACCCACTAAAAACCCACGGTGTACCACCCGTCGCCTTGCAAGGGGGTCGTCACGGGATCCCAAGTATTGCACCATGACCATCCAAATAAGAGGCATAAAATATGCTTGACAATTTGTAGTGCAGAGATACAGGGCACATTCCCCCTCAATACGAGGGAGATTTTTGGGCTATAGTCCACCACACTGGCCCAGTGCGGGTTGGTGAACTTCAGGCTTTCTATAGATTATCTTTCTATACATGTGCAGGTTTCGTCACGATGTTTTCCTTCACCGCTGCATAGCAAGTGGTAATCTTAAATGAAAATGAGATTCGCAAACCCAGAGGTGCGAGCCAGGGTTTGAACCTGCACACTCTGATTGCAAGGTGTGCGTTCGACCACTCGGCTACCACTAAATTATTCTATTTTCAGGCAGCAATGATAAATCAAAGAGTCATGCTGGAGGCAACTCTGTCTGTCCCCGTGAGACTCCGAAGTGGCAGAAACCCATAACTAACTTCTTCATTTGCAAAGACGGCGGCAGCAAGGAGTCTGATGAAGAACCAGGCGAAAATTCTGGTAAGTGATATCATAGTATTCCTTCTGCGGGCGTTTCCCACAAACATCAAAGTCAAATCATTTATTCTGTATAGGCTTATGGGGGCACTTACAAATTGTCAAGTTTTCATTTTTTTTTCTTATATACTACTATACTACCACCGGATCGAAACGCGACCTCAACTGAGAAGATCCGGCAAGAAACTCAGTGGGCTGATCATTTATTTAAATCGCCAAAACTTATTACAAATACACAGGTACATGTAGCTCCAGTGTGTTGCCTTTAGAGCTGCTTTTAATAATAATGATAAGATAATAATATGTTAGTAAGGCAAAACATGCTACACTTTGACATGACGGGCAATAGCGACGACTATTGCGCCTGCTTTGTCTGGTGTCGCCATGTCTGGGTTGTCCAGCTCACCATGGTCACTCCAGACATGGCGACAGGTTGGTGTATCGGTTTCAGCGTCGGCCGCTCGTCTCACTGAATCAGGCAGTTACAGGTTCGATTCCCGCTAGTGCCAAATTTGAAAATTGCCTTCTCGCAATCTGCCTTGGTCTGGGTGTCACTGGGATCGCCTCCAGTCCATTGTACGGTACCCATAGTACAAGCGTTGCTTAGTTTGGGATCATACGATGAGTATGTGTTGTCTGGCGATATTTGTTTATACAAATCAAAGTACCAGGAGAGCATACCTGTCGAAGAGGTTGATAGCGTTGATGTGTAACTGGGATCGCCCCCAGTCCATTGTACGGTACCCATAGTACAAGCGTTGCTTAGTTTGGGATCATACGATGAGTATGTTATTTATATTCCAGCTGGCAGCTCAACATTCAAACCGAAAAGGAACATAATACAATCTGATGATGAGGAAATATTGACAGATAAAACAACAAATTCCATTATCGATGATTCCTTAGAATTAGAACCTTTGAACGGTGAAGATAGCCATAAAATTGAGGAATATTACAATAACAGCAGCAAGGGTAAGGGTGTGGGGAAGAAGACTAAAGGGAAGGAGAATAGGCGAGACAGCAAGAGAGTGAGAGACGACGATAGTGAAGTTGCTTCTGTTAGTAAAAAAGTTAAGGTTAATTAGGTAAATATTTTAATATCTGAGTCTTAACCTAACACTTGTGAAGTTACTGTCTTCATTTTTTAAGGCATGTAAACAATATCTTGTATCAACGGTAGCTAGAATATAACTAGTCTAATGTCTTCAAGGTGACAATTTCTAATGTCTACACTAGTTCGCCTAAAGGCTTCACCAACCTGCACTGGGCCAGCGTGGTTGACTATATCCCAAAAATCTCCATCTTATTGAGGGGGAATGTGCCCGGTATACTGGCAATAGGGTCGCCCTCTATTACATTGGGACCGAAATACATCGGTGAAGTGCAGTGCACCTCTACCTACCCTTTCTGGGAATGCAGGCGTGATGATACATAGTTTAGCTATCATTGATATAAGTAGTTGTTTTCGTGTCTTAAAAAAATATGTCATAGTATCTCTGCAATGATAATGTTGAAGATCCTTTCCACCACCTCTTAATGTATTGTTAGGTAAAGGGGGATGGGCAAAATGTCTCCACCGACCAATAAAGACCAGACGTATATCGTTGGAGAGCTCTTTTAACCGACTTCCAAAAAGAAGGAGGTTTATGTTTGTTCGTGGATAATTTCGTCGTTTATGAACCGATTTTGATAATTATTTTTAGGGTTCCGTACCCAAAGGGTAAAACGGGAACCCTATTGCTGAGACTTCGCTGTCCGTCCGTCCGTCCGTCTGTCACCAGGCTGTATCTAATGAACTGTGATAGTTGGAGAGTTGAAATTTTCACAGATGATGTATTTCTGTTGCCGCTATAACAACAAATATTAAAAACAGAATAACATAAATATTTAAGGGGGTTCTCATACAACAAACGTGATTTTTTTGGTCGTTTTAATAGATAATGGTACGGAACCCTTCGTGCGCGAGTTCAACTCGCACTTGGCCGGTTTTTTGTTGGAAAGGGGATAATCCCGAGTGTGGTCCCATTTTCGAAATATTATCAGATATCAACCGCCTTGGGATGAAATGGGGGGGGGTCCATGTGTGTATTTGTATAGTCTGACGTAGATTGGCACCTACTTCAAATGTAATGAATTATAAGGTTATTTCTAGCTTTTTAGTGCACCTAGGTTTTTGAAGTCGGTTTTGTTTTTTTTTTTAAATATTTTTTGTGTCTATCAATTGTTACTATGTCGGTGGATCTCACATCGTTGTGTGAAAAAAGTTATAGCTAAAAGTTATATTTAAAAAATATAAAAAAAAACATTTTTTTTCTATTTTTTTTTTATACTTTTTCAGAGCTATAACTTTTTTCACACAACCATTTAAAATTCACCCACATAGTAACAATTGAGAACCTCCTCCTTTTGGAAGTCGGTTAAAAAGAGCTCTCCAACGATATTCATCTGATCGTTATTGGTCGGTGGAGACATTTTGTCCATCCTTCTTTATGTAAGTATTTTTTTATGACTATAAGAGCTAAGATCTAAATAAAATAACAACTATATAGCATGTATTGCGAATGTATTAAACGCCAATGGTTTTGAAATGGCTCTTGTGGCCTTTAACTAACAGTCGCGAGCGAATTCACTTGATTTATTTTAAAAATGTACTCTCCACTACTACTCCACTACAGCCCTTTTAACGTCCCACTGCTGGGCACGGGCCTCCCCTCAATGCGAGGGGGATTCAGGCCATGAATGCAAATGTACTCTGCGTCCGATATAATCTTTTAGGTCGCTAATATCTGTACACCGGAGGCAAACAATCTTAAGTCACATTAAGCTTCGTCACCTGCCGCTGAATTCCACCATCGCACGGCTCGCCACAGACTGCATTACCATCCTCACCATCTGGATGAATGGCGTTCCAGTACAGTGCGATTTACCAGGATTTTTCTCCCTCGCACCACCAAACTGTGGAATGACCTTCCTGCAGCGGTGTTCCCGGACCGATGCGACAAAGGTATCTTCAAGAAACGAGCATACTCATTCCTTAAAGGTCGGCAACGCACTTGCGATGCCCCTGGTGTTGCAGGTGTCCATGGGCGGCGTTGATCACTTACCATCAGGTGAAACGTCTCCTCGTTTGCCTCCCGGTCTCATAAAAAAAAAAGCTAATTGTTCGGGGATATATGTTTCAAGTCTTAATTGGAACACTATTCCACTTAATATCACTTGATAACACAAATGTGTCAAATTTTAAGTAAAATTGTAGTTTTTTTTTTTATTGTCCAATGACGTCATAAAACGAGTTTTGAAAAAAATGGACTTAGGACATTATACCTCTGGTATACAGATATGAATAGCAGTGTTAGCAGAGTGGTCGAACGCACGCCTTGCAATCAAAGTGTGCAGGTTCAAACCCCGACTCGCACCTCTGGCTTCATGTGCGAATCTCATTTTCATCCGAGATTACCACTTGCTATGAAACGGTGAAGGAAAACATCGTGAGGAAACCTTGACTAGTTCTCATTGAAATAAAACTATTTTACGGATTCTATCGCGTTTATTTACTATTTGATTTTCCCGACGTTTCGGCTGCTTTACAGCAACCATGGTCACGGGGCAAACAATCCGTAAAATAGTTTTATTTCAATGTATAGTATTCGCGTAAATATGAGAAAAAAATACGTTGTCTAGTTCTCGATAGATGTGTGAAGTCTGCCAACCCGCACTGGGCCAGCGTGGTGGACTATAGCCTGAATCCTCCTCGCATTGAGGGGAGGCCCGTGCCCAGTAAAACGTTAAAAGGGCTGTAGTAGTAGTTAAAATCGCAACGCGAAATTAACTGCTCGCGACATAAAAGACATTTCATTGAAAAAAGTGTCTTCTTCTGTTAGTAAATACGGTTTGTTTTGCTATTGGAAATAGTTTGACGTCCACTGTGTTAGGGCGTCTTCTAGAGTTGTTTAAATAGGACATCAATGTCTTTGCTGTGAAACTGAATCTATATATCGAGGAGTGAAAGGCTTTTTGACTTAAGCGACACTTTACAGAAGAGTATACTCATTCGACGCAGAAAAATTTACTGATTCCAAATATGTATATAAGTCAATATCGCCCAAAAGTGTCGCTTAAGTCAAATGGCCTTTCATACCTGGATAATATGTTACCTATGTACTATTGTTGTTAATGTTAAAAATAATTCTTGGACCAAAATAAAGTAATTTAAGTGTTACAATGATTTTTTTCTTTTTAATTTCTTAATCATAGACATAAGAAAAAGTCAGACGGAGTCTCGCTATACGATAAGTGATGCACCCCATACTAAGTCGAGTCGCACACACAGTAACAATTAAATCAGCGCCGTTTCGTGGTAGACATTGATTATGTATGTTTCATGTATTTCGTACATCGATAAGTTGCTTCACTTTCGACTTGAGCGGCGCGGAGACCTGTCCCCTTACCAGCACAAATCTTGCAGCAAAGCTTTCACAATTACTTTCAATTTTTGACAGTTAACTGTAAATCTGTCAAAAATTGACAGTTACTATTGGATATGAAGTGTAGATATAAGGAGAACAATCTTATATGGGAGAAAAGTTGAAAGTGTGCAGCTGTATGCTATACAGGATGTTTCAGAAGTCCGAAATAATACTTTGAAGTTTGCATCACTATCGGGTACACAACTGAATGGTATAAAAATTTGATCGAAATTCAACCATGTTTTTCTTACTTTTTTTCGTCCTCAATTTCTATAACTCGTAATTTCTCGAGTCCTATGTAAAGTTTGTAAGTTATATTTTGTGAATATTGGCAGTCGCCCCTCATGAGTGTAGTTTACACTGCTGAATAGGGTTATGGATGTACCCAAAGGCCAGAACACGATACCTGTGACAAATATTCAAAGGCATATAACTCAGAAACTATGATAGTTAGGTATAAACTGTCTTCACTAAGCATTCACATATGAGATACCATATATGTACCCAAAGTATTATTTCGGACTTCTGATACACCCTGTATAATACTACTACTACAGCCCTTTTAACGTCCCACATCTTTTCATGCACTTCCGTCGGTTGAGGGTGCTACGGACTTGACCTTTTAATAGGAGTAGCATAACCGTGTAGACATAAGTTTTATCTCTTTCAACTGTCAGATTTGTCGAGACTGACGTTTTGTACTGGACATGGCTCCGTGTGACGTCATTTTCTCGACAAATCTGACAGTTGAAAGAGATAACACTTATAGTCTACACGGTCATACTATGCCTACTGATAAAGACACAAAGACACACATGTAGTCGTACAATTTTATTAATACTATAAAACTCATCTACATAAAAGTTCCTTTAAACATTCGTAAAAATTACATTTCTATGTAAAAAAAAAAGGCTTAAATATATGAAAAAGATTTAAATAAAATAATCACATTATAATTTGTTTCATCGTTTCAAAATGTCCGACCGTACGTGCCGTGTCGCGCCGCCCGCACACTGCCGCGATTATATGCACCGTCAAAATGCCAAAATATGCACTAAAAATGGGCGAAATATTCACAAAATATGCACAATCAAAAAACAGAGTAGCTGCAAAGCGACACAAACGGAGTACTTGGTATTAATAACACAGCTCTACCAAAAAAAAAAACAGCTGAGATCTCAGTTATTTGACAATATTGAAATATATATGATAATTTGCCTGATAATTTTTTTGATTTAAAAAAAAACTGAGCAAATCTTACAAAATCATTGATAGTTTCATGAATTGTGTGCATAAATAGACCCAAAATCATTTTCTAATCCAGGGCAACAAAACCACTGTAGACCAGTGATAATAACCCGTCGAGATGAACATAGAAGCATATAAGGCGAGCCCTCGTTTAAGTTTAGGCTTTGTGTTGAGTACATTCAACTAACTTTAAATATTTTTTTGTTTTTTACCAAAACAGAAAAAAAACAAAAGTCCATTTTCTTGGGTGAAATATCGATTCAGTGCTACATATCAATTTGAAAATCGTTTTTTTTGGCCCTAGAAATTGATTCTTCGATTAATCGTTCTCAGATCGCCAGAGAGTGGGCTCGCCGAGTGTGCGAGGTGGACGTGTCGACAGCATAATACAACACATATAACTACTGAAATAAGCACTGTCAATGAAAAGTACCAAAATATGCAATAACACTATAAAAATAGGTTTATATGCATTTGCATATGCAAACATGCAAATGCATATAATCCGATGTCTATTTATTACCAATACCAAAAGTGACCATTCGTACGGCCAGATGTATCTGAGTCGTTTGGTATATATAACACATTTTACGATTTTTTGTCGGTTAATAAGGATTGCCTTTCAAGCGTCGATATGCATATTGACAGAGTTATTGGCAAACGGCTTACATATAGGGTCTTAATTTTCAGATGTTTTATTTTGTTCGTCTCACTCATTCATAACGGATATGAGTAGGAAGGCAATACTTAATAGATTAAAATACAAGTGTAAAACGATTCGAGTGATGCAGTTGCAAACGGTTTGTAGGTCGGATTGGAGTTTCCAATAAATTTGAAATGTTCAGTTAAAAATATCATCACATTTTTATATCCAAGAATCTTAATGAAAAAATTCACAAAATTTTAAACTTAAATACTATTTTTTTTTATAAATCTATAAAATATAATACTTTCCTTTATTTGCATTACGCTTTTACACACCACGTGGGTTTGATTCAATGGAAAATAGATTTGATTTCTACAAATAAAAAAAATCGGACTATCTGTCTGTAATATCAAAATAACACATATTTACCAAATGCACATGAAAGTATATACGATAGGTAGAAAAAAAAATATTTTTGTCTGTCCGTCTGTTTGTTTGTTCCGGGTAAACTTCCAAACGGCTGAACCGATTTCGACGGGACTACCACTGGCAGATAGCTAATGTTACAAGGAGTAACGTAGGCTTAAGGAAAAAAATAAAACCCATGTTTCAGAGTTCGTTCAACGCGGTCACAGCTAGAAACTAAATAAATCTACTTAAAAATGAAGCAGTGGTAGCCTTTTTGGTACAACGCCCGCCTTGAACGTAAGGGGTGCAGGTTCATAACCCGGACCGGCAAAAAAAAAATTGTTCCCACAAAAGATTGTTTAACCCTTGTGGTGTATAAAAACCTATGTCTATACAATTAAAATATTTTGATTCTATTTATTACTAAATAAAATATTATAAAGAAATATCGCCAGACAACACATACTCATCGTATCAACCCAAAGCAAGCAAGGCTTATATTATACCGTACAATGGACTGGGGGCGATCCCAGTTACACCCAAACTGGGGCAATTTTTTTAGTCTATTTTTATGGAATTAAGTTTCAGCAGCATTCGCGGCAGGCAAGTTTTTTTTTTATGAGATAGGGAGACAAACGAGCAGACGTTTCACCTGATGGTAAGTGATCAACGCCGCCCATGGACACCTGCAACACCAGGGGCATCGCAAGTACGTTGCCGGCCTTTAAGGAATGAGTATGCTCGTTTCTTGAAGATACCTTTGTCTCATCGGTCCGGGAACACCGCTGCAGGAAGTTCATTCCACAATTTGGTGGTGCGAGGTGGTGATATTTTATGATTAATTTTATAGATACAAACAAAATATTTTAATTGCTCACATCGACGCGTAAATGGCGAAGTGACTTAAGCGCCATGCTTGGCGATATTGATATATTTATATCGTTTAAATCTGCGAAATTGTCTCTGTCTTTTGATTTGGGTCTCATGCAAAGTTACCAAAATGGCACTCCAGTCAATTCACTTTTCAAAGGTCATTATAATATTAAAAACTTAATCTATTGAATACAAAATGTTGATATAATTATTTTACAATACTAATTTAAGTATATTAATGAATAACTCACGTAAACACTCACTCCTGTACATATTATAAATTCAAATCAAATAAACCAATAGAAATGTCATTTTTCTTAAAAAAAAAAATGTTTTCCAATGTTACTGTAAACAGTTCAAAACTTTCAAAATCAAAATCTTTTTTTTTTTATTCGTGTAGGCCAAAAAGCACTTACAAACAGTCAGATTCTACCACCGGTTCGGAATGCTGCTTCCACTGAGAAGAGCCGGTAAGAAACTCAATGGTTACTCTTTTCAAAATGATAATTGCGAGTAATACATTCTCAGGAGCAGCAATTTATGAATAGTTACAAATCCATTGTTGGTGCTATTACAAAAAAACACGTTTGTCAAACACGCCATGTTGGTGTGAGTTATGTGTGAGACATTGAGTGTATAATGTAAGTGAGTAAAATATGTGAGTCAATGAGTGTATATTTGAGTATAGTATATGAATCAGGGAGTGTATGTTTAAATCAGTGAGTGTATGTGTGAGTTTAATATATGAGTCAGGGAGAGTATTAGTGAGTAGGTACTCACCTATACACACACACACACACACACTCACTGACATACACATACGAGTGTTTGTGAGTCATTTAGTGTATAACTTGCGTAAATGAGTTAGTGTAAGCCTGCGAGTGAGTATTTACGCCAGCTATAGTTTTCGCCAACTACTTAACTACATATAAAAAATACTACTGCAAAAATTTGGCTGCCTTATTGAGTATATAAATATTGTAAAATTTAATTCAAAGTGAGTTATATTTAATTTAAAAAAAAACCTTACGGGTCGAATTGAGAACCTCCTCCTTTTTGGTTTAAAAGTAAGGATATTTTGTAACGACCCATCTATCATTCAGGAAATCTGCTCATACAGGTGTTTAGATCAGACGAATTTGACTTACAGCTGAAACCTATATTCTGTTTTAACCGACTTCAAAAAGGAGGAGGTTCTCAATTCGACCCGTATGTTTTTTTATCTATGGATATTCCTTACTAAGAATAAAATTGTATGTCTTCTCTATGATTGCGTCTCAACATTAATGTGAGTTTACCTTTCACCAATGACAGGGCTGACAGAGCAGTCGTCACAATATTATTTTGATGACAATTGGATTCATCCGCCATCTTTATCAATGTCATAATCCATGTTTATTTATAATGTGTATTTATTGAATTTGTCCTTGCTATAATTACTCGACATTGCCATAAATACCGCTAATCGCAGGTGCAGCCATTCCTCATCTTATTCCATCAAAATATCATCATTTCACTAATTTCGTAAAAAAAAGAAGAAGACTTTATAGAAATTTATAACTTGTACTACCGAATCGCTAATTATGGCATGTCTGTCTGTCAAAACGGAATATTGGTTTGGGCTATAAGTCAAGGGCAAAGGTCTTTAACATATAGTTGTCCCGTTAGCTCCTCCAGCTAAGCTAAATTATAGTTCAAAAATTTGTGAGTTATTAACTGTAATATTTGATTATTAATATTGAATTTCCACAGATATATTACTCAAATATTGAATAGAATTTATTGGAAATACATACATACATACATATACTCACGCCTGTATCCCATGGGGGTAGGCAGAGACTACCGTTTGCCATATGCTACGATCCTGACAGACCTTTTTCGCTTCATCCACAGTCATACATCTTTTCATGCACTTCCGTCGGTTGAGGGTGCTACGGACTTGACCTTTCTGGAAGAGACCGTTAATCTGATCGTGAAAGGTCCTCCTCGAGCGCCCTCTTCCAACACTTCCACTCACGTTTGCCTGGTATATTTCTTTCGTCACTATACTTTCATTCATCCTCTCTACATGGCCAAACCACCTCAACATACTTTTCTCAATCTTAGTCACCACATCATCCTTCAGCTCACATTCATCTCGTATCTTGCTATTCCTCAACCGGTCAGCAATGGTGACACCACACGTACTCCGTAAGGAACGCATTTCCACCGCATTCACCCTACTCTCATGCCCCTTTTGCCAAACCCAACATTCATCCCATTTACCATCCCTTGTAATCATAATTAAATATTGGGACCGAGACGCCGTAAACGAAGGACGGGGGTGCACTGCTGTACACCTCTGCCTATCCCCCGTTTCGAGTGGCGTGATAGTATTTATTGTGAGCTCGCTACGATGAATTAGAAGTGTCTTAAATCATATTACCTATATCAATGAATATTATTCTTAATTATTAAAAAATGCGTCTTTTAAAATAAATAATAATGTCATGATGTATGATTGTCAGCGCCTGAAAAGAAAAACAAATAATTTAATACCAATGTTCACTTCTTCACTTCTCCATTTAGGGTGGCAGTTGAGACCAATTAAATTATATCTTGTGCCACACTGAATGCAAGTCGATTTGAGTCTCCGTTAGTGCATATAATATAATAATAGTGCTTAACTTGTATTTTGGGGTCAATTTAACATAATTTTGTGCTTAACTTGGGGTCAATTTCACCTAATTTTGGGTCCATTTCATACCATTTTTTGGTCAATTTGGGGGTCCAGACCCTTTGGTGTCTAACTTGGGGTCAATTTCACACCATTCTGTGCCTAAGTTGGGGTCAATTTCACACCATTCTGTGCCTAAGTTGGGGTCAATTTCACACCATTCTGTGCCTAAGTTGGGGTCAATTTCACACCATTCTGTGCCTAAGTTGGGGTCAATTTCACACCATTCTGTGCCTAAGTTAGGGTCAATTTCACACCTTTCTGTGCCTAAGTTGGGGTCAATTTCACACCATTCTGTGCCTAAGTTGGGGTCAATTTCACACCATTCTGTGCCTAAGTTGGGGCCAATTTCACACAATTCTGTACCTAAGTTGGGGTCAATTTCACACCATTCTGTGCATAATTTGGGGTCAATTTCACACCGTTCTGTGCTTACTTTGGGGTCAATTTAATTTTAATTTTGCACTTAACTAGGGATCAATATGACTTGATAAAATACATAAGCGAGAGGTAATAAAAGTTAATATGGAGAAAACAAGTCTTTCAATTTACAATTATATACATATTACCGTGATTTAGACGCTGTCGGCGGGGCTCTGGAACTCGGCGAGCGCGTGCACGGGGCTGGGCTGCTTCTTCTGGCTCCCGCGCCGGACCTTGGCGCGCACCTCCTCCGGCTTCTCCGGACGGATCAGCGGCTTCTTCTCCGGCGCCTTCATCCGCCACACCACTATGGGCGACTGGCGACAGACACAACACACTTAAGCCCTATTTACATTGCGACACTAGTGGCGTGAAAGTAGTTTGGTGACATTAGTTCCATCAACAATTTCACAATGCATGCATCGATGAATGCATGAAACTTGAAGTTTACACTGTGAAACTGTTGATAAAACTAATGTCACGAAACTACTTTCACGCCACTAGTGTCGTAATGTAAATAGGGCTTTATACCCAAAACCAAACATCCTACTAATATCATAAATGTGAAAGTTTGTGACGATGGATGGATGGGTGTTTGCTACTCTTTCACACAAAAACTACTGAACGTATTTTGATGAAACTTTACAGTATTACTGTTTATACATCGGAATGACATATAGGCTATTATCAGCTTGTATTACTAGGAGAAATTTAGGATACTTTTTTTTTTAATACTTAGGGATGATAATTAAACCCATTTCATCAGGATTAATCTTCGAAACGGCGCGACCGATTTTGACAGGACCTTCACCTGGTAGATAGCTGATATTACAAGGAGTAATTTAGAGTAGTTTTGTTCTAAAAGCGAGCTCAGCTACATAACAAATAAATGAAATGAATAAATAATCTGTATGTAATCATTAATCCGAAATAATACCTTCACGTTAGCAAGAGTATACAACCGAATGGTATAAGAAATTTATCGAAATACGAACAAGATTTTTCGACATCAATTTTTTTTTCATGTCTCGAGGCCAGTGCTAATCTCTACACTTTTTTATGTGAATATTAGTAGCCGCCTCTAGTAGTTGCAGTTTACACTGCTGAACAGTGTTACGGATGTACCCTAAGACCGCAACACGATACTAGTAACAAACACTCAAAGGTCTGTAACTCAGAAACTATGATATAGATCAGTGGTTCCCAAACTTATATTGTATACTGCCCACTTTGAGATTATATAACTTTTTAGCGCCCCCATTTTTTCACCTACTTAAAAACCAGTGCAGTGGTAGCCTCGTGGGCAAGAACGCCCGCCTTGAACGTAAGGGGTGCAAGTTCAAATCCCAGGCCCACACCTCTGAGATAATTCTCATGTGCGAATGTCATTTTCAACAATAATTACCACTTGCTGAACGGTGAAGGAAAACATCGTAAGGAAACCTGCACGTCTATAGAAAGGCGTGTGAAGTTCACCAACCCGCACTGGGCCAGCGTGGTGGACTATGGCCCAAATCTCCCTCGTATTGAGGGAGAATGTGCCCGATATAATGGCAATAGGCTCGCCCCCTGTTATATTGGGACCAAAATACATCGGCGAAGAGTGGGCGCACTGCAGTGCACCTCTGCCTACCCCTTCGAGGAATACAGGCGTGATGATGTATTAAAAACCACTATAACATTGAAATAAAACTATTTTATCGCGTTTATTTACTATTTTATTTTCCCGACGTTTCGGCTGCTTTACAGCAACCATGGTCACGGGGGGACTGAGGTGTTAGACGTCCTGATGTCATAGTTAATAACTGGGTACCCTCATATTTAGTTGTTGTTTGCGGTCCGATCCACGCAGAAAGTGCTCACAGTGTCTTGAGGTCTTGCAATGGTACGATTGGTTTTGGATTTAACCATATTAATTACTCATTAATTTATCATATTAAATAAACGCGATAAAATCCGTAAAATAGTTTTATTTCAATGTATAGTATTCGCGTTAATATATTAAAACAATATGTCAACCACTATAACGTCAAATTAAATTGATTGAGTGTTTACGCCGTTTTACTGTTCGCACCATTTGTAAGGAAGCGCCATCCGGGAATTGTACGAATCAACATTGGTTCGACACGTGACCCAAGTTGGCCGCCTCGCGCGACAGATGTCGCTATCGGCGCCATTGTGCGCGCCAAACAGTCGCTACGAAATCGCTCTGCTGACCGCTCCCGCAAGACCGCGTCTCTCGCGTCTATTTCGCTATATCACGTCTCTCGTGCATCATACAAACTCTTATATATCTCCCGCTCATATGGATTAGTGAATGTGACCTCCCGTGACTGAATATACACCCAGTGCAGTGCCGTACCCAAGTTTATGCCGACGCCGCGCCGCCATTACGACCTTCCAATTGAGGGAAACGAGCCGGCCGATTTGGTGAGTGCATTTTCTTGGATTTGGTGCTCCTAAATGGTGTGAACAGTTATATACCCGCTAACCTGATCTGGGTCTACCAGTCAGGCGATCCACACTCTTGTGGCTATAACCGCTCCGCATCACCATTGTGTATCGTGAGCTGTATTAGCGCACAAAAAAAAAATTCTGGGTCTCTTACCGCCCCCCTTTAGGCCTGCAGCGCCCGCAAAGGGGCGTTATCGCCCACTTTGAGAAAGGATGATATAGATCCTGATCCAAATGTCAAAGTACTATATCGGAGATCTGTAACACCCTGTATAACTTGAACTATGATAGCTAGGTATAGTCTGCCTTCACTAAGCATCAACATATGAGCTACCGTATATGCACCTGAAATATTATTTCGGACTTCTGATACACCCTGTATAATGAACGAAGTGTCATGCGAGATGATATCTAGAGTACATAACTACATAGCTATTCACTAGATTATACAATATGCTTCAGAACGTGTACACTAACCTTTAAAATATATGTGACGTAAGCGACATTTTTTTTCAACTTTACAGGAGAGCGTAATAATTCAACCCAGAAAAAATCGCCGATTCCAAATATGTATATCAGTCAATATCGCCCAAAAGTGTCGCTTAACCCAAATAGCCTTTCAACCCTCGATACTTTCACAAGCTTATTATAAACGAATATGTGAAATCCCAAATATTTTACAATACATTTCAATAAGATGTTAAGTTTTTAGAAAAAAATTCGTTGCAACACAACAGCTCTTCAACCAGCTGTTAGTTTAACTCCCTTTGATCTAAAGATGAACACAGCAGAAGGTACAAGCGACCTAACTGACCATGCCTAGGCTTGTCACAGCATAGACACAAATTAATGTTTCAAATCTGAAGGCAAAAAAAAAATGTTACCGATATTCTGTGTTCATAAAATGATTTCACATACATGACGTAGGGTGCAGGCGTGGTGTACCCATACCGAATCACATTGTTATAATATATGATATAGTTTAAAACAAAGCTAAAACTCACATAGTTCTGTTCCGGCCGTACAGCGAGCGTTATTAGCAATATTATAGTATTATTATTAGCGTCATTCAAGCTTATTATTACTGGGGGGCGTAAGTAGACATGTACAAGCTGACAGCGTTCCTTTTTAATAAATAAATATTGTCTTAAGCAGAGCTCAAAGCATTTTATAATATATATTTTTAATTCTTCAATACAGTTAGGAATGTTACTACTTAATTACATTTGGTATAAATAAGTAAGTTTGCAGATAATTTGGGATAAAGTCGACGTTGTTACGTCATTTGGAATTTCAATTTCAGTTTATTCCAAAGGAGTTTTGATATAACGCATGACTTGGTAAATACTTTGCAATAAATTTCAGTTTGGTGGATATGATTGTATAACCAAAAGGTGCATTTGGTACCACGCTTGTTATGTACCAAATGCACCTGTATTTGTGTCTCCTATAGTGACTATAATATAATATAGTGCCTAACTTGGGGTGAATCTCACTCGATTTTGAGCCCAAAATGGGGTCAATTTCACATATTTGTGCCGTGGCGCATGGCGCTTGATTCAATTTGCCTATTAACCGTCGATATTTTGTACCAAGCTTGGTACCAAATGCAACTTTATTTGAGTCCCCTTTAGTGCCTAAATTGGGGTGAATCTAACTCAATTTTGTGCCTAACATGGGGTCAACTTTGTGCCTAACATGGTGTCAATTTTGTGCCTAACATGGGGTCATTTTTGTGTCTAACATGGGGTCAATTTTGAGCCCAACATGGGGTCAATTTTGTGCCTAACATGGGGTCAATTTTGAGCCCAACATGGGGTCAATGACACATAATTTGTGCCTAATTTATAAGTCAATTTCAAAGTTACCAAAATGTCACTTGAATCAATTCAGCTTTTAACCGTCGTAATGTACTTACGGCGATGGTCCCTTGGCGCGTGTACTTGGTGGAAGCGACGTAGGAGGACTTGACCGTGAGGACGACAGCGTTCATCAGGTTCTTGGCAGCCTGGATCAGGGACGTGGCGCTGTCCAGCTGAAACAAGAACAACACAGGTAATAGAATACGTAATAATCATATATCATCACGCCTGTATACCGGGTTGATAGAGGTGCAGTGTAGTGATGTGCCGGATATCCGTATTTGCGGATATCCGAGGAAAAATAAAGATCCGTATCCGTTACTTTTTCGGCGGATCTTTTACGGATCTTTAGCCTACTTATTTTTCAAGGCACAGATGAAATTCTTACTTATAGTTGATTAGGTAGGTTTTTATTTCTTAAAATGATTTAAAGGTGAAAAAATCGATTAATAAATAATCGTTTTTTCTCTCTTTAAAGTAAATTGATTGGTAAAAAATCTATTATTAAAATTATTGATTATTTTTTCACATCCCTGACAGATTTGGCGCTGTTTTTCAAAATTCGATTAGGGATGAAATAATCTTTGATATAAATCGATTTTAAATATTTCGAGGATCGATTAATAAAAATCGATTATCAGAAATAAATAATCGATTATTATAAAAATACCCCTACCCCTAGGTAGGGATGTGAAAATAACGCAGTGTGCCTTTATGGCCGCGATGGTTATCTCTGCTTACCCCGCTGACGATGAGCTCGCCGGATATGTTCTGCACGTCCGCCTTCACCTTGCTGGTGATCTGTATCTGGTGGCAGTAGAGCGCGATGCGCTGCAGGTACGCCAGCAGGTCCTGCTTGGTCGACGACTCCGGGCACTGCACGCACAACACATATTATATATCGAGAAGTGAAAGGCTATTTGACTTAAGCGACATGTTGTTAACTTTACATGCGAGCGTACTCGTATTCCAAATATGTATATAAGTCACTATCGCACAAAAGTGTCGCTTTAGACAAATAGCCGAAGAAGTCCGAAATAATACTTCGGGTACATATTCGTGCAAAGTTACCAAAATGTAGCTTGAGTCAATTTGCATTTTAACCGTCTACATTATTCGGCAACATTGCGCGAAACCCAGCTATTTCCTGTACACTCAGCATGACCGCGTAGACATAAGTCATATCTCTTTCAAATGTCGTTTCGTGGAGAAAATGACGTCACACCGAGCCATGTCCAGTACAAAAAGCTCGGTGTGACGTCATTTTCTCGACAAATCTGACAGTTGAAAGAGATAAAACTTATGTCTACACGGTCATGCTGAGGGTGCTTATATCGCATTATTGCCTAATCCTGTACGTCTCCACTCTGAATGCGAATGTTGAGATCGATGTGTGGAGTGACGTGATTGGATAAGGTGAGGAATGTGTATATTAGAGGTAGTATAAAAGAAGCGCCCATAACGGAAAAAGTGAGAAGTAAGAGACTAGAATGGTTTGGGCATGTGATGAGAAGAGATGAGAAGCATGTGACTAAAGGAGTGATGAGTATGAATGTGGATGGGTACAGAGCGAGAGAAAGACCAAAGAAGAGACGGATGGAGTGTGCAACAAGTGATATGAATGAGATCGGAGTCGATGTCGGTATGACGGAAAAGCCAGATGTATGGAAGAAAAGGACATACTGCGACGACCACAAATAATGGGATAAGGTAAGGCTAAACTATGGTTAAGTTCTGTAGTAACAATGTGTGACCTGCTCAGCGATCTCCCTGGTGAGCTTGTCCAGCTTGGTGCCGGCCTCGGATATCTTCTTGGCCGCGTTGATCACGTCCATGGTCGTCTTGAGAGGACCACGGCCTCTGTTACAACAAAAAAAATACTTACTATACTATTTGCCATATATTTCTAGGATACACCCTTTATCACAAGTAGGAAGATCTATTTAATTAAGGCCACTATCGTATAAGACTACTACTAGGTAAGACTACTATCATTAACACCACTATTAGGTCAGACCACTATTGATAAGGCCACTATTAGGAAAGACCACTATCGTATAAGACTACTATCCTTAACACCACTATTAGGTCAGACCACTATTGATAAGGCCACTATTAGGAAAGACCACTATCGTATAAGACTACTATCCTTAACACCACTATTAGGTCAGACCACTATTGATAAGGCCACTATTAGGAAAGACCACTATCGTATAAGACTACTACTAGTTAAGACTACTATCCTTAGCACCACTATTAGGTCAGACCACTATTGATAAGGCCACTATTAGGAAATACCACTATCGTATAAGACTACTACTAGGTAAGACTACTATCCTTTACACCACTATTAGGTCAGACCACTATTGATAAGGCCACTATTAGGAAAGACCACTATCGTATAAGACTACTATCCTTAACACCACTATTAGGTCAGACCACTATTGATAAGGCCACTATTAGGAAAGACCGCTATCGTATAAGACTACTACTAGGTAAGACTACTACCCTTAACACCACTATTAGTTCAGACCACTATTGATAAGGCCACTATTAGGAAAGACCACTATCGTATAAGACTACTACTAGGTAAGACTACTATCCTTAACACCACTATTAGGTCAGACCACTATTGATAAGGCCACTATTAGGAAAGACCACTATCGTATAAGACTACTACTAGGTAAGACTACTATCCTTAGCACCACTATTAGGTCAGACCACTATTGATAAGGCCACTATTAGGAAAGACCACTATCGTATAAGACTACTACTAGGTAAGACTACTATCCTTAACACCACTATTAGGTAAGACCACTATTGATAAGGCCACTATTGTTAAAGCCACTATCGGGTAAGACCACAATCGGGTAATATCACAAATGGGTAAGTCCACTCGCCTGGTGAAGTCCGTCATCTCCAACATGATCATGCACATGTGTTTGGCCAACATAATGATGTCGTTGCCGGCGTCGTCCCACTTGGCCACTTCATTGTCGAAGGTCATCTTCTCCTGTCTGAAGAGCTCCACCTGCTGCAGGATCTTGCGCTTGTCCTCCTCCGTCATCTTGCGCATCGCTTCCTAAATTATGTTTATAAGACGTAACAATAAAAAACTATTCAATTTAGGAACTATAATAAATAAAAATTTAAGTGTCTGTTCGGCGGGAGTCTCACTGGCCCATAGCTAATGTTACAAGGACCAAGTTAGGTTAGGTTAGTTATTTTTTTTTAAATTCCACTTAGTTTCAAATAAAAGATAGTAAGAAGTAGATATATCTATAATGGCAAAATGTTTTAAGAATTTGTATTGTTAATTATGAACAATACACAAACATGTGAATCCTTATTGGAAAAAGCCACGGAGTCTCTTGCCCATTCGTCTCCATAAGAAATGCATTCCGAATGGGTGGTAGAGATACTATAACTACAGCCCTTTTAACGTACCACTGCTGGGCACGGGCTCCACCTCAATGCGAGGGGGATTCAGGCCATAGTCCACCACGCTGGCCCAGTGCGGGTTGACAGACTTCACACATCTATCGAGAACTAGTCAAGTTCCCTCAGACGTGCAGGTTTCGTCACGATGTTTCCTTCACCGTTTCATAGCAAGTGATAATCTCGGATGAAAATTAGATTCGCACATGAATCCCAGAGATGCGAGCCGGGGTTTGAACCTGCACACTTTGATTGCAAGGCGTGCGTTCGACCACTCGGCTCCCACTGATTTGTGCCTGTATTGGTTTATATCAATAAAAAATGGCTGATTCTGATTCTAATAGCTAATAACAACTAGTAAGAAGTAAACGGATAGTTACAACACTATGTAAGTACATACCCTGGCGTTAGTGATTCCACTAATATCCGGATACTCGTCGACACCGTGCTCACCGGTATGCGCGCTCGCTGTAAATATACAACATTTTAAAACCGCCCATACAATAAAAGGGGGTTAAAGGGCGAATTGAAACAAGCGCCATTTTGTTAGGTAACTTTGTAACAAAACCCAGCACAAAAGAGGGAGAAAAAATCGCTGATTCCAAAGATATATACAGGGTGTTTCAGAAGTTCGAAATAATACTTTGACGTTTGCTTCAGTATCGGGTATACAACTGAACGGTATAAAAATTTGATCAATTTCGATCAAATTTTTATACCGACCATGTTTTTTCAACTTTTTTTTCGTCGTCAATTTCCGTAACTCGTAATATCTCGAGTCCTATGTACAATTTGCATGTTCTGTTTTGTCATTATTGGTAGTCGCCCCTCATAAGTGTAGTTTACACTGCTGAATAGAGTTATGGATGTACCCAAAGGCCAGAAGACGATACCTGTGACAAATATTCAAAGGTCTATAACTCAGAAACTATGATAGTTAGGTATAAACTGTCTTCACTAATCTTTCACATATGAGCTACGGTGTATGTACCCAAAGTATTATTTCGGACTTCTGATACACCCTGTCTAATTCATTATTCAGATATACGCAACATATAACAAGCGAAATTTTAATAGCATGCGAGACTTTTAATAGACTGACATAAGCGGGCTATCAAAACACTTTTTACAAGCTTGCAACGTATGTATGTCCAGGTGGAATCTTGCAACTGAATTTTAAATCAGTTATCTTTAACCGATTGAGCTGAAAATTGGCATACACGCTTATTTTGGATGACAATGCATGCTTAGCTATGTGACGTCATTCTAATTCCAATATGGCGGATCATCCAAGATGGCGGAATAGTTATTTTGTCTGCACTGCCACAGTATGGGTATCAAATGAAAGGGCTTGCCGAGGAGAACACGAAAACAAAGGGCAATTAAATAAAATCTTGTTTTTAAAAATCTAGATAGCCCCTCATTTTACAAATTATATCACAATTTCGATCAACTATCACAAATATCCCGCTGCCACGTTCCCCTGGCTACTCACATCGACTCCTCGTCTCCATGGTCATATCCTCGACGGGTTCGAACTCGGTGTCAGTGTCCAGGTCGTCGCTGGTCTGCGGCGCGTTAGTCACGTCACAACACAACACATGCAAGACAAGGACAGACGTACCACACTTAGCCACACATGCTACACTTATGGACTTAGCGTCCGACCGAAGCTTCGGCTTCGGCCTCAGCCGCATTCGGCCAAAAAAACCACCTTCGGCTTTGGCCAAAGGTATCTAGACATTACTGAAATTGAACCGGGCCGGCCGTCATCATTGTCTGTAGTAATTAATTTATTAAATGCCCTATTGCGACACTAGTGGCGTGAAAGTCGTTTCGTGACTTTAGTTTCGCAGTGTACACGTCAAGTTTCATGCATTCTGTCTCTCCTAAACACAGGCTATTATCATAGCCTAGCTACAAGGCCAGTACTAAACCCTTCTCTTTATTATTTTATAAAACCGCATATATGTAATCCTTTAATGTACCTTACTGCAAACTATTTTTGGCAAATAAATTATTATTATTATTATTCATCGGAACTTGACGTTTACACTGTTAAACTGTTTAATGTCACGAAACTACTTTCACGCCACTAGTGTCGCAATGTAAATAGGGCTTAAAGTCGGTAAAAAAAAAACTTAAATGAACAAATCACTTTTGGCCAGTGTTGAAATGAATTTCTTAGATAATACTGAACTTTTGACTACGGATAAAGAATTAGGCGATAGCCGAATCGATCGGCTTCGACCAAAAATCAAGCTTCGTTCGGACACCACTTATCGTACACTAATATTGAACATAAAACAAATTAAATAGCTCAGTCAGCATCGATAATATTTAAGGGTAAACGGCGAATTGGCTCAAGCGCCATGTTGTGCTATATAATTAATCATAGTTTACTAGCTTACCCGGCGAACTTCGTACCGCCTTAGAATTAGTGAAATACGAAAGCAGCGCCACCTAAAATTATCAGTGTTTCTCTACTATATTATGCATGTATTATACATATAAACCTTCCTCTTGAATCACTCTATCGATTTAAAAAAACCGCATCAAAATCAGTTGCGTAGTTTTAAAGATTTAAGCGTACATAGGGACAGCGGGAAGCGACTTTGTTTTATACTGTGTATTGATTAAGAGTGCAAGAACGAAGAACATTATTAGAGACAATAAGGAACAGAAGAGGAAAGATGATAGGCCATCTCATGCGACATGACACCTTTATTAAGAACATCATAGAAGGCAAGGTCGACGAAAAGCGTGGGAGAGGTAGACCGCGAATATGTTACATGAGTCAAATAAAAGATAAGGTTGGTGTCATGTCGTATGTGGAGGTGAAGAAGGCTGCACTGGATCGACCCAGATGGCGGGGACTTCATCAGATGCACCGACAAGGGCCGAGCCCTTAAATTAGAAGAAGAAGAAGATTAAGTATAGTTTTCACGTCCAAACTGGTTGTCTGGAAGTAATTGCTTTTAGCGATAAGACCGCCCAATTGTACATAGCTACTGTATTTAGAAATAAGAATGTTGTATTATTTTCTTTGTTTGGTGTGTAGTAAAGAGTACTCTATCTATCTAGCTATCTATATTGAGTTATATATCTGTACACCGGTGGCAAATAATCTTAAGTCACATTAAGGTAATTGTTCAGGGCACATGTTTCAAGCATTAATTGGAACACTATTCACGTATATAGGGTGTTTCAGAAGTCCGAAATAATACTATGACGTCTGCATCAGTATCGGGTTTACAACTTAATGGTACACATTTTTTATCGAAATTCGACCATGTTTTTTCTAACTTTTTTTCGTCGTCAATTTCTTTATCTCGTATAATCTCGAGTCCTATGTAAAATTTGCATGTTCTGTTTTGTGAATATTGGTAGCCGCCCCTCATACGTGTAGTTCACACTGCTGAATGGGGTTATGGATGAACCCAAAGGCCAGAACATGATACCTGTGACAAATATTCAAAGATCTTAAACTCAGAATCTATGATAGTTAGGTATAATCTGTCTTCACTAAGCATCTACATATGAGCTACCGTATACGTACCTAAAGTATTATTTCGGACTTCTGATACACCCTGTATATCGCTTGATAACACAATTGTGTGAAATTTCAAGTAAAATTTTATTTGTTGTTTAAAAGTAGATTGATAAGAGATTGTTCCAATGACATCATAAAATTAATTTATAATAAAATGGACTTAGGATATTATACCTCCGTATAATAAGTATACAGATATACAGTTGGAATCTGCGACTTTTGTCTCAGTCTTTTGAGCTGGGTTTTCGTTTTCGTGCAAAGTTACCAAAATGTCGCTTCAGTCAATTCGCCTTTTACCGTCGAAATAAATTCTTTAAGAATGTTGAATTAATTCTTCTACAGTTCCATGCTGACTGTAACCACGTATGACGAACTTTATACAGGGTGTTTCAGAAGTCCGAAATAATACTTTGGGATTTGCATCAGCATCGGGTACACAACTGAATGGTATAAAAATTAGATTGAAATTCGAACATGTTTTTTCAACTTTTTCTCCGTCGCCGATTTCTGTAATTTGTAATATCTCGAGTTCTGCGTTAAATTTTCATGTACTCTTTTGTGGATACTTGTAGCCGTCCCTTTTAAATGTAGTTTACACTTCTTAATAGGATCATGGATGTACCCAAAGGCCAGAACATGATACTCGTGACAGTTTTTCAAAGGTCTACAACTCAGAAACCATGGTAGTTAGGTATAATCTGTCTTCACTATGCATCCACATATGGCCTACCGTATATGTACCCAAAGTATTATTTCGGACTTCTGATACACCCTGTATAGGCGGCAGAAAGCTTAAAATCTCGAAAATTGGACTAAATTACTAATTGATATAGAATTGATCAGAACAAAAAGCCGCGTCGAATGATCCATGTCTCGTTCGCCTACGACGAAAAAAAAATACTATATACATACATCAAAGTCAAAGTCAAATCATTTATTTTGTATAGGCCTATGGGGGCACTTACAAATTGTCAAGTTTACATTTTTTTCTTATATACTACTATACTACCACCGGATCGAAACGCGACCTCAACTGAGAAGATCCGGCAAGAAACTCAGTGGGCTGATCATTTTTTTAAATCGCCAAAACTTATTACAAATACACAGGTACATATAGCTCCAGTGTGTTGCCTTTAGAGCTGCTTTTAATAATAAAGATAGAATAATAATACGTTAGTAAGGCAACACACGCTACACTTTGACATGACGGGCAATATTTCGATTTTTGTTTTGAACCTCATAAAATCATCATCATACATCATCATCACGCCTGTATTCCCCGAAGGGGTAGGCAGAGGTGCACTGTAGTACGCCTACACTTCGCCGATGTATTTTGGTCCCAATGTAATAGGGGGCGAGCCTATTGCCATTATACCGGGCACACTCCCCCTCAATACGAGGGATATTTGGCCCAGTGCGCGTTGGTGAACTTCACACGCCGTTCTATAGATGTGCAGGTTTCCTCACGATGTTTTCCTTCACCGTTCCGCAAGTGGTAATCATTGTTGAAAATGACATACTATACTATATACAGCATAAAATAATTCAAAAATATTTCTATTTTTAGGGTTCCGTACCTAAAGGGTAAAACGGGAACCCTATTACCGAGACTTCACTGTCCGTCCGTCCGTCCGTCCATCCGTCCGTCCGTGATAGTTAGACAGTTGAAATTTTCACAGATTATGTATTTCTGTTGCCGCTATAACAACAAATACTAAAAAAGAGAATAAAATAAATATTTAAGGGGGCTTCCATACAACAACATGAATTTTTTGGCGTTTTTATAGATAATGGTACTGAGTAGTGCGCGAGTCCGACTCGCGCTTGGCCGGTTTTTTTTTCATTTGATCATATTTTCGAGATACGATATATTAACGCTTTCTGCCATCGATATAAAAATACCATGCGATTAAGTACGACACGTCACGATAACATAGCCTGCATCAGTGGCGGATGTACAGTCACAGAATTTTCACATGTGCCACCAATTTGGCTGTGCAAATGTTGGCGTCCAAACCAAACTCCACATTTTTGTGTCAATGAAATATTACATCATGAATAGTTTTACAAACCTGCAGTTGTACCATATGCCCCAAGACTAGACATATGTCACAGAATATGAAGGGTACCAGAGCATAACAAGGACTGTCCTAATTAATGATTTTTGAGAAAAAGCAATATGAAAGTTCAACTATTGTAACAATTCTATAGTTTGGTCATAAAAAAAACTTCCCATTTTTAATTCTAATGATTAGAATAAAATTCAAAATACCATACACAAAATATGAATCTATAAAAAAAAAATTGTAACATTCCCTGTTATGTTCCTGTACACTTCATATGTGGATTACATCTCCTTCTCTCGTATGAAATAAGACAGAGAGCGACCGAGCCCATCCGTGACAGAGGTCTTGTCTTGACTTGCGCGCTGACACGGGGCCATACCTCCACCTGCTTTCCGGCAATCATACATATACTCACGCTTGTATCCCATGGGGGTAGGCAGAGACTACCGTTTACCGCTACGATCCTGACATGCCTCTTTCGCTTCATCCACATTTATACATCTTCCTTTCAGTTTTTACCAGTTAAGTCAGTACAAAACTGTGACAATAAATAACATTTCTTATTGAGGCAACAATACTTTAAGAGGTAGTAGTGGTAAGGCCCCCGAATTAGTTTATATCGAGGGGTGAAAGGCTGTTTGACTTAAACGACATTTTTCTAACTTAACAGGAGAGCATACTCATTGGACGCAGAAAAAATCGCTGATTCCAAATATGTATATAAGTCAATATCGCCCAAAAGTGTCGCTTGAGTCAAATGGCCTTTCACCCCCCGATATGAATACAACAAATTGGTTTCTGATTCTGCCTCCTGGTAAATCCGCCACTGGCAATGACATGAAATAACCACAGCAAGCAAATGCCACTAGTTAATGTAAGATCCCTCTCTCACATTTGCTGCGCGTCTCCAGCGTGTAGTGTTCATCCAACTCCACGTCCTCAGGGTCTAACTCCTCCTCGTCCTATACAAGTCCAAGGATACATCAGCTGCTATTCAGCGTGGTGGATAACATCGTGAGGAAGGATAGAAACCAAGAGAGCTTAAAGCTTCCCGATTGGACTGGCCGTAGTCTGACTTAGAAGCCTAAAGGTTCACATTGGGGCATCGAGACTCACGCCTCCAAATATTTGCCTGTGTCAATATGTATAAAGGTTGAATTTATAAAGGCCTCCTCGTCCTATATCAGGTAAGGATACATCAGCTGCTATTCAGCATGGTTGATAACATTGTGAGGAAGGATGGATCCTGATTGGACTGGCCGTACTCTGTCTTAGAAGACTAAAGGTCACTGGGGATAGTGCGGAAAAAAATACTTAGCAAAAAAATGGATTTATCGCTTTTTAAGAGTAAGTAGACGATATCTGCTTGTATCAGCACGCTTAGCGTAACGCTCTGCCGACAACTTAAACCCTGTCTTGTCTACTGTCTACCCATTATATCCATGGCTACGGCATGCTATGGCCGATAGATAAAGCTCAATGTGACGTCGATAAATCTGACAGTTGGGAGGGAACAAACTTTTGTCTACGGAGACATGGCGTTAATTGCTCAATTAATCTGACAATTAAGAGACATAAAACTTTTGACTACGGAGACATGATGTCATTTGCTCAATAAATCTGACAGTTGGGAGGGATAAAATTTTTGTCTACGGGGTTGACCAAGTTTTTTGGTTCCCTTTCATGGTGGGCCCGCTGAAAATTGGGTGTGAACTCACTTACCGGCGCTTGTAGTTAACGGACGACAGCCGCTACTGATTCTGACCTACAGGGGTACAATAGGCAACATGTGGTGGTTGGTTAGTCTCAATAGAAAAGTGAAATACCCGGTTCATGAGGACTGCTCGCCGAATCTCGCGCACAGCATCGTATACCAGTCTAGAGGCGTCGATGAAGTCGTTCTCGTCGAGGCCGCCGCCTGCGCCCGCGCCGCCGCCCAGCGCGGACACCGCCGCGTCGACGCGCACAGCAAACTTTGACATCACTGGGAACAATAATACACCACCATTATGCTCGTATTCTCCGAAAGGATAGGCAGAGGTGCTCTGCAGTGCGCTCACACTTCGCCGATTTATTTGGGTCCCAATCAATGGTAGCCGAGTGGGCGAACGCACTCCGTGCAATCAAAGTGTGCAAGTTCAAACCCCGGCTCGCACCTCTGGGCTTCATGTGCGCATCTCATTTCCATCCGAGATTATCACTTGCTATGAAACGGTGAAGGAAAACATCGTGAGGAAACCTGCACGTCTCAGGGAACTTGACTAGTTCTCGATAAATGTGTGAAGTCTTTCAACCCGCACCGTGCCAGCGTGGTGGACAATGGCCTGAATCCCCCTCGCATTGAGGGGAGGCCCGTGCCCAGCAGTGGGACGTTAAATGGGCTGTAGTAGTAGTTGTTGGCGCAACTGCAGCGCCATCTCGCGACCTGAGGCGGAGGAGCCTGCGCCACCTACCGGATCGTGGCAGCGATAAAAATACCGTTATGGCCAAGAAGCCCTATATAAACGCGGGAGAGGCTTCCCGCATGACATTATTGCTCACATTATTATTTACATTATTACTCGCATTCGTACACCCTTTTTTATACGTTTTACATGTACATGTTCTATATGTAATTTAATTTAAAAATAAACGTTCTACAACTGCAACCAATAAAGAATAATCATTGAAGGAGAACCCGAAGACCCCCGTTGACGCAACATATGGACCTTCAAACCGGAAAAGAACTTCTGACGACATCAAAACCCTGAGCTACGAGTCGACGCTTCCCTGGGTCTACAAGCCACGCCTTGCCTGACAATAGCGGAAACCTCATCAAGACGTCTGAACATCGTCTTCATCATCAGCAGTTCAACGGTCAGGTCTGTGATCCCGTCTACTCTTTCCTTATACGATTTGTGTTAAAACTGTGTAATTTGTGCTTTACAGAAGCGTGTTTTACCGCGCGATTACCGCGCGCGACGTACCTACCCACTCGGAGAAAAAACGTGAGTACATTATCTTATCCTTAAACTTAGGTCTTTAAAATGGGCGGAGAAGATAAATTAGTTGTGCCTTCAACCGCTTCCTCAGTTTCTCCCACCAAAAAGCGTTCTAAAACCGACCTTTCTGACCTCAGAAAGCAACGCGGTAATCTTAAAAGTAGATTAACGCAATTCAAAAAATATTTAGAATCGTTTAAAGATAACCGTCCTTCCAAATTTCAAACTAAAGAAATAAAATTTCGAATGCAAGCCGCCCAAGAGGTTTATAATACGTTCAACAATTTAGAGGGTGAAATAGAATTAATTTCCCCCGAATCAGACATTTCTTCTAACGCTGAATACGTTGAATCACTTGAAACGTTATATTTTAGTGCATTAGCAATAGCTGAATGTTTGATCGAAGGTGAGGAGATTGGAGATAGTTGCAAGTTGAAGTCTAACGGCATTGATACGACGCGCGTGAAAGTAAAACTACCCGAAATAAAACTGCCGTTATTTGATGGAGCATATGATCATTGGCTCGAGTATAAGAACTCGTACATCACTATGATCCACCAACGTTTAGATTTAGATGCAATCCAAAAGTTTCACTATTTACGCTCGTCACTAAGTGGTAGTGCATTATCAGTCATCAGTGCTTTGGAATTCACGGCTTCCAACTATCATCACGCGTGGGAGCTACTCGAGAATCGCTTTCATAATTCTAGGCTACTTGTACACAACCACTTGAAATCACTATTTTCACTACCATCGATAAAACAGGAATCCCCTGTGCAGATTAGGAAATTAATAGATACCGTCATGCGAAATTTACGTGCTTTAAAAACGTTAGACGAACCCACCGAGCATTGGGACACGTTAATTATTTATTTAATAGCATCGAAACTTGATCCTTCCGCTCAGCGAGACTGGGAGAAATATAAAGGTTCTTTAAATTCCGATTCTAGCAATAAATTTAAGTTATCAGATTTGTTTACATGTCTACGCAACAAAGCGGATATGTTGGAAATGATAACTGCGAACATTAGCAAACCACAAGCAAAACCGAATCTAAACGAATATAAGGGTTGTCAAAACAAAAATAATGCTCAAGTACAAAGCTACGTCGCGACGAATACCGCCAATACTAAAAAGAAAACCGTTGATAATCAACGCATTCGTAAAAATTGTCCTTCATGTAGCGGCGATCACGCTCTTTATACGTGTATTCACTTTTTAAACTCATCCGTCAAAGATAGGTTAAAGTTGGTGGATGATAAACAGTTATGTCGCAATTGTTTACGTCCAGGACACCTGCTTGCCGACTGCGTATTTGGTCCGTGCAAGCGGTGTCAGCGAAAACATAATAGTTTACTTCATCTATCCGATTACGATAGCAACATAGATATAAGTGCGCGCAGCGAGCGCACAGCTGATCGCAGTGCGGCCGCTTCGTCCACGGCGCTGCATTCGTCATTAGACGGTACCTATCATACAGGTATAGATACGAATGGATGCGCCGGCGACGAACGGGAGTCACGTAGTGCATTGCAACCGGTATTGTTATGCACCGCGTTGGTCGAGGTAGCGGACAGTAATAATCGATTCCATACAGCCCGAGCGCTGTTGGACAGCGGTAGTCAACACTGCATTATCTCGGATGATTTAAGAAAACGTTTAAATGCGACATCTATACAGTCCACTATTCAGATTTCTGGAGTTTCACAGTCCGTAACCCAGTCAAATCATTTATGCGAAATAACTATGCGATCTAAATTAAACGATTATAGCACGAAGATGAAATGTCTTGTCTTGAAGCGCATAGCATCCAGCTTGCCCTCGACAAGTTATAATCTCGAGCTAATACGTGTACCAAACGATATTCAACTCGCTGATCCCTCGTTTCACGTTGCATCAGCCGTTGATATATTGATTGGAGCGGATCTGTTTTGGGATCTCCTAGGAGATAATAGAATTCGATTACCAAACGGACCGTATCTACAGAGTTCAAAGTTAGGTTGGTTAATCTCCGGACCTATTTACACGAATGGCTTGCGCATTAATCAAGTGTCGTGTAATTTTACTCAAACTCTAGACGATCAACTTAAACGTTTTTGGGAGATCGAAGATCTGCCTCAGTTGGATAGTGTTCTCACTAACGACGAGCGAGCGTGTGAGGATCTATTCATTAATACGACCAAACGCGAAACTGACGGCCGATTCTCGGTACGGATTCCGTTGAGAGAATCAGCTGACAGGTTAGGTGATTCTTATACGTGTGCCAAGAATATGTTTCTATCGTTAGAACGTAAACTTGAAAGATCACCTGATTATAAACGTATGTATTGTGAGTTTATGCGTGAATACGAACGCTTAGGTCACATGACTCGTATCAATAATTACGAAACCCCTAACTATATTTTACCGCATCACGGCGTATGGCGTGAGAGTAGTACAACTACTAAATTACGCGTAGTTTTCAACGCCAGCGCTGCCACCAGTAACCAACGGTCGTTAAACGATATCCAGCTACCTGGTCCAGCGCTACAAAATGATATTTTTTCTATACTCTTGCGTTTTAGACGGTACAAATACGTAGCATGCGCCGATATAGAAAAAATGTTTAGGCAAGTCTTAATCCAACCAGATCAAAGATCTTTACAACTCATCCTATGGCGAGAGAAACCTGTTGATCCCATGGCTGTCTATGAGCTCAACACGGTAACATATGGCACTGCGTCGGCGCCGTACCTAAGTATGCGCTGTATACGGCAGTTGGCTCTGGAGTGTGAAGATGACGTCATATCTCGCATCTGGCGATGACGATCATCAGACACTACTGACCACATGCGAAAATATATCGCAAATATTGCAATCTGGTTGCTTCCCCATTCGTAAGTGGACATTTAATTGTGACGTAACAAGCAGTACGTCACCGGATATGTTCGTGGGCGAGCATACACAAAATAAAACTCTCGGCATAGGTTGGCAAAACGATAGTGATGAGTTGTACTATACGACTAAAATTGAAAATAATATAATAGCTTCAAAATTAACTAAACGAATAATGTTATCCGTAATTTCGCAAATATATGACCCATTAGGACTTCTCTCACCCGCTGTAATCATGTCAAAAATCTTATTGCAGAAATTGTGGTTATGTAAGCTTGATTGGGACACTCCTGTGCCTCACGACATAGCAGTAATGTGGAACAGCTTAATATGTACGTTGCAGTGCTTACACGAATTAAGAATTCCCCGTTACGCAATGAGTGAAAACGTACAGCACACGGAGCTTCATATATTTACGGACGCGTCACAAAGTGCATATGGAGCATGCGCTTATATACGAACCTACAGTGATGATTCAGAAGTCAGAGGGACGCTCCTGTGTGCGAAGAGCAAAGTCGCCCCTTTGAAATCCATAAGTATTCCTCGGTTAGAGCTTTGCGGCGCCTTAATCGGCGCTAGGCTTTATAAAAACATAACGGATACGATACGATTACAATTTACAAAGGTATACTTCTGGACTGATTCGACCATTGTTATTGGCTGGTTGCGTATGTCTCCGCATCAGTTAAAAACCTTCGTACAAAACCGTGTCACTGAAATAAACAACCTTACCCGGGACTCGAACTGGTTGCATGTGAGTGGGAAAGAGAATCCCGCCGACTTGCTAACCCGAGGGGTAAATCTCAATTCGTTAATAAATTGCGACTTATGGTGGAACGGACCGTCTTATTTACAAAATAATAATTATAATTGTTCAAATAATATTTCGTGTAATGATTCTATAAATACGGATAATCTTCCCGAATTAAAATCGCAATCTCTAAATTTTACTTGCATTTTAATTAGCGACATATTTCAATTCGATAGATATTCATCATTTAGCAAACTTATACGCATAGGCGCGTATGTATTGCGATTCATCGCTCGTGCTCGCCGTCATATTTCAACAGGCGAAACCGGTTCCTTATCAATGGCCGAGTTGAACGCGTCGCAGTTAGTGCTCGTCAGATTAGTGCAAATTCAATCGTTTCCTTACGTGTACAACGATTTGTTAAATAATTCACCACTCAAGGCAAATAATAAGCAATATAATCGTGTTTTGGGACTAAACGCATTTATGGACGATCACAAAGTAATTCGAGTAGGTGGTAGACTGTCAAATTCTACCAGTTTCGACTATAAAAAGAAACATCCGATATTGTTGTGTAGCAAGCACCCTTTTACAGTCTTATTGGTACGACATGAACACATTCGTTTACTCCATGCCGGTCCACAACTTGTCCTTTCTAGTATACGTGAATCTTGGTGGCTATTGAGTGCAAGATGCCTGGTTAGGAAAGTGGTTCGGAACTGTGTGAATTGTTCAAGATTTAAAGTAAAATCGTTGACGCCGTTAATGGGAAACTTACCATCTGAACGTTTGGATCCTGGATTTCCATTCATACGTACTGGAGTGGATTATGCCGGGCCAATTAATATTTTGAATCGTAAAGGCAGAGGAGCTCGACTTACAAAAGCGTATGTATGTTTATTTGTTTGTTTTGTTACGCGAGCTGTTCACTTGGAACTCGTTACTAGTCTTTCCACTAACGATTACATTCTAGCACTTAAACGTTTCATAAGTAGAAGAGGCAAACCTGATGCTATCTTCTCTGATAATGGGAGAAACTTTGTAGGCGCTGAGAAGGAATTATCCACATTTTTAAACAATCATTCTCAGATAATATTCGATTATGCCGTAAATAACGGTATTAAATTTCATTTTATTCCCCCCTACTCTGCGCATTTTGGAGGCCTATGGGAGAGCGGGATAAGGTCATGTAAACATCACCTACGTCGAGTCGTAGGTAACGCAAAATTAACATATGAGGAATTGAGCACAGTTTTGACATAAATCGAAGCAGTCCTCAATTCCCGTCCCATGTCCCCTATGTCCACAGATCCTAGCGATTTCACTCCACTAACCCCTGGTCATTTCCTCGTTGGCCGGCCGTTGACTGCTCCTGCCGGTGAAGACATGTCTGCCGAGAGGACAACACTATTGGACCGCTATCACCGTGTGGAGCAATTACGCCAGCACTTCTGGCAGCGCTGGTCCAAGGAGTATGTGTCTGAACTTCAGCAGCGGACCAAGTGGAAGACGCATAAAGACGACATCGCGCTGGACAGTCTGGTCTTAATCAAGGAGGACAACGCGCCGCCTCTTAAATGGCGTCTGGGACGCATTATAAAATTGTTCCCAGGTACAGACGGAGTTTCTCGAGTCGCCGATATACGTACGGAGACTGGCGTCATCCGAAGGGCGTTCTCCAAAATCTGCCGTCTACCGTTGCAGCAGGGACATCAGAACGACGAAGCCAGATCCGGCTGAAGGTTGGAAGACGGAGCTTCCAAGGCCGCGGGCATGTTGGCGCAACTGCAGCGCCATCTCGCGACCTGAGGCGGAGGAGCCTGCGCCACCTACCGGATCGTGGCAGCGATAAAAATACCGTTATGGCCAAGAAGCCCTATATAAACGCGGGAGAGGCTTCCCGCATGACATTATTGCTCACATTATTATTTACATTATTACTCGCATTCGTACACCCTTTTTTATACGTTTTACATGTACATGTTCTATATGTAATTTAATTTAAAAATAAACGTTCTACAACTGCAACCAATAAAGAATAATCATTGAAGGAGAACCCGAAGACCCCCGTTGACGCAACGGGGTAAATATTTTATATCTATTGCCTAATTAAATCGTTAATTAGTCAAAGAGCCTATCCTTAGTTAAAGTTATTTTTAGGCAACATTCCGACATGAGTTATTTGAACAACAAGTTTGACATTTTACAGATCGTGGTCAAGGCCACCAGGGCTGCCACAAAACCCAACAAAAAAAATAAAAACCGCTCAAGTGCGAGGTGGACATAGACACCGAGTGTTAAGAATTGCATTCCATTCTACTTAATACTATTGTCGTCTCACTCTGACATTCTTTCTCTCTCTTCCCTAGCTACGCGTATTTTTATTTTTATTCAGCTACTGTGATTGTTTGCATAAATAACTCCACCAACTATACAGTTACACGCGAAACGAAAATAAATTAAATCACTATCTAAGTGTTTCTGACGTCTCTCGCTCAGTTACTGTTAACAGAAATAACACAGTTACAAAAATCACTACTTGTAATTTGTCTTGAAACGAGTGATTCGGTTACATGCCGCGTAGCTAGTTATTGTAACTAGTGACGTGAAATAACGCGCACGTCTATTTGCTTAGTTTGGGATCATACGATGAGTATGCGTTGTCTGGCTATAGTTATTTACGTCGTTAGTGCCAGCCATGCACACCCATCCTCGTATAACCTAGGTTCAAGGCTCTCTGTCGTAACATTTTATTATGAACCCGATCAATATTCATTTCGTCAAGGTTATGACGCGACAACAGCAACTGAAGCCTCTTGGGAGTTATATTAAAAATTGCCCAGCCTTTATGAATCTTTATTATTTTCCCAAATTTAAGTAGCCAAGTTAGTTCTTGTAATATCAGCCAGCCAGTGACAGCCACGTCAAAATCAGTCTAGCCGTTTCGGAAAAACCTGAGATTAATGAACCCTAATTAGCAGCCTAAGTTACTTCTTGTAACATCAGCTATCTGCAGTGAAAGCCACGTCAAAATCAGTCTAGCCGTTTCGGAAATACCTGAGATTAATGAACCCTAATTAGCAGCCTAAATTACTTCTTGTAACATCAGCTATCTGCAGTGAAAGCCACGTCAAAATCAGTCTAGCCGTTTCGGAAAAACCTGAGATTAATGAACCCTAATTAGCAGCCTAAGTTACTTCTTGTAACATCAGCTATCTGCCAGTGAAAGCCCCGTCAAAATCGGTTCAGCCGTTTGGGAGTTGAGTTCAAACAGACAGACATACAGACTTTTTTTTGCATTTTCTTTGTATATAGCGTTTATACTTTGATATCGAAGGGTAAAAGGCTATTTAACTTAAGCGACATTTACAGGAGAGCATACTCATTCGACGCAGAAAAAATCGCTGATTATAAATATGTAAATGAGTCAATATCGCCCAAAAGTGTCGCTTAAGTCAAAAAGCCTTTCACCCCTCGATATGCATTATATAGCAAACGTAAGAATATTATTTCGGACTACTGAAATCATAACTCATATATTTGCCTGCCACTATTTAAAGGCCTGTACATCATTATCATATGAGCCAAAACGATGAGACGATACCTAATCGGTTATTAGGGTTCCGTACCCAAAGGGTAAAACGGGAACCCTATTACTGAGACTTCTCTGTCCGTCCGTCCGTGTCACCAGGCTGTATCTCATAAACCGTGATAGTTAGAGAGTTGAAATTTTCACAGATGTTGTATTTCTGTTGCCGCTATAACAACAAATACTAAAAAACCTAATAAAATCAATATTAAAGGGGGCTCCCATACAACAAACGTGATTTTTTTTGTCGTTTTTATAGATAATGGTACGGAACCCTTGGTGCGCGAGTCCGACTCGCACATAGCCGGTTATTTTAGACATGATGTTAAACATAAGACTATATAACACACACACGCGACCGAATTAAGCCCCTAACCAGTGTTGGGAAAAATTTAATCCAACTACTGATTACTAACTACGATTACATAAAGTAATCAGTAATCATAACTACAAACTACATAAAGAAATCGAAAAATGTAGTTAAAAGTTTTGATTACTAACTACGATTACATAAAGTAATCAGTAATCATAACTACAAGCTACATAAAGAAATCGAAAAATGTAGTTAAAAGTTTTGATTACTAACTACGATTACATAAAGTAATCAGTAATCATAACTACAAGCTACATAAAGAAATCGAAAAATGTAGTTAAAATTTTTGATTACTAACTACGATTACATAAAGTAATCAGTAATCATAACTACAAACTACATAAAGAAATCGAAAAATGTAGTTAAAAGTTTTGATTACTAACTACGATTACATAAAGTAATCAGTAATCATAACTACAAGCTACATAAAGAAATCGAAAAATGTAGTTAAAAGTTTTGATTACTAACTACGATTACATAAAGTAATCAGTAATCATAACTACAAGCTACATAAAGAAATCGAAAAATGTAGTTAAAATTTTTGATTACTAACTACGATTACATAAAGTAATCAGTAATCATAACTACAAACTACATAAAGAAATCGAAAAATGTAGTTTAAAGTTTTGATTACTAACTACTTATTGTAGTTGCAATGACGATTACTTGATTACTTTTTATAACTACAGATTTAAAATGATTTCGCGTCATTAAAAAAAGAAACACTAATTAAGTATTTGTTTTTGATCATCAATAAAAAGTAATTAAGATCTGATAAGTACATAAATAAAAAATACATCATCACGCCTGTATTCCCCGAAAGGGTAGGCAGAGGTGCACTGTAGTGCACCCACACTTCGCCGATGTATTTTGGTCCCAATGTAATAGGGGGCGAGCCTATTGCCATTATACCGGGCACATTCCCCCTCAATACGAGGGAGATTTGGTTCATAGTCCACCACGCTGGCCCAGAGCGGGTTGGTGAACTTCACACGCCTTTCTACAGACGTGCAGGTTTCCTTACGATGTTTTCCTTCACCGTTCAGCAAGTGGTAATCATTGTTGAAAATGACATTCGCACATGAAAATCAGAGGTGCGGGCCTGGGATTTGAACTTGCACCCCTTACGTTCAAGGCGGGCGTTCTTGCCCACGAGGCTACCACTGCAATCTGATAAGTATAGGTACATAATATCTACGACTTTAATCCTTGCATTTGATTTTTCATGCAAATAAACATAGGTATGCGCGGTAAACTGGTTTTTTATGCAGCCAAATTCAAAACATATGTTACTACACATTACATGTTTATTTAATTGCAAAATATAAGTTCAAAATAATCAGTAATTACAACTACTAGATTGCAGCAATCAAATTAACAACTACTTAATGTAGTTTGATTACTGTAGTTAAATCTAAAACCAAGCGTACCATTTGCAAGACCTCAAGACACTGTGAGCACTTTCTGCGTGGATCGGACCGCAAACAACAACTAAATATGAGGGTACCCAGTTTTTAACTATGACATCAGGACGTCTAACACCTCAGTCCCCCCGTGACCATGGTTGCTGTAAAGCAGCCGAAACGTCGGGAAAATAAAATAATAAATAAACGCGATAGAATCCATAAAATAGTTTTATTTCAATGTGTAAACTACATTTACGAGGGGAGGCTATTAATATCACACAACAGAACTTTAAATATTTTGCATTGAACTCGAGATATAACAAGAATTCCAAAATGGACGCAAAAAAAAAATGGTTAAAAAAACTTTAAAAAAATCAAGTTTATATTTAATTGCCCTAAAAAGAAGGAAATAAACGTTTAATCAAATAAAACTAATCAATTTAGTACATGTATTACACAATTTATTAAATGACTAGCTGTGCCCGCGACTTCGCCCGCGTGGACTTTAGGGAGATTACCCGGAAATATGGGTATTATGTTTTTCCCGCGGAACCCTAATGCTTTTTCTAAAATTAAAGTAGCCTAAGTTACGCCTTGGAACGTCAGCTATCTGTCAGTGAAAGTCCCATTGAAATCGGTTCAGCCGTTTAGAAATTTACCTCAAACAAACAGACAGACAAACAAAAAATTTAAAATTGCGTTTGCGTTTTTATTTACATCAAACGAGCGAATGCTCATTCTATCCCCACTACATCAAATTCTTCTAATGTAAACAGGCGTAGAGCATTCTTTCGTTGTTCTTAGTGCGTTCGCAAAGATTCTATAGAATATTCTAAGAATGCTCGCTCGCTTGATGTAAACGGCGCAAGAGCGCGCGAACAGTTGCTTAGAGCGTTCTAGCGTGTTCGGACGTGCTCGCGCCACTGAGCGGTCTCATCAAAGCGTTCTTGTGTTCTAGCGATTGTTTACGTATCTTATCGATTAAATTATGGATTGGTCTCAAGAAAAATGTTTATTAATCATAGAAGCCTACCGCAATTTCAGATGTCTGTAGGATCCGACGTATGAAAACTATAAAAATACAACTTACAAACAAGATGCTTGGCGGGAAATCGCAAAACAACTGGAATGTAATGTTGAAGAGTTAAAAAAAAGATGGACTCTTGAAATAAATAAATAAATAAATAATAAACTCTTAAAATCTTTTATATTTGAGTTTTCGCGACAAAATAATAAATGCAGCACTTTCAATAATGATATCGCTGTCAGAGTCAGACATAACGAAGCACTACCAATACTAACCACAGAATTGACACGAATGAGCAAAGAACATTCGATCTAGCTTTTGTTTACACTAAAAGATTACGAAAGAATGCTCTTGTTCTAGCTCCAGCTCTATGTTCGTTTGATGTAAATCGATACCTCTAGCTTTCGTTTACACTAAAAGATTACGAAAGAATGCTCTTGTTCTAGCTCCAGCTCTATGTTCGTTTGATGTAAATCGATACCTCTAGCTTTCGTTTACACTAAAAGACTACGAAAGAATGCTCTTGTTCTAGCTCTAGCTCTATGTTCGTTTGATGTAAATCGATACCTCTAGCTTTCGTTTACACTAAAAGACTACGAAAGAATGCTCTTGTTCTAGCTCTAGCTCTATGTTCGTTTGATGTAAATCGATACCTCTAGCTTTCGTTTACACTAAAAGACTACGAAAGAATGCTCTTGTTCTAGCTCTAGCTCTATGTTCGTTTGATGTAAATCGATACCTCTAGCTTTCGTTTACACTAAAAGACTACGAAAGAATGCTCTTGTTCTAGCTCCAGCTCTATGTTCGTTTGATGTAAATCGATACCTCTAGCTTTCGTTTACACTAAAAGACTACGAAAGAATGCTCTTGTTCTAGCTCCAGCTCTATGTTCGTTTGATGTAAATCGATACCTCTAGCTTTCGTTTACACTAAAAGACTACGAAAGAATGCTCTTGTTCTAGCTCTAGCTCTATGTTCGTTTGATGTAAATCGATACCTCTAGCTTTCGTTTACACTAAAAGACTACGAAAGAATGCTCTTGTTTTAGCTCCAGCTCTATGTTCGTTTGATGTAAATCGATACCTCTAGCTTTCGTTTACACTAAAAGACTACGAAAGAATGCTCTTGTTCTAGCTCCAGCTCTATGTTCGTTTGATGTAAATCGATACCTCTAGCTTTCGTTTACACTAAAAGACTACGAAAGAATGCTCTTGTTCTAGCTCCAGCTCTATGTTCGTTTGATGTAAATCGATACTTCTAGCTTTCGTTTACACTAAAAGACTACGAAAGAATGCTCTTGTTCTAGCTCCAGCTCTATGTTCGTTTGATGTAAATCGATACCTCTAGCTTTCGTTTACACTGAAAGATTACGAAAGAATGCTCTTGTTCTAGCTCCAGCTCTATGTTCGTTTGATGTAAATCGATACCTTTAGCTTTCGTTTACACTAAAAGACTACGAAAGAATGCTCTTGTTCTAGCTCCAGCTCTATGTTCGTTTGATGTAAATCGATACCTCTAGCTTTCGTTTACACTAAAAGACTACGAAAGAATGCTCTTGTTCTAGCTCCAGCTCTATGTTCGTTTGATGTAAATCGATACCTCTAGCTTTCGTTTACACTAAAAGACTACGAAAGAATGCTCTTGTTCTAGCTCTAGCTCTATGTTCGTTTGATGTAAATCGACCTTTATAGATATCGTATATACTTTCATACGCATTTGGTAAAAAAGTGTTATTTTGATATTACAAACAGACACTCCAATTTTATTTATTTGTATAGATGTATAGATATAAACGCTTGTATTTAAGTACCTTTTCAAGTAAAAATAACACTCTTATAAATTCGGTCGCCATACTCTGGGTAGGGCGATGTGTTGCGCAGTGAATACCGGTTATGTCCGAACTGTGTTTTGGTGTGAATCCGTATGGCAAAGGTGAAGGATGCGCACGCGCGTGCCCAGCATTAAAATGCTTAATGACCACAACAATATATGTACATCCTACCAGAACTGCCGCTAACTTATCAAGCAAATATTAATGGTAAAAAAAAACTTTTTAAAAACAAGCTTTTATTTAATTGCCCTTAGGTTTTCGTGTCCTCCTCAGCAAGCCCTTTCATTTGATACCCGTACTGTGGTAGTGCAGAAAAAATAACTATTCCGCCATCTTTGATGATCCGCCATATTGGAATTAGAATGACGTCACATAGCTAAGGATGCATTGTCATCCAAAATAAGCGTGTATACCAAATTTCAGCTCAATCGGTTAAAGATAACTGATTTAAAATTCAGTTGCAAGATTCCACCCGGACATACATTGCAAGTTAATATAAAGCTTGTAAAAAAATTAATCTCTATTTTTTTTCTTTTTTTTTAATTCATATAAACCAATACAGGCACTTATGAATCGTCAATAAATAATAATAATAGTATCTCTACCACACATTCGGAATGCATTTCCTATGGAGAAGAATGGGCAAGAAACTCCATGGAAATCTCTCTCGCTACAAATTATCAAGACACACAGATTTGTTTCCATTTATCTCAATAACTACAAATGCTAGAACAATGAGACGAATACTGGATTATAGATAAAACGTTCAGTTTTCCGACTACTAAGAAGATATTTATGTAACTACACACAATTTTAAGATACAAACAAAAATGCAGAAAGTGTTGTCTTTAGAAATTGTGAAGGCTTCGTTCAAGTGCGAGTCGGACTCGCGCACAAAGGGTTCCGTATCATTATCTATAAAACCGGCCAAGTGCGAGTCGGACTCGCGCACGAAGGGTTCCTTACCATTATCTATAAAAACGAGCAAAAAAAATCAGGTTTGTTGTATGGGAGCCACCTTAAATATTTATGTTATTCTGTTTTTTAGTATTTGTTGTTATAGCGGCAACAGAAATACATAATCTGTGAAAATGTCAACTGTCTAACTATCACAGTTCATGAGATACAGCCTGGCGACAGACGGACGGACGGACGGACGGACGGACAGCGAAGTCTTAGTAATAGGGTTCCCGTTTTACCCTTTGGGTACTAAAATGTTTGGCTTTCATGTAACACAAACAAGAACAGCCTTTTAGAAATCGTACGGCAGATGTACCTCTGCCTGTACGTGCATTGCAGATATGTAGTCAACATCAGGGATTCCCAAAGTGGTCAATATCGACCCCTTGGGATCGATATCGGTTTCCGAGGGGTCGACACAAACGAAAACTGATAGTGGGGTCAACGAGGTCTAAAAATCGTACCCTAATAATTAACACAAATTCTTATTTGAACCAACTTGTAAACTTGTTATAAGAATTACTAATACATTGAAATAAATTGCGTAAATATAAGAAAACAATATAGAATGACTAATATTTAAGAGGGAAGTATCATTGATGTATTTTAAAAAAGTTGAACCAACCTCAAAGGTTAAATTGGTATTTAGTATCAATAGGAAAAAAAAAATACTCGAGATAGTATTTTTACAGTAATTAGGCTATGGGGGTCTGAGGTATCAGTTAATTTTGGAAAAGGGGTCTCTTGCTCATAATAAATAGTTTGGGAATCCCTGGTCTACAAAATATTACTCTATGACTTTGAATGTTTCCATCATTAAGTGCTTTTTCTTGTTACTTATTTATGCAGTGTGTTTCAGAAGCCCGAAATGATACTTGGCTGTTTGCCCGAGTATCGGATATACAACCGAATGGTTTAAAAAGAAAATATCGAAATTCTAAAATAGTTTAAAAAAAAATTTCGTCACCTATTTTAAAAACATTAAATATCTCGAGACCTATGCGAAATTTTCAAGTTCTTTTTTGTGATTATTAGTAGTCGCCTCTCTTTGATGAATTGCTAAATAGGTTTGGCCATAGGGCACAACACGATACCTGTGACAAATATTCAAAGTGCTGTAACTCAGAAACTATGATAGTTGGGTATAGTCTGTCTTCACTATGCATCTACTTAACAGCTACCGTATATGTACTTCAAATATTATTTCGGACTTCTGATACAGTACATGTCTACGAAATATTTATTGAATAGTTTCCTTATTCATCATCATTTGACTTACCTTATCCCATTATTTGGGGTCGGCGCTACATGTCTTTTTCTTCCATTCATCTCGCTCTCCCGTCATACCGACATCCACTCCGATCTCATTCATATCACTTTTTACACAATCCATCCATCTTTTCTTTGGTCTTCCTCTCGCACTGTATCCATCCACATTCATACTCATCACTCCTTTAGTCACATGCTTCTCATCTCTTCTCATCACATGTGCAAACCATTCAAGTCTCTTACTTCTCACTTTTTCTGTTATGGGCGCTACTTTTATACTACCTCTAATATACACATTCCTCACCTTCTTGATTCGCGTCACTCCACACATCCATCTCAACATTCGCATCTCGGCAGAGTGGAGACGTTTCTCTTCACGAACTTAGAACTCTTCACACGAATAGTTTTCTTATTCGTTTAGTTAATATTCGGCGTTCAATGGCATATCTTAATCTATATAAATAAATATAATTGAAGAGTCTGTTTGGCATTTGGCGATTTAAAATATGATTAGCAATGGTGACCTCGTTAGTAGAACGCCCGCCTTGAACGCAAGGGGTGCTAGTTCAAGTCCCGGGCTCGCACTTCTGAGATGAACTTCATGTTTTTTTTTTTTTTTTTTTTATTAGCCTATTGTATGTCCCACTGCTGGGCAAAGGCCTCCCCCTCTCGTCTCCACATGTCCCTATCCTGGGCTTGTTGTGGCCACGTTTCTCCCGCAAAAGTGACCAAATCGTCGCACCATCTTCTCCTTGGTCTGCCACGATGCCGGCATCCGCCTTCGGGCATCCAGGTGTTGACACGATTTGTCCACCTCTGCGGGTCCATTCGTGCTACGTGACCGGCCCACTCCCACTTCAGCCTTGCCGTCTTCCCACCCACGTCAGTAATACGAGTAATGGAGCGTAGGGTGGTGTTTCTGACGCGGTCCGTCCGTTTAACACCTAATATGCTACGCTCCATTGCACGTTGGCAAACCTTGAGCTTAGATTTCTGTAGCTCAGTTAGTGACCAGGTTTGAGCACCGTAGGTTAGGACAGGCAGGATACACATGTCGACGAGTCTGCGTTTAAGGCATACAGGAAGGTTACCCTTCATCATATCCCCCAAGGACCAGAAGCTCTTCCAGGCGTTTTCAATACGTCTCGCGACTTCTTTGTCTTGCCGGTTTTTAAACGAGACAATCTGGCCCAAGTACGCATACTCGTCGACATACTTCATGTGCGAATGTAATTTTCAATAACATACCACTTGCCTAACGGTGCAGGAAAATATCGTGAGGAAACCCGCACGTCTATAGAAGGACGTGCAAAGTTCACCAACCAGCACTGGGCCAGCGTGGTGGACTATGGCCCAGCCCAGCATAAACTCGCCTCCAATTACATTGGGACCAAAATACATCGGCGAAGTGTGGATGCACTGTAGTGCGCCTCTGCCTAAACCTTCGGGGAATACAAGCGTGATGGTGTATTTTATACCCTATTCAAGGTTATTGTGTCGAGGATGTCACCCAGCCAATTGCATTGTGTGGCGACGGTTACTTAACCAAGCTATACGAGGCCCACGCAAAAACTGTCCAGCAACGCGTTATTTCACAACTACAAGACACTTTATTATTAATCATCGGCAAATCTATAAACAGCTTTTAACGTAAGGCTGTCCAAAAAAGTAAAAAAAACAGGCCAAGTGCGAGTCAGACTCGCGCACGAAGGGTTCCGTACCATTATCTATAAAAACGAGCAAAAAAAATCACGTTTGTTGTATGGGCCCCCTGAAATATTTATTTTATTCTGTTTTTTATTATTTGTTGTTATAGCGGCAGCAGGAATACATCATCTGTGAAAATTTTAACCGGAGCCGGGAAGGGCCGCTGGTATGAGGTAACCCTACTTTAAATAATGAAAAAAGATTCATTGAATATTTCGCGAGGGTCTTCAATACTGCTGACCCACTTGCACGTATACGGCGTGACGAAGCATCTTATACAATATGATCGAAATGAGTACGAGAATTATTATACCTATAAACACGTAAAGAAATACCTTTGTATACCTTTATAGGGAAAAATACTCGGAGGGAAGAGTGTGAAATTTGGCACAGTTAAGTTTTATATTGGGAAGGAGTGTAGAAAGCTAATCTATACAGTCCGAAATAATACTTTAGCGTTTATGGTATATTTTTTTAAAATAGAAATACATCATCTGTGAAAATTTCAACTCTCTAACTATCACGGTTCATGAGATACAGCCTGGTGACAGACGGACGGACAGCGATGTCTTAGTAATAGGGTTCCCGTTTTACCCTTTGGGTACGGAACTCTAAAAATGAGCTTTATACTTGTAACGAATTTCAGGTACTATTTTTTACACCTTTACTACCTGTTACCTGCCCAAGTAACCACAGCCCAAACACTATAGTCGCTGGTCGTTCTTACCTGTATAGCGGACATGCACAGAAAAACTTTCAGCTTTTATAAAATAACGAAGGTCTGGCCGCCGTGGGCTCTTGCTCTATATAGGTCACGTCTCCACACATGATATCAATACAATAGGTACATTTTTTTTTTATGAGACCGGGAGGCAAACGAGGAGACGTTTCACCTGATGGTAAGTGATCAACGCCGTCCATGGACACCTGCAACACCAGGGGCATCGCAAGTGCGTTGCCGGCCTTTAAGGAATGAGTATGCTCGTTTCTTGAAGATACCTTTGTCGCATCGGTCCGGGAACACCGCTGCAGGAAGGTCATTCCACAGTTTGGTGGTGCGAGGGAGAAAAATCCTGGTAAATCGCACTGTACTGGAACGCCATTCATCCAGATGGTGAGGATGGTAATGCAGTCTGTGGCGAGCCGTGCGATGGTGGAATTCAGCGGCAGGTATAATACCGAACAATTCCTCGGAACACTCTCCATGATAGAAGCGGTAGAAAATGCAGAGAGAGCCTACATCTCTACGCAACGCCAGAGGGTCTAGCCGATCGGTAAGCGATACAATATTTGGCCGGAAGGTACAATATATGTAAAACATCATCATCATCACGCCTGTAATCCCCGAAGGGGTAGGCAGAGGTGCACTGTAGTGCGCCCACACTTCGCCGATGTATTTTTGGTCCCAATGTAATAGGGGGCGAGCCTATTGCCATTATGACGAGCACATTACCCTCAATACGAGGGAGATTTGGGCCATAATCCACCACGCTGGCCCAGTGCGGGTTGGTGAACTTCACACGCCTTTCTATAGACGTGCAGGTTTCCTCACGATGTTTACCTTCACCGTTCAGCAAGTGGTAATCATTGTTGAAAATGACATTCGCACATGAAAATCATCTCAGAGGTGCGTGCCTGGGATTTGAACTTGCACCCCTTACGTTCAAGGCGGGCGTTCTTGCCCGCGAGGCCACCACTGCTTCTATCTATCATATGGAGTACAAAGATTATTATAATTCGTTCAGTTTAAATAATAATAATAACCTAGCAAGTGGTAGCCGAGTGGTCGAACGCACGCCTTGCAAGTCAAAGTGTGCAGGTTCAAACCCCGGCCCACACCTCTGGGTTTATGTGCGAATCTCATTTTCATCCGAGATTATCACTTGCTATGAAACGGTGAAGGAAAACATCGAGAGAGTGATATCTTTAGAAATTGTTAAGACATAGGGAGTTGTCTCCACTTATCTCGATAACAATAAATGTTAGAAAAATAAAACCAAGACTGGCCGATGGAGAAAATGGTTCACTTTCATGTAGTACCTACTATTAGCCCTTTTAACGTCCCACTGCTGGGCACGGGTCTCCCTTCAATGCGAGGGTGATTCAGGCCATAGTCCACCACGCCGGCCCGGTGCGGGTTGGCAGACTTCACACATCTATCGAGAACTAGTCTAGTTCCATCAGACGTGCAGGTTTCCTCGCGATGTTTTCCTTCACCGTTTCATAGCTTGTGATAATCTCGGATGAAAATGAGATTCGCACATAAATCCCAGACGTGCGAGCCGGGGTTTGAACCTGCACACTTTGATTTGCAAGGCGTGCGTTTGACCACTCGGCTACCACTGCTAAGGTGTAGTCTAAATATATATTTAGGTCCCGGCGCCATGCGTACTACACTTTTATGGAGAAGTGCCGTTTTGAGGGGTCTAAACAGAGTCTATCATTGTCTCATTATCCCATAGATTTTGGAATAGGGATTAGTTAAATCACATTGTAACTTGTCAGGGCGCGTAACAGAAGCGTAACAGAAGCCTGTACCGGTCTTCAGGAAATACCGATACAATGTGTATTCTTAGATGAGTTAACAGGTGGATAGGCGATGAGATTACTCCGTTAATATCGAGGGGTAATAGGATATTTGACGTAAGCGACACTCATGGCCGATTTTGACTTATATACATATTTGGAATCGGCAAATTTTTAACCGACGTCAAAAAGGAGGAGGTTCTCAATTTGACCCGTGTTTTTTTTTATGTATATAATCGCATATATCCGGCGTTTTTTGACGTTTGCTAGAGAATTCTTCAAGGTTGGTCCCATTTTCAAAATATTATCAGAAATCAATCCCCTTGGGGGTGAAATGGGGGGTTGAAGGGCACATAATTACAAAAATATTTTTTGATCGACTTGAAACTTTGTATATGTATTTAAAATACAAAATAAAGAATTTTGAAAAAAATCATATGCAGTGGGTGTAATGGGGGTCAGATCCGGACTACAGCATATCACCTGCGTCAGTGAACCGATTTCGAAAAATCTTTTTTTGTTTAATACGGATTGTTAACAAAAATCGAAACCCAATCTTACAAAGGGGTGTGATATTTTTTTTGGCTGTACTTTTTTCATTTGGAGTCAGCGCCAAATCATGTATGAATTTGCCAAGTCTGACGTAGATTGGCATCTACACCAAATGTAATGAGTTATAAGGTTATTTGTAGCTTTTTGAAGTCAGTTTTTTGATTTTTGTTAAAAACATTTTTTCTGCGTCGAATGAGTATGCTCTCCTGTTAATTTAAAAAAATGTCGCTTGAGTCAAATAGCCTTTCACCCCTCGATATGTATTCGGTAAAAAGGCGTTCATTTTGAAATTACAAACAGACACTTTTTTAAGGCGGGTCCAGTTGTTGATTTGTCCAAGTCTCCGTTGACCTCGGCTCTGTATTGAGATGCGACGATTTATAAGAGCTCCCCTCGTTAAGGTTAACTACAGTCTGTGCTTAAGCGTGCTCGGGTTAACTGTGTTTTATATACTGGCATCATGGTGAGTACATAACTTAAATAAATACCGTCAGCCAACACATACTCATCGTATGATCACAAACTAAGCAACCATGGAGTTTCTTGTCCTACTACCCCAGCCCTTTTAACGTCCCACTGCTGGGCACGGGCCTCCCCTCAATGCGAGGGGGATTCAGGCCATAGTCCACCACGCGAGCCCAGTGCGGGTTGGCAGACTTCACACATCGAGAACTAGTCAAGTTCCCTCAAACGTGCAGGTTTCCTCAGGATGTTTTCCTTCAACGTTTCATAGCAAGTGATAATCTCGGATGAAAATGAGATTCGCACATAAATCCCAGAGGTGCGAGCCGGTGTTTGAACCTTCACACTTTGATTGCAAGGCGTGCGTTCGACCACTCGGCTACCACTGCTAGTTTCTTGTCCATTCCTCTCCATAGGAAATGCATTCCGAATGTGTGGTACAGATACTATTATTATTTTTTGTATATTTACGATTCATAAGTGTCTTTGTTGGTTTATTTGAAAAAAAAAACTACTTCTGTAACGCTTGTACTATGGGAACGTTTATATTTCACAATATTCGTTCAGAATAAGCTAGAGAACCTATATTTTATGGGTTATTTAGTACAGTGTCGCTTAAGTGGAATAGCCTTTCAAACCTCAATATAAACATTTTGAATTATATTGTTCAGAAACTACGAACTACGATCTAAATACGATCAGCCAATTGTGTGTATACTACCCAATCAGAATCAGAACTGTTTTTAGGGTTCCGTACCCAAAGGGTAAAACGGAAACCCTATTACTGAGACTTCGCTGTCCGTCCGTCTGTCACCAGGCTGTATCTCGCGAACTGTGATAGTTAGAGTTGAAATTTTCACAGATGATGTATTTCTGTTGCCGCTATAACAACAAATACTAAAATACAATAAATATTTAAGGGGGCTCCCATACAACAAACGTGATTTTTTTGCCGTTTTTATAGATAATGGTACGGAACCCTTCGTGCGCGAGTCCGACTCGCATTTGGCCGGTTTTTTTGTTCACACAAACCAACACAGGCATTAATAAATCGTCAATAAATAATAATAATAGTATCACTACCACCAATTCGGAATGGATTTCCTATGGAGAAGAATGGACAAGAAACTCCATGGTTGCTCTTTACCATTAAGGATTAACATTTTTATGTGTTTTTCTTAATTAACAATTGTGAGTGAGCACCTCTGCTTACCCTTTGATAGTATAAGGGTACTATTTATGTGACTAATGACATTACTCAGAGTTGAATGTCTATGTGGTAATGGTATTTGTCAAAGGTCAGTTAGTTTAGGTAAATGTCAAACATTTGAATAGATTGACAAATATATACGAAGATTCATATGTCATCTTTATCACATTCAACACCCCTTTTTGGATTCCGTACCCAAAGAGTAAAACGGGAACCCTATTAGTAAGACTTCGCTGTTCGTCCGTCGTCCGTCCGTCCGTCCGTCCGTCTGTCACCAGGCTGTATCTCATGAACCGTGATAGCTTGGAGAGTTGAAATTTTCACAAATTATGAATTTCTGTTGCCGCTATAACAACAAATACTAAAAAACAAAATACAATGAATGAACAAAATTCAGACGTGATTTTTTTGCCGTTTTTATAGATAATGGTTCGGAACCCTCCGTGCGCGAGTCCGACTCGCACTTGGCCGGTTTTTAATAGATATAAAATAAATAAAATCTTTTTTTTTTGCAGAAACTCGTGATACTATCTATTTGTGTGGCGTGCGTCTTCGCCGATGTCTCCCATATAGTGAAAGGTGGGAACGAGAAGGACGCGCTTATACGGAGTCAAGTATTGAACCTCGACCCGGAGGGTAGCTACCAGTGGGAGATTGAGACGGAGAACGGGATCAGGTCGCAGGCCAATGGACAGCTGAAAGTTGTCGAAGGAGCGGTGAGTTAAGGGGTTCTGTTGTATGATGGGGTAGGTTACAAGTCTTTAGAAGTAATTTTGTAGGATGGTTGGGTCATTTATAGACCTTCTTTACAGATTTTTGTTGGATGGAGGTCAAATAGTCTTCGCAAGTATAATTTTATAGGATTGCGGTCACACAAAGTACTTATAAGTAGTTTTTTTAGGATTGGGGGTCATATTAAGAGTTTAGAAGTATTTTTGGATGATGTGGGTCACTCGTAATAGTCGGTAGTAGTTTTGGGGAGCACTTGTAGCAGTCGAGAGTAGTTATTGTAAGAGAGAATTACGAATTTTGATTTCGAAGGCAACAAAAAATACTTAAAAATATTCTCAATACATCATCACGCCTGTATGCACCGAAGGGGTAGGCAGAGGTGTACTGCAGTGCACCCACACTTGGCCGATGTATTTTGGTCCCAATGTAATAGGGGGCAAGCTTATTGCCATTATACCGAGCACATTCCCCCTCAATACGAGGGAGATTTGGGCTATAGTCCACCACGCTGGCCCAGTGCGGGTTGGCGAACTTCACACGCCTTTCTATAGACGTGCAGGTTTCCTCACGATGTTTTCCTTCACCGTTCAGCAGCAGGAAATTATTGTTGAAAATGACATTCGCACATGAAAATTATCTCAGAGGTGCGGACCCAGGATTTGAACTTGCACCCCTTACGTTCAAGGCGGACGTTCTTGCCCACGAGGCTTCCACTGCTACGATCGATATTCTGTCTATATAAAATACTTTTCGTGTACATGACTTATGGTTGCGGCCTTGGTGAACCCACACTGAATCATATTGTATTGATTCCAACAGGATAGTCCAGTTGTGGTGGTGTCGGGCGCTAATTCGTGGAGGTCGCCTGATGGGGCGGAAGTCCAAGTGTCGTACATAGCTGATGAGAACGGATACCAGCCACAGGTACGTAAAGGTCAAGCGTCAAGCGACAACTCGCTAGATCTAAATAAATATACAGGGTGTTTCAGAAGTCCGATATGGCGGGTGATTGGATCACCATGGGTTTTTAGTGGATATACGGCTTCGCTGGGGCTTCCACATAATCCCCTAATCTCCCCCAAGATGAAGGGATGAATACTTTTATATTGGAAAAAGCATTGGGGTTCCAAGGGAAGAACATAAATCCCATTTTTCCGGTTATCTCGCAAACGACTGAACTGATTTTAACGAGACTTTCACTGGCAGAAAACTGATGTTTCAAGGAGTAGCTTAGACTACTTTAATTTCGGAAAAAATGTTAGCGTGCCTAAATTTCATGCGGACTAAATCACGGGGTCTATTGGTTATCTACGTATAAAATGTTATAAGAGGTCCAGTAACAGGATGTTTTAATATTTGTCTACAGGGTGATTCACTCCCAACTTCCCCACCGATCCCGGAACCCATCGTGAGACTCTTGGAATACCTCAGAACACACCCGCCGCAAGTGGAGAAAGCCTAACCAGCCCAGGCTTGAATCTACACCTAACAAACGTAAAGACACACAGACCAAAATATAATGTGATTCAGAATGTATCCTTAAAAGATAATATCGTGGGGTGAAACGCTGTTTGACCTAAGATACATTTTTTAACTTTACATGAGAGCATACTCATTGGATGCAGAAAAAATCGCTGATTCGAAATATATTAAATTCCTAATTTAATTTAAGAAATTACGTTAGTAATTTCTAAAAGTAAACAAATTCAACTCGATTCATAGCTTCCTCCGACATATATAAATCCACATCTCAAAAGTATCGCTCAAGTCAAATTAAGCCTTTCGTCCCTCGATATTTGATCTGGGGATGACCACAGCAGAAGGTACAAGCGACCTAACTGACCTAGGCTTGTCAAAGCATACAAATAGAACATTGCATTGTAGGAGAAAAAAACAAGTTATCAGACGGAAAAGCCACGCAACTAAAATCGCTGGTAACACCCGATGATGACGTTTCATTGAAAAATGTGCTTCTTCCATGTGTTAATACAGTTTGTTTTGGGACCGACATTAAAATTGGTAGCGCGAGGTCAATACTTGGTTTCATATTCTAGATAGAATATGAAGAGTGAGTTGAGTGAGTTGAGTTCTTGAGTTAAACTAAGTTTTTTAATGAGATGTGTTTTTTTTAGTTATTAAAGTTATTTTAATTATAAACAATTGTGTATGCTTGTCTCATGATACATTGGACTATTACAAAATAAATAAATGTTTCTGTATAAAAAATGTTTTAATTTCAAGTCATGTCACATCACAAGTCGATCTTGAGCGATGGAATCCTTGACAAAGTTAACCTTACACTAAAGTGTACTAAACTTGGTTACACCTCAATATAATAACCCGACTACAAGTCAACCTTGAGCGACGGAATCCTTGACAAAGTCAACCTTAGACTAAAGTGTACTAAACTTGGTTACACCTCAATATATTAACCCGACTACAAGTCAACCTTGAGCTACGGAATCCTTGACAAAGTCAACCTTAGACTAAAGTGTACTAAACTTGGTTACACCTCAATATAATAACCCGACTACAAGTCAACCTTGAGCGACGGAATCCTTGACAAAGTTAACCTTACACTAAAGTGTACTAAACTTGGTTACACCTCAATATAATAATCCGACTACAAGTCAACCTTGAGCGACGGAATCCTTGACAAAGTTAACCTTAGACTAAAGTGTACTAAACTAAAGTGCACTCACCCTGGTCCCGGAGCACGGTGACCGCCTCCAGAACGCGCTTGGTGTATATACAGGGTTCATAGTTATCCATCTCTTGAGTTACCACCGAACACACCCTGTATAAACAATATGAAAGCTTTATTTATACATCATGTACGAAGTGTTCAGGGTGTTTCAGAAGTCCGAAATAATACTTTGAAGTTTGCATCAGTATCGGGTATACAACTGATTGGTATAAGACTTTCATCGAAATACGACCATGTTTTTTCATCTTCTTTGTCGTCAATTTCGAAATATCTCGGGTGCTATGTAAAATTTGCATGTTTTGTTTTGTGAATATTGGTAGTCGCCCCTCATAAGTGTAGTTTACACTGCTGAATAGGGTTATGGATGTACCCAAAGGCCAGAACACGATACCTGTGACAAATATTCAAAGTTCTATAACTCAGAAACTATGATAGTTAGGTATAAACTGTCTTCACTAAGCATCCACATATGAGCTACTGTATATGTACCCAAAGCCATAATCTCATTTACATCCCAGATTACCACTTGCTATGAAACGGTGAAGGAAAACTTCGTGAGGAAACCTGCACTTCTGAGGGAACTTGACTAGTTCTCGATAGATGTGTGAAGTCTGCCAACCCGCACCGGGCCAGCGTGGTGGACTATGGCCTGAATCCCCCTCGCATTGAGAGGAGGCCCGTGCCCAGCAGTGGGACGTTAAAAGGGCTACTGTAGTAGTAGTAGTAGTGTGGCGTGTATTTTATGTGGTATGACATGTGGTTAACGGCGCGTGTAGCATGGCATGGGGCATGCGTGGCGTGAAGAGTATGGAGTGTGGCGTGTGGTTTGTGGCATGTGGTGTGTACGCACCTTGCGGCCCTCCCGCGGATGGCGCCGGCCGTACGCTCCAGGGAGTCAGGGTCAGCCTCCTGCAGGGCCACCACGCACTTGTTCACGTCCTCCAGGATGTGGTTCTCTAGAGGGAGGGGGAAATCCATCATCAATAGCTGTTTCGTAGCAGATGAATACATCGACGACGACAAAAAGCGGAAATGTTGTATCTCAAAATATCCAATTTAACACCAGAGAGGAAAAACCGATTCCAAAAAAATCATAACTCTTAAATACAACAAAAAAAAAAAACAATTGTATCTTATTATTCCGTCGTAGGCAGAAGCGACGTGGAGCATTCGACGCGGTTTTTTTTTCTGATAATTCTATATCGATGTCATTTTGTCATCCGTCAAAAGGTGTCATCCATTAAAAAAGCGTTATCCGTCAAACTGTGTTATCCGTCAAACTGTGTTATCCGTCAAACGGTGTTATCCGTCAAACTGTGTCATCCTTCAAAAGGTGCCATCTGTCAAAAAGTGTCATCTGTCATAAAGCGTCATCCGTCAAACTGTGTCATCCGTCAAAACGTGTCATCAGTCAAACGATATCATCCGTCAAAAGGAGTCATTCGTCAAACGATATCATCCGTCAAAAGATGTCATCCGTCAAAATGCGTCATCCGTCAAATTGTGTCATCCGTCAAAAGGTGTCATCCGTCAAAACGTGTCATCAGTCAAGAGGTGTCATCCGTCAAAAGGCGTCAGTCGTCAAAGTGTGTAATCCGTGTGTAAAGTGTGAAGTGAAGCCACTAGTGTCACCGACCGCTGACGGCGAGGAAGTCGTCGATGGTGGTGATGTCGTCGACGGCGTCGGTGAGCAGCTTGACGGCGCCCTCCCAGGCGCGCGCGAAGGCGGCCGCGTTCTCCTGCGCCACGCGCGACCGGCTGCGCGCCGCCAGCACCAGCGCCGCGTTCACCACCTGCACGCACACACACCCACACACACAGGGCTCAGTATACACTCATATACTGACACACGCACTCTTGTTTGACACTTTATTATGAATATGTGTACACAGTGTGTGTGTGTGTACGTGTGAGTGAGTCTATTATTCTGGGTTTACACAGACAGGTGGCCTTTACAGCTTTACTGGAGGAGCGGCGAGCGCAGAATGCACTCCAACCAAGGCCTTAAGGGCGGAAAGGGGTGGCAACTAGCTCAAGGGCGCCACAGAAGGCACGACCTCGGCTTGGGCAGTTACCGTGAGGGGAGAGGTAGTGACTGCGCTCCTAAGTGCAAAGATGCACCTACGAGCGGAAGAGGGGGTTCCTCGACCTCGCCGGCGAGATCGGTGTCTGTTTGAGACTGGTGTAGGTGTGTTGTATTAGTCTCAGTATATGTTTGTGTGTGTGTGTGTATGTGTGTACCTGCGGGCAGAGTGCCTCGATGTGTTCGGCGGCGTGGCGGACCATCTTCACGCCATCCTCGTTGTTGGACATGGAGCAGACCAGATTGGCAACCTGATGACAACATTATTACATCAATGCTAGCCATTACAAACACAAGCTAGACCATCATGTAACTATTCTACTAATATTATAAATGTGAAAGGTTGTAAGGATGGAAGGATGGATGTTTGTTACTATTTCACGCAAAAACTACTGAACGGATTTTGATGTAACTTTACAGTATTATTGTTTATACATTTGAGTAACATATAGGCTATAATTTATAATGAATAATCGAAGACTATTTCTGGCTAATAATTTTCATTAGAAACCAAATTTAATAATCGAACCTGGATAAAATACCCGCTAACCCCAGGTGAAGTCATTCCTCATCTTATTCCATTAACATTACATCATTTCATGACACGCACACGCACGCGCACACACACACACACACATACACACACACACACACACACACACACACACACACACACACACACACACATACACTCACTTAAAAACTCATATATTCACTGACACACTCATATACGAGTATGAGTATGAGTACTCATATTGTGTATAAGTGTGTCAGTGACACACTTATACACTCATACACACATATCTATACAATGAACGAATTTGGTGTCTTTTTTCTTGCATTATGTATCTTACGAAAAGTTATATTTTTATTTGTATGAAAACGTTTTTTTTTATTTATTTATTTCGTAACAGAGTTCTCATTACTGCTATATACTAAGCGGTACTAACCTCGACGAGTTTGTTTGCGTGTTCGGTGAAGACGAGAGCATACTCGTCGACCTCCTTCTCGTGTCCGCCGCGCGCAGCCTCCATCAAGACGAGCAGCGGGACCTTGCTTTCCAGGAAACTGCGACAATATGTACATCTTCACGCCTATATTCCTCGAAGAGGTAGGCAGAGACCACCCTTGGCCGATGTATTTTTATACATATAAAGAAAATGCAACTTTTAACATTTTTGTTAGTCTGTCTGTTTGTTCCGGGTAAACTCACAAACGGCTGAACCGATTATGGCGAGACTTCCACTGGCAGATAGCTGATCACACAAGGAGCAACTTTGGAAACTTAAATATACAACCTTTTATTTCGGGTTATTTTCAAAACGACTAAACCGATTTTGACGGGAGTTTCACTGGCAGATAGCTGATGTTATAACGAGTAACATAGGCTATATTAATTTTAAGAAAATAAAATTCCTATATTACACGGGTACGTATTTTTTTAACCAAATAAACCAATCAGCGGTTTCTGCCGTAGCCGGGATTCGAACCCCGGTGTATCGGGTGGTGTGCACTGACCTGTCGGAGACGTGGTCGACGACGGCCTTGCGCAGCTGGCGGCGCAAGTCCCTGGTCTTGCGGCACATGTTCTCGATGGCGCGCTCCAGCCCGCCAGACTGCTCCGGCTTGCCCGTCTGCACCACAGACATACCCATTATTTCACTACAGTCGAAAGCTCCATTTTTGATGTGAAACATCTATGGCCTCGGGCATAACCGATTGCCGTTGCGACGCATGCCGTGACGACGCGTCGCCACGCTATGCAAACGGCAGCTCATATGTGGATGCTTAGTGAAGACAGATTATAACTAACTGTCATAGTTTCTGAGTTACAGACCTTTGAATATTTGTCACAGGTAGCGTGTTCTGGCCTTTAGGTACATCCATAACCTTATTCAGCAGTGTAAACTACACTAATGAGAGGCGGCTACCGATATTCACAAAACAGAACATGCAAATTTTACATAGGACTCGAGATATTACGAGTTATAGAAATTGACGACGAAAAAAAGTTGAAAAAACATGGTCGAATTTCAATCAAATTTTTATACCATTCAGTTATATACACGATACTGCTGCTAGCGTCCAAGTATTACTTCGGACTTCTGATACACCCTGTATATACAGTCTATATGTAGTATTGTGTACGGTGTGGCGAATAGAATATTAACTATTACTGACTAAAACTGATTCAAACAATTGAGTTGTGGCAATTGGAGATATTTTTAAAATTTTGTATTTAATTAATATTAATGATTATTCGATAAACAGTCATCATTATTAGTACTAATTTATTTTTCCATTAAGCCATCAGGGGTCGAAACAGATTGTGCGATCAAAAATACTGATTTTACTGACTGTGAGACTCGAAAATACTGACTTTACTGACCTAACTATAAAGGGAAAATTTACAGAATTTTAAATCCATCTCCCAATCCCTAACAGATATATTATAGAAAAAAAGTGTCCTTTATATCCCAGCACACACTGAGGCGTCAAGACATGCGTATTTTTTTGCCAATACAAAAACTAATTATGTGTCAATATGGCTATGTGCCAATATATAACACCATAAGGCGTCGCGGCGTTCACTACACGGCGTCACGACGATCGCTACGCGGCGTCGTTACGCTCACTATCAGGCATCGCGACAATTGCTACACGGCATCGCGGCGCCCACGATAAGGCGTCGTAACGCTCATTATAAGGCGTGGCGACGATCGCTATAAGACGTCGCGACGCTCAATACAAGGCGTCACAACGCTCACGATAAGGCGTTGCGACGCTCAATACAAGGCGTCACGACGATCGCTAAGCGGCGTCGTTACGCTCACTATCAGGCATCGCGACAATTGCTACACGGCATCGCGGCGCCCACGATAAGGCGTCGTAACGCTCATTATAAGGCGTGGCGACGATCGCTATAAGACGTCGCGACGCTCAATACAAGGCGTCACAACGCTCACGATAAGGCGTTGCGACGCTCAATACAAGGCGTCACGACGCTTATTACACGCTCACTATAGAATGAGCGTATAATAAGCGTCGCTTGACAAGCAGACAGACGGACAACGTGAGGATTTCTATTTTCCTGTTGAGGTACGGAAACTTAAAAATGAGTATTCGAATTCCTAAAATTGACGAAATTAGCAAGCCTGCCACTCCCATAGCGGCTTTGTAGTATGGAGTCAAGCATGAAGAAAGAATATCCGTAGTAAAAGGAACGTGCGTATGGACCTCTTTGAAGACATAGCCATTTTACACAAAAAATAGTTTTTTCGAATCTAAAATACTGACTTTACTGACTATTTTCAGAAAAAACTGACTGTTACTGACCAAACTGACTTTACTGACCAGTTTCGACCCCTGAGCCATATTAAGTTCCTGTCGTAATCTGTTATTTTATGCATATTACTTGTATTTCACATCTGCCAGGCGGCCCGTGACGGCTCACAATTTTTTTTATTCATCCAGGGATTCCCAGACTATTTTAAGGCTAAGAGACTTCTCTTCCAAAATGAACAGAAACCTCTGACCCCCATAGCCAAATTACTTTAAAAATCCTATCTGTAGTTTTTTACTTATTTATACAAAAATACTCACAAGCTCACGTTGCTTTTAAACTGGTTGAGTTTTACAACAATGATACTACTTCGTAATAAAATATTAGTCATTCTTATAACATTTTATTTATTTATTTAATTAATAAACTTAAAACTATCTTTACAGGTATCCCTAATACAATAATCTACCGACCTTTAAGCTTTAATGTTGGTACACGTAACACAACTTATAACATTATCTTGAAAGTTTCAAATAAGAACTTGTGTTTATTAAAAGGGGTCGATTTTTAGACCTCGTGGGTCCCCAAACACAGTTTTCGTTTACGCCGACCCCTCGGAAACCGATATCGATGACTTTGGGAGGCCCCGATATAATCCAATACATATACTTATGAATATCTGTGTCATACTTGGTAGGATAAGTAAAATAAGTTTGCACGGATGGTTGTTCTTGTCACGCAAAAACCACTGAATTGATTTTAATGAAACTATACAGTATACCCCGACTTCTTCCTGCCTTTCCCTGACTTGCCCACACTTCCTCTGACTTGCCCTGACTTCCTCCAACTTTGTCCTGACTTCCCCTAACCTTCCAACATATTTTTAACCTGTGTGTACATACTCGGAGGCCGGGACAAATATCACCACATAGTATGAGTTTACTTACATTGGCCATGTACTCGTGCAGCAAGTCCTGCAGCGCCTGCCGCACCGCGTTACACTCCGCCACTATGCGCTCGCGCCGCTCGTCCCTGCACAAAACCGACAATACCATCAAAAAACCGGCTTTAATTGTATTTACTGACCAGCTTCGAGTCCTGCATATCTAACACATTGAAACGACGAAATGATACTGCCTTTAAAAAAACCTGACTTTACTGACCAATTTCAACCTGTTGCATATGTTATCTGTACTGCCGACGTGGAATGTCCATGTCATTGGAAACATAATTGGAAAATGTCAGACAATAATATATGGTGTGATAACAACGCGTGTTTATTTCGCAACATTAATTAATTATTGCAAGGAAGTATAATGGGCCGCGTGCGCAGTTCGGAGTACTGTTAGTGTGTAGTGTATAGTGTATATAGTGTATGTCAGTACAGTACCTAGTGCAAGAGCTGTCAGCCATGAGCGCGGCGCCGGAGATGATGGACTCCAGCCTCTCCTCCAGCGAGGGCCGCGTGCGCAGCTCGGAGTACGCCAGCGGCTCCATCACCATGCGCTCCTGCGCATACAGATAATCAAATTAAATGAAACAAAAAAAAAACAAAACGTCTACTGAAATATAAAAAAAAAACTCACGTCGAAATCGTCCAAGGCCTGAGCCAATTCTCCGGGACCTTCCACGGGCCGGTTGCCGCCTGCCGACAAATAAATAAATCTATATAACGAAGATTAAAAGGCGAATTTGCTCGAGCGCAATTTTGGTAACTTTGCACGAAACCCAACTTAAAACGAAGAAAAATTAGCTGATTCCAAAGATATAACTTAATATCGTCCAACCATGGCGTTTGATACACTTCGCCTTTTATCCGTTGATATATAAAACACAAAAATTGTTTCTACCTATGTCCGTTACGACTTTGAAATATCATCCAACCGATGTGCCTTTCATCAGAAAGGCAACAATGCGAAGATGGTTTTACTGATGGTCTATCGCCAGTCTTTTCCATCTCTTCTCACACTTTTTTCGGACATTACCATATCTTTTTTTTTACTTTTCTGATTGTCCCTGTCTTTTTCCTGCCCTACTTATTTACAAACATTTCCTGACTTTTAATCTTTCCTGTCTTTTTTCAATAAATTTCTTGTCATTTTCCAGACTCTCCCCTTGACCTTTCCAGACACTTTCCTGACTATCCTGACTTTTCCGAAAGTGGCCACCCTGTTAGCAAGCTGTGTGTGTGTGTGTGTATAGTGTGTACTGACCGACGACCGGTATGGGCTGTCCCTTGGCGACGCAGGAGATGGTGTCGACGGCGGAGCAGACCGCGCGCAGCACGTAGTCCCGGTTGGCCTTCGCCGCTGCCAGCTCGGGGTGCCGCACGTACACCTGCACCACACCACCATCATCACCACAAATACTATTTACGAATATAAATAAACCCGGCCAAGTGTAAGTCACATTTACGAGACGAGGGTACAAAGTTATGTAAATACTAAATATTTCGTGTTAGCGTCGCGATGTAAATATTTTATTCACTAGGCGTCGTGACGCTAGTCATCAGGCGTAATAATTCTAGTAACTAGGCGTCATGACGCGTCGTGCCACAAGTCATAGACGTCATGAGCCTAACCATCAGGCGTCACGCCAGTAATCATTAGGCGCCGTAGCGCTAGTCACTAGGCGTCATGACGCTAATCACTAGGCGCCATGACGCCAGTAACTAGGCGTCATGACGCTAGTCTCTAGGCGGCATGACTAGTCACTAGGCGTCATGACGACGGTCACTACGCTTTGTGCCAGTAGTCATAGACGTCATGACCCTAATCATCAGGCGTCACGCCACTAACCATTAGGGCCGTGACGCTAGTCACTAGGCGTCACGACGCAAGTCACTAGGCGTCACGACGCAAGTCTATACACATCACGACGCCAGTCACTAAGCGTCACGGTGTCAGTGTTTAGGCGTGGTGACGCTAATCATATACATACCTTGACAGCGGTGAGCAGCATTGTAGTGTTACTTGAGCACGCACACGATGTCAGTGTTCAGGCGTCATGACGCTAATCATAAGGCGTCACATCCATACCTTGGAGGCTGTGAGCAGCATGGTGGAGTGCTTCTTGAGCACGGCGCGCGCGGCGGCCAGCTCGTCCTTCATCCTCGGCTCCTTCAGTTCCCGCTGCCTCCTGGCTGCCTGCGCCGCCAGCTCGCCCGCCGAGCGCCCGAAGCGGCGCGCGCTCTCCGCCAGCTCGGACTGGGACGACGCCGCCTTCAGCTGGTCTAGGTCCTTCTCCACCTGGACCAGCATCGCACACCGTTCATCACCAGTGCTGAGTGACCACACACACTCATCCCTAACTAAGCGACACTGTACTGTAAATACAATGGACTGGAGACTATCCCAGTCACACCCAGACTGGGGCAAATTTCGAAGTTTGCCACAGGCGGGAATCGAACCCACTTGGTATATGATACTAACAGCAGTTAAGTTACAGTACATGATACTGGGGACGAGGGAGGAAGTTATAGTACATGATACTGAGATCGGTGAAGTTATAGTACATGATACTGTGGACGAGGGAGGAAGTTATAGTACATGATACTGAGAGCGGTGAAGTTATAGTACATGATACTGTGGACGAGGGAGGAAGTTATAGTACATGATACTGAGAGCGGTGAAGTTATAGTACATGATACTGGGGACGAGGGAGGAAGTTATAGTACATGATACTGAGAGCGGTGAAGTTATAGTATATGATACTGAGATCGGTGAAGTTATAGTACATGATACTGTGGACGAGGGAGGAAGTTATAGTACATGATACTGAGAGCGGTGAAGTTATAGTACATGATACTGTGGACGAGGGAGGAAGTTATAGTACATGATACTGAGAGCGGTGAAGTTATAGTACATGATACTGGGGACGAGGGAGGAAGTTATAGTACATGATACTGAGAGCGGTGAAGTTATAGTATATGATACTGAGATCGGTGAAGTTATAGTACATGATACTGTGGACGAGGGAGGAAGTTATAGTACATGATACTGAGAGCGGTGAAGTTATAGTACATGATACTGTGGACGAGGGAGGAAGTTATAGTACATGATACTGAGAGCGGTGAAGTTATAGTACATGATACTGGGGACGAGGGAGGAAGTTATAGTACATGATACTGAGAGCGGTGAAGTTATAGTACATGATACTGAGATCGGTGAAGTTATAGTACATGATACTGTGGACGAGGGAGGAAGTTATAGTACATGATACTGAGAGCGGTGAAGTTATAGTACATGATACTGAGATCGGTGAAGTTATAGTACATGATACTGTGGACGAGGGAGGAAGTTATAGTACATGATACTGAGAGCGGTGAAGTTATAGTACATGATACTGGGGACGTGGGAGGAAGTTATAGTACATGATACTGAGAGCGGTGAAGTTATAGTACATGATACTGTGGACGAGGGAGGAAGTTATAGTACATGATACTGAGAGCGGTGAAGTTATAGTACATGATACTGGGGACGAGGGAGGAAGTTATAGTACATGATACTGAGAGCGGTGAAGTTATAGTACATGATACTGGGGACGTGGGAGGAAGTTATAGTACATGATACTGAGAGCGGTGAAGTTATAGTACATGATACTGTGGACGAGGGAGGAAGTTATAGTACATGATACTGAGAGCGGTGAAGTTATAGTACATGATACTGGGGACGAGGGAGGAAGTTATAGTACATGATATTGGGAGCGGTGAAGTTATAGTACATGATACTGAGAGCGGTGAAGTTATAGTACATGATACTGGGGACGAGGGAGGGAGTTATAGTACATGATATTGGGAGCGGTGAAGTTATAGTACATGATACTGTGGACGAGGGAGGAAGTTATAGTACATGATACTGAGAGCGGTGAAGTTATAGTACATGATACTGGGGACGAGGGGGGGAGTTATAGTACATGATATTGAGAGCGGTGAAGTTATAGTACATGATACTGGGGACGAGGGAGGAAGTTATAGTATATGATACTGACCGCGGTGAGGTTGGCGAGCAGCAGATGCACGTCCACCATGTCGGCGAGGATGAGCAGGCGCGTGACGGCGCAGAGCAGCGCGCGCGCGGCGCGCACCATGCAGCCGCGCACGCTGCTCGCGCACGGCTCGTCAGAGAACTCGCGCGCCGCCACGCTCATCGCCGCGCCTACGCCCCACACAAACGTTCTTCTTACCATCGCGAGTAGCGTCACGACGCTCATTACAAGGCGTCGCGAAGCCCATTATAAAGCGTCGCGAAGCTCACTGTACGCCCTACGGGCAACGTCGTGACGCTTTATAGAGAGCGTTGCGACGCCGTATAATAAGCGCCGCTTGACAAACAGATAGACGGACAACGTGAGGGTTTCTATTGAGGTATGGAACCTTAAAAATGAATATTCGAATACCTAAAATTTACTAAAATTGCAAGCCTCCCACTGTCAAGCATGAAGTAAGAATATCCGTAGTAAAATGAGCGTGTGTATGTAAGTCTTTGAAGACACAAGACATTTTACACGAAAATTAGTTTTTCCGGGTCCTAAATACTGACATTACTGACTAAACGCGATAAAATAGTTTTATTTCAATGTATAGTATTCGCGTAAATATAAGAAAACAATATTACTGACTATTTTCAGAAAAAACTGACTGTAACTGACCACCCCGTTCAAAGAACTGACTTTAACTGACTTTACTGACTAGTTTCGACCCCTGTACCATTGATTATAGATGTTGTTTCCATGCGTTAAAAAAATAAGTCAAGGCAACTGTAGAAAAATAGTCTTAGAGGACTTGGAGCCCTGGCTTATTGACTAGAAATAGCCCTGTGTATATTACGCCTATATACCCCGAAGAAGGCAGATGTGGAAAATAGTGCGCTCACACTTCGCCAATGCATTTTATCCCCAAAATAATAGGGGGCGAGCCTATTGTTATCATACCGAGCACGTTCCTCCTCAATACGAGGGAGATTTGGGACATAGTCCACCACGCTGGCGCTGGCGAATTGATGCAGTCCACACGCATTTCTACATTTAGACCGTTCATCAAATGATAGTGTGGAAAGTGGAAAACAACATTTGCACATCATGCATTTGAACTAGCATCCCTTATGTTCAAGGCAGGTGTACTACCAACTAGGCTACCACTGCTTCTTTTTTAAGTGCTTACATCATACATCATCACGCCTGTATACCCCGAAGGAGTAGGCAGAGGTGCACTGCAGTGCGCCCACACTTCGCCGATGTATTTTGGTCCCAATGTAATAGGGGGCGAGGCTATTGCCATTATACTAAGTGCTTTTTGGGCTGCCAAAAAGATGTTGGTTCACTCACCAGCCTTCCTGACCTCCTCCACCGCAGCCAGCATCTGCTGGGTGATGTCTGGATTCTCATATGCTATCGTCTGTCCCCTCTCGATGAAGATCTCCGTGGCTCGCTCCACGGTGGCCACCAGAGCACTGGCGCGCTTCGACTTGCCAGCTATTGACAAATGATAATAATATAATTAAGCCTTTTATTTTCTTAACAATAGTGGCGAGGGTCCTGAGATGATATATAGGTCGTCTTAAGGCTCAGATGTGATGAGATTTCAAAATAAAAGAAAAATTACTTTTACAACGTCGTCCTCGTCGGAACTACAAAAAAATCAAGTTTTACGAAATAGTATTTAACATATTGTTTTCTTATATTTACGCGAATACTATATATTGAAATTAAACTATTTTACGGATAAACAACAACTAACTATGAGGGTACCCAGGGCAACTATGACATCAGGACGTCTAACACCTCAGTCCCCCCGTGACCATGGTTGCTGTAAAGCAGCCGAAACGTCGGGAAAATAAAATAGTAAATAAACGCGATAAAATCCGTAAAATAGTTTAATTTCAATAGTATTTAACATTTTTGTTTTACGATAAAAGAAAAAAATTAAAAAAATCTCTAATTCTTAAGGATCTCTTAATAAGTATAGGCCTCCTCCATCTTTCTCCAAGTTTTCTTGTCTTGGGCTGTTTTCATCTAGTCGCTGTTTGCAAAATTTTATAATTTGACAAAATGACAAAAGATAGAAGTTCAAAATGAGCACACAAACTTAAGGGCAGTCGAGCGTTGAAAAAAAACCGCGCGTGTAAATTTATTTGCCACTAGCTGTGCCCGCGACTTCGCCCGCGTGGACTTTAGGGAGATTACCCGGAAATATGGGTATTATGTTTTTCCCGCGGAACCCTAATGCTTTTTCTAAAATTAAAGTAGCCTAAGTTACGACTTGGAACATCAGCTATCTGTCAGTGAAAGTTCCATTGAAATCGGTTCAGCCGTTCAGAAGTTTACCCCAAACAAACAGACAGACAGACAAAACATTTTAAAATATCGTTTTCGTTATAGGTATCGTATATACTTTCATACGCATTTGGTAAAAAAGTGTTATTTTGATATTACAAACAGACACTCCAATTTTATTTATTTGTATAGATACCAAAAGAAACTGTGTTGACCCATGCAAAATGTTTATTCTTGTAACTAAATAACACTGACAACAGTGTAAAAAAACAGCAACGCCATGAGAGCAGGCAGCACCTTTGTGTCAATACTAGAGAAGAATTATACTCACGCAGTCCAATATTAGATACAGATTTTGGCATTACGCTTAGGAAGCTAGTATAAGGTGCGCCTACTCCCATTTACAGTATAAGGATTATTCTCAATCATAGAAGCAGTGGTAGCCGAGTGGCCGAAAGCACGCCTTGCAAATCAAAGTGTGCAGGTTCGAACCCCGGCTCGCACATCTGGGTTTCATGTGCGAATCTCATTTACATCCGAGATTACCACTTGCTATGAAACGGTGAAGGAAAACATCGTGAGGAAACCTGCACATTTGAGGGAACTTGACTAGTTCTCGATGTGTGAAGTCTGCCAACCCGAACTGGGCCAGCGTGGTGGACAAAGGCCTGAATCCCCCTCGCATTGAGGGGAGGCCCGTGCCCAGCAGTGGGACGTTAAAAAGGGCTGTAGTTAGTAGTTAGTTACTTTATAAGTGGCTATAGAAATAATTGCTTCGGTGTGATGCCTTCAACGCTAGATGGTAGAGTAGATGATAATACAATGGCAGATGTCAGTTAAACGACAAAAAAGAGGGTGATTTGCGAACTGTCTAAATCTTGGCTCGTCGACTCACGTTGGTGATCCATTAGCATACCAGTCAGCTCTCATCATTGGCGAAGTCATGGCGGTTTTTCGCACCGTGGACTTAGAATTTCAAGTACAACACAAGTCCGCCGGTTTTTAAGTCCGTAGACTTTTTAGTGCTCTATTGGCGGTTTAAACCATTGGCTCGCGAGTTTGTTAGTGAACAAGCGGTCTTACTCGCAAATTGATCACCCCCTTAAGGCATAGATCCCTCTAACGATGCAAAACAAAACTCACGTCTCTTCTTCTTGGCATCCCGGTCCTTGCTGTTGACGAGGGTGGTGACCTGCAGCACGAGCGGCTCCAGCGTGCGCTCCACCGACATCGTGCGTATCTCCAAGTTCCGAGGGTCCCACTTGAGGGTCAGAGTCCCAGTAGTACCGTACTGGTCCGTCATGGTCGCCATATTCCCTGAAGAAATAATATAATGTTGTATCAAGTCTAAACAGGCAGCGGGTGTGACCCAGTCTCTGGTAGTCCCACTATTCCTGTCTTGGAGTGCAGCCTGCAGCTCCGGGCAGTCAGAAGTCTGAACTTGCAGCTGATGTGACCAGGTTCCCATTAGTCATGTCAATGCAGTAGACATGACAATATTGTGGCACAGAGCGAGCCAGCTGAGACTTGAAGTGATTATGAAAAATATGTAAGTATTTACAGAAAAATAAGCATGACTATAGTTTAGTAGGTACTAATGATACATAGGTTAATATTGAACCTAGATCACTTTCGACACATACCTACATTTATAACGTATATGTACGGGTTCAAACCCTGGCTCTCACGTCTGGGTTTACGTGTGAATTTCATTTCATCCGAAATTGCCAGTTGATATGAAACGGTGAAGGAAAACATCGTGAGGTAACCTGCACGTCTATAGAAAGGCGTGTGAAGTTCGCTAACACGCAATGGGCCAGCGTGGTTGACTATAGCCCTAAAATCTCCCCTGTATTGTGGGGGAATGTGCCCGGTATAATGGCAATAGACTCATCCCCCTATTACATTAGGGCCAAAATACATCGGCGAAGTGTGGGTGCACTGCAGTGCACCTCTGACCGCCCCTTCGTGGAATACAGGCGTGATGATGTTTTTATTTATTTTTTAAATGAGACACTTGTATCATCTACAGTAAAGATCAAAACTCCATAACAAGTGAAAGCAACTTCTAAATATGAAGAAATTCGAGAATTTGCTCTAAGACCACAATATGACCCTGATAAGTTCATGAAGATATGAAAGATTACTTTATTAATCAATTATCAATGAACTGCTATTATGACTCATACGAAAACAATTAATTTAGCCACTATTTAGTATTATATTCGATTGTTAACGCAAAATAAATTGATTTGGAGCAGTTTCTAATCCTTATCCTGGCTTTACACTATCTATTAGTGGAATAAATAAACAAATCCAAACATTGGAAAAAACATAGCTGGGCTATGATGGCAAATTAAGGAGCGCTTATAACAATAGGCGTGCATTATGAATGAGTAATGTTTAATTTAGTGGGTTAATACGTAACGCGTAGACTTTCTACCTGTTAATTGCGGGCGATCCGAATGAATTACACTCACTACACAATGATCGAGAGAGAATTTAGTTAACAAACTACACTATTTCACATAAACTATGTGGATTTACACGGAAATTCACACGATTTTTGCAAAAAGCGTAGAAAGTAACATCCACAAGGTGTGTCATAGATGTCAACTGGGCTGTCAGCCTTCAAAAATATATACCCATGCATGTATAGAAAATGAACAATAAAACACTGAATAATTTTTATTTCAATTTACAATGCAATACATTTTAATTTCGAGAGGAAGTAAAGTTTATTGTATTACTGCTTTTTATTTGCATAAAATAAAACAACATATTTTTATTCGATACAATTATACTGTATATATTAGGTACCTACAGAAAATCTATATCATCATCTTTGAAGGGATCTTCAAGTTCGGGCAGCATGCTTATGTTATTTAAATTTGCCGGCGAAACAGAATAAGATGGAGTCGTAAGATTTTTAAAAATTTCTTCCAATTTACTCCTAATTTTTTCGTCTACAAACATGGTAACATTATTTTCATTATTTGGTATATCGATCCTTTTTGGTCCGATATTTAAAACAGGCGTAGCAGTAAAGTTACTCCCCATTACAAATATATCTTTTTTATTGTCTTCCATTGTGTTCATTGTATTATTGTCAGTAAACGGTAGAATTTTCGTTTTATTTTCTATGACAGACCCTTTATTTAATACAGCGCCACCTCTTGTTACATTTGGAAACAGTTTAACATTGAATGGTATGAAGAGGTTTTCTAATTTCGTCACAGATGTCGTTGTAGTCAATTTTGTTTGTGTGTCGGTTCTATTTTGTCTGATGATTGGGGTAGCAGTTGAAATACGTGGAGGCGTTCTGTAAGTAGTAGTTTCAGGGGTGGTATACTCATGCCTAGTAGTTCCTTCCCAGAAATCTAAGGCGTAGTTCTCTTCAATTAAATTAACCGTTGTCGGTACAGTTGTTTCAACTTTAATAATTGATTTCATATCTTTAATTTCCCGTTCCAAATCATTAATTCGTCTCATCACGTTGCTATCAATTGTTTGAACTTTTGGCAGTCCAAATGAGTCATTATAGTTACTCTTTCTGTATGAAGTCAATTGACGTGATATTTTCGCATTCTCGAAGCCCTCAATACTCATGCCTTCTTCCGAGGTAATGAGACCTGTTAATGACTTCCGGAACGTGGTAGTACCCGGAGAATGCTCCGATATTCTGAATTTCGGTGATGTGTTATGAATATAGTACCTCTTAAAGAATCTATTGTACTTTTTATGCGGTCTCCTATGAAGAAAAATGTTAAAATGTTAAATTACTGTTAGTAACATAAACAAATGAACTAGTGATTGTAGTAAAAATGTAAAGTTAACTCTTAAATTTATATATAGAATTCAAATCCTTTACTCTCAAACCCTCTTTCGGTAATATTTTGTTGCCTATATTATTGGTTGGAATGAACCAAAGACTTTTTTATGTCTTTTTTCTAACTTGCAATGTATGTATGTCCGGGTCAGCGTTGCCAGTTTTTTTTTTTTGCCAAGTGGGAATTTTGGAACTTTTTGAGTGAAAACAGCGGGATTCTTTCGTCGAAAGCGGGACATAGTAAAAAAACGTATATAGTCAGAAGTTTTCAAATATTAATCTTTTTATTAGAATTAAAATTACGTTTACGTGTAGATAGCAAAAATGGCCATAGAAAATGTATTTCAATAAAAATATAATATCAAATCAGTATTACCCTATCGTTAAATAGTTGAGTCTTAATGGCCATCAGAATAAAAAAAATTACAGTAATCAAAATACAAAAAAAAAATATGGCGTTCCAAACAATAGCTGTGCCACCCACCCACGCTTCCTCAACACACTGCGTGCATGGTCGAGTCATCTCCGAAAAGCGGGAGTGAGCCTGTCCCGCGCGGGACATTTAATTTTGATTTAAAAATCGGGACGTCCCGCAATAATCGGGACGTCTGGCAACGCTGGTCCGGGTGGAATCTTGCAACCGAATTTTAAATCAGTTATCTTTAACCGATTCAGCTGAAATATGATATACACGCCTATTTTGGATGACAAAGCATGCTATGTGACGACACTCTAATTCCAATATAGTGGATCATCCAAGATGGCGGAATAGTAATTTTTTTGCACTACCACAGTATGGGTATCAAATGAAAGGGTTTTCTGAGAAGAACACGAAAGCTAATAAACGTCACATTATTTCAATTGCTGACTTATTATAGGTCAGCCATGAGGATCCCAGAGGACTTATTCTTATTTTATATAAATTATAGTTTTAAAACCTTGGCATTTATGAGAGGAATAGGCTTAGCAGTTAAATGGCCTGCCATTACACTAATTACCAATTCAGTAGTAGTAGCATGTGCAACTAGACAAGAGTTATGTCATGGATTATGTTAATTCCGTCTCTTTCGCCATAGAGTAAAAGGAGAAGTTCTATTTTTGACGTTTATCTGACATCCGCCATTGAGGTTACCGGATCTAGTAAGTCAACAATATAAACAATGTGCGTATTTATTGAGGTTTTTCAGGGGGTCATCTGCCATCTTTATCACTGTCACCATCCATTTTTATTTATAATGTGTATTTATTGAATTTGTCCTTGCTATAATTACTCGACATTGCCATAAATACCGCATATCGCAGGTGCAGGCATTCCTCATCTTATTCCATCAAAATATCATCATTTCACTCATTTCGTAAAAAAAGAAGAAGAAGAGGTTTTTCAGTAAAATATTTATTAGAACGCTATAAAACGTATGCACTTTAATAAATACGCCGTTTGTTTATATCGTTTGACAACTACAATTGCGGATGTGAGATAAACGTCAAAAATATTGCCTCGGGCCATACGCAGGGTGAACTCGATATGGCTTCTCTGTTTACTCTAAGAAAGACAGAGAGCGACTAAACCAAATCCGTTATAGAGGCCATAGAGTAACTAGAGTACCCATATCGACTCTACTCTTCGTATGGCTCTTCGGTAATTATTCCGTCATTGTTGGTATCTCATGTACCCATAGTTTACGGCAACTATGTGCTGTATGCTACGGCTTATGTTTTCCCGTCACGAGGGAAACTGCCTTAAGCGATGAGTAACTTACCTATGGTAACTGTATCTGAATCTGTTCCTATTGTGTTTCTTCTTATGATACTTAGGCATATCAGTTTTTTTAACATTAATTTCAGCCACATGATGTGATATTATTGTTTTAATTGGTTTTTTTGCGCTTGGCATTAACTCCTCTTCCCATAGAGTGTGCAGCCTCTCCCCTCTATCTGTGGTCTTGTATCTATGAGGTCTATGCTTATCTCTAATCGTTACAAATGAATTGTATTCTGAATTATAATTCGATCCGTGTTTCAATAGTTTCTTAGGTTTTTTAGGTTTTTTCGTTTTTTTTGGCTTTTTTGTTGTTTTTGCAGTAGATCTCCATGTTGGCAATGTCCAATTGAATGGTAATTTCTTAGGAAATGTTATGTTGAATGGTAAGTTTGTTGGCAGTGTTGGCATTGTCCATCGGGTTGTTCTAGCTGTGGTTGATTTCATACTGTAGTTGGCTAAACTCATGTTCAGTGGAAACGACAGGTTCTGTTGTATTTGTGCCAAGTTAAATTTGCCGATCTTGTCGCTAGATCTAGTGTACCTGATGTTCCAGACTTTATGCCTTATGTACTGAGGGTTGGAGAGCTCTTTCCAAAACGTTTCCACTTTCAATTTCAACTCTCTCCTTGCATTCTGATTTAGATCTGTATAGTGATCGAATAGAATCGATCTAATCCCTTCTCGGACAATTTTAATCAGATCTAAATTAGCACGCTTCGATTTAGACTTATAATTCGCTAAGTTGCTGAGGAAGCTTCTAAATTTATATTTGGCCTCGCTACGGTACAAAGAATTGATGTAATCAAAGAAGTCTTTGACTGTCCTGTCGTAGTGTTCTTCGGTTAAAACTCTGAAGCCATGTCTTAGTATGTACCTAATTTCCTCGGCCGATTTACTTCTTACATCGTTTAGTTTAATAGCCATATACCTCCTTACGTCATTGTTTTCGATCAACTCATAAAACTTGCATCCTTTATAATGATATTTCCTAAGTTCATTGTCGATGACAGCAAAGACATCCTCCAGATCTTCGTCGTCGTAACTTTTGAGGATGGCTATAGCATTTTTTAGGAATCCAGTGAAGTTATCATCCAGATTCCTGTTTGAGCGTCTGCCGTCTTGACTTTTGTTTATTATTGTTTTGATTTTATCGAGAAACGATTGGACGTTGTCGATGAATTGCACGTCGCCTGAGTTGTCTTTGTTGTTGAATTCTAACACCGTTTCTAACGCTAGATTAACGCTTTTTGATTTGAGTGCTGTTGTTACATCTGAAATAAATATCTAAATTGATTAAACCAATCTACTTTATAAGCATTTTCTTGCTTTCATTCTTTTTCATTATCTTTCTGGCTTGGTGTAGTGGAGCCAAAACGTGGAGGCTTAGACTGCATGCACTAAATAATAGTCGTACAAAGAGCCATCTAGCGGGCTATGTTAGGCATCTGTATCGCAGATCGCATCCCGAACGTTGAAATTCGTCGACAGACGAAACTACTAGATGTCGGTAGGTGTGCGGATTACGAAGCTTAAGTGAAAATGGGCAGGAGATACAAGATAAAACGGGAAGATGGCAGGTGGACTAGGACAGTAACAAAGTGGTGGCCAAGAAAAAGTCACAGAGCACCAGGCAGACCATCAGCCAGGTGGTCCGATGACATAAGGGGGCCGGACATGTTTGACCAGATTCGCACGGGACCGGAGCGGATGACGTGAAAGAGGAGAGACCTACACCCAGCAGTGGGTCGACACAGGCTGAAAAATAAGAAGAGGTAGTGGTTAGAATGGAAATTGCTCAGCTTACGACACTGAATGGTTGTGGGTTCAATCCCGTCAGCTAGCCTTACGAATCAGGGATCACCCACAGTCCCTTGTATGGTATTCAGAGTACAAGCTTAGTTTAGTTCATACGTTTGGTCCAACATTACTACATCAGTCTTGGTACGTTTCTCACTGGGTTCGCATTCAGACTACTATGCGTTGCTGTTCAGAAGTCCGAAATAATACTTTAAGTAAATATACACTACACTCATGAGTGTCATGAGCTACACTCATATGTGGCTGCTTAGTGAAGACAGTTTATCATTAACGATCATAGTTTCCGAGTTATAGACCTTATATATAGAGTTAGTTAGTTATAGAGTTATAGTCTTGGGGTACATCCATTAACCATAAAAGTATTATTTTGATGATGTATAAAACATGCAAATTTTGCATAGGACTCCAAATATTACGAGTTATAGAAATTGACAACGAAAAAAAAGTTGAAAAATCAAATATTCTCGATTATTTTCGATCGATTATACCATTCAGTTGTATACCCGATACTGATGCAAACGTCAAAGTATTATTTGTATATGTATTGTATTGAAATATCCTGTATATATATAAAGGGTACATGACATACCAAATATCCGTAACACCAGTAAACAAGTGAGAAGTTTCATTTTACTGTAAAAAAATATTGCGGAATATTAAATTGCTAACCTTATTTAATGTTTTACGATGTCGGGTTTTATTGCTTTACATAAAATACTATTATTTCTTGTATCAAAATCGTAAATATTAACTTAGCAACAGTTGATGCAAATGTGGATTCAGTCTGAGATGTATTCATGCTTAATACTAAATTAATTTTGGTCAGCAGTGGTAGCCGCGTGGGCAAGAACGCCCGCCTTGAACGTAAGGGGTGCAATTTCAAATCCCGGGCACGCACCTCTGAGGTCATTTTCATGTCCGAATGTCATTTTAAACAATGATTTGAGGAAACCAGCACGTCTATAGAAAGGCGTGTGAAGTTCACCAACCCGTACTGGGCCAGCGTGGTGGACTATGGCCTAAATCTCCATCGTATTGAGGTGGAATGTGCCCGGTGTAATGGCAATAGGCGCGCCCCCTATTACATTGGGACAAAAATACATCGGCGAAGTGTGGGCGCACTGCAGTGCACCTATTCCAACCCCTTGGGGAATACAGGTATGATGATGTATTTTTATAATTTTTGGATTAAAAGTTAATTGGTTATGAGACGATTTAGGAGTCTATTATAAGATCAGGCTGATTCGGTGCATAATTTTTCGTATGAAATCGTAGTAACAACGGTCATCAGACGCCATCTATTAATAATAGAATTACTTTTGTTTCGTAGTACGATTAATAGAGGTCGTTACCAGGATGACCTTCGCAAAAAATTTTCACGTTACGTTCAACTGAAAATATATGAACATAACATAACTGTTAATAATATTCAACGGTACGATTGGTGTTAATGTTAAGAGTTGATTAATTAGCAACATTTCTTTAAAATTAATAAAAATACAATTTATTTGAAACAAAAACTCATAAAAATAAAAAACCGGCCAAGTGCAAGTCGGACTTGCCCACCAAGGGTTCCGTTCCATTATCTATAAAAACTGGAAAAAATCACGTTTGTTGTATGGGAGCCCCCTTAAATATTTATTTTATTCTAGTTTTTAGTATGTGTTGTTATAGCGGCAACAGAAATACATCATCTGTGAAAATTTCAACGCTCTAGCTATTACGGTTCATGAGATACCGTTTTACCCTTTGGGTACGAAAACCTAAAAACGTTGACATTTGCGAGAGTTTAGAACTGTTGCAATGTCAGCGCCCATCTGAATTATGCCTAAAAATAATGGGTAGGTATATGGTATAGTATGATAATGAGTTTAAAAATCCATTCTACATGACAAAGCCATTTTTTCAGTTCCTATGCGTATTTACGTTATCCCCAGGAAGATTAAACAAGTGTTGACTTCTCTAAGTCGGCCACAATAATCCTCCTACCTATCTAAGTAACGTACAGAATTAATCAAACGTCTTAAAAGATTTCATCTGATTTTGACACTTTCGATTTATTCCAAAAGGCCATTAATAAAATCAGGTGATTCTTTGTTACCTACAAAAAGACAACAATACATTTTTTACAAACATATTCAACCTGGCTAACGGGGCGCAACTGTCTATGCTTAACTGTCAAAATCTATAAAGTTTTCGTGTTGACATTGTAGTTCCAATTTTGTCCGCAAGCATAAATAACTTTGTGGCAATAACTGTATTTGACAAAAAAAAAAAACATTTCTGCCTCTAAGGTGAAACGTACCTGTTTCTATTACAAAAGAATATCCCATAGGAGTCGTTTGTGAAAAAAGGTCGGCGTTTATTTGTGTGGTCATCAATTCACATTATTTATTATTGATTTGCTGATTCGTATGGTCTTTATATCGTACTTTATATCGTCTTTATATCGGTCTTTACTGTACTCTTTGTCTCTATTCGTCAGTCGTCATAGATGTGTAAATATAAACATAATAATAGCATTTCTACCAAAGACAAATGCCTAAAAATATATCTAAGAACAGTCAGTTATTGTTACATTGTGCCTATGGAGTGTATATAAGAGGAGTGACATCTAGGTAATGAAAAAGTGTCCGTCGCAATGCCATAATTACTAGTTCAAAAACCTAACCACCAAATTTTTCCCTTATGAGATTGCCCTCCTCTTATATACACTCCATAATTGTGCCTGAGATAAATAAATATCACAGAATTAGGATGATAGAAGTGACTTATTTTTCTTAGATTATACGTATTAAATCTTGTTTATGGTCGTCAAACTATTAGGATTAAGTCAGTTTTAAAAATAAAAGAGGAAAACAAATCCAGTTACTTCACTTTTTTAAAAGTTATTAGCTTCCATTGTATCTAGTCGATGATTTTGCCAGAGATTTTTTTTTGTCTGTATAATTGTTCCCGCCAAAACGATCTGTCAATAATTTGGCGCCAAACAATAAAGGATGCGTTCCGCGCTCACGTTTTTTTCTGGACGCGTAAATATATTTTTTTCGTGTGAAGGCGTATTAGTGAATAGGTAAGTACTTGTTGGAATTTATATTATGCTGTTATGGGAACTCGTGGCGGTAGTCCTCTGCGTAAAGTATCTATTATAGCTATTGATGCATTGAATACGATAGCCTCATTTCCGCTGTAAGACATCAATAAAACCTTTGTATATATTATTGAATGCTCGCTTTCGTACTTTGAAGGGTGGGCCAGTCTTATGGTCATCATAATGTCTATTGATAAACGTTAAGGGTTCCAAACTCAGAATAACTTGGCAGAGCCACGTCTGCCTTAAATCATTGCAGCTAACATAGAAATAAGATTGGAACGATCACAAAATTAGTTAAACTAGTATTCAACGGGAGGTATCTAAAAGCCAGCTCATGAGCTGCATAATTAGTAATAAGTATTTCCGAGGCCTAATAATAATAACAAACCAGTGTTGCTAACTAAAAGGAAGTGTTGCCATAGCAAATACATAGCGTGCGAATTCCCGGTCTTCCCATCGAAACGTTACATACTTCGCAAACATTCATGGAATGTGTTTAAATTAGACTGAACTTGGAAGTCAACTTTATTAATACAATCGGTGCAAAATCATTAATTTTCATGGCGTGTTATGCATATTATCATAGAATTTGATCAGTGTAATCACAAGTAATTTAAATTGTAATGTGTGGTCAGTCTGAAACTATCATGGACAAACAATATCTTTATCGTGATTTTTAAATGCCCTGGGAGTACATATTTGCGCTAGGCTCGACTATGAGACGATACGTAGTCAGAAGTATGAACTGGCAGCTGGTGTGACTCCCCGCTAGTCCCACTAGTCGTAATTCGGAGTGCAGCCATCCTCTCCATGCAAGAGAGACTAGAAACTGACTATAATACTAAGTCAATGTACAGTCTAATACATTTCAATCTTTGTTGCAAAATAACAATTATCTTCGCTTCTACGGACGGATGTTACTATTTGATCTTTCTGTTAGGTTCTGACCATACTTGGAAGGCTTAACGCAAACTTAGTAAACAAAATTAACTTCCTTTTGTTTGTACATTGTCGGATAAAGACCATAGGTTCTCATAACTTAGCTATAAATAGGCATAGGTTGGACTAAGCCAGATTTGGAATGTCTATCTAGGTACATTCGATTAGGAGAGTCACACGACAGGCGGCGAGTCCGCGCAGCACCTATTAGATGATTCATGGTGTTGATACCATCGCCACATTTACTAGACTGATAGGTACCCACCACATGGCATTAAATCTTTCCGTGCTGTTTTAAATTTGTAGGTTATAATTGTAGCAGAAAGAGACGACTGTGCACCTGTCTCGTTCGAGTAAAGTTGCGTAATTCGATTAATTAAAAAAATACTGTTCTTTTGTGTTATTATTATTTTGTTAAGCGACATTTTGTCGAGCACTCGTTATTGACAAATACTACTACTACTACTACAGCCCTTTTAACGTCCCACTGCTGGGCACGGGCCTCCCCTCAATGCGAGGGGGATTCAGGCCATAGTCCACCACGGTGGCCTAGTGCGGGTTGGCAGACTTCACACATCTATCGAGAACTAGACAAGTTCCCTCAGACATGCAGGTTTCCTCACGATGTTTTCCTTCACCGTTTCATAGCAAGTGATAATCTCGGATGAAAATGAGATTCGCACATAAATCCCAGAGGTGCGAGCCGGGGTTTGAACCTGCACACTTTTGATTTGCAAGGCGTGCATTCGACCACTCGGCTACCACTGCTATTTGCTATTGACAAATGGTGTTAGTTATCTAGAATTGTATTCGAAATTACTTTATTTTTGTCTCAAACCAGCCTCTCTCCAGTGCACGTAAAATTCAGCACGGCTAGCATAAGTGTCGAGGCTACATTTATGTAACGGAATATGTCAATGCGGTCCCTTTTTTCGTGTGAATTAATACAGTGAGTGAGCAACACGGTGAGACACAATCCGTGACAAATGTCCAGTTTTGCCATTCGTGGTAGTCTAGTATGACTCAGCTATCTTTGGACGTAGTGTTGGTATCATCACCATGCGTCGTCTAAAAGGAGCTGCGTCTTCTCGGCGGATTCACCGCCTGTCAAGTACAGTGTAAATAACATCAATAAACGGGACATTACCACCACCGCTTAAAGTATTGTTAATTTTTTATGATTTTGTACTGAGGTCACTGTCTTTTTTTATTTGAAGGACACGCTGTTGGCCGTGAGGTGGCCTTTGCAGCTTTACCTATCATAAACTGAAAGTAATATTAAAAGCATTGCTGCATGATGCTGATTGCTCTTAAAACCGTTTTAAAAAAGTCATCTCATAAAAGATTTAACGATTTTCACGGCTGCATTAGTTACACAAGAATGGCGAGACTTAAATCTAATAATAAGGATTAAAAAGATCTTTGAATATGGTTTACTACCGTTTGTTTATAATAGTCGTCTTTAGGCTTCAAAAGGCCGCAAAGTTAGTGAGAATTTTGGTTGTATAAGTAAAAAAATGGATGGCCAAGTTTAGAGGTATGGGCTATTGTTTGGTAATTCGAGACGGGGCCAAACGACGAAAGTATTTAATGGCTTAACTATAGCTTAGCATGTATTAGGAGGAGAGTTCACTTTACTCTTGCCTAACAAAACCTCTTCTCTTTACAAGAAGGATGGCAGTTTGAGAGAGTAATTTCGTTCGCAGTTTTAATCCAATCTGATAATGATTATCGGCTTTCAACTATGATGGGTTTAGACCACGATATTCCCACGGAACGGCTATGGCCTGCACTCCAAGACTTGACTAGTGGGGGCCGGGTCACGCCAGCTGCCATTTCAGGCTTCTGACTGCCGGGAGCTGCCGGCTGCACTACAAGAAATCTAAAGTGGGACATATCAATACCTACGTTACCCATAATTCGTTGATGACGTAGAGACTTTGGCAAGAATGAAAAGGCTACGTAGAGTATTCGTTATTTTTATCACATGGTCAAAAAATTATATCGATCGACTTACATAGTAAGGACCCGGAGCATGCGCGAAATAAATCACGTCGGCCGCGCCAAAACCAGTCGGACCAGCATTCCAACATGGCGGGCGGTGCGCGGTGTTCCCGCCAAAATCAGCTGTTTGGCATGTCACGTGACCAACTCTTTGCCCGACGACGACATCTTCCAAATGGAGCTTGTAACTTTTAACCTTGAAAACTGGGAACAACATTTTACTTGCAGCTCTAAAATCCTAGCTGAGAAAATATTTTCTGGAATCCAACCCTTAATTGATGGTAATTGTGTAGGAAATTGTATGAACACGTGGATATGGCGAGTGGTAAAATAACCTGTTAACGACTAAAGGTCATTGGATTTGCAAATGAATTTTATGGGAAGGAATTTTTTACAGACGGGTTGCACTTAAAAGTTCCGTAGATTGGATGCTACTATCATATTTTGACCTCTAATAACCTATGTTTAAGTATAATTTTACGCTCACAAATATTTTCATATACAAACCAAAGCTTAACAATAGGTTTTCCGAAAAGCTGAGACTATCCGACTGCTTCGACTTACATAGAACAAATTATAAAACCACAAATTGAAATGCACCGGCAATATATTATACTGTTAGCTACAATGTTAAATTTGTTCCAATTTTACAGGTTTTCATTAACATTAGAAGTCGCCTTAAAATGATGGCTAAATGCAACTGGGAACTGTTTCATCTTTAGACAATAAAGGCAACAAAACAAAGCGTCTCATAGTCTTAGTATAATCTGGCAAGAGGCCTATAAAATCTTGTTGCGTAAGTATTACTTCTATATCACTCATCCGACGTTACATTATTATTGATTTGGTTCTAGTTTTAATATTATTACTAACGAAGTATATATAGTTACGTAATTATTTAATAATCCTGCTACAGTATAAGAGGTCATTGGTATTCAGAGGCTTTTTAGAGTTTAAAAGTTGTTTGGGCCTGTTTTTGAGACCAAATTACTGCGTCTCTGCTGAGATTTTTAAGAGGCTTATTGCTGGTTTTTGGCTGTGTCAGTTGTTTTAAAGCTTGCAGTCTGGTAGCTATTACTAGATTTACTAGATCCGATGGTCAGTTTTACTTCGTTCAGATGCCAATCAGAGAAGACATCACACTATCTCGACAAGAACACCCTTATTAGCATTTCTGTCACCCCCCAAGGTTGCCACCGTGAAGATAACCAGAAACCATAGCGTAACAACCCCGACATAGCCCCGGAACAAGCGGGCCTACCTGCTAACAAAAATATTCGTAAAAAAAACGCGTCCTAGCCTTCGCCGATTCTAAGAACGCACCCATTATGGGTAGCGGGCGGTCAAAGCGGGAATACGTAGACAATTTAACATACTTAAAAACTGGACTGAACACTGCAGATCATGAAAATTATCACGCGTGTATTCTCAAAAGAGGTTTCCAGATATTTAGGTGGGTACATTTAACAGCAGCAAGCACTAAGGATCTAGCTAGATACAGGCATTCAACTCTATTTACAGATTAAACGTTACATTCAGGCATTATTTGGAACTCGTTTCTAGCACAATCCTAGTGAGCAAATTTTTAGTATTGATCAAATTGCTTGATTGCATTGATCCTAGTGATGAAATTGCTGATGTGACTATTTTAAAATTCAAGTTAACTTATAATAATTTCTAAATTAGCTGTAGACACCTCATTGGCTGACTGTTAATTATATGGAATTTAGAAGTGTAAAGTTTAAAAGAAATCTGCTCACAGGTAATGCTTACAAAATAATTTCAATCATTTATTTATTTACTACTAGTAAACCAACAGCAAAATTATAATTTCAAAGAAGAATAAAACTTAATATTAGCCAATTACAGGTTTCCCTAAAGGTTTCCATATATTTTGGTCGGAAAGATTGTATTTAATTTTAATAAAATAATTTAATGTAAAGTACAATCCTGTTAATCCTTTCATGTCCACGACGAACCTGTTTTGTCGATGATCAAAAAAAGCGCGCGAAAGAAAAAAAGATGGCCGCATCGAGCTTTCTCAGCTGATTTCGTGTTTCCAGTTGTGAGGCGCCCGCGTACCGCGAAATGATTTGCGACACAGTACTCACGCTTGTTTTGAATAACTACGAACGGCGAACGGCTTTAGATATAAGTGGCAATCGGAAAAAGATCTATGAAAAAAATATGTTGGAGTAGGAAATCTATTGTTATTGCGAAATCGACCACTTTTAGATCATAGGTACCTATCATTTTTTTACGAATTAGAACGCCCGTGCCCGTGTGGTTAATGTAGGACAAGTCTACCTAATAAGAACATGATAAAAGAGCTTATTTGACAGTTGGATAACATTATTGAGTCTCATCCCTCAGCCTGAATACCTACTTCAACAAATGATTTACTTACAAACTGCTCATAAGAGCAGTTTTAAAAAATCGCAAGGTTTCGTGGTACGAGGTAAGCATTCCAACCTGTTTCGAGTCAGCTGATTCCCGCCAAATAACAGCGTCGCTTGGCCTCAACAGATAAAAAAAACGATTAACAATAGTTTATGGTACCCAAATAACTTGTAATAATGACGTTTAGTGGGTATTGTATTTAGTTGTGTGAATTTTTTAATAAAGAACTTATTAGGATAAGGCGCTTGATTTACTATGTAGGTACCTTTATGGGATCAGTCAGATCCTCAATCCTATCTGAAGGTTCCAGGCAAAATGTTCAAAGTAGGGCAATAAGTAGTGAGAAATTTTGTACAAGAAGAAAGTAATATATATTATATAGTATTTAATGTACAGTTCAGAAATGTAATTAGCCAGCCACCATGTTTAAATATTGAAAGGCAGTTATTTTTTTAAATTTCGCTCGCATTGAGATTGTGGCCTCCTCATTAATAGGATGCTTAATAAATAAGCAACTTAGATTATAATTAATTGGGACTACGACACAGAAATATATACAGGGTGTATCATAAGTCCGAAATAATACTTGGACGCTAGCATCGGTATCGTGTATACAACTGAATGGTATAAAAATTTGATTGAAATTCGACCATGTTTTTCCAACTTTTTTTTCGTCGTCTATTTCTATAACCCGTAATATCTCGAGTCCTATGTAAAATTTGCATATTCTGTTTTGTGAATATTGGTAGCCGCCTCTCATTAGTGTAGTTTACACTGCTGAATAGGGTTACGGATGTATCCAAAGGCCAGAACATGATACCTGTGACAAACATTCAAGGGTCTGTAACTCAGAAACTATGATAGTTAGGTATAAACTGTTTTCACTAAGCATCCACATACGAGCTGCCATATATGTACCCAAAGTATTATTTCGGACTTCTGAAACACCCTGTAGAGAATAGCAGTGGTAGCCGAGTGGTCGAACGCACGCTTTGCAATCAAAGTGCGCAGGTTCTATCTCCGGCTCGCACCTCTGGGTTCCATGTGCGAATCTCATTTTCATCTGAGATTATCACTTGCTAAGAAACGGTGACGGAAAAACATCGTGAGGAAACCTGTGTGCCCGGTATAATGGCAATAGGCTCGCCCCCTATTACATTGGGACCAAAATACATCGGCGAAGTGTGGGCGCACTGCAGTGCACCTCTGCCTACCCCTTCGGGGAATACAGGCGTGATGATGATGATGATGATGTGACACAGAAATTACTTAACAATCCCTTTTCAAAATAAATAAGTAGGTACCTGTAAGAAGTTAATATAATATATTCATTATATTAACTTCTTACAGTTTTGCTAAGTAAGATAATTAGAAATCACTTCTAGTAGCAAAATAAACTAATATATATGTACAAGCATGTACCTACCTAGCTAGTATGAATTAAAGTACCCGCCTTGTTATGGGCGAAATATAGGTAAAGTATTACTTACTCTACTTCCTGGGAAAGATGATTGTTATAATCGATAAGTATTTAGATATGCTAATACATTATTATTTGTATCTAACTTTCATTATGCTTATCAATATATAAATACAGTTTATAACCTAAATGCAATGATAATGCAACCTTCATAAGAAAGCGCGGGAATGCGAATTAATATTTAAACGAACCAATTTCGACTTTATTTGTTATATGGTATAGTTCATTACAGATTAATTTAATTAACATTTCTTTTTGCTGCTTCGTAATAATGTTGATCGTGAGAAATTATGTTACTCATTCAATTTTAAACCTTATGTCGTACGAAATCAAGTCTATTTTTTATTGAACTATATTAACATACCTGTTTCCTGACCGACAATGACCTCTTGAAAAAGCGAGGGAAAATGTTTTATCATATGTGTCTGGTGATCAATGTAAAATCAGTATTATTTACATCTACTTAAAGTATATTATTCATTGATATGATACACGAATGACGTAAGATTGATAAATTTTTGATTTATGAATATAGTTCAATGCAGTTCTTTCAAGACAGGTGGGTTTGCACACAATTTGTACAGAATTTCAAATTTCAGCCAGTTTTATGCCATATAACAAAAAATGTAGCCTTTTAGAAATAGCAGAAGCGATTTGCTTTCGAAAATATAGCTCGGAAATAAGGAAATTTTAAAAAGACCCATAGACAAAATATATTTCGTGGTATAAAAAACTTGATAATTATACGTGCCTACCAAGAACTACTTGCGTACTTTTTTATTATGAACGACAAAGCTAGATTGACAAATTATGAACGTGTCGACAAACAAAACAGTCAGCCAAATTTTATCGACACTGATTTTTTTTATAGTTTCGTAAAATAAATAGGCCACAGTCATTGAAATGAAATTCTTTGTTGTGATTAATTGTTATTTGAAAAAAAAAAAGTTTGAAAGAAACTCATTTGATGATTTAGTACTTTACTTTTATTAATTGATTACATAATTAAATGCATTCCCATCAATTAATAATTTGTATTTTTTTTTAGATTTTAGGATCAGTCATATGCCAGACGAACACGTTACCTTATTACAAAACAAAGTTTTTATTTGCGCATCCGGAAATAAAGCTCTGTTCAAATACTCCTTACTGCAAAGCAATAGAGTTCAATATACAAATTTTAATCTATTCCTATAAAGTTCCGATACCAAGTCCCGAGACATTCCCAGATACAAAAACAAATTTATAATTTGCGCTACCTAAAAAAGTTTAACAACCGTAAATACATAGAAATAAAGTCTTATTTCTTTTGAAATTTGAATTTACTGTTGTCCGGATATGGAACTTGGACATTCCAGATTTGAACGCATAACGCCCGCAACAACGGTACCATAACCGACGCGAGGTTTCGCGCGCTTTTGCATCGTACAAACATAACATATGCTGGCATAACACACTTTAACTCTATAAATTTAAGGTTGAAATCGGAATATTATATTTTTTAAATTAATTTTGTTTTAAGCACTTGACAGATAAGCTTTCAATGGAGGGCGTTATCGTTAAACTTTTTCTGGGAATTCGTAGAACTTTTAAAATGTTTTGTTTACATAAATAATATTGAAGAGTATGCTTTAAAAGTGTGTGTTGTAAATAATAGTTAAGCCTTTTTTGGGCCTTAGAGGATTGGTAACTTGACTTTAGCCTCAGAAAGTTTAAAATTTCATAAATTACCAAGTACTTCAATCAAGATTATTTTCGAGGGAAACGTGTGTCGCTGTGATTATTTCAAATATTTTCAATAGCAGTTTTATCCATCAGTATTACGCTTCTTTTCTGGGATGGGGTAAGCAGACAATTTTTTTTAAGCTTTTGCTGTCAGCAGGGTAGATTGACTTGACACTGTCTTTGTTTGAATCTATTGGCCCGGGAATCAAACTGAGGACTTCTTGTTAACAGTTTAGTAGTTGATTACAGCAATACAAACAACCACATACGGGTCAAATTGAGAACCAACCAAAAAATTCTGATTCTGAAAAAAAAAAACCTCCTTTTTGAAGTCGGTTAAAAATACAACAAAAGACGTGTCTACCGACTGAGCGTGGACACTGAGAAAGACAAAAGGTAAGAAAAGATGAAAAGATCGCGAAGATAAAGATGGATCCGTTTTTACTTGCATTCGGTCATAAAATATTCATTGTTTGTTCATGTTGTTCTTAATTCGTTCCAGCTGAGCGTCAGCTTGTTAAAAAAACATGGTACCTATTCCTCTTGTATACTACTACAGCCCTTTTAACGTCCCACTGCTAGGCACGGGCCTCCCCTCAATGCGAGGGGGATTCGGGCCATAGTCCACCACGCTGGCCCAGTGAGGATTGGCAGACTTCACACATCTATCGGAAACTAGTCAAGTTCCCTCAGACGTGCAGGTTTCCTCTCGATGTTTTCCTTCACCGTTTCATAGCAAGTGATAATCTCGGATGAAAATGAGATTCGCACATAAATCCCAGAGGTGCAAGCCGGGGTTTGAACCTGCACACTTTGATTGCAAGGCGTGCGTTCGACCACTTGGCTACCACTGATATAGACTATAATATTATTATTAGATATTCCTCTTGTATAGATAGGTAAAGTTCTAGCCGAATAAACTAGGTTCAAAATTAAATTTCTTAACAAATAATAACTACCACAGGGTATAGCGACGTATAAGTTAGCCTGGATCTCGTATACCTACTTAACATCTAAATCAGATGTTTCTGGAAATTAGACTGAATCATTCTCACAGATATGCTGCCGCGATGCTCGACGTAACAAAACGAGCTCAAAAAAGCCAGCTTAACCGGCAAACAGAAGTCTGAACTGGCAGCTGGTGTGACCCAGTCCCTGGTAGGCCCACTAGTCGTGTCTCGGAGTGCAGCCGGCAGCTCCGGGCAGTCAGAAGTCTGAACTGGCAGCTGACTGAAAGACTAGAATACGTAGGCGAATGGGTATTATTTAAATACTATCGCAATGATGGTATTTCCGTACTTATAAAGTTTAAAACCGTTAAATAACTTTATCGGTAACAACCAAGAGATAAGGAATGACGTAAGGATTTAAAGATTAAGTAACGGTTCGGGTATCATATGGCGGGTTTCCCTACACCCCATCCATATTGGATCACTGACAAATTCATTCATTGAATACGTAACTTTAGCACTAAGGTGCAACTGTAGATCTTCTAGCCGCTCCCTAGAAACACATCTCTAAGTGCTTTTGGTATTTTATGGAAATGTGGAGTAAAATAACTAAACGTTTAATTGATATGCTGCTGTAATGATAAGTATTTTTATAACTAAACGTTTGATTGATATGTAACAAAACGCATTTAATTGATTTGCTAAAATCATAAAGAAATTGTAAACAAAACGCAAAGTATGAGTGAGAGGAACGAAAGTGGGAAAAGGAGAGAGAATGTAAAAAAAGCTGTAAAAGACGGAAGACGATAAAATTAAAAGTAAAAATAAAAACTGTGAAACGTGTGAAAGTGTAAAATAAAAGAATAAAATACTATTAATTGGATTTTATTACGACGCCAGCCCACAGAAATTACACATTAAATTCCACAAATAATGTAATGTTATATTTTTTTCTTATATTTATCGCGAATACTACACATTGAAATAAAACTATTTTACGGATTCTATCGCGTTTATTTACTTTTTTACTTTTTTAATGTTCCCGACGTTTTTCATAGTTAATAACTCGTTACCCTCAGGTACCCAGTTATTAACTATGACATCAGGACGTCTAACATCTCAGTCCCCCCGTGACCATGGTTGATGTAAAGCAGCCGAAACTTCGGGAACATTAAAAAAGTAAATAAACGCGATAGAATCCGTAAAATAGTTTTATTTTAATATAATGTGAACCAATAAGTGATTATTATTTTATCTTGGTGCAAATGGTGAATCGAATAGAATTTCGATTTTTTTACGAAAGCAAGACACAAAATACGCAGAGCAAGATTTGACATAGATTCTTACTTGTCAAAAGATAAGTTTTAAATGAACTATTTGATGGAACATGGATTCATCCGCATCTTTATAACATTCATCAGCCATTTGTATTCATAATATGTATTTATTGAATTTTCTCGTTACTTGACACTGGCTGAAATACCAGGTAACCGCATTTGCAGCCCCTCCTCATCTTATTCCATCATTTCAGAAGAAAGAAGTTGGTTTGTCAACACTCACCACAGAGGCCTTCAATACTAACTGCCAACTGATCCGGTGATAGTATAGTAGTATATAAGAAAAAAATTTAAACTTGACAATTTGTAAGTGCCCCCATAGGCCTATACAAAATAAATGATTTGACTTTGACTTTGACTTTGAAATTTTATGACAGAACCGACCAAGTGTTTTTACATACTCTGTTGTTCGCAAAATCATCGACTAAATACGATGGAGGCCATATCTTTTTAAAAAGTAAAGTGTAGTGAGTTAGCCGTCGAAAACTCATAGTAATATTAAAAACATCGCTGCACGTATGTTCCTATTTGACTTCCTATTCCCTCCTCCGGTGAAACTGTAAAGGCCACCTAACGGCCAACAGCGTAGTCCTTTCAAAAAAAGAAAAGACTTCCTATTTCACCGCATCCATTGGGAGACTGAAATTGGCGTTATTTTAGTACGAGTCACGATTTAAATGTCTAACGACTATTAATATTCAAAGCGAGCCTCAGTTTTTTCAAGCGCGTATTACTATTATTCCTATCTTGGTGCAAAAAACCTTCGTAACGTCCCATCGATTTAAAGCTAGTTAAAGAAATTTGGCTAGGTAGTTTTTTGTGTTCGTACTGTCTGAACTAGATAAAAAATTGTTTGAAATCTTTCTAGAGTCTTAGCCGTTAGACGAATATGAATAGATATGTAGTTACTGCTTCTTCTGTTACCCTTTAATACGTTAAGCTAGGATATTATGACTAGTCTAATGGTCTAGTATCGTCACTGGTCATATTTTAGCAACCATTGACGAAATATGCTATTTTGATGCATTCAAAATGACTAGTATAGAAAGGCGTGTGAAGTTCACCAACCCGCACTGGGCCAACGTGGTGGACTATGGCCTGAATCTCCCTCGTATTGAGGAGGAAAGTGCGGGCACTTAATGTTATTATAATGGCAATAGGCTCGGCCCCTATTACATTGGGTAAAAAGGACTTCGGTGAAGTCTGAATGCACTGCAGTGCATCCCTGCCTACCCCTTCAGGGATTAAGTCATAGCAACCAACAATAGTGTTAGGCGACATGGAGCCTGAATAGTTGCCTGTGTAATGAAATCAAATTATACGTTATACAATCTGTTTATAATTCAAAACGCGTCATTTTAAAACATTCATAGAATATATTTTATTGCGCTCTGTGATCTAACAGCTGATTGGGTAGACCGTACCTTTCACTGAACACATAGACATATAACGCAGAAATATTAAATATCTAAGTACTAAAACAAGAAGTTTAAAGACTGTAACATGCATCCTTAGCATGACCGTGAAAACGTAAGTTTAGTCTCTTCCAACTGTAAGATTTGTCGAAAAAATTACGTTACCTCGATCTTTTTAGGGTTCCGTACCCAAAGGGTAAAACGGGAACCCTATTACTAAGACTTCGCTGTCCGTCCGTCCGTCCGTCCGTCCGTCTGTCACCAGGCTGTATCTCATGAACCGTTATAGTTAGACAGTTGAAATTTTCACAGATTATACATTTCTGTTGCCGCTAGAACAACAAATACTAAAAAACAGAATAATGTAAATATTTAAGGTCCCATACAACAAACGCGATTTTTTTGCTCGTATTTATAGATAATGGTACGGAACCCTTCGTGCGCGAGTCCGACTCGCACTTGGCCGGTTTCTTTTTGTACTGGACATGGCTCGGTGTGACGTCATTTTCTCGACGAATCTGGCAGTTGAAAGAGATAAAACCTATGTCTACGCGGTCATGCTACAGGGCCTGACTACGGTATTAAAATGTAGCCTAATAACAAATCGATTGACAACGTATTCATAAAAATCGCATGAATAGTTTAGGAGCTACGGAGGAACATACGTAAATATGCTGTAAATAGGCTCTCTCTGCATTTTCTACCGCTTCTATCATGGAGAGTGTTCCGAGGAATTGTTCGGTATTATACCTGCCGCTGAATTCCACTATCGCACGGCTCGCCACTGACTGCATTACCATCCTCACCATCTGGATGAATGGCGTAACAGTACGGTGCGATTTACCAGGAATTTTCTCCCTCGCACCACCAAATTGTGGAATGAACTTCCTGCAGCGGTGTTCCCGGGCCGATGCGACAAAGGTATCTTCAAGAAACGAGCATACTCATTCCTTAAGGGCCGGCAACGCACTTGCGATGCCCCTGGTGTTGCAGGTGTCCATGGGCGGCGTTGATCACTTACCATCAGGTGAAACGTCTGCTCGTTTGCCTCCCTATCTCATAAAAAAAAATGTTTTAAGGTGGAAACCTACCTATGTTCTATCTAATCTGTGAAGATACCTTTCCAAGGATCAAATTGTCTATGTTCTATATGTTTACGTCTTAACATTCGTCTCAACCTTTCCCCAAGGACAGGGCTGACAGAGCAATCGTCCCAATATAATTTTAATGACAACTGAAATTTTAGTAGTCCATAGAAACTTCTAACATAAACTACCGGTTCGATAGCTATCGCCTAAAGTTACAACGTCATTTCAGCGGCGCGTAAGTTTCGCTACTAAGCAAGTCATTTTTAAAATGTCTCTTTGTTAGGTACGCGTAATCTCCTAAACGGCTGGACGATTTTGACGGGACTTTCACTGACAGATATTCAATAAGGAGTTACATAAGCTACTTTTATATTTCATCTAGGAAAATAACTAGCTCTTCTAAGTGGAAGCTGCATTCCGAACTGGTGTTAGAATCTGACTACTTCCAACTTTAAATGCCTTTTGGCCGCTACAAAGTAAATACAAATTAATGTTAAAAAATACTTTTTAAAAACAAGCTTTTATTTAAATGCCCTTAGTTTTCGTGTTCTTCTTAACAAGCCCTTTCATTTAATAACCATACTGTGGTTGTGCAGAAAAAAATACTATTCCGCCATCTTGGATGATCCGCCATATTGGAATTAGAATGACGTTACATAGCTAAGCATGCATTGTCATCCAAAATAAGCGTGTATACCAAATTACAGCTCAATCGGTTAAAGATAACTGATTTAAAATTCAGTTGCAAGATTCCACCCGGACATACATACGTTGCAAGCTAAAGCTTGTAAAAAAAGCTAAAAAAATAAAGCTTATTGTTTTCTTATATTTACGCGAATACTATACATTGAAATAAAACTATTTTACAGATTTTATCGCGTTTATTTACTATTTTATTTTATTTTACGCAGAAAGTGCTCACTTGACACTGTGAGCACTTTCTGCGTGGATCGGACCGCAAACAACAACTAAATTTGAGGGTACCCAGTTATTAACTATGACATCAGGACGTCTAACACCTCAGTCCCCCCGTGACTATGGTTGCTGTAAAGCAGCCGAAACATCGGGAAAATAAAATAGTAAATAAACGCGAAATCTGTAAAATAGTTTTATTTCAAAATAAAGCTTGTAAAAATTATTTAGATTTTAACACTTAAAGTTAAATAATAAGTTTTTAGTTACTGTGGTTCGTTTTGGTATTTATTTGGTCAAAAGTTGGTCGCGCGAATATTGACGCGCCTATCTGTGCAGGGCTTCCATTCTCGCGAAGGGAGTTGATGCAGTGATAATCTGGAATCTTTACGGTAAGTTTTATTACGACATAGATATACAGGGTGTTTCAGAAGTCCGAAATAATACTTTGGGTACATATACGGCAGCTCATATGTGGATGATAAGTGAAGACAGTTTATACCTAACTATCATAGTTTCTGAGTTACAGACCCTTGAATATTTGTTACAGGTATCGTGTTCTGGCCTTTGGGTACATCCATAACCCTAGTCAGCAGTGTAAACTACACTAATGGGAGGCGGCTACCAATATTCACAAAACAGAACATGCAAATTTTACATAGGACTCGAGATATTACGGGTTATAGAAATTGACGACGAAAAAAAAGTTGGAAAAACATGGTCGAATTTCAATCAAATTTTTATACCATTCAGTTGTATACACGATACCGATGCTAGCGTCCAAGTATTATTTCGGACTTCTGATACACCCTGTATATCGGAGTTCTACGCGGGTGGCACTGAGGCGAACGAATACCGATCTTGGCCTCGTCTCCATTCGAAAACATTTCAAAATAGCGTCCGAACGCTATTTTAAAAAAGCCGCGTCGCATTCATACTCTAATTGTCGCCGCCGGCAATTATGAGCCAAACCCCGCGCACACAACAGCACAACGCCGCCGTCCGTGTGTGTGATAGATCCTTCTGACACGATCACCGCCCTCCTCGACCCGGGCGTCGAGAGGGCCCCCAACACACCTACACCAGCCTCAAACAGACACCGACCTCGCCGGCGAGGTCGAGGAACCCCCTCTTCTGCTCGTAGGGGCATCTTTGCACCTAGGAGCGCAGTCATTACCTCTCCCTTCACGGCAACTGCCCAAGCCGAGGTCGTGCCCCATGTGGCGCCCTTGAGCTAGTTGCCCTCCTCTTCCGCCCTTAAGGCTTTGGTTGGAGTCGCACTCTGCAGTCGCCACTCCTCCGGTGAAGCTGTAAAGGCCAACTCACGGCCAACAGTGTAAGTCCTTCAAAAAAAAAAAAAGATCGAAATTCGACCATGTTATACTTACCCACTTTTTTTCGTCGTCAACTTCTTTAACTCGTAATAACTCGAGTCCTATCTTAAATTTGCTAGTTCTGTTTTGTGAATATTGGTAGCCGCCCCTCATAAGTGTAGTTTACACTGCTGAATAGGGTTATAGATGTACCTAAAGGCCAGAACACGATACCTGTGAGAAATACATCATCATCATCACGCCTGTATTCCCCGAAGGGGTAGGCAGAGGTGCACTGCAGTGCGCCCACACTTCGCCGATGCATTTTTTCTGGTCCCAATGTAATAGGGGGCGAGCCTATTGCCATTATACCGGGCACATTCTCCCACAATACGACGGAGATTGTTGGGCTATAGTCCACCACGCTGGCCCAGTGCAGGTTGGTGAACTTCACACGCCTTTCTATAGACGTGCAGGTTTCCTCACGATATTTACCTTAACCGTTCAGCTAATAGTAGGTAGGTAACCTTAATTGAAAATGAAATTCGCACATGAAATCCTAATATAACAGCCCGGGCTTTGAACCTGTACCTATAACATCCAAAGAAGAAAGCAATTAATATTTTTTATAATACATGTAGCCATTTTTTTTTATCAGTCGGCAAGTTAAGAAAGACTTTATGATTGCTAAGGAATTTAAGGATAACTGGTATTACCAACTTATTTTACGCTCTGAAAACATGATATCTAGTACAATATCTATGATATTTTTATAATATGAACCGCAAATGAACCTTGCACGTGAATAAGTTAGGTTATCAAGATATTAATTTATTTTAAACTTTATGTGCTTCTGTTTGAGTCTATTTTACATTGCACTTAATAGGGACCCGACCATATGATTCTTAGTTTGAATTTTTTGTCTGTGTTCGTAAGGAATACTGGCTTTTCTGTCAACTTATAACAATTTTACATCTTATCAACAAGTGATAAAGCTTATTTTAGTTTGAACCCATTGTTTACGTGTGTGTAAGAACAGGATTCGTTTCCCATATGATTTTTGTATGGCATTCCATTCAGGATTGGTGATATTGTACTTTATACACTATTGCACTAGAAATAAGGTGTTATATACAGTTCGTGTTGTTAATATCCTCGGTCTAGTTAGGAGGGAGGGTCCAGGAGTTGCCACTATATAAATAAAAAATTCTACCTTTAAAAAAAATATATCAGCTGTGTTGTCTTGTCTTGCGTGCCAGCCAGCAGTAATATTGATCGCGATACGCGTGATATTTTCGATGATACCCAATGTGTTATAGCTCAATGACTTCCGGCTCTGCTAGGAGGACGGCCATGATGTCATTATATTTAGGACCTTGTGGCTTTGGTGTATCCAGTGAAATTATATAGTAAACATAACTGAATTCCCCCCGTGATGTGACCATGGTAGCTTTAAAGCAGCTGAAACGTCGGGAACATTAAAAAGTAAATAAACGCGATAGAATCCGGAAAGTAGTTTTATTTCAATAACCTAAATGTAAAGGCATAAAAAAATGGACTGAAATAGTCTCACGTCTAGACATTGGATATCTGACGGTATTAGACGTCAAATTCACAAAAAAAATTGGACATGTGGAACGGACAAATAGAAAAACTCCTCCTGTAATAAATAATAACTCGTTATGTTTGTCTATGATTCTGATCTAGATCCTCTAGTGGTCTAGTCTCATTAAAAGAGACGAAGGTGCTGATTAATACATTATTTGACAGCATTAGATCAGCAGGCTAATCATGACCGGGAAAACATAAAATTTATTTATTATTCTAACTTTCAGATATGTCGTGATAAAATGTTGGTTTATTAGACAAAGCTTGGTGTGACGTAATTTGTTCGACAAGTTTGACAGATAACACCGTTAAAGCATATAAGGTTATGCTGAACCGGATGATAGTAGTTACCCTATCATTTAAATTAATTGTGGATACCTAATTCTTTATTATTCCACCTATTATAGTAATAACTTAAATGTATACGATATTAATAAAATATGTAACTAAAAATGGGCTATTCACTTAAAATAATCTCTACCAGCCTACCTTTACCTTATACATATACATACATATGTATACTCACGCCCGTATCCCATGGGGGTAGGCAGAGACTACCGTTTGCCGCATGCTACGATCCTGACATCTCTTTCGCTTCATCCAGTCATACATCTTTTCATCCTTATAAATATATAAGAATATTCAGGAATACCAGGATGGATAACCACGAAACGGTAAGCAATTTATTGAATTTTCTGTAAACTAAACTTTCATTGTAACTAAAATCGAAGTCACATTATATTCGCAAAATACCCATTGTTATTGTTTCGAAAACATTATATAGAATACCACAATTTCTTATTGTTTTAATATTAGAAAAAACACAGGTAATGTAGGATTAAAACAATATTCCTTTAGAGGTAGTGAGGGGGCTGTTATTGTACTGAAATAGTACGTTTCAATTTATCCTACCAACACAAAACGTCGAGGGTGGTATCACAAACGGTCTTTCGCGCCCGCGGGAACTTGTCGCTCATTTCATCCATTCAGTCGTCGCCAGCCCGCCACGCCGCGCGGACGTGGCCTTCTCCACTCCTGTGATAAACTAAACAATTAACCTAAAGATAAGACTGAATAATGAAATAAGTACTCGTGAACTGTGTTTGGTGTACTGAACTCTGTGAAAATGTGGGATCGAAGCAGCCAGAATTGTGAATCTAACTGCCAGTGCTCTGGGTAAGTTACTTCCGTATTTACTAGTAACATCACCCCTACGTACTTCGGAGGGGTAGCCTGGTGGTGTTTACAACACTTGCAAAGTGTATCTGACGACTACTCCCCGTATTACCCTGTTTCGAGCGAGGTTTGACTATAGAAATTATCTTCCAAATAATACTTACTTTGAGATAAGCTTAATGAATGTGTATCGTAGTCTACATTTAAAAAAAAGGTTATATTGGTAAGCTGAATGGTAGTTTATGCTTTTCAATAAAAAAAAGTTAAATTAAAATGGTGGTTTCCAAAGCGAGACCAACGCGTTGTGACTTGTGTTGTGTGATTATTTTCGAGAGAAAACAGATGTCTTGTATAAAAACAACGGGCTTTCAAAGCTGGGGGCTTTCAAGATAAAGCTTCGTAATTTTAACAAAAAATCTTGAGTAAAATATGTGAAATTTAGTTTAAAATGACACGTTTATCCTTAAAGTAGTGTCACAACTTTGTTTACTTATCTTTCAGTCAGCTTTAGGGCTTAGGTAGAGGATTCTTCCGCCATCTTTATCACTGTCATCATCCATTGATATTTATAATGTGTATTTATTGAATTTGTCCTTGCAATTATTTACTCGACATTGCCATAAATACCGCTAATCGCAGGTGCAGGCTTCCCTCATCTAATTCCATTAAAATATAATCATTTAACTCACTTCGTAAGAAAATAAGACGGAAGTAAAGAACGCCTACTTACCTACCTAATTCCTTATTTTAAATGTAATAGTTACATAGATTATATAAAAGGTAGGTACTTAAGTAAGTTGATTGTACATATTAGAACTCTGAAAAAAGGTAAGATAGTGATATTTGAGTGGCTCTTTTCATAACTAGTTATCTACGTACTTAACAGGGGATGTGACGTCAACGATTATTGTATTAATATGTCAATCTAGACACCTACCTACCTAAACAGGCTTTCCTGCATTAATTAATTTCATTACCTACATTCGTCATTGCCTAAATATTTAATTACATAAAAAACATAATATTAGATGTTTAATAATATTTTGTAATACATTTATAAGCTGTTTTTAAAATACTTAAAAAAAAACGCCATGACATCACGCTCAGAATCCGCGAATAACCTTGAAGCATAGATTAGGTGAACGAACTTTTTAGACTCATTACATCCATGGTCTCAATAATGGCGCGAAAGTGTTTTCGTTTTCTAAATGAAAGGAAGGTCCAAATCCAACGTCTCTATGCTACAACGGTGCTAATTCTGTTGTCCACATGTCTAGACTAAACTATAAATATTACCGTCAACCATAGACATCGATTCGCAAGGTCCTATTCTTTTCACAAACTTGAGCAGATTTACGCCAAATCTCTAAAATGTTGTTTGGCATTTTGTCATTCTCATATATTTATGCCTGTGTTTATGCGCACAATATTAAAGCAGAGGTAAAAACATTACTATCAAAAGTACTTTAAGACGAGATGACCTTGACTGCTCGGGGACAGGTGCGACCGGTAAATATTCTACGTACCTACCGTCGTTTCAGTACATACTTGTTTAGTTCAAAATCTCTTCTGTTCAAAATCCCTCTCGAGCGAAGATGACCAGCCTATAAGCGTCGTTTCATTATAACTGTTACGCTTAAGAATGTGATGGAGTCACCTGCCATCTTTATCAACTCCATCACCCATTTATAAAGTGTATTTAATTCAATTTGTTGTTGCTATTAATTACTTGACAATGGCGGAATCCACGCTAATGACAGGTTCAGACATTCCTCATCTTATTACATTAAATTTCGTCATTTCATTGAAGAAGAAGTACCTGGGTGGATGACGTTAGCTGTCAAAAAGATCACGTGACATATGTCATGACTAAATGCTTTCCGGCGAGTCTCGTCTAAAAGCGTAGAGGTTAAGCAATTATTCTTTCGTCATAGATTATTAATGTATTTTTTCAACCAAAGTAAAATTAGGTACGAGCCATTATTTCCTTTGCCGTTAAATAAAAAAAATACAACAGCTCTTTTTATCTGCAAATAGGATGTTGGCAATAACCGATAAGTTATGTTTATGTAGCCGTCCCGCTCCGACTTACCAAGCGTCATGCGTGCGAGGGAGACGAGTATATCCGGATTGGGGGGAAACGGCGAATGTACGTTACCGGTTAGTCACTAGATATCTTCAAGCTTTGCTATAGCAAAGAGGACAGGGAGGTCAAATGAGGGATTTTACAAACACCGATATGTGTTTTCAAGTCTCACAGTCAGTAAAGTCAGTATTCTTAAGTCTCACAGTCAGTAAAGTCGGTATTTTCAAGTCTCGCAGTCAGTAAAGTAGTAGTCAGTCAGTGGTGGTCTTCTATGCAAGTTCATCTACCAACTCCAACATGTCATCTGCTAGTCCTAGGCGTCACTAACACCAGCTCACCTAAGACCTCAGAACTTGGCTACCACACTCCTAAACTGTAATCCCTTGGAGCCAGGACTCTGAAGTGTTTCCAAGATACTGAAATTGAACCCTAGATAAGCATCGTTTCCACCGTCTTTCTTAGATAGGCATCACGCATTGAGTTGAGGCTTTCTGTCGTTCCAAAACTCTTTTGCCTTAAAGTCTAGCCTATTTATAAATCCAGGGTCCTTATCACCACCACCGTATTGTTTTATCAATAGTAGCTGTTCATTTCTGGTAGATTTTGTACTGAGATGCTAAAAGCATTGCTGCAAGACAAGTGATGGTAAGGGTATGAAGTATGAATTGGTTACAATTGCAAAAAAACTAAGGACATTATCTGGATGTCTATTTCGGACTTAAGGTACCTATTTGGCGTAGTGGCCCACAGCTATACATTACAAACAATAAAAGTTGATTATTCGACAGTACGTACCATTGAGAAATTGGGTCATTTTGATAAAGAATATCAAAACAAATGGTGTCGATAGTGCTTGTCGCGACTTGCTGTTTTAAAATGGTGGTATATGAATGAGATGACGACATTTTTGGTCTAAATACTGAATGAAATTAGGTGAAACAGAAGAATAGTTTACCATGCAAAATTTCAAAACTGAGACATTTAGACTAGGAAAAGTAATAATTCTAAGAAAGGTAATGTTTTTTGAGAACGGAACTTTTTTACAATTAGGTTAGAACTCCAACAGGTCTCTTTTCAGCAGTCTTTAAATGTTTTTTAACCCTAATTTGCATAGTGACACCATTTAGTTCCGCCATTTCGGCAATAATCACTTCTGCATTGTTTATATTCTTCGTAAATTTCAAGGGCTCATCTGTATTAATGACACTAACACCATCACGATTAAAAAAAAAGTATAAACAAAAGGCGGGCCATAGACAAAGAGGGGTTATTTTTATAGCTGCGGTTGTCTAACAGACAACAATGCGCCCCTATCCCGCCGCCTACCTCTAATCTTGAAAAAAAGGAGTTGTATAATATAAGTGCTGTATGTATAAACGGCGGTTCGAAAGCCGAATTTTAAAAACCTGTTCCGTTTGTAAGTACGTTACGTCGGGCATTCGAATTTGGAATGCTCAGTGAGCGAGCTCATGAAGACTTGAATTTAGAAGATCATAGATAAGGCTGTTATAGTTTTTGTACACGAAGTTCGTTAGGATTTACTTTTGATGTCTGCGGTCAAGTAAAAAACATACTGGAACAACACCTACTAGACTAGACTAATTAATTATGTCTACAACGATTAGGTCCTTACTGCCACGTCTTTTGCAGCGATTTTTCTAATATTTCTTACAGTTTTTGTCAGTACAAAAGCTGTCAAATTATGACAGTTAATATTTAAACAATAATATGTGGTGGTGAAAGCGTGGGGAGTCATTCGCCATCTTTATCACTGTCATTATCCATTTTTATTTATAATGTGTATTTATTGAATTTGTCCTTGCTATTAATTACTTGACATTGGCGAAATACTCGCGCTAGTCGCAGGTGATGCCATTCCTCATCTTATTCCATTATAAATCATCATTTCGCTCATTTCGTTAAAAAAAAAAAAAATATATGTGGTGGTATTTCACGTGGCCCAGTACTAAATATTGTATATTCAATCATCTCAATAGAACACTGTTCTGTTATATAATATTCAAAAATAATGTGTTGCCCTGAAAAATATGTATGATACGCAATCTATGGTCTACCGGCCTCCTTACTAACACTTAATAAGTATTGTATTAATTTTACTCAAAAAGGTAACTCACCCGCATTGGGCGTCAAGACACAAGCTTCGACATTTTTGCCAAGACCAAAACGAACCGTATTGACTCACTCAGATAAGCTCATTCTGCAATGAAAGGTCATAGAAATCGTGAGCGAATTTTGACGTGTGGAGGACCACAGAAATTCAATCTTTATGTATATCGTACACAGAGTTAGTTTTAGTATTGGCACGCGCCTGTGGCAGGTATAATACCGTCGCCGGCCCACGAAAGCTGAGTAATCAACAACAAAAAACACCCGACAATGATCGCGTACTCGACACAGAGTGTTGCCAGCCAAGCGTGGCGAGCGAAATGATTAGAAAATAAAAGTTTAACGAGAGTGAGAGTAAATTACGGCGTGTACTGTTAGTCCTTTTTATAACAGGTGCGCACATACCATGATATCGAGATTAAATACAGTAGAAGCGACATGTCCCTGTGAAACACATCTGTGATGGATTTGAGGACTTCGGGACATGATTTTTAATACAAACACACATGACACATCAGCACTTACCAATATTTAAGGGTTTAATACTACGGATGGGATAAAAGGAACTTTAAAGGATCACTGAAACACATTTGTGAAGAACTTGAGGACTTAGGGACATGATTTTTATCATTAAAATACAAGAACCACATCAGCCTTTGTCACTATTTAAGGGTTTTATACCTCAAAAGGGAAAAGGGAACCTTAGGACCATTTCTTTGTCCTTCTGTCTGTCTGCCATTTTTCTCTGGAACGCTTGAAAGTATCAAGTTGAAATTAATATCAAATACTCAAATATGCAATCCTTTGGAGCTGCAAAAAAATCTGACTTCTATGTCAACGTAATTAAAAGATATGACCGTTTATGCCGTATTTCAGCAGAACCTATAGTTTTAAACATCTGAATCTTCCTCGCATTGAGTGGAGGCCTGCGTTCAACTAAACTGAGACATTTTTTGAGACATTCATACTCTTTAAATCCACGACCCTCATCAGAAATCGTAGTCAATGAGGCTCCGATACCACAAATAATTTCACGGACCAATCCTGGCGTTATCCCTTTTACCTGTACTATCGGAAGGGTAATGAATGCACGTATGCTGGTCACGAAGCGAATCGTCTTTGATTGCAATATTTTAACTTCACGCTATATCCTCTTCGACTGGGGTTTACATTCCAATGAGTTAATAGGCCATCACCATAGTATTGTTGTTTCTTTTGACATATTTTGTCTGCTGTCTAAAACTGAAAGAAATTTTAAAAGCATTGCTGCAAGTCATGTGACTCTTTGACAAATTTCGGTATATATCGGTCTATACTAATATTATAAAGAGGAAAGATTTTTATTTTTGTATGTAACGAATTAACTACTGGACCGATTTCAAAAATTCTATTGCCGTTAGAAAGCTATATTATCACTGAGTAACATATGCTATATTAGAAACCCGTGCGAAGCCGGGACGGGCCGCTAGTCCTTTATAATATAAGGAGAGAGAGACACCTATAAATTATGCTTTTGTTAACTTCAAAGATCCTAGTTTATAGGAGCACTTCACGTGAGAAGTTCGTTACCTTACCATACTATATCGAGGCGTGAAAAGCTATTTGATTTAAACGACATTTTTTTTTAACTTTACAGGAGAGCATACTCATTGGACGCAGAAAAAATGGCTGATTCCAAATATGTATATAAGTCAATATCGGCCAAAAAGTGTCGCTTCAGTCAAATAGCCTTTTATCCCTCGATATAATCTCCAAAGGGATGTTCAAGTATGCCGTGGGCGGAGGTTTTGAATACTCTCCTTTCGTCGATGTTGTAAGATGACCGTTAAATTTCGATAGGAGAGAGTTTGTAAACCTGTTCTTAGATGGTACTGATCCCGCGGGTTCAAATTCGTTGAACTCTTTAAAATCAAAACTGTTGGAATTCAAATGGTCTATGGTATAATACCTTTATGGTATCAATTCGATTACTCTACGACGTTAGTGAACTGGCAGATAAAAAGTTACTTGACTATAGACAATCTATGGGGCCAATAAAAAAAGAATCCGTAATGGTATCCCGCTCTCTAAAGAAAATTATACTGCATGCCATGGTTTATTTTATCTTTTTACTTTGGGAACGGACGTGGGTTAGGAAAGTGGGGTGTGTAGACTATGGTCGTACGCTCAACTTCTCATAGACAAGATCATCTACAAGAGTTTATTGTTATCCGTATTGTATGAGATATATAAACTAAGATTACACGACTTTAATTAGGTAATATGTGTACAATATTGTTCTTGGCACATTTTAAATCATAGACAGTTTAAATTTACACGGTCTATGATTAAAATTATTCTTTCTTCCGTTCTTTATCTAAGCTTGCCCTTCTTGTTTGTGTTTTGCTGTGATTCTTATGTAAAATCGCACGAAGACGCCAAATTCACGCAGAAAATTGGACGGGTACAACTGTAAGGAAAAACTCCCTCCAATGGAATAACTTTTTGTATTTAAAATTACTGTCATTTTTGACAGTTAACTCAGTATAAAATCTGTCAAAAATTTATAGTTTACAAAATTAGCAACATCTTACGTAGGGTTTTACGACAAATTTCGCCCTGGAGTCATCCGCCATCTTTATCACTGTCATTATCCATTTTTATTTATAATGTGTATTTATTGAATTTGTCCTTGCTATTAATTACTTGACATTGGCGAAATACTCGCGCTAGTCGCAGGTGATGCCATTCCTCATCTTATTCCATTAAATATCATCATTTCGCTCATTTCGTTAAAAAAAAAAAAAAAAAACATACGTAAAAAAATCATAAAACAATAAAACCGCCGTCAAAGACAAAATCAAATATTTTTAAGCTTTTGAATTTGGAACGCATTTGCAACAATGGTTAGTAATTCCTTTTTTTCTAATGTCTTTTACTGTCTACTGCGGTACAAGCCTTTTGAAGTCACCAATGGCGGACGGCACGCGATGTTGCCAGCCAAAATAAATTGTAATTTGTACCTTTTTCGAGGATGACAAAAGAAAATTATGTACCAACCTGTAATTACAGCAATCAGCAATTTTACAAAGTGGTTACGCAACGCCTCTAAAACGTGTACAATGGAATAAAGGCGATTCCTGTTCCACTACTAACATTACTAACAGCGGTAACATAAAATTAGTGGATTTGCCTTACTAAAAATAAAAATAAATAAATACCTCATCACCCCTGTATTCCCCGAAGGGGTAGGCAGAGGTGCACTGCAGTGCGCCCACACTTCGCGAATGTATTTTGGTCCCAATGTAATAGGGGGCGAGCCTATTGCCATTATACCGGGCACATTCTGCCTCAATACGAGGGAGATTTGAGCCATAGTTCACCACACTGGCCCAGTGTGGGTTGGTGAACATCACACGCCATTTCTATAGACGCGCAGGTTTCCTCACGATGTTTTCCTTCACCGTTCAGCAAGTGGTAATCATTGTTCGACATTCGCACATGAAAACTATCTCAGTGGTGCGGGCCCGGGATTTGAACTTGCACCCCTTACGTTCAAGGCGGACGTTCTTGCCCACGAGGCTACAACTTCTTACTTTTTGCCTTACTTAGAATAAAATTGTCTGTATTGTCTAAACGTCGTAACATTCATGTGAGTTTACTGTTCCCCAAGGACAGGGCTGACGGATCGTCACAATATTATTTTGATGACAACTAAGGATGTATCCGCCATCTTTATCACTCTCATCATCCATTTTTATTAATTACGGTGTATTTATTGAATTTGCGCTTGATAATAATTACTTGACACTGGATGTAATACCCGCTAAACGCAGGTAGAGCCATTCCTCATCCTGTTCCATTAAATATCTTAATTTCATTCATTTCGTAAAAGAAAAGATGACGAGTGACATTTTGGGTAGTCCATATAAACTTCAACCGGTTCGCTAACTTTCACTAATTTGGGTCATAAAATACCGCATCTGAAAGGGTCAAACCCGCGACCTAGGTAGAGTGAGCCGAGCGGCCGACATTCTAACCACCATACCAAGTTGTAATCAAAACAATAGTTCATAAAACCAACCCAGGGGTTGTTCCTTTAGGGGTGTTATACCACCTGCCTCGATCCGAGGGATGACCCTATCAGAAAACCTTTCAACATAATAACTACCCTATTTCAATTACTATAAAGGCTATAATTCTATATATTAGATGAGGTTGATTATCGATTTTTTGTTCATGGTGTATTGCGAAACTCAAAACGCAAATAAAACTCTATTATAATTTGCAATAGGTTGACAATTGAATGTATTTAATGTTACTGTTGTTGAACGATCGATATGAGTTTCCGTAATGTAACATTTTTTCGATTTCATTATTGGCGCAAAGGAAAATATCGTCACGGCTGCATTCCTGAAAGGCGTAGGTACATTTCTGCAAAAGTATTTAGGTAGCAATGTAACGAATGGCTCGTTTATAACCTTACATAGGGACGCAGTCTACCACGCTGTCCCATGAAATACTGATGATGATAATGATAATTAATCAGATCATATGCCCATTGATACATTTAAAACTGCAATGGACACCAAATTATATCAAAAGGGCTATTGCAAAATCTCGGATTATTTTGATGATAAATCAGTTTGGGACTGTACAGCTCAAGTACCAAACAAAAATGATATTATCCTGTACCGTGTGTTGCCTTACTATTTTTTTTATCATTATTAAAAACAGCTCTAGAGGGTACACACTGGAGCTATATCTACCTGTGTATTTGAAGTAAGTTTTGGCGATTTAAAATTATTAGACAACTGAGTTTTTTGCCGGATCTTCTCACTTGAGGTCGCGCATCGATCCGGTAGTAGCATATGAGGAAAAAATATAACCTTGACAATTTGCAAGCGCCCCTACGTAATAAATGATTTGACTTTAACCCAAGAAACGAACAGTGAACCTCAAAAACCATTACATCTAATCCATGGACTTGTTAAATCTAGTTTTTTCTGATACCGTCCCTCCGTGTTCGGACACCGTAACGCGCCGTTAACGTACTTTCGTTACGACTTTAAACATATGGACAACAACGTCATAACGGATCACGACGACCAGTGACCCATAGCTTCAAGAATCTTAAGGTTACCTACCAAACAGTACTCAATTCCTGTGGTGTTAGCACGAATTTCAAGACAAGACCTTTGTCACCAATTCGTTCGTAGACTCCCTGTCTAATATCATACGAGGGAAAGAGACAAAATCAAGATATTCCGTGACATTCGTCTAATCTTGGCGTACATACTACAACTACTGGACATTGACTGAAATACCCCCTATTCGCAGATAAAGCCATTTCTCATCTTATTCCATTAAGTAACATCATTTCGTAGAGAGACAATTTTAAACTATTTAATTAATATAAAGAGGTGCTTATAAGGTTGTGGATTTGGAGCGTCTATCCAGCATCATTAGATATAGAAGTTGAGGCAGGCGGTGAGTCTATCACAATCTGCCGGCTCCAATGAGACAGGCATGTTGATTACAAGACAACGAGCACAAGGAGACTAGAAGTGGACCTTTATATCCGACACAAGGAGGTAAAATCACTAATAGCGGGCTATAGACTTAAAATTTCTTCCTTTTAGTTAAGAAATGCACAAGATATGAGGCTTACCCACAAATATTATAGATTGTAGATATATTTAAATGTTTTTTTCATCTTTGGGGAGGTTATAAACTAGCTTTGGTCTCCACAAAATCTTCTCGAAAAATAAGTCACCATTTCCTCATTTATTCGGTGTTATTATTAAAGTATCTCATAAATTGTTTGATTCCATTTATTTGCATATCCTAGGAGGATTGAGCTATTCTTCGTCATTACAAATAGAAGATTGCAGACTAAAATTAACATAAGAAATGCTATGGACATAAAATTAATTCAATATTCTACTATAATGGTTTAATTTAGAGAAACATAATACTTAAACCACATTCATATGTCTGTATTATCCATTCATTTCGTCTATATTAACTAATTCACTCTTTTTTATCCATACCTATTTGATAACTGTCTGGTTCTGGATTTTCCTTCTAAGCTACTCCAGGCTGCACTACGAGACACGACTAGTGGGACTACCGGGGACCTGGTCACACCAGCTGCCAGCTCTGACTTCTGATTGCCCAGAGCTGCCAGCTGCACTCCAAAACACGACCAGTGGGACTACCGGGGACCAAAGTCCAGATGGCAAAGGTCTTTAGGCGCCGTTACTTCAACCGCCTCTGGTGTTTCACGGTTCGTTACTTACGGGGGGTTAACAGGGCCGATGGAGGTCGTATATTTAATGTGTTTGCTATCGAATACATAATAATCACTCCAACCCTTGATAAGTTGGATATACTTGAATTGCATTGGGCTGTTAACACAAGGATATCATTCCTAAGAATGTGAATGATCCAATCGTTTCAAAATGTTAGTATCTCGTAAATGAATGTACAGCCCTCCTACAATACTCGTTATATTTACAATGCGTTGTATAATAGTGACATAATACATGTAGAACTATATCAAGCTATCAGCTATATAAAGTGTATATTTAGAACAGGTTTACGGTCCTGCCACACCCGCCATTATATCAGATTTGATAAACCGCATATCCTCCGATCAAGAACACCGACTCCAACCAAGGATAATACGTGAGGACATTGAAATTAAAAAACATCCTAATTTCAATAGGGAAGATGGCTGGGTGCTACCACCAACTTGGGATCCAGTAATTAATATGATTAAATCCAAAACCAAGCGTACCATTGCAAGACCTCAAGACACAGTGTGCACTTTCTGCGTGGATCGGACCGCAAACAACAACTAAATATGAGGGTACCCAGTTATTAACTATGACATCAGGACGTCTAACACCTCAGTCCCCCCGTGACCATGGTTGCTGTAAAGCAGCCGAAACGTCGGGAAAATAAAATAGTAAATAAACGCGATAAAATCCGTAAAATAGTTTTATTCCAATGTATAGTATTCGCGTAAATATAAGAAGAGAATATGTGAAACAGGTTTGTATTTAAAAATACCTTTGTAGAAGGATTAAATTTTTATACTTATGAGACTTTTCATGTTAGGATTAGCACAAGTCAGATTCGATAATCTCGTACGAGTTAAATCAAAGAGGGAGTTTTTACTAACATTTGTTAGTTGCACCCGTGCAATTTTATGTGTCTTTGACGTCTACAATAAGTCAGATGGTCTATGTCAAGATGTGAACGGGATTCATCCGCCATCCCAATCATTTTCAACACCCATTTCTATTTATAATGTGTTTTTATTCAATTTTATGCAATTTGTTAAATGAAGAAGACTAGAATCATCAAATACACCAATTTCGCTAAAAAATTTTTGGGATAACTTTTATAGACATTTAGATATCAGCTTTTTACCACCACCTGTCTAGGTGGTGGGCTCCTCCGGTAAAGCTGTAAAGGCCACCTCACGGCCAACAGCGTAAGTCCTTCAAAAAACCGGCCAAGTGCGAGTCGGACTCGCGCACGAAGGGTTCCCTACCATTATCTATAAAAACGGCAAAAAAATCACGTTTATTGTATGGGGGCCCCCTTAAATATTAATTTTAATCTGTTTTTTAGTATTTGTTGTTATAGCGGCAACAGAAATACATCTGTGAAAATTTCAACTCTCTAGCTATCACGGTTCATGAGATACAGCCTGGTGACAGACGGACGGACGGACGGACAGCGAAGTCTCAGCAATAGGGTTCCCGTTTTACCCTTTGGGTACGGAACCCTAAAAAAGGTGGTGGTTAGGTCTCCGTACATTTATGCCATTAGTAATATCTTTAATGAGTGCCACCCTCGTGCCGCCGCCCCTACGCCACGAGGGAGCCACATCTGTTAGGTTCAATAACCTGAAGGGTGTTATCGGTCGTGTAACTAGGAAATAGGTGCACTTAGGGCAATGAACGGCAGCCATTTTAAAATTTTAAACGTCAAAATGCGCCCTTTTTGAAGTCTTGACAAGATTCTTCAAATTCGCCATATTTAATACGTAAAATTTCTTAGGATTTTTTTTTTACCATTTTAGAACGTACAGAACCAAAAAAAAAAATATCGGTCCAGCCGTTTTCGAGAAGTTTGAAGTTGCACCACACACGTTTAAGGCGCTAGACTAGACTACCACTGCTTGTATGAAAGTAAAAATAATGTTACATTAGGACCTTCTAAGATGACACAAGAATGCCTAATTGGTCCTCCGCAGGCGTCAGAACAGGACATCGCTATACGCTAGAAAGAACCACAAAATAACGGCTCAATGAAGCCTGTTCGTCACTCCTTTTTTTTCAACGTTCCATAGATACGTGATTCGGTTTTTTGTTTGTGGTTAGAGATGTTTTTTAAAGACATGTAATGGATATTAAGATACTGGCAAAATGCTTACTAATTTTCTTTGAAGCTATATTTAATTTTATTTCAGTACTACAATGATGTTTCATAGTTAAAATCGAGGCTTTGTAATAGAGATGAGCCTATTGGCATATGCGAGGCTCCATCTAAGAATTTGTGTGTGGTTTTTATTTTATAAAAAAACTTGTCTTGAGCGACAGTTTTGGGAGATATTGATTTATACGGGTTGTTTCAGGAGTCCGAAATAATACTTTGACGTTTGCATCAGTATCGGGTACCTATACAAATTTGATCGAAATTAGAAAATGTATTTTCAACTTTTTTATTCAAAGGTCTATAACTCAGGAACTATGATAGTTAAGTATAATCTGTCTTCACTAAACATCCACATATGGGCTACCGTATATGGACCCAAAGTATTATTTCGGACTTCTGATACACCTTTTATAGGTACTACTCCTGTGGCGAAATGGAATAATATCTCGTTACGTCCAATTGACTTCTGCCATTAGCCTGTTGACACAGTTAAGCATCCTATGTTGAAATATTGGGATGAGTAAGATGTGATGTTGAACCCATAGCGAGACCAACTTAGATTCTTTGAACACGAATCTTAAAACATTAGAAGTAAGTTAAATTAAGTTGATCACTTACGATCAGGTGAAACGTCTGGTCGTTTGTCTCCCAATCTCATTAAAAAAAAAAAGTAGAATCGGGGACTTACTACCACCTCTTTAAACATTAAACCTCTTTAAGTATGACTGCTCCCATACTTACTGTAAATTTTGGATAGATTTTGAGTTAACTGTCAGAAGCTGAAAGTAATGTTGAAAACAGGTTTACAGGTAAGGGGTCTGAAATGTTTTATTTATGTAAACCAATACAGTAGTTATGATTCGTCAAATAAATAAAAAAATATAGGACTCTACAACCCATCCGGGATGCATTTCCTATGAAGCATAATGGCAAACAGCACACTGAGTTTCTTCCCGGATCTACTCAGTTGAGGTAGTGTTTTGATCCAGTAATAGTATATAAGAAAATGTAAACTTGACAATTTGTTAGCCCATAAGCCTATACAGAATAAATGATTTGACTTTGAAAACAAACTCCATGGTTACTTGTTGTAGAAGATTACATTTTTGAGGAAATATTATTGTTGACTAGGATTTTGAATTATTTACAGCATTTGGTTTCAAATATCAGTTAGTTGTAAGCAAATATGGTTCCATCCATGTTAAACTTAATAGAAAAGTTAGCGAAGCTTCTTAAAAAAATGCGTCAGGACCCGAGATTGTAAATTGGACGTTATTTTTTATGTAAAAAGCAGGCCATTTCCTCGCTCAACGAGTGGCTCAAACCATTCAGCGAGGGAAGCGAGGGAATGCAGCCAGCGACGTGGGTACGCTTACACATTAGCCAAATTTTGTACCTATTTTATAATTATTTCTAATTGTAAATATATTGACAAAAATTGTGATTTGAATCAATTATTACCACCTACCTACTACTACAGCCCTTTTAACGTACCACTGCTGGGCACGGGCCTACCCTCAATGTGAGGAGGATTTCAGGCCATAGTCCACCACGCTGGCCTAGTGCGGGTTGGCAGACTTCACACGTCTATCGAGAACTAGACAAGTTCCCTCAGACGTACAGGTTTCCTCACGATGTTTTCCTTCACTGTTTCATAGCAAGTGATAATCTCGAATGAAAATGAGATTCGCACATAAATCCCAGAGGTGCGAGCCGGGGTTTGAACCTGCACACTTTGATTTGCAAAGCGCGCGTTCGACCACTCGGCTACCAACCACCACCTACCTACCCACTTGAAAAAAATGCAAAGCGATAATAAACTAGATTTACTGTATTGTCGTCCTCCTCAAGGACGTAATGCAAGACTAAAATAGGAATAGTAGTTGCTGGACAAGAATCTTAGAATCATGGTCTACGCAGAATCATAGTCGATAATTAGGTGTCTTTGGTTCGAAGAAGTCCTATGAGTATGGGAAATGCGTGATCTCTCATTATGCGTGACAGAGATGGCGCTAGACGCACGGCGGCCGTTAGAGCCTGTTTGAGTAGACTCTCTTGTATTTATTTTAACCACACACTTCTAGTTGTAGCATGAGCGCCAAGACTAGATTTATGTCACAGAATATGTTGATTATATCTTTTTCTCTCGTATGAAATAAGACAGAGAGCGACCGAGCCAATCCGTGACAGAGGTCTTGTCTTGCGTGCTAACACCACTGATTATCTTTCAAACAGCGTTTTAACATAGATCACTGAGTACCATAATTATTCTGCTCTATTTAGAGTTAATTTGAAGTGTTTTGCAAGCATATTTTAATTAATAAATAAGAGGAATCTTTTGACTGTTACTGGCTCTTGTCTACTCCTTTAAAAAGCGAATTTTCTGCAGAATTCTAATTAGATTACCTTTGTTTTACCTATTTCCTAATGCGTCTAGTACTGCGGCAGTCGTCTGCACTCCACGAGTCGACTACCGGAGACCTGGTCACACAGCTGCCAGTTCAGGCTTCTGGCTACACGGAGCTGCTGGCTGTCTGTTAAGATTCCCAGATGCCCATCAGTTAATTGTAATCGAGACACGGGACTCAAGTGTAATAAAAGGCACGACCCGCTAAATCTAACCAAACTTATCACCAGCATGTTAGTTTCTTCGTCAAATATTACCACACACGGCATGCCTGGCGTGTTTCTTCAACCAATTATCACTTCACAGATGGCAGTGGACGCAAATATCTTAGGAAATGGCCTTTCTATTTACAGTGTTACGAAAATTTACAAGTACCGTTGCGTTTTTTTTTCAAGTTTCAACGACCTTTTTAAGGGTCTAACGGCATGGAGACGAGAATTAATGTGTCCGGTATGTGGTAACAGGCTCGGGTCTTAACTAATAATGGTAGAGTAGTGGGTAGAAAGCCCGCCTTGAACGTAACGGTTGCAAGTTCAAATCCCGGGCTCGCACCACTATGATTTTCGGATTCCATGTGCGGATTCATTTTCATGATGATTACCATAGTACGGTGAAGGCAAATTATCGTGAAGAAATCTGCACTTCTTCGGCGTGTGAAGGTCACTAACTCGCACTGGTAGACTATGCCCGAAATCTCCTTTGTATTGAGAGAGAGTGTTATAAAAAATTGTTTTCAATTTATTTTGTTGTCAATTTCTATAACTCGTAATATCTCGAGTCCTATGTTAAAGGAGACGGGGATCTCTGGGCCCAATTGTAATAAATTGAGATACGGTTTTAAAAAAGCGGTATTTTTTCTGTTTCAAAATACAAAAAAAAACAGCTCAATTCACAATCTGGGAGACGAGAAATCATAAAAATAAGTATATTTCACTGAAGAAATAGAGTATCGATTGCAATAATCGATTACTGTGAATGATTTAAACAATTGAACATAAAATACTTGATTGATTCAATCAAAATGAATAAATACATTGTAATAATTAACAATAAAAAACTACAATTAATATAGTAAATAACTGTGTGGCGTCCGCGTTTCCGAACGCTCCACAAAATGTCGACGGACGAGTTTCCGAACGCCCGCGCGCCCCATACAGAGTATGCACGTTCGTCGTTCGGTAACTCAAAAACAAATTGTGTTATTAATGATTAAGCACATAATTGTATCCATTTTAATATATTAATATACACTAAAGTGATTGAAATAACACCAAAACTGTATATTTAAACAAAATAACAATCACAGTTAAAAAATCAGCTGTATAGTATCTAGGTTGTTGTCACTTTGTTGAATAACCACACTTTTACTAAATCTCTTATAATTCTGCTCTCAGATAGCCAAGATCAGCAAAATTTTCGGAGATGGTTGGATAATATATAAGCTCTTAATTGATACCACTCTCATATTTTTACAACTGGGCCCAAGAATGTATGAAAGCGTATCCGTCTCCTTTGCATGTTCTGTTTAGTGAATATTGGTAGTCGCCCCTCATAAGTGTAGTTTACACTGCTGGATAGAGTTATGGATGTACCCAAAGGCCAGAACACGATACCTGTGACAAATATTCAAAGTTCTATAACTCAGAAACTATGATAGTTGGATATAAACTGTCTTCACTAAACACACACATATTAGCTACCGTATATGTACCTACAATATTATTTCGTACTTCTGATCCATGTAGATGATGATTTTAATCCATAGAGGATAACCTAACTGGGTTACGCTTACAAGCAAGAAATACGTATGAAGACACAATAAAAAAACGTTGAGACTATAAAACAGTCTTAAGGTCACGATTATTAGATTCCGACACGCGTTCAACCGTGACAGAGACAATAAAAGCAGCTTTTTTCGTTGTGACGTCATTTCCGCTTACATCACTCACGAAGGATGCGTGCACGCGTTTAAAATGGCGAAGTGTGTTCAATGTAGATGACAGTAAGAGTATAAACAACATTTACCAACACAAATAAATATCGCCAGACAACGTACTCATCGTATGATCCCAAACTAAGCAACGCTTGTACTATGGGTATTTAAGCAGCAGTGGTAGCCGAGTGGTCGAACGCACTCCTTGCAATCGCAGTGTGCAGGTTCAAATCCGGCTCGCACTACTACCGGGATTAATGTGCGAATCTCATTTTCTTTCGAGATTATCACTTGCTATGATACGGTGAAGGAAAACATCGTGAGGAAACCTGCACGTCTGAGGGAACTTGACTAGTTTTCGATAGGTGTGTGAAGTCTGCCAACCCGCACTGGGCCAGCGTGTTGGACTATAGCCCGAATATAGGACCGTGCCCAGCAGTAGGACGTTAACAAGGGCTGTAGGTAGTAATAGTACTATGAGTGCCTGTAATGGATTGGGGGCGGCGATACCGGGGCAAATTCCGAAATTTGCCATTGCTGGGAATGGTACCCGCAACTATCCGGTTCTGTGTGCCGCGCAGCCTGCACACAAAATACTATACCAAACCGTCTTCAAACCAAAACGAAGCCTGTTTCAATGTCTATAAAGATTAAATTTCTGTGGGGACACCACGCGACGAAATTCGCTCGCGCGGACAATGATATTTCATTCAAAAATGATCTTTATAAATGAGTCAATACAGTTACGTTTTGGTAATTACAAACATTTTCTCAATGTGCCCAGGGCCTGTTTACACTTCCCATATGTCCGACATATCGCATCTTCAAAAGTATAGAGACCTAACTCAAAAATAATGTTGTTGAAAAATGGTCGTTGGAACGACCCTTTTAAGATTTATAATCGAAATCCTAAAATTTCAAAATATGTCTCTATACTTTTAAATATGCGATATGTATGTCTGTGTGTATGTCGTCTAATGAGAAGCGCTTTATAAACAAAGGGTTAGATAACTTAGCTTCATACGCTGCCGGTACTGTCGACTTGAGAAGCGAATGAAAACTTATTTAAATAATTAATTAAAAAACAAATTGACATGAAACCTTTTTGCTCGATTTGGTAGGGAGTGCCTTTATGGCAGAGATAGTAGGAAAATTATCATGTAACTTGCACAAATTGAATTTGCGTATCTATGAGGATGTTTTTTAAGGTTCCGTACCCAAAGGGTAAAACGGGAACCCTATTACTAAGACTTCGCTGTCCGTCCGTCTGTCACCAGGCTGTATCTCATGAACCGTGTTATTTATACAGTTGAAATTTTCACAGATTATGTATTTCTGTTGCCGCTATAACAACAAATACTAAAAAAACAGGATGAAATAAATATTAAAGGGGGCTGCCATACAACAAACGGGATATTTTGCTCGTTTTTATAGATCATTGTACGGAACCCTTCGTGCGCTAGTCCGACTCGCAACTGGCCGGTTTTTCTTATATTGCAAAGCGGAATATACGCCACTTGTTGCCGTAAGAACAAGACTAAGAAGCCCATTACTAATAACATGACAATTTGCGATTCAAGTCGTCAACATTGTTCCAATATATAAGTAAACATTCATCTGTAACTGTCCCAAAGTGCGATCTGCTCGTTTCTCAGACGAACCGTTGCTTTTACCTTTCGTTTTCATAATAACCTAGAATAAGATAAACGCACCAAATCTCCTTTAAAAAATTACATAGTACAGATAGCTTTTTTCTATCTTAACACGTACGTCGGTAACAGTACAAGGATTATGAGCCTTATTACCGACATCCTGTGATGATAAGGAAGGTCAATGTACCGAGCAGAGCGAGACACCAGTACTGACACATTCCTCACAGACTCTGAACATCATCCAGTATGCTACAACGCTAAAAAAAAATATTGAAAAAGTTGAAAATCGACTCGAAAATGAATGGACTGAATGTGCCTATAGCATTGTTTTTGTGGTCGAAAACCAACTTCACATTCCTGTAATTTTCAATAATGATAACCACTGAACGGTGAAGGAAAACATCGTGAACCTGCACGTCTATAGAAAGGCGTGTGAAGTTCACCAACCCGCACTGGGCCAGCGTGGTGGACTATGGCCCAAATCTCCCTCGTATTGAGGTGGAATGTGCCCGGTATAATGGCAATAGGCTACTAATAGGTACCAAAATACATCGGCGAAGTGTAGTGCACCGCTGCCTGCCTCTCCGGGGAAAACAGGCGTGGTAATGATTATATACGAAAATGATTTATTTAATCCGTGTTTCTACTTTGTTTCTGTGCCTACGCAACCATTTTGGTCTCGCGTTCTGCAAAGGTAGCGAGTAAGTTTCCCTTTGAACTCCTATAGGTTTCATTTGAAGACAATTAAGCTTTCTCCCCGGGACTCGCCGAGGGTCAAACCTCGGTGTCTTCGATGGATACAGCTGTAGATCCTGGCTTACAGGAGCAACAGTGGAATGTGTCACGGGATTACATCCAAAGGCATATGACAGCTGGTAATTGCAACATTGACATTATTACTGACGCGGTCACTTGCGTTACAACAGTATTGTTACCCTGCCCACCCCAGGCAATGCGGAAGCGTGAGAGTATAATAACAATAGATACAAGATTCGCACGGGAACCATCTTTCCTAAAAGGGTCATGACCTTAGGGCGCGAGATGTAGATGAAAAAAAAAAAAGTTCGCAATGGACCGAATTTGGAGCGACGCCATTTTGAATTGGATCGGTTTTTTTTGCGATGGGAATATGGGGTATGGTAACATAATATAAACAGCTGATGGTTAGGTGGGTTTATTTTTAAATATTTTTTTTTATGTATTAAATTCTTTTTTTGGGAATACTACCACGGAGGTTGTACAACAGGGCACCCGATCCGAAATACGACCAATTTGACGTTTGGTTTCGACATATTTTGTCTAATAAGAGAATTGCACCAAAAGTATTTTTCTAGAAAAGTCGATTTTTCGTGATATGTTTTATTAATTCGTTACATACAAAAATAGAAATATTTCCTCTATATAATATTAGTATATTTGTAAGGATATTTATTATATAATTGGACAACTATTTACAAAATATTTACAATGCAAAATAAAATAAGTTAAAATTAATAAGAAAATATTATATTTATAAAATATGTAAAAAATTTGGCCCATGCGGAAGCGTACCCAAGACGCTGGCTGCATTCCCTCGCTGAATGGCTAGAGCCACTCGTTGAGCGAGAAAATGGCCTGCTCTTGGGTCGCCGGTTGTGTCGACCAATTTTTTGCCGAGTAAGTTCATTAAATTTTGGGTGCTTGGACCCCATGGACCTAGGGTTTCGACTCCAAAAGGAATGAAAATATATTCGGAGCCGATAACCCCGTACTTCCGCCGTTTCAGAATCTCAGCCGCCTCCGCCGCCGGGCCCGCTTTCTGAGTGGTTCCCGAGAGATGGGAAGGAGCCAAAGTATCAACGCAGGTTGCATCCCATACCATATTAGTATATAAGTATAGATAGCCCATTATTATCTTTACAGGAGAGCATACTCATTCGACGCAGGAAAAATCGCTGATTGAATCAGCGATTTATCCTGCGTCGAATGAATAATCAGCCTGATTCCAAATATGTATTTAATTCAGTATCGGCCAAAAGTGTGGCTTAAAAGTCGAATAGCATTTAACCCCCTCGATATGTTATTCTGATATACAATAATACTGTAAAGTCTCATTAAAATCCGTTCAGTAGTTTTTGCGTGAAAGATTAACAAACATCCATCCTCGCAAACTTTCAGATTTGTAATATTAGTAGAATAGTACGTAACCAAGGAACAATAATCATTCTCTTAAAATAAAACAAGTATGCAAATCATTTGTGCGAATTATGTAAATGTATTCAAGTTTCTAGACTCATATATTTCAAATATATTTTATATATACCCTTTCCCACGATTTACTATGCATTATATTTTTTAATATAAATATTTCCTAGTTGGTTAAACGCCCGCCTCGAACGGAAGAGATGCCGGTTCAATTCCTCGCACCTCAGGGATTTGCGAATGTCATTTTCAATAATGATTACTACTTCCTAAACATCGTGAGGATACCTCCACCTATATAGAAAGGCGTGTGAAGTTCACCAACTCGCACTATCAAAATCAAAATATTTTTTATTCGTGTAGGCCAAAAAGCACTTGCAAATAGTCAGATTCTACCACCGGTTCGGAATGCTGCTTCCACTGAGAAGAGCCGGTAAGAAACTCAATGGTTACTCTTTTCAAAATGATAATTGCGAGTAAAACATTCTCATGAGCAGCAATGCCATGAGAGCAGACAGCACCTCTGACACAATACTAGAGAAGAATTATACTCACGGCAGTCTAATATTAAACACAAATATAGTCTTTACGCTTAGGAAGCTAGTACAGTAAGGTGCGTCTATTCCCAGTAGGCCAGTGTGGTGGACTTTGGCACAACTCCCTCGTATTGAGGGGGAGTGTGCCCGGTATAATGGCAATAGGCTCGCCCCCTATTACTTTGTGACCAAAGGTTTTATTGAAACTGTACCATATTCCGGTATCTACTCGTGATAAAATATCATTAATAATTGGAAGGTTATGCTGATAATCACTTCGGCCTTCGATTATAAAGTTAAACACGCAAATATTACTAAAATAAAACAATTTATATAATCTGGCAACATTCGTTATTTATGAATAAATTTGCGATAATTTAACGGAAATATAGTTATGTAATGTAAGTAAATAATAATAAACATTTGTATTAGTTGCCAATAGGCATACACCTCTTTGTCACAGTGTTACAAAGAGGATTTAATCTTATGTGGTCGCCCACTCTCTTTTTGACTGACTTTCACTCGATTTAAGAAAAAGAAATATTTTTTTATGCCCTATGTCATTAAAATGTTAGTCAAAATCTTTTCTTGTTTTTTGGTTTACTAGTTTAGATTCTACCACTGGTTCGTAATGCTGCTTCCACTGAGAAGAGCCAGTAAGAAACTCAATGGTTACTCTTTTCAAAATATTAAAATATATTTTATTATTTTAATCATAGAGACAGACCCAATGTGATTTCGGCAATATCAGCGTAGTGGCGAAAATAAGATTGAAAAATAAACTTGCTTTATGGTGATTCTGTGTATTTCACGAAACCAATTATAATTGATTGATTTTTCTTTACCGTTCTCGGAGGATAGCGCTGACAGAGCAATCGTCTCAATATTTTGATGACAACTACACACTACTGACATTTTGGTTATCCATAGAAATTTCTAACATATACTATTACTATGGTAACTCTGTCAAATAAAAATTGTTTCGACCATAAGTCCAGCTGACAGGATAAGAACCAACTTTTGAATTACCTATTTAAGTAATAATTGCAAAGCCCCATCCCGCGCTTAGCGAAAAACCGTTAAAATGACGTCACCAGCTGAAACACAACACTGGTTGATGGTTGTAACTTGTACGTTTTGAATTCGGAACGTGTGGGAGCGCTCGTCTATTGGTTGGGTTAAAAATAGAACGCACATTTGAATTTTAGTTCCATGTTTGAAATTTGACGCGTTATTTTGTCGCCTTATAAGGAATGGTGGGAATTTGAGACGGATTTTACCACAGAGTAGCAATTTGAATGTTATTTATGACTTGTCTGATAATGTCAACGACGGCTGCGACCCAATTACCACACATAACTTACCTATTTTATCTAGTCTATGCATGCATAGAGGTTATCTGTAACTTTTTTCTAATTTCAAACCGCCTCCAAATAACCTTTGGTAAAAAAAACTGCCGTAATATAGATGAATCGTAACAGTCTATGAATTTAGATGTATTTTTTTTTAAATCTATGAGTCCAAAGATTTCGCATATTTTTCACGATATTTGCATTCACCGTTCTACAAGTGGTAATCATGATTAAAAATGACATTCGCACATGGAATCCTATAGGTGCGAGTACGGGGTTTTAAACTGCACCCCTTGAGTTCAAAGCACGCTTGTTCTGCCAGCGATGTTACTGCCAGAATCAGTTACGGAAATAGATGGTTATTATCGTTTGTGAGAAATGGATGCTTAGAATTTGACCCAGATAAATTGGTTTCAATTGATATCGGGGCCAAGGTTCTTTGATATACTTTATCTTAGGCTTAGAGGGTCATTTCAACGTTTGTTATTTTAAATTTGAGGTTAGCCATACTTAACTATGTCTTCCTTGTTTTCAAATTGGCCATCTTCTTTTTTACGAAATGAATGAAATTTAATGGAATGTCTCCATCTGCGGGTAATTCAGCCAGTGTCAAGTAATTTATAGCAACAGCAAATTCAATAAATACACATTATAAATCAAAATGGGTGATGATAATGATAAAGATGGCGGATGACACCATGACTATCTAGCATGGAGATATTATAACGGAGATGGCATTTCAAGCCCGCGCTGCGGTAAATTTTTCTGGTTTATTTGACTCCGTCATCTTTGTTTTGCCGTATAACTACAGGTACATGAGATAACAACAATGGCGGAAAAATGGCAGCAGAGCTACACGAAGAGTGGAGTCGTTATGGGTACTCTAGATATTCTATGGTCTAGTTTTATACGTCTTGACATAGACAATCTGATGTACGTAAATGTCAAACTCACACACACAATTAGACGTGTGAAACTTTCAAATGTTTCCTGTTTGATTTGTTATGTTATATAATTACTCGTTGGTTTAGGTATTACATGAAGACGTGTTATATGTTTTAGTAAAATGGACATAAGGGTTTCCCATACGGTGCTGTAAAGAAATATTTGACTGACTCGGTTTCATGTCACGCGATTTTCATAATTCGCTGCGCGCGCGCACCAGATGGCGCGGCGACGCGGGAGGGAGCGCACGGGAGGTCCCCAATGTTATTTCCACATATTTATATTTTAGGTTGGCACAACATTTAAGAAATCCTTTAGGATATCGGCTGTCACACTATTGTCTTGGATTGCAGTTTGTCTATTAAACTCTTAAAAAATCGAATCCCACCTCCTCTTAAAGTCCTTGTTTCCCATAGTAACTGTCAATTTTTTGACAGATTTGGTACTGAGCTAGCCGTCAAAAACTGTAAGTAATATTTAAAACATTACTGAAAGACAGATGGTAGTAAGGGGGCTGATCGTTTAAGTAGGTATTGGCTGATATTTAGACGAGCGACTTTTAAAGGCCCCAGTAGTAATAGCATGAGCGCTAAGACTAGACTTATGTCACAGAATATGTTGATTATATCTCCTTCTCTCGTATGAAATAAGACAGAGAGCGAGCGAGGCAATCCGGGACAATCTTGTCTTGACAGACGTGCCAAACACCTCAGGTGCTTAAAGATTTACTCATCTTATGTGAAAGGAAAACATGGAAAACGGTTAAGCAGCTTCCTATAATGACAGACACTTACGACACACGTTTCCGCTCGTAACTCAATATCAGGGGTAAGTAGCCAAGCTTGAATCCTGGTGACCACATCACTTCCGTTCACGGAAAGATTGCATTACTTACGGTAACAGAGGATGTGTACGTTTGGTGTCCTGTCATGCCTGTAATTGCATCTACTTGTTGACTTGTGGGTCATCTGCCATCTTAATCACGTTCATCACCCATTTTTATTTATGATGTGTATTTATTGGATTTGTCCTTGCTGTTACTTACTCGATATGTTGGTAGGAATACCTACTAATCGCAGATGCAGATCTACTAATTCCTTATCTTATTCCATTAAAATTTCACAATTTAGTAAAAAAAGAAAGCCTTTATGATTTGATTCAAGACGAGGTTAAAACAGCCTCACTCCATGTGATCATGGAATCAATACCATGCACCTTCTAAAGCCCAGATGCTAATCAATACTCGAGGGACCATTTTTTTCAATAAAAAAACGAGTTAATTATAAGTAACTCTTCTTCTTATTTTACTAAATGAATGAAATTTAATGGAATAAGATAAGGAATGGCTCCACGTGACGTTAGCGGGTATTTCAGCCAGTGTCAAGTAATTAATGGCAAGAGCAAATTCAATAAATACACATTAATAAATTTGTGTGATGAACGTGATAAAGATGAATCCAAGGCATATTCAATCTTTGAAGGTCATTCCCCCCCTGATTTCTCAAGACAGCTGTTATTTCTTTTTCCAAACAATAATGTATCTATAAATACAGCCAATTATTATACGGTCAATATCTTAAATCGGGCAGATGTATGGTATGAAAAAAAATCGGAAGAAGGCGCCCATAACGGTTTATAGATATCGACGAAAAAAGAATCAATAAGCTCTATGATTTCCAAAGGTATATCGAAACGGAAGGGACATGATTGACCCTATTGTTAACTAGGTCAAATATGTTTGATACGATAACTGTTTTGTCTAGTTTAGGATATTCTCACGACTCGACTAGTGAGATTACTGCAACCAGGTCTCACCAGCTGCCAGTTCAGACTTTTGACTGCCTCTCACTGGTGGTATACTTAAGACTGACAGTCGAACTATGCAGGTTAGCTTAGCATGACCGTGCAGACATAAGTTTTATCACTTTCAACTGTCAGATTTGTCGCAAAAATTACATCATTTCGAGCTTTTTGTACTGGACATGGCAATTAAGCTTTGGAGTGTAGATAGGGTGTTTCAATCAACCAGGATACATTAGACCTAGCATGGTACTTATCCTTTTGCGAAATAAAATGATAATACGTACAGAAATAAGAGGAGGTACCTAACGTATTGCTTCGCCGCAATTAGCAAGTATTTTGGACATGTAACATTAATTTTATACACATTATACTTAAAATAGGTGTTAAAGGTGAAAAAAAATGGCGTGTTGACAATTTGTAGTTCGTATATGTCATTGTTTTTAGCAGCTCCGCAAAGGCAGTAGAGCCATCGTAGCAACAAATGGGTTGTGAACCATAGATTTTTTTCTTAAGATAGCTTATTGGTGAAAAAAAATCGGAAGAAGGGCGCAATCATCTCAATAGATACAGCATCTGCCTGCACTTGCAAGGAAGTATTGTTATTCGCAGCTGGCGTGCGCACGCGCCGCCTCAAGACCTCTGACCGATTGTGAAATAACGGTTTTCGTTATCTGTGCGTTATTATGTCAGTTATATTTACAAAAAAAGTTTGTAGGTTTTTTTTATGTCTAAGGTTATGTTAGGTCTTTTTAAACGTTGCTTCCAGCACTGATATGGTGTCGGAATCAACACTAAGCCAGTCTAATAGGATGTGCGTGTTTGAAATGGATTCACTGTCCGTCGCACAACTCTCCTATATCTAATGGCTGAGATTATAGATCTCGAAATGTGCACAATTTTTTTTTTCATAGACAATCTGAACTACGTAAACGTCAAAGTCACGCAAACATCCATCTTTAAATTAGACGTTTGCACTAGCAGATTAGTACTAAAGAGTATGTACATGCTTTGGTATTTATAATAATATTTTTTCTTAGGTTGGTAGATGATCCAAATCCTTGGTGAAAACAATAAAAAAAAAATATTGCGCAACTCACACTTAACTCTTGTATTTTTTTTGCTCCGTACCACAGACAAGCTGTACAGTGTACAGCTAGGGTGGAGACCGTTACCGATCGATAGAAGCCATAGAGGTGCATTGTGCATGCGAGCGAGGGTGGTCCGATAGAAAATAATAGTTGGATAACAACTTGAGTTAATCCAGACGAAATATTTCCAGTTTATAATATTTTTGTTTTTACAGCTTCTTATTTTTTTACGAAATGAATGTTGAACTTGATAAAGATGGCTTCTCCGTATTTGGGCCACGCGATATAAGTGTTTTTTTTTTCTAATTAAGATGAAACTCATTGGCCTATACTGGCCACCAAAGTTTCGACCTTTGTATCACACAATATCGTTGTCTATACTCCATAGCCTAAGGAGTCCATTCCTTATAATCTATGGTGTACGGTATTTTTTTACGTTTTTTTCTTAGAATTTTTTTTCAACCTTGGACCTTGCATAGGGCAGCACAAAGGGAATCGGCAGATGTTATTCGCGATAAGATTACCGAATGATTAGTTAGTATCGATTTTGGCAATTCCAATCGGCAATAATCGAAAATTAATCGCAATTAATTTATTAGAAATGGGTTTTTGAAATTAGTTTCAATGTTTTATCTATTGTGTTGTATAATTTGTTATAAATAAGGGCAGAAATAAATTAACAATGTTTTACGGTGCTCAAAAGAGAAAGTACTTAATATGTTCTCGATTTTGAAGATAGCGGTGCACTTTTGTGAACCCGTATTACCTATTACCCGTATACCTACTTATTAAGTCAAAAATATATTTAACGAGCATATTCCAATCTATACTCTCACATTTTAACTAAACAATTCAGTTATGACTTTTATTTTCACTTTACCCAATGACCCATTCATTTTTTTCACACCACAGACAATAGAGGTTGTTGTATTGATTCGTAATCCGGAAACGGAAGCGCACGTGCGCTCCATACAAAATAAAGAGATCATACAACCCATCCCATTCACTTTCATTCAATACACATTAGTAAAATGGTGTATTCTTAAGTGCTTGTTTTTTTAACTGCCAGTAATCTAAATAACAATGACAGGTGACAGATTAAAAAAAACAAATTTAAACTTTAAACACCGAATAAGGATGTTCTCGAACCGATTTTTTTTTGAGAAGTTGCGAAAGCGGTTTTTTTTTATATTGTATTATATTAAATCTAAGGAGAATTTTTCATCACGTTTTATTCATCTAGTGATGTACCATCCAAAGTTATATTGAAAATATTCTAAATTCCATTATTTAATTTTAGAAACTTATTTTGTACACAAATATTAATCACATTAGCCTTTCACAAAGTAGCACGCGACACTTTTTTTTATCAAAAGGAAATAGGGTTCTTTGAACTATGTCATTAAAAAAAAAGTTTACTTATTTCATTTACTCTATCCTTGGCACGCGTCGACACCCACACCGTATGTTATATTCTCTTAGATTTGAACCTTATCGGGTAATAATAGAGTATATTTTCAATTACGTGTGCTTATAATTATATTTTATCCGATTTTATATCTTATTTTATATAGTAACAAAGTTGATATCCCCTTGCTTTTCATAAGTAACGGTTGGCACGTGCTATAAGTTTTGGGGGAGTAATGTACCATTGTATTTTTTTCTCGATTATGAAAAAAAGTCGATTTAACGTCTTGTGTTATCATGCGATTGTAATTCGATGTTTTATAGAGCAGCTGTAATGTCAAATGTATCTACAGTTTGTCAAAATAATCAGTTATAATGCTTAGGACACTTCTTCATCAGACCTCACGGGTCTTACAACATCACCTATAGTATTCTTGTTTTTTATATTGATTCTACAGTTTTGACAGTTTTTATTTGCTAACTTAACTGTCAAAAATGAAATTAATACTAGGCACATCACTGCAAGAAAGGTGTTCAGTTAGGCTTTGATACATTAGTAAAAAATATGGAATTTCTCATAATCGATAATTAGCGCCACCCTTCCCTATTAATAGTGTTGGTAGCCCGTTGCCATAAAGTTCGGTAACGGTTATTCGATCGATTAGTTTTTAACGTTATTTGGGGTGACTCACTCGCCCCTAGTCGAGATTTCATTATCTTTTTTAAATGCACATCTGTTTGTTTTATAAAAATCTGATTACAATATAGGATTGTTTATAATTCGAGCATTTATCATGTATAACTATTATTATCCTTGTTTCATTAACCTTGTTTTAAGAATATTTTGTTATCAAGATTTAAAATGTAATTACTTACTTATTTCTAGTGAGGAGAACGTGTAAATAAGGAGTTAATAGGAAAACATTAAAAAGACTGTCCGTCAGCCATTAAAAACTTTTTATTCCTAAAATTACCAAATAACATAAATAACGCAATTGTTAATACCTTAGTTTTATTTTTCATTAGATAAAATATTTTATCCTTGTTTTACTGGGTAAATAACATATAACTATTAATTTTATAGATTTTATTATTACACAAATGACTTAACTATTTCTCGTTTATATCACCGTAATTAACCGCAGAACCAGGATGTTATTGTAACTAGATCTATTTTAAATTAAAATAGAACTACTATTCGCGTCTAGGATTAACTACGGCCGCCTCACTTGTCAGCATCCTAGTTTAAATCTTATTTCAAACAAATTAAATTGTAATAAGTTTTCAATCCCGTCCCTTTTTCTCCTCCTTCCTACCTTTAAATCCTGCACAAACATACTTGAGAATGTATAGCCTCATTAACTTTATATTGTATATAATTGTTAATTAAGAAAAACACAAAAATGTTTCTCCATAGTGGAAAAAAGCAACCATGGAATTTCTCGCCCATAGGAAATGCATGTCGGTGGTAGAGATACTATTATTATTATTTATTGACAATTCATAAGTGGCTCTATTGGTTTATATGAATAAAAAAATTCTGATTCAGGGACATCACCAGTGTAGACCGCTCGTTTCACTGCATCGAGTGGTAGTGGGTTAGATTCTCTTCAGCGGCACATTCCGGAAGTCTTAAGTGTAACCAACTAACCTTGGTGTAACTTGGACCGACCCCAGTCCATGATGTGAAACCATTACTACTACTACAGTACAGTACAGCCCTTTTAACGTCCACTGATGGGCACGGGCCCCCCTCAATGCGAGGGGGATTCGGGCCATAGTCCACCACGCTGGCCCAGTGCGGGTTGGCAGACTTACACATCTATCGAAAACTAGTCAAGTTCCCTCAGACGTGCAGGTTTCCTCACGATGTTTTCCTTCACCGTTTCATAGCAAGTGATAATCTCGGATTCGCACATAAATCCCAGAGGACCTGAACCTGCACACTTTGATTTCAAGGCGTGCGTTCGACCACTCTTCTACCACTGCTATACCATTAGTACAAGCATTACTCTGTTTGGGATCATACGATAAGTGTTTAAAAACTCGAAATACCGTGATAAATTAACAATATAACAACAGGATATCGTTGAAATACCAATATACAGATTGAATATTTCCTCAATATTGTTCGGTTTAAAACTGAGCATCTGTCAAACAGGTGTTTAATATCTGCGTGTTCCACATCGCCGGATACCTACTGTTTCCTGTTCGTTAAATCACGTATTCGATGTATCCTTCCCTTAACCTTGGGTTATATTTAGAAATTATGTGTGCCAAAACCGTCGTCTGATTTTCGTTAAAAAAAAGTAAGGTTTTTTTTTAGTATGGGACCAATATCTACTATCTCTATGCACTATCCCCCTCATATGCAATTCAAAATCCATACTTTTAGAATAATTCGAAATAAAATCTTCTTATAGCAGTCAAAACGAATTTGCATGATTATTTAGGATTTCATCATTCTTTTTTTTGTTCAAGTTTATCACTATTCCATGAAACCTGCTATTTCTAAATCAATAACGGTTATCGGTAACCGTCTAATGTCATCTGAAACCTGTTGTAGTTGCGCCGTTATTTCAAAATAGTTGTTATTTATTTAATGCTAAGGTGTAATATCGTGTAGATGGCTATTTAAATCAGGGCTTAAGGTCTTTTGTTATGAGTTGCATTATGACATGGGTGCAGTGAGCGAGTTTTTTTAACGTTTTTTATAAGCCTGTATATAGAAGAATGGGATTCTTTCTTAACTTTTAAATATGTATGTATATATAATTGCCGATACTTACTTATGTATACATATATATTTTATAGGTATGTGCATACGCTCGAACTGAAAATACGTACAATTTGACAAAAATCTTAATAATTGATGCTCACTTAATTTTAGATTGGAATACTGTCTGTTAAATTTTAACGTATTTATTCAATTAATATTTTTAAATAAGCAAGTCTTGCAAACAGTCACAAAAACCCTCGTTCCTTATCGATTAAAACTTATTCAATCTCAGTAGCTCCCGGTAATAGATTAAAATAATTCGCAGAATATTCGGTAATAATCCCGTTTCACATCACTAATTTGCTAAGTATGAAAAGCTAAGTAGTATTATTATAATACTTTTTTAAAATAGGCTCGCCCCCCTTTTACATTGGGACCAAAATACATCGGTGAAGTGTGGGCGCACTACAGTGCACCTCTACGTACCCCTTGGGGGAATACAGGCATGTATTATTTTAAAAATCTAAGTAACATTAAGGCTTCGTAATCTGTCGAGATGCGAATAATTAAAACACTTGACTTTCTTAGTAATGTGATACATACATACATACGCGTCGTGCCCACTCACCTTACAGATATTCTTGTAGACACAGACAAGATGACAGACAAGAGATGCTTGGCGAACGAGGAAGTCGTCATTGCGAGGTATATAGGTATCTGGTATGTGCTTGTAGACGAAAAGTAGGTGGCCTCATTCATCAGACGATTTAACATGACCATGTAGACATAAGTTTATCTCTTTCAACTGTCAGATTTGTCGAGACAATGACGTCACTTCGAGCTTTTTGTACTGGACATAGCTCGGTGTGGCGACAGTTGAAGGAGATAAAACTTATGTCTACGCGGTCATGCTAACCCTGTCTTGTAGCAATGTTTTTAATAACTTCCATGATTCGACGGTTACTACTGCTACTACTACTACAGCCCTTTTAACGTCCCACTGCTGGGCACGGGCCTCCCCTCAATGCGAGGGCGATTCCGGCATAGTCCACCACGCTGGCGGTGCAGGTTGGCAGACTTCACACATCTATCGAAAACTAGTCAAGTTCCCTCAGACGTGCAGGTTTCCTCACGATGTTTTCCTTCACCGTTTCATAGCAAGTGATGATATCGGATGAAAATGAGATTCGCACATAAATCCCAGAAGTACGAGCCGAGGTTTGAACCTGCACACTTTGATTTGCAATGCGTGCGTTCTACCACTCGGCTACCACTCGCTACCTGGCTACTTCGACGGTTAACTTAGCTCAAAATCTGTCAAAAATTAACAGTATTGAAACAATCATACTTTTAGAAGTGAGGTAAAGCCCTGGAACTACGGAAACTTTTGTATACACCCGTGTAAATGATTGGATTTCCCGATAAAAGAACTCTTTGTTTCGCAATGGTTCGGCATGACATCATTACAGTACCAATCAAAGTAGGGCAACACGCGTTAGATATATTATTTTAATGGCTGCCATTTTAAATTTACAACGGATAGTGTTTTGAGCAACACATGTTGTTTTTTTGCAGTTGGACAACTCTCAAAAGTAGTTCCATGACTATGGTCTATGGTCCAACTGCACGTCAGTTTTGCAAGAAAAATAATTATATCATCTTTTTTTTAATGTCAATATTGTTATTTAAATACTTGAAAATACCATTAGCTAATTAGTACCACAAGTATTTAATATCTAGTACCAATATATAAAGGGCGACATAATATATTTTATTTCGTTAAAGAATAAATCTTTGATCGAACCACTAATTTCTTTAATAAATTTTCTTATACTAAAGTTATAATAACTGAGTAACGGTTATAAAGACATGTTATGGATACAAGGATATACGAAATGAAAGCTCAGACGATCCTCTTGTTAAACACAATACGGGATTGTAAAGTGTAGGTACGAACGGAACAATAACTGCACCCTGCACCGAGGGTAGTTTAACTGTGAATAGGGGTAAGATTGGGAAAGTGAACGTTACGAGGTCGTGACCCGTTGTTTTTGTGTTAACGTTGAATAGAAATAACGATTTATGTCGTTAAACATTGATTAATTTAAAAATTACATTATTGGCGAAATTTTTTATCAAACTTAATATTGTCAATTGTAACAATAAACAAAACACTGTTCGACTTGATATTTTTATGTGTAAATTTTTGTAGTTTAATTTTTGCGTGGCCGGAAATGGCTCAGGATCGGGATCGGTGGAGGGAGAGAGGGGAGGCCTTTGCCCAGGAGTGGGACACAAAATAGGCTAAAAAAAAATAAAATTTTTTGCCAAAAATATTTTTATTTACGTAATCAGACTAATATTACTCCACTTTTAGGTATCCATCTCAACCCCAGCATACTGACCGCAAACATTTATAGGAAAGTTATTTATGTAACTTTAAAATAACCATATGTTTGAATATTACCCTTTGATTATTATCTAAACATAACAATGGGGACAATGCGAGCAAGTTTTATCAATTATCGCTCAATTATTCTGTTAATTCTCAAGTTAAAATCTACACCACGCAAAAAATACCAGCTTATACACAATCGCCACACTTATTGAAGCTGTCGAGTTATTTAATAAAAGCCTTATTTCTTCGGTAGATAGATTGTTCTGAAAGTTCAAATATGCAAATTGAACGCTAGAATAGCGACATTATACAGACAGGGTCTTATTTCAGAGCATATGTTTAGAGTTACAAGCGAAGTATTTACAACCTTATCAACATCCGGAGCAGGCATACGTTTCGACTTAGATACGCTTCGGCACTTCCTTGAACGGCGCATTAAAACGGCTTCTTTTTATTTTTAACCGACTTCAAAAAGGAGGAGGTTCTCAATTCGACCCGTATGTTTTTTTTTTTTTTTTTATGTATGTTACCGCATATCTCCGGCGTCTGTCGACCGATTTCGAAATTTTTTTTTAGGTTTGCTAGGGAATTCTTCAAAGTTGGTCCCATTTCCAAAATATTATCAGAAATTTAACCTCTTGGGGGTGAAATGGGGGGTTGAAGGTCACATAATTTCAAAAATATTTTTTGAACGACTTGAAACTTTGTATATATATTTAACATACAAAATAAAAAAACACGTCTTACAGGAATTTTGAAAGAAAAAATATGTAGGGGGTGAAATGGGGGTCCAATCCGGACTACAGCATATCTCCGGCGTTAGTGAACCGATTTCGAAAAATCTTTTTTTGTTTAATACGGATTGTTAACAAAGATCGAAATCGGGATCGGGGTGGAAAGGGGGGGTGAGGGGGGGGGGGGGTGATTTTTTTTTTGGCTGTAAATTTTTACTTTTTTAGGGCTGTTATAAGGTGATAATATTTGCAAATTTTCAACGATTATTGACACTAAAAATCGTGAAAAAAAATTATTTTTAACAAAAAACAAAAACCGACTTCAAAAACCTAGGTGCACTAAAAAGCTACAAATAACCTTACAATTCATTACATTTGGAGTCGGTGCCAATTCATGTGTGTATTTGCCTTGTCTGACGTTGATTGGCACCTACTCCAAATGTAATGAATTGTAAGGTTATTTGTAGCTTTTTAGTGCACCTAGGTTTTTGAAGTCGGTTTTTGTTTTTTGTTAAAAATAATTTTTTGTCCTTAAAATTTTTGTTTCTTTACTATTTTTATAATACGTAAACGTTAACAAAATAATAACTAGCACTATCGTTTTAATCGTCTTAAGAAAACTAAATGTCTTAAAGTAACGGTTATTTGATATTTTATTCATAAGTCAAACGCCCCATCCCTATTTCTGTAAGGGAATATTGATCGGCTAATTTGTATTTAAATCTATTGTACTGATATACGGATGGATAAATAAATCTTAAGCAGTTTGCTTCTCATCTCTGAATTATGGATTTTTAACTGACAACAGCTAAAAAATTATCGTATATATTTTGACTTTTAATTTTATACTTTTTTACGAAATGAGTGAATTTTTTAATTAAATAAGATGAGGAATGGCTTCACCTGCGACTAGCGCGGGTATTTCGCCAATGTCAAGTAATTAATAGCAAGGACAAATTCAATAAATACACATTATAAATAAAAATTGATAATGACAGTGATAAAGATGGCGGATGAATCCCGACTTTTAATTTTATCGTCAATCAAGAATAATTATGCATTTGAAAATAGAATCGATTCTAATGACTGGAGACCATCGACTAAACGAGTCAGCTGGCTGGCAGTATCAATCAGCTGACATCCCGAGCGCGAAACACTATGACATTTAAAAAGGTAGCATACCGCGCGCGCGAATATTGTTGAATTATTTGCATTCAGTAATTTTCTGCCCTTATTGTTATATTTTCATCAAAATATCATTGCTGCTGTCGAAATCAATGTTTGATGTACCCAAAGAACGTGTTATTAAAAGTTTCGCATGAGAATTTGTTGTGGAAATACTTATGGCTGACAATTTTTTTCAAATCAAGTGTACCATTGTTGTTTTATATTCGAAATAAGTTGACAATGCGTCCCTTCGGGCCGCAGGAAGGGATCCACGGTACGTAGAACCAGTTACATCGATTTATTTACGACTATAGATAGGTTACAGTGAAAAAAAAACATCAAAAAGGGTTGGGTATTGTTCCCCTTGATTTTCAAGTTATTTTCGATGTATTCTCGTCTTTACTGCGTTGGAATACAGCCTATATGCTGTTTTTAGTTGTCTTATCGAATAAAAAAGGTACATTTTGTGTGTGAACTAAATATTTTAGCCCAGTTTCAATGTGGGGTTGATTGAAGGTGTTAAAAGGTAGGTAAGGTTACGACCCTATGAGAAATTTAGGACATAGCAGTTCTTGGGACCTTGAATAATGAAGTTTCCACTGAATATCAGGTTATGAACACCAGAGTTACATACAGCTGGTGTTTTCAAAATAATCAGCTGTATTTATAGTTATAGGAACTAAAGGAACCCTTATAGGATCACTTTGTTGTCCATCTGACGAGACCCTATTTCTCTGCAGGCTTAGCATGACCGCTTACACATAAGATTTATCTCTTTCAACTGTCAGAGATGTCGAGAAAATTACATCACATGAGGTATGTCCAGTACAAAAAGCTCAAAGTGGCATCATTTTCTCGACAAATGTGACAGTTGAAAGAGATAAAACTTATGTCTACACAGCCATGCTAAGCCTGCAGGAACGCTGGAGGAATTAAGTTGAAATTATTATCAATTACTCAAGTTTGTCAAAAAAAAATGCAATATAAACTAATGTATAATTTTCTCTCATTGCAGATTGATAACGGAGAACTTCAAAATCAACTCAGGCAACAGTGCAACGAAACGGAAGCAGGAAGACTCTCTTACACACAATTTCAAACTGAGAATGAACCCGCACACCATAGATTTCACAAAATCACCATCACCCATATTCACACCAGGCAAACGGAGAATACTCAGTGAAATACAGTTAAACTCACCGTTAGGACGAATGACACCAAGAAATATAATGGATAGAACTATGAATTCACCTGTATTCAATTCACCGTTACAACGACACAGCACAATGTCAAAATCACCGATATTCACCACATCACTGCAGAGACAGTCACCAGTGTTCACCACATCATTGCAAAGAAATTTAACAACAATCACAAATTCACCACTGCGAAGTTCACCAGTCATATCAAATTCACCAGTTTTCAATTGCCCGTTGCAAAGGAACTCGCCATTGACGTCTAGGAGTAAGGGATCTAAACTAAGCAGAGTATTTGAAGACAGATCACTGTTCAAAGCTAATAAGGAGAATGAGAGACTGAGTGAGACTAGAGTGAGTAATACTCTATTATGTGAGACCAGACTGAGTGAGACTCGTCTAGGTGAGAATTTAATTAGTGAGACTACACTGGGTGAGTCTCTAGTGAAGTTTGGTATGGAGGAGGAGACTAGGGACTTCAGCTTTGGATTTCAGACTGAGAGGAAAGACAACTGGTCAAAAACTAAGGTGAGTAATGTTTTTAGCAATTTATATAGTCTAGTAGATGGAACGCCCGCCTTGAACGTAAGGGGTGCAAGTTCAAACCTCGGGTCCATCTGAGATTTTCAGAAATTCAAGAACCAATGTCATTTTCAATAATGATAACAACTTTGTGAAGGGTGAAGAAATACCTACATCGTGACTAAACCAGGACCCCGATTTTCGTGCGATAGAGATTCATCTCAATTCGAGATATCTCGAAAGGAAATGTCAAATCGTATGTATTTTTTTCATTTGTTTCGTGATATCTCGAATAGAGATGAATCTCGATCGCACCAAAATCGGGACCCTGCACGTCTGTAGAAATGCGTGTGAAGTTCACCAACCCGCACTGGGTTAGCGTGGTGGACTATGACCCAAAAATCTCCTTCGTATTGAGGCAGAATGTGCCCAATATAATGGCAATAGACTCGCCTCCTATAACATTTGGGACCAAATACATAGGTGAAATGTGAATTCACAGCAGTACACCTCTGCCGCCTATCCAATGATGATGATGTATTATTATTTTTCAGTTGGATTTCACCGATGCGCTTCAAAAACCTCAACCCGAAGAACTTTATGTGCCGGAGAAGGAAATAGAACATGATGAAGATCTCGACACTCTTCTGGATTTGGAACAGGAATTTGATGCTGATAACTTCGATCAGTGTTCCAACTACGAAATCATATCGACCGATAGCCCCAACATCATCTCTAGAGGTCGCACCACTAGTAGTACTAGTAGTAGAAAAGTTACTAGTAGGAATTTCGTTTTTGGAGCACCCCTAGCTGATAATGAGCCTTCTACGAGCTTCAATCGTCCAAACAATGCAACCAGAATGTTGAATTTCGAAGATGAGGACTTTGAATTCACTTCACCGGCAATGAAGAAGAGCAACGGTGTGAAGAAGTCACTGAAATTCACTGAGACTCCGCTGAGACATGAGAAAAGCGACTCAAGCATCGGGTCGATGAGTTTAACACCGCCCAAAGTTAGATTGTACACGTCAGAGTCCACCACGTCCATGGAGAGTGGATTTATTTCCGAATTCGAAGAACCCTTCCTCGAGATCGAGGAATCTAACTCACCGAAAGTGGAGAACTTCAGTGAATTACTCTCAGGCACTATTAAAAGCAATGTAATTACGGACAAGAATTTTATGAGAAGACCATTGAATAGGAGTTTGAGTTTTAACCCTGAACCCAAGGCGACTGTGTCTCTGTTTTCTATATTAGAAAGTCCAGCCAAGAAGGGGTTAAATAAGAGATTGGAGGAGAGTGAGCTGGTCTCCAATAAAAGGAGGAAATTGAGTCCAGAAAAGCGACCAATCTTGCAAAGAGCATTCTCTGAGAATAATGCTTCCATCATGTCTGCCTTAGCACGATGTGAGTACCTTTATTTTCATTTTTAAGACACTTAATTTTAGGAGTTGCCTTAACTTGTTTGAATATGGGGTGGGCACATTACGGCGAGGTGTTTTAGGCCCCAATGTAATAGATGCATATAGCAGTGGTAGCCGAGTGGTCGAACGCACGCCTTATGCAGATTTACTCAGATGTTTTCCTTCACCGTTTCATAGCAAGTGATAATCTCAGATGAAAATGAGATTCGCACCTTAATCCCAGAGGTGCGAGCCGGGGATTGAACCTGCACACTTCGATAGCAAGTTGTGCGTTCGCCTACCTACTTCTAGCGTTGGTATAATTGTTTGTTGTTTTGTCCACAGCGGCAGTGGAGCCTGATCTCATCGGAGACTTCTCGCAGCCCTTCGCCCTCCCTCTCATGAGTGGTAATCACTCAGACCTCAAGAGTATATCCTGTGATACCCTCGCTGGACTGCTGAGGGGAGATTTCGAAGACACCATAAGCGATTTCCAGGTAATATTCCCACCATCTTCACTATAATATAGTAATAAATTATAGCCTACATGTTATTCTGATATACAAACAATAATACTGTAAAGTTTCATCAAAATCCGTTCAGTAGTTTTTGCGTGAACGAGTAACGAACATCCTCACAAACTTTCATATTTATAATACTACCTTCTAGACTTCGTCCGCGAAAATTATATCCTCTATGCTAAATTATCATGTTCTCTTTTTTTAAATACTACTTAAATAGTCATTCCTAGTAGAGTTGACAAATACTCAAAGTGCTGAAACTATGATAGTTTGGTATAATCTGCCTTTACTAAGCATCTACATCCCAGCTACCGTAAATGTACCTAATATATTATAATGTTGCCCTGGTCCCACAGGTCATCGACTGTCGATACCCCTACGAGTACGACGGGGGTCACATCCTGAACGCGATCAACTATTACACCCCCACACAGATACTGTCGCTGGTCAGCAAGCCGCTCCAGCAGAGATGTCCCGAGGACAAGCGCAGCATACTCGTGTTCCACTGCGAATTCTCGCTAGAGAGGGGACCTAAACTGTGAGTATACTCTCAGTCTTCCATCCTCTATACTCCCCATTCACTCCACAAAACTCCCCGATTCCTCCCCGACGATCTGAATTACCTCCCAGACACTCCCTATTCCTTCCAGCATTCCCCGTTCCTCACCAACACTCCCCATTACCTCCTCCACACTCCCTATTGCCTCTCCGACACTCCCTATTGCCTCTCCGACACTCCCTATTGCCTCTCTGACACTCCCTATTGCCTCTCCGACACTCCCTATTGCCTCTCCGACACTCCATTGCCTCTCCGACACTCCCTATTGCCTCTATGACACTCCCTATTGCCTCTCCGACACTCCCTATTGCCTCTCCGACACTCCATTGCCTCTCCGACACTCCCTATTGCCTCTCCGACACTCCATTGCCTCTCCGACACTCCCTATTGCCTCTCCGACACTCCATTGCCTCTCCGACACTCCCTATTGCCTCTCCGACACTCCATTGCCTCTCCGACACTCCCTATTGGCTCTATGACACTCCCTATTGCCTCTCCGACACTCCCTATTGCCTCTCCGACACTCCATTGCCTCTCCGACACTCCCTATTGCCTCTCCGACACTCCATTGCCTCTCCGACACTCCCTATTGCCTCTCCGACACTCCATTGCCTCTCCGACACTCCCTATTGCCTCTCCGACACTCCATTGCCTCTCCGACACTCCCTATTGCCTCTCCGACACTCCATTGCCTCTCCGACACTCCCTATTGCCTCTCCGACACTCCATTGCATCTCCGACACTCCATTGCCTCTCCGACACTCCCTATTGCCTCTCCGACACTCCATTGCCTCTCCGACACTCCATTGCTTCTCCGACACTCCCTATTGCCTCTCCGACACTCCATTGCCTCTCCGACACTCCCTATTGCCTCTCCGACACTCCATTGCCTCTCCGACACTCCATTGACTCTCCGACACTCCCTATTGCCTCTCCGGCACTCCATTGCCTCTCCGACACTCCATTGCCTCTCCGACACTCCCTATTGCCTCTCCGACACTCCCTATTGCCTCTCCGACACTCCCTATTGCCTCTCCGACACTCCCTATTGCCTCTCCGACACTCCATTGCCTCTCCGACACTCCCTATTGCCTCTCCGACACTCCATTGCCTCTCCGACACTCCATTGCCTCTCCGACACTCCCTATTGCCTCTTCGACACTCCATTGCCTCTCCGACACTCCCTATTGCCTCTCCGACACTCCATTGCCTCTCCGACACTCCCTATTGCCTCTCCGACACTCCATTGCCTCTCCGACACTCCCTATTGTCTCTCCGAGACTCCATTGCCTCTCCGACACTCCCTATTGCCTCACCGACACTCCCTATTGCCTCTCCGACACTCCCTATTGCCTCCGACACTCCCTATTGCCACTCAGATACTATTGAAACAACAATAAATTATATATTATTCTAATTAGCTTTCATCTCTCTATCACAGATCACGTTTCCTCCGCTCGTCAGACCGCGAACAGAACAAGGAGAACTATCCCTCTCTACATTATCCCGAAGTATACCTCCTACACGAGGGCTACAGGTCGTTCTACCAGCGCTACCCCAATCTGTGCTCGCCTGCCGGCTACACGGCCATGCTGGACCCGCAGCATCGCCAACAACTCCGGAGACATAGGTCCGTCAACCAACCCTCAACCTCAGTCAGCCATAGACGAAACAGACTATTATTTTAGTCATAAACAAGTACGGGGTATAGTCAAAAATATTAAACAAAAAAAGAAAATAAATAGCTCAAGTTTCTCCTTATAACGTAAGCTGTCAGTGTAAGTCTTGTCGAAATCGGTCCAGCCGTTTCCAAGACTAACCCCAAATAAATAAGTAATTTTTCATTGCAGATTTTTAAGTCATTTTCTAAAATAAAGTAGCCTAACTTACTCCTTGTAACATCAGTATGTTATCCTTAAGAGATAGACATATGCTATTGCGGACTTTTCTAAGATACACCATTCCACCATACATCATTTTGTTATATCTCAAAGGGTTTAGCCACCGTTTTCGTTGAATGGTCCCAGACGGCTTATTTCTTTCCGTCCGGAAACCTCCAACAAAAATCATTATATTTCAGCCAAAAACCAAATGATATACTAAAACCTTCCTCTTGAAAATCAAAAATCCAAATTTTTTTTATTCGTGTAGGCCAAAAAGCACTCACAAATAGTAAGATTCTACCACCGGTTCGGAATGCTGCTTCCACTGAGAAGAGCCGGTAAGAAACTCAATGGTTACTCTTTTCAAAATGATAATTGCGAGTAATACATTCTCAGGAGCAGCAATGCCATGAATGGATTGGATCACTCTATTTAAAAAAAAATCCGTTGTGTAGTTTTAAAGATCTTATGTGTATAGGGACAGACAGACAGCGGGAAGCGACTTTGTTTTCTATTATGTAGTGATGTGTATTTATTTATTAATTTAAGCAGTGGTAGCCGAGTGGTCGAACGCACGCTTTGCAATCAAAGTGCGCAGGTTCTATCCCCGGCTCGCACCTCTGGGTTCCATGTGCGAATCTCATTTTCATCTGAGATTATCACTTGCTAAGAAACGGTGACGGAAAACATCGTGAGGAAACCTGTGTGCCCGGTATAATGGCAATAGGCTCGCCCCCTATTACATTGGGACCAAAATACATCGGCGAAGTGTGGGCGCACTGCAGTGCACCTCTGCCTAGCCCTTCGGGGAATACAGGCGTGATGATGTATTATTATTATTTATTGAATTTGCCCTTGCTATTAATTACTTGACCCTGGCTGAAATACCCGCTGAACGCAAGTGGAGACATTTCTCATCTTATTCCCTTTAATAAAGAAGTATTTGATTTAAAAAAAAATACGAAAGTTATATCTAATTATAATATTTGTATGTATAGCCGTGGTAGCCGAGTGGTCGAACGCACGCTTTGCAATCAAAGTGCGCAGGTTCAAACCCCGGCTCGCACCTCTGGGTTCATGTGCGAATCTCATTTTCATCCGAGATTACCACTTGCTATGAAACGGTGAAGGAAAACATCGTGAGAACTTGCACGTCTGAGGGAACTTGACTAGTTCTCGATAGATGTGTGAAGTCTGCCAACCCGCACTGGGCCAGCGTGGTGGACTATGGCCCGAATCCCCTTCGCATTGAGGGGAGGCCCGTGCCCAGCAGTGGGACGTTAAAAGGGCTGTAGTAGTAAGAATATTTGTATATACATTTCAAAATAAATGCCATATTATTGATAAAAATTAGGTTATTAGTACAAAGAGTTATAAAGATTAGTATAGATCGGTATCCCACCTTTTAGTTTAGTTTTAGACTAAATGCAATATAAAATAACTTGTAAATATTATAATTAAGTTTTATAACAACGACTATTGGCGGACAATTTAGTGTACAAATATAAATATCGCTTGCAAAACGCTTACAATGGCCATTTTTAATAGAAAATTGTTTTGCTATGACCATAGATAAGACTTTTCATATTATTCCGGATGTGCTCGTGACTATGTTAGATTGTCTATGTACGCAGCATCAATTAGTCCATTTCTGGCCCAATTCAAATATGGATGCGCACTATACATAACGTTTCATCTATGGCCAGTCGTCACGTCTGGTCTACGTCTGCGGCGTTAATGAGTCCACTTTTGGTACAATTATTTTCATGTAACATTTTGTAAGTGGTAAAGAAATACATTTCTATTTTGTTTTGTAAGCTTATTGGCAATATAAAAAGTGTTTTAAAGCCGTTTTAAAAATGCGATAAATTTAAAGAGTTTTGTATGTACGTATTTGCGGTTTTTCTTTTTGAATATAAACTAATTGGATACTAATAGTAATATTGAATTGTAATTAATTAATTTATGTCATTCCAGAGTCTAAACAGTGTACATAACTCAAATAAGCTACAATTATCAGCTTTTTAGGCATCAAGGGGCCGGTGAGGTGATACCTGAATATTAAGACAAGCCACTAGGCAACTGCTTAGTACTACTACAGCCCTTTTAACGTCCCACTGCTGGGCACGGGCCTCCCCTCAATGCGAGGGGGATTCGGGCCATAGTCCACCACGCTGGCTCAGTGCGGGTTGGCAGACTTCACACATCTATCGAGAACTAGTCAAGCTTCATCAGACGTGCAGGTTTCCTCACGATGTTTTCCTTCACCGTTTCATAGCAAGTGATAATCTCGGATGAAAATGAGATTCGCACATGAATCCCAGAGGTGCGAGCCGGGGTTTGAACTTGCACACTTTGATTGGCAAGGCGTGCGTTCGACCACTCGGCTACCACTGCTATATGCTTAGTAATTTAGACATCATCATTAGGAGTCACCTAGAGATTGCTTAGATTGTCTAAGAAACTGAATGGGAACATCGTGAGGAAACATGGCCCTATAGTACGACCGCGTAGACATAAGTTATATCTGTTTCAACTGTCAGATTTGTCAAGAAAATGACGTCACACCGAGCCGTGTCCAGTTCAAAAACCTCGAGGTGACGTCATTTTCTCGACAAATCTGACAGTTGATAGAGATAAACCTTATGTCTACACTGTCATGCTAAGGTTGCTGCACGTCTGAAGGAACTTTACTGGTTCTCGAAAGATTTGTAAAGTCCGCACCGGGCCAGCGTGGTGGACTATGGCCTGAATCCCCCTCGCATTGAGGGGAGGCCCGTTCCCAGCAGTGGGACGTTAAAAGGCCTGTAGTTACTAGTCTTCAAATATTATTATTCGAATCCAATTCTTAGCTTTAATGTAACATATGTGCCGTTATGAAACCCAAGATTTGCTATGTAAATATATACATTATAAGTAGTTACATTAGGTTTAAAACGTGTTTTATTCAGATTTTAATTATGGCTCAACGATATTTGACACTATTATAAATATTACTATTAAATTTACAGATAATTTTCATATTTACAAGGATGATATTAAGTATTATTGTATTGTCATTGTGAATGAGAGGATGTATTATTGATGTGTGTACAGGTGTAAGTTTAGTCCGATTTAGTTTGTGCCAACGTAATAAGAGCGGTGGTAGCCGAGTGGTCGAACGCACGCCTTACAAATCAAAGTGTGCAGTTTCAAACCCCGGCTCGCACCTCTGGGATTTACGTGCGAATCTCATTTTCATCCGAGATTATCACCTGCTATGAAACGGTGAAGGAAAACATCGTGAGGAAACCTGCACGTCTGAGGGAACTTGTCTAGTTCTCGATAGATGTGTGAAGTCTGCCAACCCGCACTGGGCCAGCGTGGTGGACTATGGCCTGAATCCCCCTCGCTTTGAGGGGAGGCCCGTGCCCAGCAGTGGGACGTTAAAAGGGCTGTAGTAGTAGTAGTAATAAGAGTTTATGTTTATATCGACGCTTGAAAAGCAATCCTTATTAAGCGCCAAAAAATTGTTATATAATACCATTCGTACGGCCAGACTTTTCTGCGTCGTTTGGTACATATACTATAAGTCATTTTACGATTTTTTGTCGGTTAATAAGTATTGCCTTCCAAGCTTTGATATATTATTTTATTAGCTGAGACTGCGATTTCGGACGCGCAGAATTTTGAAACTCTTTAAAAAATAAAAGTGGAATTACTCCTTGTAAGTAACATCAGCTTTCTGCCAGTGAATGTCCCGTCAAAATCTGTTCAGCCGTTTGGCAGTTTACCTCGAACAGACAGACAGACAGGTACAATACATATGCATTTAGTTACTGCGATTGTATTTATTTGTATAGATTTCTTTGTCTTTTTCGCCTCAATAAAGGAGCAATATATTTGTACGCTTTTCGATTTACTATAAAAATAGAATATTATTTTAAAAATAATGTTGCGTTTTAAATATAAAAAGAACTATTTTATGATATGATTGAGATTTAAAATCGATTTTAATGGTGTTTTAGTTCAGTTGTAGTGTGTTTACAACTGATTTTATACCAGTGATTGATAGATAAATCTCAATTATTGATATAACCTTTGGGTATTTGATATTTTGGAATTGAATATTTGCTTCGTTTTCAAAATAGATAATTACTGAAGTTTATTATTAAAAAACAATGAAAATACGCTTACTAGTAATTATTATATAAGATTATGTAAATATATAGTGTTAGTTACTCGTATAAGTATTGAATATGTGTTCTAGATGACAATACATGGTTACTTTTTCACTTCATACCGAGGGGTGAACGGTTATTTGACTTAAACGACACTTTTGGGCGATACATATTTGAGATCAACTAATTTTTATGCGTCGAATGAGTATGTTCCCATGTAAAGTTGAAAAATGTCGCTCGAGTCCAATAGCCTTCGCCCCTCGATATTGTTTTGAAACGACAAAAAGTAAAAATAATGTTTGGATAGAAAAGACGCCATTTTTGATTTCAGGGCCCTTACTCCTTATCACCATTTCTTTATAGTATTGTTGTGTCAAGAGTAACTGTCACTTTTTGACAGATTGTATACTGAGTTAACTGTCAAACACTGAAAGTAATATTATATACATTGCTGCAAGACAGGGGGTGGTAAGGGGGGCTCGGATCTAAGACAACCAATATTATATTTTATAAGAGTTTCTTAAAGTGTTGGTTTAATATTAGGGCCATATTGAAAATACATGTTTAAATTTTCTATATATAACTAAAATACTACTAATATATTATGTATAACACATTAGATATTATAGGTAGATTGTGAATTTCTTAGAATTATATTCTTTAAATAAATTATGGAAAATATATGAATTTTATGGCTTTTTTTAATTTACTAACATACCTGTATTCCTAATGTAATAGGAGGCGAGCCTATTGCCATTATACCGGGCACATTCCCCCTCAATACGGGGGAGATTTGGGCCATAGTCCACCACGCTGGCCCAGTGCGTTTGGTGAACTTCACACGCGTTAGGGGTTTATTTATATATAGAAAACAAATTTAGGTAAGTAAAACTTTTATTGGAACATAAAAATTTATATATAATACGAAATGAGACGACGGCACTGCACTGGGTGGTTACTGGTTCGATTCCCGTCTGTGAATGTCGGAATGTGCCCTGTAGGCGAAGCATGACCGAGACATAAGTTTTATCTCTTTCAACTGTCAGATTTGTTGTGAAAATTACGTCACACCGAGCCATGTCCACATTTATCCGCCATCTTTATCACTGTCATCATCCATTTTTATTTATAATGACGTCACACCGAGCTGCTTGTATGGACATGGCTTCTTCTTTTTTACGGAATGAGTGAAATGATGATATTTTGATGGAATAAGATGAGGAATACCTGCATCTACGATATGCGGTATTTATGGCAATGTCGAGTAATTATGCCAAGGACAAATTCAATAAATACACATTTTCTCGTCAAATCTGACACTTGAAAGAGATAACGTATGTCTACACGGTAATGCTAAGTCTATTAGTCTGGGTGTAACTGGGATCGCCCCCAGTCCATTGTACGGTACCCATAGTACAAGCGTTCCTTAGTTTGGGATCATACGATGAGTATGTGTTGTCTGGCGATGTTTGTTTATACAAATCAAAGTACCAGGAGAGCATACCTGTCGAAGAGGTTGATAGCGTTGATGTGTAACTGGGATCGCCCCCAGTCCATTGTACGGTACCCATAGTACAAACTTTGCTTAGTTTAGGATCATACGATGAGTATTTGTTGTCTGGCGATAAATATTCTTATTTTGTTAGGTTTAAATTACATTTTATACTCTCATTACTAGGTAGGTACTAGTTAAATAATGGTCAATTTATGATTAATTGCTTTTCTCAGTACTCTCACCGCAATCATCTTTACTTGGAACTTTGTCAACATCATCCTTATTATTAATCTTTTCGACATCAATAGAACTTCTTGACAACTGCCTTAAAATGTTCTCGAAAATTCTCGGCGCCGCTTTCGTGTTTGGCAAAGATATATCCGTTTGCGTAGTCACCGTCTCGCATCTCTTTTCCTCTTCTACCTTCAATGGTATATTCGTCTCTTTCAAATCTAATGTCATTGCTTTTTTCTTGACTGGCAACACAGGTATTTCCTCGTCAATATTCTTCGTGCGGCGCTCCAATGCTTTCGTTAATACATTACCCAATAAATGAGCACATTTTATTATGTTTTGCGTTTCTCTAGGTGTCAAATGAAGGCCCTCATTGCAAATAATATTGTTAATCGTTTGCAGGCTGTCCGGGGAACGCTTCCGCGAGCCGTCTGACAGTTCTAAAAAAAATAAACAATACTTAAGTATGGCAACCTTAATGTGTCAAGTTATCAGTGAAACTCAAAGTTTATAATGTGAGGGTAGAATTTAAAAAAATACTCATTCGCAAACTTTTAACGTTCGTTACATAACCATTTTTATTTATTGAATTTTATGTTGCTATTAATTACTTGACACTGACAGAATACCCGTTAACTGTAGATGAAGACATTTCTTATCTTAGTCCATTAAAATTTGATTCGTTAAAGAAGAAGAAGTAAAACATAGCCGTAGTGATAAAAAGATAACAGTGAAAGTTAAATTAGTGACTCTAATTACAGTGAACGAGCATCATTTCATAAAGGCGGATCAAAGTTACCAGTGAAGATACTTATGTAAGTGACAAACTTAGCTATCAGTAGTCAGCTAGTCGGAAAGTACAAGTTAGTACTTAGTTAAAGTTACAAGCGAGGGTTGAGTTAAATAAAAGCCTGCGTTGAGGGTTTATTGATTAGTAACTTTCACATTTACCTTACCACTGATAAGCGAATGTATAAGTTAAGTTCAAATTACCAGTAAGGTTTAAATAAATTACCAGTAAGTTCTCAAGCAACCAGCCGTTGTCAAAGTTACAAGTTGAGTTAAAAGTTGCCAGTGGAGTTAAAAACTATTATCAGTGGGTTCTAAAAAGTTACCGGCGAGGTTTTAAATATACGTACATATAAGTGTAGGTAGTTAAACTTAAACTTACCAAAATCAGCCGAATCGAATTTCTCAGTGCGATACGGTGTCGGACATTGATCATAATATTGTTTCAATGGTACTTTGGACAAGGAGTTGTTATAATTCGCCCAGAAACTTGACCACTCCCCATCCGTGGGCTGGTGACCTTCCACCTTGGTGTGGTCCTCGCTGCAGTCCTGCCAAGTACTTACGCAACAACTGAAATCAATAAAACACACGTAAGATACCTAGTGTCTTATATAAAAATATCTATAATTGAACTGTCTGTTTATAATATCAAAATAACAGCTTTTTTCCTTTTACCAAATCATCGAGATATAAAACGGAGATACCCTGCGGTATTTTTTCTGACGTTTATCTGATTACTCTGGTTACTCTTTTTAAAATGATAAATATTAAGGATGAGTAATATACATTTCAATACATTTCACTATTGTATGCTAATCGTAAAAGAAAAATTTATGGTCAAAAGAAACTTTTTATAAACAAGCTTTTATCTAATTGCCCTTAGTTTTCGTGTTCTCCTCAGCAAGCCCTTTCATTTGATACCCATACTGTGGTAGTGCAGAAAAAAATAACTATTCCGCCATCTTGGATGATCCACCATATTGGAATTAGAATGACGTCACATAGCTAAGCATGCATTGTCATCCAAAGTAAGCGTGTATACGAAATTTCAGCTCAATCGGTTAAAGATCGGGTTTAAAATTCAGTTGCAAGATTCCACCCGGACATACATTGCAAGTTAATATAAAGCTTGTAAAATAACTTCTTTGTTAAGGTATTTTTTCTTATAAAGGATGTGTCAGAAGTCCGATATAATATTTTAGTTAGATACATATATGTGTGGCTCATATGTACCATAAGTATTGGAGGCAGACTTAACCTAAATATCATAGTTTCTGAGTTACAGACCTTTGAGTATTGGTCACAGGTATCGTGTGGTGGTCTTAGGGCACATCCGTAACACTATTAAACATTGTAAACTATTTCTACGAGTCGCGGCCGTTCATATTCACAAAACAAGACATGAAAATTACGCATCGGACACGAGTTAGACCAATATTTGAAAATTAAAGGCGAAAAATTTTTATTGAAAAATCATAATCTAATTTTGATAAAAAATATACCATTCAGTTATATAACTGATGCCCGTGCAAACGCTAAAGTGTTATTTCGGACTTCTGATACACCCTGGAGATTGTACCTACAGTCAACGGACTGTAGGTACAATCTCCAGGGTTATTAATAGCCATACAGTGACGACTAACGAGTCGTCACTGTATGGCTATTAATAAGAGTAAAGGCAGTTAACCTGGACAGCTGCAAGTCCTGGCTTCTTGGAGACAGGAGCTGCGAGGCCCTGCTGGGGGACAGGTCTGCGGAGGACCGGCCCGAGTACTCCGGGGACACTGACGAATAATCCAAGTCTGTCGTGTATCTGAAATTTGTTAATAACGCCATCTATGGATACAAGTTTATACTAAAGACGTTATAAGTAATATCTTAGGATACCTACTAATAACATAAAAATATTTCAGACATAATTATTGTACTGTTAATAATTCTTTATGTAGCCGAGTGGTCGAACGCAGGCTTTGTAATTAAAGTGTGCAGGTTCAAAACCCGACTCGCACCTCTGGGTTCATGTGCGAAACTCATTTTCATCCGATATTATCACTTGCTATGAAACGGTTAAGGAATACATCGTGAGGAAACCTGCACGTATGAGGATGCTTGACTAGTTCTCGATAGATGTGTGAAGTCTGCCAACCCGCACCGGGCCAGCGTGGTGGACTATGGCCCAAATCCCCCTCGCATTGAGGGGAGGCCCGTACCCAGCAGTGGGACGTTAAAAAGGCTATATTAACTAGCAAGTATTTTTTCTATTATTTATTTAGGTACAGGAAACTTCTGAAACAATGTATTTTTTTGTTTTAAAACGACACACACTTTGGGCGATATTGACATAAATACATATTTAGAATCAGCTAATTGTTCTGCGTCGAATGAGTATGCTCTCCTGGAAAGGTAAAATAATGTCGCTTAAGTCAAATAGCCTTTCACCCTTCGATTTAATTTACCTTTGTGGGCTGCTAGTGGAAGAAGTCCGAAAACTGTCTCGACTGTATGAAAGCGACATCTCTTGGGTTTGTTTGGAACTGTCGAGGGATTTCAAACACCTTCGGCTCTCGAGTTTGTGGGATTGCATCTGGTTCTGTAGCGTGCCGCTGCGAGCTTTCACCAGCTTAGGGGTAGATGTCGCTAGCGCCGCGAACTTACGAATACCATATTTAGAGTTGGTATCCTCAAAATCTGAGACCTGTAACAAACAAAAACTACTTTTATACTAATATTATGAAAAGGAAAGATTTGTATTTTTGTATGTTACGAATATAGGTACTTAAAAACTACTGGTCTGATACAAATATTATTTTGCAGATAGAAAGCTACATTATCACTGAGTAACATAGGCTATATTTATATATCCCTAAATGTTTAAAAATATTTTCCTTCCGTGCGAAGCCGGGACGGGCTGCTAGTATATTATAAATGTGAGTGTTTGTGAAAGACACGCAAGAACTACTGAACGGATTTTGATGAAACTTTACAGTATTATTGTTTGTAACATCAGAACAACATTATGCTATAATTTATAACGATATTGAACGAACGAAATCTGCGCGGACGAAGTCGCGGTTACAATAGCTAGTAAAAAAAACTTATCTGTGTAAATTAAATATTTGACAGCAATAATAATATTGCCGTCTCGCTCACACATTGCGGGCGTGTGAAGGACGACAATACGATCAGTTTAATTTATTGTCAAAAGTCATTTTATTATTATAAAACTGGCAAATGACTCGAGATAATTTAGCCGAGTCATCAGTGAGACCAATTTCGGTGCAATTTGACGTCCTTCCGATACATTTAGGTATCTGTACTATCTGATATCATTGGCCTTATGTAAATTTCATTTTAAACTTACCTGTGATAGATCTAAAGACATGTCGTCATCCAAAGATGTCTCCTGACTCTTAGAAGACTGTGATACATTGATGATTCTCTTCGCAGACTCTGTTCTCCTAGTAACCGGCGAAGATTCAGTTACCTGTCGTCTGTGAGATGATCCCGGGAGGGAATTCGCGCGGTCAGATCTAAAAATTACATACCTAAATATGTTCCCACAAAAAAAATCGCCAGACAACACATACTCATCGTATGATCCCCAACTAAGCAACATTGGACTGGGGGCGATTAGAATTAGAATCAGATTATTGATGTGAAACATCTAATGGCGCTTGGCGAGTGAGAGCAACTGTTGATGCCGTGATGCGAAAACTTCGAGCAGCTCCGTGGCTCCTCGGTTCTTTCCGCCGCTTAGACTCCGCTCACTCGCCGCTACGACGCTTCTCTCTCTCTACTCTAAATAACATGTTTCACATCTGCCAGGCGTCCTGCGACGGCTATTTTTTTTTATTAATGTAAACCAATACAGGTTTTTTTATTAATGTAATAGTATCTCTACCACCCATTCGAAATGGATTTCCTATGGAGAAGAATGGACAAGAAAATCCAAGATACATCCAGACCAGGCCCCCATGGTCCCCTAGCCTAACCCTATCGTTGTGGACTTCTTATGACTTTATTTCTGAAGGCATGTAAACAACATCTAGTATCAATGGTACCTAGAATATGACTAGTCTAATGGCTACAAGGCAGCGTTGCCAGTTGTTTTTTTTGCAAAGTCGGGATTTTTGAACTTATTCAGTGAAAACAGCGGGATTCTTTCGTCGAAAGCGGGATATAGTAACAACTAAGTGCGAGTCGGACTCGCGCACGAAGGGTTCCGTACCATTACCTATAAAAACGGCATAAAAATAACGTTTGTTGTATGGGAGCCCCCTTAAATATTAATTTTATTCTGTTTTTAGCGTTCCGTACCCAAAGGGTAAAACGGGAACCCTATTACTGAGACTTCGATGTCCGTCCGTCCGTCCGTCTGTCACCTATCTGTATCTCATGAACCGTGATAGTTGTCGAGCTGAAATTTTCACAGATAATGTATTTCTGTTGCCGCTAAAACAATAAATACTAAAAAACAGAATAAAATAAATATTTAAGGGGGCCCACATACAACAAACGTGATATTTTGCCGTTATTATAGATAATGGTACGGAACCCTTCGTGCGCGAGTCCGACTCGCACTTGGCTGGTTTTTATTTTAAAATAAGTCATGGGCCGATATTGAATTAAATACATATTTGGAATCAGCGATTTTTTCTGCGTCGAATGAACATGCTCTCATATAAAGTCACTTAAAAAAATGTCGCTTAGGTCAAATAGCCTTTCAACTCTCGATATATTACCTTTTCAATATCTGTTTGCCGGTAACAACAAAATCTAAGTTTGGTTTTACATTTTTCTTAGTCCCCGTACTGGTCTTTTTAGGAGTGGACACAACAGAAGACTTCTTAGGGGTAGTGATACTTGAAACAATCGGTGAGTACGAGGGTGATTTGTTGTCGTCCTTGTCCCTATTTCTGTCTCTCTCGCTCTCCTTGAGGCTACTGCGGCGGGAAAGAGAGGTGGAATTACGCCGAGGAGGCTTGGTGCGGTCAGATCTCTCAGTATTTTCATAACTGTTCATATCTGAAAAGGAAAAAAAAACGAAACTATCAATATTAACTACTACTACAGCCCTTTTAACGTCCCACTGCTAGGCACGGGCCTCCCCTCAATGCGAGGGGATTCGGACCATAGTTCAGGAAGTTTACCAACCCGCACTGGGCCAACGTGGTGGACTATGGCCCAAATCTCACTCGTATTGAGGGGGAACGTGCCCGGTATAATGCCAATAGGCTCGCCCCCTATTACATTGGGACCAAAATACATCGTCGAAGTGTGGGCGCACTATAGTGCACCTCTGCATACCCCTTCGGGGAATACAAGCGTGATGATGTATTTTTTTGTAAGTGCTTTTAGGCCTACACGAATAAAAAAAAAATGATTTTGATTTTAATCCTATACGGGTTCATTCTTTCCATTTTTATTATTTTAATATTACAAGCTTTATATTAACTTGCAATCTTGCAACTGAATTTTAAATCAGTTATCTTTAGCCGATTGAGCTGAAATGTGGTACACGCTTATTTTAGATGACAGTACATGCTTAGCTATGTGACGTCATTCTAATTCCAATACGGCAGATCATACAAGATGGCGGAATAGTTATTTTTTCTGCACTACCACAGTATGGGTATCCAAAGGCTTGCTGAGGAGTACACGAAAACTAAGGGCAATTAAATAAAAGCTTGTATTTAAAAAGTTTTTTTACCATTAATTTTTAGATACGGAACCCTAATTATCACTTATCTTTTGACGCGTCTGTCAGCGCAGAGCTTATGTTATATCCGTCTAGGGGTACAGACGAGGGGTGCTCTCAAAATAACATTCTTTGATCGGCTTAGAACGCTTGGGTGAACTTTTAGGCGGGTCTCGGCGAACGAACCTATGGCTATTTACGGAATTCACTGAAATATCTAAGTTCCAAGAGTCGTATAGGACTTATAAGGATGATATTATATCGCTTATATTACTTGAGGGGGTCGGCAGAGTACCTTTTTAGGGTTCCGTAAACAAAGGGTAAAATCGGAACCCTATTACTAAGACTTCGCTGTCCGTCCGTCCGTCCGTCTGTCACCAGGCTGTATCTCATGAACCGTGGTAGTTAGAGAGTTGACATTTTCACAGATGATGTATTTCTGTTGCCGCTATAACAACAAATACTAAAAAACAGAATAAAATAAATATTTAAGGGGGCTCCCATACACCAAACGTGATTTTTTAGCTGTTTTTATAGATAATGGTACGGAACCCTTCGTGCGCGAGTCCGACTCGCACTTGGCCGGTTTTTTCTTAACGGGGAGGAAATCCCAGTCTTTTTGTTAAGCTACGCATCACAGATTTAATTTGGTTTGGCTATAACACCTAGTGTTATAAAATTGAGCACATTCCCCCTTAATGCGTGTATTTGGGACATAGTCCACCACGCTGGCACAGACAAGGTTGGTGAATGGAACACGCCTTTTTATAGACAGGTTTCCTCGCGATGTTTTCCTTCACCGTTCAGCAAGTGGTAATCATTATTGAAAATGACATTCGCATGTGATAATCTCAGAGGTGCGGGCCTGGGATTTGAACTTGCACCCCTTACGTTCAAGGCGGGCGTTCTACCGACGAGGCTATCACTGCTGAATTAGAAAAAAATAATATTTCATTACCTATTATTATTATATTTCTACCCTTGTATTATAATTTTCTTTGAATTTAGTGTTTAATGTAAATAAATTCGAACACTCCAAGTCAAAGTCAAATCATTTATTTTGTATAGCCCTATGGGGGCACTTACAAATTGTCAAGTTTACATTTTTTTTCCTATATACTACCACCGAATTGAAACGCGACCTCAACTGAGAAGATCCGGCAAGAAACTCAGTGGGCTGATCATTTTTTTTAAATCGCCAAAACTTATTACAAATACACAGGTACATAAAGCTCTCGTGTGCTGCTTTTAGAGCTGATTTTAATAATAATAATAAAATAATAATACGTTAGTAAGGCAACACACGCTACACTTTGACATGACGGGCAATATTTAGATTTTTGTTTTGAACCTGAGCTGTACAATCCCAAGCTGATTTATCATCTAAATAATCCGAGATTTTGTAATAGCCCTTTTGATACATTTTGGATTTGATTGCAATTTTAAATTTATTAATGGGCAAATCACTTTCATGTTTCCTCGTAGATACTCAAGAAATATCTTAAACACTAACAGAGACGTGTCAATCTTCGACTGTATTATAACTCAGGCTCTACCATCGAAACTCCAACGAGTCAAGATAGAGCGTCGTACTGTGACCAGAATTAAATGCGGTTACCTGTTCAAACTGGAATGATGATAAATGTTTTATACACTTCAACACCAACTTCTAGAATGATTAAAACAGAGTCTATTACCACTTAGCTGTCACACAGATCTAGATAACACAACGATGGTTTAAAGGCGAATTGTCTTAAGCGACATTTTGGTAACTATGCACGAAACCCATCCCAAAAGATGGAGAAAAATTCGCTGATATATACAAGGTGTATCAGAAGTCCGAAATAATACTTTGAGTACATATACGGTAGCTCATATGTGGATGCTTAGTGAAGACAGATTATACCTAACTATCACAGTTTCTGAGTTATAGACCTTTGAATATTTGTCACAGGTATCGTGTTCTGGCCTTTGGGTACATCCATAACCCTATTCAGCAGTGTAAACTACACTTATGAGGGGCGACCACCAATATTCACAAGACAGAACATACAAATTTTACATAGGACTCGTTAAGACTAGTTATAGAAATTGTCGACAACAAAAACATTGAAAAAACATGGTCGAGATTCGATAAAAATTGTATACCCGATACTGAGGCAAACGTCAAAGTATTATTTCGGACTTCTTAAACACCGTGTATATAACTCAATATTGGCGCTTGAGTCACGTTACCTTTTACTCGTCTATATTATGTCCCGGATATTCGTAAGTTGTAAGATTAGCACAAGAATTAGGTAGAATTCACTTTTGCTTCTGGATATTACGATTGTACACTTTAGTCCATTTTTGTTATATTAATGTGTTATTAGAATAGGGTACTGACAGTTCGTCCTGCCCGCTAGAGGCACACTGACACACAGGGGGTTGATTATGTTTTACGCTTCGATAAATACAGGGTGAGGACATAGTCATAAGCGTAGCGGAAGCTAATCTATCGACATTTAGATACCTATAAATTTCGCACGTTCGCTGCGTTGTGAGGTCATATAGGCTCATAGTGAACTCTCAAGTGCGCAGCGCTCACAAAGTTAGTACCTCTATGAGTCAATATAACCTCATGACGCACCAGCTTAAAGTACCTCTTTAAATTACCATGTTCGCTGCGTTGTGAGGTCATATTAGCTCATGGCTAACTCTCATCTAGTGCCTAGCGCCTACAAAGTTAGGTCCTCTATGAGTCAATATAACCTCATGACGCACCAGCTTAAAGTACCTCGATTAATTACCATGTTCACTGTGATGTGAGGTCATATTGACTCATGGCGAACTCTCATCCAGTGGCCAGCGCCTACAAAGTTGGTACCTGTATGAGTCAATATAACCTCATGACGTACCAGCCGTAAGTACCCTTGATTAATTACCATGTTCGCTACGCTGTGAAGTCATTGGCTCATGGCGAACTCTCATCCGGTGCCCAGCGCTTACAAAGTTACAATAGGAACATTGCTCTAACGAAAAGTTAAACTGGATTCAAGAATGAATTTAAAAATGCCGTTGGAAAACTGTTATACCCACATTGCGATAAGTTGCAGTTATTTTTTCCTTTTGAAGTATAGACTTCTAAAAACGCTTATAAATAGACAAAATCTACTAGTTCAGGCTTCTGACTGGCAGTCAATATTTTATTTTAATTTGAGATTCATCTCTATCACGTTCATCATCCATTTTTATTTATAATGTGTATTTATTGAATTTGCCCTTGCTATTAATTACTTGACACTGGCTGCTCCCGCTAAGCGCAGGTGGAGCAATTCCTCATCCTATTCCGTCAACATTTAATTCATTTCCTAAATAAAGAAGCAGTTCCCTTGTTCTACGTTTCCGCTCGCTCGTGTAGTGTGTTTTATACCTTGATTAAGGGCTTAAGGGTTGTACACACAGGTGATCACTAGAGCATGCAACAAGTAATATAGAAAACTGTAGAATTGTTTACAAACCATTTTATCGAGAGGGAATGTACCCGGTGTAATAGCAATAGACATGTGCATTTAATTTGAGATTGAAATATACAGTGTGGGTGTACTGCACTGCACCTAATAACCCTTAAAATACATCGAGGGGTTATAGGCTCCTTCATTTAAGCAACACTTATGGGGATATTGACTTATATCATCATCATCAGTGTCAGGCCTCTCCCAAGATGCGCCACTGAGCCAGATCTTCGGCTCTTCTTCTTATTTATATACTCACTAGCTGTGCCCGCGGTTTCACCCGCGCTAATAGTTACTTTGGCGTAGAGTGATGTTATAAAGTCTATAATACCCGATTCATGTTCGGGAATTTTCCCGTTTTTGCCACATCATTCGTTGCTGCTCCGCTCCTATTAGTCGTAGCGTGATGATGTATAGCTTATAACCTTCCTCGATAAATAAACTATTTAACACAAAAAGAATTATTCAATTCGGACCAGTAGTTCCTGAGATTAGCGCGTTCAACCAAACAAACAAACAAACTCTTTAGCTTTATAATATTAATATATTAAGTATAGATTTGGAATCAGCTATTTTTTCTGCGTCGAATGAGTATGCTCTAATGTAAAGTTAGAAAAATGTCGCTTACGTATAATAGCCTTTCACCCCTAGAGCTAAAGCTGGTTTCAGGCTACGCTATAATATATAGCACAACAATATCGCGCACCATACAAAGCCAATAATATATAGTACAGTACAGTGTGAACGTGGCCATAACAATGTATGGTGCGCGATATTGTTGTGCTATGAGCTATATACTATATGCTATTATATTATAGCGTAGTCTGAAATCCGCTTAAAGCTAGAGAATATATCGAGAACATATCTAGTTTATCCTAAACTTTAGAATGAGCGAGAGAACAAATCGATTTCACTTATATGTCTTAATCTAAACGAATATTTTAATATACTTTTTAACAAGACTCTTTAATTAAAATTAAACTATTTTACGGATTTTATCGCGTTTATTTACTATTTTATTTTCCCTTTAAGACTCTTTAAGTGTTAAGTTTTACTTAAAATGTTTCGCAAAACAGCTTTAAAATCAGCTGTTACTTTTAAACTCCCTTTGATCTAAATATTAACACAGCAGAAGGTACAAGCGACCCAACCGAACATGCCTAGCCTTGTTATAGCATAGACACAAATTAATGTTATTATTTTTTGGGAGAAAAAAAAAACTTGTCGATATTCTGTGTTCATAAAATGATTACTAAAATCAAGTCTTAGTATGACTGCGTCGCGTAGACATGTTTTATCTATTTCAACTGTCAGATTTGTCGAGAAAACTACGTCACAGTACAAAAAGCTCGAAGTTACTTCTTCGTTCTTTAATTTTTTATGAAATTAGTGAAATGATGATATTTCATTGGAATAAGATGAGGAATGGCTCCACCTGCGTTTAGCGGGTATTTCAGCCAGTGTTAAGTAATTAATAGCAAGGGCAAATTCAATAAATACACATAATAAATAATAATGGATGACAGTGATAAAGATGGCAGATGACCCCGAAGTTACTTCATTTTCTTTACAAATCTGACAGTTGAAGGAGATAAACCTTATGTCTACACGGTCACGCTAAACCTGCTGGTTGCATTCACGTTGTACCCATTCTGAACCACAATGTAAAGGTCGTGATGCTCCTATACTAATCTACTATAACCTCTGCCGACCCCTTGTAGAATCAGTCGTGATGGTTATGAACGATTCTCATAGGAAGATAAATGGATTGTATTTTATGTAATTGATAGCTTCATAACGCTTACGCAACCAATTTAATATGGGGATGCATTGACTGAGGAAAGCATGAGTGCGCTTTCAAATACATGTTCCGTAGCTATACAGGGCGTATGACAAGTCCGAAATAACATTTTAGGTAGCTGTTACAGTAGCTGGTTTGTAGATGGATAGTGACTATACCTATCTATACTAATATTATAAAGAGGAAAGATTTGTATTTTTGTTTTTTTTTGTATGTAACGAATTATCTTAAAAACTACTGAACCGATTTCAAAAATTCTTTTACCGTTAGAAAGCTATACTATCACTGAGTAACATAGGCTATATTAGAAACCTGTGCGAAGCCGGGATGGGACGCTAGTTACTACATATTTAACGTCCCACTGCTTGGCACGGGCCTCCCCTCAATGCGAGTGGGATTCAGGCATAGTCCACCACGCTGGCCCAGTGCGGGTTGGCAGACTTCACACATCTATCGAGAACTAGTCAAGTTCCCTCAGACGTGCAGGTTTCCTCACGATGTTTTCCTTCACCGTTTCATAGCAAGTGATAATCTCGGATGAAAATTAGATTCGCACATAATTCCCAGAGGTGCAAGCGGGGGTTTGAACCTGCATACTTTGATTGCAAGGCGTGCGTTCGACCACTGCTGCCACTATACCTAAATATCATAATTTCTGAGTTACAGCACTTTGAGTATTTGCCACAGGTATCGTGGTCTTAGGGCACATCCGTAACCTTAAACAGTGTGAAACTACATCTACTACAGGCGGCTACTGATATTAACAAAACAGAACTTGACAATTTTGAACTTTTGGGCGATATTGACTTAAATACATTTTTTTTATGAGATAGGGTGGCAAACGAGCAGACGTTTCACCTGATGGTAAGTGATCAACGCCGCCCATGGACACCTGCAACACCAGGGCATCGCAAGTGCGTTGCCGGCCTTTAAGGAATGAGTATGCTCGTTTCTTGAAGACATATTTGGAATCCTATTTTTTCTGCGTCGAATGAGTGTGCTCTCCTGTGAAGTGAAAGAAAATGTCGCTTTAGCCAAATAGCCTTTCAACCCTCGATATGACTCGAGATATATAAATTTTTTAAGTTGGCGGTGAAAACAAAATTGATTTTTTCGAATTTCGATCAAAATGTTTATACCATTCAGTTGTATACCCGATATTGAGGGAATGTTATTATTATTTCGGACTCCTAATACACCTCGACCTCGACTGAGAAGATCCGGCAAGAAACTGTTCGAACAAGTAAAGAATTTCTCATTGACACATCGTAACGGAACTCTAAAATTTTTTGTCGTTACATCAGAAAATAACTTCACAATTATGTTTGATCAGTTCTGCTGGCCCCCAAGGAATGTCGGTGCGATGATACCGGTCGCGAGTTACGACAGTGTGACCATGCATCCGGGGTTCGAGTCCGGGTGATGTCATTACATTAGTATATTGAGTATGTTTTTATATATACCTGAGACTGATATCGAGGGGTGAAAGGACATTTGACTTAAATGACTTTTTTTAACTTCACTGGCCATGTAGACATAAGTTTTATCTCTTTCAACTTTAAACTCTTTCAACTCTTTCGTGAATTATCGCAGTATCCCCCTGCTTACACCCTCAGGACATACAAGCGTAATAGTGTAGTGTATAATCTAGAGCCTTACCGCCACCTCTTAAATGATTGTTGTTTCAAGAGTAACTTGATCATCCGCCATCTTTATCACTGTCATCATCCATCTTTATTTATAATGTGTATTTATTGAATTTGTCCTTGCAATAATTACTCGACATTGCCATAAATTCGCATATCGCCGCATATGCCGCATATCGCAGGTGCAGGCATTCCTCATCTTATTCCATCAAAATATCATCATTTCACTCATTACGTAAAAAGAGAAGAAGAGTAAAATTTTTGACAGATTTTGTACTAAACTGTGCACTAAAAAGTTTGGAGTAACACATTTGGAGTCGGTGCCAATTCATGTGTGTATTTGCCTAGTCTGACGTAGATTGGCAACTATTCCAAATGTATTGAATTTTAAGGTTATTTTGAGCTTTTTAGTGCACCTAGGTTTTTGAAGTCAAACGCTTTTTAGTGTCAATAATCGTTGAAAATATGCAATTATTATCACCACATAACAACCCTAAAAATGAAAATATTTACAGCCAAAAAAAATCATGTTCATAAAATGAGAACTGCTTGGCCAAACTATGTTAAATTGTTATGGGACCAAATGGCATCTATTCCGCATCAAACTAAAGAAGAATCACGTAAATCGGGTCATAAGTCTCAGCGTAATCGGTGTACATACCTACTTACATAAAAAAAAACTATCGAATCTATCCTTTTGGAAGTCGGTTAAAAACGAAAAGTATTAAGAACATTGCTGCATGACAGGTGGTGATAAGAGGGCTGGAATGTCCGTGTAACCTTTGTCGCATGAGCCCCCTACTCCGGTGAAAGTGCCGGCCTCGCCCTGTTCACAGCTAGTGAAAGTACATCTCTAGTGAGTAAGATCATTCCGAGATGACATCTCTATCGATATATTTTAGTACGCAGAGTTCTACACACATACAAAGGGTTAATACATGGTGTATCAGAAGTCCGAAATAATACTTTAGCGTTTCCACGGGTATCAGATATACAAACCGAATGGTATAATTTATTTTTATTGAAATTCGAGCATGTTTTTTTTTCAATTTAAAAATCCTAGTCTTATGTGATTTTGTCATGTTTTGTTTTGTGAATATTAATAGCCACCTTACGTAGATCTACGTTACATTGTTGAATAGGGTTAAGGGTGTGCCCCAAGACCACAAGACGATACTTGTGACAAATACTCAAAACACAGGAACTATGATAGTTAGGTATAGTCCGCCTTCACTAATTATGGTACATATGAGTTACCATATATCACACCAGCTCCCAGTTCAGACTTCTGACTGCCCGGAGCTGCCGGCTGCACTCCGAGACACGACTAGTGGGACTACCGTGGACCGGGTTACACCAGCTGCCAGTTCAGAGTTCTGACTGCTACGAGCGAGTCCCCAGCGCCCGTGGAGATAGCTTGCAACCTTGCAAGGCAACAAGTGTTATAAAGAATGTAGGCAAGATCCCATTGTGTTTGCAAGAATGAAACTCGAGAAGAATGAACTTACGCAACGAGGACATACGTTTCGTTCATTCATTACGTGATCTGTGTCGGATTGGGGACGCATTGGCTATGGAAAGCCGCCATTGACTGTATACGGATATTGACATCTCAAGACGCTTTCTACGAGTGGTATGTGTTCATATTTCGTCGCGATGACGCCATTGCTATAATAATATTTGTACGGGAACGAGGTCGCACCTTCGTGAGCCAAAGTACCTGCCTCCTTACTAATTCTCTTGCAGCAATGTGTTTAGTTATCGACAGCTGTTAACTCACACAAAAATGGACAATGCCTAATAAAACAACAACACAGTATTGGTTAGGCCTTTGTGCTCTGAGGCCACTAACACTACTACAGCCCTTTCAACGTCCCACTGCTGGGCACGGGCCTCCCCTCAATGTGAGGAGGATTTCAGGCCATGGTCCACCACGCTGGCCCAGTGCGGGTTGGCAGACATCACACATCTATCGAGAACTAGACAAGTTCCCTCAGGAAACCCCCTCACGATGTTTTCTTCACCGTTTCATAGCAAGTGATAATCTCAGATGACTATGACATTCGCACATAAATCCCAGAGGTGCGAGCCGGGGTTTGAACCTGCACACTTTGATTTGCAAAGCGTGCGTTCGACCACTCGGCTGCCACTAACACTATAAATAAAAATATAGCCAAACACATATTCATCGTATGATCCCAAACAAAGCAGAGCGGTACTATGGGTATGGTACCATAAGGGGCCATCCCATTTACACTCAGACCAGGATAAATTTCGATTAGGCCATTTATAGCCGACGAGAATGGAATTCTTGAATTGCCCCCTGGTTCATGTGAGGCATTATCGACATTAGATATGGAACGGATAGTGGTTTGGATACCGGATATCCGGCACGCTACCAGCCTGGAGTGCCGGATATCCGGCCCTTTATCGCATTATATGACGCTTCTTAAAGCCATCTCGAATCGATCGCAATCACGACCCACCGACCTATTGTGGTATGATTTGCGTTGTGTAAAATAATGAGACTTTTTAAAATTTTAATATCCGGTATCCGGCCGGATACTGAATTACTATCCTGTATCCGGCCGGATAGTTACCGGATATCCATTTCATCTTTAATCGACATTATTATCGACATTTCCAATTCGAAATATATCGAAAGTATACGACAAAATACGACCAATTTTGCGTTTGGAGTCGACATAATCTCGAATTAGTGATAATTTAGATTATGCGAGAATTGCCCTCTTGGTCGTGTTGTATTGAAATATTTATTTCAATGGAAGACCAACAGTTATGGTATCAGGTATAAATAGCTGAAAAAAAAAACTGAAACCCAATTACAGGTCTCCACGTATAGCAATAGAACAAAGAAATTAAGGTATGAACATAACTAATCATTTAAAACTAAAACATTGTAAGGCTCGACGAGCACAGCAGAGTAAAGTACAGAGTATGTCTATTAGGTCCAAATTAAAGAAGACAAGGCTTAGGCAGCGCTTAACCGAGTTGACACTACAAGTGAAAATATTCAGCTCATGCTGCTGACACTTTTGAACGAATGGCATGTCGAATTTGTTATTAAAGCCATTAGATTAGAAGGAAGGATAGCAGTGGTAGCCTCGCGGGCAAGAACGCCCGCCGTGTAAGTTCAAATCCCAGGACCGCACCTCTGATATAATTTTCATGTGCGAATGTCATTTTCAACAATGATTACCGCTTGCTGAACGGTGAAGGAAAACATCGTGAGGAAACCTGCACGTCTATAGAACGGCGTGTCAAGTTCACCAAACTGCACTGGGCCAGCGTGGTGGACTATGGCCCAAATGTCCCTTGTATTGAGGGGGAATGTGCCCGGTATAATGGCAATAGGCTCGCCCCCTATTACATTGGGACCAAAATACATCGGCGAAGTGTGGGCGCACTACAGTGCACCTCTGCCTACCCCTTCGGGGAATACATGCGTGATGATGTATTGATGTATAGATTAGAAGGACTCGAACCCACTACCACTCGGTTCAGTGATCCGAGCGGCGCAAACCACCGAGCCCTCTTAAATAGCTTGATTTCTTGGATAATTAAAATACAGTGTAAACTCCATGTAACGTCATTCGATTTAACGACAAACTCCCTAAAGCGTCGAAATCGCTTGGCTTCGGTTGGTTTAGCTTGCCTTCCATCCGGCCCTGATGCCCGGGGCCCAAAACAACGGGCTACCCTTGGGGTCGTGAGCGTCTGGGGTGTGGGCCCCGGACGCTCTTAAGTAGACGACGACCCTGAGGAGGACGGCGGCGAGGTGTGGGTATTTGCCTAGTCTGACGTAGATTGGCACCTACTCCAAATGTCTTCAAATTATAAGGTTATTTCTAGCTTTTTAGTGCACCTAGGTTTTTGAAGTCGGTTTTTGTTTTTTGTTACTTTTTTTTATGTACACAACTACTAACACAAGTCTGAAATACACTTTTTCTTTTTCAAATACAGATTTTTCTTCTCTCCATTTAACTCTCTGTAACGCCATTTTATGCACAGTCCCGTTAGCCTCTCCAGCTAAGCTAGGGGTGAGCTCACAACAATAGTTTAATAACAAGAGTGGGGGTCCAACCCGGAACCTCTCCGTCAGCAGCTACAACCAGTTCACTGACGCTTAAGTATATAATTATTTAAATAAGTAGAATGTGTTGTCATTTCTCTTCTATTGTTTATGAGTGGGTGCGACCCGCCGCGGATGGCGAATGTTATGGACTTCTGGCAAATATTTTAACCATTTACATAATACACGGGGTCTTGGAAAGTTAGCGATGTTTTACTAGTTTACAAATCCGATATAACGAGGTTACACTGTGTTTTAACTTACGACGAATAACTTGACATTTATGAAAATACAAAATCCGGGGCACGCACCTCTGAGATTATTTTCATGTCATTTTAAATAATGATTACCACTTGCTGAACGGTGAAGGAAAACATCGGAGGAAACCTGCACGTAAATAGAAGGGCGTGTGGAGTTCACCAACTTGTATCTACTGGGCCAGTCTGGTGGTAGTCTGCCTACCCCTTCGGGGAATACAGGCGTGATGATGATGTATGTTTTGAAAATATACTATGTATCATCCGCCATCTTTATCACGTTCATCACCTATTTTTTAGGGTTCCGTACCTAAAAAGGAAAAAGAGAACCCCTATGGGATCACTTTGTTGTCCATCTGTTTGTCTGTAAACGCCCTTTTTCTCAGGAACGCGTGAAGGTATTAAGTTGAAATTAATAACAGTGACTGAAGTCTGTGGTCCCTTGGAGCTGTAAAAAAATCAAACTTCTAAGTTAACGCAATCAAAAGAAACAGCGGTTTATGTTACGTATTTAGTAAATTTGCAAGGGAATCAAATCCTGTAGGGTACTTCCTATTGACCTATAATCATGAAATTTGGCAAGGTCTTATAGCAAAAGTAAAGAGAAAAAATAGAAAAAAACAGTTAATAGATAAAGTTATTGGTAGAACGCACAAAAAAAGTGTATTTTGGAAAGTTTAAGTTTGTCTCTCTATCCAGTTTATCTTTTCGTTAGAGCAATGTTCGGTGCTCTCATAGTGTAGTTACGGAAGCCTCGGTGCGCGAGTCCAGCTCGCACTTGACCGGTTTTGTATTTATATTGTGTATAAATTTATTGAATTTGCCCTTGCTATAATTACTCGACATTGCCATAAATACCGCTAATCGCAGGTGCAGGCATTCCTCATCTTATTCCATTATGAGGGGTGAAAGGCTACCTATTTGACTTCAGCGACACTTTTGGGCGATATTGACTTGTATACCTACATATTTGGAATCAGCTATTTTTTCTGCAACTAATGAGTATACTCTCCTGTAAAGTTAAAAAAAAACCGGCCAAGTGTGAGTCGGACTCGCGCTTGAAGGGTTCCGTACCATTATCTATGAAAACGGCAAAAAAATCACGTTTGTTGTATGGGAGCCCCCTAAAATATTTTATTTTATTCTGTTTTTAGTACCTATTTGTTGTTATAGCGGCAACAGAAATACATCGTCTGTGTAAATTTCAACTCTCTAACTATCACGGTTCATGAGATACAGCCTGGTGACAGACGGACGGACAGCGAAGTCTCAGTAATAGGGTTCCCGGTTTACCCTTTGGGTACGGAACCTTAAAAATCACGTCAAATAGCCTTTCAGCTCTTGATTAAATTTGTCATTTCAAACAGATAAAAAGAAGTGTCAAATGTTAAGAAAAGCTCCCTCTGTGTTATAATAAAACGCTGGTGCAACGTATGGTAAGTGTGTTGTAAATAAGACAAACTTTAGAGTTGTGTTTGAACCGGTTAGCGTTTCCTCTGCATTGTTGAAATAAACTCGCACCGCGTCGCATTCCGTTAAAATTTCGTAATCTATTGCGTCCAAAGCACACGTCGAGGGCTGAAAGTCTATTTGTCTTAAGCGACATTTTTAGGGTTCCGTACCCAAAGGGTAAAACGGGAACCCTATTACTGAGACTTCGCTGTCCGTCCGTCCGTCTGTCTGTCACCAGGCTGTATCTCATGAACCGTGATAGTTAAAGAGTTGAAATTTTCACAGATGATGTATTTCCGTTGCCGCTATAACAACAAATACTAAAAAACAAAATAAAATAAATATTTAAGGGCGCTCTCATACAACAAACGTGATTTTTTTGGCCGGTTTAATAGATAATGGTACGGAACCCTTCGTGCGCGAGTCCGACTCGCACTTGGCCGGTTTTATCACCAATATGCCTCAATATCTCAAGATATTAATAAAATAGGCGACCAGATTAACGGTCTCTTCCAAAGGTCAAGTCCGTAGCACCCTCAACCGACGGAAGTGTATGAAAAGATGTATGACTGTGAATGAAGCGAAAGAGGTATGTCAGGATCAGATTCACGTCAGCTATGTGTTCTTTTGCGCGGGTTTTTATTGATCTTTTAGTTTGTCCTATGTAAGAGAGCCCACATCACCGCAAATAACAACTAAATATGAGGGTATCCAGTTATTAACTATGACATCAGGACGTCTAACACCTCAGTCTCCCCGTGACCATGGTTGCTGTAAAGCAGCCGAAACGTCGGGAAAATAAAATAGTAAATAAACGCGATAAAATCCGTAAAATAGTTTTATTTCAATATTCACTATTAAATTAAATTGAAGAGTCTTTTTGTAATAATATCACAATAACAAATTTTAACTTAATGCATATGAAAGTATATACGATACCTACTTGTAACGAAAATGCATTTAACATAGAATAATTACTCATAGAAGGATAGTCTTCATACAAGCGCTCTGTCAAAAGTGAAGCACTAAACCGGTTCACACAGGCGTGCCGATTACGTGCTTACGCCCGGCGACACGCACACATACACTTGTGTAATGTTGCCGGTGAAGGTCCAGTTTTCCGAAAGTGGGGTAATGACTCGGCCGCTGATAACCATTTGTTTTTGGCAATCATGCATAAATAGCTATGTGTGGTAAAGTGTGGATATGGTAATGTAATGTTGTTATAATACGGGAATGTTTATTTTTATGAAACGAATAAAAGAAAACAACAACACGTAAAAATATATATATTTTAATTATTGTATACAATTATGAATTTTTATACTGTGTAACTAAAGTAAACCAATCAAGTCAACAAATATTTCTAATCGAATAGTCTTCATATTATGAAAAAGAAAAAAATAATTATTAAAAAATAATCAGTTTAGAAACCTATAAAATATCGTTCGTATAGATATCGTTAAATCACACAAACACCTACATTAAAGAACAACAACAGTAAGTAACAGTAGCAAATGTTTTAAAATTAATTAGTCGGAGCAATAAATTCAGTTAAAATGGGAAAATATTTTAACAATCGGGCAGCACTGTGCATTGAATTAAAACGTTTCTATTTTGTTCTATTTTGACTTAATTAACTACAAGATACTATGAAATACTGAAAGCTTACCTGTGAAAAGTGATGTTATCACATTTCTTTTGTTTTTCAGATGTGTTGTGACACAATTTAACTGCACAAATCGTCATAATAATTTTTTTTTCGCGAGACACGTTCGGCGTGCATTGACATTGAACACTACGGAGCGGCCCGGCGTTTGGAGCCATTTATGGCTCCAATTAAGGTGCTTCAAAATCGGCGCGCGGACTTGGTTTCTATGAGTAATTATTCTATGGCATTTAAAAAAAATTACTGTCTGTCTGTTTGAGGTCATCTCTCAAACGGCTGCACCGAATTTGATGAGACTTTCAGTGGCAGATAGCTGATGTTACAAGGTGTAACTTAGGCTACTTTTACTTTAGAAAAATAATTAGATTCCGCGCGTACGAAGTCGCGGATTCAGTTAGTTAAAAATATTCTTGAAAAATAAATTTTTGACAAAAAACAAAAACCGACTTCAAAAACCTAGGTGCACTGAAAAGCTAGAAATAACCTTATAATTCATTACATTTGGAGTAGGTGCCAATCTACGCCAGACTAGGCAAATACACACATGAATTGGCACCGACATCATATATAATGAATTATAAGGTTATTTCTAGCTTTATGTGCACCTAGGTTTTTGAAGTCGGTTTATGTTTTTTGTAAAAAAATATATTTTTTTCGCGTTTTTTAGTGTCAATAATCGTTGAAAATATGCAATTATTATCACCTCATAACAACGCTAAAAAAGTAAATATTTACAGCCAAAAAAAATCCCCCCCCTCACCCCCCTTTTCCACCCCTTTGGGGGTGGGTTTCGATTTTTGCTAACAATCCGTATTTAACAAAAAAAAGATTTTTCGAAATCGTTTCACTAACGCCGGAGATATGCTGTAGTCCAGATTGGACCCCCATTGACAGAGTGGAAAGGGGGGGTCCCCTTTCCACTCCTTTGGGGGTAAGATTCGATGTTTGTAAACAATCCGTATTAAACAAAAGCTAATAATCAACCTAAATGAAAACTCCTTAAAAAGCCGTATACAACTACATCATCCACGTAAATAATGATCATAATAAACATAAAAATGTTCCTAAAATGAAAACTGCTTTTCCGTACAATTTTAAAATTTTATGGGACCAAATGACATCTATTCCGCATCAAACAAAAAAAGAATCACGTAAATCGGATCATAACTCGCAGCGTAATCGGTGTACATACATTAAAAAAAAAAAAAAAAACATACCGGCCGAATTGAGAACCTCCTCCTTTTTGGAAGTCGGTTAAAAATGTCTAAATCCGAAATCAATATCTACTTATGTTCTATTTTGAAAATATTTCATACCTACCCACACAAAACATAACCAATCATAGTAAATTTAACATTAAATACGATACATTCAAGTTCATTTTGACTTGGCTGTGTGTTAAGCCTTAAAAAGAAATAATTCTGACAAAGCAAAATGAACTGTAGTACCATATCTTAAGATACATTCTCATTTGTTCACACGTGACACCTGGCATAAGCTTGTACAGTTTCACAAGGGAATTTAGACTTTAATTACGTTGTGTTAAAAGAGAAAGTAGCTTGGATCGCGTGTGAGGTGTATGACAAGCTTATTATGGGAACAGAATCCCACTTTCTACTCAAAGAAGCTGTTTTCATCTCAGTACGAATCTTTCTTTCGACAAAACAACACGGGTTTTATAAAAAAAAAACTAGTCTTTAAACACTATTACCTATTTTCAGAATAAAAAAAAACACGATCGAACATTTAAAAAAATGAAATGATATTTTGGCGCGAAGTGAAGTGACAGTTGTGTTTTTAATTATTTTATGGACGCAATTGTGTTCGGATATTTTTTGAGTTGGTGATTTGGATTTAAAATTCACTGGTGGCTGCGAAAATGGTACGTGATATTTATAATAATACTTTATAATGTACGGCCCTACTTATAAGTATAACTCCAGCGAAAAAAATATTTAAAAAGGTTATTACAATTCTGCGTGAAAATAATTTAGGTCAGACCATCGCGATTTGAACTGACCTATTTAAATAAATACGAACTGGTGAACTTCACACGACTATTGGTATACCTACGTGCAGGTTTCCTCATAGTTAGTGTTAAGATATTGCACAATGGGGCGAAGGAATTTTATTAACTCTGTATCAACATACATAAAGTTTTAATATCTGTGGTAAGGGACACGCGACCACACATCAAAATTCTTCTTATTTTACGAAATGAATAAAACGATGATATATTAATGGAATAAGATGATGTATGGCTGCACCTGCGGTTAGCGGTATTTATTGCAATGTCGCGTAATTAATAGCGAGGACAAATTCAATAAATACACATTATAAATATAAACCCATTTATATTGTGAAACTGTCAAATGTTAGGAAAAGCTCTATCTTTGACATAATAATTGATCACACAGATTCACCCGCCACCTTTATCACATTCATCACCCATTTTTTATGGCTCCATCGGCTTGCGATGATTTTGCCACCGACAAGATTGATTTCATTTTTTTTAAAATTAAAATATGTACAAAATAATGACGACAAAAATTGGTAAATGTAGTGTTTCCGTAATGCAAACAGAATTATACTAAATAAACCACTAAAAGGGACTAACCATTTTCATTTATAATGTGTATTTATTGAATTTATATGCTATTAATTACTTGACACTGGCTGAAATACCCGCTAACCGCAGGTGGAGCCATTCCTCATCTTATTCCATTAAAATTTCATTTTATAAAAAAAGAAGCAAAACTCTTTGACCTAACAATTCAGAGTTCTTATGAAGAACAATCAATAAGAAACTCTGTGGTAGCTAGTTCACAGAATTAATTGATTAATTAAGTTGCATTTAAGCTTCGACCCATTAATTATAGTTGATGTTTAAGTTATTTCGTTTTCTCTTACGATCTTAACGGATGTATTTAAGTTTAAAGAAAGTTAACTATGAGACTGTTAGATTTGGTTACAAGCCCCGGTAGTTAAACAATGATTACCACTTGGTGAACGGTGAAGGAATACATCGTGAGGAAACTGCAAGTCTATAGAAAGGCGTGTGGAGTTCACCAACCCACACTAGCCCAGCGTGGTGGACTATCACTCAAATCTCCCTCGTATTGAGGGGGAGTGTGCCCGGTATTGCAATAGGCTGGCCGTTTATTACATTGGTGAAGTGTAATGTACCTCTGTCGACCCTTTCGGGGAATATAGGCATGATGATGGTATTATCATACGCCCGTGTCTGGCTGGTACCCCTCCAAATCTTCTTTTCTCTATGAAATGCCATCAAAGAAAGTCGTTTCCCAAATGAATGTTAATTATTATACTTGAACTGTCACTTTCACTGATATCTACATAATTTAACATATATTATTGGAAATATGCGAAATATAATCTCATCTTGTCTATGGTAATTCGTTGTCTATGCTCGTATCTGATGCGGTTATTAAAATATTTGCAAATATCGCGTTTGAAAGCGTTGATTATTTCTTTCATTTCCATATTATTAAATTATGTAATAAAACATTTAAATAATTTTAAATTGCGCAAACATATCGTGTAAATTAGAATCAGATATTTTTTATTCCAATAAACTAATACAGGCAGTTATTAATCGTCAATAAATAATAATAATAGTATCTCTACTCTACCACCCACTCGGAATGCATTTCCTATGGAGAAGAATGGGCAAGAAACTCCCATGGTTGCTCTTTTACAAATGATAAATTTTAGTTTTACGCAATAATATAAAAAAAATTGAATTACTTGAATGTGTCAAATACGTCAAAATTTATTTTTACCGATATTTGTGGCAATTATGAAAAAAAATACTCTTGGTGATTCATCCGCCATCTTTAACACTGTCACCATCCATTATTATTTATTATGTGTATTTATTTAATTTGCCCTAGCTATTAATTACTTGATACTGGCTGAAATACCCGCTAACCGCAGGTGGAGCCATTCCTCATTTTATTACATTAAATATCATCATTTCTTTCATTTCGTGAAAAAGAAGAATGTTTTGACAATCAGTGTATGGACTCCAACCAAAGTCATACACAAAATTGGACTATTTTGTAGTGAGTGAGATGTAAAGTATATAAAAAACCCAAGCAAACGTCACATCCGCCACTTACTGTGGAAACGGAGCATCCTGTACATCAAACAACAATTAGCAAAGCATGTAGAATGATAAGACACATCCCTTTGATCAGCTTTCTTTAAATTAGCAGAAAGTAATAAAGATTTACCGGTTTTTTTAGGGTTCCGTACCCAAAGGGTAAAACGGTAATCCTATTACTGAGACTTCGCTGTCCGTCCGTCCGTCCGTCCGTCTGTCACCAGGCTGTATCTCATGAACCGTGATAGCTAGAGACTTGAAATTTTCACAGATGATGTATTTCTGTTGCCGCTATAACAACAAATACTAAAAAACAGAATAAAATAAATATTTAAGGGGGCTCTCATACAATAAACGTGTTTTTTTTGCCGTTTTTATAGATAATGGTACGGAACCCTTCGTGCGCGAGTCCGACTCGCACTTGGCTGGTTTTCTTTTTTTGTTTGGACTACGCTGTTGGCCGTGAGTTGGCCTTTACAGCTTCACCGGAGGAATGGCGAGTGCAGAGTGCGACTCCAGCCAAAGCCTTAAGGGCGGAAGAGGAGGGCAACTAGCTCAAGGGCGCCACATGGGGCACGACCTCGGCTTGGGCAGTTGCCGTGAGGGGAGAGGTAATGACTGCGCTCCTAGGTGCAAAGATGCACCTACGAGCAGAAGGGAGGCTTCCTCGACCTCGCCGGCGAGGTCGGTGTCTGTTTGACCATGGAGGTAGTATAGTCTTAAGGAGCCGGCATAAAAAGACTGCGCAGCGGGAAATTATCCGCCATATTAGTTTTGGTTGTTTATATTGTTTGACACTTACGTACTTACTTACTTGATCTTAATTCTAAGATGGCGGATCTCATATAAACCATTATTGCCAACCTTAAAGAAAATCGCCGCAGAGCATTACGAATAGTGGGGTCTTTAGGGGTCCTCTATCTACTCTGAGAGATTTCCTGACATAATAATATGACAGTTCTTTGTGTTCTTTTTTAATGAAATGAATGAAAAGCAGTGGTAGCCTCGTGAGCAAGAACCGCCGCCTTGAACGTAAGCGATGCAAGTTCAAATCCCAGACCTCTGAGATAATTTTCATGTGTGAATGTCATTTTCAACAATGATTACCAGTTGCTGAACGGTGAAGGAAAACATCGTGAGGAAACCTGCACGTCCATAAAAAGGCGTGTGAAGTTCACCAACCCGCACTGGGCCAGCGTGGTTGACAAGACCCAAATCTCCCTCGTATTGAGTGGGGATGGCCCTACCTCTATACATTGGGACCAATATACACCGACGAAGTGTGGGTGCACTGCAGTGCACCTCTGCCTGCCGCTTCGAAGAATACAGGCGTGGTGATCTGTATTTATTAATTCAGTTAAAAAACTTTCATAAGAATCTTTAGATGTGAATGTCGGATATTAATTCGTGACCGGGGAATGGAACCCGGTACCGAAAGTGAAAAGAACAGGTGCAATTAGTGGTCGTGAACGAGGACGTTCAACCTACACGAGGCCGCACGCGCACGTTATAGATTATGTAGCGCGTTAGTAGTGGGCCGCGCTCACTGCACTGAGTTGCTGTGGGTTCGATCCCGGTCTGCAGCAAATTTCGGACATAATCTATTCGGAAATTCTACTCTCTCTCTTTGTCGAGAAAATGACGTCACTTGAAGCCTTTTGTACTGGACATGGCTCGGTGTGACGTCATTTTCTCGACGAATCTGACAGTTGAAAGAGATAAAAATTTTATCAATGCTACCAATCAATTGACCAGTGTAGACATTAGACATTGTCACCTTGATGCTATTTGACTAGTCATTAATATTCTAGTTACAAGATGTAAATTCTATGCCTAAAAAACACAGGCCAGGCCAAGTGCGAGTCGGACTCGCGCACGAAGGGTTCCGTACAATTATCTATAAAAACGGCAAAAAAATCACGTTTGTTGTATGGGAGCCCCCTTTAAATAATTATTTTATTCTGTTTTTAGTATTTTTTGTTATAGCGGCAACAGAAATACATCATCTGTGAAAATTTCAACTGCCTAACTATTACGGTTCATGAGATACAGCCTGGTGACAGACGGACGGACGGACGGACAGCGAAGTCTCAGTAATAGGGTTCCCGTTTTACCCTTTGGGTACGGAACCCTAAAAATCAACAATACTTTAAGAGGTGGTGGTGAGGACCCTGTTAATTACTCTTTGACCTGCACAATGACTTGTACTTCCCACGAAGCACATTATAATATAACAATAGTTTAAAATTGTAACATTTTACAATGGGAAAAAATCTGTGAACGCTTCTTTGTACAAATTTCAATGTTATTTCGAAATAACGTTCAAATTAATGACACTCGCACGCGGCAGTCTGTAGTCTGAACTGGCAGCTGGAGAGTCTCGGAGTGCAGTCGGCAGCTCCGGACAGTCAGAAGCCTGAACTGGCAGCTGGTGTTTGGGAATACTTTTTTTTAAAGGACTACGCTGTTGGCTGTTAGGTGGCCTTTACAGCTTCACCGGAGGAGTGGCGAGCGCAGAATGCGATTCCAACCAAGGCCTTAAGGGCGAAAAAGGGGTGGCAACTAGCTCAAGGGCGCCACAGAGGGCACGACCTCATCTGGGGCAGTTACCGTAAGGGGAGAGGAAGTGACTACACTCCTAGGTGCAAAGATGCACCTACGAGCGGAAGAGGGGGTTCCTCCAACCTCGCCGGCGGAGTCGGTGTCTGTTTGAGGCTGATGTCTGTGTGTTAGTGGCCTTCTCGACGCCCGGGTCGAGGAGAGCAGTGTTAGTGTCAGGAGGATCAATCAACACGTGCCGCGGACCGCGGCGTCGTGTTGATGATGTGTGCGCGGGATCTGGCTCGTAATTGCCGGCGGCGACAATTAGAGGATTTAAATGCGACGCGGCTTTTTTAAAATAGCGTTTAATAATTGGGATATCCCTGGCTATACGCAGCAGGGGAGATTTGAAGCCCAGGAAAGGGGAAAAGATAATATATTTTTGGACAGTGTCAGGTACTGTGGGTCGTATGTTGAACCTGCTAACTGCCTGGTGATGTAACAATGTCGGCCAACTGAAAGTAGGACCGGTTTCTTGGGTGTTGGGTGTGCCGATTGCGTCACAGTTTCTACTTTAAAACAACAAGACCTGAGCGCTTTCTAAAAGACTGTATATGAGATAAATCTTTGCACGAAATGTTTTAAGATTAATTTTTTCAACTTGTATTTAAAATTAAGTGGGTTGATGTAATTGTTTGAGGCCGCTCAACTCACGGCATTTTCGTAATTTTCTCTGATCTGTAAAGCTTCACTACGAGCTTTGTCTACTGGACATGGCTCGGTTTTACGTCATCTGACAGTTGTAAGAGATAAAACTTGTGTCTACGCGGTCATTCTGAGCCTACAGGAGTACTATGGGTCTATATATGAACGCTACCAACTGTAACATAACAATAAAAATGTTATTTTTATACATGAATTAATTAGAGCGTATATAATGGTTATATTTATTATGGTAATTAAGAAAACGCTCGCGAAAGATTTTAATAACATATTTCACCATCACAAGCGGTTCTATAGATACATCATCACGCCTGTATTCCCCAAAGGGGTAGGCAGAGGTGCACTGTAGTTCGCCGATGTATTTTGGTCCCAATGTAATAGGGGGCGAGCCTATTGTAATACCGGGCACATTCCCATTCAATACGAGGGAAATTTGGGACATAGTCCACCACGCTGGCCCAGTGCGGGTTGTTGCACTTCACACGCCTTTCTATATAGACGTGCAGGTTTCCTCACGATGTTTTCCTTCACCGTTCAGCAAGTGGTAATCATTGTTGAAAATGACACTCGCTCATGAAAATTATCTCAGAGGTGCGGGCCTGGGATTTGAACTTGCACCTCTTACGTTCAAGGCTGGCGTTCTACCGACGAGGCTACCACTGATAGGTATAATAATCACCTTTAGAATAATACTAGAACCGCTTGTGGTAGTGGTAGCCTCGTCGGTTCAAACCCCGGCTCGCACCTCTGGGATTTATGTGCGAATCTCATTTTCATCCGAGATTATCACTTGCTATGACACGGTGAAGGAAAACATCGTGAGGAAACCTGCACGTCTGAGGGAACTTGACTAGTTCTCGATAGATGTGTGAAGTCTGCCAACCCGCACTGGGCCAGCGTGGTGGAATATGGCCTGAATAAAAAAGTAAAGACTTAAAAGGGCTGTAGTAGTAGTAGTAGTATGAATTACTATTTGACTCAAGTGACACTTTTGGGCGATATTGACTTATAATACATATTTGGAATCAGCGTTTTTCAGCGTCGAATGAGCATGCTCTCCTGTTAAGTTAGAAAAATGTCGCTTAAGTCGAATAGCCTTTCACTCCTCGATATTGAAAGTGGATACATTGAACTCACTACAAGTCAAGGACATTATATCTCAAGCCCTCCGCATATTGCTGCGTCGTAACGCGCGACCAATTTGTTTTCAACTACCTTGTACACGCGATTTCGTCCGCATAGACTTCCATTACTCAATATCGTTGTTCAGGCTTGCAACTTCCCATTTCCCGTCCATTCAAACTTGAGCAATTAGTTCATCTTTGGCTCACTTGGAACGCTTGGATCGCATAACGCATGCGCCGTGCGCGAACGAGACGTGCAGCGCCCTCTTCAAGACTGAGTGTCGAAAAATCTGTCAACGCGCCGCCGACCGGCATATAGACGCGCTCCCGCTAATAATGTAATTACTATGTAATTGTGCCTGTAAACCTCGCAGCAGAAGCACGGAAGCCGTAAGTCCATTATCATTACCTTTCCGCAGCCTGTATACTCAATTTAATATCGTCCAATCGTTATGAATTGTAGCCTTTAAGTTATTCTAACGTATAAACAATAATACTGTAAAGTTTCATCGTAATCCGTTCAGTAGTTTTTGCGTGAAAGAGTTACAAACATCCATCCATCCATCCTCACAAATTTCATTAATCCGTCAACAAATTAAGAAGAATGTCTTCTTCTTCTTTCACGAAATGAGTGAAATTAATAAAATTTAATGGAATAAGATGACGAATTTCTTCATCTGCGTTTAGCGGGTATTTCAGCCAGTGTCAAGTAATTAATAGCAAGGGCAAATTCAATAAATACACATTATAAATAAAAATAGGTGATGAATGTGATAAAGATGGTGGATGAATCACACAGACAGACATTAAATCTTCATGTATATTGGCACAGAGTTCAATTTCAAAGGACATCAAATCAATTCGGTCGCGTCTGTAAGTCCAGAGTATCAGTTGAATAATATTATGTAGTAACAAATTCAGTATGCAAGTATTGTCTATACGGGAGCCATAGAAAGCATCGCAATTGAACCCTACTTCCATTATCAGAATAGTTCTAGCATATCTTCACGCCTATGAAGCATTGGTAGTCGACTGGTCGAACGCACGCCTTGCAAATCAAAGTGTGCAGGTTCGAACCCCGGCTCGCACCTCTGGGTTTCATGTGCGAATCTCATTTACATCCGAGATTACCACTTGCTATGAAACGGTGAAGGAAAACATCGTGAGGAAACCTGCACGTTTGAGGGAACTTGACTAGTTCTCGATGTGTGAAGTCTGCCAACCCGCACTGGGCCAGCGTGGTGGACAAAGGCCTGAATCCCCCTCGCATTGAGGGGAGGCCCGTGCCCAGCAGTGGGACGTTAAAAAGGGCTGTAGTTATCATCACGCCTGTACTTCCTGAAGGGGTACATAGAAGTATTAGAGTACTCTTTATATACATACATCATCATCACAGGCGTGATGATGATGTATGTATTTTAAAGCATGAAAATAACATTTGTTATCAATGGTAGTTAAATTATGAGCAGTGTAGACATCAGACATTGTCACCTTGAAGCTATGAGACTAGACATGTTCTAGCTACCGTTGATACAAGTTGTTGTTTTCATGCCTTGAAAAAACCGGCCAAATGCGAGTGGGACTCGTGCACGAAGGGTTCCGTACCATTATCTATAAAAACGGCAAAAAAAATCACGTTTGTTGTATGGGAGCCCCCTTGAATATTTATTTTATTCTGTTTTTTAGTATTTGTTGTTATAGTGGCAGCAGAAATACATACTCTGTGAAAATTTCAACTCTCTAACTATCACGGTTCATGAGATACAGCCTGGTGACAGACGGACGGACGGACAGCGAAGTCTCAGTAATAGGGTTCCCGTTTTACCCTTTGGGTACGGAACCCTAAAAATAACTAATCCTACATCTTGGATGATCCGCCATATTGGAATTAGAATGACGTCACATAGCTAAGCATGCATTGTCATCCAAAATAAGCGTGTATACCAAATTTCAGCTCAATCGGTTAAAGATGACTGATTTAAAAGAAGCAAGATTCCACCCGGACATACATTTCAAGTTAAAGCTTGTAATAAAAAACCGGGCACACGAAAGTTAAAGGAATTTCAATATCTTAGGACAACATGTGAAATCATGTTGTGCCGACCCCACCTAGCATGGGATAAGGGCAAAAGGAACAACACATTCTGGCTACGATACGTATTCACTTTTTTTTTTCAATTAATTATTTGTGGTTCACTTAAGGATAGGGGGGCCCACAGGGGAAGATTGCTTAACCATGGAGTTTTTTTTTTATGAGATAGGGAGACAAACGAGCAGACGTTTCACCTGATGGTAAGTGATCAACGCCGCCCATGGACACCTGCAACACCAGGGGCATCGCAAGTGCGTTGCCGGCCTTTAAGGAATGAGTATGCTCGTTTCTTGAAGATACCTTTCTTGCACATTCTTCTCCATAGGAATTGCATTCCGAATGGGTGGTAGAAATACTATTTTTACTATTTATTGACGATTCATAAGTGCCTGTATTGGTTTATATAAATAAAAAATATTCTGATTCTGATTCTTAGAGCATCTAGTTACCTTAATCCGGCACTGTTAATATCGTTAAGTTAATACGCTCGCTTGTGTGGCTGCAGGGTACGTGCTTGCATAAGTGTCAGGTTTAGAAGAATTCCGATAGGTGAGTATGTGAAAGTGTACGCGAGGTGAAAGCCTTAGCATCTCGCGAGTTGACCCTCTGTAGAACACGACAGTGTAGACTCGACAACCTCAGTACATCTTTGTCTGCACCTATTTCGTGGTTGCCTCTGTGAGGAATATGTCGCTGCTTAAATTCAAAAGTACCATAAATCAAACTTAAACATTTTTAGAGCTAATAAAAAAAAAATGTTTTCGAATGCTTTCTTATTTTATGTCAAATATATGCATATTATAACATCGATAGACGCGTATTTTTAAGCAGCATTAAATATGTTAAGTAGTTTTATAATACACTGAACGCTAAAGGAGATATAAGTTACTTTTGAATGTAAAAAATATGTTTTAAACATACTAAATATGGAGTAAAACAACCATGAATTTATTAGGTTTTTCTACAAAACTTTAAAGGAATACAATAAAAATCGTCATTCAATGAAATAAAATAACTAAAATGCTATTTAAAACCTAAAACAAATAAATATTTTCCTCAAAATAACAGATGAAAATCTTCGAAACGGTTGCAAAATAATCATCAATTATGCATTAAGTTTCATTAAAACAATGAAAACAAAAAAGTTATATATTAGAATTGGCCAAGATTATTAGCAAACCTAACGTAAGGTTTTCAACACTCGAAATAAAACAAAGATTTTATAAACGCGAAGAAAACAGTCAAAACTTTTGAACAAAATTCTTTATCAAGATACTCTAACTTTAAAATCAACGTTAACTATCTATTGAAATGTTAGCGGAAATCAAACTGATCAAAATCAAAATGGTCGACTAACTGGACCGGGTGGTTGGGGGTTCGATTCCCGCCTACGGCAAATTCTCGCGGCCTTCTCGATATTTTCCCCAGTCTGGCTGTAACCGGGATCGCCCCCAGTCCATTGTACGGTACCCATAGTACAAGCGTTGCTTAGTTTGGGATCATACGATGAGTATGTGTTGTCTGGCGATATTTGTTTATACAAATCAAAGTACCAGGAGAGCATACCTGTCGAAGAGGTTGATAGCGTTGATGTGTAACTGGGATCGCCCCCAGTCCATTGTACAGTACCCATAGTACAAGCGTTGCTTAATTTGGGATCATACGATGAGTCTGTGTTGTCTGGCGATATTTGTTTATACAAATCAAAGTACCAGGAGAGCATACCTGTCGAAGAGGTTGATAGCGTTGATGTGTAACTGGGATCGCCCCCAGTCCATTGTACGGCACCCATAGTACAAGCGTTGCTTAGTTTGGGATCATACGATGAGTATGTGTTTTCTGGCGATATTTTTTTTAATGAAATACAGAATTCGTTTTGGTAATAATAAAAAAAAAACTTATACTCGGCTTATATCTATTGAGAACTTTCGTAAAAATAAAACTCACAAACCATTCGCATTTAAGTACCCTGAGAAAATGATCTTTCACGGTGAACATTATAACACGATTGTGGGCCAAATTCACCGCATCAAATTTAATTTGCACACTATTATTATATCTGTTACGCTTATAAAAAAAATATAAAACCACAAATAACTGTCCAAATACGTAACTATTACGCGAATTTAATAATCTGTGGTCGTTAATTTATACAAATAAATAAAATTGAAGTGTCTATTCGTAATATCAAAAAAACACCTTTTTTACTAAATGCGTAATAATTAAATTTTATCATCTTTTTATTTCATTTCATAATCTCTTCATTTCAAGCCTTAAACGAAGATTTTTATTATTTTTTGATCTCTTCGTCACTATTTTCTGAATACTCTCCAGAATGGCTGAACCTATTTTGATGGGACTTACACTGGCAGATAGCTGATGTTACTCTTTTTTAGTTTTCCTAAATGCCTCGCAAACAAAGTCGCAGACAGGAACTAGTTCTACAAATTCTACTAATATTATAAATGTGAAAGTTTGTGAGGATGGATGTTTGTTACTCTTTCACGCAAGAACTACTGAACAGATTTTGATGAAACTTTACAGTATTATTGTTTATACATCAGAACAACATATAAGCTATAATTTATAATGATATTGGATCATTGAAGTCCGCGCGAAGTCGCGTGTAGAAGCTAGTATATCATACTTTCACAATAGCGCGTGAAACTATTTTGTTTAGTGGTTTGTGACCTCAAGTTTAGTGTGGAAATATTGAATATGGCTAATTATGGTCATTTAGAAAGTAATTCTCTTTTCACCAATATTAGGTGACGCCTAAAGCCTCAACACACACGCGTCTCAGTGTTTGCTAATACCAAAATGAACCGTATTACCGCTTCTATCATGGAGAGTGTTCCGAGGAATTGTTCGGTATTATACCTGCCGCTGAATTCCACCATCGCACTGCAATACCATCCTCACCATCTGGATGAATGGCGTTCCAGTACAGTGCGATTTACCAGGAATTTTCTCCCTCGCACCACCAAATTGGAATGAATGAAAAATTTAACCATGGAGATATTATAACGGAGATGGCATATCGGGCCCGTGCTGCGGTAAATTTATCTGGTTTATCCGTCTCCGCCACTACTGTTTTCCCATATAGTTGCCGTATACTACAGGTACATGAGATAACAACAATGGCGGAATTATCGCCGCAGAGCTATACGAAGAGTGGAGTTTTTATTTTTCGCCTTTGAGTGACTATTTGTGGTTTTGAAGTCGGTTTTTGTGTTTAGTTATCACATTCACTGCGTTACGGGAAGTATTTGGTTGTAATTGAATTTTGCTCTGTGCCTTGTTTTGCACTCCGTGCGGAGGTGATATTTTCAAGTATTCGTACAAGTAAAAAAGAGACACCTATATTGCCGGTGTCCTTGCTGGAAGTTTATTGAAATTTACGAATAAAAATGTACGGGAATTATTTTATCGTAACACACAGACAGGTAATTATTTTACAATAGTGCGATACGGGATCTATTTGGCCGTATCCTAAACCCCGTACTGCACTGAACGTGCGCGCGCGCGGAGCTTCAGTTACCCGTAGTGCTGTGCCCAGTTAATATGTTTATACAGAACGTGATATTTTTTTCGTCACGCGTAAGTAGGTATATTGTATATAAACAATGAAACGTTCACGAAAGAAACTTATAAAAAGGTGTAAAGACAGAAGGTGAAGAGGCTAGAAACATTATTGTGCAGAGTAGTGGTTTCAGTTTATCGAATCCCAAACCATCTAGTACAAAAAAAGCCAGTTCATTTTTTTAAGTCCATCGACGGGAAGGGAATTAAGTGTATTAGAAGAAGTTATCATTAATAAAAATAAAAATATTTTACTTATTACACCCCATCTCTAGCAATATGACTGTTGTATGCGCCACGACAAGTATTTTCCCATAAAATCAACCATTTCCAAAAATACCTGTAACTTTTAAGATATTAGTTAGAACCCCGTGCGACTGCAGCTGTGTATACACAAGGATGTAACCTATTGATTGGTACAACAAAAAAAAACAGCTGAGGACTTTCCTTGTCTCTGTGGAGGTTTGAAGTTAGGACTACGTACGGGAAAATAGACGGCGTAACGCATATCAGTCATTCTTGATACGGGAAGTATGTGACTTGTACAGCACTAAGTCTTTATCTAGCGCAGCCGCAGGAAACGTGTTAAAAATATATTTTTTAAAATAAAATTAGTCTTAGTTACGCATTGGAACATCAGCTATCAGCCTGTGAAAGCCCCGTCAAAATCGGTTCAGCCGTTAGGAAGTTTAATGGGAACAAACAATTTAAAAAAAAATGCATTTTCTTTATAAGTATCGTATACACTTTCATATGCATTTAGTAAAAAGGTGTTATTTTGATATTACAAACAGACACTTCAATTTTGTTTATTTGTATGTATGTAGGAACGTCTTCTACGAGAAAATACAATTCGTTTTGCTATTTGCAAAACAAATTAATTTCTATTTGACTCACAGGTGTACGCTTTCAGTGAAATCTTTTAAAACAAACAGTACCATGTAATATTTCTTCTTATTTCCGTGTTACGTAACGTTATATGTATGGTCACATAAATCGGGTGACGCATCATTCACGCGGCATCGCCGACTGAGTAATTACAGGTTTGGAGTGTACGGATGCGCGTGCGTAGAACATTATGTATCGGAGTGTTCAAATGAGATGTCAGTTTACAAGACTTCTGGGCTCCAAGTCTATTAATACTTTTTTTTTTTTATCGACTACGCTGTTGGCCTTGAGTTGGCCTTTACAGCTTCACCGGAGGAGTGGCGAGTGCAGAGTGCAGAGTGCGACTCCAACCAAGGCCTTAAGGGCGGAAGAGGGGGGCAACTAGCTCAAGGGCGCCACAGAGCGCACGACCTCGGCTTGGGCAGTTACCGTGAGGGGAGAGGTATTGACTGCCCTCCTAGGTGCAAAGATGCATCTACGAGCAGAAGAGGGGGTTCCTCGCCTTGCCGGCGAGGTCGGTGTCTGTTTGAGGCTCCTCTTAATACTATCGTTGTGGACTCGCTATGAAAATCCGTTCATCCTGACAATCTTTCGCATTTATAATGTTATAGTAGGATAGGATGTAGAAAATTTGTCCCATGCGGAAGCGTACCCAAGACCCTGGCTGCATTCCCTCCTTGAATAGCTAGAGCCACTCGTTGAGGGAGGAAATAGCCTGCTCTTGGGTCACCGGTTGTGTCGACCAATATTATCTATACCATACCAATAATAGAAAGAGGAAAGATTTGTATTTTTAACCGACTTCAAAAAGGAGGAGGTTCTCAATTCGACCCGTATGTTTTTTTTTTTTTTTTTTTTTTTTTTTTTTATGTATGTTACCGCATATCTCCGGCGTCTGTCGACCGATTTCGAATTTTTTTTTTAGGTTTGCTAGGGAATTCTTCAAGGTTGGTCCCATTTCCAAAATATTATCAGAAATCTAACCCCTTGGGGGTGAAATGGGGGGTTGAAGGTCACATAATTTCAAAAATATTTTTTGAACGACTTGAAACTTTGTACATATATTTAACATACAAAATAAAAAAACACGTCTTTCAGGAATTTTGAAAAAAAAAATGTAGGGGGTGAAATGGGGGTCCAATCCGGAATACAGCTTATCTCCGGCGTTAGTGAACCGATTTCGAAAAATCTTTTTTTGTTTAATACGCATTGTTAACAAAGATCGAAACCCACCCCCAAAGGGGTGGAAAGGGGGGGTGAGGGGGGGTGATTTTTTTTTTGGCTGTAAATTTTTACTTTTTTAGGGCTGTTATAAGGTGATAATATTTGCAAATTTTCAACGATTATTGACACTAAAAATCGTGAAAAAAAATTATTTTTAACAAAAAACAAAAACCGACTTCAAAAACCTAGGTGCACTAAAAAGCTACAAATAACCTTACAATTCATTACATTTGGAGTCGGTGCCAATTCATGTGTGTATTTGCCTTGTCCGACGTTGATTGGCACCTACTCCAAATGTCATGAATTGTAAGGTTATTTGTAGCTTTTTAGTGCACCTAGGTTTTTGAAGTCGGTTTTTGTTTTTTGTTAAAAATAATTTTTTGTGTTTGTATTTTTGTATGTAACGAATAAACTCAAAAACTACTTGACCGATTTCAAAAATTCTTTTACCGTTAGAAAGCTACATTATCACTGAGTAACATAGGCTATATTATAAACCCGTGCGGAGCTGGGACGGGCCGCTATGCTTAATAAATATATTTCTCTAATAGATTGAAGTCTAACATAGTCTAAACATAGTCGAAGGCTGTAGGAATACTTCACCACCACCCATCATCTTCCATACCTCACCGTGTGCAGCTCACCACAACGCTCGCTTCAAACTCGACAATAATATGAATTTACTTTATTACTTTCAAATAGAAAGTAAAGTCATGTAGGTAGGTAGATTATGTTTTTTACGCAGATATAATACTCCGTAAATGTAGACTAAACTCACGCCTGGCTCTCAGGGGGGGGGGGGGGGGGGGGGGGGTAAGCAGAGACCACGTATGGTAACGTACTGTGATTCAAACGGAATCAAAAACATTTATTTTTTTATTTATGTAGGTCAAAAACCGGCCAAGTGCGAGTCCATAAAAACGAGCAAAAAAATCACGTTTGTTGTATGGGAGCGCCCTTAAATATTTCTTAAATATATATCTCGAAGCGACCGGCTTCATAACACTCTCTCATGGCTAACTTTCCCCCAATGCCATGAGCGATGGGGGACCGGTTTGACAGGTCTTGACGTCACCTGTCAAATTCCAGCAACAGTCCAATGAAAGTTGGAACCATAGAGTATCTAGAGTACCCATAACGACTCCACTCTTCGTATAGCTCTGCGGCGATTTTTCCGCCATTGTTATCTCATTTACCTGGAGTATACGGCAACTATATGGGAAAAAAAAGATGGCGGAGTCAGATAAACCAGAAAAACTTACCGCAGCGCTTGCTCGAATTGCCATCTCCTCTATAAGACTGTTGACATCTTTATGGTTGAAACCGATGATATTAAAAGTAGAGAGACCCAAATGCCAAAAAGAAATCTAAAAAAATTGGAGCGAAATTGGTCTCATTGTCTTGACTATCCATCTACATACCAGGGCCCCGATTTTCGTGCGATCGAGATTCATCACTATTCGAGATATCCCGAAACGAAACGTCAAATCGTATGTAATTTTTTCATTTGTTTCGAGATATCTCGATCGCACGAAAATCGGGGCCCAGCTACTACTACATACAACATTATTTCAGACTTCTGATAAAGCCTGTACAATCACGCCTTTATTTCGTAAGGGGTACAGAGACGAATTGCAACATAAACCGACTCTAAAAACACTTATTTCGCTTCGTCAACACTCATACATCTTTTCTTAAACTATTTACGTTACATAATTAGCTCCTTTTGAGTTAAACATTCGTGTACAGTAAGTATTACAATATGCATTGTTAAACGAACTTTCCATTCTTTGTGTCCAACAAAACACAATATTGTGAATGAGTTGTATTGTTTAACAGGTAATATATTACCTACTAACTAATCGGACCGCAAACCACAACTAAATATGAGGGTACCCAGTTATTAACTATGACATCAGGACGTCTAACACCTCAGTCCCCCCGTGACCATGGTTGCTGTAAAGCAGCCGAAACGTCGGGAAAATAAAATAGTAAATAAACGCGATAAAATCCGTAAAATAGTTTTATTTCAATGTATAGTATTCGCGTAAATATAAGAAAACAATAATACCTACCCGTGGCTTGGTTTGCTTGGCATTTTTGAACTATAAAAATGTCGCCAATATTATACTTTTAAACAGAGTCCGGAATAATTCTTAGACGTTTGCATCAGTATCAAGTACACAACCGAATGGTATAAAAATTTGATCGATATTCCATCATCATCATCACGCCTGTATTCCCCGAAGTGGTAGGCAGAGGTGCACTGTAGTGCGCCCACACTTCGCCGATGTATTTTTGGTCCCAATGTAATAGGGGGCGAGCCTATTGCCATTATACCGGGCACATTCCCCCTCAACACGAGGGAGATTTGGGCCATAGTCCAGCACACTGGCCCAGTGCGGGTTGGTGAACTTCACACGACTTTCTATAGACGTGCAGGTTTCCTCACGATGTTTTCCTTCACCGTTTCATAGCAATTGGTAATCTCGGATGAAAATGAGATTCGCTCATAAACCCAGAGGTGCGAGCCGGGGTTTGAACCTGCACACTTTGATTTGTAAAGCGTGCGACCACTCGGCTACCACTGCTAGTCTGATCGATATTCGACCATGTTTTTCCAACGTCGTCAATTTCTCTAACTCGTAATATCTCGAGTCCTATGTAAAATTTGCATGTTCTGTTTTGTGAATATTGGTAGTCACCCCTCATAAGTGTAGGTTACCCTGCTGGATAGGGTTATGGATGTACCCAAAGGCCAGAACACGATACCTGTGACCAATATTCAAAGGTCTATAACTCAGAAACTATGATAGTTAGGTATAAACTGTCTTCACTAAGCATCCACATATGAGCTACTGTATAATATATACCCAAAGTATTATTTCGGACTTCTGATACACCCTGTATATGAGCATAAATTGATCAATATCAATCTAATTTGTAAAATTGTTGTTGCAGATATCGCGATGGAGACCAGTAAGTTTTTAGAAGCTCGGGTTTAGAAGCTCTTATTTTTTCCCTTAAAGTATAATAATAGCAGCCCAAGTTACTTCTTACAAAATCAGCTATCTGGCAATGAGAGTCCCGTTAAAATTGGTACAGCCGTTTCAGAAAAAAATGCATTTCGGATAAAAAATGTTGTTTTGTTATAGGTACTCTATATACTTACATATGTATTTAATAAATAGCTGGGTACATACCGCCACCTGTTAAAGTGGATGATATTTAATGGAATAAGATGAGGAATGGCATCACCTGCGACTAGCGCGGGTATTTCGCCAGTGTCAAGTAATTAATAGCAAGGACAAATTCAATAAATACACGCAATAAATAAAAATGAATGATGACAGTGATAAAGATGGCGGATGACTCCTGTTAAAGTATTGTTGTTTTAATAGTAACTTTTAATTTTTGACAGATTTGTACTGAGCTAACTGTCATATATTTAAAAAAATACAATATATTATATTTTTGTAACCTGCACGTCTATAGAAAGGCGTGTGAAGTTCAGCAAACCGCACTGGCCCAGCGTGTTGGACTATGGTCCAAATCTACCTCGTATTGAGGGGGAATGTGCCCGGTATAATGGCAATAGGCTCGCCCCTATTACATTGGGTCCAAAATACATCGTCGAAGTGTGGGCGCACTACAGTGCACATCTGCCTACCCCTTCGGGGAATACAGGCGTGTTGATGTATAATATTTAACTACTACTACTACAGCCCTCTTTAACGTCCCACTGCTGGGCACGGGCCTCCCCTCAATGCGAGGGGGATTCAGGCCATAGTCCACCACGCTGGCCCAGTGCGGTTTGGCAGACTTCACACATCTATCGAAAACTAGTCAAGTTCCCTCAGACATGCAGGTTTCCTCACGATGTTTTCCTTCACCGTTTCATAGCAAGTGATAATCTCGGATGAAACTGTGATTCGCACATGAATGCCAGAGGTGCAAGCCGGGGTTTGAACCTGCACACTTTGATTGCAAGGCGTGCGTTCGACCACTAGGCTACATTTAAAGTAGTAATATTAAAAACATTTCTGCAAGCCAGGTGGTAGTGTAAGACCTCAGAGTAGATAGATAACCCCTAAAGACCCCACTCTTCGTAATGATCTGCGGCGATTTTTTTGATCCGCCATCTTAGTCAAAACTAATATGGCGGATAATTTGCCGCAGCGCGGGCTCGAAATGCCGGCTCCTTACTACAGGGTGTATCAGAAGTGCGAAATAATATTTTGGGTACATATACGGTAACCCAGTAGATGCTTAGTAAGGACAGATTATACCTAACCATCGTAGTTTCTGATTTACCTTTGAATATTTGTCACAGGTATTGTGTTCTGACCTTTGGATACATCCATAACCCTAGCCAGCAGTGCAAACTATATTCATGAGGAGTGGATAACAATATTCACAAAACAGAACATGCAAATTTGACATTGGACTCGGGATATTGCAAGTTATAGAAATTGACGACGAAAAAATAGTTGAAAAGAAAAGGTCGAATATCAATCAAATTTTTATACCATTCGGTTGTATACCCGACACTGATGCAAACGTCAATGTATTATTTCGGACTTCTGGAACAGCCTGTATACTACCTCCATGGGTAAGGCGGCTGATATTTTGACATTAGGTACAAACATACACTTTTATTTTGAGTTATATGTATAAAATAAGCTTCTTATTATATTTTACATTAAAATAAATTATAATAAGTAATTATCCATATATTATTAAGCAGTGAGAACTTCTCAGAGAATCTCAAGAACTTTACACATAGCTGTTATTGGTTACGACAAGAACACGCGAATTATTATTGTCACAACTTTTACTTTCATACACTTTCATTTAATGATCTATAGATCTCATCTTAGATCATCGTACTCACCGTTTCATTATGAATAACGCAATATTTAAATATTTTAATGCAAAAACTTTCCTTCTTAATGATCACCAACTGTTCCGCGCGGAACGGAACGAAACGTGTCCGCGCGGAATTTAGAAAAACCTAACAAGTGAAAGTCCCAACAAAATCGGTCAAACTGTTCCTTAGATTACCCCGAACATACAGATAGACAGACATACAGGCAGGCAGACAGATAGTCTAATTGATAGACAGGGCAGACGGGCAGAAACATTGACATACAAAAAGACAGACACAGAAAGTTTTTTCTGTTATAAGTACCGTATATACTCACATAACATTTAGTAAAAAGATGTTATTTTGTCATTATAAACAGACATATCCATTTAATTTATTTGTAGACGACCTTAGCAAGGCGGCCTTACCGCCATAAATACATTGCTACAAGACAAGTAGTGATAAACATACTACTAGTAATCTCGTTAGCCTCTCCTGCTAAGCGAAACACTTGTGCTAGGAGTGTTGTGAATAGTTATTGGACTGTTCTTTTTCTTTCCTTTTCTGTGTATTGTATAAGTTTTATATTCTCTGTGTGCTTTGTTTGCGTCTGTGTCGAATAAATGTTTTTTCTTTCTTTCTTTCTTTCTTTCTTTTGTTCGGGTATTTACCCTGGACACATTTGATTACAAGGATAGCTCCTCTAACCCACTAATTAGTCTTAACTGATATAATAAGGTCTTGTATTGATGAGTTTGGAAGATAAATACATTTATTTTACACATAATTCAGTTATGGGAACTAGATTAATAAAATACGTCATCACGCCTGTATTCCCCGAAGGGGTAGTACGCCCACACTTCGCTGATGTATTTTGGTCCCAATGTAATAGGGGGCGAGCCTATTGCCATTATACCGGGCACAATTTGAGCAATAGATTTGGGCCATAGTCCACCACGCTGGCCCAGTGCGGGTTGGTGAATGGAACACGCCTTTCTATAGACGTGCAGGTTTCCTCACGATGTTTTCTTTCACCACACGAAAATATCAGAGTTCCGAGCCCGGGTTTTGAACTTGCACCTACTACGTTCAAGGCGGGCATTCTACCGACTAGACCAGGGATTCCCAAACTGGGTTCCGTGGAACCTAGGGGTTCCTTAGAATAGTCATCAGGGTTCCGACAAAATTGTATACTTGTGCATACAATTGTCGGACATAATACCGAACTATAAAACATCAAGTTCATTCTTCGCATTTAATGTGTTAAAAAAAATTCTTAAAAAAATGTTCTTATATAAATTTCAGGGTTGTATCAAATCAAATCAAAATTTTTTTTATTCGTGTAGGCCAAAAAGCACTTACAAATAGTCAGATTCTACCACCGGTTCGGAATGCTGCTTCCACTGAGAAGAGCCGGTAAGAAACTCAATGGTTACTCTTTTCAAAATGATAATTGCGAGTAATACATTCTCAGGAGCAGCAATGCCTTGAGAGCAGACCGCACCTTTGCCACAATACTAGAGAAGAATTATACTCACGGCAGTCTAATATTAAATACAAATATAATCTTTACGCTTAGGAAGCTAGTACAGTAAGGTGCGTCTACTCCCAAGATATGTACTCATTTGATATGGGGTTCCATAAAATAAAAAGTATTTGGTTAGTGTTCCGTAATCTTTAAAGTTTAGAAACCCCTGTACTAGACCACCACTGCTCTTGAATCTGTCTTTTTCACATAATTCTATACGTATAATAAAACTAGAATTTAGAACAGCATTCCAAAAAATAAATATGTTAGTCGGTTCAAAAAAAAATATTAACTTCCGTCAAAGTTTATTTCCTTCCCATAGATTATAAAAACGTGTGCCTTGTCTATGGAAGAATGATTGTACGTTCGATTGTTTCGTAATAAGACTATACGATAAAAAAAAACTAGATCTATCTATGATTAGTAGTGATGGGAAATGGATACAGATAATTGATCAATTCATTTTTAATTGGTGAGGAGGTCTTGCTTGCATTATCATATATTTAAACTAGCTGTATCCGCGACTTTGTACGTACAAAATTTATGAACCCTCATTAATTTCCCCGAAATTAAAGTAGTCTGAGTTACTCTTTATAATATCAGCTATCTGCCAGTAGAAGTCCCGTCATAATTGGTTTGGCCGTTTTGGACTTTATCCGGCACAAAGAGACAGACCAACTTTTATATGCATTTGGTTAAAATATGTTATTTTGATATTACAGACACTCCAATTTCATTTATTTGTATAGATGTGTATTTATTGAATTTGTCCTTGCTATTAAATACTCGACATTGCCATAGGTACATACCGCTAATCGCAGCTGGAGGCATTCCTCATCTTGTCTATTAAAATTTCATCATTTAATTCATTTCTTAAAAAAATAAGAAGTAGAAATCGAATCAATCATATTTAAATGTTTAATCTAAATTACATTAAAGAATGTTTCACATAAGAAGCACATTCCGAACCCAATTGCTTCCGCTAAACTCGATATCGACAATTAATATAATTTATCGATACTTTCTCATCACTAGTTGAAACCAGATTAGTGTTGCGCTTTCATTAAAACCGGGCCAATGTGTGAGAGTGTTATTGACGAACAACACGATATGAGACCTGTTTAGATATAGGTACCTTTTTAGGTGCGGACCGGAATTCCAACCTGTGACCTTTATTACCAGAACTATCCTTCCTTCTCTTTATAAACATCGCCCGACAACACATACTCATCGTATGATCCCAAACTAAGCAACGCTTGTACTATGAGTACCCTACAATGGACTGGGGGCGATCCCGGTTAAACCAAGACTGGGGCTAATTCCGAATAGACCAATTCCAAAATTGTACTCTGACCGAAATCAAACCCAGTGAGCAAAGCGGCCTTCGCTCAACCCCCTACACTAAGTCATCGTCAAATAACATCATCATCTAATCACCTGAAATGAATGTTTATTATTACAAGCTTTATATTAACTTGCAATGTATGTATGTCCGGGTAGAATCTTGCAACTGGATTTTAAATCAGTTATCTTTAACCGATTGAGCTGAAATTTGGTATACACGCTTATTTTGGACGACAATGCATGCTTAGCTATGTGACGTCATTCTAATTCCAATATGGCGGATCATCCAAGATGGCGGAATAGTTATTTTTTCTGCACCGCCACAGTATGGGTATCAAATGAAAGGGATTGCCGAGGAGAACACGAAAACCTAAGGGCAATTATATAAAAGCTTGTTTTTAAAAAGGTTTTTTACCATTATTTTTTTCAATATGACACAAAACTATTTACTTTGGTAACAATTTGCAAAGAGTACGAGAGGAAATAAAAGGAAAAAAAATACAATTTCATTCCTCTTTTACAAAATAAATCGGTGAATAAGATGTGGAAAGACTGCATCTGCGTTTAGCGGGTATTTCAGCCAGTGTCAAGTAATTAATAGCAATAGAAAATTCAATAAATACTCATTCTACTAACGCTATCCTGCTAAAATTCAAAATGTGAAAGTTTGTGAGGATGGATGGATGTTTGTTACTCTTCCACGCACAAACTACTGAACGGTTTTTGATAAAACTTTACAGTATTATTGTTTATGCATCAAAATAACATATAGGCTATAATTTATAATGATATTGAATAATCGAACTCTGTGAGAACGAAGTCGCGGGCAGAAGCTAGTCATGAATAAAAAAAGGTGATGGGTGTGATAAAGATGGCGGATGAGGAAGTAAAACTCATGATATAAAGATGGTATGATTATGCTACTACTACTACAGCCCTTTTAACGTCCCACTGCTGGGCACGGGCCTCCCCTCAATGCGAGGGGGAGTCGGGCCATAGTCCACCACGCTGGCCCAGTGCGGGTTGGCAGACTTCACACATCTATCGAGAACTAGACAAGTTCCCTCAGACGTGCAGGTTTCCTCACGATGTTTTCCTTCACCGTTTCATAGCAAGAGATAATCTCGGATGAAAATGAGATTCGCACATAAACCCAGAGGTGCGAGTCGGGGTTTGAACTTTTGCACACTTTGATTGCAAGGGGTGCGATTGACCACTCGGCTGCCACTTCTTTGATTATGCGTATACATTTAATTGTGATCTCTCTGTGGCAGATGATACTGGTGTGGATGGCAGCGGTGATGATGCTGGGGGCGGCTGAAGAGACGCCTCCGGGGCTGGTGACCAAAGACAGCGACCAGGACTTAGTGGCTGAAGCCACGCACTCAGGTAAAATGACATTTCATTAACCCAATCAACTTATTTTTTACAACTCAAAATGTGCATACTAAATGAACCCTTAAACATAAAAAAAAAAATACGCGTTGAATTGAGAACCTCCTCCTTTTTTTTTTTCGTCGGTTAAAAATAAAAAAAAATCTATTATAGGTACTAAACGAATAAACCGGTTGTTTCAGAAGTCCAAAATAAAACTTTTGGTACATATACGGTAGCCCATATGTAGATGCTTAGTGAAGACAGTTTATACCTACCATAGTTTGTGATATAAAGACCTTTAAATATTTGTCACAGGTATCGTGTTCTGGACTTGGGGTACATCCATAACCCTATTCAGCAGTGTTAACTACACTTATGAGGGGCGACTACCAATATTCACAAAACAGTAGTTGTAGCATGTGCGCCAAGACTAGACAAATGTCACGGAACATCTTAATGTTGTCCCTTTCTCTCGTATGAAATTAGACAGAGAGCAAGCGAGCAAATCCGTGACAAAGTTCTTGTCTTGACATGCATGCTAAGGGGCCGTTCAAATTATCGTAAGCAGATTTATTACAATTATTTACCCCCCCCCCCCCCCCATCCCCCTTGTCAGCAAAAGTAAGCAAAGCTCTTACCCCCTCCCACCATGCTTACGTAAACATTTTTCAATTAAAAATGTATTTTTTTTTATTATAATTATAATTTTATCCCCGAAAATGCTTTTCGTTTTCAAGCATAGACAATGTGAGTGTTGCCATTCGTGTAAGAAAGTTATTTAACTACCGATGAAGTCATTATCATCTAGACACCCATACCCCCATGTCATCCAAAATAACCCAAAACAAATTCTCCCCACCCCCCCATAGTGCTTACGTAATACTTGAACGGCCCCTAACCCCACAGAACATGCAAATTTTATATAGGACTCGAGATATTACGAGTTATAGAAATCGCCGAAAGTTGGAAAAACATGGTCGGATTTCGATCAAATTTTTATAGTATACCCGATACTGATGCAAACGTCAAAGTATTATTTCGGACTTCTTAAACACCGTGTATAACTATCCAATTTGTGTGGTTGCAGGCAGCCAGGCTCAGAAAAGAGAAGCGGGGTTATCCAACTCATATGGGGAACCAATTCCGGCTGATTCATACGGACCGCCTAAGGAACTACTTAATAATAGTAAGTATAATAATAAACTCTGACCGAAAGGGTACTATTACATATCGGTTGTCTATTTTAAGTTCTACATAATAAATACATCATCATCATCACGTCTGTATTCCCCGAAGTGGTAGGCAGAGGTGCACTGTAGTGCGCCAACACTTCGCCGATATTTTTTGTCCCAATGTAATAGAGGGCGAGCTTATTGCCATTATACCGGGCACATTCCCCCTCAATACGAGGGAGATTTGGGCCATAGTCCACCACGCTGGCCCAGTGCGGGTTGGTGAACTTCGCACGCTATAGAAAGCTATAGACGTGCAGGTTTCCTCACGATGACCTTCACCGTTCAGCAAGTGGTAATGGTGGTGGAAAAACGTTCTACATAATATAAATTAAAAGCATATCGAGGGGTGAAAGGCAGTCTTAAGTGACATTTTGTTAACTTTACAGGAGAGCATACCCATTCGACACAGAAAAAATCCAAATATGTTTATATCACCCAAGTAGTCAATATCACCCAAAAGTCTCGCTTTAGACAAATAGCCTTTCACATCTCGATATCGACGGTTAAAAGGCGAATCGACGCAAGCGCCATTTTGGTAACTTTTCACGAAACCCAGCTCCAATGACGGAGAAAAATTATCTGATTTCAACGATATATATAACACAATATCGCCCAACATGGCGCTCCAGTCACTTCCCCTTGTAAAAATCTTTTTTTTTACGAAATTAGTGAAATGATGACATTTTAAGGGAATAATATGGGGAATACCTCCACCTGCGATTAGCGGGTATTTCAGCCAGTGTCAAGTAATTAATAGCATGGATAAATGCGATAAATTCACATTAATATAAATAAATTTAACCATTTATATTCTCAGTTCCAGACCTGCCTCTCCCGGCCCCGGTGTACGGAGTGCCCCCCCCCGGCGCCTACGGCCCCCCCGCGCCCGTCGCCCCCCCCAGCCAGGCCTACCACGGCCCCCCACCACCGAAACCCAAATTCCCCCCCTCAAAAATATACGGCCCACCGAAACCAGTATACGGGCCGCCGAAACCGAAACCGAAACCCATCTATGGACCCCCAAAAAAGACTTACGGCCCCCCCAAGCAGGGCCCACCGAAACTGGTGTACGGTGTACCATTCAAACCGCCTAAGTTTGTGAAACCCAAACCTGTTTATGGACCACCGAAACCCATTTATGGACCGCCGAAACCAGTTTTTGGACCGCCTATTGCCTCTCCGCCGCCGTTGCCAGAGCTGCCTCAACTACAAGTGCCACCTGTATCATTGGACTTTGGTTTAAACCTACCTGCTCCCATTTACGGAACGCCATTAGTGAGTCTGCCAATCGATTTGAAACCTAATTTCCCTGTACCCAGCGACAGTTATGGCCCACCGAGTGGCAATCTTGGCTTATCAGGTTACCATCTTGGCTTATCAGGTGGCAATCTTGGCCCATCAGGTGGCAATTTTGGCTCAAATGAGCACTTAGTATTCGAAAATATTGGCAATTTTGGTAATATTGGTGACCTTGGCAATGTTGGTGATTTTGGCAATATTGGTCAGTATGGCCCGCCGCAGCCGGACGCAAACCCTCGACCTCCTCATCCAGGTATACCAGCCCCACCAACACCCCCGCACGTGTTATACGACGGCTGGAAACCAATACCTGGCTTATCGAAGCAAATCCAAGGTCTCCACATCAGTTTAGACCAAGGTCTACCGAACATCAACCAGCACCAATTCAACATTAACTTCGAGCAGTCTTTGCCCAACATAGATCAACATCAATTCATCACCTTGGAGCAATCATTGCCTAACGTAGAACAACATAACTTCATCAACTTGGAGCAATCATTGCCTAATACAGATCAACAACAATTCACAGAGCAATCTCTGCCACACACCAATCAACAACATTTCAACGCCGCACAGATTACATCAGGCTATTCCAATATCCACCACGATGCTTTGGCCAATATTGATTTGAACTCAATAGTTGGCGGTGATTCAAATAATATAGATCAATCTAAAACGGTCTTCGAAGCGCATTATACTGAGAACAACTCACAAAAACCTATAGATTCATACGGCGTCCCCCCTCTAGAATCGCTGCATAACGGTCCTTATCCCCCCTCTATCAGGCAGCAAGGAGCTAAAGGATTGATACCTCCATCAGGCATTTATGGGGTCCCCCCTGGCTCTCATTACGGTGCCCCGCCCAAGTACAATCAGAACCTCCCCATACCGTACGGTCAATATTCCGGCGGCGGTCACTCCGGGGGTCATACTCCGCAAAAACCAATCAAATTCCGAGATTCTGTACCGGAAGGTCTTCTCGAAAACGTTGGACATATAACTCATTCAAAGGACACCTTGAACTACGAACATTTGACACAAGGGATTGCGTATCTTCCGCCACCTATTCGTGATATTAAAGACTCAAGCGGCAATCATGGTAATTCAGGAGTAAACAGCGTTTCGTTATCCATTGAACCGACTAATTTGTATAGTCTACCGCACGCCGGCAGTCCTATATCATTCCAACAACCATCTAATTTGTACGGATCACCCATAGACTCATATTCGGTACCGCTATTAACTGTTGGCGATCACACAACATCAGGATCTAGTACTAATTCTATTACTTCGACGGTTGATGGAACAGTTTTGGCTAATCTGTCTAATTTAGAAGCTGCGGCTATTCTCAAGCATTGCCCTTACCACGAGGCTATTTTAAAAGCAGCTAAGTACGGCCAGAAAGTACCTCTAGACTTAGCTTCAAATTACGTCGCCAGCTTAAGTTCATTAGGAACGACTTTGAATAAAGGCAACACGATATCAAACTTCGATAAAGACTTAATAGCATCACACAGCGTAGTACACAATGTTTATCCCGAGAATCAAATCAAAAATGAAAAAGTCAATTACAGTATACAGAAGAGTAAAACTTTGGATGAGAAATATAAAAATAAAGACGACAGATTCCAATTGGTAAGTGATCAAATTCTACAAACGTCTGAGAGAATTAGAAGCTTGAGCGAAGAAGCGAAGGTGTTGCAACAGAAAATCGTGTCTTCAAACCAGAATTTGAATGTACCAAGCAATAATAACGTAGGATACGCTATCCAAATTCAATCTTCCAATGACCAGAAAGGTAAGATGAATTCTCCAACGATACCTCACGACCAGTTGCTATCAGAAGGCCTCTTGCAAAGCATATTACAAGCCATAGAAGATCCAGCTACCAGTAAAAGACAGCAAGCAACCACCCAAAACACAGCCAATAAAGTTTCTATATCGAATCAGAATTTACAAAACCATCAATCATTCGAATCATATCAAAGTATAGGCAATCAGGTAACTTATAAACAAAATTTCGGACATAATCAAGCATTCCAGCCATCTCAAATCGATCTAGGGTCTTTCAGAGACGGATTAGACTTACCTGTAGGGTATGAACCGGTGGATCACACGAAGAATTCAGATTCAAAACTAGATTCAAATAAAGATTATAAGCCGTGCGATTTGAATGGTGCTGGATCAGTAAAAACAGAGGTAATCGTAGCACCTCCTAAAATTAACAATCTCAAATCGACCGATGATGATGTGGCTATATTTTTCAGTGGCAAAGACGAGACTGTGACTGAAATTTCAGTGGCTACAAGTATTAGTGAGGGTTTAGATTTTGATGTAAAATCAAAGTCTTAAAAAGGTGGTTAGCAATATAGCATCTAGTCTGAACAGTGGGCATTTTAAAAACTAATTTTGGCGCGTGGATACTGATGAACTGCCGATGTAAATTGGCTATTGATTTTCGCTTAAACTAAGAGTATCCTTAATATGATACTTTAACATTAAAGCAGTTGTCTAGCGCTAGAAATCGTTTCATTAACGTCTAAGGATCCTAGAGCCGCCTAAAGTTCGATTCCGTTTCAGCTATTAAGCTTAGACACTGCCTAATAGGCTGCTCTAAATTTTTGACACCTTTGAAAGTTGTCTATGTTACATAGCAACGGGAAAATACCATAGAGTAACAAAATATTTACAAAAAATAAACGTCATAAACGCATGTTGACAACTGAATAAAGAAAGATTAACCAAAATAAACCAATAGTTAAAATGATTTAACGCACTGTGATTGAACCTAAATGCAGATCATTTAATTACAGCCATTTTTGTACCTACATAATATGAATCAAGAGATGCTCACTGCCGCCATTTTGGTATAGTAACGCCATCTTGTTATGTCAACCTAATTATAATTAGTATTTTTAGTTTTAAAATGTTTTTGAAATGCATTCCAACTATAATGTACCTACTTAGTACCCATTCTGATTCACATTGTTTAATACTAACATACTCTGTCTCTCTCTGTCAGGTACACGATCATGTCGTCATAATTTAATATTAATGCTGAAATACAAACAAATATGTCCGACTCGAACAAAGAACCTCTTTATTTGAAGTCGGTTAAAAATGTAGTTAGTTACATCGATTTTACAATTCATTTTAGCCAACTAAAGTGATTTGTATAGCGATTGTAAGCAAACTACAACCTTCTGTAACGTTGAAATTATGTTTATAATTGGTTCTGTTGTATGGAACTAGACGAAACTAAATGTATGCCAGCCCTTGCAGTTTTATACTTTCAGTTTTTGACAGAACCTGTCAAAAATTGACAGTTTATATTTAAAAAAACTACAAGAGTTGGTGGTGAAACCCCAATATGGACGCTCATTTACTAATGAGCATCCATATTGGGGCCTCACCACCGTCTAATTAGTTTAGATTTAATTCGTTTTTAATATTATTTATTGGATGTTAGTTTTAATAATTATTTATAATAATAATGGATAAATAAAATGATCACAGCAATCATGAAGTATTATTTTTATACCTTAAATTACATGACTTATGAAAATGACTCTTCTTTTTAGGGTTCCGTACCTGAAAAGGAAAAAACGGAACCCTTATAGGATCACTTTGTTGTCCGTCTGTCTGTCTGTCAAGACCCTTTTTCTCAGAAACGTTGAAATTTATAACAGAGACATATGTCTGCGGTCCCTTGGTGCCCTAAAAAAATCAAACTTCTAGGTTAACGCAATCAAAAGATATGGTGGCTTATGATGCATTTTCAGTATATTTGCACGGGAATCAAAAACCTATAAGGGTACTTCTCGTTGACCTAGAATCATGAAATTTGGCAAGAAGCAAGGTCTTATAGCACAAGCAAAGGAAAAATTCCGAAAATGGGATATTTATTCATAGAAAATGTTTTTTTTGCGATTACAAACTTATTTTGTAGTTGCTTTGTATGGGGGCACCAGTATACCAACTACAAAGTTAAGTTTGTCTCTCTACCCAGTTTATCTTTTCATTAGAGTAGGTAATGCTCGGTGCTTTCACAGTTTTTTGTTATTCATTTTCCGAAAAATTTAATTGTTGCTAAATTTATTTCGATGTAAAATCACAAAGCCTCTATTATCTTAATAACAGTACATCGTAGCTCAAAAAAATGTAATTTTACCCCCCTTTAAGAGACCCCGTCCAAATTTAATTATGATCTGATTTTTAAAAGTTAATTGGTTTTTTTTTTTGGTTTTTTTCAGAAAAATTGTGTTGATTAAATTGTTGCAAAATTAATTTTGATGTAAAATCACAAAACCTCTATTATCTTAATAACGGTACATAGTAGCTTGAAAATAACGTAATTTTACCCCCCATGTTTGACATTTTTTAACATTACAGAACAGCATTATTATTCGACGTAGAAAAAATTGCTGATATCAAATATGTATTATTATGTTAATATCGCCAAAGTGTCGCTTAAGTTAAATAGCCTTTTACCACAAGATAGGCATTTGGTAAAAAATAAATTATATTAAAGACAAACACTTCAATTTTATTTATGTGTATAAATAATATACTAAGTGCTATTTATACAGTTATTTTCCGAAATAAAACACTTGTTAAATTAAAATCACTTTATTATATAAAAATATCACCTACCCTCATTCTGTTAGACAAACTAATTTGACATTAATCAAAATATTGCTACCTTCCTTTATAAAACAGCAATTTACAGAAGCTTTTGTACTGCTGTTTTAACTGACTTGTAGATATATTAAAATCTGGAGTTAGATGTATTAACATCCGCCTGTGATCCTCCTTATGCCATCATTGCATATTTATTTCATTTAGTCCGAGAGTGTATACAACAGAATTAGGACCATTCTGTGAGATTCCACAATGAGTAGAAAATGCCCCGTTACCACCCCCAATCTATCAGCACTGTTTTAAAATTACTTTCATTTTTGACAGTTAGCTCAACAGATTTTGTATCTGTCAAAAATTGACAGTTACTATAGAAACAATAAAACTTTAAGAAGTGGTAAGGTTATCTATGTTAGTTCAGTTGTCTTCTGCGCGCCATTTGATTGCCATGGTATCTGCGCGGACGCAGGCGGCCGACGACTCTGCTGGAAAAACATAAGTACGACATAAGTTTTAGCTCTTTCGACTGTCAGATTCGTCGAGAAAATGACGTCACTTCGAGCTTCTTGTACTGGACATGGCTCCGTGTGACGTCATTTTCTCGAAGAATCTGACAGTTGAAACAGATAAAACATGTCTACGCGGTCATGTTTACAGGGCCTGAAATCCGAATTGATATTTAATGTAGCTAATATGTAGATGCTTAGTGGAGGCAGACTGTACCTAAATATCATAGTTTCTGAGTTACAGCAATCGGCCAGTCTTGGTTTAATTATCAAGTTAAGTGTAGAAAACTCTCTATGCCTTCACACAATTTCTAAAGACATCACTTTCTGCATATTTAGGGTTTCGTACCCAAAGACTATCTACCATGATGGTTACCGGAAAAATCGACGGAATACGTTCCAGAGGCCAAAGTCCCATTAGATGGGCTGACCAGATCCGCAAATCTCTGGACACTAATCTCCACGAAGCTCTCCACGTCGCCAAAGACAGGCACAGGTGGCGCAAGATAGTCAAGGAGAAAATAATTCCATGGGAGAATCACGTCCCTCAGTAATGAGGAGCGCGACGCGAGGAGGAGGACCCAAAGAGTAAAACAGGAACCCTATTACTAAAACTTCGTTTTCCGTCCGTCCATCTGTCACCAGGCTGTATCTCATGAACCGTGATAGTTAAAGTTAAAATTTTCACAGATGTATGTATTTCTGTTGCCGCTATAACAACAAATACTAAAAAATATAATAAAATAAATATTCAAGGGGGCTCCCATACAACAAACGTGATAATTTTGCCATTTTTATAGATAATGGTACGGAACCCTTCGTGCGCGAGTCCGACTCGCAATTACCCGGTTTTTGCTTGTATCTTAAAATTGTGTGTACTCACATAAATAGCTTCTTAGTAGTTGAAAAACGAAACTTTTTATCTATAAACCAGTCTGGATTTTATACTTCTAACTTTTTTAGTTACTGAGATACATTAAAACAAATCTGTATGTCTAAATAATTTCTTAGGTGATATTTTTTTGGTTTTAGCTATCACTTAACGGTTCTATAGCCATCGAACGAAGAATCAAGAACCAAGAACGAAGAATCTATGGAGGTATTAGTATCCCTACCTGCTGTAAGGGGGGGTAACCCACCTTGGTCTTGAGATGTACCAGCTTATTGTGGTTGTAAAGGGCGGCTTCGTAGCCGAAGGTCGAAGGACAGAGTCCACACTTGAAGGGTCTCTCTCCCGTGTGACTCCGCATGTGACCTTCTAAAGTCTTCTTAGTCTGTAGACCGTCGAATAAATAAATACATCGTCACGCCTGTACTCCCTGAAGGGGTACGCAGAGGTGCATTGCAGCGCGACGCTCATCATAAGGCGTCGTGACGCTCATTATAAGGCGTCACCACGCTCACTATAAGGCGTCGCGATGCTTACTATACGGCGTCGCTACGTTCACTATAAGGCGTCGCGACACTCACTATAAGGCGTGGCTACGCTCACTATAAGGCGTCGCGACGCTCAATATAGGACGTCGCGACGCTCACTATAAACCGTCGCGACGCTTACTATACGGCGTCGTTACGCTCACTATAAGGCGTCACGACACTTAATATACGGCGTCGTTACGCTCACTATAAGGCGTCGTGACGCTCAATATAGGACGTCGTGACGCTCACTATAAGGCGTCGTGACGCTCAATATAGAACGTCGCGACGCTCACTATAAGGCGTCGTGAGCCTCAATATAGGGCGTCGCGACGATCATAAGGCGTCGCGTCGCGCGGAAAATTAGTTTTTCTAAAATACTGACACTTACTATTTTCAGAAAAAAAGACTGTTACTGACCACTGTTTAAAAAACTGGCTTTAACTGACTTTACTGACCAGTTTCGACCCCTGCAATTGGATTAACTGATATGGTAGAATTATATTTTCAGTAATGGTGGAATTTGGTAGGTTTTTTATTATGGTAGGAATGGTAAAGTAATTGGACGACTGGAGATTTTTTTTTAATGGTAGAATAACTGAATGTGGTTAGGGGGGGGGGGGGGGGGTCAGGCAGTGGGCACTCACAGTGTAGGTCTTCCCGCAGGTGTGGCAGACGTGGTTGCGCAACGCGCGCGCACCGCGGTGCACGAGCCGAGCGTGCGTGCGCAGCACCGGCCGCGTCGAGCACGCCTGTGTAGTAGTTTTTTTTTGTTGAATTGAAAAATAGTAGAAATAATTATTTCCAAAATGGTAGAAATAAAATACAATATAAATGATAGAAACCGTCTAAATGGCCGGAATAAACTATTGAACAATGGTAGCATCTGGCTAAATGGTAGAAATTGTTTATAGAAAAATGGTAGAAACATTCTAAATGGTACAAAACAATTTAAATGTTATTGGTAGAATTTGTATGGTAGAAAATATTGACAATAAACACTCACGAAGTTGCACCCGGGATGCGGGCAGCGCACGGGCGTGGCCTTGAGATGCACCGCCAGGTGATGCTCGTCCAGCCGAGACGACTTCGCGAACTTCTTGCCGCACACACTACACACATACCTAAACACACATAATATGCGTTTCAAATGAGAATAGGAATGTCAATAACCTTTATCTGTCACATTTCATTAGAAAAGTATTAATATTTAAGATTTTTATTTGAAAACCTAAAATTTTAAAATGCATCTCTATATTTTTAAAGATGCGACATGTTAGGCGCCATGACGTCCGTAACGAGGCGTCACGGATAGCACTTACTTGAGCTTGGCCGGATCAATGTGCTTCAGGTTGTACTTCATGTGCTGGTAATACGACATCTTGTTCTTGAAGTTCATATCACACTTGAAACAAAAAATGGTATGAATTTAGTTTGATCTACTCTACCGTCCAACTACTCTACCGTCCAAATACCCTACCGTCCAACTACCCTACCGTCCAACTACTTTACCGTCCAACTACCCTACCGTCCAACTACCCTACCGTCTAACTACTCTACCGTCCAACTACCCTACCGTCCAACTATTCTACCAACCAACTACTCTACCGTCCAACAACACTACCGTCCAACTTCACTACCGTCCAACTAGTCTACCGTCGTCCGTATAATACCTGATAGCAGTAAAGATGTGCGGAGGCGTCGTGCGTTACCAAATGTACTTCCATCGCTTTCTTGAAGAGGAACCTCTTCTCGCAGCGCGGGCAGGAGTACTCCTTCTCGCCGCTGTGGATGCTGCGAGGGAGATCATCACATAAATACCGTCAGATTAAATGTGACTGCTTTGTTGCTAGTGGTGCAGTTTCAAATCACAGACTCAAACCTTGAGATGAAACGGATATCCGGTCACTATCCGGTATCCGGCCGGATACAGGATAGTGATTCAGTATCCGGCCAGATAGCGTAGCGATAGCGCCTATTGTGGTATGATTTGCCTTGTATAAAATAATTATTTTTTTGAATTTTACTCTCAGGTATCCGGTTGGATACTGAATCACTATCCACTATCCGGCCGGATACTGAATCACTATCCGGCCGGATACTGAATCACTATCCGGCCGGATACTGAATCACTATTCGGTATCCGGCCGGATAGTAGAAAAGCCAATAAATAACAAAATATTGAAGGAAAGCCAAATGTGGAAAGTTGAATGTATAACAGTATATTGACGCTTGAAAGGCAATCCGTACTAAGCGACAAAATATCGTATTACAAGTTATATATACCACTCGAGCGGCCACATTTCTTCTGCGTCGTTTGGTATATATAACTCAATTTATGATTTTTTTGTCACTTTGTAAAGAAGTAGCCGAGTGGTCGAACGCACACCTTGCAATCGAAGTGTGCAGGTTCAAACCCCAGCTCGCACCTCTGGGATTTATGTGCGAATCTCATTTTCATCCGAGATTATAACTTGCCATGAAACGGTGAAGGAAAACATCGTGAGGAAACCTGCACGTCTGAGGGAACTTGTCTAGTTCTCGATAGATGTGTGAAGTCTGCCAACCCGCACTGGGCCAGTGTGGTGGACTATGGCCCGAATCGCTCTCGCATTGAGGTGAGGCCCGTGCCCAGCAGTGGGACGTTAAAAGGGCTGTAGTAGTAAAGATTGCCTTCCAAGCGTCGATATACAGTAATAAGCATGACAATGTGCTCACAACATGTGCGTCCGTAGCGAGGTCTTGTCCGTGAAGGTCTTGTCGCAGAGCTGGCACGCCTGCCGCGCGCCGTGGCTCTTCATGTGCGCGCGCAACCTGCTCAGGGTGCTGTCACCGACAATACACGGCCTATAACTACATATTTACGCTTACGCAATGTCATTCAAAAAACTAAGTATGCTGAATGCCGAAGGCCGACACCTGTGTGGCTAACAGTCGAGGGCCAAAATGCGAAGACCACTAGCAAAGGTCAGTCCGAAAGTAAAAATGTAAGAACAACAGTTAAGGTTCCAAAGCCGAATTCCAAAAGCTGAAGACGAAGGCCGAAATCCGAATGACGAAGGCCTAATAACGAAGGGCGAATGCCGAAGACAGAATGCCGAAAGCCGAAGGCCCAAGGCCGAGAGCCGACACCCGTGGGGCCAACAGTCGAGGGCCAAAATGCGAAGACCACTAGCAAATGTCAGTCCGAAAGTAAAAATAGTATTATCCATCTCTATTAGAGATATGTATGTCGAATCAAAACGTCAAATTGATCGTATTTTTTCGACATAGTCGAATAGAGATGATGACGATCAAACGAAAATTGGGGTCTAGGTGGAGTAGTAAAGTAGGTTCAGTAGTACTCACGGCTCGCAGTGCGCGCACAGCCGGCAGGCGTGCGTGGGGCTGGGCGCGGCGTGCGCGCGCGCGCAGTGGTCCGCCGCCACGCCCGCGCGCGACCACGCCCCGCCGCACGACACGCAGCGCCACCTACACCACACACACACACACGGCATATAGCTCACACTTGTAACATGGGTGATAGCATCACACACATACAACACTCGTCATATAGGTGAAACTTGTAACATAGGTGATAACATCACACACACACACACACATAACACTCGTCATATAGGTGAAAATTGTAACATAGGTGATAACACCACACACACATAACGCCCCTGCGAATAAGTGAAGTTTGTAACATGTGGATGGTTACATCACACACTTACAATGCTCGTCATATAGGTGACACATGTAATATGGGTGATAATATCACACACATACAACACTGGTGATATAGGTGAAACTTGTAATATGGGTGATAAGATCACAGATCAAAAGCCGCGCGACAAAATGTTGGAAATACCTTAATTAACACTATGGCAATATTCTGATTCCAATTAGGTTTATGGCTCCATCATTTACGGATGTTTATGCCAAAGACAATTTTGTAGATGTAATAATAATAAAAAAAATAAACAAACTTAAGTAATAAACTATTGAGCAGTAACATGATAACTAATTTTTATTTGAGATATAAAATAAAACTAATAAATATAAATAACTAGCTGACGGGGCGAACTTCGTACCGCCTTAGAATGAGTGTCATACGAAAGCAGCGCCACCTACCAGGTCCAATTGTGAATCTAAACCATCCAGGGTGCCACCCAAACGCATACGAAAAAAAAACATTCAAATCGGTCGAGCCGTTTAGGAGTTAGCTTACAACGAAAAGTGGCATTGATTTTTATGTATATTGATATAAAACTATTTTTTCTATGTCTAAATTTAATTTCTGTAGTAAAAACCACGCCTCCACGCGTCTGAATTCGTTCGCGCTGTCAATGTCATTCCGTTGAGTTAATTAATTTGTTTTATGAGTCAATACAGATTATTTTGGTAGCGGTTCAGTTTGTTAGTGGGGCTTTTGGCGCCCAAGAGTGGGCTTGAGCTTACCATACGATGTACGAAGAAAGACATTATTATAAGACTCAGATAAATTTATTTTATTTCTACGAATTACACTACAATATTTTTATTTATACTGAGTGAGATTTTTTATTTGATACATTTCACGCCGATTGAGTGAAACTTGTAATATGGGTGATAACATCACACACATGCAACACTCGTTATATAGGTGAAGCTTGTAACATGATACATGTAACATTTTATGATTTTTGTTGCACGTGTAAATAGTAACATCTGTAATGTGTGATATTATATATATAACATAGTGTGTGATATGTATTATAATATCGAGATGTAAATGGCTGTTTGAATTAAGCGACATTTTATTAACTTTATATGAGAGCATACTCATTCGACGCAGAAATATTCGCTGATTCCAAATATGTATTTAAGTCAATATCGGCTAAAAGTGTCGTTTAAGTCAAAAAATAGCTTTTCAATCGTCGATATTATGGTGTTGTTCTCACCGCACGCGATGTCTACGGCGGTGCGCGGCCAGCGCGTGCGCATCCCGGCACCGCACGTGACACACGCCGCACTCCTGCGCACCCGCCGACTACACACAGACACATTACTACTACTACCCTTTTAACGTCCCACTGCTGGGCACGGGCCTCCCCTCAATGCGATTCAGGCCATTCAGGCCATAGTCCACGACGCTGGCACGGTGCAAACTTTACACATCTTTCGAGATATAGTCAAGTTCCTTCAGACGTGCAGGTTCCATGTGGTTCTTCACCGTTTCTTAGCAAGTGATAATTCAAGGTATTCGCACCTGAAACCCAGAGGTGCTAGCCGGGGTTTGAACCTGCGCACTTTGATTGCAAGGCGTGCGTTCGACCACTCGTCTAACACTACTTCAAATTTATTCATTAACTAGCTGTGCTCGCGGTTTCACCCGCGTTTATGGTTACTTAATCGTGGCGTAAACTATTAATAGGCAATTTTTTTTTTTTTAATCGGACTGGTATTTCTAGAGCATAATGGTTTCAACCAAACAAACAAACTCTTCAGCTTTATAATACTCATGCAAACAGCCAATTATTATTTCGGTCTTCTGAAACACCGTGTACATCTCTGTCTCTGTCTGTCAGGCGTCTGACCGAGCGGGGAGGATCTCTTACCGAATGATGTTTCTTCATGTGGTTGTCCAGCTTGAAGCGGTGGTTGAACCCCAGCACGCAGTCGTAACATCGATATTCGTGGCGAGTGAACACCACACTGTTAAGCGCTTTCATACGCTCCTGTTCCACCTGCCACCCCGATAATTATCAGGATAAATATGCTATATTTATCTGGATAAATAACATATAATTATCCTGATAAATATATATAATAATGTCTCTCGATATTGATGATATTGCTATGAATATTAATAGAAATAAGTGATGATTATTACGATAAATATGCTTAATTATCTCGATAAATATTCAACAATTATTATGATAAATATTTTCAATAGTACGTGTGATAAATATTTCGTGATACATGAGATAATTATTACGGTAAATTTGCTTGAATTGCCATATTTATCGAGATAATTAAAACATATTTATCGCTATAATTATAGCACATTTCTCGTGATATTCATCGCACGTTTATGTAGATATTTATCGAGATAATTAAGCACATCTGTGGGGTTAGCACTACAAGACCAATGTGACAGGTTCGCTCGCTTGCTCTCTGTCTTATTTCATACGAGAGAAAGAGATACATCCCACATATTCCGTGAGATACATCTAGTCTTGGCACACATGCTACTGAGCCTGACATAGATAATATCTGGAAGACATAAAAGTTCTGTCTACGCGAACATGCTAAGCCTGTAGGTCCCTTAGATTTGGCCGAAGTCGAAACTCCATCGACACTAGTTCTGGCTAAAGTTTAAACGTCTTTATACCTCTTCCCAGCTCAGCGCGACCATTTCAAGCTGTCCGCCGGCCACGTTCAGCTGCTGCAGCTTCCTCAACACCCGAGGATTATTTATCACACCGGCTGGCTTCTCCTTCTTGGGGCGTGGGTTCTTGCGACCGTCAACCTTGACACCTATTATGATAGTAAAGGTCACAAGGTCAATCTTAACACCTACATATAATGACAGTAAAGGTCACAAGGTCAAACTTGACATCTATAAGGTCACAAGGTAATTTCGCAGAGATGTTTAAAAACCACGCTCCCAAATCATTTAACTGACTACATCATATATAAGCTAGGTAGATATTAATCTCAGATGAAATAAAATACTTCATTTTGGTTATTCGTTTTAAAAAATGTTTTAATTAATATATTTAAGGTCACGCAAGATAGATTTATTATTCCAAGGTCATCAGAGGTTGCTGTCAAACTGTATAAGGTCATTGGAGTATGTTGTCAAAGTGTTCGAGATCATTGGAGGTTGATTTCAGTGTTCAAGGTCATCGGATGTTCAAGGTCATGACTAATAATGTTACTTTTGTAAGCTTGTATGTGTACGTTCAAGAAATTCTTACCATCTTTTGCAATATTTTTTCTCCTACCCCTATGTTTAACTTCTCCATTCTCCGATTCCTTCTTCTTATTCTTCAATGGTTCTTCATCAGATTCATCAAAGTCCTCTGCTGTCTGGTGCCTGGATTTTTTTACTTTTGATTTTATTTTGATATGTACATCATCTTCTTTTAAATCTTCATTGAATACTATCTGAAATTAATATAAAAGTGAACGAAAACATCGTGAGGAAACCTACATGTCTATTTAAAGGTGTGTGAAGTTCACCAACCCACACTGTGCCAGCGTGGTGGACTAAGGCCAGAATCTCCCTCATATTGAGAGGGAATGTGTCCGGTATAATGGCAATAGATACCCATAGTAAAAGCTTTGCTTAGTTTGTGATTACATGAAGAGTATGTGTTGTTTGGCATTTTTGTTTTCTTATTCTCACCTTTGAGTCCTTATCATCATCAGTTCCATAACTTCTATCGTCTAAACCATCAATAAAACACATTTCAATGCCGTCTTCCATCTTTATGTGTTGTTGGATCATTGTTGGGTGTTCTTGACTTGTTGTTGGGTATTGTTGGCTATCTAGGATCTTTGTTGACAGCCTTGACAGGGATTTGGGTGGTTGATTAAGCTGTAAAGGAGTTTATTTAACGGTTACGTTTTGTGGTATTTTTCGTAATTTAATTAAAATTTGTGTAAAGTTTACTCTGGGTAAACTCTAAAACCGCTGAACTGATTTTGATGGAAATCTACTGGCAGATAGCTGATGTTCCAATGATTAAGTCAGGCTGCTTTTATTTTGGAAAAACTTTAGGGTTCCACGGGAAGAATGAAAACCCCGATATTTTTGGGTAACTAAATAGGGCTCCTAAATTCGGGGCGAACGAAATCGCGGACATAGCTAGTTAGGGAATATAATACTAATAAAATGTACTTACAACGCATTTTACTAACTGATAATGTGCTTCTTTGACTTGATTCTTGAATAATATTATCTTTTTTATAATGGTTGAGCATTCCCAGCATAATAATATAGATTTACGTAGATATTCCTGGAAAAAATGCAAATTATAGTATTTTAAGCAGCGTCTTGCATATCAGAAGCAGAAGGGAATTCAATGCATAGTCTACTAATTTTAGATCAATAAATACAGTGTGACAATAAAAAATACGAAAATACTCACGAAATTATTAATCGTTTCGCAAAAAAATTTTCTTTCATCATCATTTATGAATGATAACTCTCGATCGGCGCTCAAACAACCCCCGCAGATGTTGGACCAATCCATATTGTACACTTCTAACTATTTAAAGCTATTAATTCAGTTACAAATAGGATGATTGATTGAAAGCTAAACAATCTAAAAAATAAATAAATAAACGCTATGCTATGCAGTACTTTTTTTATTTTGTATGACATTTTCGACAGTTGCAAAGTTGCAATACTACTAATGTTGAGACCCAGTCTTTTAATCTCATTACGAAATATAGAGAAGAATCAATAATAATTTTGTTTTATAAAAAAAATGTTTTGTAATATTTTTCTACTATTCAAATATCGAAACAATTTGCGAACTATATTTAGCCTGATATATTAAAAATTATTGGTAAAAGTAAAAGGGGTGTAAAGGGTTCTAACAACATCTAAGAACTCAAGTCAACCTCACCTGCTCGTGGTGCACCCTGCCGAACAACAAACGAGGGTCTGACAAACCGTCCACCAACCCGCAGTGGACCAGCGTGGTGGACTATGGTCCAAACCTCCTTAAAAAATCCGCTCAACTATGACAACACAACCAAAAAACAGGCCCCAAGTGCCCGGCAGCCCTAGTGTATCTGATGATGATGACGGTGATCAGACGGTCACTAGAGCAAGGGGTGCTAAGAATCTCCGGGTGAGATCGATTTTCCGTCAAACAACTCAAGCACAGTTAAAAATGGACTTAGATACGCTCAACGTTTTGACATATAACGTACGCACTTTAATGTCAGAAAAAAATCTCTTAGAATTAGAGAATGCTTTAAAAAAAATAAGGTGGGACATACTGGTATAAGAATCAGACCAACCATGTTAGATGGTCCAACTGTCTCTCTGAGGCATATGGGTTGGAGTGCGGGGTGAGGCAGGGGGGGGTTATCCTCTCCTCGACTCTTCAACCTATATGTCAATGATCTCGTAGTCGGACTTAGCAATATGCGTATCGGATGCAGTGTGGGCGGTGTTAGGATTAATAACATCAGCTACGCGGATGATATGATTCTGCTGGCTCCGACTGCGAGAGCTATAGGAGAAATGTTGAAGGTGTGCGAGACTTATGCTGCTACGCATGGTCTTATATATAATGTGAGTAAGAGTGTGTACATGGTCTTTAAGGCCGCTGGTAAGGGTCCTGAACTGACTGTACCAATTACCCTAAACGGTTTGAGTTTGATGAGGGTATATCTTTTTAAACATCTTGGACATTTTCTTACCGACGACCTTAAAGATGATGTTGATATTGAGAGGGAACGTAGGGCGCTGGCGGTCCGCGGTAATATCTTGGCCCGCAGATTCGCCCGCTGTTCGGACCAAGTCAAGATTACGCTCTTTAAGGCGTATTGTCAAGGTCTGTACGGGGGTGGTCTGTGGTTCCGTTATACCGGGAAATCGTTCGGCGCACTACGAGTCCAATATAACAACGTATTCAGGATGATGTTGAACCTTCCCCGGTTTTGTAGTGCCTCCAGTATGTTTGTACAGAATCGAACCGACGGCTTCCATGCCGTCGTTCGGAAAAAAGTTGCGTCACTGCTGAGAAGGGTGCGGGGGTGTTGCAACGTCATCCTGAGTACGTTAGCTGAAAGTCGGGATGGACCCCTGGGTAGGTGCTTTATGCGGACGATGGCAGAAGTGAATAATGAAAGTTATTCCTCCGGCTGTCGTCCGCGTGGTGTGCCTCTCAGGTACATGATTTATTAGTTATCAATTTTCACAATCTGTATTAGTTTATAATTACTAACCATAGTTTTTATAAGTGCTACTACTAACCAATGAACCCATGTTGTTCGTTTTTGAATAAATAATAATAATAGTGGGTCTGTCAGAGGTAAGAAGATTGGGGGAGGAAACAATAGAGAGAGAAAATAGTATATTCTATCACTTCGGATTGACGAGTAGTCGATACGGGGTAGGATTTCTTGTGGCTAAAAAGTGGGCGAACAACATCATAGAATTCTCAGGATACTCGGACCGCATTGCTGTTCTCAAGTTTAGAGTAAATAAGAACTACACTCTAACCTTCATCCAAGTCTATGCGCCAACAACTGCACAAACCGACGACGAAGTTGAGGACTTTTATGACACCCTTAACAAAGCATGTGACGAGAACCGTGTGTAAGCATTTTGTATAATTTATGTTTTAAAAATAATAGAAGGTGTATCAGAGCAACACTCGTGGTCTCTTTATAAACTTCTTGGCAACAATTCGTTCTGGTTTAAAAAATATATGAATATTGTCGATGGTATTATTTTGGAATAAGATGTGTATGTACGTGAATAAGTTTTAGATAATTATTATATGCTTTTATTTAAGAATAGTACTTGTTTAAATTGCCAACTGATACTCAACAGTACCCCTACTAGCAGAGTTTATTATAGTTCAGAAATAGGATAATCAAAATCATAACTCACGCCAACAAAAAGTACCAGCCGGCTTTACCCGCCTTTTTCATACTTACGTATGTGTAAGATTGAGCAAGTGGAAGTATCTGACGGATAAGGTAAAATTGTTTATTTTACGAAGGTGAGTGTTTTATTTTTGTATAAAATAATAGATTGCTGATCATTAATAGATGGATTGTTTGACAATGCGTAATCAACATGCTGATGATTACGATGTGTATAGTATTGGTGGTTTCATTTTTGAAACGCAGACATCTAGATACTGCATACGTTTATTTATGTATGTATTACAACGATTGTTAGAAAGGTAAGAAGGGGTTAACTAGCGTACTCTGTCGCTGTCATTATACTTAAGAGTTTGCAAATATGTTAGAGACATGACGTGTTGATGTTAGCATGCTTATGTGTGAATACGAAGCGGCGGCGGTGGCGGCTTGTTTTAAATACAGCGTCATCTTTGAAATGCTTGTGTGGTTTCGTGCATGTGGTATAATATTGTGGTATTGGGGCTTTTAGCTTATACCTATTAAATTACATAATTAACAAAATTATCAAACTGACAAAACACCATAATAAATAGTGTTGTTATGATCATGATTACAGTGTAAATCCTGGGTTTCAGTATAATTGAAAACTATGTCCAAAGCTGGAGCATCCCAGGCTGATGAGAGTGGAGCAAAGATGCGGCGATGCATGTTGCGAGTTAAACATGGTGGCAAACAAGGGGCAACCTCGTGCAACACTACACTGAGACGCTCGCGAACGCCGACCCGGCGTTGCTCGCGACCGGCGAGCAGGCGACGCTCCCGGACGGCGAGCAGACGACGCTCCCGGACGGCGAACAGGCGACGCTCCCGGACGGCGAGCAGGCGACGCTCCCGGACGGCGAGCAGGCGACGCTCCCGGACGGCGAGCAGGCGACGCTCCCGGACGGCGAACAGGCGACGCTCCCGGACGGCGAGCAGGCGACGCTCCCGGACGGCGAGCAGGCGACGCTCCCGGACGGCGAGCAGGCGACGCTCCCGGACGGCGAGCAGGCGTCGCTCCCGGACGGCGAGCAGGCGTCGCTCCCGGACGGCGAGCAGGCGACGCTCCCGGACGGCGGGCAGGCGACGCTCCCGGACGGCGAGCAGGCGACGCTCCCGGACGGCGAGCAGGCGACGCTCCCGGACGGCGAGCAGGCGTCGCTCCCGGACGGCGAGCAGGCCACGCTCCCGGACGGCGGGCAGGCGACGCTCCCGGACGGCGGGCAAGCGACACTCGCGAACGGCGGGCAGGCGACGCTCCCGGACGGCGAGCAGGCGACACTCGCGTTCGTTGCGCCGGCGACGTTCGGTGAGCCGTGAAAGGCGCTCTTGCACTTCTCGAAACAATCATCATTTGAACGTAGAGGTACCGTCGGCACGCGCACAGCCCGCGCCCGAATCAAAACTTGGTAAGCTACAAAATTTATTAGTCAATCCAGACATTTCTTCCATTGTTGAATGTGGAAATATAGACAAATCTTCATGTAGTAGTATTGATAAAGATATTGGAAGTAATTCCATGCTTGAAAAGGATAATATTACTCTCTCTGCTTGTAATTTGTTGGAATTATTAAGAGCGTTGCCCACTTCAACATCGCAAACACAGAATCATTTTTCCATGAACACAAATGCCGTGCCTGAGTTCAATCCATCCAATAAGGAACAAACTATAGATGTTTGGATTAGTAAGGTAGAAGAGTGTGCTATTATGTATAAATGGTCTGAAACTCAAGTGCTGCATTACGCGTTACCTAAGTTAGTAGGTATGGCTAAAATATGGTATCAGGGTTTAACATCTGTTAGTTTTACATGGACGGAGTGGAAAGAAAAATTTATTAAAATATTTCCTACTGTTCAAAATTTTGCACAGTTGTTACAAGAAATGTTAGATAGAAAAGTGAGACTAAATGAGTCTTTGGAGACTTATTTTTATAATAAAATAAATTTGCTCAATCGTTGTGAGATAAGTGGCTCAAAAGCCATTGATTGCATCATTAATGGGTTGGATGATCGTAGTATGCGTCTTAGTGCTCAGGCTGTGAAGTACTCGCATCCTGAGGAATTGTTGGCATACTTTAAGTCTGTTATGAATGATGTTGAATTGAGCAATGTTACCGATAATAAGGTAATAGAACAAGACTATGATTTAGTTGATTAGCGTTACGTAGATACACATGAAACTGATAAGTAGAATTTGATTATGAGTATGTCGGTTTTATATGATGGACTAAGACACATGAGGCTGTTAAGCCAACCTTTGAGTATACTAGTCTGGACTTTTTAGTACACATGAGGCTGGTAAGCCAAACTATGAGTGTACTATCTTGATGTCTTAGCACACATGAGGCTGGTAAGCCAAACTATGAGTGTACTATCTTGATGTCTTAGCACACATGAGGCTGGTAAGCCAAACTATGAGTGTACTATCTTGATGTCTTAGCACACATGAGGCTGGTAAGCCAAACTATGAGTGTACTATCTTGATGTCTTAGCACACATGAGGCTGGTAAGCCAAACTATGAGTGTACTATCTTAATGTCTTAGCACACATGAGGCTGGTAAGCCAAACTATGAGTGTACTAAGGATATTATTCAATACACAATAAAAACAACATGGCCCATATGGGTGTAGATGTTAATATTAGATTGTTGATTGATAATTAAACTTAGAAGTAGGCAACTAGGTTCTGCGTTATGAATTGCGATTTCGTTTGAATTATCACAAATATTAAATTGGTGGAACAATTATTTGTAAGAATGGCCGAACCGCTTTAATTACACATTTAGTAATATGACGATTGATTTCCAATATAACTTAACTATTACTATTATTTATATAAAATGTCTTAGGTGTTATAAAGTTTTAAAGAATGTCTAAGTGTTGTGTATAAAATAGGTATTTTTGTAAACAAAGTATGGTATTGGTCGACTTTGCTTTCTTTTTTTTTTTAATCATTTTATTACTAACTTTCTTTTAACATTATTTTCTTATAGTTAAAAAAAAAAGAATTGAGAATTTCTAGAGATTTTGTTTATTCACAAGAGTAGGTAGAATTATTGATAGATCTTTGATTGAGTAGGATAAACTATCATCTGTTGTATTGTATTTGCTGTTATGTTAGAATGTCATCAAGTTGCTGTGTACAGACTGCGCTTATGCTGAATTTTGTATGTTGTAGTCCTGTTCATGTTTTGGTATTAGGAAGCATGAATGAAACTGCAATTTGCGGGGTTCGGTGTGGTTTAGTTTGGTACCAACAAAAAGATAATAGTTTGTGTATCTCACGAGAGGACTCGTGTTGTTCAGGATGGTCGACTGTAAGCATTTTGTATAATTTATGTTTTAAAAATAATAGAAGGTGTATCAGAGCAACACTCGTGGTCTCTTTATAAACTTCTTGGCAACAATTCGTTCTGGTTTAAAAAATATATGAATATTGTCGATGGTATTATTTTGGAATAAGATGTGTATGTACGTGAATAAGTTTTAGATAATTATTATATGCTTTTATTTAAGAATAGTACTTGTTTAAATTGCCAACTGATACTCAACAGTACCCCTACTAGCAGAGTTTATTATACGTGGAACATGGAACATTATTCTCGGTGACTTTAACGCAAAAATCGGCAACAGTACAAATGATGGTAGCCAAGAGACTATTGGTCCTTACGGCCTGGGTGAAAGAAACAATAGAGGAAATCGTCTTATTCAGTTTGCTTTTGGCCAAAATTTAAAAATATCAAATAGTTTTTCCCTAAAAAATCACAACGCCGCTGGACATGGATCTCCCCCAACGGCAATATCAAAATCGAAATTGATTTTGTACTTGCATCCAATCAAGACATTATAAAGGACGTAAGTGTAATTAATAGAATTGAATATAGTTCCGACCATAGACCGATTCGAACAAAAATAACCCTCAATGTAAAAATACATATAAGAAAAATAATTATTAAAAGCATGAAAAAAATAAGCAAGTACACTTTGTTAAATAACTATGAAAATTATAACTTAGAGCTTAAAAACTATTTCGATTTATTAGATGCAGACACATATACAGACCCACAAATATACTACAAACAAATACTGAAAGGTGTTTCAAATGCAACCAAAAAAATTAAACAGAACAGAATACATAATAACAAATTTAGTGACAACACAGTAAAACTATTAGATGAGAGAGAGAAATATAAGACTAATAATAATAGGTTAGAGTACAGAAAATTAGATAAATTAGTGAAGAAAAGTATCAGAAAGGACATTCGTGATTTCAAAACAAACATGGTTAAATCGGCTCTAATAGCCAACTCATCATTGAGAGTTGCAAAACAAGGTTTCATAAAAGGTAAAACACATATAACACATTTAAAAGATAATATTGGAGTAAAACAAGGTAGTTCTGAAAAAGTAATAGATATAGCCACAAATTTTTAGAAAAGTTTGTACAGTGATCCCGCTCAAGAGCGGTCCCAGTTTGACTACTATCTTCCTCATACTATCCCACCATTTGATAACAATGAAATTGAAAAGGTCCTAAACCAGATGAAATATAATAAGAGCCCAGGAGAAGACGGCATAACAACTGAAATGCTAAGACTGGGAAAATCTGTACTTCTGCCTCATCTTTCAAATCTTTTTAACTCCATCCTGAACAACGGTCAAGTCCCAAAAGATATGTGTCATTCCATCATAATTCTTCTCCATAAAAAAGGTGACAAATCAGAAATAGCTAATTATAGACCCATAAGCTTAAGTTCCCACATATACAAAGTATTTACAAAACTAATACAAAATAGAATCACTTCAACACTCGATTTCCATCAACCTCCTGAACAAGCTGGATTCCGAGCTCATTACTCCACCACAGACCATCTCCACACAGTAAATCAAGTCATAGAAAAATGCAATGAGTTTAACAAACCACTCTATTTGGCTTTTGTGGACTATGCTAAGGCTTTTGACAGCATATCACATGGTTCAGTTATTTCTGCTCTAAGAAACCAAAAAATAGATAACTGTTACATCAACCTTATCCAAACAATATACCAAAATAGTACCGCTAACATAAAACTACACCTACCAGGACCGAAATTCACAATAGAAAGAGGCGTCAAACAAGGCGACCCACTCTCCCCTAAATTATTTACAGCAGCATTACAGGAAATCTTTGAAAAGTTACCACCAGCTTGGAGTTCACGCGGTATTCATATTAATGGTGCCCAGCTTACAAACCTTCGCTTTGCAGACGACATCGTTCTTTTCTCCTCTTCAGCCTCTGAACTCCAGCAAATGCTCCAGGAACACTTGGAATACTTGGTTACAAACAGCACAAGAACGCAGTGTGTGGAGGATTAAAGGAGAGGCCTTTGCTCAGGAGTGGGACACAAAATAGGCTTAAAAAAAAAAAAATTAAAAATTATTAATAGATAACGCACTACACAAAAAAAATAGACCAAAAATGGTCTCATTGTTTTTTTTTTTTGAAGGACTTACACTGTTGGCCGTGAGGTGGCCTTTACAGCTTTACCGGAGGAGTGGCGAGCGCAGAGTGCACTCCAACCAAGGCCTGAAGGGCGGAAAGGGGTGGCAACTAGCTCAAGGGCGCCACAGAGGGCACGACCTCGGCTTAGGCAGTTACCGTGAGGGGAGAGGTAGTGATTGCGCTCCTAGGTGCAAAGATGCACCTACGAGCGGAAGAGGGGGTTCCTCGACCTCGCCGGCGAGATCGATGTCTGTTTGAGGCTGCTGTAGGTGTGTTGGTGGCCCTCTCAACGCCCGGGTCGAGGAGGGCGGTGATCGTGTCGGGAGGATCAATCAACACGTGCCGCGGACGGCGGCGACGAGTTGATGATGTGTGCGCGGGGTCTGGCTCGTAATTGCCGGCGGCGACAATTAGAGGATTTAAATGCGACGCGGCTTTTTTAAAATAGCGTTCGGCCGCTATTTTTAAGTGTTTTCGAATTGAGAAGAGGCCAAGGTCGGAATGAAGATCTACGTTCCGTATGTACCACGGGGCACCTACGGCCCTACGGAGAAACCGGGACTGCACTACTTGCAGGCGGTTGATGTGTGTCTTCGCCGCGTGAGCGAAAACTACACTGGCATATGACATAATGGGGAGGATGCATGTTTTGTAAAGTGTCACCTTATTTCTAAGGGACATTTTACTCCGCTTGCAGATCAAATAGTGAAGGCGACCGAGCACAAAAGCTGCTCGGTTGCTCACCGTTCTAATGTGGGGACCGAAAGTAAGGGACCTGTCAAGAGTGACACCTAGATATTTGACGCGGTTTGCCCAAGGGATGCTTTGGTCGAACAGAGAGATGGTCCCCAGACTGAACCAGGGAGCTCGGGGACGCCGTGGGGTTCCCCTGGTAAAGAGCACAGCGGCGCTCTTTTCCGGGTTCACCTCAATGCGCCATTTCCGAAACCATTCGCCCAAAGAATCTACTGCGCGTTGGAGGGTGCGGGTGATAATGCCCCTATTTCTATGCGAGAAATAGAGAGCGGTGTCATCCGCGTATAGGGCGAGCTGAACTCTGTCCGAACGAGGGATGTCGTTCGTGAACAGGCTATAGAGAAGGGGGGAGAGAACGGATCCTTGAGGGACTCCTGCCCTAATGGGATGAGGGGCCGAGAGCGCCCCTTCAACGCGGTAGCGAAAGGTGCGGTTTGACAGAAAGTCTCGCAGGATGAGCACGAGACTGTCCGGCACACCCGGTCTCATTGTTGCCGCGGGCAGAAAGTAATAGGCGAACGTGTATAAGAGAATTTGAGTAAAAGCTTCCGATTAGAACTTCTAGAAGGTAAGAAATTTCATTTTGAGCGTAGATTATCTCGTATAATAAAAAAACAGCATGAAATTAAGTCATAATTTAATAATTTTAAGCATGTCCTTTTAATGTATTATTATGTAGCTTATAATATAGATCCCAAAACGCCATTCTATCATGAAACGGATGACCTTGTACTGATAATGGCAAATCTATTAACAAACTTGGTTGCTCGCTGACGGAAACTGGCGGCCATATCTATTAATTTTGTAGTAATTGGTGTTGGGTTTCTGAAAATAAAATAAATACAAGATCCATCGATTTTTTAAAATGCTAGCAGAACTGTGGGAACCCTTATATCTCACAACAAATCAGAACTTCTACCATACGTTAATAGATGGCGTTTATACGAATGAAATTGAACTTTATTTTATCCCAAATAAGAGAAGAATAACGTAAGACGAGGCGGTATGGTCTCAATGACTTTAGCCTGCTCACTTATATGAGCAAAAAAAAATAGATGGCGTGGCGTGTCAAACATGTGTGTCAAACAACACATCACCATTGAAACATGGCGTAATGTTAAGGAGATCTATTTGTTATAAATGTTACAGAACAATACAGTTTATGATCCGCCATCTTTATCACTGTCATTATCCATTTTTATTTATAATGTGTATTTCTTGAATTTGTCCTTGCTATTAATTACTTGACATTGGCGAAATACCCGCGCTAGTCGCAGGTGATGCCATACCTCATCTTATTCCATTAAATATCATCATTTCGCTCATTTCGTTAAAAAAAAAACACAGTTTATGATCTCACGTTATACTATTATGGTAATTAGTTTATTAGTCTCACCCATATTTAGCGAAGTTGGTCCACATTTCGGTCATCACATCAATAACTTTCTGATCTTCGACTGATGGCTCGTCATTTAATATACTCATATCAAACAAATAGCCCAAGTCATCGCCGTGTGAAGCGCCTTCCGAAGTTAAATTCCTACTAATTTTCATCCTATTCCTTCCACCATCGTATGCAAATACATATCTAAATACTTTATGAGCAGCAGCAGCTGTATACCTGCCTATCGTTCTGTCCGTAGGATGTAAAAATGCGAAATCAGATCCAAAATTGAATATTTCACTCTGTAACTCTTGAGTTAATTTTTTATCTCCAACATAGAACTGTTTTACAATTTGCTCATCGCTAACAACTTTGAAATCTCTTAAGATTTCATTTGCAAACTTGTAATTTTCGTAAAACTCTGCATTATCATTTGGATACATGAACATAATTTCTTTATTTGTAAACCCTATCATAATATCCATATTTCTAACTTTAGGTTCTAAATTTATTGGAAAATCTAATAAAATACCATCCCTATTGTCTTTTTTAACACATGGCTTAGTCAATGGATGTCCATTCAATTTTAATATTTGCAAATCATTAGCCACATTGATTATTTCTATAGGATCTTTGCGCGATAAATAATATATTGCTTTCGTCACGTTTTTGTCTGGGAAACCTATAGTTTCAGCTATTCTAAGTATGATAGTGTCATCTTCTTCAGTGACAGCCCATGGCGACAACGCAGAACCACTTTGAATGATAGCTCTCTTAAACAAACTTCCTTCTAAATATAATAGATGTAAATCTAAAGCCATTGCCCCCGCTGACTGCCCAAACACGGTGATTCTATCAACATCCCCTCCAAACCCTTTGATATTGTCTTTAACCCATTTCATTGCTAATATCTGGTCTTTTAAACCTTGATTATTATAATCTGGATTACTTAAACAAAGAAATCCGTATGGACCTAATCTGTAGTTCATTGTCACGACAATAACCTTGTGTTTAATTAAGTGTATCGGGTCTACGACATCTCTATTCCCATTGCCACGAACGTAAGACATTCCGTGTATATAAACCATGACTGGTAAATTATTTGCGCTATTTGAGTTTGGCACGTAAATATTTAAATGCAAGCAATGTATAGTGCCTATAGCGATTCCGTTGATGTATTGAGGACATACAGTAGTGTCTTGGTACGCTTCAAAGATCGTTTTAAAACCAGAATGTGGAGTTGAGTCCTGTAAAATTTGTATATATTTTAGTAATTAAAACAGCAGACCAAATATTACGTCAAGATCATTATTGTATCAACTACAATGGTCTTGTTATTAATATAAATATATTTAACTTACTCCAAATGGGTTATATTCATCTACAACAGCGTACGGTATTCCCAAAAACATATTATAATCGCCATTTTCTGATTGGATACCTTTAATAAGACCCTTTGAAGTCAATACTATGGGATCTATGCCTATTATATGATGAATGTTACAAAATATTAAAAGGATGACTGCAAACATATTGCAAGACCTGTCACTACACCGATCACTACTATACTACTTACTTTTTTACGAAATGAGTGAAATGATGAAATTTAATGGAATAAGATGAGGAATGACATCACCTGCGACTAGCGCGGGTATTTCGCCAATGTCAAGTAATTAATAGCAAGGACAAATTAAATAAATACACATTATAAATAAAAATGGATAATGACAGTGATAAAGATGGCGGATGAATCCCTACTATACTATATAGTAGGCGCGTTATTTTAATTTTGATTAGAATTTTCAACGTGTCCGTGTTTTTTTTTAGGGTTCCGTATGTTGTTTATAAACCTATAATAAGGTTTTATACTTATGACTATCTAGGAATAAAGAAAAAAACATTGACACTGTCTGTCATGAGTAGTGATCTGTGATTACGTTTACTGTTCAGAGAAATATAACATAAATATGGCTTTCATCCGCCATCTTTATCACTGTCACCATCCATTTTTATTTATAATGTGTATTTATTGAATTTGCCCTTGCTATAATTACTCGACATTGCCATAAATACCGCATATCGCAGGTGCAGGCATTCCTCATCTTATTCCATCAAAATATCATCATTTCACTCATTTCGTAAAAAAAGAAGAAGAAGAAGAACATAAATATGAATCTCGTTTATTTCATTGTATAACTTAACCGGTTATGGGCCCAGGGTCGTTTGCTGCATCCTGCAATATGAAATAATATAATTTCAGTAAAATCACAGATTTTTTTCTCCGTTGTTGTTTTGTTTTTTCACCATGACGTCTTCATCATCAATACAAATGGGTATCCCAATAGAAAAATTAAAAGGGATCGAAGATTATAATAATTGGAAATTTGTGATGAAGATGTTACTTATGCATGAAGATTTATACGAATGTATCACATCGCCTGATAATTGTACTGATGAAAAAAAAATTACAGAAGGCATTGGCGAAGATATGTTTGTCTGTCGGTCCGACGGCGTTACCACATGTGCGTAATGCGAAAACGCCGCACCAGGCGTGGACCAGTCTGCAAAGTGCATATGAAGGTAAAGGTTTGAGCAGAAGATTAGGATTGCTCAGATCGTTATTTAGTGTGAAGTTGACAAATACGGAGAATATGGAGGCCTACCTGTTGAAGATAGCGGAGCTTAGCCAGCAGCTATCTGACATAAGTTCACCGCTGGAAGATGAGTTTGTGGCTATCATTATGCTTAGCGGTCTCTCAGATGACTATGACCCGCTTATAATGGCCCTGGAAAACTCGAGTATGAAACTCAGTACCGAGACAGTGAAGTCAAAGCTGATTTTAGAACAGCAGCGTCGGAATGAGAAGGTTGAGTGCCCAGCGATGAATGCATTGGCAGTAAAGAAGTCTTTCAAGTGCTTCAGATGTAAGAAAACTGGTCATATGAAGAAAGACTGCCCACAGAACCAGTCACCGAAAAACAAGAAACCGGAATACAAAGAGTCTGTGCAACAGAAAAAATCTCTATTGATTGCATTGTCAGTGAATGTCAAGAGTGATGTATGGTACATTGACTCTGGGGCGACAAATCACATGTGCAATAATAAAGAACTTATGTTTGACTTTGTGTGTACCAAGCCGGTGGATGTCAATGTAGCTAACGGTGAGAAGGTGTCTGCGGAAGGCCATGGTAAAGTTCAAGTTTGTCTGGAGGATTGTACTAAGACAATAAGTAATGTTTATTTTATACCTAAACTGTCAACTAATTTACTGTCGGTAAGTGAGTTAAATAGAAAAGGCTACAGTGTTGTTTTTGAGTCTAAACTGTGTAAAGTATTAGATGGTACGAAAACAGTAGCCACTGCTTCGAATGTTAATGGTGTTTTTCAGCTTGATGTTGTTAAAAATTTATTAGGCTCTCAGGTAAAGTCAGAGATGGCCGTGAACTCAATGTCTGTGGAGTCGGGAGCTGTTGATGTGTCATCGGATGTTAACGAGACAGGACTTGTACATGGAAATAAGGTCGACATGGAGTCTAGTATCTGGCATCGGAGACTGGGACATCTGAATTCGAGAAGTATGAATTTAATGAAAAATGGTATATTTACAGGTATGAATTTTAATAATAATTTATTTAGTCCATGTGTGGCTTGTATCAAAGGGAAGCAAACCAGGCTACCATTTCCTAAAAAGAGTTACAGTAGGTCAACTGAGTTACTAGGGTTGGTGCACACTGATGTGTGTGGTCCTATACAAACACCATCGTTTAGTGGTGCGCGGTATTTTGTCACTTTTATTGATGATTACTCAAGGAAAACTTTTATTTATTTTCTACACAAAAAGAATGAAGTTTTTGACAAGTTTAAACAATTCAAAGCACTATTGGAGAATGAGACAAATAAAAGCATAAAAGTAATAAGAAGTGATAATGGCGGAGAGTATACTAGTACTGTTTTCCAGGAGTTTCTGAACACATGTCCCGTATTGTAGTGAGCAGAATGGAGTTGCCGAGAGAGCCAACCGCACAATCATGGAGAAAACCCGGTGTTTGCTCCAAGATGCTGGATTAGAAGAGTGTTACTGGGCTGAAGCTGTTAATACAGCAGTTTATTTAAAGAACCGTTCACCATCTAAGGCTGTGTTGGGCTTCACTCCGGAAGAGAAGTGGACTTCTGTAAAGGTAGATGTTAAACATTTGCGTGTTTTTGGTTGCATGGCATATGCACTTGTCATGAATTGTAGGAAACTGGATGCGAGGAGTAAACAATACATATTTGTGGGATATTGTGAGAATACCAAGGGCTATAGGCTCATTGATCCTACTTGTCCAAAGAAGTGTGTCATAGCGCGTCACGTAACTTTCTTGGAAAATGTATTTTTAAAGAGGGAGAAATCACATGATGATAATCTTGGGAATAGAGTCGTGTTTTCCGACAACATATCTGGTACAAATAGTGATGTATCACAGATTATTCCAGAAATTCTCGAGGCTCTACCATCATCACCTGAATCTGATGACACAGATCCCCAAAATCAGACACAAACTAGTCTGGATGATTCTGTTATTTCAAGTACAGATGACTCGTCGGATTGTACATACATTCCAGGTCCCGCGGACATCGACTCAGAAGATTCTAATCTTTCATCTTTTGAAGATGCTCAAGGTGGATTTGCTGGGCTAGCAGGTCTAATGAGTGATGATGATGTACCGGAGACTTTAAAGGATGTAATGAACAGTGTTGAGTCACAGGAGTGGAAAGATGCAATGACAGATGAGTATAATTCTTTTATTACTAATAAATGCTGGACACTTGTGGATTTACCCAAGGGGCATAAGGCCGTAAAGTGCAAGTGGGTGTTTTGTAAAAAGAGAGGACTAAAAGGAGAATTATTAAAATATAAAGCCCGCTTAGTTGCGAAAGGTTTTACCCAGAAATACGGGATAGACTACCAGGAAACCTTTTCACCAGTTGTTAGATATTCTTCGATCAGAATACTGTTGGCCCTAGCTGCTCAACATGACATGATTGTCCAGCACTTGGATGTCAAAACAGCTTTCTTAAATGGTGATTTGGAGGAATCTGTCTATATGGAACAACCGGAGGGTTTTATAGATAAAAATAATGAGAACAAGGTATACAAACTACATAAGGCAGTTTATGGTTTGAAGCAAGCAGGAAGAGCTTGGTATGAAAAAATATGTCATGTATTGATAAGTAAATTGAAGTTCCAGAGGTTATCTTCAGAGCCATGTGTTTTCATTTATAATAGTAATGAAGAGATCATTATTATTGCTCTATACGTTGATGGTATCATGTTATTCTCTATAAAAGATTCAGATAAGAAAACTGATATCAAGAAGCAGCTAATGAGTGAATTTGAAATGAAAGATTTAGGAGAAATAAAATCATATTTTAGGAATGAAAGTCAGGTGAAAAGGAAGACTATAAATATGATTATCGAACTCTTATAGGATGTCTCATGTATTTATCAGTATGTTCCAGGCCAGATATTGCTTACGCAGTGAGCTACCTCAGTCAGTTCAATAACTGCTACTCAGAGTCTCATTGGAAGGCAGCTAAAAGAGTACTGCGGTACTTGAAAGGTACCTCAGATTACTGTCTCACATTTAAAAAGGGTAACATGAGTATTACAGGATTTACGGATGCAGATTGGGGTGGGGACCACACTGATCGGAGGTCATATACCGGGTATGTTTTTTGGCTCGGTAATTCATTAGTGTCGTGGGAGAGTCGGAAACAACATACTGTGGCTCTATCTAGTACGGAGGCTGAGTACATGGCCATTTCTGACTCCTGTAGAGAGGCTATATTTATACAATGTTTTCTTAAAGAATGTACTGGTGTTATCTGTAAAATTAATTTAAGTAATGATAACCAGTCGGCGCAGAAAATTTGTAGCAATTCTGCTTTCCACAAGCGCACAAAACACATTGACATTCGTCATCATTATATTAGGGAATTGGTTAATAAGAAAGTTGTGGATATATCTTATGTTTCTACGGAGGAGATGATTGCGGATGTTTGTACCAAACCTTTAGCAAAGGAAAAACATTTAATGTTTGTATCTAGGTTATTGGAGGTTAAGTAAATACCTAAGTTTTTAGTTTGTTTAATTTAGTTATTTTGCTGTGAAGTGTTTTGTAATTGATGTTATTATAGTTTAAGGGGTAGTGTTGTTTATAAACCTATAATAAGGTTTTATACTTATGACTATCTAGGAATAAAGAAAAAAACATTGACACTGTCTGTCATGAGTAGTGATCTGTGATTACGTTTACTGTTCAGAGAAATATAACATAAATATGAATCTCGTTTATTTCATTGTATAACTTAACACCGTACCTAAATAGGAACCCTTATAGGATCACTTTGTTGTCCGTCTGTCTGTCTGTCTGTCTATCAAGACCCCTTTTCTCAGGAACGCGTGGAGATATTTCTGTCACAAAATGAAATTTATTGGAGCTTTTAAAAAATCAAAGTTCTACGTTAATGCAATCAAAAGATACGGTGCGGGCGGTATAAATACATTTTCAACGGAATCGAACACCTATAGGGTACTTCCGGTTGTTCTAAAATCATGAAATTTGGCAAGAAGCAATGTCTTATAGCACAAGTGAAGTGAAAATATGAAAACAGTAAATAGGAACCGCGCATAAAAAATGTTTTTTGCAACTAATAATAGATGTCACTGGGGCAGTCATTGTATAATTATTTATTTTCGATATTAATTGCCTTCAGCAGTAGACGCTTGAAATATTCACAGATTATTGAGTTATATTATTCACTTTAAAAATAAATAATTAAATTATAACAAAATTAATATTTCAGGGGTGCTCCTATAGGTTCAACTAACGTGATTTGCCGTTTTTATAGATAATGGTAAGGAACCGTTCGTGCGCGAGTCCGACTCACACTTGGCCGGTTTTCTATAATAGTCAACATTTATCTGAGATAGAAATGTAACCTTTGACGTGATCTTATAAGGGATCGGATAACATTTACACTTTGGGTAGGTATTAGATAAACAACAAACATGTTCTTTACATACTAGATACAAAATAAAATTCATTACTTATATAGTATTAATATTTATTTTCATTTTAGAAAGTGACCTCACAACATAATTGAATATTCAAGACCACTCACTAAATGTATTGAATGAAATAAAGTGATAAATACTTACCACTGTTTTTGCCAAGTTCTCATTGTAAAGGTGCAAATGTTTTTAAAAGATCGCATATAATTATACCATTATACCATTCATCATATTGTAATTAATTTAAATAGTAATTTATATTGTGCAGCCAGCCCTTACGAATAGTATTTGGCCTTAAACAATAACGATGCATAAAAAATATACGAGTCGATTTGAGAACCTCCTCGTTTTTGAAGAAGTTGGTTAAAAAAGTTATGCATAAAAGACTTATATTCGATCATACCTATCACGCGATAAAAAAAATAACTGTCAAATTCACTATACTAGCATTTCCTAGGGATAGCAATGCAAAAAATATATCGATATATATTGATATTTTTACCTCAAAGCGTGAAAGTACTATAAAATATTCAAGATTGGAAAAAATAACACATGTTGCAGTTCTTAATTTAGTTAGCATTCTTATTAAAATACATACATATTGTTTAAGTATTTATGTACAGAGCTCTTCAAAATATCGTATTTGATACTCGGAAATAATTGTCCTATATCGATATTTAAAGATATAGATATTTTATTTGCCCAAGCCTAGTATTTACATAACATGAACTTAACCTAACAAATATCAAAAAATGAGATTAATTAACTTATTAAAGTCCCTCAAATTGACTACTCAAGTGACAATCGTGCGATGTAATACCGAATATGTGCCTAAAGCGTTGCGGAGTCTGAAAGGCAAGTCGACCCGGAATACGGTCCAATATTACGTAGACTCATGCAGAGTTCGCGCCGTGGGGGGCAATGGGGGTGACGGCTGCATTTCATTCCTCAGTGTGTGGTGTAAAGACCACGCAGGTCCCGACGGAGGCGATGGCGGGAACGGAGGTCATGTAATTTTTCAGGTAACCTAACAACATGCAATAATAGATCAAATAGTACCTACGTGTTATTTGATTGTAAACTTTATTGCTTTGAAATAGGGTATGATTTGCTAGAAGAATGTTAACAATGTTGACTTTTCCTCTCCAAGTCTCACCAGGTCAAACCAGCTGCCAGTTCAGACTTCTAACTCCTCAACATGAGTGCTATACATATTAAAATGATAAAAATCAGCTTATTGGGTCCACCTAAGCAGAATATCATCATTCTTCATACTAATTTTATAAATGTGAAAGAGGATGGATGGATGGATGTTTGTTACTCTTTCATGCAATAACTACTGAACGGATTTTGATGAAACTTTACAGTATTATTGATTATACACCAGAATAGCATATAGGCTATAATTTATTTAATTAATTATATAATATAATTAACGATACTGGATCAAACAGACACCGATCTCGCCGGCGAGGTCGAGGAACCCCCTCTTCTGCTCGTAGGTGCAACTTTGCACCTTGGAGCGCAGTCATTACCTCTCCCCTCACAGCAACTGCCCAAGCCGAGGTCGTGCCCCATGTGGTGTACTCGCAATTATCATTTTGAAAAGAGTAACCATTGAGTTTCTTTCCGGCTCTTCTCAGTGGAAGCAGCATTCCTAACCGGCGGTAGAATCTGACTATTTGTAAGTGCTTTTTGGCCTACAGGAATAAAAAAAATTGATTTTGATTTTGACCAAAATACATCACCTAATAGTGGGCGCAATATAGTGCACCTCTGCCTACCCCTTCAGGGTATACAGGTGTGATGATGTATTATTATTTAATTTATAGGCATCATCTTCTACAACGAGTCTGAATAGATGTCACGCCGTGATCCAGGCGAAGCATGGAGAAAGAGGCTTCAATAAGGATTGCAATGGAAAGAACTCACAGCATATCATTGTTCCAGTGCCTATCGGTGAGTTAGAGGAGCTTGTACTCTATATAATATACTGGCGGCCCGTCCCGGCTTCGAACGGGTTGCTAATATAGCCTATGTTACTCAGTGATAATGTAGCTTTCTAACGGTAAAAAAAAATTATGAAATCGGTTCATTAGTTTTCAAGTTAATTTGTTACATACAAACATACAATTGTTTCCTCTTTATAATATTATAGTATAGACATGGTGTATCAAACTACTTTGGGTACATAATCAGTAGCTCATATGTGGATGCTTAGTGAAGACAGTTTATACCTAACTATCATAGTTACTGAGTTATAGACCTTTGAATATTTGTCACAGGCATCGTGTTCTGGCCTTTGGGTACATCCATAACCCTATTCAGCAGTGTAAACTACACTTATGAGGGCCGACTACCAATATTCACAAAACAGAGCATGCAGATTTTACATAGGACTCGAGATGTTACGAGTTATAGAAATTGTCGACGAAAAAAAAGTTGAAAAAACACGGTCGGATTTTGATAAAAAATTTATACCATTCAGTTGTATACCCGATACTGATGCAAACGTCAAAGTATTATTTCGGACTTTTGAAATACCCTGTATAGATTACATCGTGTAAAACTCTTCTAGCGCGAGCCAGGATTTTCGTAGTACTTTGTATGTCGGCTCCGTTTCTTGTACGCGTAGAGTTGCGATGTGTTGGTAGTCGCGCCATCTATTAGCAGGTAACGAGTGACGAAGGGTTGCACCCTTGTGGTACCCATTTTGACTAGGGTTGCCAACCGTACTATAAAATATAGTATTGTACTATATTTTAGCTCTGCGTACTATATACTGTTGAAAAAACATATTGTACGCAAAAGTACTATATTTTTGTAGTGAGTACCATATATTTTCAACATGTCCGTATTAATTTTTTTTTTTATAAAATAGCAATATCTTTCGAAAAGATATATTTATTTTTGCCTTACATGGAGATTTGCGCCTAAACTATAGCGTGTTTCGGCACGGAACGACAACTAAACGAAACTGTCACTTTCATCTACTACTACTGTCAAGTGAAAGACGTTTACATACAAACAAACAAAACATACCAATCAAATTGAGAACCTCCTCCATTTGGAAGTCGGTTAAAAAGTACTGGTCTATTTTACGTACCGCGGTGCCGCTTATAAAGATGCCGTTTTTTTTTACAAACTGACTGACACGTTTTTGTAGGATTTTTGTGAATCTATCTATACTTAATATTATAAAGCTAAATATAATATTATAAAGCTAAAGAGTTTGTTTGTTTGTTTGGTTGAACGCGCTAATCTTTGGAACTACTGGTCCGAATTGAATAATTATTTTTGTGTTAAATAGTTCATTTATCGAAAAAGGTTATAAGCTATATATCATCACGCTACGACCAATAGGAGCGGAGCAGCAACGAATAATGTGGCAAAAACGGGAAAATTCCCGAACATGAATCGGGTATTATAGACTTATAATCATAGACTTAATAACATCACTCTACGCCAAAGTAACTATTAGCGCGGGTGAAACCGCGGGCACAGCTAGTGTACCTACTATATTTTTTAGCAATGTTCTATATATTTTACGAATCTAGCTGGAAAATACTATATTTTTTTAAAAAATAGTTGGCAACCCAAATGTTGACTCACATATCAGGGGTTTTATTGACGCAGGTACGATAGTGAAGGATGAGCGGGGGTGTGTGGTGGGGGACTTAAGACGGGAGGGGGTCATGTTCGTGGCGGCGCGGGGTGGGGCCGGCGGCCGCGGGAACCACTTCTTCCTCACGGATACCGAGCAGGTGACACATCGAGAGCGTAGCGGGGATAAGAAGCTTCCCTTAACAATTATATTCTAGTTGGGGGTCAACTGTCGCTACCTTTAACGTTAATATAAATTTCGCCAGACAACTCATACTCATCGTATGATCCCAAACTACACATAGTTTGTACTGTGGGTAACATAGGGGGCGATCCCAGTTACTCCCAGACCAGGGCCCCTATTTTCGTGCGATCGAGATATCTCGAAACGAAACGTCAAATCGTATGTATTTTTTTCATTTGTTTCGAGATATCTTGAATAGAGATGAATATCGATCGCACGAAAATAGGGGCCTTCGACATATTCCGAAGAAGTTTTCATTAACGAAATATAATGTTTGTTTGCGGCAGCGGTAGCCTAGTTGGTAAAATGCCCGCCTTGAACTTAAAGGGTGCAAGTTCAAATATGTACCTCTGAGATTTTCGGATTCCATGTGCTAATGTAATTTTAAATAATGATTACCACTTGCTAAATGGGGAAAGCTATTCGTAAGGAAGTCTGCACGTCTATAGAAAGGCGTGTTCCATTCACCAACCCGGACTAGGCCAGCGTGGTGGACTATGGCCTAAATCTCCTTCGTAAAAGACTGGGAATGTGCCCGGTATAATGGCAATAGGTTTGCCCCTTACATTGGGTCTACATTGGCAAAGTGTAACCTCTGCCTATGCCTGCGGGGATACAGGCATGATGATGATGATGATGATGGTATATAGGCGCCTTCGGTGGCGGAGTTCGGCGCTATCGGCGAGTCCAACACGTACCACCTGGAGGTGCGGTCCATGGCGCACATCGGGCTGCTCGGGTTCCCCAACGCGGGCAAGAGCACGCTCCTGCGCGCGCTCACCCGCGCCCGCCCCGCCGTGGCGCCCTACCCCTTCACCACACTCAAGCCGCACATTGGTGAGCGGGGGTCAAGTTACAACAGGTTGTCCGGGGGTCAACATCCAACAAGTTGTACGGGGGTCAACTTACAACAGGTTGTCTGGGGGTCATTTACTTGAAGTTATCTCTAGGGATTTTATGATAGTGTCACAAGGTGGTTTTAGTATCATTATAGAGTTTTGTTTAATCTTTGGGATTAATTATTTAATAGGGGTATTTGATTTATATATTATGACAGAGAATAATTTGAATCTTGTTTGAAGTTTGTTGAGGTGTTATATTTGTAGTAATGAGTTTACAAGGGTCTTTCACACCGAAATTGACACACTACCGACATTTGTCGAAACAAAACGAAAAAAAAATACGACTAATTTGTTTTTTTCGACATGTGTCGAGTTAGAGATTATGTCGACAATGCGGTCATAAATAATTGGAAGTATTTTTTTTTATTTCAGGTATGGTGCCATTTGACGACTACGAGCAAGTAGCGATAGCCGACCTACCGGGTTTGATTCCCGGCTCCCACAAAAATCACGGCTTAGGTGAGTTATATGTAAAAAAAACCGGCCAAGTGCGAGTCGGATTCGCACACGAAGGGTTCCGTACCATTATCTATAAAAACGGCAAAAAAAAACACGTTTGTTATATGGGAGCCTCCTTCAATATTTATTTTATTCTATGTTTTAGTATTTGTTGTTATAGCGGCAACAGAAATACATAATCTGTGAAAATTTCAAATGTCTAACTATCACGGTTCATGAGATACAGCCTGGTGACAGACGGACGGACGGACAGCCAAGTCTCAGTAGTAGGGTTCCCGTTTTACCCTTTGGGTACGGAACCCTAAAAACGGATACATTGGTTCCAAACTTCAGTGGCCTTCACACCACCACTTAAAGTATTGATGTTTCAATAGTAACCGTCAATTTTTGACAGATTTTGTACTGAGTTAACTGTCAAACACTGAAAGTTATATTAAATACATGAATCCATCCGCCATCTTTATCACTGTCATCATCCATTTTTATTTATAATGTATATTTATTGAACTTGCCCTATTAATTACTTGACACTCGCTGAAATACCCGCTAAACGCAGGTGGAGACATTCCTCATCTTATTCCATTGAAATATCATCATTTCATTCAAATACATCATCATCACGCCTGTATTCCCCGAAGGGGTAGGCAGAGGTGCACCGTAGTGCGCCCACACTACGCCGATGTATTTTTGGTCCCAATTTAATAGGGGGCGAGCCTATTGCCATTATACCGGGCACAAGATTTTTGGGCTATAGTTCACCACGCTGGCCCAGTGCGGGTTGGTGAACTTCACACGCCTTTCTATAGACGTGCAGGTGTCCTCACGATGTTTTCCTTCACCGTTTCATAGCATGTGGTAATCTCGGATGAAAATGAGATTCGCACATAAACCCAGAGGTGCGAGCCGGGGTTTGAACCTGCACACTTTGATTTGCAAGGCGTGCGTTCGGCCACTCGGCTACCACTGCTATTTCATTCATTTCGTTAAAAAAGAAGAAGTACACTGCTGCATGACAGGCGGTGGTACGTGCATATTCAAACTCCTAAATTTTGTTTTAGGTATTCGATTTCTCCAACATGTGGAAAGGTGTAGGGGATTAATCTACCTCTTAGACGGTACAAACGATCCTCTATCTCAATACGAGACACTTACCTACGAGTTGAGCAAGTACAACTCAAGTTTGAACCAAAGACAATACTGCATAGCCATAAATAAGATAGACGAACCAGAGGCGAGGAGGAGTTACGAAGAACTGAAGAAGGAAATGAATGTAATCGGTATTTCAGCGAAGACAGGCTTGAATTTGAGTGAATTGTTGAAGGTTGTTAGAAATATGTATGATTGTAATACTGAAGACACATAGGTGAATATAGATTTATAAAATAATCTGCTTTTTTATTGTTATGTCATCGTTTCTCTCCACCTCGTCCACAGTACATAAAAAAATTATACAATACATAATAAATCCGCCATCTTTATCGCATTCATCACCCATTTTCAATTATAACTATCTGACCTCGCGACTTCGTACGCGCGTAATTCAAGAACCCTTATTATTTTCAATTAATTCCGACCTTGGCCTCTTCTAAATTCGAAAACACTTAAAAATAGCGTCCGAACGCTATTTTAAAAAAGCCGCGTCGCTTTTAAATCCCCTAATTGTCGCCGCCGGCAATTACGAGCCAGACCCCGCGCACACATCATCAACTCGTCGCCGCCGTCCGCGGCATGTGTTGATTGATCCTCCCGACACGATCACCGCCCTCCTCGACCCGGGCGTTGAGAGGGCCACCAACACACCTACACCAGTCTCAAACAGACACCGATCTCGCCGGTGAGGTCGAGGAATCCCCTCTTCCGCTCGTAGGTGCATCTTTGCACCTAGGAGCGCAGTCACTACCTCTGCCCTCACGGCAACTGCCCAAGCCGAGCTCGTGCCCTCTGTGGCGCCCTTGAGCTAGTTGCCACCCCTTTCCGCCCTTAAGGCCTTGGTTGGAGTGCACTCTGCGCTCGCCACTCCTCCGGTAAAGCTGTAAAGGCCACCTCACGGCCAACAGTGTAAGTCCTTAAAAAAAAAAACCTTCTACAACGTATTAGTAGACTTCGAAAAAATCATCCTTTTTCGAAGTCTAGTAATAATTGACATCGTTTAAGTCCTCCGGGACACTGGGGCGTCTACACTCACGTGTCATTTTTTTGCCAAAGCAATACGAACTGTATTGACACGTTGAAAAAGATCATTCTTCAACAAAATGACACTGACAGTGTGAGCTAATTTCGCCGCGTGTGGGCGAGGCTTGTACCACAGAAATGTAATCTTTATGCATATTGATACAGGGTTCGTTTTAATATTGGAAAACATTTAGACGCGCGAGCTTTGACGCCCGTGTGCTGAGGGCTTAAGTCGTTCTCAAGTTGTGTGACCAGGAGATATAGGATTCATTTTAGTATTTTTTAGATGTTTTTTTTTCTTTTTTTTTAATAATAATAATAAATTTATATATTTCATACAGCGGCCCATCCCAGCTTCGCACGGATTTCTTATATAGCCTATGTTACTCAGTGATAAAGTAGCTTTCTAATGGTAAAATATTTTTTGAAATCGGACCAGTACTTTTTGAGTTTATTCGTTACATACAAAAACACAAATCTTTCCTCTTTATAATAAAAATATATATATATATTAGTATAGATTAGTACAGATATAGATTTCGTAAACATGGCAATTTAACAGTACAAGTACCTACCTGTGTAATGCTATCATATGTATAGAATAGACAATAGCAGCGAGATGTCATTGTTAGTTATGTAGGAACTAATTACAATGAACACGCATTAGTATTAAGTTGTATAAAGGGCCATTCTTTACCTCCCGTGCTAGTCGAAACTTTGTTACGGGCAAGGTATTTGTTGAGTTTGCTCTTTCTAACTGGCTGAAATACCCACTAACTGCATGTGCAGGCATTCCTCGTAGTATTCGAGTCAAATTTCGTCATATCGTAAAAAAGGAGAACAAGAAATCAATCTCTCAATCAAATCAAAATCAAATTAATTAGGAATAAAATCGACTGCCCAAATCTTTTGGAGAATGTCAAGTTTCGCGTACCGCGTCGATTGCCGATTCGTAAGTCACGCTCAATGGGCCTATTGCACCAACCAGCAGCTAGAACCAATTTAAAACAATATTCGCTTATATCCAGATTTACAAAAATATATAACTCAATTGGTGATGAAGTGGATGTGTTTAGTGATTCACTACCTCACTTCAGAAAGCTCGTGTTAAAATCATTAAAACGGTAGATACGTTCCTCTATTAAATTATTAGTTTTCCGAGTAAGTTTTTTTTTATTATTATTATTTTTCTTATTTTTTTCTTAGTTTAAGCTCATTTTATTTCTTAGTTTAAGCTCATTTTAACTCTTAATTTTTAATTTTATTTTCGTATATAAGTGTATATAGATTTCTTTGTAATAATTTTAATATTAAGTGCAATATCTTATTTCTTATAATTGGTTACCATAATATTAATGCATGTTGTGACACCTTCAAAAATTGTACATTTAATTTACTTTTGGCATACTTTATTCTATAGATGTTTACAATGTAACAGTTACTGGTTTGTCCTATATAAATAAATAAATAAATAAATAAATAAATAAATCTCTATTCATACAAGTTGTTTAATTATCTCCGTAATCAAAGCCTTTAGCGTGATGACCAAAGAGCTTGTAGAACAAATCCCAAAATACTATTCGTGGCTGATAAGCGTCGTAGCGGAGTTCAATAGGAGAGTCTATGTGCAAATAGGGCTTCGCTTCTTCAGTTATGGGCGCCCATTTGTATGAAGCTGAATCGTTTGGGGTCGGGTCCCTGAAAACAAAACAAAAATGACATACATTGGTAATGGGGGGGTCATTCAGAATGTACTTTGGGGTCATCAGAGACAAAATGTTTTTTTTTTTTTTTAACGAAATGAGCGAAATGATGATATTTAATGGAATAAGATGAGGAATGGCATCACCTGCGACTAGCGCGAGTATTTCGCCAATGTCAAGTAATTAATAGCAAGGACAAATTCAATAAATACACATTATAAATAAAAATGGATAATGACAGTGATAAAGATGGCGGATGACCAAGACAAAATGTTGTTTGAGTGGGGTCAAGTGTCACCTAAAGGTGACAGTTACTTTCGTTCCAATACTAATCCATTAACGCATGTAAAGACATACAAAACTTACCCGTACTTAGCGAAGTTAGTCCACATTTTTGTCATAGCATTAATTACTTCTCGATCTTTATCAGTGGTGTGACTGAAGAGGTCCATTTCGAAGAGATATCCCAATTCGTCCCCATGTACTGCCCCAGAATAGTTGATTCCCTCGTTCAGCTTCATGTAATTCCTATTTCCATCGTATGAAAACACGTATCGATACACTGTGGCGCCATTTTCTAAATACAATCTAATTGTCCTCTCGTTTGGATAGTTAAATACGTAATCCGTGCCGTATGTTACTAAGTCATCGTTAAAATCGTTGTTAAAATAAAATTTCCGAACGTACTCCGCCATTTTCTTGGTGACAATCTTAAAACTTTTAGTCAAATCAGCGGTTAAATTAAACGAATTATTTTTGTAGAAAGTAAACGCGTCTTTATTTGTGTTACCTATGATTATTTTAATATCCTTTAAATTATTTAAATTTGGTTTTTCATTTATCAAGGTATTATCGATGCACGGTCTAAAATTTTCGTTTCTAGATGCTTCGATAAAATTTTCTACGCTAACCGAACTCATGAAGTCAATTACGCTACTAATATTTTCTATATTACCATTATAATTCAATCTGTTACATATTTTTTTAATTAAATTATTGTCTAATTCCCCTAAAATTACTGGCGATATGCTTACACCACTTTGTATGATTACTTTATTGAATAATTTCTCGTTATATAAAAGCAAATTGGCCGAGACGCTACCCGCGCTATGTCCAACCAACAAAACATTATTTACATCCCCACCAAACCAATTAATATTACTCTTTACCCATCTCAATGCTAAAATCTGATCTTTTAAACCCACATTACTGTATATTGATTCGTTAAAACATAAGAAACCGTATGGCCCTAGTCTGTAGTTTATAGTAACGAGGATTACATTGAATTTTAATAGAAATTTGGGTCCGTATGAATTTATATTCCCATCGCCGACTGCGAAAGCCCCTCCGTGTACGTATACCATCACAGGAAGATTATCATTAGGTTTAACATCATTAGGAGTGTAAATATTAAGATTTAAACAATTAATGTCCCCTTTTACTGTATTATTTATATACTGTGGACAAATTGGTGGAGTTCTGAACGCTTCAAATGTATTTTGAAATGCTGGTTGCTGTGTTGCTGGCTGTAAACAATAAAATAACATTGTTACGCTAATAGATGGCTCTGAAAGCGACGCTGTAACCAAAGCATGATTCTACATACAATCCTAAATCGCGCTAAAAGTGTTTACAACTAACTTTACTATAATATAACATCCTAATCTAGCCAGTCTGACTCTCGTGACCTCGACCCATTCCTTAAATAATAATATTAGAAGGTATAGATTCTTAAGTAAGTGGTAGCCGAGAGGTCGAACGCACGCCATGCAAATCAAAGTGTGCAGGTTCAAACCCCGGCTCGCACCTCTGGGTTTCATGTGCGAATCTTATTTACATCCGAGATTACCACTTGCTATGAAACGGTGAAGGAAAACATCGTGAGGAAACCTGCACGTCTGAGGAAACTTGACTAGTTCTCGATGTATGTGTGAAGTCTGCCAACCCGCGGGCCAGCGTGGTGGACTATGGCCTGAATCCCCCTCGCATTGAGGGGAGGCCCGTGCCCAGCAGTGGGACGTTAAAAAGGGCTGTAGTTAGTTATTTAGATTCTTAAATGGGTCAAAAAGACGTCCCAATTTTTTTTAACTGAAATTGGACTCATTGATGCGACTGTCGTCTAGTCTTATACATAGCTACGTCTTAACATCGACTATCTGGCGTACGTTGATTTGAAATGTTAGGAAAAGTTCCCTTTTTGATATAATAACTCGGGATTCATCCGCCATCTTTATCACGATCATCACCCATTTTTATTTATAATGTGTGTTTTTTGAAAATTCAATGAGCAAATGCTCTTGCTATTAATTACTTATTCTTCTGTTTTTCGAAATGAATGATATTTAATGTAATAACATCAGGAATGTCTCCACCTGTGTTTAGCGGGTATTTCAGCCAGTGTGAAGCAATTAATAGCAAGGGCAAATTCAATAAATACACATTATAAATAAAAATGTATGATGACAGTGATAAAGATGGCGGAACTATTAATTACTTGACGCTGGCTGAAATACCCGCTAAACGCAGGTGGAGACGTTCCTCATGTTAGTCATGTTATTCCATTAAAGTGTCATCATTTCGCAATAAAATATGAAGAGGTAATTCTTCGGAGAAGATTTTTAGTGAAACTTACCATAAATGGATTATTTTCGTTGACTTTACCATAAGGTATCCCAAGATACATGGAATACCCTTCGTTTTGGATCCCGCTGATATTGCCAATACTTGTATACAGAGTAATATGTTTAGATAAAACATTATTTATACTTAATATTATTAATGCTGTCTGTATAAGCATGATGAGTGTTTATAACTTAATAAACATATTTGTAGTATAACTCGTTACTCGTTTAGATAAAATATAGTTAACGAATGTTATTATGGAGGGTAGAAGTAAAGGAGGACAATCCCCTATGGGAAAAAAAAATAAAAAGTGTCCGTCGAAATGCATGAAATATCAAAAACCTTCCACAATGGCGCTGGTGTCGGCCTGGGTATATATCGATGCGAAAATCCCCTGGGAAAAACTCGGTAGCGCTATTATGGACTTTTTGCTGTTAAGTGGTTATTACACTTAGTAGTAGTGAAGTGTAATAACCACTTTATGCCAGATTAGGAATCAGCGATTTTTCCGATACTGGTGTATTCCCGGGGGGGAGGGGGGCGTCAATATATACCCATGCCAACACCAGCGCTATTGTGGAAGGTTTTTGAACTATTATTTCATGCATTTCGACGGAAACTTTTTCAATGCACAGATGACACTCCTTTACTTCTACCCTCCATAAGTGTTATGAAACAAAACAGTAGTCTGTGGTTATACTTGTAACACATAGACATAGGTTCCGGGCACACTGCGGCGACAAACCGAACTCTGTGTCAAATCACAATTATATACAAAATATTTATTTAAGTCACGTTAAGTCCTCCGCCATCTTTATCACTGTCATTATCCATTTTTGTTTATAATCTGTATTTATTGTATTTGCCCTTGCTATTAATTACTTGACATTGGCGAAATACCCGCGCTAGTCGCAGGTGATGCCATTCCTCATCTTATTCCATTATATATCATCATTTCATTTATTTCGTAAAAAAAGATGAAAAAGAACTCTGGGTCAAATCACAACTATTTACAAATATTAATTTAAGTCACGTTTGTTTTTTTTCAATTTAAAAGCTTTATATTGATGTGCCTCCGGAAAACATACAGCATTGTTATGAAGAAGCAGTGTTATACTTAGCCATATATGTGCGATCTTTGGTATGAAATAATTCCACCTAAGCCTACTAGATGTCGCTACTATCACCACCAGCTAGGACGTGGGTACCAATGTCACTTTGACAATTCATAGCGTTGTGTACTTTCGCCGCGTGCGGTCGTAAAGATTTAAAAATCTTTAGAAAACATTTTAATCTTTTAACTAAATATTCATCTTTTAATAAAAAGTGCGTGAGAATTTAGTATTGCAATAGTTATTGTGTAGATTTTTAATCGCGATTTATTCTAAACATCCGTCGTGTTTTGAAATGAATCTCGCGCCGATCGACGTTATCGAAAGGGCCAGCGTGGTCATTTGTTCGATGGATTCGAGTTTACCGGCATCCGAGAGGGTATTACGACAAGGAGAAGGAGACTTCGGGCTCTAGCAGCGCTTCTGACTGCGAGGCGGAGCAGGAGGAAGCTCCACGGATTAACAAAAGCGGGAGGCACAGGTAACGGTCGATCCTCGGATCGACACGTTATACAATCAGGTCAGTTATCTTACAAATTGTATTATGCACCAACAGTGTGCACCAAATACAAATGAAACAATAGTGCTGCGATTAAACAATCAGATAATTTTGTCAGCAATATTTTTTTGACTAATCCGGCGTCGGGTACACCGAAATCATTAGATTTAGGTGTCTGTACGGCAAATTATGTTGAAAAGAGAGTGCTTAAACCTTCTGATGTCAAACGGTTACGATAGCTAATAAGCTTCCGACATTTTATCTCTTCCACGTGGCAACATATCCGTTATAAGAAGCCTCTTGGGAAAATGCTCGCGGTCCCTGGCTTTTGCAATTTAAAAATAAACGACGAATTATGTTTACTTAACAAGGGAAAAGATTTCCTGGCTTCGACAGAAGAAATCACGGCAGCAACTACCGACTCCTTGTTACAGCAAAGATAATTATTACGATTAGGCTTACAAAGTATTATTGGCTGGGCTCTCAGTAATCCAACCGAGTTAAAAACTAAAACCTTATTGGTAAAATTTCCGAAACATTTGGTAATACGTCGTCATCTTATAAATCGTCTGAACAGACTTTGCAAATTATTTGTGTCAAAAGAGCGGAATGTATAGAAACTAGACGCAAAAGATTGTTATGCGAAATATCGGAAAAAAGTATTCAAACCGCGGCCGCGGTAGTAACATACCTACGAATGAAGAATTTTTATTCGGCGAAACAAAACTTGTGTCGCTTATCCAATCCCTCGGGGGGGGGGGCTTATTTTGGGCTGTCACACACATAACAAAAAAAAAAAAAAAAAAAAAAAAAAACCCAGACCAAATTAAAGGAACAGTCATCTACCTCCAAATACACAGGTCAGCTTCACATGCAAAATAGATTTTTAATATATTTTTTTATTTGATTTTTTTCGTGGCACCTACAAAACATCCACCGATTAAACGAACCTATTCAAAGGCCAATGGCAAGCATTGGGTGCAAGCAATCGCAGGGTTCGAATACCCTTTTACAGGAAACTCCCTCTGCTAATGCCAACAACTTGACGACTCTGGTAATAAAATATCTTTTGAATCAAGCCGTCCGGGAACCAGTATCAAGGGGAACACCCAGGTTCATCTCAAAGTTGTTACTGCCAAGGAAAAGCGACGGGTCGATGCGCCCCATTTTTAACCGACTTCAAAAAGGAGGAGGTTCTCAATTCGATTGGTATGTTTTTTCAATATTCGAGAGTTGAACAGGTTCGTAAAAACAAAAACACTTTTGCCTGGTCTCTCGCGCGTCGGTGCCAGTTTTTCTTCAACCAGGAGACTGGATGATAAAGCTAGACGTTTCCCAGGCCTATTTCCGAGACAGGCTGAAAAGTCGCACGGAACATTCTTAAGAGTCAGGGCAAGTTATACGAGATAACGTGCCTGCCTTTTGGCCTAGCTTCGGCTCCTCGCCTATTTTCCTCAGTAACATGCTGGGTCGCGGAGACCCTGCTTGTGAAGGGATGTCGAGTGCTAGTATACCTAGACGACTCCCTACTGGTCAATCCAAGTTATGTCATCAGGCTGCGGAAGCCGTGAGGCACTTGGAACACCTAGGCTGGCAAATCAACTACCAGAAGTCAGTGGTAACACCAACCCAAGACTTGGAATACATTGGCATCTGTTGGAAAAAAATCGATGTCGTTGCCAATAAAGAGGACAGTTAGCCTCAACAACACCCTAGACCGGTCGTCTCTAAAGAGAGACATCAGCCTTCGAAAATTACAATGTCTACTGAGACAGTGTGGTGGCGCGGAGCCACATGTCACACAGTATTTACCCATAGTACCTACCCATCAACAAAAAACCCGCTACCCATTTCCTGACGACGGACGCTTTGGATTGGGGATGTGGTGTTCACTGGGACGGGAAGCTAATGTCCGGGGCATAGCTTGCTCGTCAAAGAAGATAGCACAGCAACATGGGAGAGCTCTACGCAGTAATAGCAGCAGTCAACGGGAACGTGAAGCTATTTCAGAGGTCACACGTGCTGGTTCAGTCCGACAACCGAACTCTACTTCATGCATATATTCAGAAAGAAGGGGAACCAGGCCAATAGGGTTACTAGCACTTACCTGCGAGCTAATACACCTAAGGGACAGATTCAAGATACCCTGTCAGTAGGAATGGCACCTACCCTATCAGCAGGAATGGCACCTTCTGCCTGAGGCAACTTTAGAAGTATTCAGTGGTGAGGTCGGCCAGTAATAGACCTGTTTGCGATGCAAGAGGCTGCTGTAGGAAAACATTACGTATCAATAGGCTGCAGAGATAAATCCGCAAGCTATATAGACGCCTTCAGCAGGCAGTGGAAATATCCCTTAGCATGGGTATTCCCGCCACCCAGCCTCCTACCCAGGGTTCTAAAAGCACCTGAATAGTGCCAGGGGAATATACCTGGTAGTAGCTCGGGAGTAGCCCCGTGCGTTTTGGCTCTAAGACCAGTAATCCAGAGCTCTCGATCACTCAAAACTTAATCAGATAAAAGTGATAACATTGCAATCTCCCTCCTGAAATGTTGGAAAAGGGGGGGGGGGGGGTGCTCAAATAAAGGAGCGGTGCACACAGGAAAAGGAACAACTGAAGAATAGCTGGCGACGATCTACCTTAGCGACTGATTTACCAGCAGTTAGAAGATGGTTAACATAGTGCTCCAACTTTCAAGTCAACCCCAAATCTTCTCAACCTGCTGACATAGCCTTACAGAGAATCTAGAAATAAAATTTTCTTACAGAGAATCTATTTCTACTTCTATTTATTTTTTTCTTAAAGAGAACTTGTCCTATAGCACGATACTTGTACATTAATCGGCGGTTTTAACCTTTTGCGGTCCTCATATGGAACAAAAAACGTTCTCTAATTTTATAATTAAGCACACTTTGGTGTTGTAGCATGGGCTCCAGGACGGGACGTGTGTCGCGGAGTATGTTGGGTGTGTCTCTTTCTCTCGTGTGGGATGGGACGGAGAGCAGGCGAGTGAATTCGTGACGGAGGTGTTGTCTTGACATGCGTGCTTACCCCACTGAAAGCAATAGGCAATAGGACTAGCCAAACCAAAAGTGGTCAAATCATCCTTCACATGGGATCTACGTATAATATTAGACTGGCTTTCAGCCAACTCATCAAGGGATGTGCTATTCAAAATAACTCGTAGAACAGCCACAGTATTGTTGCTAGCTTCAGGCCTAAGAGTTCACGATCTAACTTTGCTAAAGATTTCAAAAAACTGTTTTATCGATGATGGAGGAAATTTCTATTTATTACCATCTTTTGGGTCTAAGACTGATACACGCAGGTATCGTGAATTCTTTTGGAAGCTCTCTGCATATCACCATAAAAACATTTTTCCGGTCACCTTAATTAGGCTGTTAATTGAAGAAAACTAATTATAGAAAACTAATTTTAGAAGATCTGAAGTTACTGAGTTGAACAATATTTTTATTTATAGTACAAAAGCCGCCTCGCGCACTGTAATCGGGAACTGGGTGCGCACGGTTCTCAGAGATAGTAGAATTCAAGCATCTCCAGGTAGCTTTAGGTCAGCAGTGGCTTTCTAGGGGTGGTTAGATACTAAATCAATAGACGAGATTTTGTCACGAAGCTATTGGAAATCATCCAATACATTTTTTATGCATTACTGTCGCCAAATAGAAGCTGCCTAGAGACAAGCGTGTTCCTTTTTTCAATACATTTACTCCATCTTAAATGGAAACAAAGAATAAATACCTTTATTTCTATATGATATTATTTTTGATGTAACTATAATAAATTAATAACAAACAAGTAATTGTATGCACCTACTTCTTAGAATTCATTTTATTTAATCAAGATTAACTCAATTAACAATCATCATAGCGTTGTGTTTTATATAATTCACCAGCAGATAACAAACACGTCTTCATAACAATGCTGTATGTTTTCCGGAGGCACATCAATAAAGCGGTTTTACATAAAAATAAAACCGTTATTATGTGCCGAGAGGGAAAACATACAGCATTGCAGAAAGTTCTTCCTGGTGAAGACTATGAATTGTCAAAGTGACATTGGTACCCACGTCCTAGCTGGTGGTGATAGTAGCGACATCTAGTAGGCTTAGGTGGAATTATTTCATACCAAAGATCGCACATATATGGCTAAGTATAACACTGCTTCTTCATAACAATGCTGTATGTTTTCCCTCTCGGCACATAATAACGGTTTTATTTTTATGTAAAACCGCTTTATTAACTTGCAATGTATGTCCGGGTGGAATCTTGCAACTGAATTTTAATTCAGTTATCATTAACCGATTGAGCTGAAATTTGGTATACACGCTTATTTTGGATGACAATGCATGCTTAGCTATGTGACGTCATTCTAATTCCAATATGGCGGATCATCCAAGATGGCGGAATAGTTATTTTTTCTGCACCACCACAGTATGGGTATCCAATGAAAGGGCTTGCTGAGGGGAACACTAAAACTGAGCGCAATTAAATAAAAGCTTGTTTTTTAATGTTTTTTGACCATTAATTTTCTTTTTAATGGCTCCATCGCATCGGCTTGCGATGATTTTGCCACCGACAAGGTTGATTTCGATATAAGTAACGTTAATTCGTTCGCTCCAGTTGGTATAGGGCGAAATGATATTAACCCCCGAATACTCTGACCTTTCCTTCTAAATAGATAACCTTTTTTACGTAAGATATTCACGGCTTGGTGTAGATTCCTCATCTGGTTTAAGCGTAGGTAGCTCGGCTTACTGCACGGCGTGGATTCGACACCCGTCAGCGTTCAAAATCCAATTTGGAAAAATCGCTGATTCCGAATCTGGCATAACAGCAAAAAGTCCATAATGGCACTACCGACTTATCCCAGGGGGTACATACACCCTCGCCGACACCAGCGCCATTGTGGATGTTTTTGAACTAACAATGTTTGCATTTCGGCGGACACTTTTTCAGTACCTAGATGTCACTCCTTTCATTCTACACTCCATAAGAAATAAGGCCATAAGTGCCCGCTGCCAGGTGACGAAATAAAAAATACTATTATTACAAAACAGAGATTTTATTTTTATAAAAAAATACTTCGTTTCCATTATTGTTCTTAACTATCATCACACGATACCAAAAATTAAGATCTAGATACAAATTCAGTCAAATCACATTTTTAATACATATTTGTAATTTCTTTATTACTATAAATAAAATACATCATCACGCCTGTATTCCCCGAAGGGGTAGCCAGAGGTGCACTGTAGTGCGCCCACACTTCGCCGATGTATTTTTGGTCCCAATGTAATAGGGGTAATAGGGGGCGAGCCTATTGCCATTATACCGGGCACATTCCCCCTCAATACGAGCGGGATTTATAACTAATTACTTAATATAGGAATTACCTTACCAGTGGTAGCCTTGAACATACAGGGTGCAAGTTCAAATCCCGGGTCAGCAGCTCTGAGATAATTTTCATATGCGAATGTCATTTCCAATAATGATTAGCACTTGCTGAACGGTGAAGTAGCAGTGGTCGAACGCACGCTTTGCAATCAAAGTGTGCAGGTTCAAACCCCGGCTCGCACCTCTGAGATTTATGTGCGAATCTCATTCTCATTCGAGATTATCACTTGCTATGAAACGGTGAAGGAAAACATCGTGAGGAAACCTGCACGTCTATATAAAGGCGTGTTCCATTCACCAACCCGCACTGGGCCAGCGTGGTGGACTATGGCCCAAATCTCCCTCGTATTGAGGGGGAGTGTGCCCGGTATTACAATAGGCTCGCCCCCTATTACATCGGGACCGAAATACATCGGCGAAGTGTACACCTCTGCTTACCTCTTCTGGGAATACAGGCGTGGTAATGTGATGATAGTTATCTAGTTCAAGGCGGTCCCGGCTGGTGTATGGATGGTAGTATTATCTGAGGTGGTAGTAATGACGGCAATACTTCATTCTTCTTCGTCTTCTTCGATTTCTTCGGCTGTACTTTAATCTGCGAAAAAAATGCAAATTATTTAAGACACATAAAGAGATCTCTTTGAATTCACAGGAATGTTACAAGGAAATTAGTTCTTCCGAGTCTAAAATTTACTGATTTCACTGACTTTACTGACTATTATCGGTATAAAAAAAACTGGCCAAGTGCGAGCTGGACTCGCGCACCGAGGCTTCCGTACCTAAACTGTGAAAGCACCGAACATTGCTCTAACGAAAAGATAAACTGGATAGAGAGACAAACTTAACTGTGCGTTTGGTATACTGGTGTCCCCATACAAAGTAAGTACAAAATAAGTTTGTAATCGCAAAAAAAATCTAACAATAAATTTACAGTTTTTGGATTTTTTCCTTTACTTGTGCTATAAGACCTTGCTTCTTGCCAAATTTCATGATTCTAGGTCAACGGGAAGTGCCCTATAGGTTTTTGATTCCCGTGCAAATGTACTGAAAATCCATCATAAGCCACCATATCTTTTGATTGCGTTAACCTAGAAGTTTGATTTTTTTAGGGCACCAAAGGACCGCAGACTAGAGTCTCTGTTATAAATTTATACTTGATACCTTCACGCGTTTCTGAAAAAAAGGGTCTCGGCAGACAGACAGACGGGCAACAAATTGATTCTACAAGGGTTCCATTTTTTTCCTTTTTAGTTACAGAGACCTAAACACTGACTTTACTGACCAATATCAACCATTGTCATAGCCGTTTTGACACTCTGGTTTTAAATATATGAATGGGTAAAGCTTTGTGGGGTTAGAACGCATAACAAGACTATATCTTTGTCACGGACTTGCTCGCTCTCTCTCTCTATCTTATTGCATACGAGAGAAAGAGATATAATTTACATATAATGTGACATAAGTCTGGTCTTGGCGCTCATGCTACAAGCTACAAGTGCTAATGTGAATAAGAGCTCCCTCTATCATATGTGGGTACCTTGTAGTGCACCTCCCGCACGTGCCGGTAGAGGCTGGAGTACCAGCCGAAGGCGGCGCTGCACTGCTCGCACCTGTACGGCGTCTCGCTCGTGTGCATCGCCACTATGTGGTACTTCAGCTTGGCCGCGTTCTAAAGAGTGGACCAGTTAGTTTTCATTTCAAATTATGTTTTAAACGAAACTAGATAGGTGAGATAGAAACTGTTTACTACTAGCTTTTGCCCGCGACTTCGTCCACGTAGTCGTCGAAAATGGTTCTGATATTATTTTTTTTATCGACTTCAAAGAGGACGAGGTTCAAAATGCAAAATAATACTTTTTTTGTAGAGATTGTATGGTCTAAAATACTGATTTTACTGACTGTGAGACTCGAAAATACTGACTTTACTGATCTAACTTCAAAGAGATACCCCATAAAGCGTCGCGACGCTCACTATAAGGCGTCGCGACGCTCACTATAAAGCGTCGCAACGCTCACTATAAAACGTCGCGACGCTCACCATAAAGCGTCGCGACGTACACTATAAAGCGTCGCGACGCTCACTATAAAGCGTCGCGACGCTCACTATAAAGCGTCGCGACGCCCACTATAAAGCGTCGCGACGCTCACTATAAAGCGTCGCGACGCTCACTATAAAGCGTCGCGACGCTCACTATAAAGCGTCGCGACGCTCACTATAAAGCGTCGCGACGCTCACTATAAAGCGTCGCGACGCTCACTATAAAGCGTCGCGGCGCTCACTATAAAGCGTCGCGACGCTCACTATAAGGCGTCGCGATGCTCACTATAAGGCGTAGCGACGCTCACTATTAAGCGTCGCGACGCTCACTATAAGGCGTCGCGACGCTCACTATAAGGCGTCGCGACGCTCACTATAAGGCGTCGCGACGCTCACTATAAAGCGTCACGACGCTCACTATAAGGCGTAGCGACGCTCACTATTAAGCGTCGCGACGCTCACTATAAGGCGTCGCAACGCTCACTATGAAGCGTCGCGACGCTCACCATAAAGCGTCGCGACGCTCACTATAAAGCGTCGCGACGCTCACTATAAGGCGTCGCGACGCTCACTATAAAGCGTCGCAACGCTCACTATAAGGCGTCGCGACGCTCACTATAAGGCGTCGCGACGCTCACTATAAAGCGTCATGACGCTCACAATAAGGCGTCGCGACGCTCACTATAAAGCGTCGCAACGCTCACTATAAGGCGTCGCGACGCTCACTATAAGGCGTCGCGACGCTCACTCTAAGGCGTCGCGACGCTCACTATAAAGCGTCATGACGCTCACAATAAGGCGTCGCGACGCTCACTATTAGGCGTCGCGACGCTCACTATAAGGCGTCGCGACGCTCACTATAAAGCGTCATGACGCTCACAATAAGGCGTCGCGACGCTCACTATAAAGCGTCGCGGCGCTCACTACAAAGCGTCGCGACGCTCACTATAAGGCGTCGCGACGCTCACTATAAAGCGTCGCAACGCTCACTATTAGGCGTCGCGACGCTCACTATAAGGCGTCGCGACGCTCACTATAAGGCGTCGCGACGCTCACTATAAAGCGTCATGACGCTCACAATAAGGCGTCGCGACGCTCACTATAAAGCGTCGCGGCGCTCACTACAAAGCGTCGCGACGCTCACTATAAGGCGTCGCGACGTTCATTATAAGGCATTGCAATATTGTATTGTGATAGTATTTGGCTATTGTAAAGGTACCTGGTAGGACTTGCCGCAGACATGACAGAGGTTATCCTTCTTCTCCTTGTTCCGGTGAACGTTCTGCATGTGAACGTACAGCGAGGTATGACATTTGAATGGCTGTAGAGAGAGTAAGAGATAATTTTCATTTGCGAATGTCATTTTCAACAATGATTACCACTTGCTGAACGGTGAAGGTAAACATCGCGAGGAAACCTGCACGTCTATAGAAAGGCGTGTGAAGTTCACCAACCCGCACTGGGCCAGCGTGGTGGAGTATGGCCCAAATGTGCCCGGTATAATGGCAATAGGCTCGCCCCCTATTACATTGGGACCAAAATACATCGGCGAAGTGTGGGCGCACTACAGTGCACCTCTGCCTACCCCTTCGGGGAATACAGGCGTGATGATGTGATGATGATGAATATATACAGGATGATAACAAATGAAGGGCACAGGCAAATAACAGGGAATGTCAATTTTTTTCTTTTTTTTATAGAATCATATTTTGTCTATGGTATTATGAATTCTAATCGTTGGAATTTAAAAAAAAAAGTTAAGAGATGGCGCCAAAAATGCAGTTTTGTTTATGACCAAACTATAGAATTGTTGAACTTTCAAATAGTTTTTTTTTTCTCAAAATTCATTAATTAGGACATACATCATCACGCCTGTATGCTCCCGAAGAGGTAGGCAGAGGCCACACTTCGCCGATGTATTTAGGTCCCAATTTAATAGAGGACGAGCCTATTGTCATTGTACCGAGCACATTCCCCCCAATACGAGGGAGATTTGGGCCATAGTCCACCACACTGGCCCAGACATAGATATGGTAGTTAATATGTAGACGCATAGTAAAAGCAATGGTGGTGGTGGTAGTTGTGGCTGTTTTGGTTGTTGTGGTTGTTGTGGTGTTTGTGGTGGTTGTGGATGTTGTGGTGGTGGTTGCTGTGGTGGTGGTTGTTGGGGTTTTTGTGGTAGTTGTGGCTGCTGTGGGGGTGGTGTTAGTGGTTGTTGTATTCTAGATGGTGGTTGTGGTAGTTCTGTTTGTGGTCGTGGTGGTGGTGACGGGTAGACGGCGTACCTTGTTGCAGAGCTGGCACTTGAACTTGATGTTGTGGAGATGCTCCCAGTCGATGTGGTCCCGCAGACGAGTTTTGTTTACAAACTTCTTCCCGCATTCGTTGCACATAAACCTATCGACGATAGATTCATTACTTTAGTATTGACTGTGTGTGAGTGAGTTATGAGTGTGTGCGCGAATGAGTGTATAAGTCTCACATACAGGAGTGTGTGAGTTAATGAGTGATACTGTGTGCGTGTGAGAGCAAGTGGGTGACAGAGTGAGTCGGTTATCAGTATGTGCGTGAATGAGTGTGTAAATGAGTATGTGCTTTGTGTGTGTCTATATATGCATGAGTTAATAAGTGTGGGTACGTAGTGTACGTGTAGGGGTTAATGAGTGGGTTAGTGAGTGAGTGTGTATACATACATGCATGAGTTGATAAGTGAACGTGTATGAGACGTAGGGTATGTACATATATAAGTTGAAGGGGGAGGGTGTTTATGAGTGAGCAAGTGGATGAGTGAGTGTTTGTGCGTCATTGAGTCTATCAGTTGTTAGTGAAGGTGTGTATGAGTGAGCAAGTGGGTGAGTAAGTGATAGTGCGTCAGTGAGTCTGAGTTGTGAGTGAGTGAGTGTTAGTGCGTCAAAGAGTCTATCACTTGTGAGTGAAGGTGTGTACGAGTGAGCAAGTGGGTGAGTAAGTGATAGTGCGTCAGTGAGTCTGTCAGTTGTGAGTGAGTGAGTGTTAGTGCGTCAGTGAGTCTATCACTTGTGAGTGAAGGTGTGTATGAGTGAGCAAGTGGGTGAGTAAGTGATAGTGAGTCTGTTAGATGTGAGTGAGTGAGTGTGCACTCACGTGAACTCGCTCTCAGTGACGTGTCTCCGCGAGACGCGCAGGTGTTGTCTGTATGTCGCGACAGACGCGAAGCGCTTGTCACATGTCTCACAGTACAACTCCCCGGAGTCGCGAGCCTGCAGCAGAATCACACATCAACACGCCTGTATTCGCCAAAGGGGTAGGCAGAGATACACTACAGTGCACCCACACTTCATCGATGAATTTCGGTCCCAATGTAATAGGGGGCGAACCTATTGCCATTATACCGGGCATGTTCCCCCTCAATACGAGGGATATTTGGGTCATAGTCCACCACGCTAGCTCAGTGCGGGTTGGTGAATGGAACACGCCTTTCTCTAGACGTGCAGGTTTCCCCACGATGTTGTCCTTCACCGTTCAGCGAGTGGTCATCATTATTGAAATTTACAGAAATCTCAGAAGTTCACGCCCAGGATTTGAACTTGCACCCCTTACGTTCAAGGCGAACTACCAACGACAATACCACTGCTTGCACCCAAAAAAAAAAAACAGTGAATCTATTAGTTGGATTGCCTAACTCGTGTTGCTGCACCTCTGCAAACCTCTACTAGAATAAAGTCGTGAAGTATCTAAGTCTAGACTGACCTTGTGACTCCTGATATGTCTGCCTAGATTGGACTTCCACTGGTAAACCTTCCCGCAGCGCGGACAGGGGTATCTGTTCTGTCCTTTATGTAACACGCTGTAAGTAGTTACAACAACGTTACAAACACTTTGTAAAGCAGTATCACAGTGCCCAAAGTCCACTAACACAATCGATACAGTACAGTTTATTTTATTACAAGCTTTATATTAACTTGCAATGTATGTCCGGGTGGAATCTTGCAACTGAGTTTTAAATCAGTTATCTTTAACCGATTGAACTGAAATGTGGTATACACGCTTATTTTGGATGACAATGCATGCTTAGCTATGTGAAGTCATTCTAATTCCAATATGGCGGATCATCCAAGATGGCGGAATAGTTACTTTTTCTGCACTACCACAGTATGGGTATCAAATGAAAGGGCTTGCTGAGGAGAACATGAAAACTAAGGGCAATTATATAAAAGCTTGTTTTTAAAAACTTTTTAACAAAAAATTAAACCGCCGAAAATATTAAAAAGCAAAAAATTATATACTTTTTTTATTTTACCTTAATAACAAAGTTCTTAAACTAATGTAAGTATACCTAAGTCATTTTGAGTCAGCGCCAAACTAGCAAATTAATTAATAAGTAAAGCTAAAGTGTGATGCACGGCGGCGCGGCGCGACACGCCCCTTCGTCGGAAAATGCCGAGCGTTTACGAAGTTAATGTCAGCGAGACAGCAACTCGTGCGGGCACATACTTGAGTGCACACATTGTGCGAGTGGTCGTTCCGAGAGCACATTTTTTGGAATGTTAATGTTTGTGGCTGAAGATTTCACGTTGCATTGTTAATTTCATTTGGTTATTTCTTTAAATTTATTGTTCATTGATTGTTTGGCGCCGACTCAAAATGACTTAGGTATACTTACATTAGTTTAAGAACTTTGTTATTAAGGTAAAATAAAAAAAGTATATTATTTTTTGCTTTTTAATATTTTCGGCGGTTTAATTTTTTGTTAAAAAGTTTTTATTTTATATTTTTTTGTGGCTAAAATCAACTACTTACTACATACTTATTTTTTTTGTAATACACAACTCAGCATTCAAATCTGGGAATGAACAATAAATCGCCCTATTTTCCCACCCTTAGGGTAGGATTTTTTCTTCCTAATTTATACGGGACCAACTTCGAGGTTATACCCTAACCAATACGTGTCGAATTGTGAACCTCTTCCGTTTTCTTCGTTGGTTAAAAATGGGTATAATTCCAAGTTAAGTCTATGCGGGTGTAGGTATATCATGGTGTAGGTGCCAATCTACACCAGACTAGGTAAATACACAAATGAATTGGCACCGACTACAAATGTAATGAATTATAAGCTTATTTGTAACTTTTTAGTGTACCTAGGTTTTTGAAGGCGAATTTAGTATATATTTTGTGATTAGCACCTGATAAGAGCCCAAAAAAGGAATTCACCCCTCACCACCCTTTCCATCCCATCGTTTCGATATTTGTTAACTATCCGTATTAAACAAAAAAAGATTTTTCGAAATAGGCTCACTAACGCCAAAGATATACTATAGTCCAGAATGCAAACTTTATCACCCCATTTCACTCCCTAAATTTTTTTTTTTTCAAATTTCCTAAAACATGTGTTTCTTTATTTTGTATGCATAATATATATACAAATTTTCAGGTTGATCAAAAAATATTTTTTAAATTGTGTGACCTTCAACCCCCCATTTCACCCCCAAGGAGGTTGATTTCTGATAATGTTTTAGAAATGGGACCACCCTCAAAGAATTCTCTAGCAAAAGTCATAAAAATTATCGAAATCGGTCTACTGACGCCGGAGATATGCGTGATCATACATAAAAAAGAATGCAAACTTTATCACCCCATTTCACACCCTATTCATTTTTTTTTTTAAATTCCTAAAACACGTATTTCTTGATTTTATATGTAAAATACATATACAAAGTTTCAAGTCGATCAAAAAATAATTTTTAAATTGTGTGACCTTCAACCCCTCATTTCACCCCCAAGGGGGTTAATTTCTGATAATATTTTGAAAATGGGACCACCCTCGAAGAATTCCTTAGCAAACGTCATAAAAAAATTCGAAATCGGTTTAGTGACGCCGGAGATATGCGTGATCATACATAAAAAAAAAAAAAAAAATATACGCGTCGAATTGAGAACCTCCTTCTTTTTTTTTTTCGTCGGTTAAAAAGATTTTTACCAATAATTTATTTTAAGAGACAAAAACGACATCTTGTATCAATGGTAGCTAGAATATAACTAATCTAATGGCAATCTTCAAGGTGACAATATCTAATGTCCACACTGATTTCATCATTTTCCTTTCATTGAATTTACCAAGTTTGTTAGTAAAATGTTATCCTTATAATTGACCGTAATGATCGATGCAATAAAAGCACAGGGTGTAATTTTTACACAATTTAATCGGTTCGATTCCCGTGTGTGCCAAGCGAATTTTCGGAATTCTTTGAATGCAGTTTCCTTTCGTTTTAAAAATAAAGGAATGTTTTCTTTGAGTACTATTTTCTATCTACAGTATTAAGAGTACTTTCCCTTCAGGTGTCATTACAAAATTCTACCCTTTATAATTCAGATCGTCGAGAACTCTTCTACCGCGAGCTAGGACTTTCATAGTACTTTGTATGGCGGTTCAATTTCTTGTACGCGTGTATTGGTAGTCGCGCCATCTATTGGCGACTTGCGGAAGTTCCGCTTCGAAGCGAGATATAGGTTGCTCCACATACACACAAAGACTGCAAGAGTATTGTAGACCTATTTGGAATAATTAAAATGGGTTGTAACAGCATTGCAAATACTCACTTTAAGTGATATCTGTATGTTTTCCTTGAACTGAATTTCTTTCCGCATTCAGCACATTGAGGCTTCTCCGGGAGTATCTCTTTGCTGGGCGGTTTGCGGGCAGGTTTTATTTCTCCGTTCAAATGATTTGTTGTCTATAAAACACACAAACAGACCAATTAGATGGACGGCTGATAACCGAGAGGTTCCTTATTCAGTCCTGACTTGTTATATTAAACGAAAACACAAAAATAGCCTGCATTACTCCTTGTAACATCAGCTATCTTCCAATGAAATTCCCGTCGAAATCTGTTCAGCCGTTTGGATGTTTACCCGGAAGAAACAGACAGACAGACAAACATTAAAAAAATGCATTTTCGTTATAGGTATTCATATGCATTTAGTCAAAAGATTTTATTTTGATATTACAAACAGACACTCCAACTTTACAAGCTTTATATTAACTTGCAATATATGTATGTCCGGGTGGAATCTTGCAACTGAATTTTAAATCAGTTATCTTTAACCGATTGAACTGAAATGTGCTATACACGCTTATTTTGGATGACAATGCATGCTTAGCTATGTGACGTCATTCTAATTCCAATATGGCGGATCATCCAAGATGGCGGAATAGTTACTTTTTCTGCACTACCACAGTATGGGTATCCAATGAAAGGGCTTGCTGAGGAGAACACGAAAACTAAGGGCAATATAAAAGCTTTTTTTTTAAAGTTCGTTTTAAATTAATATTTTTTTATTAATTTGTATAGATTAAAATATAGTGATATATAACCAGACTCAATATATAACCAGATGTTTGCGGGTTCAATTCCCGCTTGTGGCAAATTTACAAAAGTCTTTACAGAATTAGCCCCAGTCTGGGTGTAACTGGGACCGCCCCCAGTCCATTGTACGGTACCCATAGTACAAGCGCTGCTTAGTTTGGGAGCATAAGATGAGTATTTGTTGTCTGGCGATATTTAAAGTCTCACCTCTGTTTTTACACTCTTCTCAATTCCAACATCTTCTATCTCTGTCTTACTCGCTTCGTTTGTGATGTACTCTTCTAAATTGGTATCAATGTCAGTATTGTAATCATTGTCATCATTTTGTATGGAGTCCGTTAACATGGAACGTTTTCCCTTCAGTTTCACTTTGGCTTTGCTCAAAGACTTTGGTTTTTTTAATTTCTTCTTAGATTTCTGTTTGGTTAGCTGTAAGAACATATCGAACGGTGAAACTCTATTTGACTTGTGTCGCACCCTATATCTCGCCACGAAACACAACTACCGCCAGTCGCTACTAGATGGCGCGACTGTAGACACATCGCAATTCTACGCGTACAAGAAATTATCCGCCATACAAAGTACTATGAAAATCCTAGCTCGCGGTACTGGTGTGTTCGACGATCTGAACTATATATACGAATTCCCCGACAACATCACTGGGGGCGACAACATCACATCTTCCCTTTACCGCTAACGACTCAAGCGGCATTTTTGTACAGGAGAGCATACTCATTCGACGCAGAATAATTCGCTGATTCCAAATATGTATTTAAGTCAATATCGGCCAAAAGTGTCGCTTTAGACAAATAGCCTTTCAACCCTCGATATACATCATCACGCCTGTATATCCCAAAGGTGTAGGCATCTGTCTATACGAATAAACAAATCCTCTCTTCCTAAAGCTTTTGTCGATAAAATGTATGAAGCTCAAAGACAAAGTTCCCGGGGAGTCTCCGAGGGTCGAACCTTGGTGTCTGAGATACCGCTGTCGATCCTGGCTAACAGGAGTAACAGAGGCATGGTAAAATCGAAGCCTCATATTGTTGAAGTCGGTTAAAATGTAGCCTATATTACCCAGGCCATAATAACGAATTGATGGACCCCTTATTCATCGAAAACAGATGAATACTTTAAGCGCTACGGAGGAACATACGTAAATAAATACATACATAGTCTGCTAAAATCATAACCCTTCTTTCCGGCTTCGTCGTAGTGTGATTAAGTCTTGGGGCCCTGAAACTGAAAACTCACCTTATCCTTCTTAAGATCTTTCTTCTTCTTCTGTGGTTTTATAGGCAAGTCATTGACAAATGTCTCCGGCTCGCAGTGAGTCTCTATCTCTGTCTCGCAGTGAGTCTCTATCTCCGTCTCGCAATGAGTCTCTATCTCCGTCTCGCAATGAGTGTCTATCTCCGTCTCGCTCTTCACCCCCTCTTCTAATATCTCTGTTTTAATTACTCGTACATTTTGTAATATAGATATATTGGTAACATGTTTCACTTGCAAACGAGGTATGCTCGATGTCAATGTTTTTGTTAGATCATTCTGAAAGTTTCATACATACGTCATCAAGACGGTATACCTCGAACGGATAGGCAGAGCATTCTGCCAACAAGTTAATTGACTAAACCAAATTTTGTGTTACAGGCAAAAATGTGAAAATTGTTGAAGACACACAGATGCTACAAAAAAAAACCAAGACTGGCCAATGGAGGAAATGTTTGGCTTTCATGTAGGGGGGCGTCCATTAATCACGTGAGGCTCTAAAACGGGGGAGGGAGTTTGGCAGAAATCACGAAATATCACAAGGGGGGACGGGGAGGGGGGTGTAGTAACGATATCACGTGTATTTATATTTCGCCAACCGCGCGATTTCTAAACTGGAAAGCGGCGTGTAGTGTGACCTTGACTCGCCATTGCCAAGCAACGTCCTTAAATTTCAGAATAAAATTAGATTAAATATTCTAAAATGTTTAAATTAATTTATGCTGTTAAAAATTCTTTGTAGGTACCAAAAAATACACGTGATTTTGGGTGGGGGTGGAGGGTTAGTGTTAATCCTCACCACGTACCACCAAGGGGGGGGGGGGGGGGGGGGGGGGTTAAAAATGAAAAAAAAAAAATCACGTGATTAATGGACGGCCCCTTATGCATACAACTCTTCAAAGCTTCGAGGTGAGATTACAGGATAAATGACATCTGCTGCCAACTTACCTGGTGGACGTACTCGAGCAGCCGTGTGTAAGAACTCTTAACTTGACTCTTGAACGTCTCCAAACGGTGAAGATGAGCTCGACATTCCCAACACACGCGTATACACAGCTGAGACAGATCATATACCTATGACGATAAATAAAATACATTGTCAAGGCTGTATTTCACCAAGGTGCAGGCGGGCGAGCCTATTGCTGTTATACCGGGCACATTCCCCCTAAATAAGAGGGAGATTTGGGCCATAGTCTACCACCCTGGCCCAGTGCGGGTTGGTGAATGGAACACGCCTTTTGCTAGACATGCTGTTTGCCTTCACCGTTCAGCATGTGGTAATCATTATTGAAAATGATTTACACATGAAAATCTCAAGAGGTGCGAGCCCAGGGTATGAACTTGCACCCCTTACGTTCAAGGCTGGCGTTCTACCAATAAACTAAAACTTTAAATATAATTTTTCAGGAAAAAATAAGGAAATTAATTTATTTAAGATGCATTATTGTGTTAAGGCACATTGAACTTGCTCGAAGTTACAGTTAGGCTGTCTGTGATTATCACACACGTAAATTCAAGCGATACGACCACAAATTAGCGGCTTAAAATGGTTTTAAACATCTAAAAATACTTAGATATGTGTACATAACATTTTGTGGAAAACGAAATTAATTTCCATTTTAACATGTCCAAACTGAAGTGATAACGCTATTATACTAACAAATATACCTTGTTTTAGTATCTAAAAGTGTTACTTACGGGTATTTCATTCAATATTTGTGAATATAAGTGGTAAAAACCAGTCTCGCCAATGAAGAACAAATTCCTGCCGGCACAGAGGCAGGCGGTGCATAAATCACCCATTTTGGACGATAATAATATGCTACAGGGTACTTTGAACGAGTTTCAATAACTTTGTTGTTAAATAATTAAGATAATATCCATTTTTTGTTGATTTCGTGCTCTGCGAATAAAATACAAGCGTCGTCGTTACAGAGTATAAAAATCAACATTACTTTGATTGACGTTATATGACGTTCCGGGATAATGCTGCCATAAATAAATTTGCGTTACCTCTGAGAATGAATTTATTTGGCTAATTATCCACTTTTAAATATCGCAATGATAAATTTCACATCTTTATCGAAAACCCCAACATTAAAAATCAAAGATGGAGACTCATTCAGAAACATTTTTAAAGGTAATAGTTACCTCAATTAAACTTATCACATATTCAATCGACATAGCAATCGATTATTTGTATCTTACGAACACTGAAGCATTAAATTAATATATGAATATTATCCTGAAAGCGATGTTAGAAAGCGATGTAAAATAAAAACGAATGCAAACTTTTTTGTTAATCAGTATTTCTACGTGTGATTTTGTGATTATTGAGTAATTGGCATCGAGCTATATAACCAAAAGCATAGGATCATAAACGGTATATGTAAGACAATTTAAAAATCCTATCATGATTCTTTAAATAAAAGCATTGTTGGAACTGTATACTTTAATTAAATAGAACTTATAACATCTATTTATACAAATTATGTAATAAATATTCTCTATTCTCGCCGTGTATTAATTTCGTAACTTTTTATGAAGGAATTGTTTTATTCTCCACTGTGTCGCCATCTTTCTTTTTCTTCTTCTTTTTTTTCTTCTTAGGATCTTTCTGTTTATCCATATCATTGTACTTCAACAATCTTTTATACATTTTCAGTAACTTTTTGGCGTCCTTCTTCAATTCTTTCGTTACACCTCTATCTTCTCCCTTTTCGTCTTCTGTTACTTCACTTACGGGATCAACGTACTTCGTAGAACCTTGTAGCATATTATAATGTTCTATCGTACCCTCTAAAACACCTTTAGTTTCATCTTTTACCTCTTCTTCTACTTCGATTTCTTTTACAATCTCCATTTCTTGTTTAGACTCTTCTATCTTTTTCTTTAATTCTATATTCTTTTTTCTTAAAGCATTAAATATATTCGCAGTGGTTAAGACCTTTTTAACTTTAGCACTATCTAAGTATCTGTCTTTCCACGATATGTTTTCAACTTGCGCGATCTCACTCTCGTACTCTTTAATCTCTTGTTCTGTCACTACATCTACTCTGTCTATCTCATCTATTTTAGCGGATAAAGCCTCTATTTCTTCAGATGTAGGTTCTTTTGATAAAACTGTTCCTTCCACTTCGTAACAAGACGAATCATCAGACAGTTCTAGTATTTCATAAACATCATCTAAGTCTACTGTTTCAAGATCACGTTTAATAGGTTCATCATGTACACTTGTGACATCTGAGATTTCTTTATCTGTATTTTCTTTAATATTATGTGCAGTGTCTGTTTGTTTTGATTTATCGGTAGTTATTAGATCATTAGTTATAATTTCTGTATGTGTTTGCTTGTCGCTCAGGGTTTTAATCTCGATCACATAAATATCATCTTGTTTCTCTGTAGCTGATGGTACATCAATACTGATTAAATTTTGCTTATGTGTGTCTGTATAAAAATTTTGGTCGGCGCTTTCACGAAAATCCTTCTTTTTACTTTTCTTCATCTTTTTAGACTTTTTATCTTTCTTCTTCTTCTTTTTCGGCGCTTGCTCCTTTTCTTCGTCAGATATGCATACTACTTCCGTTTTAAGATCAACCGCTTCGACCTCTGAACTATCTTTGCCGGACAATTCACCGTCTGATAACTCTTTGTCATTTTCTTTTACTTCTGTACTTACAATTGTTTCTCCTGCCTCTCTTATCGCTATCTCGCTCTCCCCTTGCGTGTCTCGCTTACTAGACTCTTGAATAGGTATATCACTAATTTTTGTTATTTCAATAACTCTATCATTCGTAGAATCTATTGCTTCTGATTTACTTGCACTTTCGGGAACACTTTCTGTATTATTTAACGTAACTTTCCTATCTTTCTCATTGATTGTTATTTTAATATTCATATTATTAGTGGAATCACTTTCATTTTCAGTATTAGTAATTACTTGATTGTCTTCACAAACTTTATTAACATTCTTAGTTGCTACGGCATCAGAAGTATCTTTCTCAGAAACATTTGAATCAGTCTCTGTATTCATCCTTATATCTTGTTCAGGTATATCAGATGTAATATCGAGATTTGAAGTTACATTTTCCTTTAAATCATTGCTTACAGGATCTTCTTTCATATTTACGTCTATTTTTTCCTTATTTACTACATCACTTTGCACAATCGTTTTTTCGTTGATACTATTAACTGTAGACGCTGCGGTTGATTCTTCATTATCTGTTGGTACATCTGTATCAGAAGAATCAGAATCTGTATCTAAACTACTACCTGAATCCATCAAATCGACATTATCATAACTCTTTCTCCCCAAATCTTCCAACAGATCCATCTTTTCAGTATCCGACAACTGCAATGTGATCTCGTCGTGATCACTACCACTTTTATCCACCTTTTTCTTTTTACCCTTTCTTTTCCTTTTAACTTTATCTTTTTTTATCATCTCCACATCATTTTTCCCAATTTCAGGGGTGTTGGTTACAATTTGATTACTGGCAACACTCGTGATTTTTTCGGCGGGACGCTCATTAGTGGGGGCTTTAGTCCGATTAAGTTTAATTTTTCGCGTCGTCTTCGCTTGGGGCACAGTTATTATTAATTCGTTGACGCGCTTAGTTATGGCGGCCGTTTCCGGTGGATTAGGAGGCTTTGATGTGGTTGGATCCTCTGAAATAATACAAAAAATACAACACATACTCATAGTATGATCCCAAACTAAGCAACGCTTGTACTATGGGTACCGTACAATGGACTGGGGGCGATCCCATATACACCCAGACTGGGGCAAATTGGGAAAAGGCCATTACAGAGATTTGCCAATATCTAAAATAGCTCAATTATTTAATTGAAAAATTATGCTTTTTCTGTAAGTTAATAGTATGTTTTGGGTATTAATATAAAATTGTACTGTGCGATTCAAATGAGAATAGGATCGACTTTGCGCCATATTGTGACGTCATAGCTGTCAATTCTAACCAGTTAGGTAGGGTGAGCAAAATAATATATTTTTAAAATTAAAATATATTTTTTTGCAAAGGTTGAGTGAAAAATGCACTCAGTCGCACGACGAAGCACACTAACAACGACAAAATGGAGACTGACGTCCTTATTGTCTTTTCTTTAATAAGTTTGGCATGGCTTCTGAACTTTGCGCCAAAAATGAAAATAAAAAAGGTTATGGTATGTTTTTAAAAAACGAATTAGGACTTTAAATAATTAAATATTATATTAGGACTACTAATTTAACCTTTTTATTTAAATTTGATGTAAGACTATTATTATTGATATGCAAATAAGTTTTTTTGCAAACCATTCTTTTCAAGTGACATTTGACAGATAGAGGTTATTGACATTCCTATTCTTATTTGAATCGGATAGTATGGTGTAAAATACATATATAGTGTTTTATTATACCGATTGTAAGCTTCTCTATCTTGGGTTTTTCTTCATCGCTACTGATCTCAACGACCACTGCCGGCTCCTCCTTGATCTCCACCTCTCCATCCGAGGAGTGCGGGCTGGACTCCAGGGCCACGGACTCTGAGGCTTGTTCTGTAATAACAATACTAATTTAAAGACATGATCGTAGACCTTCAAATATCATTTATTTCCAGTCAATAAAGAATGGTAGCCTAAGTAACTCCTCACTACTCCTCTACTCCGGTGAAGCTGAAAAGGCCAACTCACGGGCAACAGCGTAGTCCATTAAAAAAAAAAAAAAAACTCCTTATAACATCAGTTATCTGCCAGTGGAAGTCCCGTCTGAATCTGTCTTCTTTATCCATACACTTTAATATGCATTTATTAAAAAGCTGTTATTTAGTTGGACAACTCCAGTCCATTTTTCCGAAGTCAAAGCCTGAAGTTTCAGTAGGACAAACTCAAATGTTAGGGATACTTATACTCCATACATGAGACATAAGAGGCCCGTAGAAGCAGGATTGCAAAACATTATATTTCAAAAACATAACATTAACAATGGAAAAACAGTAACAAATAACAACAAAATTACGAAAATCCGGCAATAACAACAAACAAGGGGAGCATCCACAAGTATTCACAAGTGAATGACAATCACAGAACATTATTTACATCAATTTGACAGCCAACATAGACTGGCCAAATAAGAAAAATCCTGTTGTAGTCACAACAGATGAAGAGATTAGGTAACTTTTAGATTTGGTAGAATTATAGTGAAACGAAAAACTTTCCTGGTATTGTTCATCCCTGCTTCTTTAGGTTTTTTGCATTGACACTGTTATTTTAAATTGGAATGAAAAATAGTATATCTAAATGAAAGACACTTAATTTAATAAGATAAATAGTGAAAATGATTAGTTACAGTGAGACAGCTGGTTTAAAAATATATTCCAATAAATTCGGCGTCAATCGTAATTGTACTTTTGTTACAAAGTGTACATTAAAAAGAACCTTTTTTTACTTCTGTCTAATGCTATAACAAATGAAGTATAGTTATGTTCCTATTATGAGTGACTCACTCCTGAGCTGGTCTTGCTGCAGCTGCGCGCGGATGGCTCGCGCGCGCGCCTGCAGCTCCAAAAGCTCCAAGACCGTCAACCCGGCGCGGGATGCCCGGGACTGCTCGACGTCCTTCGGGGGCGAAGCCTCCACCACACTCTTCTTATGCTTCGACTTTGATTTGGAGTGACGATGCTTATGCTATCAAACAATTAAAATAATAGCAGTGGTAGCTTGTTTAAGTATTTGTCAAAATGCTTGCCTTGATCTCAAGTATAATTGTTAATTAAGAAAAACACATAAAAATGTTAATCCTTATTGGTAAAGAGCAACCATGGAGTTTCTTGCCCATTCTTCTCCATAGGGAATCCATTCCGAATGGGTAGTAGTGATACTATTATTAACTATATGTATATTAACGATTCATAAGTAACTGTATTGGTTTATTTGAATAAAAAAAATCTGATTCAAGAGGTGCAAGTTCAAACCCTGGCTTTGTTATTCAGGAAATTTTGGATTTCATGTACAATTGCTGAATGGTGCAGATAACGTGCACATTGGAAAGGCGTGTGAAGTTCAACAATCTGCACTTGACTTGACAGGGAATATTCCTGGTATAATGGCCATAGGTTTGCCACCAATCACATTGGCAAAATGTGAGAGCAGTGCAACTCTGCCCACACCCTTGGACAATACAGGCGTGATAATATCATGCATTAATCATGTATTACTAACCTTCTTACTCTTCTTGCTGCTATCTTGACTTAGAATCTCCTCATCCGATGATATGCTGTCCAGCGATATCGTCTCCAGATTATCAAGAGATGGGGAACTAGACGACTCCGTATCGGACGGGGGATCAGCCCCATCCAGGATCGCACAGAGACGCTTAGAACTGATACCTAGAAGCTATTTGGATAAAAATATAACATACAACAGATATTAGCAAAAAAATAATATTTTTGTATTAATTGTTACCTCCTCAGTGCACAACTCCTGTAGATCATCAATAGAGATATGCCGAACGCACTCAGGTGCCATTGCCTTCAATTGTCTATATTTAATACTCGAAAATACTTGATGCATCAGTTCAACCCTATCGTGAATGTAGTACGCCAAGTCATGCTCTTCTTCATCGTGTGCCAGCGATGTGGACGTCTCCGGCTTCTCCCGTTTAACTTTGTGTCGTTTAAAGCGCCTCATATTGTTTATTTTAATTGATAAATTAGGTTCTAATTCCGCCAATATACTATACAAAAAATGTTCTTTCTTATATACGAATAAATTTAAAAGTCGTGTTGCGATATGCAGTTACAGACACAGATTTGCTTTGCTTTTTAGTCGCATTGCACTAAGATTGCCTATCAAATTTAGTCCTGTCAAATATGAAGCTTATGAAAGGATGCGTTCAAATTCTATAATTATATATTCAAAACCTATTTGGTTTCATGACTGATGATATGATGTAAAAAAGTAAATGAATATAGGCTTTTGTTTATTATTGACATAAAATTGTCAAAAAAATTGTTTCCTGACGCGTAAAAAATTGGTTATGTAATTTAAATATTTTATTAATTATTCGGTATCCATTGGTAAAAATGCCACTGGAGGAGATTTTTATGACATGTGTAGATAGGGCTCTGCAATCTGCCATACAATCGCTCCTGTTGCATTTTTGTCCAAGGGTATCGGCTTCCATACCTCCATTTAAACTTATTAGGAAGTATTCTATAAATTGGATAAACCCTTTGGACTTCAAGCAAATACTTGGATATCAATAAAAATTTCGAACGCACTATTTTCAAAACTTGCGCAAAAATGGCAACAAAGACGGCCGTCGAAATGCTGTACGAAAGCGATAATTTCTTGGTTGTAAATAAGCCTTGCGACATGTATATTAACTCTGATGACGAATATGAGAAGGTATGATTGAATTTTTATTGATTTATTCGTATAAAGCGCGGAAACACTTTAAGGTTATGTTGTTAATAATATTAGTGTCAGTGATGTGCACTTATCGATATATTTTTGACTAGAACAGATTTTTATTAAAATGTTGAATTTAGTAGGTATGTGCTTTTTAAACATTCGATAGCAAGGTATTGAGATAACTAAGCTTAACATTCATATTTAACGAAATTCAATTCTATATATTGCACATGCGTGTAACCGTATCATGCTTCTGTATTTACCTTATGGTATCTTAGTACTTACCCAAAGACTTTTTACCTCTACAGAACACACTTACATATCACATTGCCTCACCTGACTCCCATCTCTCGACGTCCTTCCAACCTCTACATTTTGTCCAACGCCTAGACTATGCCACCAGCGGGGTGCTCTGCATCGCGAGAAACAAAGCTGCAGCGGCAAAGGCTGGCAAGCTGTTTGAGAAGAGATTAACTAAAAAGTATTATTTAGCGGTAATTAGAGGACATACGGGATTCGAAGTGGCTGACATTGAATTTAACGTTGGTACGTGGAATGTTAATGCTTACAACCAATAATATCAGAAATTATAGATACTTGAATTAATATGTCAAAAAGACTAAAAAAATGGTTTGAAATTGGTCTCATTCATGCCACGGCCGTCTAATTTTATACATAGACAATGAGACGTTCGTAGACGTCGAAATCACACAAAATTGGGCTAGTGAAGCAGCTGATACAACCAGCATTATAAATTCAAGTAATGAAAACACATATTACGATAACTACAGCCCTTTTTATTGTCCCACTGCTGGGCACGGGCCTCCCCTCAATGCGAGGGGGATTCAGGCCATAGTCCACCACGCTGGCCCGGTGCGGGTTGGCAGACTTCACACATCTATCGAGAACTAGTCAAGTTCCCTCAGACGTGCAGGTTTCCTCACGATGTTTTCCTTCACCGTTTCATAGCAAGTGGTAATCTCGGATGTAAATGAGATTCGCACATGAAACCCAGAGGTGCGAGCCGGGGTTTGAACCTGCACACTTTGATTTGCAAGGCGTGCGTTCGACCACTCGGCTACCACTGCTATATTACGATGATTTTACCTATGTAGTTAATTAATTTTTAATATTCCTAGGTGTAGACCCATCCACTATGGACTCCAGCCATCGCATGTCAGCGCTCACCACGTGTGAGTCGTCCGCGTCGTGCGTGCAATCACGCACGGCCCACACGCGCGCTCTCACCCTCGAGACTGGGTACTACGACCATGATCCAGTGTCTGTGGTGTTGCTAAAGCCTATTACAGGTATTTGCTGCGTTTTTCTTCTTTTGTATATACATTATTACACCTATATGCCCCGAAGGGGTAGGCAGAGGTGTCACACTGCGCCGATGTAAGGTACCAATTTAATAGGAGGTGAGCCTATTTCCATTATACTGGGCACGTTCCTCCTTAATACAAGGGAGGTTTGGGACATAGTCCACCACGCTGGCCCAGTGCGGGTTGGTTTGCTGATTTCCTCACGATGTTTGCGTTCACCGTTCAGCAAGTGGAAATCATGATTAAAAATGACATATGCACATGAAATCCATAAATCCCAGAGATGAGGCCGGAAATTTGGACTTACTCCATTTGGGTTCAAGGCAGACGTTCTAGGCTACCAGTGACTGTTGTCTATCTCTATCAGCTTTACGACTGTTTCTGTTTCCTTAAACAATACATACATTGGTTGATTGTGATGCAAAAAAATTACAACTATTTTCGACCACACCAAAAATGTGCTATCTTGCTTATACATTACGGCCATTCGTAGGACAGCAATACGCATCACTCAGGGTAGTTTAGTGTCATTATTATTTTAAGTACTTTCATTGAGTTTTTCACGATGTTTTGTGTGTCAGGTCGCCGCCATCAGCTTCGAGTGCACTGCAACGCGATAGGTCACACAATACTTGGCGACTATACCTACAGCGGTACACTGGACAATGCGCCGCATAGAATGTATTTACATGCCACGAGGTACGAACAAAGTATACCAACCATGTTTTCTTTTATCTCTGTTTATCACTTACTTACTCTCAGACACCCTTTGCCTCTTTTTATTACACCATTAGTCAAAGGATCCTGGCGCCGCTTCAAGTTACATTCATCCGGCGACGCGTAAGCTTAGGAAACTCTAAATATTCACACGTTGATTGTCATTCGCATCGCCAAGCAACACGATAATATTCTATATATATTTATAATATATAAGTAAGTCAAAAACGCAAGTCGACAACTAAATAAACAAAAAACTATTACTAAGAGTTGCCTAGTGAAAAACAAATTCTGAAATCGAAGTTGTCTCTTAGGTGTTACCTTAAACTAGACAATAATTAATTTGGCGTGGCTAGCCAGTGAATCCTTATAATTTAAATTTCCAGGTCAGATAGTTTGACATAGTTATTATGTTCACAGGCTAGTATTGCCCGTTCACCAGGAGCACATTGACATTCAAACCAATGAGCCGTTCTTCAGTGACCCAAGCTTCTCGAACAAATGGAAATCTGACCGTGTCTTCTACAAGTACCGCAGCAAAGAGGACTTCAATATTGTGTGCGATATTGTCGATAAATCATATGTGATTGGAGTGAAGTATAAATTGTACAAAATGTAGTTATTTATTTGTTAGCTGATGAATAAATTATTTTCGCCAATTGCGATTTTTTAAATACAGGTTTTATTTATTATATTTATAAATCTGCAATACGGTAACAGGACATCGATCGATATTTCTGATGTTATGCACTTGATAAGACAACACTAGCGTACCAAGGAAACAAAACAATATTTCAGGGGAGCAATTGTGTGTCTTTTGTTGTTTTGGCATTTTGATGGCAATGACTAAATAATAATAATTATCGTCGAGACATTGATTTTTGACCATCATAAACTTGTTTTACAATTATATTTGACACTGGTGTACACACAAAGTTTGACGCCAAAAGAGAAATAAAAAAAACATATGCCAACCATAAACCTCGCTACTAATTAACAAGTGTGACCACATTCAGTATTTCCTACTTTATAGTAGTTTGGTGATGGTAATGGTCACTTTTACTTATCCAAGTTTATCTATTTATACGCAGCTAATATGTATGTTCTAAGTAAAGGCATACCTTATGTACCTTAGCACCACGGTTTTTTTTTTCACAATTTGTTAATCAGAGAGCAAATCTATATACCCAGAAAGTGTTAATAGCATTCACATGAGGTAGTCACTAATTACATAATTATGCATATTGCAATTTCGTTGATTTAACGAAATTTTAAATGGCATAGAAAATTAAACCATTCTTTTTTATACATGCATTTAGTTTGGGAATCCGACACTCCTGCCATTCGTATTTTTTTTTCTCGATAAATAAAATGTATGTTCTTGCAAAGTTTTGCAATTAGGTATATAATCTTACCTAGACTGGAGCTTAATTATTTATAAAATGGAAAACAACATTTTGTAGTTTTTTAGTAGTTTTCCACAATGGATTTGGTAGTTTCGCAAGAAGGTAGTCACGCTGAATTCTAGCTCCAATGAACGTCTGTTGGTCTGTTGTGGAGTAGGTTCCTATGTCATATCGTAGCGTAGGTAAAATTACAGTATTGTTTTCGTTAGCCATTCTCATATCATCATCATCAATTTTCTGATTCTTACTATAGCTACCTGTGTTTGAATATTGTATAAACCTGACATTGGCTGTATGCTAGTAATTTGTTGTTAGTGGTAAATATTGTTTTTGTCGTAAAATCTCATTAAAAATGATGCAAATAGAGGCATCAGACCCATTAGCAGGCAGCAGCTACGATGTAGGAGTGACTGTGAAGGCGGAGGTGAAACAAGAAGATGAAGATGAGAATTTTAGCGCCATGTACGTACAAAAAAGAAAATTTTACTATTTTTTGTTCATTTACGTGTTAAACACATATCTCGACGTAGTTTAAGCTGTAAAATATGATCACATAATCAATATATTATGGTTGTAACGTGAAAATGGGGTTTGTTCTGTTATTTTTCGCGATTTTGTATTGTTTTGATTAGGGTGACCATAAAGTTTTAAAAGTCAGGATGTCTCGTCGTATTTTTTTTTTTTTAAATACACACGCTCATCGTATGATCCCAAATTATATGACACTTGTACTATGTTTACCATGGTGTGTGTCTGAGGGTGATCCCAGTTGCATCCAGACTGGGGCAAATTTTGAAATGTAATTTTTTTATATTTGCTGCTGATATGATTTAAACTGGTGGTACAGTGAACCAGAAAGCGTATGTTTGAGCCACTACACTTAATAGTTGTCAATAATTTTCGCTTACCTACTATACATTTCTCAATCCCCCTCGTATTGAGGGGAGGCCTGTGTCCAGCAGTGGGATGTTAAAAGGGCTGTAGTAGTAGTAGTAGTACTATACATTTTAAAACAATACCTACTACTACTACTACAGCCCTTTTAACATCCCACTGTTGGGCACGGGCCTCCCCGGAATGCAAGGGGGATTCAGGTCATAGTCCACCACGCTGGCCCGGTGTGGGTTAGCAGACTTCACACATCTATCAAGAACTAGACAAGTTCCTACAGACGTGCAGGTTTCCTCACGATGTTTTCCTTCACCGTTTCATAGCAAGTGATAATCTCAGATGAAAATGAGATTCGCACATAAATCCCAGAGGTGCAAGCCGGGGTTTAGATCTGCACACTTTGATTTGCAAGGAGTGCATTCCAACAACAACAATATTATTTCAAGCTTATGATAATACCACAATAGTTGCCATACATTCTTATTTTATTCCTGCATAGTGCTGGTAGAAATGAATTATCTTAGTATAAAAAAAAATAGTTTTAGGCATGTATTTTAAGATTTGCTTACAAAATTAAATTGAAAAGGTAATTATTGATAAAGTTACAACAGCTTCTAGTTTTAAATGTTTTTTGTAATGTCAACTTGTCACAGTGCCTTTAATGCTTTCTATTTTTTTTATCAATACACTTTTTGTATTTGCCAGTGTCAAGTTTATATTATTTACAAGTATATACTTGTTTCTAGTTACTATGATGATGATAGCTAATGATATGACAATGTTGTCTGTGATAAAAAAAAAAACTTTTTTTTTTATGTTATTGGCCTCTTTCCAAAAAAACTTTTTGTTAATGAGTACAGCAGTGTTTACTTTACTGACATGTTGTCAAATATCTTGGAGAAATTACAAAGTAAATGATACAAATTTTAAATAGCAAACGTTTTGACCGTTTTTTTAGCGGGAAATGATAAAAAAACTTTTGTCAGCAACATTTATTTATTTAAAATAAAAATTTATCAAGTTCAAAGGAACTTGAAACATCTGAAGTGGTTGAACATTATTAAAAGATTGTTCGACATGAAAAGAAGGTATTTATGGTTAAGTATTATAAAAATAAATTTTTTTTTAATGACATAAATGAGAAATACGAAGGTTAAAAGGCGAAGTAGTGTCTCCAGCGCTATGTTGGGTGATATAGATATTATCTTTAGAATCTGCGAATTTTTCTCCATCTTTTGAGCTGGATTGCGCGCAAAGTTACCAAAATGGCGCTTGAGTCAATTCGCCTTTAAACCGTCCGATGATTAATAATAAAATAAACTTAACTTGATGACGAGTGTTTTAAATACAATTTTCAATAGTTTATTAGTGTTTTGTAAACTGTTTTGCAGCCGAAAGGTGAGTCGCGTTTCCGGGCGGCAAATTGAAGTTTTATGCGAATTTTTAAACTTCAACCGTGACGTTGCCACCGCCCACAATCGTTCGCTACAAGATAAAGAGTACTCACAGAAGAAATGGGTTGAGATCGCGTCAATACTAAACGCGCAAGGCGATGGAGCCTACAAGGACTGGAGGGGATGGTCCAAAGTAAAATTATATCGAGGGGTGAAAGGCTATTTGACTTAAACGACACTTTTGGGCGATATTGACGTATACATATCGCACCTTTAAAATTGTAGGGACCCATTTTGACATTTTCGACTTTAAATCATATAAATGGACCTAGTGAAATCATATAGCGACCATTTGCCTGTAAACAATTTTTTTTTAGTTAGGCCTTTATAGTTCTAAAAGTGCGAATGATGTACATATCGACACTTGAAAGGCAATCCTTACTAAGCGACAAAAAATCGTTTAAATTAAGTTGTATATATACCGTTTGAACGTCCAGATTTTTCTGCGTCGTTTGGTATAACTTATTTTAAAATTTTATGTCGCTTAGTAAATTTTGCCTTTTAAACGTCGATATTTGGAATCAGTGAATTTTTATGCGTCGGATGAGTACCTATGCTCTCCGGTAAAGTTAAAAATATGTCGCTTAAGTCAAATAGCCTTCCATTCACCCGATATTATGTTTATATTTCATTTATATGTATGCCACCCACACACTGGGAATACCAAAACGAATGTAATGATTAAATTTGTGGCGACATCTATCTCGCTGCATACGAACTAAATCCTGCATCGCGATATTAAAGTTATCCGAGCGATTGAACATATATACAAGAACCCGACAACAAGCTATGGACAGTAGCCCACCAGACACAACACCCGTCTGGTCGGAGGATCCTCCCGACTCAATGGTGGATGAGGAACTTTACACCCTGTTCCTCATTGCGAACGAGCCCAGCGAGATAGATGTCGCTACATCACTCCCCTCCGAGTTTGGGGAGTGTGAGGAAGTGTCATTCGGTCATCCCCCATCTTTATCACATTCATCACCCATTTTCATTTATAATGTGTATTTATTGAATTTGCTCTTGCTATTAATTACTTGACACTGGCTGAAATACCCGTTAAATGCAAGTGGAGCCATTCCTCATCTTATTCCATTAAATTTCATTCATTTGGTAAAAAAAGAAGAGACAATACAGTTCGTTTTTGGTATTGGTATGACACTTATACACGCGCGTCTTGACGCTACAGTATGTGACGGGCTTTACACTTATCGCTTTTGTTTCCTAAAATGCCATTTTTTACATGGACGTATAAAAAAAACTAAAAACGAGCAAAAAAATCACGTTTGTTGTATGGGAGCCCCTTTTAATAATTATTTAGTTTTTTAGTATTTGTTGTTATAGCGGCCACAGAAATACATAATCTGTGAAAATTTCAACTCTCTAACGGTGACAGACGGATGGACGGACGGACGGACGGACAGCGAAGTCTTAGTAATAGGGTTCCCGTTTTACCCTTTGGCTACGGAACCCTAAGAAAGGACGACTCCGCACAGCTCGCGTTGAAATTGCAGGTAGCGTGCCGAATATCCGGTCATATCCGTTTCATCTCTAGTTAGAACTATGCGCGATGACTTAGACTAATATCTGCGTTCGAGATAGACGTTTAGTTAGAAGCCGACTTACTATACTTGCTTCATTTGTGGTTTAGTGAGATTCCGTCCGAACTTTTTTATACGTTCATGATTGTAGATTTATGACCCAGAAAATTTCTATAAAGGAGACGGATACGCTTTCATATATTCTTGAGCCCAATTGTAAAAATATGAGAGTGGTGTCAATTAAGAGCTTATATATTATCAAACCATCTCCGAAAATTTTGCTGATCTTGGCAATCTGAGAGCAGAATTATAAGAGATTTAGTAAAAGTGTGGTTATTCAACAAAATGACAACAACCTAGATACTAAACAGCAGATTTTTTAACTGTGATTGTTATTTTGTTTTAATATACAGTTTTGGTGTTAATTCAACCACTTTGGTGTATTTTAATATATTAAAATGAATACAATTATGTGCTTAATCATTAATAACGCAATTCGTTTTTGAGCTACCGAACGTTCTCACTCTGTCTGGGGCGCGCGGGCGTTCGGAAACTCGTCCGTCGACATTTTGTGGAGCGTTCGGAAACGCGGACGCCACACAGTTATTTACTATATTAATTGTAGTTTTTTATTGTTAATTATTACAATGTATTTATTCATTTTGATTGAATCAATTAAGTATTTTATGTTCAATTGTTTAAATCGTTCACAGTAATCGATTATTGTAATCGATACTCTATTTCTTCAGTGAAATAAACTTATTTTTATGATTTCTCGTCTCCCGGATAGTGAATTGAGCTGATTTTTTTATATTTTGAAACAGAAAAAAATACCGCTTTTTTAAACCATATCTCAACTTATTACAATTGGGCCCAGAGATCCCCGTCTCCTTTGATGGTTGATGTAGATATGAAAATGTATCTAAAATCACCACTTTAAGAATTCCTCTTACACGATTTTTTTTTTTTTTTAATTATTAAGTAAAGAAGTCGCTGATGATATGAAATAATTAGCAGAATTGCAACGTTTTTGTTAAGAGATAAGACACAAAAAGAATACGCGTCGAATTGAGAAACGCCTTCTGATTTGAACTTGATTAAAAATTCAATTCGCTTAAAAGGAGTGGCTCTGTTAATGTCGATAATTCAAACAATTCTTGTTTGTTTCATAGTACTGGATTGATTATAAGGCTAAGTTGAAGACTAAAGTGGTGGCCCTAAGGGGTTGCAATGGGCAGTCTGGAGGTGGGCCCTTCACGGAGAGACCCTTTACACCAGTTGAAGAGAAGTTCCTACACATATTAGGTTATGACGTCACTCAGGGATGTGTCAGTGGTCGGGACGACCATAATATACCACGATCGATTTGGTTGGAACCCTGCAAAGATGTAAGAGTCTAAAGACGGGTAAACGGCGAAGTGACTCAAGCGCCATGTTGGACGATATTGAGTTATATATCGAGGAGTGAAAGGTTATTTGACTTAAGCGCCAATTTCGGGCGATATTGTCTTATATACATACATATTTTGAATCAGCTAATTAGTCTGCGTCGAATGAGTATGCTCTCCACAAAAAAGCTTAAGTCAAATAGCCTTTCACCCCATATATCGTTGGAATCAGCAAATCTTTCTCCGTATTTTGAGATAGGTTTCGTGCGAAGTTACCAAAATGGCGCTTGAATCAATTCGCCTTTTAATCGTCTATATTATAATCACCTTACCACTTAGTGGTTGAAGGTACAAGTGTTTTAATACCACAGATAATATATAAGAACATCTAAAAGAATTGTAAGGTACTCATAAGTCGTAGCAATTTGGGCGAGTGAATAAGATATTTTTTATTGTTAACTAGCTTAACGGAACCCAATTCATTTATTAAAAATTAAAGTCTAAGTTACTCCTTGTAACATCAGCTATCACCTAGTAGAGATTGAAACTCTTTAAAATACCGTATTAAGTGATTGGATGAGTTTGAATTTTCTATCATCTCGAGTGAAACATTAGTACCTGTTTTCCTTTTTAGTTTATGGAGCGCGGAGGTGTTTTGATTAATATGGAAGTCCAAGACTCCTCGGATTCAATACCTCACGCTTCTCCCAATAGCAATCAGTTACCTGAACCGGTGGAAGAGTCGAAGACTCACAGTCATTCATCAGAGAATGCGCGATCGTCTGTGAGCTCTCCATCTCATAATAACACTCGGGTGGAATCTCCAAGAGGTAGACCGGGAGGGAATCCGCCCTTGAGGAGGCCAGGGCGGGGGCGGGGGCGGCGGTTTGTGTCTCTGGGCGCCGCCCGCCGCGCGCTCCTCCGCTCCGCCCAAATGCGAGCCGAGGCTGCTGTCAGGTCCTGTGAAGCCTTGGAGCAGATGGTCGAACATATGGCGCAGTTGAAAAGCACCGCCAAAGAGTTTGTTAGGTAATGTTATCATCTCAATTGTTTTCTTATGTCGTGATTGCAATCGCCATGTTTATACAGGGTGTTTCAGAAGTCCGAAATAATACTTTGACGTTTGCACCAGTATCGGGTATACAACTGAATGGTATAAAAAAAAATCGAAATTCGACCATGATTTTCCGAACTTTTTCTCGTAATCTATTTCTATAACTCGTAAAATGTCGAGTCCTATGTAAAATTTGCATGTCCTGTTTTGTGAATATTGGTAGTCGCCCCTCATAAGTGTAGTTCACACTGCTGAATAGGGTTATGGATGTACCCAAAGATGGATGTACCCCATACCTGTGACAAATATTCTAAGGTATAACTCAGAAACTATGATAGTTTCGGGATGTAAGCCACGATAATGTTATGTATATAATAATAACTAAGAAATTAATCAAAAGTTTTATTGTTTCAGTGTTTTAAAAGCTGCATTTCCCAGTGCCGCTTCCACGGGGAATACATCGTAGCTAAACCCTAAGCAGTAATGCTACATGACTATTAGTTCCTACGAACAATATTCTTGTAACTGGATTAATTTAAATCACATTACGTTGGTTCGCCTTACGACCACTTAGCAGTATCATTTTAATATTACATTGAGATTTTTTAACAACGTTTTTATAATACGAACTCAAAATATCGAAAGTAATATTAAAACAATACTGCACTGAAAGTAATATTAAGCCTCGCGCACAGAAGAGTGTCAAAACTTTTGCTAATGTCAAAAACAGTATTACTTTTATTTGACAGTTACAAATGTCACATGACTTTTAAAAAATCACAGCAATATTAAAACATTGTTTCGAGGACGAATAAGATTTGATTTATAAAGAATAACATACGGACTGTTTTGATAACCTCCAACTTCTTTTAAGTAGCTTAAAAAGGTTTTTTTAATTGAATCTATTTAATAGAGATGAAACTGATATCCGGTATCCGGCCTTGTTCTCACTATCCGACCGGATACCGGATAGTAATTAAGTATCCGGCCGTTTTTTTCGATATATGTATGTCGATTTAGTGATAATGTCGACCGTGCGTGAATTGCCCCCTGTTGATTAACTTGAATCAAACCGTATGAGTGAAGTCATAATTAGTTTTTACAAAGAAGTATATAATTTATTTTAAATTTTGTGTAATATTTACACGAATGTTTTAAAACTACTTAGCTAAGTACGTAATGGAATAGTAGTAGCATGATGTGTATAGAAGGGCAAACTCGGTGTATCAGAAGTCCGAAGTATCAGGTGCATATGAAAGGTACATATAACAGGTATTGTCACTTTTTTTTTATAGAATCATGTCTTTGTCTATGGTATATTGAATTCTAATCATTATAATTTTAAAAAGTTGACAGATGGTGCAAAAATTGCAGTTTTGTTTATGACCAAAACGAAAAGAACTGGGACATTAGTTCTAAAAGTTATTGCATGCATTGATCTCAATACAAATACTACTACTACTACAGCCCCTTTTAACGTCCCACTGCTGGGCACGGGCCTCCCCTCAATGCGAGGGGGATTCAGGCCATAGTCCACCACGCTGGCCCAGTGCGGGTTGGTGAACTTCATACGCCTTTCTATGAACGTGCAGGTTTCCTCACGATGTTTTCCTTCACCGTTTCATAGCAAGTGATAATCTCGGATGAAAATGAGATACGCAGATAATCCCAGAGGTGCGAGCCGGTGTTTGAACCTGCGCACTTTGATTGCAAAGCGTGCGTTCGACCACTCGGCTACCACTGCTATATCATAGCTATATATATAGCAATAAAAATAATATACTTTTAAACTTTCAAATTGTTTTATCTCAATATTCATTAATTAGGACATTCCCTGTTGTTTGCCTGGGCCCTTCATATATAGTACCTAATATGTAGATGCATAGACCTTTGAGTATTTTTCACAAGTATTGTTTAGTGGTCTTAGGGCACATCCGTAACACTATTAAAACTGTTTAATGTACTGTAACTGTGTACTTTTAGATGTAGTTTACACTGGTAAACTACATCTAAAAGGGGCGGCTACTGATATTAACAAAACAGAATTTTAAAATTTTGCATAAGATTCGAGGTATGGAAAGATTTTAAAAAATCGAATTTCGTTATATATTTTATACTATTCGGTTCATGCATTTCGGATTATTTCGGACTTCTAATACAGCCTGTTTATTTGACTTAATTTTTGTTATTATTTTTCAATTCTATGCACTCCACTAATAGAAGACTGTAATATACTAGATTGAATTTTAATAAGATAACCTAATAAATAATTGGTTTTCAATTTATAATATTAATAAAGATTCTAAGTTATATTTTTGTATTTTTATTTATATTTGCTTGTACCCCTAAATTTATCGTTAATTACAATATCCACAAACACTTTAAATTGATTTTTTTTTATTATAATAGTGAAATATCTGTACAAACAAAGATAATTGAAGTGTCTGTTTGAAATGAATAAAAAAAATGCAGCTGCCAGTGAAAGTCGCGTCAAAATCGGTCCAGCCTTTCTGGAGATTACCCTAAATAGGCAGACTGAGAGGACAGTTAATTTTATTATAAAATCAAACTAAATTTTGGTGTAAAATGTGCTTCTTTTAGATCGTTTTGGTATGGGAAGAAATTTGTCGCTAGGATGTTGGTTGGGGCCGTCCATTAATCACGGCTCGAAAAGGGGGGCTAAAATCACCAAATATCACAAGGGGGGAGGGGGTGTAGTAAGATATCACGTGTATTTATTTTAGCGTTATGTAGTGTGACCATGCATGACTCGCCGTTGCCAGACAACGTCCTTGATTTCAAAATAAAATTAGATTTTACTTTATAGCTGTATTTAATGATAATATTCTAAAAAAAAAAGATTGTTTGTAGGTACTAAAAATACACTTGATTTTTTTGGTTAGTTACTTAGTTAACACCAGATACCTGATACCTATCAGATCAGTTTTTATTTAATATTTTATTTACCCAATTGTTAATAGGTATACTGTTGGTGTGTCGTTCTTAAATAAATAAATAAACACCAAGGGGGAGGGGGGAGTCGCAAATTACAGAATTAGTTCCAGTCTCGGTGCAACTGGGATCGTCCCCAGTCGATTTGACAAGCGTTGCTCATTTTGGGACCTTACGATAAGTGTGTGTTGACTAATAGCTATATTTATTTATGCTAGACAAAAATTGTATTTGTAGCCTAGTTCGAAAAACGGCCGTCTTGAACGCAAGCGGTGCTGGTTCAAATCCCAGGTCAATGTCTCTGGGATTTTTGTGCGAATGTCATTTTCAATAATTATTATCACTCTCTGAACATCATCGTGGGGAAACCTGCACGTCTATAGAAAGGCGTGCTCCATTCACCAACCCGCAATGGGCCAGCGTGTTGGACTATGCCGCTAATCCCCCTCGTATTGAGGGGGAACGTGCCAGGTATGATGGCAATACGCTCGCCCCCTATTACATTGGGACCAAGAATACAACGGCGGCCTACCCCTTTGGGTAACATAGATATGATGGAGTATTGAATAACTACAAAAATACTAATAACGACGAGTAAAGGGCGAGGTGTATCAAGCGCCATGTTGGGAGATATCGAGTTATATCGGCGTCCCACGGATATGCCACATGGAGGGAAAGTACCTTGAATATTGTAGATGGAACATTTGACTGATAGAAGACATTATTTCAATTTAAAAAACAATTTAAACTATATCATAGATATTTAAATAATTACATAGTTGAACCGGGAATCTAACCCGTTACACGAGAAAAATAATCACCTGTAGCCTTATCATACCGATCGAAAGGCTTCATCATAAGGATTATTTTTTGCTAAATAACATAATGTCAGAAATAAAAGGAAGACCATGAATTACAATATTCAAGGTACTTTCCCTCCATGTGGCATATCCGTGGGACACCTGTGTATCGTTGGAATCTGCGAAATTTCCTCCGTCTTTTGAGCTGGGTTTCGTGCGAACTTACCAAAATGGTGCTTGAGTCAATTCGCCTTTTAACCGTCTATATCGAGGGGTGAAATGCTATTTGACTTAAGTGACATTTTTTAACTTTACAGGCGAGCACACTCATTCGACGTAGAAAAAAAAACTTGAGCGGTGTCAAGGGACACCCAGATGGAACGAAGTTCCTTTTGAAATAAAAAAAATGTACATATACATACACACACACACACACACACACACACATCGAAATCGAAACGACTTTGACTTCGACTTTGACTGCGTCACAGTCGCAATCGAAATGGAATACACACATATGTAAAAGTGTCGTACAGTAAAAATCACACACACACATGTAAAAGTGTCCGTCGACACTTTTAGTCTTAATTTTTTCCGTCTAGCCCCCTTTCGCAACGCGCCATAAGGAACTACGTTCCAATTACCTGATTCCAAATATGTATATAAGTCACTATCGCCTAAAAGTGTCGCTTCAGTCAAATAGCCTCTCATCCTTCGATATGATCTTTAAATTAATTTGTTTTATTACAGGGCGCTAATAGAATTGGCGCAATGCATCCAGTCCAACCAAGAGCCTATAGAGTTTAACTCCACGGACGCCATGATCGATCCCCGTACCAACCACATGATCTGTCTCCACTGTCTCCAAGACTTCGAAACGAACCTGTTGTCAGATCACATGATATCAGTTCATAACTACCGGCGAGTGTCACTCAAGTGTCAGACCTGTATGAACACCTTCCAGGTAAGTGGGATTCATCCACCTTCCTCATCACCTCCTTCGTGATCCATTTTTATTTATAACTTGTAGAGTTAGCGACTTCGTACGCGCGAAATCTAGGAACTCTAATTATTTTTTTCTTTTTTTTTCCGTAAGAACCTTCTACAAAACTTTGAAAGAATGATGAATGAAATCGTTCCCAAGTTATGGCGAGACCTTTTTTGAGCAAAAACATCACGTTTGTTGTATGGGAGCCCCTTAAATATTTATTTTATTAGTATTTGGTGTTATAGCGGCAACAGAAATACATCATCTGTGAAAATTTCTAACTATCACTGTTCATGAGATACATGGACTGGTGACAGATGGACAGACAGATAGACAGACAGACGGACGGACAGCGGAGTCTTAGTAATAGGTCCCGTTTTACCCATTGGGTGCGAAACCCTAAAAATGAGGTTTTATTATTGATTTATATAAATAAAAAAAGAATGCTTGTATGTTTTTCTTCTATGCGTTCCTAAACTATTAATCAGAATGTGATGAAACTTTGTTAGAGACTTTACGAGGGTTTTATGTTCAAAAAATTTGGCATTGCAAAACAGTCACTTAAAGCTAGTTTAAAAAAATAAGTATAGAAAGACACCGTGGCATGACCGGGTAGACATAAGTCGAGCTTTTTGTCATGGACATGGCTCGGTGTGACGACATTTTCTCGACAAATCTGACAGTTCAAAGAGATAAAACTTATGTCATGTTAAGGGTGCTGAAGCTATAGGTAACTAAACTAATTTCAGGAGCGCAAACTGCTCGCGATCCACCGGCAGACCTGCCGCCCGGAGGGCAACTCTCGCAAGCGCAAAACATTCTCACAAATACTGCGCGAGGTTGAAACCAAATACTTCTTGGACGACCAGGACTTGCTCGAGCCTGTATCCTGTCCAATATGTTTGCTGGAGTTACCCAAGTACTGTGTCAAAGAGCACCTACTCAATGAGCATAGGAAGGCAGATGTGATTGTGACATGTGGGAAGTGTAACAGGAATTTCAAGTCCAAATTGACGTTGAGAGAGCATGTGAAGCTGGTACACGAGGCGGTCGAGGACTCGGTGGAGTGCCAGCTCTGCGGGCAGAAGTTCAGGAGCTTGAAGTACTTGGCCAATCATAAGAGGAACGTTCATCCGAGCGGTAAGTCAAACCAATTGATACCTGGGTTGTTAAATTATGGCATTTTTTTTTAGCGTATGGTTACAACATCTTTTATTAATGGTAGCCAGAATATGACTGGTCTAATGGCTTCAAGTTGATGTCTAATGTCTACACTGGGGCCCGATTTTCGTTTGATAGCCATCATCTCTATTCGAGATATGTCGGATTGAAACGTCAAATTGGTCGTATTTTTACAAGTTACAAGCTTTATATTAACTTGCAATGTATGTCCGGGTGGAATCTTGCAACTGAATTTTAAATCAGTTATCTTTAACCGATTGAGCTGAAATTTGGTATACACGCTTATTTTGAATGACAATGCATGCTTATCTATGTGACGTCATTCTAATTCCAATATGGCGGATCATCCAAGATGGCGGAATAGTTATTTTTTTCTGCATTACCACAATATGGGTATCAAATGAAAGGGCTTGCTGAGGAGAACACGAAAACTAAGGGCAATTAAATAAAAGCTTGTTTTTTTTTTTGTTTTTTAACATACATTTTTCTTTCGTTTCGACATATCTCTAATAGAGATTGATGTCTATCAAACGAAAATCGGGCCCCAGGGGTCTTACAGAGTTAACTGTGAAAAAACTGAAATTAATATTAAATACATTGTTGCTAGACAGGCAGTGGTGAGGGGCAGGTATCTGTAGTTTCCAATATCATTGTCATCAGGTAATAAAGTACATAAATGTACAATCTGCGGCAAGGAGTTCAAGTCTCACCTGTGCTTGCACCAGCACACCAAGTACGTGCACCCGCCGGAGAGCGCCAGCGTCGTCTGCCCGCACTGCCCGAAGATGTTCAAATCCAAGATGAATCTAGCGCAGCATCTCAAAGTATCTCACGGCTGGAAGAAACAATAAAACATTATAATTAAGCCTCATTGGGACGTTACAATTGTTTACTAATACCAAAATGATTTCTGTGTCTTTAACTAAGTAAATATATCGAGGGGTGAAAGGCTATTTGACTGAAGCGACACTTTTGGGCGATATTGACTTATATACATATTTGGAATCAGCGATTTTTTCTGCGTCGAGTGAGTATGCTCTCTGGTAAAGTTAAAATAAACTTGAGACGTGTCAAGGGACACCCGGACGGAACGAAGTTCCTTTCGAAATAAAAAAAGGAAAAAAATGTACATACACACACACACACACACACACACACATCGAAATCGAAACTGAAACCGAAATCGAATTTAATTGTATACATAATGTATACAATAAAAATCACACACACATATGTAAAAGTGCTGATACAGTCTTAATTTTTTCCGTCTAGCCCCCTTTCGCAACGCACGATAAGGGAACTACGTTCCAATAATCGCAAATAGCCTTTCACCCCTCGCGCCTCGATATCAACGGTTAAAAGGCGAATTGACTCAAGCGACATTTTGGTGACTGCACAAAACCCAGCTCAAAAGACGGAGAGATACGATATATAACTCAATATCGCCCAACATTGCGCTTGAGTCACTTCGCCTCTTACTTGTCATTCAATTTCTGTAATGAAAGCCACATGTAATTATAATTAAATTATTTTGTAACTTGTTAGTAATTCAAATTTGTAATGTAATTAATTCCTACATATTTGTATGCTTTTGTCATGATTTTTAATAAATTTCGAAACGATTTCAAATGTATCGGTATTTCGTTAAATACTCGTTGGTATTGATATTATTCTATTTAAAATTGGCAACACTATCGTGACACGTGGTGTCATAGGAGGGGGAAAGTGCTGAAGGAGCGCCAGGCGGTCAGTCGGATCGGATCGGCAGTTGAGAACGAGCCGTTGAGGTGGAAGCTTCACCATTTATTAAGTGTACTTAATCTACTTGTATTATAATCTAAAAATAAAATATCTATGTCAATGGATGTTTAGGTAAAATAAGTGAATATCCGCAGTTATTTAAAGTTTTTAAAACTTTAATGGCAAAACTTATTAGACCAAAAGACGACATATTTAAGATACAATACATATTGTACTATAGTACCTTCTTCTAATTTAAGGGCTCGGCCCTTGTCGGTGCATCTGATGAAGTGGCGGGGGCCATCTGGGTCGATCCAGTGCAGCCTTCTTCACCTCCACTTACGACATGACACCAACCTTATCTTTTATTTGACTCATGTAACATATTCGCGGTCTACCTCTCCCACGCTTTCCGTCGACCTTGCCTTCTATGATGTTCTTAATAAAGGTGTCATGTCGCATGAGATGGTCTATCATCTTTCCTCTTCTGTTCCTTATTGTCTCTAATAAGGTTCTTCGTTCTTGCACTACCTATGTTTGACAAAAAAATATTTCTGATTCTGATTCACGCCTCTATGTGTTAAAATGTGATAGCGCTGTCAATGTAATTTTTATTGAAGAGTGAATCTTTTCAACCAGGTATATAATACAGTTCATTTTGATATTCGCAAACATTCTGACGCCCCAAGGTGGAGGTCCCAGGGTGCTATAATTTATCTCAAAATGATAAATAGCGGAGTATCTAAATAAACAAATCTCAAGCGACATATTATAGAAAGAGCTTTTCCTTACGTCAGGCAGTTTCATACGTCCAACTTTGCGTGACATTGACGTCTAAGTACGGGGGTTAGGCCTTTATCACGGATTTGCTCGATCGCTCTCTGTCTAATTTAAGACGAGAAAAAAAGATAACATCAAGATATTCCGTGATATACATGTAGTATTGGCACACATTCAGATTATCTATGTCGAGACTTATATAGACAGCCGTGATATCGATGAGACCAATTTCGGTCCAATTTTTCGGACGTCGATATGACACATTCAGATACATACTTTCAAATATAATTACTTATAGTTGGTACGTGTGGGTACATTATTGGCATTAGACATAATTTAATAGGCCAATAGGCACTTTGGGCTAGTCTAAAGAGGCCATGAGGCAAAAAACCTCCGTGAGTAAGTATCTAAGTTTATTATCTGAAGGCATGCATTATTATTATAATAGTGGTTATTTTATGTGTTTTATTATTAATAGAATAAATGAAAATTTCGTTAAATAAATACGTTTTGTCTTGTACTACTTAATTCGTTTGGTTTATTGTTAATTTAATTCTCTGTTCGACCAAAGCATCCCTTGGGCAAACCGCGTCAAATATCTAGGTGTCACTCTTGACAAGTCCCTTACTTTCGGTCCCCACATTAGAACGGTGAGCAACCGAGCAGCTTTTGTGCTCGGTCGCCTTCACTATTTGATCTGCAAGCGGAGTAAAATGTCCCTTAGAAATAAGGTGACACTTTACAAAACATGCATCCTCCCTATTATGTCATATGCCAGTGTGGTTTTCGCTCACGCGGCGAAGACACACATCAACCGCCTGCAAGTAGTGCAGTCCCGGTTTCTCCGTAGGGCCGTAGGTGCCCCGTGGTACATACGGAACGTAGATCTTCATTCCGACCTTGGCCTCTTCTCAATTCGTAAACACTTAAAAATAGCGTCCGAACGCTATTTTAAAAAAGCCGCGTCGCATTTAAATCCTCCAATTGTCGCCTCCGGCAATTACGAGCCAGACCCCGCGCACACATCATCAACTCGTCGCCGCCGTCCGCGGCACGTGTTGATTGATCCTCCCGACACGATCACCGCCCTCTTCGACCCGGGCGTTGAGAGGGCCACCAACACACCTACACCAGCCTCAAACAGACACCCATCTCGCCGGCGAGGTCGAGGAACCCCCTCTTCCGCTCGTAGGTGCATCTTTGCACCTAGGAGCGCAGTCACTACCTCTCCCCTCACGGTAACTGCCCAAGCCGAGGTCGTGCCCCCTGTGGCGCCCTTGAGCTAGTTGCCACCCCTTTCCGCCCTTAAGGCCTTGGTTGGAGTGCACTCTGCGCTCGCCACTCCTCCGGTAAAGCTGTAAAGGCCACCTCACGGCCATCAGTGTAAGTCCTTCCAAAAAAAAAAAAAAATAATTTAATTTCATAATTAGAATTTTTTGCATTTATATATCGTCAATAAACAAAAACTAGCTTCTTTTCCACCTATAAGGAATTAATTTCTAATGCTGAAGAATAGGCAATAAACTCCATTTATATGTATTACTAGCTGTGCCCGCGCCTTCGCCCGCGTGGACTTTGGGGAGATTACCCGGAAATAATGGGTTTGTGTTCATCCCGCGGAACCGTAAGATATGCCTTGGAATATCAGCTATCTGCCAGTGAAAGTCCATTTGAAATGGCTTCAGCCGTTTGGAAGTTTACCCGAATCAAACAGACAAAAAAATTAAAAATTGTTTTTCGTTATCGGTATCTTGTATACTTTCATATGCATTTGTTTGTTAAAATAATGTTATTTTGATATTACATACGGACACTCCAATTTTATTTATTTGTATGTTTGAAGATTCATATAATTATGATTTAAAATATCTTCAACGAATCATAATTACTTGTGATACCAAAATTTCGAAGTATTTCCTACACAAATCAATAATATCTGGGCACCCTACAAGAATTCGGATACTCTATTCACACCAAAACGAGATATCCAAATTCGTGTTTTATTGCATTTTTTTAAGACATCCTGACATGTGCATTTTGTTTATGGTCATACCACAGAATAAATATATACAGAATTTCGACTCGGCCGTATCCTTGAAAAAGATACCTACAGCCGCGCGGTACGCAAACACGCGATAGGGCTGCCCGCCTACTGTATATTAATTTCATCTACCTAAGTACTTGAAATTCTATCTAGTTTTGGATTGTATATTGAATATATTTATTATTTAAAAAAATGAAATTCGTTGTGATTGAAATACGAAGTGTTCAATAAAATTACATATTGTGTTTTTTTTATTAGTAGATTTAATAAATAATACCACCCTTATAAATTTGAGACTAAAAAATATTTTCGCTTCGACTGAGACGTACGAAAAGTTTTATTGTTCAATTAAATAGCATAAAAAATCTGCAATTGGATAAAAAGTTTCATTAAAAATACTTATACAATTCAATTGTACTTATTTAAAAATCAAATATTCACGATTCGCACGCTTACTGCTCACAGCGTGCTATCGTCACTGCGGCACAGTCATAGATAATGGCACAGTCGCGACTGATTGGGTACCAAGTGGATACCAACATCGAAGCGCGTAGGTATAACTCACGTTCCGACCGTTTGTATGAAGATACAATACTGTAGATATTTAAGCTGTGGTCATACATAAATGTCAATCAATCAATTAATTCGCAATCTTTTTGTTTTTGATAAATGTGGGTATTAATTTACTTTTGCAACTAAAATTAATACAACAAAACTGAACCGCCGTCGATATAAAACAACAAATGGGATAAATGTGATCGAAAATGGGGAAAATAAGTGCTCCTACACTGTTTAAAGCTTTCTATAAAATACCATCGAAATCTTTTGATTATTGTTGTGTATGTCTTCGGACGAGCTCGGAGAGGCGTTTAGTGAAGCCCCGAGTCTTCATCAAGTTCATTGAGGCCTTTTATTTGGAGTGTGACTTCAATGAAGTAAGTTTTTAACCGTATTTACTGGCACAATAGCGCCATGTGAGCTGACTAAATACTTGTTTTCGTGATTATAGGCTCACAGAAAGCTTCTTTACCTGTATTGGAGTAGTTTATAGCCTTCACATGACCCTATATGGTCAAAAACATGAGTGGAATATGAGAAAATATTATGTTCGTACTTAGATACAATTTTATTACTTTAGCCCAGGGCTTCCCAAACTTATTTTAACGGTGACGCCCTTGTGAAGTTGCCATATTTTTGCGACGCCCTGGCCCTTTTACCTATTAGTTGTAGTTCTAGCCGAATAACAATATGACAGCAGACCTATTTGGATCGCCTCACAACGCCCCTGGTATAATACCAAGCGCCCCAGGTCGTCGCGACGCACAGTAAGGGAAGCCCTGCTTTAGCCTATAGCCTTTTAACCCTAAATATGATGAGGAAGTGTTGACTGGAGGTATTTATTTATAATTGAATTGGATTAAGGCAGTCACTATTTTTATTTCCGTTTATTCCAGTGTCACCAAGTGTGTTACATGTGTGAGCGGCAGGCCAGCTCCGCGTACAAGTTCTACAAGGCAGCCATGTTCGCCACCAGCATCCAATGCCTACTCAAAGATTATCTGGACAAACGCAAGCCGGGGAATACTGAGATGAATGAACAGAGACGCTTCCAGCAGCTGTATCTCAAGCGGAGAAACCTGCATTCCTTTAATGCCACCGTTAGTTTACATAGCAATGTCTACTGCGTCTACTTTGTAGTGCAGGGCTGTCCAAACTACATACCTTTGGCTTCGCGGGCTAATTAATTTTACTACAAAAGCTGGAGGGCAAAAAATACTTTCGTTTTTCAAGTTAAAAAAAGGGTAATTATTTCTTTGTATGTTCATTGGTTCTTCGTTAATTTATCTTTGACAATCATATCGATATCAACGTCAACATTAGTTGTTGTCAGACGCATTGCATGAAGAAGTGACCTAACTGGCAGTGAAGATCTATACTTAAATATTATAATGTTCATTGTTGAATACGCACTTTCACATAAATAAGTGCTGCCCATTTCAAGCCGAAATTTGTTGTATTCTGATTAAAACATGAGTCGCAGGCCGCATGAAAACAATCCGCGGGCCGCATGTGTTGTTTGGACAGCCCTGTGGCGTTAGCATGCATGTCAAGATAAGACCGTTGTCACGAATTCGGTCGCATGCTCTCTGTTTAATTTCATACGAGAGAAAGAGACAAAATCAAGATATACTGTATATGACCCTATATCTCTTCACGAAACACAACTACCGCCAGTCGCTACTAGATGGCGCGACTGTAGACACATCGCAATTCTACGCGTACAAGAAATTATCCGCCATACAAAGTACTATAAAAATCCTAGCTCGCGGTACTGGTGTGTTCGACGATCTGAACCATATATACAAATTCCCCGACAACATCAACGGGGCGCAGCGGACCCCGCCAGGCACACCCGCCTGGCAGGAACCCCTTTGTCGGAAAAGGGAAAATCTTCCCTTCGGAAAAGGCCGCGAGCTAGGATTTTCATAGTACTTTGTATGGCGAATAATTTCTTGTACGCGTAGAATTGCGATGTGTCTACAGTCGCGCCATCTAGTAGCGACTGGCGGAAGTTCTGTTTCGTGGCGAGATTAGGGTGCGCCACACAACTTTATTTATTTGTAAAGGGGTGTATGGTTTGTCAGTTGAAGGACAAAGATGGTGGGGGCACGATAGACGAGTGGGAGTGTCAGCTGCAGAGGATCCGGGGCCGCTCCGAGCTGCTGCAGACTGAGGTGTTGGTCATCGACAGCGAGGGGGTGAGGAGGAATAGTTGAACGTTTAAATTGCTTCTTCTCAAAATTAATTAATTTGGACATTCCCTGTAAATTGCGTGTAAATTACCCTTCAACTATTCAAAAAATTCTATAGTTTGGCTATAAACAAAACTGCATTTTTGGCGCCATCTGTTAACTTTTACCTTTTATCACTTCACTTTACTTTTACCTTGTATGACAGACACACGGCCCGTGCCCGGGCAACTCGAACTGGGTGCCGGAGGGACTCTCCGAGGTGTACATCGTCCCAGACAAGCCTGCTGACCTTATAGCACAGCTGACCAACCAGCAGTGAGTATCCATCTTCACTTCACCTCATGGACATATAAAAAAGTCGGATGGAATCCCGCTTAACCGAAAGTGAAGCACCAGTATCAGTTGATCTCAGCTGTATACATATTGGTTGCTTCACTTTTGATGTTCTTCAAGTGCGGAATCCTTCTTTATTTATATGTATAGTGAATTTCACCTAGCATGGGTACGGTGACAGATGTCAAATTAACTCTATAGTGAGGTGACCATGCGTAATTAATTTATGTGATTCGATTATAGAGTACAATTGCGGTTATCCCTTAATTGATTATAAAAAAATAAATATATTCAATTATTCATACATTTATTCGCTATCTGTCTGAACAGGAAGACTCATCCGATTCCGATCCTACATGTAAAGCTTCTTGACACTGTATTACGCCCAATGTCAAGTGCCTGTGCAACTCTATCCACTGACAGACAGATGATAATTGACAGATAATAATGGAGCGCCATTTTCTCGCTCCCGCTCAAAGTATTCCCGCGAGCGGACAACCAACTCCCGGGCTTGACTGTTTAAAACTGTCTTCTTCGTTCTTTTCGGCATTTATTTTTGCCGATTATTACACGATTATTTGTTTTTGCGCCGATTACTACGTGTCAATCCCTATCATTAAACGTTTCGTTTCATGCCTCTAATTTTAGGATAATTGATTTTTTTAAATGTATATTTATCAGATTTTTTGAAAATAGTGAGAGTGTACTGGAACAATCCTAGGTGACATTCACTATACATGACTTCAAGTAATATCATTACTTTGCGCTTAGTGGGTATTTCAAACTACTACAGCCCTTTTAACGTTCCACTGCTGGGCACGGGCTCCCCTCAATGCGAGGGGGATTCAGGCCACAGTCCACGACGCTGGCCCGGTGCAAACTTTACACATCTTTCGAGATATAGTCAAGTTCCCTCAGACGTGCAGGTTTCCTCACGATGTTTACCTTCACCGTTTCATAGCAAGTGGTAATCTCGGATGAAAATGAGATTCGCACATAAATCCCAGAGGTGCGAGCCGGGGTTTGAACCTGTACACTTTGATTTGCAAGGCGTGCGTTCGACCACTCGGCTAACACGGCTATAAGCAGTGGTAGCAGTGCTATATAGCTACTGCTATATATATTTCAGACATTGTCAAGTAATTAATGACAAGAGCACATTCAATAAATACCATAAAGTACACAGAGAAGCCCTATCGACTCTGCCATGCGGCAATTTTGTTTGATGTTTATCTGACACAGTGGTAGCCGAGTGGTCGAACGCACGCCTTGCAAATCAAAGTGTGCAGGTTCAAACCCCGGCTCGCACCTCTGGGATTCATGTGCGAATCTCATTTTCATCCGAGATTATCACTTGCTATGAAACGGTGAAGGAAAACATCGTGAGGAAACCTGCACGTCTGAGGGAACTTGACTAGTTCTCGATAGATGCGTGAAGTCTGCCAACCCGCACTGGGCCAGCGTGGTGGGCCATGGCCTGAATCCCCCTCGCATAGAGGGGAGGCCCGTGCCCAGCTGTGGGACGTTAAAAGGGCTGTAGTAGTAGTAGTAGTATCTAACATCCGCCATTTTAGTTGCCGGATTAGGTAAGTGCCTAAGGTGTCAAACAATATAAACAAGCTGCGTACTTATTATAGTGCATACGTTTTATAGCGTTTTAATACAATTGTTACTGTAAAACTACAATAATACGTAGCTTTTTAGTGTTCCGTACCCAAAGGGTAAAACGGGAAACCTATTACTAAGACTTCGCTGTCCGTCCGTCTGCCACCAGGCTGTATCTCATGAACCGTGATAGTTAGAGAGTTGAAATTTTCACAGATGATGTATTTTTGTTGCCGCTATAACAATAAATACTAAAATACAGAATAAAATAAATATTTAAGGGGGCTCCCATACAACAAACGTGTTTTTTTTTGTGTGATAATGGTACGGAACCCTTCGTGCGCGAGTCCGACTCGCACTTGGCCGGTTTTTATATTGTATCCAGCAACTACAATGGCGGATGTCAGATAAACACCAAAAAATTTGCCGCAGGGCGGCCTCGGTAGGGCTTCTACTTTTACTCTATGGTTAATATGCATAATAAATATAAATTGGTGATGACACTGACAAAGATGGCGGATGAATCCTTTAAATATGTCAATAAACTCATTTATATCCACAGAAGTGTGACAGATACAGTCATATTGAGTGACGAAGAGGACGAGAATCAACCCGCACCCAAACAGACCATACCGAACCCAAATCCAATGCCCATATTGGGTCCCAATTTAATGCCGTTACAAAGACTAGTAGACCAGCCCCGCATTTACGCCACTGAATACATATTCGAAGATGACCAGACAGACCCTACGATAGAGGCGCCATCTATTGGCCGCCAGCCGGCAACTCTGCCGGGTCAATTGAAATTAGCGCCACTAACGACATCTAGCGTCGTGCTTGCGCCAACTGGTGGCATAGCGCCATCTAGCGGAGGTTTCTCGAATACTGGCCGCATAGTTCCCTCTAGCGGAGGTTTCTCAAACACTGGTGGCATAGGGCCACCTGGCGGAGTTTTTTCGACAGCTGGTGGTATAGCGCCATCTAGTGAAGTTTTTTCGCAAACGAGCGGAGTAATGCCATCTGGCGGTGTGTTTATAACAACCGGTAGCATAGCGGCACCTAGCGTCACGTCCGACAAATTTATCTTACATCCCGTCATACTAGATGGCGATGGCAAACTGACAGCTCCAAGTTTGACCTTTAATTTAGTTAACGGCGTAATACAAAATCAATTCGGTACTAAACTGTTAATGATAAACGGTAATAATGACTTGTTTCCAATATCGCAAGGGAATAATAATTCGAGTGTAGTCAACAGCGCGGATTCGATACAATACCAACTACAGAAACCCAATCATAATTTCAGTATTCAGTTACCTCAACAGAATGTAATAAACAATATTAGTAATACCATTCAATTGCAAATGCCAAAAAATACAGCGAGTAATGAGTTGATATCGAGTGCGGAAATCAAAAAGCAAATCAACGAGGATCATTTGAAACAGATCAATGATTTAGCGAACGAAATAATATCTGAAGTTGAACAGTATGATATAAAAAATAACACAAATAGTTCCGCGGATGATAATAAGATGATAGCTAATTCAAATATTAATAGTTTTGGTATTAAAAGGTCGTCTGATTGTAATATGCAAGATGTTGGTAATTCTATTGATAAGAAGATGAAGATAGAATGTGAAAAGGAACCCACAAAACGCACAGATAGAATTGATTGGGAGGACAAAATACCTATGGATGTGATATCATTTGTGGTAAGTCTTCAGCTAACAGCCCTTTTAACGTCCCACTGCTGGGCACGGGCCTCCCCTCAATGCGAGGGGGATTCGGGCCATAGTCCACCACGCTGGCCCGGTGTGGGTTAACAGACTTCACATATCTATCGGGAACTAGTCAAGTTCCCTTAGACGTGCAGGTTTCCACACGATCGGATGAAAATGAGATTCGCACATAAATCCCAGAGGTGCGAGCCGGGGTTTCAACCTGCACACTTTGATTGCAAGGCGTACGTACGACCACTCTGCTACCACTGCTATATGTTTAGAGGTTATAACTTATTTAGTGTTAGTATAAATAATATACTTAAGTTTCAATGTGTTACTGGTAGCCACCATTGTATTTGGACTGTACAACCTAGATGGCGACGACTGGCGTAACATACTGGCCAGTCGGGCGCTTACATAGGTTAATTTATACATAACTTATGTGTCCCTACATATGTATAAGTAAAGTTAATTGAGAACATTACTAGTGCGATTTAGGATTGTATGTAAACTTGTGGTTTGTATACTGCGTAGAGTTCAGCGCCATCTATTGGCGTTATACACCGTGTTCCTGAGTATATGCATTAACTTGGGTATGCTAATCAGACCATTGAATGATCATTCATATCCTATGAACACTTATTTTTTTTTATTTTGGACTTGATACAAATGCTTTGACGTAAATTAACTATTAAGTATTACTTTTTATCCGAGTTGGCGAGCGCATAAAGTGACAACATAGCCCAAAAAAAGATTCGTTCTCACCGTACAACTCAATTAAATTTAATAAAATTACCAATTACTTCAAAAGAAAGGTAAAGGTACAAAGGTAGGTGTCCATCCAAATCCACATCCAAATAGCCTTTATATCCTGAACTGTTTCGTGGTGTTGTTGCTAGAATGTCTCTTAGTTCAGTGTGCCTGTTGGCAAAGGCCTCCTCTAGCAGCTTCCACTGAGTTCTGTCTTTGGCAACCCTTCTCCATTTGGGCGCCGCTGTTAGTTTAAGTTCGTCCTCCCATCTTTTGTTCTGTCTTCCTCTACTTCTTTTTCCGTCTCTGGGGTACCAGTCAGTGACAATTTTACTCCACTTTTCTTGGCTACTTCTCATTGTATGTCCGATCCATCGCCATTTAAGTTGGTCTATTTTAGTAAGTACGTCGGTTACTTTAGTCTTAGATCTTATAACTGTGTTCCTTATTCTGTCTTGCTTTCGGATACTTATCATGCTCCTTTCCATTGCTCTTTGGCAGTATTCGCGCATATCTCTGTGGTGTTTTGAGAGATACCAAGTTTCACATCCATAATAATATCCATACTAATATATTATGTTTGGTGTTAGTTATAAAAGTAGCTTTTAAAGTTAATGCACATTCTCAGGAACACGGCGTATTTAACAATCCATTGCTGGTCGTTAGTGTTGTTAAAACTCAAAAACGGATTGACCAATATCATCACCAATTTGATAAATCTCCCTCGTATTGAGGGAGAATGTGCCTAGTATAATAGTAATAGGCTCGCCCCCTATTACATTGGGACCAAAATACCTCTTCAGGTACAGGCGTGAGAATGTATAGTTTAAAAAGTTTTATAATTTCAGGACGCGGTAGATCCGAATGCTGATACGATGTTGAATAGTACGTCGCAGCCGTGCGAGATTTCTCAAGTGAGATCTCTCAACACACCCACCACGTACAAGCCCGACAAAAAATCCACCAACATCATTGACTTGTGTTGAAAATTACTTAAACAGTGTTTCAAATACATTTGCCAAGTGTTTTAAGTGTCATAAATAATTATTCAGTGTTTTCGTTGGGAATATACAGTACGATCCAAATAAGAATAGGAATGTCAATTACCTCTATCTGTCAAATGTCACTTGAAAAGTATAGTTTGGAAAAAACTTAACTTATTTGCATATCAATAATAATAGTCTTACTTCAAATTTAAACAAAAATAGTAATAGTAAAGTGTCTTAATATAATATTTAATTAGTTAAAATCATAATTCGTTTTCGTTCGTCACAATATGGCGCAGAGATTGAAGTGTGCTTGTGTTAATCGAGACATATCAGTCCCCTTAGCATGACCGCGTAGACATAAGTTTTATCTCTTTCAACTGTCACATTTGTCGAGAGAATTACGTCACTTCGAGCTTTTTGTACTGGACATGGGTTGGTGTGAGGTCATTTTCTCGACAAATCCGACAGTTGAAAGGGAAAACTTATGTCTACGCGGTCACGCTACAGGGCTAGCGGCCCCAAGTCTGCTAACACTATCGTCGTTGATTTGCTATTACTCAATTTTTCAAGGCATGAAAGTTACATCTTGTATCAATGGTAACCAGAATAAGACTAGTTAACTTGCATCAAGGTGACAATATATAATGTCTACACTGCTCATATTCTAGGTACCATTAAAAAAAAATCAAAATATTTTTTTTAATTCGTGTAGGCCAAAAAGCACTTACAAATAGTCAGATTCTACCACCGGTTCGGAATGCTGCTTCCACTGAGAAGAGCCGGTAAGAAACTCAATGGTTATTCTGTTCAAAATGATAATTGCGAGTAATACATTCTCAGGAGCAGCAATGCCGTGAGAGCAGACAGCACCTTTGACACAATACTAGAGAAGAAAAAAGATGTTGTTATAGCAACTCCCCGACGATAGTGTTAGTAGCTTGGGGCCCGGCTAATGTGTAATTTGCCGGTGAATAACTTACTATACATGCTAAATATCAACTGACTGTGGGTAGATCACTTCTCTTCTTATTTCAAGAAATGAATGAAATTATGGAATAAGATGAGGAATGGCTCCCCCTGCGGTTAGTGGGTATTTCAGCCAGTATGGCAAAAGCAAATTTAATAAATACACATTATAGATAATAATGGGTGATGAACGTGATGAAGATGGCGGATCTGGTTGGGTGCATCATTTACTAATTGAGATTCCATCTGACTTTTGCATACACGTCTGTGGCATAAGCTGAATTTACATTACGACACTAAGTTTCATGCATGATGAAATTAGTTTCACGACGTTACTTTCACTAGGTACCTGTGAAACTAGTTTCATCGAAAATAATAGTGTCGTGGCATCCACAGTATGTCTGTGTTCATGACTCCGCCAACATCAGAGCAGTTATTGTATAAAATTAAGAAAAGGTTGTCTCGAAAGTTGATTCGAGGGTGGATTGATACATTTTATATTTTTATTAGTTGTTTACACATTTAAAATATTTTTTTCGACTACCACGGCCCACACCACGACTAAAAAACAAATGTCCTATCAGCGCAGGCTGTGTCGCGACACTAGTTTCACGTCGCGTTTACACGATGACATTAGTTGCATGACATTAGTGTCATCCAAAAATCGCGCGCTACACGAAACTAATTTAGTGTCGTGAAATTAATGTATGTATCGATAAATGCATGAAACTTGACGTTTACATTGTGAAACTGTTGCTGAAACTAATGTCACGAAACTACTTTCACGACACTAGTGTCGCAATGTAAATAGGGCTTTACAGTGGTAATTTTTAGAACGCCTGTGGTGTTAGCACGCATGACAAGAATAGATCTATGTCACGGATTCGCTCCCTCTCTGCCTTATTTCATACGAGAGAAACGGACACAATCGACATATACCGTGAGATACGTCTTGTCTTGGCGCACGCGCACATGCTAGTTTCAAGGCCTCCGATACGGAATACTGAAGGGTGAAAGGCCATTTGACCTAAGCGACACTTTTGGGCGATATTGACTTAAATGCATATTTGGAATCCTCTATTTTTTTCTGCGTCGAGTGAGTATGATCTCCTGTAAAGTTGAAAAAAATGTCGCTTAGGACATAAGACTCGATATATAAATGAAAAGTATTCAGTTGCGCTACGGTAATCAATAATTTAACATTTATTTGGTGTAAATATGTTAAAGTTGTACAATACATAGTTAAAAATGGATTTTTATTTAACTATGTATTGTAGAGGATTTTCCTTTTTTTTTTCGTCGAATCGTTTTGACTCGATTGTAATTTTAAGTTATTGTTTCGTAATTAAGTTTTAAGATACCCCAAAGTCGGAAAGTTGTCGGCAATGTTATAAAATGTATATATGTTTGAGTATTTTGTTTTATTCTCGGTTATATGAGGTTATCATGTTACTTATAATCTCGTTAGACCGTCCAACTCAGCTTATTGCTTGTGCTGGGGTCGAACCTGGACCCTCGGTTACGAAAGCAGCTCTAAGCATTTGGATATAGAAGGGGTGTCAGTCTCAATTTTTTTTTTTTAAAAGAAATGAGCGAAATGGTGATATTTAATGGAATAAGATGAGGAATGGCATCACCTGCGACTAGCGCGAGCATTTCGCCAATGTCAAGTAATTAATAGCAAGGACAAATTCAATAAATACACATTATAAATAAAAATGGATAATGATAGTGATAAAGATGGCGGATGACTCCATGAAAACAATTTGAGCCAGTCTCAATTTTACAGAGTGTCATATACTAAATTTGGCATGTGTAGGCGGCTCTGATTGAAATAAATAAAATGTACTGAATTATTATAATATGTTGCTAAGAGATGGCGTTACTGTCTACCTCTCACTTGTAAAGCACGCGCTGCCGTTGAAATTACATAGAAATGTATTGTGCGCATAGAGGAATCGAGTGAAGTGATGATTCTTCTTTCTGTGACACATTGCGATCGCGGGCCGTATTGATACGGCCCGGGGGCCGGATACGGTCCGCGGGCCGTATCTTTGAAATCACTGGGTTATAGCATGCAATTTCGGTAATAACTTTAAAAACTATTTTTTGGATTACTGCCCTCTATTAAAAACTTTGTGATATGATAAAGTAAAGTTAGCTGACGATAGATGTCGCTATGATAAAAAGAGTTTTACATTAACATGAACTAGATGTCGCTATACCAGTTTACCGCAAATTTAGAATTTATTAAATTATATTTCGGTCCTACTAATATAATGACGCAAATAAAATAGTTTTGATACTTCTCCTAAAATCACTGTTCTTCTTTTTGTTACGAAATGATGAAATATTTCATTGAATAAGATGAGAAATGGCTGAAACTACGATTAGCGGGTATTTATACCATTGTCGAGTAATTAATAGCAAGTACAAATTTAATAAATACACGTTATAAATATAAATGGGCGTAGACAGTGTTATACAGGGTGTATCAGAAGTCCGAAATAATACTTTGGGTACATATACGGTAGGTCATATGTGAATGCTCAGTGAAGACAGATTTTATCTAACTATCATGGTTTCCAAGTTGTAGACCTTTGAATATTTGTCACGAGTATCATGTTCTGGCCTTTGGGTACATCCATGATCCTATCAAGAAGTGTAAACTACATTTAAGAGGGGCGGCTACAAATATCCACAAAACAGAACATGAAAATTTAACGCAGAACTCGAGATATTACAAATTATAGAAATCGGCTACGAAGAAAAAGTTGAAAAAACATATTCGAATTTCAATCAAATTTTTATACTATTCAATTGTATACCCGATACTGATGCAAACCCTACAGTATTATTTCGGACTTCTGAAACACCCTGTAGATGGCGTATGATATAAATCAAACTCTTTTCTTTGATGTATTTGACAGAACTCTGTAATTCAGAAGTAAATATTTCTCTGTGAATTTGTTGTCAATCCGGCAAATAAAAGGCACTCGTAATAAAATAAACCTAAGGGATAAATTAGTTATGTAATCGTAGGTAGCAATCGCTATAAATTTCCAGTTATCAATCACACGATGGTAAATAAATTATAGAAAAATCTATGTAAGTACCAATTCAGTACGTAACCTTAGGGACATGACACAATTACTCTTACAGTAAAAAGTCCTATATTTAATGGAATTCCAGTGCTCCTTGGAAGCTGTTTTCCTTGCAAAAACATAAAACATATTTTTAGTAAATTGAACCAATGAAAAGACAGGTTTACTTTGAAAGAAAAGTGGATCTCAATTAGTCAGTTTTTATCGTCGTTTTGTAGGTACTTTAGTACCTACATTTCTATTTTATGAGAAATCTCCAAAAAAAAATAAGTCGTTCAATACCGTTTTTTACGGTTTTTGGATTGCGCGCGAAAAAAGTGCGACGGTGTTGCAATTGATAAAATTAAAGTTGGAACAACATTGAATAAAATGCAAAAATAAAATATTATACCAAAACGTGAAGTAAAGTAAGTATAATAATCAAATAAAATATTTATCTATTCATTAAAACAAAATATTTCCCAAGTCGACGAAAAAAAAGTATCCACTTACTTCTGTGCTATAGACAATTTTGCGTGTAGCGTTTAGTTATTCCTTCAATCAAAAAAGGCTATCACTTTATTTCATAATTCGGGTTCAACACATTCTTTGTTTCAAAACACTTTTAATTTTAGGACAGAATGGTGAACCCAGTTCCAGTTATTGTAATGCCACAGTACCAGCTCACATTACGGCCAGGTGAACGAAAAGATTTCACACTATTTTGTCTCGGTGTGATCGCAGTTGTGGGCACCCTGGTCGCTTTGGTGATCGTCACTATTGGCTTCATGAAAGAGAAGACTGTGAAATGAAAATAAATTATTTGATCTATAATTAGGTACTTTTCATTGATAGATTAAATTATAAATATATTAATAGGTTTGAGGTTTAATTATTATTTATAAGCAGCCAGTCTTGTATATAATGGCTTGCTACGCCAGTTATTTCAATAGCTTATCTTGAAAAACAATTTAACTTTAACTAACGGTTATATGTGCTTTGTCCAGACATTTAGTTAAACTAGTTAACTTCCATTCTACTCGGTTTAGCTGATTACCGATATTAAACAGAGTCGGAGCGAAGTTGAAATCTTTCATTTGTGATTATTATTACAGTGCGATTCTTTTTAAGATGTTATTCATTTTTTTTCAGATTTTATAGTCAATGGAGAAACCACCCAGAAGGGCCGAGGGCCCAGCTTACAGGAATGCCTTCAGAGTCAACGGTCCAGTGTACGGGGAAGACAGTTGTCTGGGCAGAAATTTGCTGAAGATTATTGGCATCGGAATGTGTATCTCTGTGATAGGTGTGATAGCATTTATAGTAGTGTATTCGCTCCAATGATGATTAAAATGTGATGTGAGTTACGTGTTTTATTCGATTATCTGTCAGTATACTGTAATATGAGAGTGATGTTGCCACAGTTACTATTGATTCAGAAACCGAAAAACGGTTGTCACATCACAAAATTTAACAAATGTGTAAATATTATAAATGTGAAAGCTTTTGAGGATCGATGGATGTTCGTTACTCTCTCACGCAAAAACTACTGAACGGATTTTGATGAAACTTTACAATATTATTGTTAATACATCAGAATGAAATCAGGCTATCATTTATAAGGATATTGAGTTAATTGGCCAAATTAAAACGATAAGTGTGAAGTAAGTCGGAAAATATCTTGCTATCTGAGAGCTATTTCCGCGGACGAAGTCGGAGGTAGTACTATCATATAGTAAACCCGGCCTCATTAGCATTTCAAGATAGGGTTGATTGTATACTTCTATCTTTATCTTTCGTGTTGCGAAGTAAATTAGAAAGACACTATCGAGTATATAGTCACTGTTCAATTAAATGCGGAGCCTCTACTCGTGTGTTCTTTAACTCGATAACAGCTTGGTATAGTGGTTTACAAGTATGCCACTCGATTCATTACACCGGGTGGTTGTGTGATTGATTCCAATTAGTGGCAATTTTCAGCAAAGACCCCTACATTATACACATAGTTGAAGCTTTGCTTAGTTAGGGAACGTGTGTGTTGTTTGGCGATATTTATATCTATCTTACCATTGGCAGTATATATATTGCTAGTCTTGAATCTTGTACAAGAGAATAAGGATATCGTTATATGGGAGTACTTATATCACAAATCCCTGAGTGCATCTATCCAATGGCCGTCCAACTGAGACATGTGAATATCGTTATCTGATAAAGAAAACTTCCCAGTTACCACTCGGAAGTCTTTGCAGATGTATCATCTGACACAGAAGTTCACCAGTAGCCTGCCATCCGACCGATAGGCTACGAAATGCCCACGCTAGGTACTACTGGTTACTGGTTTAGCGTTTATTTCGCTTCGCATTCTTAAGTCTGGCAAAGACAGCCACTCTACTAGCCTATAATGCAGATGTTTATTTGTTTCCTTTCATAATGAATTTGCTCGTTCTATGGCGATATTTTCAAGACACACGCATCAAGATTTTTTATTCGCAATAACTTATCGATTACAGAATTATGGAATTAAGATGGAAAAGATTGGTACGCGAAGGGATGACGAAGAAGGTCAGACCAGAGAGCCTTCGAGTGACCACCGAGAATCGTGGTTTAAAAGACATTATACTAAAATCATGATAATGTTTTGGGTCCTCGCATTCTTAATTGTTATTTATTTTATCATTATCAATGTAAGCGATTCTATAAATCTGCATATTATTGTTGGACTTTTTTTTGTCAAATACCTCTCCAAAGAGAGTTCCTATCGTTTTATCTGTCACCCAAGCAAGCCCCTAAATGCAAAAAGATTATGCTTGGAAATACTGGTTTTGCTTTAGATCATTTATCGCTAATCAATATACTCGGCTGCAATCGCAATAGACGTTACGGCTTAATTATCAGGCTCAAGCTGCAGGTGATAACTATATTATCCAGAATTGTTGTGGTAACCAAAAACAACAGAGACACGTAATATTGGTTTTTGTCAATGAACGAAATGCACAACATCTCAATATTTATTTCAGAGTACCCACATGCCGGAGTTTTACAATCAAGATCATGGAATATTTAAAATCTTCCCTTCCTGGAGCAACTCGGGAGTCGAACCATGAAAACTTCGGGAGTAGTAAGCTGAAGCTAGCCGCTGCTATATTTGCGACTATACTGGTTGCCGTGTCCTTGTTTATTGCTATTAAAGTTGTCATGAGTCTGACTGGAAGTCATGAAAAGTCTTAATATTTGTTTTATTTACAACTATGAAATCCGCCCCCTCCATAATATTTTTAATAGACATATACCTTTTTTTTTTTTTTCGTGGGAAAATGCATTACGCATCCCCTTCCGACACGGGGGAGTCGAAAGGGGTATGTCGGACTCCCGGCAGATTGCCGAATACCGACTAAAAACCCACGGTGGTCCAAACACCCACCTTGTCGGAAGAGCCACGGGAACGCAAAGCACACATCCGTGACCCTGCCAGCGGCTGCCCGCGCGAGCGGACACCTCCTCCAAATAGACATATACCTATGCCAACCTATGTATAAAATATGAATATCAGAACTATTATAATCAAATCGCTTGCCGTTTATCAAATTTAACTATATAGAGTTTGAATATTTCTTATTCAATTAATAGCTATTTCACTGTATAGCTAAATGTTCTCTCTAGGACAAATAAAACGATTTTGGTGTTTTTTTGTAAAGTTTACAATGATGACATGTTTCCTTGCCAATTGGTCAAAGATAGAACTGATAGGCATTTATTGATTACAGAATCACGATTTTGATATCATGGATACTAGCGATAAAAGCCATCCTCAGAGAACTGATGGTAATGAAGAGGGTGCGGCTGTGGTCAACCCCCGTAGGAGGATATACGGCGAAAATTCCTGGGTTGGAAGGCACTTTCAGAAGATTATGATAGCGTGGTGGATCTTAACGTCCATAATCTGTGTTTATTTACTTGCTAGACTTGTAATGTACCTTGTTGAAACTACAAAGGAAGATGCATTTTGGTATATGACTGTTTTATTTTAGCAAAACGCTTTAAGTTAAAAAATATTAACTTGCGTAGGATTCCATTATATACCTACCATCACTGGCGAAAATGGCAAAAAAGTTAGTGACAAAAAAAGAGCTGGTTATTTCAGCAAGAGAAGCCTTTCGTTTGTTTCATTTTTGAATGGCATGCAAAGATGCAAATATTTATGGATAATGTAACCTCCGTAAACAAGTATTTAATTTATATTCAAATAGATAAGTATTTGTATTCTTTTTATCTTGAAGTCCTTAAGATTCCAAATAAATGGCCGTCATTACCATTCAGCAATCATCCAGGTGGACATGATGAACCAAGTAAACTATTATACTATAATTTATTCCCAATTTGCGATAAGTAGAGATATTTAAAAATGTTAATCTATACTGACCAAATAATTTTACGATTAAAGTCGAACTAAACGTAACCGGATCTTGTACCATAGATCCTGGTCTTCTGCTGATTTCTATGGTTAGTTAAACTACTACTATCTATGGTTAGTTAGTTATTAAAAAAAAAAAAATTACAAATGGCGGACCGAATTGGTTACGATTTCAATCGGTTTTCGTGTGATTTATCTCAATAAAAACAATTCAGTTATCATCGAATGGTATTTAATTAGTGTAATTGTAGATAATTCTAGATAATAAAAGCATTATGAGTGTGCAGTGTGCTGTGTGAAGTGTTAATATATGCATTTCGTAAGCGTGGACCATGACGCAGTTTTTGCCCCCGAACTTATTGGCTTTGTTTGCGGCGAGGGATCCCATCCCGTACCTGCCGCCGGCAGCGAAGCTCCCTCACGAGAAGAAACAGAAAGGCTACGATGGAGTCGGCGCTTTTCTCAACGTATTTGAGGTTAGATAAATATAACATAGATTTTCCGTGTACAATGCTACCGGTTCAGCAGATAACGTGGCTATTATTATTCGTAATACTAGTTTCAGTTTATATATGCCTACATAATTTATAATAACCGTGTTTTAAATATGTTTCATATAATTTTCATAGATTTTTATTCTAGATGCAGTGATTTCAACAAAATTATAAACATTGTTACTGGATTTTAAACAATATTGTTCAATACTACATTTTACTACTCTGAAGCTTAACCTATTGTGTCCAATGGTTTAGTGCTAAGCTGAAATCACTTGGTTCAATGCTCTATATGACTACCATTCTCCTTAGGTCCCGTAGTCTGGAAGCGACTGAGATCTCCCCTAGTTCATTAACAGGGTGTCCACTTTCTGGCCATCATCGAAAGTCAGTATAAAGTCAGGAAAGCTAGCTGGTCAGGAATTGTTACGGAATTGTGTGAGGTCAGCCGTGTAACTTGAGGGAAAAGCTTATATTTTTTAAAAGAATGTTCATTTCTAAGAGTTTCTTAGCCCATTATTCCTTTTTTTTACAAAATCTGCTCTTGTTCAATTTTCTCATACGTAAATACTGTAATTAAGTTATACATTATTTGTGTATTTGTAATAAGTTTTGGCGATTTAATAAAATGATCAGCCCACTGAGTTTCTTGCCGGATCTTCTCAGTTGAGGTTGCGTTTCGATCTGGTGGTAGTATTGTATAATATAAGATAATAAAATGTAAACTTGACAATTTGTAAGTGCCCGCATAGGCCTATACAGAGTAAATGATTTGACTTGAATTGACTTTATGCAAAAGTAATTTTTATTCCGAGAAATCGTGTTGGGGAAATGCCAGACACTTAGAGTGGTTTACACAGTGCCTTGGAGCTTAGTAAGACTGTAGTCCCTTCATTGTCAAGCCTTTCTTTCCCCAGCACCCCTCGGAGACCCCTCCTCCGACCCGGGTGGAGACCAGGGAGGAGAGGCTGGAGAGGAGGAGACGAGAACGTGCCGAACAGACGGCGTACAAGCTGGAGCAGGAGATAGCCCTGTGGGACCCCTCCACCAACCCCAGCGCCACCACAGACCCCTTCAAATCTCTATTTGTGGCCCGAGTTGTGAGTATTGTACCTTATTATTACACTATTATAGTGTTTGTGTTAGACGAGGTAAGTTATGAAACTCCGTGACTGTTACCTAATGTATTGAATTTCCGAAATAAAAAATGATCCCTAACCAACTCCAATATAAAATTTTGAATAATTTTGTATATGAGCAGTCTAAATTATGGATGTTATGAGCATTATGTACTTATTGTTTTTGTATTTGTGAGTACCTAAATATCATATAAAGTAGCCATAATTACTTAGGTATATCGAGGTGTGAAAGGGTATTTGACTTGAGCAACATTTTTGGGCGATATTGACTTACATACTCATTAAGAATCAATGAGTAGTCTTATGTAAAGTAAAAAAAATTTTGCTTAAGACAAAAATAGCCTTTCACATCGAGATATGACTGGTCCAGCTACCATTGTTGAATGACGTCATTGCAACTCCACAACAATCATCTCAGTAGACATGGGGTATTACCGACCATTTCAATTTGATGTATATATTCTCATTTTTAACCGACTTCCAAAAGGAGGAGGTTCTCAATTCGATTGGTATGTTTTTTTATTTCTCTTAGACCTCTCAATCTCATCTGTTTGTTCACAGAATTATGACACATCAGAGTCAAAACTGAGAAGAGAATTCGAAGGATATGGACCAATTAAAAAGGTAAGTTTATTTATTTGGAATGAACCCTTATGGTGAGGGAATAAAAAATAAATACTACAACGAAAACAGAGGTGATTATGTATCATAAGATACTAGGTGAGTGGGGTTGCTCGCTCGCTCTCTGTCTAATGTCATATGAAAGAAAGAGACAACATCAAGATATTTCGTGGCATACGTTTAGTCTTGGTGCATATGCTACAACTACAACAATCACTATAATTTTCCTAATTACTAAACATATACAATTACGAAATTGAGCACAGAATACCATTTTTTTTTTCATAACGAGGGTCCCAGTTGTCACAATTTTTTTTTTCGTGATGTTTAATGATTACCACTCGCCGCTGTGAATGCAAACATCGTGAAGAAACCTGCACGTCTATAGAAATGCGTGTGAAGTTCACCAACCCGCACTAGGCCAGCGTGGTGGACTATGTCCTAAATCTCACTAGTATTGAGACATAATGTGCCCGGTAAAATAGCAATAGGCTCGCCCCCTATTACATTGGGACCAAAATGCATCGGCGAAGTGTGGTCTCTGCCTACACCTTCGGGGAATACAGGCGTGATGATTTATTTTCCTCGTCAGATATGCATAATATATAACAAAGAGACGGAGAAGCCTCGCGGATATGCCTTCATCGAGTACGAACACGAGCGGGACATGCACTGTGAGTGACGCCATCTTGTTTACACCGCGCGCACCGCGACGCGACGCGGCGGCCATCTTGTCATGCCTACCAGACACACTTGAACATTGCCTGTCAATATTATCGCCGTAACCGACAGGTCACGGGATCGATCCCCACCTTAGCCAAATAAACTTCTTTTTTTTCACTTTGTGGCAGAGGTGCTGTCTGCTCTCATGGCGTTGCTGCTCCCGAGAATGTATTACTCGCAATACTTACCACTTATCATTTTAAAACGAGTAACCATTGAGTTTCTTACCGGCTCTTGGAAGCAGCATTCCGAACCAGTGGTAGAATCGGACTATTTGTAAATGCTTTTTTGCCTACACAAACTTAAAAAAAGTTTGATTTGATTTTAATGTGAGCCCTAAGAGTGTCACAAGCGTTTTATCCAGTTTTCTAATATTCTTATTTCCACCCAATGTTTCATTTTTAAAATGATTTATTAAAGACTTTAAAAGGTCATATCATACCCTCAAGTTGTAGCCTATATTAACAATTGAATTAAACAAAAATACTTGAAAGTAAATTTACAGACAGTTTAGAGTTACATACTTAAAACATTTGTTTTAGTAAGTTTCTTGTTAAATTTTTTTTAGACGCCATCTCATGTTAAATTTTTGTTAGTAGTGTTGACAAAATGGCCGCCGTCGCCGCGTGCATTCCGAAAATACACATACTTATTTCAATTGAAACCATCGTTACAATGCATTTGTTATGCAGATTAACGTAAATACACAGTTTTGTAACTGTATTGTATTATTTTTTTATATTGTAAGTTAAAATGCATTGTAAAAATGACATTTCTAGCGCCATCTATCGATCGGCGGTGGAATACTTGAGACTTTCTCGGAAGGGAATGTCTATTTTACAATTTTTTTTTATACTTATGTTTTATAGATGCTTATTTGACACTAAAGAATGTCCTGCTCGAACAAGAGGACAATGATAAAGACAGCAATACTATTTAATTTAGTTTGTTAATACAATATGATACAGGATGTGTATACTAACCCATAAGATACATGTGCTTTAGCTTATTATAAACAAACATGTGAAATCACACATAATTGAAGAGTTAAGTTTTCTTTATAAATTTGGGCCAAAATAAGCTGTTCCTTTTAAACTCTCTTTTATCTAAATATTAAAACAGCAGATGGTACAAACGACCTAACTGAACATGCATAGCCTTGTCAAAGCATAGAAATTAGTGGTTTAATTTTGTCAAAGAAAAAAATTAGTTATCAATGTTCTGTGGTCATAAAATGAATTCATATTACTGTACATGATGAAGGGTGCAGGTGTACCCATACTGAATCACATTGTGTTAGGAGTAAGTAATAACAGTTTTTCAAATTATAATCCATTTGATAACAACACTTTTTTTATCACCGGGGTTTTGCTGCATAACTTATTATAGTAGACGGATCTATTGACGAATAATGAAAATTAATTACTTAACTTAAAACAATCCGAGAAAGTCTCAAATTCTGTTTCTTTATTGTTTGTCAAGTGAAAGGCGCGATATGTAATAACATCCGGAACATGAGACCATAGACAACGCTGTGTTACATGATTAATAATAGATTTTTCTATTTCCGGACCAGACTCGGCCAAGTAGACCCACATAACGAGATACCCCGGCTTTAATAGGTTTGTATGTGGTAAGACTTGCCAACATACAACAAATTAATTTATTTTAAATAACCCAATGTTTGTACTTACTACGGAGCAATGGCGGCAGGGCCTTGGGGGGGGGGGGGGGGGGGGGGATTACCGATTTATAAGTATTACCAGAAGTTTATCTATACAAGGTGTAATATCTAGTTATTATTATATCATCTGTATATGGTATAGTTGCTTGGACAATGAAAAAAATGTCTGGCAAAGTAATAATATAAATGTTATAGTGCATGAATCGATTGTCGATGGTAAACAGTAATCGATACTATGAAATAATCAATACTATTAATATTGTTTATCTCTACGGGATTAGTTCTGTTGTTTAGTGTGAAGATTTAGATTTTGATTTGTCTCGTAGGTCAATATGACCTTACGTTTACAACTGAGGTCAAAATGCTCTGTCGTTTTCAACTGAGGTCAAAATGACCTTTCGTTTTAAACTGAGGTCAAAATGGCCTTCCGTTCTCAACTGAGGTCAAAATGACCTTACGTTTTCAACTCATGTCAAATTTAATCACTTTAGACTTGGAGTCTGAACCACTACCTATAGTCGCCTTGATATGCATACGAAAGGAAACTATGAAATTATAGTGTTTCTGGGGGTTTCTTTATATAGGAGGAAGATAGTTTAGTATTTCTGGGTATTCCATTATACAGGCTGTATGTTGACTGTTTCAATTTGGGATTCAAAATAGATTAGTCTTTAAATTTAATAAGTACAGTATGTTGAAAAATGAAAACTCGCAAGTAGCGTTGTCAAAGTAAGTGTCCTTTTATGTTGTAAAATTAGTACGATCCAAAATATACCTTATTTGGCTGCAATAGGGTCGTTTTAACTTACCGGAGATTGATTCGAACCCGCTCCATCGTGGCCGCGATGTTGACAGTACGAACTTTCTCTCGGGGCGGCTAGTGAGGTTCTGATAGTTCATAAAACTTTATACCTATTTGTTTTTTTATTTAAACTATGGGGCTATTGACTAAATTTTATATTAATTTTATATAATCTGAATTGAAACTCAATGGGATAAACGCAATTGTCTCTTAGAGCGTTTTTAAACTAGCGTAATTTTTCACTTGAAAAAGCCTTAGGCGCATAAACGGACCATATTCCGTGGTGTACTCTCTTACCGGTGGTGGCGGGTATGGAATGTGGATTGCGATCAAGAGAGAATTGAGACATCGCGACTCGCGTGACACACGATATTATAAGGGCGTTTACGCTTTAACGAGTCGCGCGTGAAGCTAAAGGCGCAGTCTATACGCGCTAACAAAAACTAGTTTATACGCGAGCTAATAAAGCGCTAGTTTGAAAAGGCTCTAAAGCGAGATAAAGGGGTTATTATTACTATTATATATTCAAAACTTACACATTTTGAGTAAGATATAATTCAACTGGAAGACCTTGTTTAGAAGCATTTTAATTTGTGAACTGTCAGTAGCCTCACTAGATCGCCAAGGTCAAAACGGCCCGTCAAGGTCAACATGACCCGCTAAGGTCAAAATCACCTTAACGACAATGTATTTGCGCATAACGGATAAAGTAAGTAGTGAGCGCACCAGGTAATGTGTATCGTCGGGTTATGTCGGATACTGGCCGGGGATGTCGCATAATAACCGCGCGTCTAAAGTAAGTAAGAATATAAACGGAAAAAGTGGTATTTTTGCAAAACGGTAGGTGTAACCACGGTGGGTATATTATATGATTATTATTTTCATTTAATTAATATTAAACAATTGTTGTATGGATTTATTTGATCGATACAAGGTCACTCGGCTTGGTCGGTAGGTATACACCTGTTTTATTATTTATTTTAATGTTATAATTTGATGCGTATTTTTTTCAAAATGGCTTCTGTCAAAATATTAGTCTCGCGAATTTTCCGCCAATTAGGTACCAGTTTGCGTTTAGTGTTTTTTTCTTTTCACAGCTTACCTTTGAAAAAGTATTATGTATAACCCCCTTTTTATTTCATAAATTATAAAAAAGGAATAATTTAAATATTAAAGATTAAAGGAAAACTACATTTATTACTTGACCAACTGACTTAGTAACTAAATTGACTCCTTATTTGAATATCATTGAAGAAATATTTTTTTTGAAACGAGTGCTAATTGCGATTAGAATAATTTTTAAAATCACATTTGACAAATACAAATCTTCTGTGCGCGGTATAAATTATGTAAAATAAATATTATATAATTAAATTCAGTTAAATTACATTGTTGAACTTGTACACGAAAGATTAGAATTCTTAATTATAACTAGATGACAAATGGACGCGGTTTGATAAACGTAATAAAATAAATTAAAGTACACATCAAAATTATAGTAATATTTTTTATTTTCAAACCATTTCCGCGTCCATTTGTCGTGACGTGCGGCCGGCATCCTGACCCATCACGGTTCAAACGGTTCACAGCCGCGTACAAACACGCCGACGGCAAGAAGATCGACGGGAAACGCGTGCTAGTGGACGTCGAGCGGGCCCGGACTGTGAAGGGATGGCTGCCCAGGCGGCTCGGTAAGTCTGAGGTCACTTTGACCCGTTGTGATTCAAGGTTACTTTCACCCGTTGTGGTTTTAGGTCATTCTAATTCGCTGTAGTTCAAGGTCACTTTGAGCCGTGAAAGTCAAGGTGACATTGATCCACTGTGATTCAAGGTCACTGTGAGCCACTACGGTTAAAGGTTACTCTGACCCGCTGTGTTTCAAGGTCACTGTGATCCGTTGTTGATCAAGGTCTATAATATGGTGGATTTGGCGAGTTGAATTCAAGGTAACTTTAGTTTGTGACAGGCTAATGTTAACGTCACAATTTTTTGCGATCGAATTTGTTTGATCTGAGCTCAGGGTAAACGTTGCCTTATCATAGTGAATTGAATGCGATATAGTCAAGGTCACTTTGACCTGTGAAAGACGTGTCGGGGGTGGTGTGTATATCTGGATGTGGTGGTGTGATGCGCGGGCAGGCGGCGGGCTGGGCGGCACGCGGCGCGGCGGCGCGGACGTCAACATCAAGCACTCGGGCCGCGAGGACAACGAGCGCGAGCGCGAGCGGTACCGCCTCGAGCAGCGCGACCGGGACGAGCGCGGACGGCACTCGCGGGACCGCACGGGTCAGTGTTACACACACACACACACACACACACACACACACACACACACACACACACATACCAGTGTTACACATTTAGACACACGTGCTCGTATTTATAGTGTCACACATACAGTCACACAACAGGGTGTATCAGAAGTCCTAAATAGTATTTTAGTTACATATACGGTGATATGTAGATGCTCAGTGAAGGCAGACTATAACTATCATAGTTTCTGAGTTACAGACCATTGAATATTGACCACAGGTATTGTGCTGTGGCCTTACGGCACATCCATAGCCCTATTTAACAGTGCACACTACATATACGGGAGGCGACCACTGATATTCAGAAAACAGAACTTGAAAATTTAACCGCAATTTTACTAGAAATTCTTTAAGTTTTTCAAATACGCACCGAATAAAAGCTTGAGAAATCATGATCGAATTTCAGTCAAACTTTTATAGCATTCGGTTGTATACCCGATACTCGCGCAAACGGTTAAGTATTATTTCGGACTTCTGAAACACCTGTATACAGTGCCACACATAGCAGCCAGGTGTCACATACACTCGGCCACATAATTACAGTGTCACACACACTTAAGTCACACATACAGTGTCATACACACACAGTCATACATACATACAGTCTCATACAGACACTCAGTCACAGATGCAGTTTTACACACACATATTCATAGTATCTGATAGTTATTTACACGGTACACACACTCGCTCTCACATAGTCTCACACACAAATACACTTATGTGTGGGGCAGACTGTATATTTTCTCTCTTTCACACAGACACACTCGCACGTTAGTGTGGTTACTCCCACATATACAGTCTCACACACACACCTGCTCGCATGCATGCGCCCTTACACACCCATGCACACTCAGGTCATTATGACAAAATCCTCTCCATCCAAAGGTTGTCTGGAAGAGATCGCAGCTTGCGATAAGACCGCCCAATGTACACTACTATTTGTCAATAAGTTTTGTGTAATATCCATGTAACTATTGGTGTACAATAAAGAGTTTTCTATTCCATTCTACAGTCACACTTACACTTTTCCACACCTTCCTAGTCTGACACTTACACATTTAGTCAGTCACTCACACGGTCTGACACACTGATGAATGGCTGTGTCGCAGGCGGTCGCCGCCGCAGCCGGTCTCGCTCGCGGCGCCGCTCCGCCTCCCGCTCGCGGCGCCGCGACCGCGAGCGCGAGCGCGGCGCCGAGCGCGGCGCCGAGCGGGGCGCCGAGCGCGAGCGGGAGCCGCGCGTCGCCAAGGAGGAGGAACCCAACGAGCGGTGAGTGCACACCATCACCATCACTACCAACACACTGCGGGGCATACCTCGCATGAACGACATCATCTCGAATTCGACATAACATGTCGAATAAACATGGACCATTTGACGTTTCGTTTTGACATATATCGAATTAGAGATGATGTCTCCATTTTACGAGAATTTAGCCTCAGGGCCCCAAATCCCCTAACCACTATCTTATAGTGAGCGTCACGACGCCTTATATCGAACGTCGCGACGCCTTATAGTGAGCGCCGAGATCCCTTATATCGAGCGTCGAGATCCCTTATATCGAGCGTCGAGATCCCTTATATCGAGCGTCGAGATCCCTTATATCAAGCGTCGAGATCCCTTATATCGAGGGTCGAGATCCCTTATATCAAGCGTCGCGACGTCTCATCGTGAGCGTCGCGACGCCTTATAGTGAGCGTCACGACGCCTTATATCGAGCATCGCGACGCCTTATATTGAGCGTTGCGACGCCTTATCGTGAGCGCCGAGATCGTGTGCGGGGCTTAATAGTGTGCGGGGCTTAATAGTGGCATTACATATAGGAAACTTTTTTCTCTAAAATATCTGTTAGGGATTTGGAGATGGATTTAAAGTTCTGTAAATTTTGGGGTTTTCCTTTAACTTACTGTCAGTAAAGTTAGTATCGTCGAGTCTCACGGTCAGTAAAATTTGGTGAATATAAGTTGGAGAAGTACTTGATAAATAGTATACATATAAAATGTCAGATGACATATTTGTGTGTGTGTCAAACACAGTGAGTGTGTAATGTTTTTCTTTTTTAATGTATGTTTAGTGTGTATTATATAAATATATTAGTTTTACTACACTTTTTCTCTGTATAAACTTTTACCGTGTCCAATTTTATATTCTTCCGTCCGTGTAATTTTCACAAAAAAATATTTTGTTTCATGAAAGAATATTGAAATTGAATCTCTTTCATAAATTATTTAGAATTAGCCCCGGTCTGGAAGTAACTGGGACCGCCCCAGTCCATTGTACGGTACCCATAGTACAAGCGTTGCTTAGTTTGGGATCATACGATGAGTATGTGTTGTCTGGCGATATTTGTTTATACAAATCAAAGTACCAGGAGAGCATACCTGTCGAAGAGGTTGATAGCGTTGATGTGTGACTGGGATCGCCCCCAGTCCGTTGTACGGTACCCATAGTACAAGCGTTGCTTAGTTTGGGATCATTCGACGGTGGGTATGTGTCATTTAGCTAACCCATCCGTTTTCGTATATCGGCGAGTGTTACTTAACCTCATACAATGCTCGAATCTTTAGGGATTCTTATGTATGTGTTGTTCCGTGTGTATTAATATAATTGTTTACTCGGGTGTCAGTCGCCGTCGTCGTTCTCGGTCGCGGTCCGAGCGGCGCCGCGAGCGGCGGGAGAGGGGGGAGCGGGGGGAGAGAGGGGAGAAGGGTGAGAGAGGGGAGCGCGGGGAGCGGGGAGAGCGGGAGAAGGCGCGCTCGGGGTCGCGCGACAGGAAGCGCGCGCGCCGGGACCGGGACCGGAAGGAGCACAAGGTCAAGCCGGAGGACATCAAGATCAAGCAGGAGCCCATGGACGGTCAGTGCACACACTCAACACCCACCATCGCGCCCGTAACGCATAGGTGCACTGCAGTACACCCATTCGATTCCAATGTTTTAGGGGGCGAGCCTATTGCCATTATACCGGGCACACTCTCCCTCGATACGAGAAAGATTTGTACCATAGTCCACCACGCTGCCTGGCCCAGTGCAGGTTGGTAAATGGAACACGCCTTTCATTAGACGTGCTGGTTTCACCACAATGTTTACCATTAAGAGTGTGGAATTATTGAAAATAACATTCGCGCTTTAATATTATATCAGAGGTGCGGGTCCGGGAATTGAACTTGCACCTGTTACGTTCAAGGCGGGCGTTCTACCGACGAGACTACCGCTGCTTTGCGGAGATTCCTAAGCAATATGTCAATGTGTGTTCCACAGATTATCCAGAGTTCAATCTCCCTCCGATGGTCCAGATCAAGCAGGAGCCGGAGGATGAGAATAAGTATAACCCTGAAGACGCGAACGGAGACGACTATAACTACTAGCCACCAGCCACCAACCACGACCAGACACTATCCAACCGTAGCTCCTACTAAATACTTGCCCCTACTAAATCCTAGCCTTTAAAGGATCCCAGCCCATATCAGATCCTAGCCTAGGGGCTAAAAAGGAACTAGAATACGATAGGTTGTATTCTAGTTCCTTTCGGATCCTAGTTCCTACAGCATTCTAGTCCCTACCAGATCCCAGTCCAAACTAGATCCTAATACCTGCCGGATCCCACCCCATCCGAGATGCTAGTCCCTACTGGATCCTAGTCTCTAACAAATCACAGCCTTTGTCGGATAAGTGTTAACTTACCAGATCCTTGCTCCTTCCGCATCCTAATCCCAACAGCATCCTTCGGATCCTAGTTCCCGCTAGCCCCGACTACGATATACGCTAGCGTCCACGTAAAATAATTACCTATACAGTGTTGTTTATTTTGTTTTATATTTGAAAGTATGAATAATATTGCCGTCTCGCTCGCACCTTACGGATGTGACAAGAACGGGAATATACTTAGTTTGATGACACAACAATAATAACATTACTATCAACACAAGAGCTGAAAAAATGCAAACAAACCTTCTATAGTTTAGTGGTTAGATGGGGTGGCTAAGTAACTGAAAGGTTTCGGATTCGATGCCTATCCTAAGGGGCCGTTCACGTATTACGTAAGCACTATGGGGGGGGGGGGGTCTTTGTTTTGGATGACATGGGGGGTAGGGGAGTCTAGATGATGGTTACGTCATCGGTAGTTATTTACTTTTTTACACGAATGGCAACCCTCACATTGTCTATGCTTGAAAACTAAACTCATTTTCGGGGATAAAATTATAATTATAACATTATAATGATAATATAAAAAAAATACATTTTTAATTGAAAAATGTTTACAATAATGTAAGCATGGGGGGAGGGGGTAAGTGCTTTGCTTACTTTTGCTGACAAGGGGGATGGGGGGGTAAAAAATTGTAATAAATCTGCTTACGTAACATTTGAACGGCCCCTAAGTATTGAACTTTAAAAGTAAGTTCACTACGAATGAAAGCATTCATCTCAGTCTGATGGCTGAAAGACAGTTAGAAACCCAATTTAAAGTTATAAGCAAAAATGCGGAAATTGATCTCCCTAAAATATGAGGACATACAGATTTGTTTTAATGTATCTCAGTAACTATAAATGTTAGAACAATGAGACCAAGCACTGTAGTATGACCGCATAGACAAAGTTTTATCTGTATCAACTGTCAAATTTGTCGAGAAAATGACGTCACACGAGCCATGTCCAGTACAAAAAGCTCGATGTGACGTCATTTTCTCGACAAATCTGACAGTTTAAACTGATAAAACTATCTACACGGATGACCGTGTAGACAAAGTAAGACCTTTATAAACCAGTCTTGCAACAAATACTAAAAAACGGAATAAAATAAATATTTAAGGGGGCTCCCATACAAGAAACGTTATTTTTTTGCCGTTTTTATAGATAATGGTACGGAACCCTTCCTGCGCGAGTCTGACTGGCACTTGGCCGGTTTTTTTTAAATCTCCACTTTTGGGCGATTATAATCAGCATTTTTTTTTGCGTCGTATGAGTATGCTCTCATATAAAGTTAAAGAAATGTCGCTTAGGTCAAATATCCATTCAAACCTCGATATATAACTTAAATTAGCCAAATTGTCACTTAACTGCCTTTTAGCCATCGTTTACAGTTTGAAAGTATAGTTTACGTCGTCGCTTGCGTCTGTCGACAGTTACGACGCAGTTAGCGTTCACTGAAGTAACAATAATTAGGATATAAGATGATGAATTGTAATAATACATTTTAATTATAATATATTCAGTTGTTTTATTTCGTAATATAATACATCATCACGCCTGTATTCCGCGAAGGGGTAAGCAGAGGTGCACTGCAGTGCGCCCACACTTCGCCGATGTATTTTGGTCCCAATGTAATAGGGGGCGAGCCTATTGCCATTATACCGGGCACACTTTCCCTCAATACGAGGGAGATTTGGGCCATAGTCCACCACGCTGGCCCAGTGCGGGTTAGTGAACTTCACACGCCTAGACGTGCAGGTTTCTTCATGATGGGATCGCCCCCAGTCCATTGTACGGTACCCATAGTACAAGCGTTGCTTAGTTTGGGATCATACGATGAGTATGTGTTGTCTGGCGATATTTGTTTATACAAATCAAAGTACCAGGAGAGCATACCTGTCGAAGAGGTTGATAGCGTGATGTGTAACTGGGGTCGCCCCCAGTCCATTGTACGGTACCCATAGTACATGTTCGGTATAGATAACATTTTCGATATTTGCACGATGGTGGTGGATTAATAATTTTTTTGTACTAATCTACCCCCCGATTTGTTGAATTGAATTTGCGCCGCGGGTCATGAGTCGAAGTTGAACGGCGGGCCGCGTGGCACTGTTTTGTTACGTTCTATGCGATTCAAATGAGAATAGGATCGACCTTGCGCCATATTGTGACGTGAAAAAACGAATTATGACTTTAAATATTCTATTCAGACAATTTACTAACCTTTTTATTTATATTTGATGTCGGTACTATTATTATTGATATGCAAATAAGTTTTTTGCAATCCATACTTTTCATGTGACATTTGACAGATAGAGCTTATTGACATTCCTATTCTTATTTGGATCGCGTAGTAATTATTGAATTTTTGGTGTTTTTCGGCTATTGCCGCCGCGATATTTTTGATAAGATTTTGGACTTAATTCTCGTGACGAGTGCGCGTAACCCGCGAGTGTTGTGTATCGGACCTCGGTGGATCGGAGACGTTATACGGTGGTGATAGCCAGCTGCCACGCGGTGGATGGTGACACAGGGATCATCAGACCAGGATATTGTTCGTGGCTCGCTCCCCGTAGATTACCCCTCGCTAGTAATCCACGTTTTAGCGTCCTCTTTAGAGGCCCCTCCTCCATATTCAGACAGGACACGTACTCAAGGTGAGTCTATTTACCTACTGTTTCACCAGTACCAAAGGTACTATGAGATTTTTTTTTTTTCATATTTTACGCGAATACTATACATTGAAATAAAACTATTTTACGGATTGCTTGCCCCGTGACCATGGTTGCTGTAAGGCAGCCGAAACGTCGGGAAAATAAAATAGTAAATAAACGCGATAAAATCCGTAAAATAGTTTTATTTCAAAGAATAGGAATGTCAATAACCTCTATCTGTCAAATGTCACTTGAAAAGTATGGCGTGCAAAAAAACTTATTTGCATATCAATAATAATAGTACCAACATCTAATATAAATAAAAAGGTTAATTTAGTAGTAAATTGTCTTAATTATTTAAGGTCATAATTCGTATTTTAAAACCATACCATAACCTTTTTTATTTTCATTTTTGGCGCAAAGGCCCAGAAGCCATGCCAAAATTAATAAAGAAAAGATAATAAGGACGCCAGTCGCCATTTTGTCGTTGTTAGTGTGCTCCGTCGTGCGTCTGAGTGCATTTTTCACTCGACCTTTGCAAATAAATTTTATTTAAAAAATATCATGTTTTGCTCGCCCTACCTAACTGGTTAGAATTGACAGCTATGACGTCACAATATGGCGCAAAGTCGATCCTATTCTCATTTGAATCGCATAGCATGTGTTGTCTGGCGATCTTATTTGTTAGTTGTATTGCGGTAACCATTGTAACATTTATTATACAAACATTTTAACGAAGACGTTGTCGAGTATCGAGTGAGACACGTGGTAGACCTACCAGGCAAGCATAAATGCACAATTACATTTTAAAATAGTAGATTTTACAGAATTATTAATATTGCTGTCTCGCTCATACACTGGGACGATGACAAAGACGACAATACACTTAACAATGAATAAAACATCTACACAAATATGAAAAAAAACTTTCATATTATTATGAACTTTATTAAAATAGGAATAAGGTCGATATTTGTTTTAATGTCGCACGGAGTGGCGCCATCTGTGTGTAGTCTCAATCAAGTGATCCTACACCCGTCCTCGTTAGTCTCAACTATCGGTATCCTAGTCTTCGTAGTCTCTGCCGTCTACAAACCAGTTAAAACACTTTCTAAATGTAATATCCAGCCCCCTTACCACCCCCTGTCATCCAGCAATGTATGTATTATTACTGTCAGTGTTTGACAGGTAACTCAGTACACGATCTGTCAAACATTGACAGATACTATTGACACAACAATAGTTTAAGACGTGGTGGTGAGGACCTGCACTAACTTCAGTGAGGTTTTTATTATTAAGATTATTACTTATCAATACCTCGGCAAGTGTAACTTAACCTCAGACAATGCTAGAATCTTTGGCTGACCCATCCACTTCCATACCTCGGCAAGTGTAACTTAACCTCAGACAATGCTAGAATCTTTGGCTGACCCATCCACTTCCATACCTCGGCATGTGTAACTTAACCTCAGACAATGCTAGAATCTTTGGCTGACCCATCCACTTCCATACCTCGGCAAGTGTAACTTAACCTCAGACAATGCTAGAATCTTTGGCTGACCCATACACTTCCATACCTTGGCAAGTGTAACTTGACCTCAGACAATGCTAGAATCTTTGGCTAACCCATCCACTTCCATACCTCGGTATGTGTAACTTAACCTCAGACAATGCTAGAATCTTTGGCTAACCCATACACTTCCATACCTCGGCAAGTGTAACTTAACCTCAGACAATGCTAGAATCTTTGGCTGACCCATACACTTCCATACCTTGGCAAGTGTAACTTGACCTCAGACAATGCTAGAATCTTTGGCTAACCCATCCACTTCCATACCTCGGTATGTGTAACTTAACCTCAGACAATGCTAGAATCTTTGGCTAACCCATACACTTCCATACCTCGGCAAGTGTAACTTAACCTCAGACAATGCTAGAATCTTTGGCTAACCCATCCACTTCCATACCTCGGTATGTGTAACTTAACCTCAGACAATGCTAGAATCTTTGGCTAACCCATACACTTCCATACCTCGGCAAGTGTAACTTAACCTCAGACAATGCTAGAATCTTTGGCTAACCCATACACTTCCATACCTCGGCAAGTGTAACTTAACCTCAGACAATGCTAGAATCTTTGGCTAACCCATACACTTCCATACCTCGGCAAGTGTAACTTAACCTCAGACAATGCTAGAATCTTTGGCTAACCCATCCACTTCAATACCTTGGCGACTGTAGCTTAACCTCAAACAAAGCTAGGATCTTTGGCCAACCCATTCATTTCCATACCTCGGCAAGTGTAACTTAACGTCATACTCACAATGCTAGAATCTTTCGCTTCCAAGTACGGCAACGACGATTGTCTCGTGAAGAACTTCTTGAAGGCAAACCTGGAGGACTTCTGCTGACCCCCGCCACTGCTGGCCGCTTTAATATTAACTGTACTCTGAAAACCAATGAGTTATGACACTATAGAAGGAGTTTTTTCTAACATTTGACAATTACACACACCCCAATATTGTGTGTGAGTGTGTGTGTGTGTGTGTGTGTGTGTGTGTGTGTGTGTGTGTGTACATACATACATCAGTGGGGTAAGCATGCATGTCAACGTCTTCAAGAATCCTTTGTCACGGATTTGCTCGCTCTTTGTCAAATTTCATATGAGAGAAAGAGACAACATCAAGATATTCCGGGACATACGTTTAGTCTTGGTGCACATGTTACAACTACAAATTATCTAAGGCTGGTCTAGGGCATGGCATTAATTAGACCAATTTCGGTCCAACTTTTTGTGACGTATTTTTTACATCTCTTACGGGTTGGTGAATGGTTTCGGAACGTGGTTTCCTCGTTATGTTTTCCTTCGCCGTTCAGCAAGTAGTAATCATTATTGAAAATTACATTTGCACATGAAAATCTCAGAGATGCGGGTCCGGGATTTGAACTTGCACCCCTTACGTTCAAGTAGGGTACTACCGACGAGGCTACATGAAACAGTCAAGTCAGTAGCAACCTCAGAGTAGATAGAGTTGACATAAGAACTTAACTCTTCGTAATGCTCTGCGGCGATTTTTTTTAATGTTGGCAATAATGGTTTATATGAGATCCGCCATCTTGGAATTAAGATCAAGTAAGTACGTAAGTGTCAAACAATTTAAACAATCAAATTCTAATATGGCGGAAATTTACCGCAGTTCGGGCTCCTTGGGGCCGCTCCTTAGTTTTTTTTTTTTTTGAATGGACTACGCTGTTGGCCGTGAGTTGGCCTTTACAGCTTCACCGGAGGAGGCCGCTCCTTAGTATACACTAGCCCGATGGTAGCAACCCACCTCTTCAACAGTATCTTCCGTCTCGTTCCCTCGCCTATTAGTTTCCATATTAGCATCTCTCTCGCACGAGCAGTCATTACTTGTATCGTTCAAATTGCACTGACAGCTATATTTCTGTTGTATTCCGTCTGTAAATAAATAAAAACGAGTTGCAATACTCAGTCTTGTCAATAATAGTCTGTCTGTAATATCAAAAATTTATTTTTACTATAAATCTAAAACATTTTTTGTCATGTTATATCTTCTTAGAAATCTCCGCAAAGGCTGGACCGAATTTGACGGGACTTACATAAGTAGATAGCTAATGTTATAAGTCATGACTTAGACTAGGTAACTTTTTCTTAAATTAAGTTAAAGACAGCTAGTAAAGTACTAAACCTTTGTTTTACGAAATGAATGAAACAATGATATTTTAATGGAATAAGATGATGAATGGCTCCACCTGCGGTTAGCGCTATTTACAGCAATGTCGAGTAATTAATAGGAAGGACAAATTCAATAAATATCTGTATATATAAAAATCAATGCCACTTTTCGTTGTAAGAACTCCTCCTAAACGGCTGGACCGATTAGATTTTTTTTTTGTATGCGTTTGGGTGGCACCCTGGATGGTTTAGATTCACAATTGAACCCGGTAGGTGGCGCTGCTTTCGTATGTCATCACTCATTCTAAGGCGGTACGAAGTACGTCCGGTCAGCTAGTACATTATAAATAATAAAAATATACCTATCGATTTTTTTTTATTTTTATTTTTTTTGAACGAAACAACAAAACAACGAAAAAACTAACGAATTGAGAATTGGCCCATTGCGGGTTGGCATACTTCACACATCTATCGAGAACTAGTCAAGTTCCCTCAGACGTGCAGGTTTCCTCACGATGTTTTCCTTCACCGTTTCATAGCAAGTGATAATCTCGGATGAAAATGAGATTCGTTCGCACATAAATCCCAGAGGTGCGAGCCGGGGTTTGAACCTACACACTTTGATTGCAAGGCGTGCGTTCGACCACTCGGCTACGACTGCGGTGGTAAATGGGGCTTATAAATAAACCTACTATCATTATTATTGGTGGCAGTATTATTGGTGTTCTCAGAACAAGGAGGTGTGGAGTTGTCACTGAGCGCGCCGCCTCCCTTCAACAACGCCTTCAATTCTTCCGCCCTCTCCATGTATCTGTGTTAACAAACATTATCATCATATAGCGTCAACCCGCAACAGCCTAGTCGTTAGATGGATTCAACTCGTATCCAAGAGATTCGCAGTTCAATTCCCAGCTTAGCCTTTGTATTTGTATGTGTGTATGTAAGATATTTGTATCAGCGTGTATGTGTGTCTCCGAGTGGGTGAATGTGTTCTGTGTGAGATGTATGTGAGTAATGTTTGTTAAGGTCTGAGCTAAGTGCGTGTGTGTAAGATATTATATGTGAAAGTGTTTTGTGTTAATAGTATTAGGAGTGTGTGATCTATGTGTGAATAGTGTTAGGGTGTCATCTATGTTTGTGTCTGTGATTATTACTTATTAGCGTCGGTGTGTGAGATGTATGTGTGTAGTGTGAGTGTATTAGGTAATATATATGTGTGTAAACTGAGCTGACGAGAAAATTGCGTACATGTGTAATGTGTACAAGCTAAATGAACTGGTAAACATGTTGCATGACGAGAGCAACTATTGTTGTTAGTTAGTGACCTGGTCAGCTTGGCGGTGAGCGCGGCGCGGCGCAGCGAGTCAGTCTCGCAGCCGACACAGGGCACCAGGTAGAGCAGGCTGTCCCGGTACAGGGTGAAGGCGTCCGCCGCCCGCCCAGCCGCATCTACCTCTATAGCGCGCTTGATCAACGACACGGCCTGACAAACACACGCGTCAAGACAAGACTTATCTCATGAAACATGTCGATGGTGTCTATTTCAATCGAAACGGATGCCCATTCACAAGCTGCGACAACCGCAGATATAGGTATTAGAGCTATATTGACAACTATAATTATCTTCACACATCATTTTATCACTCAAGGCACATTTCCAAAATTATATCAACACATCCGAGTGAAATATTGTGTTTGAATGTAGGTGATATTAAAACACACCACTCACACACAACGTCTGATAAGATACTCAACACACATATGGACGGTCGCAAACATAATTCGCTCACTAATTCAAACATCTAATCCGCTTTCACATAAGTACATACACACAGTTACTCTCTCTTGCCACTTTACACTGCCGACTCACTCACCTTCTCATAGTTTTCCTTGGAAGGCATATGCTCAAGATCCAAGTACTGATGGTTGAAGAAGTCCTCGTAGCTGATCCTGTTGTTGGGATGGTGTTGCAGCAGCCGGGTGAGCAGGTCGTGGCAGCCTGCCGATATTGATGAGTTGGGGGGGAGCTGAGAGAGATGGCCGGACGTTAAAAAGGTGGTTTTAAACGGAAGTCGTCCGAAGTACAGCCCTTTTACCACCTCCTGTCTTGCAGCAATGTTTTCAATATTAATTTGAGTTTCTGTTGCCGCGACGCTCATTATAAGGCGTTGCAACGCTCAGTATAAGGCGCCGCGACGCTCAGTATAAGGTGTTGCGACACTTAGAATAAGGCGTCGGTATATGGCGTCGCGACGCTCAGTATAAGGCGCCGCGATGCTCATTATAAGGCGTAACTACGCTCAGTATAAGCTAGACCAGAGCAAATTCGACAAAGGCTAGTTATGTTTGCCGCTATCCGGAATCGAACCCCCAACTACTCGCTGCAGTGAGCCGAGTGGCCTACGCTCAAATCACTACACCAAGCCGTCATCCAATAGTCATCCATAGGTACAATCAATATCCAGGTTAGTCAAAGTCAAATCATTTATTTAGTATATGCCTACGAGGGTACTTTCAAATTGTCAAGTTTAGATTTTGCTCCTTAAGACCTTCTGTTTTATCATAGGATACATACCTCGATTGGTGCTTGTCTGTGTATTTTATCGACCAGCTCTTGGAACGTGCTGGAGGAGTAGGGTGCCTTGCCGAACAGACATTCATACATTATCACACCTACAGAAAAAATACACTGTCTGAGCGAGACTGACTCCAACCAAAGGGTAAGGCAGACGTGCTATTGCGACCACACTTCGCTGATGTAATTTGGTCCCAATGTAATAGGGGGCGAGCCTATTGCAATACTAGGCACACTCCCCCTCAATAGGGTGGATATTCGGGCCATAGCCCACCACGCTGGCCCAGTGCGGGTTGGTGAACTTCACACACCTTTCTATACACGTCCAGATTTCCTCACGATGTTGTCCTTCACCGTTCAGCGAGTGGTAATCATTACTGACAATTACATTCGCCCATTAATTCTCAGAGCTTGAACTTGCACTCCTTGCGTCCAAGGCGGGTTTTCTACCAACTAAGCTAGCACTGCATCTATTATGTGGGTCCATAAATCATCAGTGTGTGTGTACTGAGGTGCACTTCTGCCCATCCCTTCGGGGAATACAGATGTATTTATTTGTATGGTAGGTGACAAACCAACGCTCCAGAGGTCCACCCTCTCGTCATACTCGCCGCGGATCATCTCGGGCGCCATGTAGAGCGGAGAGCCGCGTACGCTGCGCACGCTCTCTGCGGTCATGTGCTGCGCGAAACTGAACCGTAATAACAACAGCTGTAATACGCGTTTACACTGACACTAAGAGACGCTGGGGTGTCAGGACGCGCGCGCCAAACTTGCCAATACCCAAAGTAACTGTGTGGCTTTTGTGGCAAATTCAATCTTTATTAATATTTACAGAGTTTATTTTCCTATTGGCAAAAATGTTGGTGCTTAAGCTTGTTTTATGAGTCAATAAAGTTTGTTTTAGTATTGACAAAGTCAAGTCAAAGTCAAATCATCTATTCTGTATAGGCCTATGGGGGCACTTACAAATTGTCAAGTTAAATTTTTTTTTTTATTTACTACCACCGGATCGTAACGCGACCTCAACTGAGAAGATCCGGCAATAAACTCAGTGGGCTGATATTTTTTTTTAATCGCCAAAACTTATTTCAAATACACAGGTACATATAGCTCCATTGTGTTGTCTTTAGAGCTGCTGTAGACAGCGTGTGCCAAGTGTGTGTCAGCGGATGCAGCAGGATGACCTCTTGCAGACAGCGGTGGCGAAATGTCGTAAAGCGCATTACATCTGCCCCTTCCAATACTGATACTTAACGATCACGACCGCTCTGTCAAGAGCGTTCCGCATAAGAAGTAGAAGAAGACAACTTGTGAGCTCTACCCAGTGGTGGGCAGTGTCAGTAGCAATATGACCGACCAGAGACACATTTAACATCGCGCCTCGGGCTTATAAGCGAGCTTATAAAACGTTTGAGAAGGCTGTTAGGTATATATCACGTTAAAACGTCACAATGTTCGTCCATACCAAAATGAACTCTATGTGCATAAATATTGAATTTCTGTGGTAAAAGTATGGAGATATTATAACGCAGATGGCATTTCGAGCCCGTGCTGCGGTAATATTTTCTGGTTTCTCTGACGCCGCCACTGTTGTTTTCCCATATAGTTGCGTATACTACAGGTACATGAGATAACGACAATGGCGGAAAAATCGCCGCAGAGCTATACGAAGAGTGTAGTCGTTATGCGTTACTCTAGGTAGGGTAAAAGCATGACCCCAGGTGCCATAATTCGCTCGCGTTGACTGTAATTTCGTTGAAGAATGAACTTTTTCTGCGAGTCATTACAGTTTTGGTATTGGAAAATAAATAGACGTGAGAGTATCGACACCCCAGTGTGTGGGACGCCTTAAGGCATCCTTTTCCAAAGTGGGCGATAACGCCCCCTAGTGGGCGCTGCAGGCTTAAAGGGGGTGACTGCCCTTATAAACATTTTTTAGAAAGAAATTGGGGCGTTGTGTAGAGGCTTGGGGGGAGACCACAGCGCTGTTGTGTACTACCTACTGCGCTTAGGTCTCAAGTTAAAACTTGCGGGCTATAGTAAAAGTCTCGTTTAGAATGAATGTTTTTTTTTATTTATTATACCGGACCTCTATCGGTCCGGCCCGCGTGCTCATGATGTGGGGGTCAGAGAACTTAAAATTTGCCTTATGTTTAGTGTGTGTAAAATATTTTTTCCAGCCTGGATTATTTTTATTCAAATAAATAAAAAGTCAAAAAATTTTTATTACAATTTTGTAAAAAGTCATAGAATGAATGTTTAATCTCCGCTAATATAGCTCACAATAATCAATTGATTTAATTTGTCGTGGTTTTTAAGTATGTGAAAAATGGAGGCGCTAGAAAATAATTTATTTTCAAAGTGGGCAGTTTACAAAATAAGTTTGGGAACCACTGCCTTAAGTCATCTCCTATTGTAATTGGTAACTCACCCGAAATCAGCGACCTTCAATATGTATTTACCGTCTGACCCCTTGTGTAACAGCAGATTGTGAGGCTTCAAGTCCATATGAACCACACCTACACAACAATAACATAATGTCAAAGATAATAAACATCGCCAGACAACACATACTCATCGTATGATCCCATACCAAGCAACGCTCGTACTGTGGGTACCGTACAATGGACTGGGGGCGATCCTGGGTACACCCAGACCAGGGCATATACCGAAAAAACGGAAATACGAGAAATAAAGAGACCTGGTAGCCTCGTGGGCAAGAACGCCCGCCTTGAACGTAAGGGATGCAAGTTCAAACCCCAGGCCCGCACCTCTGAGATAATTTACATGTGCGAATGTCATTTTCAACAATGATTACCAAGTGGTAATCATTGTTGTTCAGCAAATGCTGAACGGTGAAGGAAAACATCGTGAGGAAACCTGCACGTCTATAGAAAGGCGTGTGAAGTTCACCAACCCGCACTGGGCTAGCATGGTGGACTATGGCCCAAATCTCACTCGTGCTGTGGGTACCATACAATGGACTGGGAGCGATCCCAGTTACACCCAAACTAACCCAAATTTGAGCTGGTCGTATGTACATACGAGAAATAAGATATTACTATCCCTATTAAATTTTGAATGTAAAGGGAAAATCTTCCTGCCAGGCTGGTGATACGCCTGGCGGGGTCAGCTACGCCCCCACCCACTGTTATTATTGGGGATTCGTATATATAGTTCAGATAAAGGTAGAATCTGACTATTTGTAAGTGCTTTTTTGGTGCTAGGTACGCGAATATATTTTTTTTGATTTTGATAGTCGAAAACTCTTATTGCGCGATTCAGGATTTTCATAGACCGTTGTATGGCGGCTTAGTTTTTAGTACGCGGAGAATTGCGATGTGTCGGTAGTCGCGCCCTCTTTTATCAAGTGGTGGATGTTCTGCTTTGTGGCGAGTTATAAGAGTAGCCACAGTATATGTACCCAAAGTATTATTTCGGACTTCTGATTCACTCTGTATAATACTGTCAACTATAGTTCATATTTGTATACAATTGTAAACCTTTGGCAAAACTCAATAAACCTGTGGTTATTGGAAGTGCTTTAAATGTGTTACTAGTCATTCGCCATCTTTATCACATTCATCACCCATTACACACTTTCATTGCAAAGATTCATTTCGTGAAAGAAGAAGAATGTGCTAGTGACAAACCTTTCTCTCTGAGGAACTTGAGGGCGGAGGCCAGCTGCTGGAGGAAGTACAGCACCTGCTTCTCCGGCACTCTGCCGGACCTGTGAATATATCTCGACAGGTCCCCGCCGCAACAATACTCCATTATTATGTAGATGTTCCTGTTTAACAAAGGATTTTATTACTATGACTAGTTAAGAATGCAATTCATTACACATGGGTTTTAGGAACCCTAATTATTTCCCTAAAATAAAAGTGACCTTAGTTACTTCTTCTAACATCATCTGCCAGTGAAAGTTTCGTTGAAATCGATCCAGACGTTTTGTTACCCAAAACAAAAGTTTAATAATTGAGTTTTCGTTATTGGTACAGTTTATACTTTCATTGCATTCAGTAATAAGATGTTATTCTGTCATTACAAACATACACTGCTATTTCATTTATTTGTATACATAATGACTTATGCAATATACGATATCAACTCACCCCAACGCTTAAGTACGCGCGCGATAAACATTTTTGCAAATAACAAAACATGCTTTATTAACACATAGAAAAAGTATTTTTTTCAACGAACAGTCATCGAAGATGCGAGCGAATTAAGTAGCGTGTCTTTTACCATCGACATTCAATCTTTATTTATATTCACACAGAGTACATTATCAAATAAATGTCAAGTGATTTCAACCCCACAGTAAGTTCAGTGTTATTCACACATATATACACACTCACCTATAACTCACACATATAACAACACACACACAGTTTTTTGCACAACACTAGTGTCTGACCAAACCTTGGGCCCCGGTAGTTAGGCCTAAGGGGGCACTTACAAATTGACAAGATTACATTTTTTTCAAGCTTTATATTAACTTTCAATGTATGTATGTCTGGGTAGAATCTTGCAACTGTATTTTAAATCAGTTATATTTAATCGATTGAGCTGAAATTTGGTATACACGCTTATTTTGAATGACAATGCATGCTTAGCTATGTGACGTCATTCTAATTCCAAAATGGCGGAATAGTTATTTTGTCTGCACTACCACAGTATGGGCATCAAATGAAAGGGCTTGCTGAGGAGAACACGAAAGCCTAAGGGCAATGAAATAGAAGCTTGTTTTTAAAAAGTTTTTTTATTTTTACATCATCATCACGCCTGTATTCCCCGGAGGGGTAGGCAGAGGTGCACTGTAGTGCGCCCACACTTCGCCGATGTATTTTGGTCCCAATGTAATAGGGGGCGAGCCTATTGCCATTATACCGGGCACATTCCCCCTCAATACGAGGGAGATTTGGGCCATAGTCTACCACGCTGGCCCAGTGCGGGTTGGCGAACTTCACACGCCTTTCTATGGACGTGCAGGTTTCCTCACGTTGTTTTTCCTTCACCGTTCAGCAAGTGGTCATCATTATTGAAAATGACATTCGCACATGAAAATTAACTCAGAGGTGCGAGCCTGGGATTTGAACTTGCACCCCTTACGTTCAAGGCGGGCGTTCTTGCCCACGAGGCTACCATTTTTCTTATATACTTCTATACTATGATAAATGTTACAGCCCCCTTACCAGCACCTGTAATCCAGCAATGTTTGTAATATTACTTTCAGTGTTTGCCAGGTAACTCAGTACACGATCTGTCAAACATTGACAGTTACTATTGACACAACAATACTTTAAGGGGTGGTGATAAGGGCCCTGTTCTTGATAATCACCTGTCATCCCATGTGAAATTCCTCATGGGTACAATGTGGGGATGGTTGAGGGTCTTCAGGAGTTTGATCTCCGTGATGAGGTTGTCCACGGCTGAGCCCGAGTGCTTCACCTTGGACTTGTCTACACACTTGATGGCTACCATTGACTTAGCACCCACCTTCCAAAAATACAAACAAATGTTAACTACTACAGCCCTTTCAACATCCCACTGCACGGGCCTCCCCTCAATGCGAGGGGGATTCGGGCCATAGTCCACCATGCTGGCCTAGTGCGGGTTGGCAGACTTCACATATCTATCGAGACCTAGACAAGTTCCCTCAGATGTGCAGATTTCCTCACAATGTTTTCATTCACCATTTCAAGTGATAATCTCGAATGAAAATGAGATTCGCACATAAATCCCAGAGGTGCAAGCCATTGTGGGAGCCAAACAAGATGTTATTTTATATTAAATTGAGATAGGAGTTGTCTGCCATAGCCATTTCTATTTATAACTAGCGGCCTGCCCCGGCTGCACACGGGTTTCTAATATAGCCTATGTTACTCAGTGATAATATAGCTTTCTAATGGTAAAAGAATTTTTGAAATCGGTCCATTAGTTTTTAAGTTAATTTATTACATACAATAATACTAATCTTTCCTCTTTAATATTAAGCGTATAGATAATATGTATTTATTGAATTTGCTCTTGCTATTAATTACTTGACACTGGCTGAATGCATGTGCACCCACTCCTCATCTAATTCCATTAAAATTAATTTATATTGTAAATTAAGAAATTAAATAAAATAAAAAAATAACTAATAACAATGCCGTAAACTAAGCAACGCTTGTACTATGGGTACCAAACAATGGACTGGGGGTGATCCCAGTTACACCCACCCAGACTGGGGCAAACTATGAGATTAAAAAAAAAGGCTTAGAACTTAACCCACACACAACTACATAGATAAACTTTTTGTACGTATCTTAGAAAACCATTAGACGCTATCTGAAGTACTGATTCAGTCATTTTTCATAATAATATTCATGAATCATTTGTAAGAATATATTTTTTAAATGAATAGGTTAAATCGTCAATTTACAGCACAATACAACACAAAAATTATTTACAATAAGCAAATATATGTAGATAGGGCACACGAGACCTTTGAATACGTAACATTAACCGTAAAATCCTTAAATAAATAGAAATCTACGATTCAAAGACGTAAATAAACAATTATTTAATACCTTTGTATAAGCTTTGTAAACGGTCGAATAACTCCCTGAGCCTAGCTTCTCGGTCACCACATAGCCTTCTATTTTAGGGAAAGCCATTTTAAATAAATATTTTTTACATTATATTGGAGAATTTAATGAAAGAAATACAATTTTGTTACAATCTCCACACAACAGCTGAGTTTGACAGTTGATTGTCACTTGACAGACAGAAATAGCGTTGTAAGGTATTTTAATTAGAATTCTACCATAAGTAGGGTGTTAATCTACCAATTTTTTTATAATTCTGGCGTATGGGCACAAATCATTTTACATAAAATTTATTATGTTGATACATGATATTTACATGATATTATTTCAATAAAATATCAATAATTGATTTATAAAATCACGAACCCGGTCGAGGTATGTAAAGTTACAATGTAAGTACTGTCTCTAACTAACATGTCATCAAACCTCATAGATGGCGCGAGTTGTATTTTGTTGTAAATAATAAAATAAGTAACAGTCAGTACAAAAGTATCTGAAATTACGTATTTTAACGTCATACAAATTTCAAAACACTTTATTGATTATTGTTCTGGACCTATTGTAAAATCTTAACCTTTACAAATTTATTAAAAGTTCCTCTTAAGTATTTCATATCGTAAATACAAAACGAATCATTTAAACCAGTAATAGCCATATTAAAAATAGTATACAAAATAATATTGTATTACGAACTTATTTCATAATTAGGTTGACGTTTAAATAATGCAAAAACTTGGGGAAAAGTTCCCAAGTATCTCAGAAGAGCTGTTTTATATTCGCGAAAAAGTTTTCTAGAGCTCGTGACGCTACATAATTGGGTCGTTGACAAGTTAACATTTTACATTTCTTTAAATATATGACGCAAGGAAAAATAATATATTGTAACGGATAAAGAGGAGCTGTGTTGATTAAAGGACGGCGAGAGTGAGGTGGCGGGGCGCGGCGAGGAGAGGAGAGGAGAGGAGGGGAGTGTGGTTAATAAAAAGCGGGGAGATTTGATTTGTGAACATATTTTTGCGTAAAAAATAAAAGTGATAACATCGTTATACTGATTATTAACATCGTGTTATTTTATTTAGGCTATATACCTAGTTATTTTACTACATAAAAGTATCATCCGTATCAATATTACTGAAAATATAGCAGTTAACTTCGTAATCCTAGGATCAATAAACTGTTAAGGTTTTGTATTCATTAAATTTGGCATGGAATATAATGTAGTGATACTATAACCCAGATACTGTGGCGGTGGCCAGGTATCTTATTCTCGGCTTCTATAAAACATGTGTTATTGAGTAATCCCCTGTCCTTATTTTTTTTTATACACAGATAATAACGAAGACTTCCGTGGGCGCAAATCATCGGCGCTGCCTGTGCCTATATCACTAAACGCACTTAATGTACCTAAAAAGTTAGCAGCCAATAAATATTTCCTTAATGATTACTGTATACACTCCTTCCCCATGAGTTATGCGGCACTATAAATGTTTTTAACAAATTTTTAAACTCAAAATCAACGAGAATAAATCAAAATTATCTTTTTATCTGCACTACAGCTCACACAGCGGCCTGCAGAACATAATCCTTTCAAAGCAGCTCGATAAACATAAAATCACCCTTATTCTAATGATATAAGAGTGTAGAATATGTAAAGCAGTTGTGTTTGAGGGTTTGTGGCGTGATCAGGATGCTGCAATGGTATACGCATCTCAGTACGTATGTAGCGACCGCGACGCGAGTACACTCCCGCGTTATACGCGCAACGCAAAGTTTATTTTTGCAAATATAAAGCGCGGGAATTGTGTTACAAATTAATTGTTTGTATTTTAAATAGTAGTAAATAACTACCATCAAATCTTTATCACAATAACATGTTACTAGATTCAACATGGATAATATATTAATTTATTTCTTGAGTTAACAGTCTCCGTCGAATACTTTCCAGATTTGCAAGATGATATACAATAACTAAAGTACCTACGTGGTTTTTTAAGCATTGAATTTATCCTATAACTCAGTTCTATGCCTGAGCAGAAGACTTTCTAAAGGCAGGGCATTAGGCCCAGGGGTCAGGCCCTCAAATTTGAAAGATCTATCAACATTAGATAAAGAAAAAAACCGCGGTCCGGTTTTGAACCTTATCACAAACAGTGCTGGGTGATAATTCAATCAGTGGCTTCTAACATTCACGACGAGATTGTAAATACGTTCCTAACTGTTGGATTAAGTTTAGGGTTGTCCTCTGACACATTAATTTAATCCAATCAGGAAAGAGAAGCTTAAAGTCAAGTAAACAATATAATAAAGTTAAAGACTTAAAGTATATATATTAAAACAATGAGCTGAGTGTGAGGTGTTATTATGTTTTCCATGTTTATGTGTTTGGTAAACTTTGTGGAGAGGGTTTGTATAGCTGTAGGTAGACAGTGTTGATACTTGCTTTATTACAATTCCTGTTATACTGAACAACTTTATAGGGAAATAATATATCAAAAGTTTATATAAGCAGTGGTAGCCTCGCGGGCAAGAACGCCCGCCTTGAACGTAAGGGGTGCAAGTTCAAATCCCAGGCCCGCACCTCTGAGATAATTTTCATGTGCGAATGTCATTTTCAACAATGATTACCACTTGCTGAACGGTGAAGGAAAACATCGTGAGGAAACCTGCACGTCTATAGAAAGGCGTGTGAACCCGCACTGGGCCAGCGTGGTGGACTATGGCCCAAATCTCCCTCGTATTGAGGGGGAATGTGCCCGGTATAATGGCAATAGGCTCGCCCCTTATTAAATTGGGACCAAAATACATCGGCGAACTGTGGGCGCACTACAGTGCACCTCTGCCTATCCCTTCGGGGAATACAGGCGTGATGATGATGATGATGATGAAAGCTTATTCGATTTTCCATGAACAAAGATCGACTGATTTAATTACTAAAAATCTCAGTTCCGTGCGACTTTCAAACTAAGCTAAATGCCTGTGTCAGCTATGCGGGTCAAGACTAGACTTATGTCATGGAATTGGTTGATTTTGTCTCTCTCTCTCTTATGAGATAAGACAAAGAGCAAGCGAGCAAATCCGGGACAAGGGCATGCTACCTTGTGATCTCCATAGTTAGGTATAATTTTAGTGACTGGATAGTAAAGTGTTGTGTGTGACTGAGATGTACGGAGTGGTGGCTGGACAGAAGAGCGGCGTGAAGACTCGGGCGGGGCAGCAGAGGGAGCAGGTCAGTAGTAGCATTAGCTGCAGACACATCGATAACATCTCACCGGGCCTTACCTCCACCTGCTAAAGTATTATTGTTTCAATAGTTTCATTAGCAGTTTAAGTTAACTACAAAAAAACATGTTATCTGGCTATAAACTTCACATAAGTGGACTGAACTTTGAATGCATGCCAGTGAATATTACACATTGTGCTTTAGAAAGGAATTATTGCAGGGATGGTGTAATTAATTATTATGCTGCATAATTTAATTACAAGCTCATACTATTTGCAAACACACCATAAATAATTATTATAGCTAGGTATGTTAACAATAGAATTCCTACACTACATCTTAATCTGGCTCACAAGGTTGTCGACATGTGGGACATTGACGCGGCAATCATTGTACCGATAGTCGTTTCCACCCATGGCTTATTAGCCAAGAGCCTCGATAAACACCTAAAGAGGCTCGCGTTACGCGGCTGGATCAAGGGACAGATTCAGGAGGCGGTACTTCTGGAGATGGCGCGCATTGTGAGAAGTTCCTCTCTCAGGAGCCCTAACCACTGGTAACTAGGACCTGTTCCTGATGCCGATGGAGAGCTGCGTTTTATATTTTTAAATGTGTTTTTACTTTTGTTTAAACTCAGATAAATTGTAAAGTATCAATACTTCAGGTTGCGGTATACTTACCCCGCAGCTCAGCCCGGCTGCAGTCGGCTTCATTGTGTGTTAAATAACTATATTTTAAGGTTTCCCTGCTTACTTCGCAAAGTTTTACTAGCTTGAATGTTTTTTAAGCTGTTAAACTTAATTTAGTGAGTGAGCTGGCGTGGCGGCAAGCTGGAGTGATATTTATATTGGTGCCGAGGTAGCAAATATTTTAAAACTTTAGTATATTCCTGAGAGGATGCTTATATTAAATAAATGCAATACGATGCTTTTTGTGCAGGAATATATAAAAATAAATACATCATCACGCCTGTATTCTCGAATGGGGTAGGCATACCCATAATTGCCGATGTTTTTGGTCCCAATGTAATAGGGCAAACGTATTGCCATTATACCGGGCTCATTCCCCCCTCAATACGAGGGAGATTTTGGGCTATAGTCCACCAGGCTGGCCCAGTGTGGATTGGTGAATGAAACACGCCTTTCTATAGACGTGCAGGTTTTCTCACGACGTTCGCTTTTACTGTTCAGCAAGTGGCACGTAATTATTATTGAAAATTAAATTCACACATGAAATTAGAAAATTCCAGAGGTGCGAGCCTGGGGTTTGAACTTGTACCCCTTGCGTTCAAGGCGGGCATTCTGTCAACTAAGCTCCCACGTGTTATATTAGTGTCATTAAAGTGCACTATAAGTTCCGTTTATAGGTAATTTACATAACCATTATATATGCGTCGAGCCGTTGCAGAATATGCTACATTTTGCACAACACAGGATTTAGCTGAAACGACAAATTATTAGGGTTGGAAGCTCATTCGTTATGGACTCTGATACTGATAGGTTAGCTCCAACATTGAAGTGTATAAAGTATTTTTGAAACTAACGATGTAATAAAAGAGGATTATGTCTGTTTGTCTGTGTTAATATAGTCCCAAAATAGGTAAATACATACCATAGACTTATATTGTACAAGATTCGTACACAAATCAAGTATTTTCATTTATATTATGTTAGTTGATAAAAGTGGCGGCTTATGTGTTAAAAATTCACGCATCAATTATTTCAAAATGTACGATTTCTCATATTTTATAAGTTTAATTCTACTAAAGCACGAGTTTTGTACAAAATTAATAGAAGTTATATTTAAGAATGAGTCTAAGTTCTATATATTCATGTTATTCTGTTTAAAAAATGTTAGCGTTTATTTTTTTTTTTCTATATATAGTCTCAGTAATATTTCCTACGCGTCAGTAACAAACGCTCTTTATATAGTTCATTAGTCATTTTGTATATACATATTTATTGTTGGGTACAATTAATTACTTGACATGGGCAAAATACTCGCTAATTGAAGCGATTCCTCAACTTATTACATTGCTAAACAAAGTAAGAAGAAATGACAGTAGCGAAGAAATGCTTTATAGAAAGCCCAAGACTGTCCTCGCACAACTAAAGAACACTTCGTTGTGTTCCGTTATTTACGAGCCATTCTCACCGCAACACTTTATTCATATTTCACACAAGAAACGCGGCGCGTGTCCGGGGAACAGTTTGCACACAATCGCTCGCAACTCGTCCCTTGGGCCGAAACTTGCAGCTTTCATCCAGGCCGGGGTTACCAGATTCAGAAATGGTAGGAAATTTTACTACGGCATTTTAATAATATTTTTATATTAAGTACTAACCAATCTAAATAATGTTCAAACAGGCGAAATAGCCTCAGCAACTTGTTATTTTTATCACTAGCGTACAATGAGAATAAGATCTTTTCTGTACCATATTTGTTGACGACCAATAAAGACCTTTTAAAACAAAACAAAACAATCAAAATACGACATCAGCTGGTACATTTTCTGAGCGTAGGCCGATTTGGGTGATCACAGGTTTGATTCCCGTCCACGGCCAATTTCCCAAATTACATTTTCATAATCCACCACCTCTTAAAGTATTGTTGTTTCAATAGTAACTAGGTTGCTGTAAAGCAGCCGAAACGTCGGGAAAATAAAATAGTAAATAAACGCGATAAAATCCGTAAAATAGTTTAATTTCAATCAATAGTAACTGTCAATTTTTGACATACTTTGAACAGACTTAACTTTTACAAACTGACAGTAATATTAAATACATTGCTGCAAGACAGGCAGGCGGTGGTAAGGGCTGGTCTGGGTGTGGCTTGAGTCACCCCCAGTACATTGTACGGTACCTATAGTATTAGCGTTGATTAGTTTGGGATACGATGAGTATACATTGTTAGATTTTTTAAAAATTCTGCTTAATAATGTAATGAAGTGAATTAATGGTCTCTACCTACCCATGAGTATTCATGGAAAGACACTGTCTTCTCCATACGCGTGTAGAGTTGGACGGCGCGTGACACGGTAGAGGCGGGTTCCGAGTACTAATTATCCTCATTCTCTACATTTTATTAATCTCCCTATCGCACACAGCCGCTGAAAGAATGGCTATTGGGCTATGTAGAGTTCCGTTTTACACATTTTCTCGGTATTAAGACTAGTAACGTGCATTTTGTCAACTCAATATTTTTATTTTCAAACAAAATATTAAAATATGGATTTATTTCTATACTTTGACAATCTTAGGCATGGTAAAAGTAACAACAGATTTTTGAGCTGTCTTACGCCTTTAACGTCCCACTGCTGGGCTCGGGCCTCCCCTCAATGCGAGGGGGATTCAGGCCATAGTCCACCACGCTGGCCCAGTGTGGGTTGGCAGACTTCACACATCTATCGAGAAGTAATCAAGTTCCTTTAGTAGAGCAGGTTTCTTCACGATGTTTTCCTTTGCCGTTTCATAGCAAATTATAATGTCGGATGAAAATGAGATTCGCACATGAAACCCAGAGGTGCGAGCCGGGGTTTGAACCTACAGACTTTGATTGCAGGGTGTGCGTTCGACCACTCGGTTACCACTGCTATCCCTAACATTGTTCAAGTTAATTTAAATGGCTGTGCCTTACAGAATATTATTGTCAGCGTATCTTAAGTCGCAGTTCCCTCAAAATCCTGTAAAATAATGATTCCAGCGAGTTTTACCGCCGCAGCAGTTGGCTAGCGTTGGCTCGCGCCCAGCCTCCCGGATTTACAACACGGTTTCGACGATAATAGGAACGTTTTATTATAATACCTACTTTATTGACTGCAAGTACCTACACTGTGTGAGGGAGATGTGAGGGTTCTGTGAGTGACCGTTGTATTGAGATGTTTAGTGTTTTGTAGTCGTCTTTGAATTGAACTTTAATCAAATTTATAGATTTTTGATTAAGTAAAAACTTACTATACCATAAAACTGCATTTTTTGAAACTTTTTTGTAGTAATAGATTGGTGTGTACATGTTTTGAAATTTTGAGGCTTTAAAGTCTCATAAGAGAGCATTAATCAGTGGTAGCCTCGTCTGTAGATCGCCCGCCTTGAACGTAATAGGTGCAAGTTCAAATCCCGGACCCGCACCTCTGATAATTTTCATGTGCGAATGTCATTTTCATTAATAATGACCACTTGCTGACCGGTGAAAGAAAACAACGTGAGAAAACCTGCACGTCTATAGAAGGCGTGTCAAGTTCCCTAATCCGCACTGGGCCAGTGTGGTGGACTATACCTCAAATATCTCCCTCGTATTGAGGGAGAATGAAGGAAGAACAATGCAGTGCACATCTGCGTACCCCGTCGGGAGCACAGGCGTGATTATGTATAGTAGTTTGTTTTGAGATCACAACACATTCTTCGATTCTCTGGTAGTTGAATTTTCATCGTTACATTTTGGGATTTACAAATAAAATTCAGTATATTCATTGTTCAGCCTGCATCCCATTTATATTTGCAGCTATAACTCACGATTCGTCGTCCAACCTATATTTGTCGATTTCAGATTAAAAATATGGCGGAATATTTTATTTACTGGCAACACTCAAATGGAGTTTTTTTTTTATCAATTGGAAAATATTATATTCCAGTTTTGTTTTATTTTGGTAGATTTTTTTAGGTTGGTAACACCTACCTATTTAATCTAATCTTCAGAAAAAGTACCTATTTATTCCTCTTCCTGCTGCGTATTGTCATAAATATTTTATAAATCTTATATTAATGAGAAGGACGTTCCCTTACGTCTCGTGAGCAAGATAATATGATTATAACATAATCAGTCTGCGAGCAGATTGCACGATAAATATTAAACACTTCGCTTGCGAGTTGCAGTCCCACTGGACGCCACCTAGTTGCGAATGAATAAACTAGCACGCAGCTAATGATGTCATTTTATATAAATTGAGTTAACGAAACTTAGTCTCTGTTTCTATATATTTAAAATATTTTTTTAATTTATTATAATAGTATACAAAACTGTTTTGAACTAGAGCAAGATGGAGCTATATGAAAGAATGTGACGCAAATAACCAATTTATTTATATCGTAATTTATTTTAGACGTTTTTAAGCTACATATTATGAACACAATATAAAAGAAAACGTCCTTTTGAAAAGAAAACGCTGGTCGACAGAGATCACGTAGAATATGCTTATTGAGTTACGAACGAAGCACTAAATATAAAGGTCTTCGGTGTTGCTAATCGTACAGCGCCCCTAGCGGTAGCTCAAGGAATTAACAATGCTACCATTATTTATTTGGCGATATTTATTTATGTATTTAATTTCCCAGCCAGCGGCTTGCAACACAATTACTTCATTATAATTATAATTATCTTGTGAGTTTAATAATTAATTAAAGAATTCTCGGTTACAGAATGTTGAAGAAAAAGTTAAGAAAATCGGCATCACCGAGAAACTGATGGAGTATGTGAAAAGGCGACTCAATCCGCAACCTGGTGAGTTTAGAATTACCACTTAAAGTAGCGTTTTCAAAGTTGAATTTACTTTGTATTGTTTACGCTGTTGATACATTATTGCTACTAGCATATTTGACAGAGCGCCATCTATTTTTATTACATTGATTTATGAAAGCGACATCTAGCCATTTAATTTAGAACCACAATCTTCAATGCGTGGCATTTTTGAAGCTTGTGATTTAGCAGTTAGTTAATATGATCGTTACTAGATGGCGTTGTAAATAATTAATACTAGGGTACACTTTGAACTTATATTTCAGCAAATTTATTATTGAAACGTGTTTTTTTTGCCCGATATTGATAACGGCAACGGGTAGACGCTTGAAATATTCACAGAATATGGAGTTATATTATTCACTATAAAAATAAATAGGTAATTAAAATAAAATAAATATAAATTGTATTTGATGACAACAGACATCATTTTTTTTGCCGTTTTTATAGATAATGGTACAGAACCCTTCGCACTTGGCTGGTTTTTAGGGTTCCGTACCCAAAGGGTAAAACGGGAACCCAATTACTGAGTCTTCGCTGTCGGTCCGTCCGTCCGTTCGTCTGTCACCAGTATGTATCTCATGAACCGTGATAGTTAGAGAGTTGAAATGTTCACAGATGATGTATTTCTGTTGCCGCTATAACAACAAATACTAAAAATCTGAATAAAATAAATATTTAATAGGGCTCCCATACAACAAACGTGAATTTCTTGGCCGTTTTTACAGATAATGGTACGGAACCCGTCGTGCGCGAGTCCGACTCGCACTTGGCCGGTTTTTATTCTGATCAATCCCTTATCAATACGTCATTTAGGTCAATTTTCGATGTACGACATTTCCGCTTCCTGCCGTCGCTTTGTTTTCATTGTATTAGCAAATAACTCTAATAAAAGTATTTCATAACATGAATGAAAGAGCAGTAGGTACCGAGGTATAGTTGTTATGGAGCAGTTTCTGTAATACGAACGTAATTGCGTCCGTCTGTTCGTGACGAGGGTTCTGCGTTAACTCTCTGGTCACGCTACATTTAGTTTCTGAGTTACCGCTAGACACACACAATCATATTACATTGTCTATCAGTAGTCCGAAATAATATTTCAGGTACATACCTATATGTACAGGGTGTTTCAGAAGCCCGAAATGCTACCATACCATCGGGTATAAAACTGAATTATATGTAAACTTTTTGTTGAAATATGAACATAATTTGTAAAAAAAATCCGCAGTCCATTTTAAAATCTAGGAATATTTTAAATAAGCCCGCCACACATTCCCACCACTGTTACTCCTGTAAGCCAGGATCGACAGCGGTGTCCATTGAAAACACCGAGGTTTGACCCTCGGCGAGTCCCGGGGAAAAGCTAAATTGTCTTGGAACCCGCACGAATTTAAACGAAAACGGTGTAGGAGGAGTTGGAAGAAAAATGTATCCAATGTATCAAAATCTGGGTATATCATGGATAGGATCAATGGTTATAACTCGAGTCCCGTGATACATTATCAAGTTCCGTTTTGTGAACATCAGTAGCCATAGTGTAGATGTAGAGTGTAGTTCACACTGCTGAATAGTGTTGCGGATGCAGGTTTCCTCCCGATGCCTCCTTGCTATAAACCGGTGAAGGAAAACCCTTCACCGTTTCATAGCAAGTAATCTCAGATGAAACTGAGATTCGCACATGAAACCCAGAGGTGCGCGCCGGGGTTTGAACCTGCACACTTTGATTGCAAGGCGTGCGGTCGACCACTCGGCTACCACTGTTGTAACAAATAGATAGCCAAAAAAACGTGTTTCGTTATAAGTATGGACAGCTATTAGTATCTCTGTCTCCGTTCATTCTATATCTGACTCTTTCTCGCAATCGTCAAATACCGCACGTCGACATTTGTGTCAAATACTAAAATGGACTGTATTGACACATAGAAAAAGTTGATTCTTCAACGGAATGACATTGACAGCGTGAGTATTATCGCGTGACATTTCCACAGGAATTAAATCTTTATGTATACTGACCCAGAGTTCGTTTTGCATTATTGGCAATCAATTTAGACGCACGGTCTTTGACGCGTTAGTCTGCGGCATGCTCTATCCGTGAACAACTAAACTGATTATTCAAAACTTCTCTTACATTTTAAACTTTGCTATTAAATAATAAAAACTTTATTCAGATTTCAATCTCAAATTTTAAGCAAACTTTGTTGAAGTTTTCTTTAGTTCTGTGTATTCGAGATGTTTATTAGAGGGCCAAGTTTGGAACAAAGAGGGTTTAGCAATTATCCTAAATTGGGTTGGTGAACTTCACACACATACACGTGTCGGTTTCCTCATAATGTTTTCCTTCACCGTTCAGCAGGTAAGCACTGTGCTAATTATTGATACCTGTACCGTTTAGCAATTATGCTCATCTCCCTATTAAACAAAACAAACTATTCAGAATTAGCCCCAGTCTGGGTGTAACTGGGATCGCTCCCAGTCCATTGTACGGTACCCATAGTACAAGCGTTGCTTAGTTTGGGATCATACGATGAGTATGTGTTGTGTGACGATATAAAGGAATTCACTTTAGTGTGTGTAAGCGAGGTCTAGTTCTCTGCCTACCCTCTCTACGTGGCGTCGCTCAGAGCAGTGAGGCCAGAGTAATAAATGACTGGAACGATGTGTATGTTGTTGTAGTTAATGTGTAGTTTACGGAGCGGAACAAGTGAGTTATTGCGGGAACTAACGCTTAAAAGGTTTATTATTTCATATATTTTTTTCTTACGACCACAATACAATCTCAGACAGAGATTTTCAAAGTAATTCCATAATCCCACAAGAGTTTGTTATGTAATTTATAAAATGGCTAGTAGCCTGGTTGGTACTACGTAGAGGGTGCAAATTGTCGCAGTGTTTGCGCAGTAGGTACTTAGATCCGACTTGTAAACTTGCTGTAATTAGAAGCAGTGAGCAGTTGTAATTAAAATTATTTTAATTAAGACCCGGACAGCGCCAGCTGGCGGCGACTTTCATTAAATAATTTACTTACTGTACAGTTTGTTTCAGAATTACGAAATAATACTTGGCCGCTTCATCGAAATTCGAACATGTTTTTTCGACTTTATGTTCATCGGCAATTTATAAAACTTGAAATACTTCGTGTCCTAAGCGGCATTTTCAAGTTCTGTTTTGTGAATAGTAGTAGGCTGCTCTCGTTGGTGTAGTTTGTCCAGTTAAATAGGGCTATGGACATCATCACGCCTGTGTTCCCCGAAGGGGTAGGCAGAGGTGCACTGTAGTGCGCCCACACTTCGCCGATGTATTTTGGTCCCAATGTAATAGGGGGCGAGCCTATTGCCATTATACCCGGCACATTCCCCTTCAATACGAGGGATATTTGGGCAATAGTCCACCACGCTGGCCCATTGCGGGTTGATGACTTCCCACGTCTTTCTATGGACGTGCAGGTTTCCTCACGATGTTTCCCATCACCGTTCAGCTAGTGGTAATCATTATTTGAAATCGGAAAATCCCAGACGTGCAAGCCCGGGGTTTGAACTTGGACCCCTTGCGTTCTACCTACTAGGCTACCATTGCGTTATATAATAGTGTAGTTAAAACTATGTTAAGGGTTTCAAACTCCCGGTAACCGCTCTGCGGGGCGTATTCAGCGAGTTTTCATTAAAAACTGCTTTTCAAATGTGTTTGAATTGCTTTCGTGTTGACTATAGTGCGGGGAACGTGACTGATATTAAGTATCTGTTACTCTGTAGTAGAGAGAACGGTGATTGAACTGATTGTCTTGTCATGTCAAAGTGTAGCGTTATGTTGCCTCTCTAATATATTATTATTATTAAAAGCAGCTCTATAGGCAAATATGCGTGCTTCATTTATCGTTCCATCCGATCTATTTTCATACCTTGACGGAAAGGGGAAGATCAACCAGCCAGGGTGGTGGCATGTCTGGCGGGGTCTACTTATTGGAATATAAATTTTATTATATTACAACGGCTATGTTGTCTATGAGTATGTTCGAAGTTTAAATAATTTTATTACGAGATCGGTTGTTTTTTTTATTATGTCATTGTGTGCTTGGAAGAAATACCAGTTTGTTTCTATTTATTGAATAAAAGTAATTCTCGTCCACTGGGAGTATAATTTCTAACACTACTACGCTCCAAATTTAATATTGGGATCTTGTATATAAAGTTAAGATCGTTGAGAACTCTTCTGTCGCGATTCAGGAATATCGTTGGATATAGTTTGGCGATTTTGTATCCGATAAAAATAGATGTATTGCTTGACGCGCCATCTATTAGCGTATGATAGAAGTTCCTTTCTTGGTGGCGAGATATAGATATCGCCACAATACCTTCTTTATTTTTTTTACTACTACTACTACAGCCCTTTTAACGTCCCACTGCTGGGCACGGGCCTCCTCTCAATGCGGGGGGATTCGGGCCATAGTCCACCATGCTGGCCCGGTGCGGGTTGGCAGACTTCACACGTCTATCGAGAAGTAATCAAGTTCCTTTAGTTGAGCAGGTTTCCTCACGATATTTTACTTCACCGTTTCATTACAAGTGATAATCTCGGATGATAATGAGATTCGCACATAAATCCCAGAGGTGCGAGCCGGGGTTTGGACCTGCACACTTTGATTGCAAGGCGTGCGTTCGACTACTCAGCTACACTGCTTCCACTTGGCTACAATTTTTGTACAAGTGAAACAGAAGGGTAATATAAAAGACGTAACGCACTTAAGCAGACTTTTTATTTGAATAACTATCGATTCACACTTGGACAGAGTTTTGGCTTCGCTGAGTGCTCGTAACAGAAGGGCGCTCCAAATGCTAGCGAGGCTTTATATAGGCGAGTTTTGACGTTGGCTGTCAGTCTGACGCGGCTGTCATAGCTTGTCATTGGCTTGGCGTTGGCTTGGCTCGGCTTGGCGTGGTGTTAAACTAGCTAGTATTTTATTGCGTGTCAACTACAGCACTAGTGCGGTAGAGTTGTGTAGAGGCAGGTCAAGTGTCGCTGGTAATACCGCGCTCTACAGTACTTGGATAACCTGTCGTGGTGCCTGAACACTGTACTGTAACGAATACTACTGAAATATCACCCCCCTTACCAACACCTGTCTTGCACCAATGTTTTTAACATGAATTTCAGTTTCAGACAGTTAAAGTACACAATCTGAATTAATCAGAATCAGAATCAGATTTTTTTAAATTCATATAAACCAATACAGGCACTTATGAATCGTCAATAAATAATAATAATAGTATCTCTACCACCCATTCGAAATGCATTTTCTATGAAGAAGAATGAGCAAGAAACTCCATGGTTGCTTTTTTCCACTATGGATTTACATTTTTGTGTTTTTTAATTAACAATTATACAATATAAAGTTAATGAGGCTATACATTCTCAAAAGACAATTAATAAACTATACGAAGTACGTTTGTGCAAGATTTAAAGGTAGGAAGGAGGAGAAAGACGTGACAAATAGCTAAAATCCCTTAAATGAGTTCATGCGGACCCGGACCAGCGCCTGACCAAGCGTGTTTATCCTCTAAATGTACGGTTAGTATTGAAACAACAATTCTTTAAGTGGTGGTTAAGGCTTGAGGACGTTAAAAGGGCTATAATAGTAGTAGTAATCTAATTTTACAATTCCCTTGTTACAAGAGAGTGAGTAGGAAGGTTGTGTTCAGTTTTCAGTCGCGCTGAAATATACAGATTTAACCAACTCCCGCAGCTCCGAGCGCCGACTTGCATATAACTGATTAGTAAGCTTTAACCGACTGTTAAACGGGACATTAGTAATACGAGACCCAGAAAATATACCTAAACAAATAAATATGTGGAAATATAATATGCATAAAACATTTTTTATGCGTTCTATCTATAAAAAAACAGCTAAGTGCGAGTCAGACTCGCGCACGCAGGGTTCCGTACCATTATCTGTTAAAATGGCAAAAAAAATCACGCTTGTTCTATGGGAGCCCCCTTAAATATTTATTTTATTCATTGTTTTAGTATTTGTTGTTATAGCGGCAACCGAAATACATCATCTGTGAAAATTTCAACTTTCTAACTATCACGGTTCATGAGATACAGCCACCAGGCTGACAGGACAGACGGAGGGACGGACGGACGGACAGCGAAGTCTAAGCAATAGGGTTCCCAGTTTACCCTTTGGGTACGGAAACCTAAAAATCTGTTTCCTTTCATTGTGCTACAAGACATTGCTACTTGCCAAATAAAATCATCAATATTTATAAAAATCAATGCCACTTTTCGTTGTAAGCTAACTCCTTCTAAACGGCTGGACTGATTTGAATTATTATTTTTGTATGCGTTTGGGTGGCACCCTGGATGGTTTAGATTCACAATTGGACCCGGTAGGTGGCGCTGCTTTCGTATGTCACTCATTTTAAGGCGGTACGAAGTTCGCTCGGTCAGCTAGTACCTAATAAAATTTAAGTAATACCTAGTTAAGTTAAACAATTTTAATATTAAATAGTTTAACTTAGATTAGTTTAAATTATCACTTCTGTCGGGAGTCGCAAGACGCACACGTTTGTTTTTCTCAATGTAAAGTTATTTTATTTTTATTTTGATGTACAAAGTCTATAGAGGTAACTATAGCTTCAGTTCTGTTGTTCATTTAAATAACTGCTAATGGTTTCCGGGAACCGTGATCCGGATAACTTTTGCCATTCTACGTCGAAGTTATAAGGATTAAACGAGCGATTGACTCCGAGACGCTTGGTCCGGGCTGGAGGCGGGCGGCTGCGTAGCGCTTCATTTCACAACATTTTAGGCGTCACTTATAATAGTTAGCGTCACGACACTCGCGATGGCTGTCGCGACACTTAAAGTGAAGTGTCTGAATCAGATGTTTTTATTATTACAAACTTTTTACTAGTTACAAGCTTTATATTAACTTGCAATGTATGTCCGGGTGGAATCTTACAACTGAATTTTAAATCAGTTATCTTTAACCGATTGAGCTGAAATTCGGTATACATGCTTCGGTACACTGGATGATGGTATTCGGTGTACTGGATGGATGCATGCTTAGCTATGTGTCGTCATTCTAATTCCAATATGGCGGATCATCCAAGATGGCGGACTATTTTTTTCTGCACTACCACAGTATGGGTATCCAATGATAGGGCTTGTTGAGGAGAACACGAAAACTAAGGGCAATTAAATAAAAACCTGTTTGTAAAAAGTTTTTAATACCATTAATTAATTTTTGTTAGTTTGACTGTGACGAAATGTGAAAGTTTGTGAGGATGGATGTTTGTAACTCTTCACGCAATAACTACAGAACGGATTTAGATGAAACTTTACGCGAGCTCGGCTGGTAAATAAAGAATATAAAATAAATAAGAGATCAGACCTCGTGGCCGCATACACCAGTACCTGCCGTCAGCCGCAGTTAAGGAACTATTTCAATATACGACTCTATATCGGTGACGTCTAGCCTCTAGATTATCCGGACTCTACATATAGTGTTATTCTCTCTGCACAAAAAAAAACTACATTATATTAGCTGATACCCGTCGTATGCTACTATCATGAATGGACGGAATGTGCCTAATGCGTAGTTTAGTAGTCTAAAACCATCTTCGCATTATTGCCTTTCTAATTAAACTGGTTTGAGGTACATCGGTTGGATGGTTTCAAAGTCTATAACGGACATAGCTAGACACAATTTATGTGTTTTATGCATATATATCACTTCTCTCTATCTATCGTCTGCCAACCCGCACTGGGCCAGCGTGGTGGACTATGGCCCGAATCCCCCTCGCATTGAGGGGAGGCCCGTGCCCAGCAGTGGGACGTTAAAAGGGCTGTAGTAATGAGTATGCGTATAGATCACTTATTCGTTTAACAATGCCGTTTAATTTTATCCATCTTGCAGGCATCTTCATCAAAGTCTGCATCAAAGTAATCTTAAATCTTTCTTTTATCTTCGTTTTCTTCCTGCAGCGGTGTTCCCGGACCGATGCGACTAAGGTATCTTCAAGAAACGAGCCTACTCATTCCTTAAAGGCCGGCAACGCACTTGCGATGCCCCTGGTGTTGCAGGTGTCCATGGGCGGCGTTGATCACTTACCATCAGGTGACACGTCTGCTCGTTTGCCTCCCTATCTCATAAAATAATAATAATAATAATATATATAACAGATGTCTAATGTTCCCATATTTACAACTAGCTGCTACCCGCGACTTCGTCCGCACATACTTCGATAATTTAATATCGTTATAAATGATAGTCTGTATGTTATTCTGTTGTATAAATAATAATACTGTAGCGCACCTACCGCTGCTGCCACTCCGCGCCACACGTCTGCACTGCGTCGAGTCCGTTGGATACTAAAATACTGTAAAGTTTCATGAAAATCCGTTCAGTAGTTTTTGCGTGAAAGACTCACAAACATCCATCCATTCTCACAAACATTTACATTTATAATATTAGTAGGAAATAGGACTCGAAATATTCCCATCCACTGGAGCGCGATAATTAACTTGTGTGTTAAACATTGAAATAAAACTATTTTACGGATTCTATCGCGTTTATTTACTTTTTTATGTTCCCGAAGTTTCTGCTGCTTTACAGCAACCATGGTCACGGGGGGACTGAGGTGTTAGACGTCCTGATGTCATAGTTAATAACTGGGTACCCTCATATTTAGATGTTGTTTGCATTCCGATCCAGGCAGAAAGTGCTCACTATTTATACAATAAACGCGATAGAATCCGTAAAATAGTTTTATTTCAATGTGTAGTATTCGCGTAAATATAGGCAGTGGTAGCCTCGCGGGCAAGAACGCCCGCCTTGAACGTAAGGGGTGCAAGTTCAAATCCCAGGCCCGCACCTCTGAGATCATTTTCATGTGCGAATGTTATTTTCAACAATGATTACCACTTGCTGAACAGTAAAGGTAAACATCGTGAGGAAACCTGTACGTCTATAGCTTTCTATAGCGTGTGAAGTTCACCAACCCGCACTGGGCCAGCGTGGTGGACTATGGCCCAAATCTCCCTCGTATTGAGGGGGAATGTGCCCGCCCCCTATCACATTGGGACCAAAATACATCGGCGAAGTGTGGGCGCACTACAGTGGACCTCTGCCTACCCCTTCGGGGAATACAGGCGTGATGATGTATTTATTTTTTGTATAAGAAAACAATAAATTACTGAGGTAAAAGCTCGCGCTGTCAATGACATTCCATTGAAAATTGAGCTTTATGCACGAATCAATTCAGTTCGTTTTGGTTTTGGCAAAAATATAGACGAGCGTCCAGACGCCGCAGTGTGTGCAGGACTCCAAGTCCGTGAGGCGGCCGCGGTCGATATTCATCTAACTTCAAAGCCTTTAAGTTTCCCTTCCAAGGGCTTACACTTTGATAAGTTACTTCAAACTATTGTTACTGGTTGGCTACCTATCACGACCGCAGTCCGAAATGGTTGGGCAGAGACATTACAATTACCTCGAGATTCATGAAGACTTATGATCCGTTTGCAATGATAATCCAAAACCCTTCTGGGAGTGATGTTTCTCTAACAATAAATACTTATTGTGTTTTTATATCGATATTAATGGTCGAACGCACGCCTTGCAATCAAAGTGTGCAGGTTCAAACCCCGGCTCGCACCTCTGGGTTTATTTGCGAATCTCATTTTCATCCGAGATTATCACTTGCTATGAAACGGTGAAGGAAAACATCGTGGGAAAACCTGCATGTCTGAGAGAACTTGACTAGTTCTCGATAGATGTGTGAAGTCTGCCAACCCGCACTGCGCCAGCGTGGTGGACTATGGCCCGAATCCTCCTCGCATTGAGCGGAGGCCCGTGCCCAGCAGTGAGACGTTAAAAGGGCTGTAGTTAGTAGTTTATTAATATAAAACACAAAAATTGTGTCTACCTATGTCCGTTATAGACTTGGAAACCATCCAACCGATGTGCCCCAAACCGATTTCATAAGACAGGCTATAATGCGAAGATGGTTTTAGACTACTAAAGTAAAAAAAAAATGTTAACAAATAAACATATTTTTTAACGCAGTAGCATACGCCGGGTATCCGCTAGTCTATACTAATATTAGGAAAGGAAATATAAGAGGAAAGATTTGTATTTTTGTATGTAACGAATGAACTTAAAAACTACTGAACCGATTTCAAAATTATTTTACTATAATATCGATATCAATTTTTTTTCGTTAGAAAGCTACATTATCACTGAGTAACATAGGCTATATTATAAACCCGTGCGAAGCCGGGACGGGCCGCCATTTTATAAATGTAATTAATGAAGTTAATCTGTCGGTAATGAGGTGTGTAATATCGGTAAAGCGGTAATTTCATTGCGCGCGCGGCTACACGCTTACAAGGTAATCCGTTGTGTATAGTAAAAACACAGTAACACAAGTAAATAATGCGTTTTGCGTTGTTGCATATTTGTTATAGCCATTCAGAAAAGGGCTGTAGTAGTAGTAGTAGTAGTATTAACTAGATTGAGTTTAAATATATTTAGTTTATGTTAAAATATATCAAAATTGAGCTTAAATACGTCTAGATTGAGTTGTAATATATCTAGATTGATTTTAAATAATCTAGATTGAGCTTAAATACGTCTAGATTAGGTTTTAATATATCTAGATTGATTTTAAATACATCTAGATTGAGTTTAAATAAGTCTAGATTAGGTTTTAATATATCTAGATTGAGTTTAAATACCTCTAGATTGGGTTTAAATATATCTAGATTGAGCTTAAATATATCTAGATTACGCTTAAATACGTCCGGATTGGGTTTTAATATATCTAGATCGAGTTTAAATATAGTTGAAAAAATTATATCTCAAAAATTATCGTCTGAGAGTTAAGAGTTGATCTACTGTTTATTAATTTGTTCCCGCTTAAATTCGGAATTTCCGCTGTTCCCACAACTGTTTTAAATATTTGGCGAATAATTATATTGTTAGTGGAGGGTGAGGCCTCTCGCTCACTGAGGAGTCAACATGACGCGTCTGATCTTCAGCCAATACGAACTGTAACTCATGTAACAAATCTCTTCTTCCTTTTTTACGAAATGGTGTTATTTTTAATGAAATAAGATGAGGAATGCCTGCACCTGCGGTTAGCGGTATCTACGGCAATGTCGAGTAATTAATAGCAAGGTCAAATTCAATAAATACTAGTACTACAGCCCTTTTTAACGCCCCACTGCTAGGCACGGGCCTCCCCTCAATGCGAGGGGGATTTGGGGCATAGTCCACCACGCTGGCCCAGTGCGGGTTGGCAGACTTCACACATCTATCGAAAACTTGTCAATTTCTCGCAGACGTGCAGGTTTCCTTATAGCCTCATAGGCTCGGATGAAAATGAGATTCGCACATAAATCCCAGAGGTGCGAGCCGGGGTTTGAACCTGCACACTACGATTGCAAGGCGTGTGTTCGACCACTCGGCTACCACTGATACTACAATACTTCAATATTACAATAAATACACATTTTAAATAAATATTGATGATGATAGTGATAAAGACGGCGAATGAATCAAAAATATCTATGCCAATATTATTCTTCAACAAAGTAACAAAGTAACATTCTTCAACAAAGTAGCAAGAGGCAGCTCGGGTCACTGTACCAGGAGATGGCAGGTTCGATGTCCGGCAGAGGGAAATTTTCGAAAGACTTTTTGGAATGAATCCTGTAGGCTAAGCATGACCGCGTAGATATAAGTTTTTTATCTCTTTCAAACTGTCCGATTTGTCGAGAAGATGACGTTACACAGTGTCCAGTACAAAAAGGTCGAAGTGGCGTCGTTTTCTCCACAAATCTGACAGTTGAAAGAGATAACACTTATGTCTTCGCGGTCATGCTTAGCCGGGTGGAACTGTTATCGCCCCCAGTCCATTGTACGGTACCCATAGTACAAGCGTTGCTTAGTTTGGGATCATACGACGAGTATGTGTTGTCTGGCGATGTCGTCAAATCAATTGACGCGCCCCTCAACGCTCCAGTGTGTGGAAGGATTCATGACGTTACGTTTCTGTTCAACACAAACCCTTATTTAAATATTTAGTGTCAATGATATAATTAAGAAGTATGTTGTAATAGAATACTTAATTAATGTGTTTAACTAGTTACATTACCATCCCGTCTATTTCCCGAGGGGGTAGGCAGACCTGTGTCAGTTTTAAAATGAGAATTGTTGAAATTAATGTACAGAATTTATAAAAAATAATTCATAATGTGTATTTATTGAATTTGCCCTTGCTATTAATTACTTGACACTGGCTGAAATACCCGTTAACCGCAGCTGAAGCCATACCTCATCTTATTCCATTCAATTCCATCATAAAAGATAAGTAGAAGAAGAATAGGAAGTAGGAACATTGGTAGTACCGGCTGCTTTAAAAAACCGGCCAAGTGCGAGTCGGACTCGCGCACACAGGGTTCCGTACCATTATCTATAAAAACGGCAAAAAAATCACGTTTGTTGTATGGGAGCCCTCTTAAATATTTATTTTCTTCTGTATTTTAGTATTTGTTGTTATAGCGGCAACAGAAATACATCATCTGTGAAAATTTCAAGTCTCTAGCTATCACGGTTCATGAGATACAGCCTGGTGACAGACGGATGGACGGACGGACGGACGGACGGCAATAGGGTCTCAGTAATAGGGTTCCCGTTTTACCCTTTGGGTACGGAACCCTAAAAAGAGGACTTTAAATAGAACAGATATATAGTAGAGAAACATTATGTGTGGATGGCATCGTTAAAGTAAACATAAAAGTCATTTACTTTGTATAGGCCTACGGGGGCACTTACAAATTGACAATTTTACATTTTATTTTCTTATATGCTACCACCGGATCGAAGAACGACCTAAACTGAGAAGATCCGGCAAGAAACTCAGTGGGCTGATCATTCTATTAAATCACGTTCATACGGGCTGTCGGCTTATGGCAGTCCTGTAAGTTGGATAAACACGTAATTATCGGGTTGCCGGCTTCACCGTGTGAATAGGGCTTTAGTAATATACCTAAAGTTGTAAGGCCGATATCTTAATCTAATGGTCTAACCTTCAGACTTCTAACATCTTGTATAGCACACTAAAATGATTATTAAAACATATCACGCGATGGTATTTGATAGCATAACATCACGCCTATAATCTTTAAAGGGTGGGGCAGAGATATATCAAGCTAAGCCTCACTGAAATATCTGTGTAACGCAGTCAAATATCTTATTCAACAATGATTACCACTCGCTCAACGGTTAAGGAAAACATCGTGAGGAAACCTGCACGTCTCTAGAAAGGTGTTTGTGCCAGGTATTGTGGCAATAGGCTTGCCCCCTATTACATTGGGACCAAAAACATTGGTGAAATGTGTGCACTGCAGTACACCTCTGCTGACCCCTTCGGCGAATACAGGCATGATGATGTATTATTAGAACTTGAAAATGTTTAAAATATCGTTTGAATTTTACTCCGTCTTTTGAGCTGGGTTTTGCGCAAAGTTGCCAAAATGGCGCTTAAGTCAATTAGCCTTTTAATCGTCGATGTTCATAAAAAAATGTAGAGTTAATCCTGTCGCAACAGGCTGGCCAGGGCCGGGCGCTATAGATAGAGTTACTAACGCGACCCCAGCCACTAATAGACCCTACTGAACATGGTCCTAGTGCCAGCGAGATTCACAAACTCTATTGTTACAACATTCCCTGGGTTTTATATATATCATCACGCCTCTGAATTGTTCAGAGGAGTAGGTAGTTATTTTACTATAAAATTTGCATATTGATTGTGAACAAGAATATTACAATTTAAAATTCACTGCGTGCATTCGGGACATAGTGCACAACCCTGTGGTGTTAGCATGCATGTCAAGACAAGACAAGACGGATAGGCTCGGTCGCTCTCTGTCTTATTTCATACGAGAGAAAGAGATATAATCCACATATTCTGTGAAATAAGTCTAGTCTTGGCGCTCATGCTACAACTACTGGCACAGACAGTGTTGGTGAACGTTCACCGTTTAGCAATTGGTAATTATTAATGAATACGACTTTGGGAAATTCTAAGACGCTTGCTCAGACTTTAAACTTACACCCTTTGCGTAAAAGGCGGACGTTTTACATACTTAAACGCCAACCCCGTTATTTATACACTTGTACTACAACATGTACATTAAATAAAATAAATCCTTCGCGGGATGATGGATGCTCCCGAGCTGCTTTAAGAACTGTCTCCTCTCTTTACCCCCGACAACTATCTTCGCGGTCGCAAGCACAAACTTTTCGCTGTGCCAAAATCGCGCACAGTGGCCCGCGCTATGTCACCTACACCTCGCACACTATCAGCACTCAACGGTCTCCTGGATTCTGATCCGAATGTTGATGTGTTTGCGGATGGCTGGAAGAATTTTTTTTCAGCATGTGTGAGGTATTGTGAGAAATGACGTATGTGTGTTTTTCTATAATTTTTCGAAATTTATGATGCATAATAATTATTCGTGTGTGTATATAGTTATTATAATTAGTACTTTCTTACGGACCGTTCTAATTATTCGTGGGCAAGAACGCCCGCCTTGAATTTAAGGGGTGCAAGTTCAAATCCCTGGCCCGCACCTCTGAGATAATTTTCATGTGCGAATGTCATTTTCAACAATGATTACCACTTGCTGAATGGTGAAGGAAAACATCTTGAGGAAACCTGCACGTCTGTAGAAAGGCGTGTGAAGTTCACCAACCCGCACTGGGCCAGCGTGGTGGACTATGGCCCAAATCTCCCTCGTATTGAGGGGGAATGTGCCCGGTTTAATGGCAATAGGCTCGCCCCCTATTACATTGGGACCAAAATACATCGGCGAAGTGTGGGTGCACTACAGTGCACCTCTGCCTACCCTTTCGGGGAATACAGGCGTGATGATGAATTGATGATGATGATGTATAAATAAATAGAAAATTGTCTATTTTTAATGTCAAAGCAACAGCTAAAGTACAAATTGCATATGAAAGTATATACTCCAATTTCAACATTTTATGCCTTTTGGTCTGATAGTTGAACTCTTAAACGGCTGGTCCGATTTTGTCGAGATTTCCACAGACAGATAGCTGATGTTATATAGAGTAAGTTAGGCCACTTTAATCATAGGGAAATACTTAGGTTGGTTCCATTCAACGCGTATAAATTTGTTGTACATATAAAGATAGAGTTATGGAACTCTACAGTGGTCTATGCTATCACAGTCGTTAGTGAGGCTCTACCTTGCTCGGTGAGGGGTCTAATGCTCTACTATCCATCACTAGTTGACAGCCTCCGACACACACACAGATAAAAGCGTCTCTATGCATTGATTAGCCCCCCTTACCACCACCTGTCCTGCAGCAATATTTTTAATGTTACTTTCAGTTTCTGACAGTTACAAAATCTATACCTACATCATCACGGCAGTATTCCCCGAAGGGGTAGGCAGAGGTGCACTGCAGAGCGCCCACACTTCGCCGATGTATTATCGTCCCAATGTGATAGGGGGCGAGCCTATTGCTATTATACCGGCCACATTCTCCGTAAATATGAGGGTGATTTTTGGGGCCGTAGTCCACCACGCTGGCCCAGTGCGGGTTGGTGAACTTCACACGCCTTTCTATAGACGTGCAGGTTTCCTCACGATGTTTTCCTTCACCGTTCAACAAGTGGTAATCATTGTTGAAAATGACATGCGCACTTGAAAATTATCTCAGAGGTGCGGGCCCGGGATTTGAACTTGCACCCCTTACGTTCAAGGCGGGCGTTCTTGCCCACGAGGCTACCACTCCGTCAATACAAGGGAGATTTTGAGCCGTAGTCCACCACGCTGGCCCAGTGCGGGTTGTATTAAGTCGAACGGTCGCTCGAAATCTTAGAAGCAGTTAATGTATAGTATATTCCATTTTCAGACCCCATTTCTTTACGAAAGCCTCACAATCCTGAGCTGAATATAATGTGGGGGTGAAGGGGGAAAGAGGGGGGACAGACTGAGTAATAAATTATACACACAACTCTTTCAAATGTAATGTAATTTATAAGTAAATCCTTCTAATATTATAAATGTGAAAGTTTGGTTGGATGAATGGATGTTTGTTACTCTTTCACGCAACAACTACTGAACGGATTTTGATATAATTGGAACGAAGTTCCTTACGGCAGGCTTGGAGGGGATAGGGATTTTGCTACGCGACCGAACTGAAAAAAATGTGATAGTAAAACCGTAAGAAAAAATCCGTGGAAAAAAGTACGTGGAATCAAATCGTTAAATGAGACGACTTTAGTTGATAATTTGAATTACGATGTTTTTTTTTATTTTATTACTTTTTTATTTTATTTCTTTTATATTTTGTTGTTTTTTTTTAGGTTTTGCTATAGTTTTTATTTTATATACTAATAATAATACACACATATTAAATACATTGAGTATACTGCCATCTGTGGGACAGTCGTTGAACTATTAAAATACATAGAACTCCGGGTCGTTATGGACCTTTTTTGTTTTTTTAAATTTCATGTTATTTTGCTTTCTTTCTTTTCATTCATTCTACATTAGCCGAAGGAACTTCGTTCCTACCTGGTGTCCCACGACACCATTCAGTTTTTTTTTACAGTATTATTGTTTGTACATCAGAATAAAATATAGACTGTTCTTTATAACGATATAATAATTGTAAAGTGCGCGGATGAAGTCGCAGGTGGAAGCTAGCTACTTATATTTTGTGCTCAACATTGAATAGATTTTAGGATGGATGGAATATTAATAGGTTTTAGGATGGTCTGAGGAGGTAACTAAGTGGTTTTTTCTCGCCGTCTAACACCTGGTCCATTGGTCTGCTAACACTATCGTTGGGGAGTTGCTAAAACTTCATTTTTAGGGTTCCGTACCTAAAAAAGAAAAAACGGAACTCTGTCTGTCTGTCTGTCAACCCTTTTTCTCAGAAACGCGTAAAAGTATCAAGTTGAAATTTCTAACAGAGACTTATGCGGTTCCTTGGTGCCCTAAAAATCAAACTTCTAAGTTCACGCAATCAAAAGATACGGCGGTTTATGTTGCGTATTTAGTACATTTGCACGGGAATCAAAAACCTATAGGGTACTTCCCGTTGACCTAGAATCATGAAATTTGACAAGAAGCAATGTCAAATAGCACAAGTAAAGGCAAAAATTCAAAAACAGTCAATTTATAGTAACAACGCAAAAAAAAAAAAAAGTTTTTTTGCGATTACTTTATAAGTTAATAGCGGCCCGTCCCGGCTGCGCACGAGTTTATAATATAGCCTATGTTACTCAGTGATAATGTAGCTTTCTAACGGTAAAATAATTTTTGAAATCGGTTCAGTAGTTTTTAAGTTTATTCGTTACATACAAATATACAAATCTTTCCTCTTTATAATATTATAAGTATAGATACTATAGATATAGATTTGTATGAGGACACAAGTATACTAACAGCAAAGTTATTTAAAAATCATTTTTTTTTTATTCGTGTAGGCCAAAAAGCACTTACAAATAGTCAGATTCTACCACCGGTTCGGAATGCTGCTTCCACTGAGAAGAGCCGGTAAGAAACTCAATGGTAACTCTTTTCAAAATGATAATTGCGAGTAATACATTCTCAGGAGCAGCAACGCCATGAGAGCAGACAGCACCTTTGCCACAATACTACAGAAGAATTATACTCACGGCAGTCTAATATTAAATACAAATATAGTCTTTACGCTAAGGAAGCTAGTACAGTAAGGTGCGTCTACTCTCATTTATAATGAAGGGATTATTCTAAACCACAGATGGTTTTTCTCTCTATCCAGTTTTTCTTTACGTTAGAGCAATGTTCAGTGCTTTCATAGTCTATATACGGAAGCATCGGCACCCGAGTCCAACTCACACTTGGCCGGTTTTAAATAACATATTTTATCAATGTTATCTAGAATACGACCAGTGTAGACATTAGACATTGTCACCTTGAAGCTATTAGACTAGTTATATTCTAGTTACCATTGATACAAGATGTTGTTTTCATGACTTAAAAATACAGTCATAGCAACTCCTCAAAGATAGTGTTAGCGCGGGATTTGAACCTGCACCCTTTGCCTCCATGGCAAGTATTTCATGTTTGATGGGTTCTCAATTCTGTCTTAAGGAACCCTAAATCGTCTCTCAAGGAAAAGTGAAGCGTGTCCATCGCGAGCGGCGTCGACATGTCTGCCTATTCCCTTGAAATAAGTGGCCTATATACAAATTTATTGTACTGAAATTTCAACTCTCTTGTCAAAGAAATAAAGTTGAGTTTAACATTGTACTTTTCTCAATACGAAAATTGAAAGTTCAATTCTATAATCAAATTGTTTGTGTTGGCAAATTAATTTTAACCTTATTACCTTTGGAGTTAAATTTAAAATCGTATAACGATATACTAGATATGTTACTTTTCCGAATTGATTTGCGTACAATCTGTTAAAAGTGTAGTTTGATTTAAACTTTATTTTCCGGAGATATGGTTGGAAATAGTATGATCGGTCGATGGAAGTATTTCGAAATATGAAATGGCAAAACGCAAGCGCGCCAAAAGATTAATGTTGCCAGCGTTATAAACTTAATACCCAATAATATTGGGGATTACCACCACTTCTTAAGGTATTTTTGTTTCAATAGTAAAGTGCTAAATGTGTACTGATTTCACTGTTAAAAACTAAAATAAATATTACAAATATTGCTGCAAGACAGGTATTGGTGAGGTGGATTGTAAAATGTCAACTCAAATTTAGGAACGAAGAGTATTGTAAAGTGTTTGCAAGGCTATTGTATGGTACTTATAATATAAGCGATGCTTAGTAAGGAATCATACTTATTGCTACTGCAAACGTATAGTCATTTAAATGTGTAGTATATTTTTAAGTACCAAAATACTCTACACCACTGTTTTAACTAGTCACAGATTATTGCACTTTTGGGTGAGATTTCAATCGTCAATACGCAGTGGTAGCTTTGCGGGCAAGCACGCCCGCCTTGAACGTAAGGGATGCAAGTTCAAATCCCAGGCCCGCGCACTTCTGAGATAATTTTCATGTGCGAATGTCATTTTCAACTATGATTACCACTTGCTGAACGGTGAAGGAAAACATCGTGAGGAAATCTGCACGTTTAAAGTTCACAAACCCGCACTGGGTCAGCGTGGATTATGGCCCAAATCTCCCTCGTATTGAGGGGGAATGTGCCCGGTATAATGGCAATAGGCTCGCCCCCTATTACATTGGAACCAAAAATACATCGGCGAAGTGTGGGCGCACTACAGTGCACATCTGCCTAACCCCTTCGGGGAATACAGGCGTGATGATGATGTATTTAATACGCGGTGGGTCAGAGGGGAAGACAGTGAATTTGGTTTGGTTCAATCAAGGTCATGACGTCAAGGGCATTTTTGCTAGAGATGAGGCACATCTCTTCATCGATAACTTTTTAAGATCAACATGAGCAGGTATAAAACAATTTTAAAAGTTAAAATAAATTAATACCCAGTTTAAAAGACGGAGAGAAATCCGCTGATTCCGGCAATTTGTATAACTCAATATAGCCCAACGGGGCGCCTGGAGTCACTTGGCTTTTCTTTTGATATATAGATAATGTAATTTTATAATAGTAATGTCTGGCACGTGGCAGACCAAGGAGAAAATGGTGCGACGATTTGGTCACTTTTGCGGGGGAAACGTGGCCACAACAAGCCCAGGATAGGGACATGTGGAGACGAGAGGCCTTTGCCCAGCAGTGAGACATACAATAGGCTATAAAAATAAAACAAAATAGTAATAGAGATTATTTCCCCAAAATTGGTAGGAAATATTGAAGTGTAGCAACCCCGGTGGTCCGGTCCGGGACGGGCAGTGTGGAGCCGCGCGCCGCGGGATACGATCGCGTACCGCGCCCGGGACACCCCGGACTCGTACCCAACACTACCAACCACCTGTTCTTATTGTAACCACTTCACTAAGTTATATTTATTACTAGCTTCTACCAGACTTCGAAAATTCAATATCGTTATAAATAATAGCCTTTATGTTAGTCTGATGTATAAACAATAATACTATAAAGTTACATCAAAATCCGTTCAGTAGTTTTTGCGTGAAAGAGTAACAAACATCCATCCTTAATAACTTTCACATTTGTAATATTAGTGGAATTAGTAGAATAATAATGTATGTATAGAGATGTGACCGCAGGCCGGGATTTTAGGGAATTATTATTTTATCATCAATAATTTATTTTGTTTTTAATTTTAAGGCCGACTTCCTTATGAACTACACGAAGTATTGACACGGATAATTTTGGAATTATCCGCCATCTTTATCACTGTCATCACCCATATTTATTTATAACTAGCTGTGCCCGCGACTTCGCCCGCGTGGACTTTAGGGAGATTACCCGGAAATATGGGTATTATGTTTTTCCCGCGGAACCCTAATGCTTTTTCTAAAATTAAAGTAGCCTAAGTTACGCCTTGGAACGTCAGCTATCTGTCAGTGAAAGTCCCATTGCAATCGGTTCAGCCGTTTAGAAGTTTACCTCAAAGAAACAGACAGACAGACAAAAAATTTTAAAATTGCGTTTTCGTTATAGGTATCGTATATACTTTCATACGCATTTGGTAAAAAAGTGTTATTTTGATATTACAAACAGACACTCCAATTTTATTTATTTGTATAGATGTGTATTTATTGAATTTGTCCTTGCTATTAATTTTCGGGCATTGCATTTCTGATTCTGATTCTGATTCCGCAAATCGCAGGTGCAGGCATTCCTCATCTTATTACATTACATTTTATCATTTCGTAAAAAACGATGGGGAATTTGGCAACAAATAAAAAGTATTTATTTACCAAAGTCGTTGTTACAATTTAGCAGTTCATAATTTCAGTCAATTATACTATTTTAGCTCCTAAAAAAAAAAACCGGCCAAGTGCGAGTCGGACTCGCGCACGAAGGGTTCCGTACCATTCAAAGTCAAAGTCAAATCATTTATTTTGTATAGGCCTATGGGGGCACTTACAAATTGTCAGGTTTACATTTTTTTCTTATATACTACTATACTACCACCGGATCGAAACGCGACCTCAACTGAGGAGATCCGGCAAGAAACTCAGTGGGCTGATAATTTTTTTAAATCGCCATTTTTATAATTATCTATAAAAACGGCAAAAAAGTAATATTTATTGTATGGGAGCCCCCTTAAATATTTATTTTATTCTGTTTTTGTAGTATTTGTTGTTATAGCGGCAACATAAATACATCATCTGTGAAAATTTCAACTCTCTAACTATCACGGTTCATGAGATACAGCCTGGTGACAGACGGACGGACGGACGGACAGCGAAGTCTTAGTAATGGGGTTCCCGTTTTACCCTTTGGGTACGGAACCCTAAAAATTAGATTAGACTAGATAGAAATAATGGTATTTTTTTTATTTTATTATGTTGTAAATACTCACTTTAACTTACTTCGTAAAAGCAAGAAATTAAAGGCTTTCTTATTTATTTAACCTCCTCATTTATGGTTAGTTACAATGCATTTACAGCAACGTTACAAAGTACTTTTGTTATGTTACCAATTGTAGAGTAAGTAAGTAGATGGATTGAATTTATTCATACTTAACTATCTGCCCCCCTCCACCCCCTCTTAAACTATTGTTGTGTCAATAGTATCTGTCAATGTTCGACAGATGTTTGACTGAGTTAACTGTCAAACACTGAAAGTAATATTATATACATTGCTGCAAGACAGGTGGTGTTAAGGGGTAACCCTAATTATTTTCTCAAAAGTTAAAGGGACCTAAGTTACTTTTTGTACTATCAGCTATCTGCCAGTGAAATTCTCGTCAAAATCGGTGTAGCCGTTTCGGAAATTAATCGGAAAAAATGGGTATGTGTTCTTCTCATAAAACCCTGAATAACTTTTTCTAAAATAAAACTAGCCTAAGCCTTGGAATAATAGCTGCAAGTGAAAGCCTCGTGAAAATTGGTTCAGTGGTTTACGAGTTTACCCGAAATATACAGACAGACAGACAACCACATAGATTATATATATACTATACAACGATAGTATTCGTGAGTTTGGGGCCCTGAATTTGACAGGGCATCGAACCGGCGACCAAACGGAGCCGTGAGAAACAAACAGCCTTCATTTTAACAACTAGGCCAGACGGTCGCCGTCTTATTTATAGCGGACATAAAATAAAAATAAAATTTATTATCATTTTATGAGACGTCGTAACATGTTATCATTCGAGAAAAGTCACAATTTTATTATACTGTAGCCCAGCAGGAAGCCCGCTTTAAACGACAGGTGTGCAGGTTCATACCCCGGCCTCGCAAATTACACTTTTACAGTCGTACGAAAAACCCCTGAAAAAGAACTCAAGCTCCTTTAATGGCTCTAAATACTTATACTTTTGTAATTATACAACTGCTTACCCCCTTCAGAGAATATAGGCGTGATGATAATGACGCTTTTATTGTATAGGTAGGTGCACTGTAGTGCGCCCACACTTCGCCGATGTATTTTGGTCCCAATGTAATAGGGGGCCAGCCTATTGCCATTATACCGGGCACATTCCCCCTCAATCCGTGGGAGATTTGGGCCATAGTCCACCACGCTGGCCCAGTGCAGGCTTCCTCACGATATTTGCCTTCACCGTTCAGTAAGTGGTAAACATTTTTACCGACTTCAAAAAGGAGGAGGTTCACAATTCGACCCGTATGTTTTTTTTTTTGTAATCTCAGATGTGCAAGCCCGGGATTTGAACTGACACCCTTCGCGTTCAAGGCGGACATTCTACTTACTACACAACCACTGCTACTGTTACTTTAAATAAGCTTAGAGCATATTTTAATTCTAATATCTTCAGATGTTTCAAAACAAAAGTCTTTTTAGCGGGGTCCCGGGGGGAAGGGAGTAGGGAGGAGCGGGGGGGGGACACGATCGTCGCCCGAAATGGCCACGTTAAAACTTTTCTATCTCCTATTGAGAGGCTAGGGTTGTCCCGTGGAAAGAAAACTGGATATGTGGGAAAAATGGGTTTATTTATTCCCTGCGGAACCCTAATTATTTTCTGAAATAAAAGCTATCTACGTTACTCGGCCAACCAGCCAGTGTAATTCCCAACAGAATCGGTTTAAACGTTTGAGATTTTACCTAAAACTAGTTAGTATAGCTAGTTATAGGTAGCGTTTAATACTTTCATATGCATTTAGTAAAAAGTTATTATTTTGACATTATCAACCGACTTCAAAAAAAGGAGGAAGTTGCCAATTCGAGACGTTGTATTTATTTGCACATTATGAAGTGACAACCCTTTGAAAACAAATTGTGCGGAAAAAATTGAGTTAGGAAAATAAATATTTTCATGTTTTCTGGGATGCGGTCCCCCGGGGGAGCGGGAGGGTTAAGGAGGGGGTTACAGAGGCAATATAATACGCCAGGCTTCAATCAATGTCATAAAAATGACCCCACAATAGAACATTGACTCAAGCTGGAAACAAACTACCGGCTGAAAGCCGCGACTGAGAAGTGTGCACAGACGGAAACATCCAGCGTACCAGATTTCCGTCGGATGTCCGAACGCTCAAGGTTACGTCCACGACTTACGGCCGATAGTTTGCACACCCCAGTGTCCATACACTATCTAGATACCATATAAGTCGCGTCCGTCAGCCGCGTCCATATTGCTACTGACACTCGCCATCACCGGGTCGATTCAAGTAAGCGGCTAATTTTAAAACGACCTTTTCGGAATTAGCCCCAGTCTGGGTGTATCTGGGATCACCCCCAGTCCATTGTACGGTACCCATAGTACAAGCGTTGCTTAGTTTGGGATCATACGATGAGTATGTGTTGTCTGGCGATAATTATATAAAATTAACATAAAGCAAGTGGTAGCCTCGCGGGCAAGAACGCCCGCCTTAAACGTAAGGGGTGAAAGTTCAAATCCCAGGCCCGCACCTCTGAGATAATTTTCATGTGCGAATGTCATTTTCAACATTGATTAGGTACCACTTGCTGAACGGTGAAGGAAAACATCGTGAGGAAACCTGCACGTCCATATTAAGGCGTGTGAAGTTCACCAACCGGCACTGGGCCAGCGTGGTGGACTATGTCCCAAATCTCCCTCGTATTGAGGGGTAATGTGCCCGGTATAATGGCAATAGGCTCGCCCCCTATTACATTGGGACCAAAATACTTCGGCGAAGCGTTGGCGCACTACAGTGCACCCCTGCCTACCCCTTCGGGGAATACAGGCGTGATAATGATGTATATAACTATTTGTTTATACATTTTAATTTGTAATATTAAATTTTGTAAAGCAGTATTCCATCGAAGCATTGAACGCTGGCTATTAATCAAAATTACTGAAATACCACACTGGGAGCCGGCTGCTGGCGTACAAAGCGATGTAATTAATGTTGTTATTAAACCCTTTGTGCGAGGATTACCATCGGGCTTATCCGGATGAGATCGTGTTTCAGCTTAACATGACCGCGTAGACATAAGCTTTATCTCTTTCAACTGTCTACTACTACTACAGCCCTTTTAACGCCCCACTGCTGGGCACGGGCCTCCCCTCAATGCGAGGGGGATTCGGGCCATAGTCCACCACGCTGGCCAAGTGCGGGTTGGAAGACTTCTATCGAAAACTAGTCAAGCTCCCTCAGACGTGCAGGTTTCCTCACGATATTTTCCTTCACCGTTTCATAGCAAGTGATAATCTTGGATGTAAATGAGATTCGCACATAAATCCCAGAGGTGCGAGCCGGGGTTTGGACCTGCACAATTCGATTGCAAGTCGTGCGTTCGACCACTCAGCTACTACTGTTTTATTTGCCAGATTTATCTATAAAATTACGTCACTTCGAGTTATTTGTACTGGACATGGCTCGGTGTGACGTCATTTTCTCGACAAATCTGACAGTTGACATAAATAAAACTTATGTCTACGCGTTCAGGCTAAGCCTACTGCTTTAAATATGGCTTGTTATGAGCTATAAATAAATACATCATCACGTCTGTATTCCCCGTGAGGGTAGGCATTGCTGCACTACATTGCAACCACACTTCGCCGATGTATCTTGGTCCCAATGTAATAAGGGACGAGTCTATTGTCATTATACCGGACACATTGCCCCCCAATACGAAGGGAGATTCGGCCATAGGCCAGCGGGCCCAGTGCGGGTTGGTGAACTTCACCCGCCCTTCTATAGACGAGCAGGTTTCCTCACGATGTTTTCCTTCACCGTTCATCAAAACTATTTCCGGCTATTACATTGGTACCAAAAATATATTATCCAAGTGTGTGCCTCTGCTTATCTCTTCGGGGAATACAGGCGTGATGATGTATGATGGCTGGGTCGGGATATTGGTGTACAAACAGATGTAATATTTCAGAGCGATTACTTGTCCCGCCCGGGAGGGAACCCGCACTACATATTTCATGAGCCGTCTGCGACAAGATAAATACATTTAGTCACGCCCAGCGCTGGGCACGCTCCCATATTTTTATTTTACATCACGTTAGGACTTAAAATTTCATTAGGACTCAAGTTTTTTTTGGACGAACCTTTTGAAAAGGCTCCAAAACAACAGAAGGCTCTAACTTCGGAGGCTTAACCCAGGGGTTCGAGGGCTCGGGGACCTTTATTTATTCTTAACTAGTCAATAGGAATCTTGCTCTTAAAATAGACCCAAAAGTTTTGAGGTTATTATAACAATACCATTAGTGTTAAAACGCATGTTATTACAAGCTTTATATTAACTTGCACATGCTTATTTTGGATGACAATGCTTAGCTTTGTGACGTCATTCTATTTCCAAGATGGCGGAATTGTATTTTTTTCTGCACTACCACAGTATGGGTATCAAATGAAAGGGCTTGCTGAAGAGAACACGAAAACTAAGGGCAATTAAGCAAAAGTTTGTTTAAAAAAAATGTTTTTACCATTAATTTATTTCTTCACAAGTAATAAATGTAAATTTAAAAAAAAATACTTCAGTCCTACTTTGTTACAAGAGTTTTAATACGTTGAGCCCCGCGCGGGACCTATACTTCCTATGACTGTCCTATGAAGCCGGGTGTCCGATATATTTTCTGTTTCCTATGTATTGTAATATTTGAGTTACATATACGGTGTAGCTAATATGTAGATACACAGTGAAGGCAGACTGTACCTAACTATCATAGTTTCTGAGTTACAGACCTTTGAGTATTTGCCACAGGTATCGTGTTGTGGTCTGAGGGTACACCCGTAACACTATTGAACAGTGTGAACTAGATCTACGAGGGGCGGCTACTGATATTCACAAAACAGAACATGAATATTTCTCAAGGGACTCGAGATATAACAAGATATTAAAATTGGTGATGTAAAATTTTTTTATACCAATCAGTTGTATTTCTGGTACTTATGCAAACGATAAAGTATTATTTCGGACTTCTGAAACACCCTGAATTATAGCTATGTTTCGCACAGTTATTAAAGCTACTTCGATGTTATACATTTCGTCGAGATATACTTCGAGAGATACAGAATTCATTTCAAAACCGCAAGGACTCTACATAAAATAACTGAAAAGCTCTCAGAGAGAATGATTTATTTAATAATTTATAGACTGCGGATATTCCAAGTGAACATCTTGCGATGCGCTGACGTTAAACCCCTTCCACTTTTGCCAATATCAAAACGTACTCTGTTACAATATACATAAAGATTGAATTTCTGTGGTAAAAGTCACACGAACACGCGAAAAAATTGGCTCGCGGTCTGGTCTATGAGACAATAAAGTCAGCGTGGAATATGGGGAAATTAACTAATTTTTTTTATGTATGTACCTAAGTACATACATGAAAAAATACGGGTCGAATAGAGAACCTCCTCCTTTTTGAAGTCGGTTAAAAATACGCTGTGATTATGACATTACAAATATACACTTCAAACCAATTACAACTATTACAATTGGATTCATCCCCCATTCATCACACATTTTTATTTATAATGTGTATTTATTGAATTTGCTCTTGCTATTAATTACTTGACACTGGCTGAAATACCCGCTAAACGCAGGTGGAGCCCATCTTATTCCATTAAATTTTATCATTTCACTAATTTCGTAAAAAATATGAAAAAAACTTGACAATTTGTAAGTGGCCCTGTAGGCCTATACGAAACAAATGATTTGGAATTTAATTTCACAAATATAACCTCATTGGTAATGCTTTCTAACAACCGGATGCGGTATCCGACTGGTTCCGGCTGCGACCCGGACCACTTCCGGAAGTCATCAGTGCAATATTCACTTATTAACCTTTGGATCAAGTTCCGCCGCAGCTTTCCAATAAATGTATCTGTGACATCACATTAGGAATTTTTAAAGAATATATCATCACGCCTGTATCTCCCAAAGAGGTAGACAGACTGCACTTCGCCTATGTATTTTAGTCCCTATTTAATAGGGGGCGAGCTGACCATTATACCGGGCACATTCCCCCTCAATACGAGGGAGATTTTGGGCAATAGCGTGGTGGACTATGGCCTGAATCCCCCTCACATAGAAGAGAGGCCCGTGACCAGCAGTGGGACGGTGAAAGGGCTGTAGTAGTAGATTAAAATATGTTTCTATATTGTAATAAGGTTTGGCATCACATTCTTAACCTCTTACAGCTGATAAATTTATGTAATTTCAATTCACCTACTGCGATATTTAAATTTTAAAACTGTTCTACAACAGAGTTGTAGAACAACTCAACTGTTCTACATTATAGTTGGTATCGTAACATACCTTCAATCGTTGGAGGGTTAACAATATTTTTTAAAAAATACATTTGAGATTAATATTTATGTATTATTTTTTTGGTTTAAATATTATTAAGGGATTACTTTACCATAATTTTATTAGATTTTTGTTGTAAAATTATTAAATAGTCAAATAATAATTACTAGTTAATGAACTAGGCGTACATTTCACGCGTCGAATCAGTGAGTTAATAAAACAAAAACTCTTGAGTGGATACCGGCCGCCGTCGTCGGAGCAGATCGTGACATGGGTGAGTTGGTGATTAATTATTCTTTGTAATTAGTGATGTAAGGATGAGGGGGGATGTAGTGGGAGGGAAGGGGGGGTGGTCTTGAAAGGGGATAAGTGCTAGAGTTGCTAGAAATGGATAAAGTTTGTTTACTCGTAATATTAGATTACAGTTCAAGATATTAATAAATTCAAAGTCGAAATCGAATCATTTGACTTGTTCGGGCCAACGGGTGCACTTACATATATACTGTTAGAAGACTAAGAGCCAGTTGGCCAGTAAAATAATTGCTTCGTTGTGATTATGGAGTGAAGAAATAAAGGAGAGTCATCTGTGTATTGAATTAAATAAGGGTGGCGCCACATTCGCATCAGGTGGCATTATTTTGTCAATTATAATATATTTTTTAACTACAATTGCTATATTCATACCATACCCTTTGTCGACACCAGCGCCAATGTAGAAGTTTTTTGAACTGTTATTTATAGCATACAGTTGGACACCTTTACCATTTTTTCCCAATGAGATGATTCTCCTATACTTCTACACTCCATAGACGTCATTTATAATATGTCATCTCTAGTTTGAGAACTCTACGGTACAGTTACCAAACTCTACCCGTCAATTTCAAAACGATTTGTATAATTACAATGGGTTGTAAATCACTCCAGTTATACTTGTTTGAGTGTCGGTCCGCGGGTACCATCAGTAAACTATACAATGCAATCCAAATAAGAACAGGAATGTCAAAAGCCCCATCTGTCATATGTCACTTGAAAAGTATGGTTTGGAGAAAACTTATTTGCATATCAATAATAATAGTCATACATCAAATTTAAATAAAAAAGGGGTTAATTAATAGTAAATTGTCTTAGTATAATATTTAATTATTTAAAGTCATAATTCGTTTTCGATCATCACAATATGGCGCAGAGTCGATCCTATTCTCATTTGAATCGCATAGTACATTGGTTTTAACTTGCGAGTGGCGCCCTGAACACACTCAGACGAGCGAATTCACTAGACTATTTTGTTAAATGTATGTCGGCGTAAATACAACAATTGGCCTGTTATAAAAACAAGAATAATTAAGTTTGATAATCTGATTATTCTAATATCGTCAATCGATTACTTTGAGTTTGTTAAGATGTGAAATTAACGTTAAACAGCATGCCATTATTTTACTTATGGTAATTATAACACAACCTAAAAACTTAAGAACACGTGCACGTGCGCCGAGCCTTATAAATACGGCCGCACTGTCGGCGCTAGGTCATTCCTCCGGTGAAGCTGTAAAGGCCAACTCACGGCCAACAGCGTAGTCCATTCAAAGAAAAAAAGCGCTAGGTCATTCGTGCTCGAGGTGTCGTGCAGTACGGACCTCCTTGAGACGTCGTTACGCTGCCTGTCGACTATAAGCTTATTGTGGTATTTCAGATATTTGTGATATCGCCTTTCAAAGACCCAAACATGAGTCATCATCAGGAATCCAGCAATGGTGATGTCAGTGACGCTGACGTCACACTCTTTAAAAACACTAAAGACGTTCCTACTTCGTCATGTACATTATTACGCCTGTATTTCCCGAAAAAGTATCCAGAATCCGCAGATGTATTTCGGTCCCAATGTAATAGGGGGCAAGTCTGTTGCCTTTATACCGGGCATTCGCCCTCAATACGAGGGATATCCACCACGCTGGCACAGTGCGGGTTGGTGAATGGAACACGCCTTTCTATACACGTGCAGGTTTCCTCACTATGTTTTTCTTCACCGCTCAGCAAGTGGTAATCATTAATAAAAATTACATTCACAATCGAAAATCCCAGAGGAGCTCAGGATTTGAATCTACATCCTTTGTGTCCAAGGAGTTCTACCAACAAGTCTACCACTGTCTTCATAAAACTTTAAACAGTTAAAAGTAATATTGTTTTCTTATATTTACGCGAATACTATACATTGAAATAACACAGTTAAAAGTAATATTAAAATGATACTATTTAATGATATCGTGCTAAGTTTCGGGTGTTAGTATTCACAAATCAAAGTCAAATAATTTATTTTGTATAGGCCTATGAGGGCACTTACAAATTGTCAAGTTTACATTTTTTTTCTTATATACTACTATACTACCACCGGATTGAAACGCGACCTAAACTGAGAAGATCCGGCAAGAAACTCAGTGGGCTGATCATTTTTTTTAAATCGCCAAAACTTATTACAAATACACAGGTACATATAGCTCCAGTGTGTTGCCTTAGAGCTGCTTTTAATAATAATAATAAAATAATAATACGTTAGTAAGGCAACACACGCTACACTTTGACATGACGGGCAATATTTCGATTTTTGTTTTGAACCTGAACTGTACAATCCCAAGCTGATTTATCATCTAAATAATCAGAGATTTTGTAATAGCCCTTTTGATACAATCTGGATTTATTTATTAAAGGGCAAATCTCTGATTTCTTTAGGAAGTTTATTGAAAAAGCGTATGTATACTATGCCACATTAAAAAAAATACTTTGTAATTAAATTATTGTTACGAATTAAATATTTTTATGAAATACGTCGTACATATTGGAGGCTTTTGAACCTTAGCAACACCTGGAGACAGTAAAATAGTGTTTTAACGCTACTAAAGCAAGCTACGTAAAACCACATTCTATTTGCTATTACAAATCACTGGTATATTTATCAACGGCCGAATCCGAATGGTTTTGGCCGACATGACTCCATCAGCGTTCAGAGTGCTTTTATAAAGAGAATATTTGATTATCAATGTTATTTGCAATGCAGACTCACTACATTGGGTAGTTTCAGATTTGATTCCCATCCGCACCAAAATTCTCAGTAAAAAAAGCCTTTTCGAAACTTGCCCCAGTCTGGGTGTAACTGGGATCGCCCCTAGTCCATTGTACGGTACCCATAGTACAAGCTTCGCTTAGTATGTGTTAACTGGCGATATTTATAGCTGTGCAAGGACTTTTAGAGCTTACCCGGAAATAATGGTTTTATGTTTATCCCGCGGAACACTTTTCTAAATTAAAAGTAGCCTAAGTTACGCCTTGGAACATCAGCTATCTGCCAGTGAAAGTCCCGTCGAAATCTGTTCAGCCGTTTGGATGTTTACCCGGAACAGACAAACAGAAAGAGAAAAAAAACAAATTGATATCGTGTATACTTTCAAATGCATTTGTTAAAATAATGCTATTTTGATATTACAAACAGGCACTGCAATTTTATTTATTTGTATGTATGTAAGAAGATTGTATAGATGTATAGATAAGGGTCGAAATCAATATTTTTTGACAGAAATAAGCGATAGTTAGCGATCCGGTAGTACAAGTTAGAAGTTTGTATGGATTACCAAAATGTCAGTTGACATCAAAATAATATTGCGACTATTGCTCTGTCAGCCCTGTCCTTGAGGAAGGTGAACTACCATGAATGTTGGAACTACAATTTTATCCTTAGACATACAGATTGGATAGAGAGATAGATTTTTTTAGAGATTAGATAGATATTTTCCTCTTAATGACATACCATCTACTCTCCCATAGTGCGTTGAAGGCATCATACCAAAGCAATTATTTCTATAACCATCTGTAGTTTAGAATAATCCCTTAATTGTAAATGGGACTCGCACCTCTGGGTTCCATGTGCGAATCTCATTTTCATCTGAGATTATCACTTGCTAAGAAACGGTGACGGAAAACATCGTGAGGAAACCTGTGTGCCCGGTATAATGGCAATAGGCTCGCCCCCTATTACATTGGGACCAAAATACATCGGCGAAGTGTGGGCGCACTGCAGTGCACCTCTGCCTACCCCTTCGGGGAATACAGGCGTGATGATGTATTATGATGATGTATTATTATGTAAATGGGAGTAGACACACCTTACTGTACTAGCTTCCTAAGCGTAAAGACTATATTTGTATTTAATATTAGACTGCCGTGAGTATAATTCTTCTCTAGTATCGTGGCAAAGGTGCGGTCTGCTCAGAATCAGAATATTTTTTATTCATATAAACCAATACAGGCACTTATGAATCGTCAATAAATAGTAAAAATAGTAGCTCTCCCACCCATTCGGAATGCATTTCCTATGGAGAAGAATGGGCAAGAAACTCCATGGTTGTTTTTTGAAATAAGGATTTACATTTTTATGTTTTTCTTAATTAACAATTATACAATATAAAGTTAATGAGGCTATACATTCTCAAAACACAATTAAATCACTAAACAAACTACGTGTTGAACAAGATTTAAAGGTAGGAAGGAGGAGGAAAATGGGACAAATAGCTAAAATCCCTTAAATGAGTTCCTGTGGAGCCGGACCAGCGCCTGACCAAGCGTGTTTATCCTCTAAATAATCACTTATTGTGTAGTATGCGCGCCTGCATAGTGTATGTCTAATGCAAGTTTTAAATTTAGTTTCATTTAGGTTAATGACGTTAGGGGGAATTTTATTATTAAATTTGACACAGTACCCCATAAAAGATGTGTGAATTTTCGCCAGTCGAAAGTGTGGTTGGTCTAATTTATCTTTATTTCTAGTGTTAAAACGATGGCCATCACTTTTCGAAACAGATGTAAATTTTTCCTTACGTACATGATATTCTCGTAGATATATTGGCATGGGACCGTCATTATGTTGATACCTTTGAAGAGTTCTCTTAGGGAGTCGCGACTACCTAAAGTATAGATGGCCCTAATGGCCCTCTTCTGTAAAATAAAAACGGACTCAATATCAGTGGCCCTAACCCACAATAGAATACCGTACGACATGATACTGTGAAAGTAGCTAAAACAAACTATTCTCGCGGTGTCTCCATCAGTTAGCTGTCTGATCTTTCTGACAGCGTAGGCAGCAGCGCTGAGGCGCTTTCCTAGAGTTCTAATGTGTGGACCCCATTGTAACTTTGAGTCAAGCGTAATCCCTAAGAAAACAGTCTCATGAAAGAATTCAAGTTTCTCCCTATTTAGTACTACGTCACAATCACTACTTCTAACATTTGGCAAGGAAAACCGTATACATTTTGTTTTCTTACTATTTAATACTAAATTATTAGTAGTGAACCAATTATGGACCTGAAGGATAGCGTCATTCACCTCGGCAAAATTATTTACATGTCTACCTACTTTAAAAATCAAAGAGGTATCATCGGCAAATAGCACTATCTTCGCCCTGTTTTGAATTATCAGGGGTAAGTCGTTTATATAGACTAAAAATAGGAACGGACCTAGAATAGATCCCTGGGGGACGCCCCTTTTAACTACGGAGCCTATTGATTTAACACCATTAATTTGAACAGTTTGTTGCCTATCCCCTAAATATGATTTTAGAAAGTTAAGGGCTCTATTTCTCACACCGTAGTGTTGCAATTTTAATAAAAGTATGTCATAATTGACGCAGTCGAAAGGCATTGCTGCTCCTGAGAATGTATTACTCGCAATTATCATTTAAAAAAGAGTAACCATTGAGTTTCTTACCGGCTTTTCTCAGTGGAAGCAGCATTCCGAACCGGTGGTAGAATCTGGCTATTTGTAAGTGCTTTTTGGCCTACACGAATAATTTTTTTTTGACGTTGATTTTGAGAGTACAGGTTTCCGCTGTTATAATCAATCCCCCCATCCATTTCCAGTCCTCGCGCCTCTGTGCCACCGAGTGTCGCGGACAGAAATAACGCTCGTCTGGCGCCCTTTGGTGAGAGTGCTCGTAAATTTGTACCGACCCTGGACAAAATTATATTTATTGCCATCTCCCATTTTTATGTTATACCCCGATTGTACTATGAGAGTGGGGTCTGTGGTGTCAGCAAGCATGCCAAGACAAGACCTCTGTCATTGATTCGCTCTCTGTCTTATTTCATGCGAGAGAAAGAGATATATTCAACATATTCTGTGACAGAAGTCTAGTCTTGGCGCTCATGATACAACCACATGTTCATATTTTATATCATTCAGTATAAACTTCTGCACACATATAATTAAAAATCTATACACAACTGCGTATTATCGAAATCAGTTTAAAAATAGTTTCCTTAACTTATTCTTAAGGAATTCGTGAAGAAATATTTTATTAGTGTCTTAAAATTCGTCGCAACACAGCTCTGAAATCAGCTGTTAATTTTAAACTCCTTTTGATGTAAAGATTAATACAGCAAAAGGTACAAGCGACCTAACTGAACATCCCTAGCCTTGTCAAAGCATAGAAAACATTAAAAAAGAAACCGGCCAAGTGTGAGCTGGAAAACGCGAGTCAGCTCGGGTTTCCGTACCTAAGCTGAGAAAGCACCGAGCATTACTCTAACAAAAAGATAAACTGGATATAGATACAAACTTAACTTTGCAGTTGGTATACAGGTGTGCCCATACAAAGTAACTTCTAAATAAGTTTGTAATCGCAATAAAAAAACATTTTCTAACAAAAAAAAAACAGTTTTCGGATTTTTTCCTTAACTTGTGCTATAAGACCTTGCTTCTTGCCAAATTTCATGATTCTAGGTCAACGGGAAGTACCCTATAGGTTTTTGATTCCCGTGCAAATGTACCTACTGAAAAGTAACATAAACCACCATATCTTATGATTGCGTTAACTTAGAAGTTTGATTTTTTGAACTGAATAGACAAAGCAAAGCGTGACTACTTATGTTTAAAAATATGGATGCTAAGAAAATACTTATCAATATTCTGTCATCATAAAGCTAGTCTCTTATATAAATGACGAGCATAAAATTGGGGTTTAACATGGCCCCATACCACCCCCTTACTTCAGCAATATACTCATCATACATCATCACGCCTGTATTCCCCGAAGGGGTAGGCAGAGGTGCACTGTAGTGCGCCCACACTTCGCCGATGTATTTTTCCCAATGTAATAGGGGGCGAGCCTATTGCCATTATACCGGGCACATTCTCCCTCAATACGAGGGAGATATTTGGGCTATAGTTCACCACGCTGGCCCAGTGCGGGTTGGTGAACTTCACACGCCTTTCTATATACGTGCAGGTTTCCTCACGATGTTTTTCTTCAGCGTTTCATAGCTAGTGGTAATCTCGGATGAAAATGAGATTCGCCCATAAATGCCAGAGGTGCGAGCCGGGGTTTGAACCTGCACACTTTGATTTGCAAGGCGTGCGTTCGACCACTCGGCTACCACTGCTGCAGCAATGTCTTCAATATTACACTCAGTTTCTGACATCTCAGTACTAAATCTGTACAAAATTGACAGTTACTATTAAAAAAACTATATTACTAGGGTCCCTGACTTATTAGGTAATAAATGAACGACTAAACAACTAATTAGCATGTAGATAAAATATCGCAACAGCTATGTACAGCTGAAATTATGTAACAATCAGACAATAACATTTTTTGTTCATTAATTGCCCCCCGCCCCCCGCCCACTGTGCGCTGCCAAACAGTTCACAATACAAGAAACTAAGCAGACTCATTGTGCGTGGCTTTTGGCAATAGAACCTATTTAAATATACCAGTTTTTCGCTCGAAGTGTTCGTTGGGGGGAAGGTAGGGGTGTGAGGACTGACCCAACCATTTTTTATCGTTATACAACACATACTCATCGTATGATCCCAAACTAAGCAACGCTTGTACTGTGTGTACCGTACAATGGACTGGGGGCGATCCCAGTTACACATCAACGCTATCAACCTCTTCGGCAGGTATGCTCTCCTGGTACTTTGATTTGTATAAACAAATATCGCCAGACAACACATACTCATCGTATGATCCCAAACTAAGCAACGCTTGTACTATGGGTACCGTACAATGGACTGGGGACGATCCCAGTTACATCCAGACTGGGGCAGGTCTGTATAAATGGTATTTTGATAGTAGAAAAAGAAATTTATTGATATTCTGTGTTCATAAAATGATTTTACATAACGATGTCTTGGTATACTTATTCTGAATGACATTGTATTAAACCAAATTAAATAACAAAAACCTTCCTGATAATTCTCGGTCGATTGCGCCAGTCCTCGTAATTTTAAGACACAAATCTAATCGAGTTAAGACACGAGCCACTGTGGTAACGAGCGATTGTAATAACTATGAGTTGGCCCCATACAATGTTGGTTTAGGCTCGCCACACGCCCGCAATCCCCTCAGCACACACGCTGTGTAAACAGCCCATGATACATGTTATTAACTACCAAGCCAAGATGAGTTTTAGTATTAACTCAAGATTACTTCAATATGTAAGACGACTTCTACTCCTTCCTAGAGTTATCGGTTCAGAGACACGACATGAGGGACCTCCGGGGTCCAGGTCACACCAGCTGCCAGATATAACCCCAGTGATGAGACTTAACTTAATCTCGGCGGGTTATTCTAGTCATATCTAGTTCTATGGCGTTCCAGTACAGTGCGATTTACCAGGAATTTTCTCCCTCGCACCACCAAATTGTGGAATGAACTTCCTGCAGCGGTGTTCCCGGACCGATGCGACAAAGGTATCTTCAAGAAACGAGCATACTCATTCCTTAAAGGCCGGCAACGCACTTGCGATGCCCCTGGTGTTGCAGGTGTCCATGGGCGGCGTTGATCACTTACCATCAGGTGAAACGTCTGCTCGTTTGTCTCCCTATCTCATAAAAAAAAAAAAAATATCGATTGGGGAGATGGTGTGGCGCCCAGACATTTAACATAACTTATTCCTATGCATGCTATGAATTACGCACAAGCATAGTTAGAATGAAGAATGAAAATTTAACAAACATCATCACGTCTGTATTGCCCAAAGGGGTAGGCAGAGATGCACTTCAACTCACCTTGAACGCAAAGGGTCCAGCTGCAGGTTCAAATCTCTGGGATTTCACTTCCTGAACGGCGAAGGCAAACATCGTAAGAAAACCTTTATATTTATTGTAAGGCGTGTGAATTTCACCAACCGGCACTTGGCGAGCGTGGTGAACTGTAAACCAAATCTCCCTCGTATTGAGGGGTAATGTGCCAGTATAAGCTCGCCCTCTATTTTTTTTTTTTTTTTTTTTATGTGATAGGGAGGCAAACGAGCAGACGTTTCACCTGATGGTAAGTGATCAACGCCGCCCATGGACACGTGCAACACCAGGGGCATCGCAAGTGCGTTGCCGGCCTTTAAGGAATGAGTATGCTCGTTTCTTGAAGGTACCTTATTCGTTTCTTTTCTTTCTTTATTACATTGGAACCAAAATACATCAGCGAGGTGTGGGTCCACCGCAGTCCAACACTGCCTACCCCTACAGACGTGATGATGTATATATGTCTAAAACTGAAAGTGTTTGTATATATAATATTGAAAATATTAAATATCTAGTTAGGTATTTATTGCCAGGGGTGCCTTACGTTGCGCCCACTGAACTGCATCAGTTAATTGTCTCCATTCTGCTCATTCCGAGGCCCGATGGTCTGGCAGGGGAAGTAATCATTCGATTGCTTCCGACTCCCCCTCCTTCCCTCCCCTCCCCTCCCCGCGCCGTGCCCACAGATTATGAGATATTCTCGGAACGCTAACTTCAAAGCCCATATGCTATTATTAACTATAACCGCCAAACTTATTTACGTTTCAACCCTCCGTTGGTGATTTACGAAATAAAACATTTCTACAAATTCATATTTAAAATTCTACACTACTTTAATTTTAGTGAGGGTTTAGGGTTAGTGTACGGATCACGTCTTTCCTTGCGATGTTACCTTCGCAGTTCAGCAAGTGGTAATCCTTGAGAGAGAATAACGTAGAAGGGAATACGTAACGTAATATCACGTTTTCTATTGTTGGGAACTGAATGGAAAGGTATTTGTATTAGAGTTCACTGGATAGGGCCCCTTAGGCTGTGTTGACACGGTAATGCCGGCTCTTTGATAATTAGAGGAAATACAATATGTTTTTCTTCACCGTTCCGCAAGTGGTAATCAGTATTGGAAATGACGTTCGCACATGAAAATCATCTCTGTACGCTCGTGTCCGTGATCCAGCCGCCTTGCCGATGGTAATGGTTAGGATAGAAAAACACGCTCTTAGCTCTAAAATTAGTATTTTATGTATTACTTGCTGTGCTCGCGACTTCGCCCGCGTGGACTTTAGGGAGATTACCCGGAAATATGGGTATTATGTTTTTCCCGCAGAACCCTAATGCTTTTTCTAAAATTAAAGTAGCTTAAGTTACGCCTTGGAACGTCAGCTATCTGCCAGTGAAAGTCCCATTGAAATCGGTTCAGCCGTTTAGAAGTTTACCCCAAAGAAACAGACAGACAATTTTTTTTTAAATTGCGTTTTCGTTGTAGGTATCGTATATACTTTCATACGCATTTGTAAAAAAGTGTTATTTTGATATTATAAACAGACATTCCAATTTTATTTATTTGTATAGATAGGTAGGTACAGAAAGTGTGTGCAGTCGTAATAGCAATCAAGTATATAATAATGTATTGACACTGGCAGCCGCCTGTGTCTATGGTAAGCGCTCCCATTCACGAATAAAGGCTGCCATCCACAGACAGTAGACTGTAGTGGCACCATCCAGTGACAAATGGCTAACTTAGGCCATTCATGTTGACCACTAGTTGGCGCCGTAACAATCTCAGAAGTGCGAGCCCGGGATTTGAACTTGCACCCCTTACGTTCAAGGCGGGCGTTTTACATACGATTCGATACATCTATAGACAAGAATTGTACAATATATTTCAATACTGCAATACGAATGGTCTGTGCTATAGCGTAGCAGCCGCTACGTCGTAGCACGTAGCGGCCATCTACGGGCTACGGCGTAGTTATTGCTACGATACAATTTGTCGCGAATGTCTTCAGACGCTTGTTTAGAATTTAAATGGGAACACATTTCTTGAGAGAAATAAAACAGTCCAAACTAAGCAAGTATAGTGCCGTCCCTCTCTTGCAGGTATTTATCAGCAAGACGGCAATACTATTTTTTTATTGAATGCTAGCTGAGTCTGAGACTTCGTACGCCCAAAGTTTTGGAACCATAGTTATTTTACGAAAATTGTAAACCATCCATCTGCCTGTGAAAGTCCTGTCAAAATCGGTTTAGCCGTTTGGTAGTTACCCCAAACAGACGGACAATCATTTTAAAACTAGCGGTCTTGTTATAGTTTCGTATATACTTTAATTTGCATTTATTAATTAAAAGCTATTATTATTGATTATTAGTTCACCTCACGTCAATAGTATGAGCAGAGTGGGAATCAAACCCGGATACTCTCGGTTAAGAGTCAAGGCGACCCATCTAATCACTAGCCTATTAATCTTAGTTTACGTTACTATGCTTCGACTTTCTTCAAATATGTGTGTCGCAAAATGGTGAAGTTTACCACCGTGAGGAAGCGTGCACTTCTGAGAACCTGACCAGTGTCACTCTCATAGGGGGATTGACTCTCATTAAAAATGTAATACATTAGTATTTCAGTGGCAATGTAATAATATAAATGAAATCTGCCGCAACCCATTCAAAATATATACGAAGTGAGATTTCCGAGTCTGGGGAAATCGAATAAGTAGTATTTTAAGTTGAGAGCTCTATAGTGATGGGACATGCCGGGATTTTTGCGGGACTCTCACTTATTTTATACATTATCTGATTAAAAATTATTCCAATTTAAGAGATTTCAGTTATAGCTTTTGTTTTTGTATTCATTTTACATCTGTTTGATCAATGGATTCGGCTCGCGGACGTGGTACAGAGTGGACGCGTGTCGCTCACCGTTGTCACTTGTGCATTATCTTTTTTATCATTGGCTGTTCCAAGTAATATTGATTCCTTGTCGCACTTACCTGTGTCTTACCTGAAGTTAACGCCTTCTGGGTGGCCCTAGAGTGAGACAATATTAAAATCCTCATATACACTAGAAACAATTATCATAATTGTCTGTGATTCGCTGGATTCGAGCCGTCGTCCCTGCGCGCGAGCAGCGATACACGCGGTGCGTGTAGCCAACGCGCTACGGCGCATCGGATAGCAGCCATCAAATAGTGATCCTCTACGCGTTGCTGGCGCACCGCTGACGTCATAGCTACACTGCACTACGGGTGCTACGCATCGCCTACGACAACTGCATTGGTTCGACTCGTCTATATTATTACTGCACCGCGGCACACCGCGCCGCGCCTGGAACCTATCCGACCGAGTACAAATTGTTACGAAACATGGCCAGCGTTCGGCGCACCCCTCCCAAGACCTCTAGAACCCCAACAAACAATTTGGTACAATCTCAATCGGAACCCGAAATAAACACCGCTCTAATGACGAGTGACTTTGTAAACACAAATCGAAATAAACGTCCTCGGCAGAATAACTCGCCACCACATGCTACTGGCATAAACCCTCAAGACCTCCAAATCAAATTCTCTCAATGGAAGGAGGAGCAAGATAATTCTATTACCAAGGTACTCGCAGAGCAAACTGCCATAATGGCTAAATTGGCCTCCGATATAGGGGAAATAAAAAATCAAAACAAACAGATCCAGGAATCAAATGATGAAATCGTGAAATCAATGGGCTTTATAAATAACCAATTTGAAGACTTAAAACAAGAAGTGGAAGACCTGAGAAGAGAACGCCAAGAACAAAAACAGTATATAGAAAGTTTAGAGAAACAGATTCATGATTTACACCATAAGTCAAGATCCTCTGGAATAGAAATTCGAAACCTTCCACATTCAAATGGTGAATCAGCAGCTAGTCTCGCCAAAACTATTCACAATCTCGGACAAACTATGGGACTAACCATCTCCGAATCTGACTTACGAGATGTTTACCGCCTCCCAGGGAACATAGCCAACGCTTCCACAACCCCACGCCCGATTATTGCGGAATTTTCTACTGTCCACAAGAAGCAGACGCTTCTTTCTGCCGTTCGATCTTACAACAAGAACAAGGGTAAAGAAAATAAAATTAATACTTCACTAATTGGAATCCCCGGCGCAAGCCAACCAGTGTATATCACCGAACAGCTTCCCTCTAACACTAAAAGACTGTTTTATCACGCTCGAGATTTCGCTAAAAATAATAATTACAATTTTTGCTGGATTTCTAACGGAAACATTTTCTTGCGGAAACTCGAGGGTGACAAACAAATTCTTATTAAGTCAGATAAATGTCTACAAGACTTAACTAACCTTATTAAGTGACTAGTAATTCTAAGCATTTTTTATTTTATTTTATTAATTCGAAGTATCATATACATATTTTTTTTCTTAAAATTATTGCATTCTCAATATCTTACAACAATTCTAATATGTAAATACACTCACACACTCATCCTAATCATACTTACACAAACAATACCAATTGCACCTAAATACATCGAACACAACCCACATAACAAATCAAACTCACATCCGTATAGTCTTATAGCACTTACTCCGGTCCAGCTCAATACAAACCTATTTTTTACCAAAATACGAAGTAATTCAGAACATGAAAGATTACTTAACACTCAGCGTATTCTTAAGCCACTTATTGTTACCCCAATGGTCAACACTGGATACAATAAATAATATAAGTAGCGAGCTTGACTCGCTAATAGTAGGTAACCCCATCCAGTGTAACACTGATGACTGCACTAAATTCATAAAACAATCCGGTAACAACCTCACATTATTGCACTTAAACATACGCAGTATAAATAAAAACTTTGACCAACTTCAAGTCTTACTGCATTCAACAAAGATTAACGTCGATTTAATCATTTTAACTGAATGCTGGCTAAGCAAAGTTAATAATCTGCCGATCATGCAAGGATATCAATCACATGTAACTAATACAAATGCCAATCAGAATGATGGTATTGTAATTTATTCACGCATGGGTCTTCAAATTACTGTATGGGAACCTAACTTTTTGGGAGGGAACTGCCTAGTTTCACAGATAGGTAACCAAAATATCGCCGTAATAACAGTATACCGATCGCCATCTAACAACTGTCGAGAATCCTACGACAACTTTCTGGACAGTTTAAATAGCCTTTATACAAAACTATCTTCCTGGAAGAATATTATCCTTACCGGTGACTTAAATATAGACATTAAACAGGACGGTAGAAATGATCGCAGCATTGAATACCTTACCCTCAATCTTTCCCATGGACTTCGCCCTTCACACCTTTTCCCCACACGACTAGATAACTGCCTAGACCATACGTTCATAAAATCTAAATTGTCGAACACCACATTAGTACTAGACTCACATATAACAGATCATAAACCGCTTCTCTTGGCTATTGACAACTCCAATACTAAAAGTAAAGCCTACCACTTATCAACACGCATAAACTATGACGCAATAAAACTGGCACTTGAAAACACAGACTTTCAGACCCTTTTTAGTATTAACAACCCAAACGTGCTTATGAATACCTTCATATCCTTGATATCGACAGCAATTTTGAAACACACTACACTAGTTAAAATCCCGAGGAAACAAATAATACTCAAGCCATGGATAACGCCTGGGCTATTGAAGTGCATTAAAAATCGAGACAAATTACATACACGTTCGAAGAAATCACCAGAAAATCTTATTCTTAAAATGACCTACACGCGGTATCGGAACTATTGTAACTCTTTACTCAGAAACCTTAAACTTAATTACGAGAGAAGTGAACTTGAGAAATCTAAAAGTAACCCTCGAGCCCTTTGGAAGACAATAAAAGAAATTACTAACACTAATAAGACAAAATCTAGTCCTACCGAACTACTAAAAATACGTGATAGCCCTAAATCTTCCATAAACGCAGTCTGTAAATACCTTAGTAACGTAGGTAAAAAATTGGCCAACAACATCCCCTCTATTACCCGACCTCCTCCTACCCTACCTCAAACGTCACAATCTATACACAGTCCCCAGCGACAACCATCTAATTCACTCGTATTACTGAACGTTGATGAAGCGGAGATTGAATCCATCGTACTCCTCTTACGCAGTGATTGTGCACTGGGATGGGATGGAATCTCCCCTATAGTTCTGAAGCTATGCCGTAACACACTAATACCTCCACTTACACATATCATAAATTCATGTCTAGAAAAAGGTGTGTTTCCAAATGCACTAAAAAGAGCTATAGTGCACCCAATTCACAAGGGCGGGAATAGAAGCTGTATTAGTAATTACAGACCCATCTCAGTCCTAACAGCTCTATCTAAGGTATTTGAGAAAGTTCTCAGCAACCGACTGAAGAGCTTCTTGGACACATACGACATCATAGCTAACAACCAATACGGTTTTCGCAAAGGGGTATCAACTGAAGATGCGGTTTTGGACTTGGTGCAGTCGGTAGCTGAGAACCTAGACAGCAAGAATAAATGTCTGGGAATATTCCTAGATCTCTCCAAGGCTTTCGATACGGTTTCTGTTCCCATCCTTGTCTCCAAGTTAGAGGGTGTAGGGGTCAGAGGCATAGCCCTTGAAATTTTTAAAAGTTACCTCCAAAATCGAACTCAGCGTGTCAAAATAAATGAACATTTAAGCGACGAGGAATCAGTGTCTTATGGTGTGCCTCAAGGTAGCATATTAGGTCCAATCCTGTTCCAAATATATGTAAACGACCTTTGCAACTTGACTCTCCCACACACTAAAATCTTCGCCTATGCTGACGATACCGCGGTTATTGTTTCGGGGTCTAATTGGGACTTGGTGAAGGACAGTGCAGAATCAACTCTAAACAACATATCTAATTGGCTCAAACTAAATCTACTAACACTCAATGTCAATAAGACGTGTTATATTCCATTCTCCATACGACAGAACACGTCACCAGACCTATCTTTTGCATTAACCTCCCACAAGTGTACTCTCAATTTAGGACCGTGTTCGTGCCCTAAACTTACTAGAGCCACTGAAGTCCGGTATCTGGGCGTGCAAATTGATGCAGGTTTACGATGGGATAAACAACTTGACGCCCTCACAACAAGAACCCTGCGACTGATCCATATCTTTAAATCGCTTAGAGACTGCGCTCCACCCGATATACTAAAGACCATCTTCTACTCACTTTGTCAGTCTGTCATTGGATATTGCATCCCAGTCTGGGGGGGAGCGACAAAAACCAGATTCTTGAGAGCTGAACGAGCGCAGCGTGCAATACTCAAAATTATGACCCGCAAGCCCTTTCGTTACCCAACAACACAATTGTACCTAGACTGTAAGATACTAACAGTTCGGCAGCTTTACGTTCTTAGAGCCATCCTTAGGAAACACACTAGCATCCCTCCACCTAATCCGCTCAAGCGCACAAACCACCCTATAGGCATCCGACACAAAACCACGTTCGCCAAACACCAGTACTACATACTAAGCACACAAATCTACAAAAAAATCAATAATAAAATCAACATAAGTGGTCTGAACAAACACCAAATAAAATCTAAACTTACCACATGGCTCCTAAACCAAGACTACGCACAAACAGAATCACTACTTGAATACATCACATAACAAAACTTTAGTTCCATAAGACCATTCAATATTATCAAGCATACCCACACACCTATCGAACACCCACCCATACACTCACACTAACACACACCACACACCCACACACTCCTCAGAAACACACATCTATACTCGTACTTACAAATCTTGCATCCCAATGCGACACTGTCCACTTAGTTAACTGTTACCTATAATTGTACTTAGCCGAACACTGTCTCTTAGAATACAGGGTTTCCCTAGTTTAAGAGACAGAGTTAAAAACCCTGCAAACAGTTCTTTAGCAATTATGTCCTGTGTAATAGCTATAAGTCAAACTGTAACTTCGAGTAATAAAGTATTATTATTATTATTCCTTTATTTCTCATTTTTCTTATTTACTACATTTTTAAATATAAATATAAAAAATACATTTAAAAATATAAAAAACAGTTCCCCACCGGCATCTGGAACAGGGTCCTAGTTACCAGTGGTTAGGGCTCCAGAGAGAGGAACTTCCTCACAATGCGCGCCGTCTCCAGAAGTACCGCCTTCTGAATCTGTCCCTTGATCCAGCTGCCTAACGCGAGCCTCTTTAGGTGTTTGTCGAGGCTCTTGGCTAATAAGCCATGGGCGGAAACGACTATCGGTACAATGATTGCCGCATCAATGTCCCACATGTCGACAACCTCGTGAGCCAGATCAAGATACTTGCTTTCTTTATCTTTCTCTGCTTTCACGAGATTCTCGTCATGGGGGACAGTGATATCGATAATCATTGCACGGTGCTCTTGGCGATCTATCAGCACAATATCAGGCTTATTGGCTACAATAGTCCTGTCTGTGATGATAGACCGGTCCCAATACAATGTGATATGACCCTCTTCGAGAACTGGTTGTGGCTCATACCTGTAGTACGGTACCTCGGATGTCACAAGGCGATATTTAAGGGCAAGTTGCTGGTGGACAATCCTGGCTACTTGGTTGTGTCTGTGTAAATATTGACCATTTGCGAGACGCGAACAACCGGAGATGATATGCCTCAGGGATTCACCAGGGCGATGACATGCCCGACATATGTCAATGGTGCCATCCCTAAGAATATATCTCCGGTAGTTGTTCGTCATCACAACTTCGTCCATAATTGCACAGACAAAACCTTCGGTTTCCCCAAAGAGGTCGCCGAATCGTAGCCAGGCCACGGAGGCCGCAAGATCTACATCGGGCCCATGAAGGGCCCGATAGTACCTTCCGTGTAGCTCCTTACCCTGCCATACCACCCTACGATCATCCGTTGTCAGTACCACAGGTTTGCGCCAGTTCTCTTTTGCCAACGATAGAGGGGTGAGTCCATTATCTACTGCCACTACATCCACATGCATTTCCCCATCGGCACGGAGAAAATATTCTCTGAGACTACATATCTCTCGGTTATGCAAAGTCTTGACGTTTAAAAAGCCACGACCTCCACATTTCCGAGGGATATATAGTCTCATTACCGATGAACGTGGGTGATGCATGCGGTATGCAGTGAGCGTAGTACGGACTGTTCTATCCAGGGCGTCCAATTCGGTCTGAGTCCACTTGAGTATGCCAAAGGAGTACATCAAGACTGGCATGACCCAGCCGTTGTAGGCTCGCACCTTGTTTCCGCCTGATAAAAGACTTTTCAGTACTTTTTTCAGGCGCCCCAAGAAGCGATCCCGCAACAGCTGTTTCATGTCAGTCTCACTAATGCCTAACCCCTGTGACATACCCAAGTATTTGTAGGTCTCGGTTGCGGCGAGTGATCTCAGTTGGATGGAATCTGAAAGTTGGATGCCTTCAGACTCCACCATCCTCCCCTGCTTTGCATGCATGACCGCACATTTATCCACACCAAACTCCATCCTGATAGAATTACTAAAGGCTTCTGTAACCTTCAGTAAGCCCGACAGTTGGAGTGCAGTGGGGGCAAACAGTTTAAGGTCATCCATGTAAAGCAGGTGAGATATTACCTGACCTCCTCGTCGCAACCGAAAGCCAAACCCTGACTCCTCCAAAAGTGTGCTCAGAGGGTTCAGGGCCAGGCAAAACCATAATGGACTCAGACTATCACCCTGGAAGATACCTCGCTCTATCCTTATAGGCTCGCCATTCCCAAGGATCTGTCGAGAGCCTGGACAGAGAAGGACCGTTTTCCATTGCCTCATACATGACTCCAAGAAAGTGCGTAGAGTTGTATCTATTTTATACAACTCAAGCACTCTCACAAGCCACGTATGCGGCACAGAATCATAGGCCTTCTTATAATCTATCCAGCATGTCGACAGATCCTTTCGGTTTCGGCGAGCCTGTTGACAAATGGTCATATCGATGAGGAGTAGCTCCTTAGTACCACGGGACCCACTCCTACATCCATTCTGAGAGGCAGACATTATTGAATTATTTTCAACATGTCTGGCGATTTTCGCTCTCAGGATGGATGTAAGAGTTTTGTAAATTGTAGGTAGACAGGTGATCGGTCTATAATTTTTAGGGTCCGTGGTACTTCCGGTTTTATGGAGCAGATGGGTTACGCCTGTAGTTATAAATTCCGGTAACGACCCAGATTGTAAGGCGGATTGGAATTGGGATGCCAAGCGAACGTGCGAGCTACGTAACCATTTGAGCCAAAAATTATGCAGTCCGTCCGGGCCTGGGGCCTTCCAATTAGGTAGAGAACGGACTGCATTGGCTACGTCTAGGGGCCCGATGGAGATGGCTTCCATTTCTTTTATTGGTTCGCACATTCGCTCGACATCACCGATCCAATTGCCTTCGTAGTGAGTGACTGGCACCGACCAGATATCACGCCAGAATGTTGTCATGGCGTTATCATCTGGTCGCTGCAATTCACTCACTGGTTCATTGGGTCGCTCCCAGGATCTATAAACCCATCTTTGATCCCTTTGGAACATGGAGTTCTGGGAATATCGATCTACGCGAGCCTTATACCTACGTATACGGTTTGCCCATGCATAAATTTAGTTCGTACGTGGCGAGATAGATGTCGCTACATCACTCCCCTCCGAGACCGGAAGTCGCTAGCAGGTTGAGCTGTCCATACATCTTGTGATGCTTGCCGGGCCAGTGGAATGTTCCAGTGAGTCGGAACCAGATGCCGCATAGTCGGAACCATCTAATTTTATGATTATTTTAACATAAAAATATAAACACGTAATCATCTTTAAAACCTAAACAATTATAATTATTGAAATTATATTAAAACGTATCTATTGAAAATATATTTATTTAAACAAACTATTTGCAATTACGTACAAATTTACATAAAAATCAATCGTTTCTATTTAATATACAAATAAAAAATAACGAGCTAACATCCCTTTAATTAAGGGTCCCGTTATTTATTCCCATCACTACGCTTGCGGGATGTATCGTTGTCGCGTCCATCACTTCCACTAATTAGTAAGGATGGCTGCACCGGGAACGTCTCCGGGAATGTCTCATGACGTCATACCACTATTATATAGTATCAGTTAGTACGGGAATAGCCTGGGGTAGTAATATAGAAGTTCACTGGTACCAGAATACATCATACTTATTCATTATTATTTAGGTAAATATACAGTAGCTCGTATTCTTAGTGAAGACAGTTTATACCTAACTATCATAGTTTCCGAGTTATAAACCTTTGAATATTTGTCACAGGTATCGTGTTCTGGCATTTGGGTACATCCATAACCCTATTCGGCAGTATAAACTACACTTATGGGGGGCGACTACCAATATTTTCATAAAACAGAACATGCAAATTTTACACACGACTCGAAATATTACAAGTTTTTAAAATTTACATATATTGATATCACGCCTGTATTCCCAAAGGGGTAGGCAGGGTTGCACTGTAGTGCGTCCACACTTCGCCGATGTATTTTGGCCTAAATGTCTCTAGGGGGCGAGCCTATTGCCATTATATCGGGTACAATCTTCCTCAATACGAGGGATATTTGGGCGATACTTCACCACCCTGGCCCAGTGCGGATTGGTGAACTTCACACACTTTTGTATACGTGCCAATTTGCTCAAGATGGCTTTCTTCACCGTTAAAATTGAGGATCGAAAAAGAAATAAGTTATGGCGATTAAACAAAAAATAATATAATAAAAAAATGATTATCCCACTGAGTTTCTTGCCGGAGAGTTTCTTGCTCTTCTCAGTTGAGGTCGCGTTTCGATCCGGTAGTAGCATATATAAGCAAAACAATGTAAACCTGTCAATTTGTAAGTGCCCCCGTAGGCCTATACAAAATAAATGATTAGCTTTGACGTAATTTTGGAAGTGAAAATGATAATAATATTTCATCAGATCTGAATGTAGGATATTTAGGTTAGCACAAGCAGCGTAGTTCTATTTTCATTTTATGCCTGAATGTGGTTTAAATAGAAAATCTTACTTAAAATTTGTCTCGAAAATTTCAAGAACAAAAAGCGAGATTCTTTGAATTAAACTGTGAATTTCACGAGACAGTGTCATTAGATCTAATAGCCGCTCTCTGTAAGGCCACGAGATGGAGAGGCGGGGGATGCATGGGGAGGCGGGGGAGGCGGGTGGAGCCGCAAAATTTGCGACATACGAATTAGAACCCATTTTCTTGAGACAGTCGAAACTAAGTACATTACCTACTGCCTTTTCATTGTCATTATGTATTGTTTGTACAATTTTTAGTTTATGTCGTATTTATTGTATCACATAAGTGGCGCTATAGCTGATTCTCTGTTATCATGCCTACATTCCCGAAGGGGTAAGCAGAGATGTACTCACATTACATATGCAAAAAAGTCACTTTGAGTTCCTGCTGATGTATTTTGGTCACAATGTAATTTATATAGTGAGGAAACCTGCAAGTGAAATACTGTCAGTGAAAGTCCCATCAAAATCGGCACCGCCGTTTCGGTAATTATCCGAAACAGACGGACAAAAACAAATTAAATTGTGTTTTCGTTATAATGCAATACTTTCATATAGTCGGCTAAAAGGCGAATTGACTCAAGCGCCATTTTGGTAACTGCACGAAACCCAGCTCAAAAGGCGGAGAAAAATTCACTGATTCCAACAATATACAGGTTGTTTCAGAAGTCCGAAATAATACTTTGTCGTTTGCATCAATACTGGGTATACAACTGAATGGTATACAAATTTGATCGAAATTCGACCATGTTTTTCCAACTTTTTTTTCGACCTTGACTTCTATAACTCGTAATATCTCGAGACCTATGTAAAATTTGCATGTTCTGTTTTGTGAATATTAGTAGCCGCCTCTCATACGTGTAGTTTACACTGCAGAATAGGGTTATGGATGTACCCAAAGGGCAGAACACGATACCTGTGACAAATAATCAAAGGTCTATAACTCAGAAACTATGATAGTTAGGTATAAATTTTCTTCAATATGCATACACATATAAGCTATATATGTTCCGTATATGTTCCCAAAGTATTATTTCGGACTTCTGATACATCCTGTATATAACTAAATATCACCAAACATGGCGCTTGAGTCACTTCACCTTCGATAGGTATTAAGTACAAAACTGTTAGTTTATCATTACACCCAGACACTTCAAATTTTATTTATTTGTGTCCTTCACCGTTCAGCGAGCAATATTATTTGCAATAAGCTCAGCATTCTCTGTTCTAATGTGTAGAAAAATGTATTTCTTTGTACAAGAATTCTCCTCGCGATGTTACCTTAAAAAGCCTATCTCACATAGACGTGAATAGGCAGGCGGAAGATTGTGAGAGTCTATTCACAGACGCACAAAGAGAGCGCTCCTATACACCGCGTAGACGCCTGCACACACAGCCGCGTCTAAAAACACGACTAATTTCCTACAATGAACAAAACAAACTAATTAAATACTGCCAGACAAAACATACTCATCGTATGATCCCAATCTAAGCAACGTTTGGGTTTGGGTACCGTACAATGGACTGGCGGCGATCCCAGTTACTTCGACAAACTCAAAGTCCGAAACGAGTACTTTGGGTCATGATAGGTCATATGTGGATGCTTAGTGAAGACAGATTATATCATAGTACCTGAGTTATAGACCTTTGAATATTTGTCACAGGTATCGTGTTCTGGCATTTGGGTACATCCATAACCCTATTCAGCAGTGTAAACTACACTTATAAGGGCCGACTACCAATATTCACAAAACTTGACAAGCAAATTTTACATAGGACTCGAGATTGACGACGACAAGAAAGTTGGAAAAACATTGTTGAATTTCGATCAAATTTTTATACCATTCAGTTGTATACCCGATACTGATGCAAACGTCAAAGAATTATTTCACACCTTTTACACATATATAGACAAACGGCTAGGTAGGTGTCAGAGCTATGCCCAGTTTTTGGACAAAGAAAGTAACAATTGTACGGCACTTAACGTTGAAACAATAGCTATTGTCGCGTCCACAGAAACCGTCCAAATGGCGAGACAAGGTCGCGTCCGGAGATCAAATTCACATCGCTGTAAACAATTCGTTATAATCAAACACTTGTAGGGTAATTATAAACTATAACATAAGCAGCTGTAGCCAAGTCGGTAGAACCTTGTGTTCAAGGCGTGTAGGTTCAATCCCAAGACTGAGATTTTCGGATATCATAAGCATTAATGTTTACCACTTGCTAAACGGTGTTTCTTTCTTTCTTTCTATGTTTCTTTTGTTATAATTTGTTACAATATAATGTTATGTTTACTTATTTGTATAATTTTAGTCTATATTGCGGCAACTTTATGTAATTAATCCGTGGACAACGCCGTGGACTGTACTGGGTTTAGATAACTTTTTGTAATACCATTTGTTAATTTTTATGTACTGTTGTTTGTTGTCTATAATAAATAATTTAATTTAATTTAATTTAAGACAAATATCGCGAGGAAACCTGCACGTATATAGAAAGACGTGGGAATTCACCAACCTGCACTGGGTCAGCGTGGTAGACTATGGCCGAAATCTCCCAGAGCGGGTGGACTTTAAACGAATTCATTTCCTGAATTATTAGCGGAACTTTAAAATGGTTTTATTTGTACGATTCACTCACAGATTTATTTCATCAGCGAATATATTATATTCAATATTAAGTGTCAACAAAACCAGATTAAGTGTGAGAGGAATTGCTAAAGTGGCTATTTTAGATCCTGGTATAACTTTACCACCAAAAAAGTTTTATTAAAAATAAATAAATACATCATCACGCCTGTATTCCCCGAAGGGGTAGGCAGAGGTGCACTGCGGTGCGCCCACACTTCGCCGATGTATTTTTGGTCCCAATGTAATAGGGGGCGAGCTTATTGCCATTATACCGGGCACATTCCCCCTCAATACGAGGGAGATTTGGGCCATAGTCCACCACGCTGGCCCAGTACGGGTTGGTGAACTTCACACGCCTTTCTATAGACGTGCAGGTTTCCTCACGATGTTTTTCCTTTACCGTTCAGCAAGTGGTAATCATTGTTGAAAATGACATTCGCACATGAAAATTATCTCAGAGGTGCGGGCCTGGGATTTGAACTTGCACCCATTACGTCCAAGTCGGGCGTTCTTGCCCGCGAGGCTACCACTGCTATAAAGTTTTATTATTTTTACAAAATGAGCGAAATGATGATATTTAATGGAATAAGATGAGGAATGGCATCACCTACGACTAGCGCGGGTATTTCGCCAATGTCAAGTAATTAATAGCAAGGACAATAAATACACGTAATAAATAAAAATGAATGATGACAGTGATAAAGATGGCGGATGAATCCCAATAAAGTATTGTTGTTTCAACAGTAACTGTCAATGTTTGACAGATTGTGTACTGAGTTACTGTCAACAACTGAAATGCTGCAAGACAGGTGTTGGTAAGGGGTCTGTTGTTAGCCGACAGCAACATACATCTCTGAGGGATCTACCTAAAACATGCGTTATTTTTGCGTCCCGCTCCGGGAAACATGTTTGTATTGGTGAATTATTGTGATTGGATCCCGCGCCGGGCGTGCAAACACAGCCCTCATATAATACACCACTGATATCATGTAAATATATCGAGGGCAGAAACTGGAAATGTCGTACATCGAAAAGTGGCCTAAATGACATATTGATATCTGTGTTTCACACGGCTGAAATGAAATTAAACTATTTTACGGATTTTATCGCGTTTATTTACTATTTTATTTTCCCGACGTTTCGGCTGCTTTACAGCAACCATGGTCACGGGGGGACTGAGGTGTTAGACGTCCTGATGTCATAGTTAATAACTGGGTACCCTCATATTTAGTTGTTGTTTGCGGTCCGATCCACGCAGAAAGTGCTTACGGTGTCTTGAGGTCTTGCAATGGTACACTTGGTTTTGGATTTAATCATATTAATTACTGGATCCCAAGTTGGTGGTAGCACCCAGCCATCTTCCCTATTGAAATTAGGATGTTTTTTTATTTCAATGGCCTCACGTATCATCCTTGGTCGGAGTCGGTGTTCTTTTGCGAGGATATGCGGTTTATCAAATCTGGTATAATGGCGGGTGCGGTCCTGTACATGTGTTTTTTTAGTTTGTTTTTCGTTGCCAATTTAAAAACTTTAAACATATCGACCTATCCGAAATTTTCATATTCTGTTTTGAGAATATAAGTAGTCGCCTTTCTTTAATTTTGCACTATTTAATAGGCTACTGGATGTGCTCTAAGGCCAGAAAATACCTACTACTACTACTACAGCCCTTTTAACGTCCCACTGCTGGGCACGGGCTTCCCCTCAATGCGAGGGGGATTCAGGCCATAGTCCACCACGCTGGCCCAATGCGGGTTGGCAGACTTCACACATCTATCAAAAACTACTCAAGTTCCCTCAGACGTGCAGGTTTCCTCACGATGTTTTCCTTCACCGTTTCATAGCAAGTGGTGCGAGCCGGGGTTTGAACCTGCACACTTCGATAGCAAGGCGTGCGTTCGACCACTAAGCTACCACTTCTACTACATTTAAAGTGTTTTATTCTGTAACTAGGAAACTATGATAGTTAGGTATAATCTACCTTCACTATGTATATGTGGCTCAAATATTATTTCTGATTTCTGATACACCTTGTAGAATTGATCAGAAAAAAAAGCCGCGGCGAATGGTCCATGTCTCGTTTGCCTATGATGAAAAATAATATATTTACATAGCATGCATTGATTTCTTTCTAGTTTTATTAAGGAGTTACGCATTTTCGAAATAGTTTTTTGGCTCTAGTGTACAATTGATTATATCGAGATACGACATTTCGGCTTTCCACTGTCGATATCTTGTTATAAATAATACAATCTTCGCTTATTTTATTACACGTATTTTTTTAAACCAAAAGCAGTGGTAGCCTCGTGGGCAAGAATGCCCGCCTTGAACGTAAGGGGTGCAAGTTCAAGCCCCAGACCCACACCTCTGAGATAATTTTCATGTGCGAATGTCATTTTCAACAATGATTACCACTTGCTGAACCGTGAAGGAAAACAACGTGAGGAAACCTGCACGTCTATAGAAAGGCGTGTGAAGTTCACCAACCCGCACTGGGCCAGCGTGGTGGAGTATGGCCCAAATCTCACTCGTATTGAGGGGGAATGTGCCCGGTATAGTGGCAATAGGCTCGCCTCCTATTACATTGGGACCAAAATACATAGGCGAAGTGTGGGCGCACTACAGTGCACCTCTGCCTACCCCTTCAGGGAATATTCTGTATCAATAAAGCTTCACACATTACATTGTAAGAATGTTGCTTAGTTTGGGATCATATAACATAATATTGTAAGTAGCTAATCAGCAATAAAACCGGAAGCATCCTAATTAAACATCGCTTTTTGTTAAAAAGTAATTATTTCAAAGATAAAAGCGCTTTTTTTTGTTCGTTCATTTGTTTCCGGACCGCCGAGTTGCTTTTGTGGAATGAGAATAATTCATTTAATATCAAGAAGACTAAATGATTAAGCCTAAATTTATGGAAAAACCGGCCAAGTGCGAGTCAGACTCGCGCACGAAGGGTCCCGTACCATTCTATCTATAAAAATGGCAAAAAAATCACGTTTGTTGTATGGGAGCCCCCTTAAATATTTATTTTATTCTGTTTAGTATTTGTTGTTATAGCGGCAACAGAAATACATCATCTGTGAAAATTTCAACTCTCTAACTATCATGGTTCATGAGATACAGCCTGGTGACAGACGGACGGACGGACGGACAGCGAAGTCTTAGTAATAGGGTTTGGGTACGGAACCTTTGGGTACGGAACCCTAAAAATCTATCGATTTAAGCCATTATAAAATATGGTTCAAAATGTGTAAACCAAGCTATAAAATATAGGTTACCGAGCTTATTCTAAATCATGCCCGTATAGACATAAGTTGTATCTCATTCAACTGTCAGATTAGTCGAGAAAATTACGTCACTTCGAGCTTTTTGTACTGGACATGGCTCCGTGTGACGTCATTTTATCGACAAATCTGACTTGTTGACTTGACATATTGAAACAGATGAAACTTATGTCTACGCGGTCATGATACAGGGCCAGAAATATATTATTATCGTCATAATAAGATTTTAGACGTGTTTAGTTCTCTTTAAAAAATTTGAACTCTCTTTGATGTAAAGATGAACACAGCAGAAGGTACAAGCGGTCACCATAAGGCTCGCTCATAATAAGGCGTCGCGACGCTCAATATAGGACGTCACGACGCTCAATATAGGACGTCACGACGCTCAATAAAGGACGTCGCGACGCTCACTATAAGGCGTCGCGACGCTCATCATAAGGCGTTGCGACGCTCAATAAAGGACGTCGCGACGCTCACTATAAGGCGTCGCGACGTGCAATATAGGATGTCGCGACGCTCATAATAAGGGGTCGCGACGTGCAATATAGGACGTTATGACGCTCACTATAAGGCGTCGCGACGCTCATAATAAGGCGTCGCGACGCTCATCATAAGGCGTCGCGACGCTCACTATAAGGCGTCGCGACGGTCAATAAAGGACGTCGCGACGCTCAATATAAGGCGTCGCGACGCTCATCATAAGGCGTCGAGACGTTCAATACAGGGCGTCGCGACGCTCAATATAGGATGTCGCGACGCTCACTATAAGGCGTCGCGACGCTCAATAAAGGACGTCGCGACGCTCACTATAAGGCGTCGCGATGCTCATCATAAGGCGTCGAGACGTTCAATACAGGGCGTCGCGACGGTCAATAAAGGACCTCGCGACGCTCACTATAAGACGTCGCGACGCTCAACATAGGACGTCGCGACGCTCATAATAAGGCGTCGCTACGCTCACTATAAGGCGTCGCGACGGTCAATAAAGGACGTCGCGACGCTCAATATAGGATGTCGCGACGCTCACTATAAGGCGTCGCGACGCTCAATAAAGGACGTCGCGACGCTCACTATAAGGCGTCGAGACGTTCAATACAGGGCGTCGCGACGCTCAATATAGGATGTGGCGACGCTCACTTTAAGGTGTTGCGACGCTCATAATAAGGGGTCGTGACGCTCAATATAGGATGTCGCGACGCTCACTATAAGGCGTCGCGACGCTCAATAAAGGACGTCGCGACGCTCACTATAAGGCGTCGCGATGCTCATCATAAGGCGTCGAGACGTTCAATACAGAGCGTCGCGACGCTCAATATAGGATGTGGCGACGCTCACTATAAGGTGTTGCGACTCTCATAATAAGGGGTCGTGACGCTCAATATAGGATGTCGCGACGCTCACTATAAGGCGTCGCGACGCTCAATAAAGGACGTCGCGACGCTCACTATAAGGCGTGGAGATGCTCATCATAAGGCGTCGAGACGTTCAATACAGGGCGTTGCGACGCTCAATATAGGATGTGGCGACGCTCACTATAAGGTGTTGCGACGCTCATAATAAGGGGTCGTGACGCTCAATATAGGATGTCGCGACGCTCACTATAAGGCGTCGCGACGCTCAATAAAGGACGTCGCGACGCTCACTATAAGGCGTCGCGATGCTCATCATAAGGCGTCGAGACGTTCAATACAGGGCGTCGCGACGCTCAATATAGGATGTGGCGACGCTCACTATAAGGTGTTGCGACGCTCATAATAAGGGGTCGTGACGCTCAATATAGGATGTCGCGACGCTCACTATAAGGCGTCGCGACGCTCAATAAAGGACGTCGCGACGCTCACTATAAGGCGTCGCGATGTCATCATAAAGCGTCGAGACGTTCAATACAGGGCGTCGCGACGCTCAATATAGGATGTGTCGACGCTCACTATAAGGTGTTGCGACGCTCATAATAAGGGGTCGTGACGCTCACTATAAGGCGTCGCGATGCTCATCATAAGGCGTCGAGACGTTCAATACAGGGCGTCGCGACGCTCAATATAGGATTTCGCGACGCTCACTATAAGGCGTCGCGACGCTCATAATAAGGCGTCGCGATGCTCAATATAGGATGTCGCGACGCTCACTATAAGGCGACGCGACGCTCAATATAGGATGTCGCGACGTTCACTATAAGGCGTCGCGACGCTCATAATAAGGCGTCGCGATGCTCAATATAGGATGTCGCGACGCTCACTATAAGGCGTCGCGACGCTCAATATAGGATTTCGCGACGCTCACTATAAGGCGTCGCGACGCTCATAATAAGGCGTCGCGATGCTCAATATAGGATGTCGCGACGCTCACTATAAGGCGTCGCGACGCTCAATATAGGATGTCGCGACGTTCACTATAAGGCGTCGCGACGCTCATAGTAAGGCGTCGCGACGCTCAATATAGGATGTCGCGACGCTCATAATAAGGCGTCGTGACGCTCAATATATGATGTCGCGACGTTCACTATAAGGCGTCGCGACGCTCATAATAAGGCGTCGCGTCGCTTAATATAGGATGTCGTGACGCTCACTAAAAGGCGTCGCGACGCTCATAATAAGGCGTCGCGACGCTCAATATAGGATGTCGCGACGCTCACTAAAAGGCGTCGCGACGCTCAATATAGGATGTCGCGATGCTCACTATAAGGCGTCGCGACGCTCAATATAGGATGTCGCGACGCTCACTAGAAGGCGTCGCGACGCTCATCATAATTTGTGTTTTGTATTACGCATCACAGTAAAGGTTAAAAATAAAGTATTTACACACTTTATTGGTATGCAAAAGTATAAAATATAATTACCAAAAATAAAGTAGGATACTTTATTATAAAGTACGGTTGGCAACCCTATCGTGCAGTTGAAATGACACACAAAGCAAGACACCTAGTTGACAACACAAGGCCTTCACGTCAGCTGAGAGTGATGTGACGTAATATCGCAGTCTACTGCACGACGACTGTGCTCCAAAATCTCACAAGATATGGGCCTTAAAGTATTGTTCTTTCAATAGTAACTGTCGATTTTTGACAGATTTTGCACAGAGTTGTCTGTCAAAAACTGAAAGTTATTGCTATAATATTGCTGCACCATTTAGGCAGCGCCTAGTGTTTGTGAATCGGCAATTAGTAGCTTTATACGACATAACTAGACTTTAAGTACCAGGAAAACAGAAATATACTGGAGGTTTGTTTCAGAGGAGGAATGCGAAGAGTCTGTCCTGGGCGGGGTCCCGGTGCGGCACCGGCCCGAGCCGCCCGGCACGCTCGCGCTCACCACGCGCTTCACGCCGCACGAGATCAAGCTCATGTACCGCGGCTTCAAGCAGGCGAGTGACAACTCTTACCAACTTATGATGTCCTGGTACTAAAGCCGGCCTGCGAACCATATTTAATAAACCTGATACCCGAGATACATGTGATATTGATGATATTGCATGCCTCATACAATATCGGTATTAATTATGTTTCGTATAATGATATGCCAGTTTTGTATTTAGTATACTTTGCTTCAAGCAGGCGAGTGTCAACTCTTACTAACTTATAATGTCCTGGTACTTCCTAATATGAGACTATACATGCGAGTACTACTATTTATCTGTCCTTCTCTGTCAGACGTCTGATTTTATCGCATGCCACGCTGCAGAAGTACCAGGGGCCGGTTTTCGTTTGATAGACATCAATCTCTATTCGAGATATGTCGAAACAAAAGAAAAAATACGACCAATTTGACGGTTAGTTTCGAAATATCTCGAATAGAGATTGATGTCTATCAAACGAAAATGCCCGCTCAGTCTCTTAGAAGCCCATGCGTTCCTGGTACTTCTGCAGTGTGTGATATGATTAAATCAGATCTGATAGAGAAGAACACATAAAATATACAATGTTTTTGAGAATTTGGATTGTTTTCAGGAGTGTCCATCGGGTGTCGTAGATGAAGAAGCCTTCAAAAATATCTTCTCGCAATTCTTCCCCTTAGGAGGTAGCTCAAAATTTCACTGTTTAATTATTTGATACATTGCAAGCCTTGATAAAATACAAGACAGATTATTTTTATATGATTTCAGATGCAACTCAGTACGCGCACCTAGTATTCAAAACTATCAAACATAAGCAGAGCGGGAAAGTCAACTTTGAGGTAAGAATTGACACGATTTGGTCGATATGGAGTACGCCATTGCTATTCGCTCCCAGTCTCTACTGCTGCACTCCGAGACACGGCTAGTGGGACTACCGGGGACCTGGTCACACCAGCTGCCAGTTCAGACTTCTGACTGCCAGTCACGAGTGGCATAATATATGTCTCCTCTAATAAATGGCGTAGTTGGTTAAGTTTAAGATACAAGTAAAAAAGATTTTCAACATAACATGTCTCGGCATGTCACATATTTAAATCGCGCTGCGTTATTTGCATATAAATTGAAATGTCTTGTGTAGGGAGCGGAGTACACAATCTTGAAGAAAACTGATTATAAAATATAAATTGAACTACTTGAGATCATGTTATCCTGGTACCAATAAAATTATAATAGAATGCATTGAATGAAGGGTGGGGGGAGGGGGGAGACACCAGCCCTTTACCACCGCCTATCTTACAGCGATGTTTTTTAACATTACTTTCAGTTTTTGACAGTTAACTGAGTTGAAAATATGTCAAAATTTGACAGATACTATTGAAACAACAATAGGTACTTTAAGAGGTCAGCCCCAGAGTTGTAAAGTCTGCAAGGAAATAAACATTTTTATTTCAAAGTTCATGATTGTGGTTTTGATATTACTACTGAACCCGACCGTATGCCGTGAAGTGACACGCACTTAGCCGATTCTTAGAGTTCCGTAATCGGTCCTTAACTCAACTTATTATTATATCAAACACTTAATTATTTTTCTGAACTATATTAAACATCAGCTTTCTGCAAGTGAAAGTGAAATAAAAAAACAGACAGACCACTTAAGTCGTCTCTCTGACATATCTCATGTCCGTTGTTACTAACATAAGGAAATGCCTTAATTTGATATATTACAGGAGTTCCTGGATATCTTGTCTCGCGTAGCTCGCGGCTCCGTCCAAGAGAAGCTGTCGTGGGTGTTTGCGCTGTACGATGTGGACGGTGACGGCCGCATCTCGCGCGCGGAGATGCTCTCCGTAGTCCAGGCTATATACGAGCTGCTGGGGCGAGCCGCAGCCCCCCCTGTCCACAGCACCGCCGCCAAGGATCATGTGGATAGGATATTTCACGTGAGTTTAGCATCATCTATTGCTTACAACGTATTTATGCAACTTAAATGGGCAAACAAGCCTGCCACCATACAGCATTTAGGTGAAATCATTTAATGAACCCAAAATATTAATAATCTAATGTTGTTTAACTCACAAAATTAAATTAAATAAAATTAATTATCCACCAAAGTTACACGAGTAATGTCAAACTAGGCGTTGCCTGTGTCTTGGGTTCCTGTGTTCAAATTATTTGATTTATTTCTATGCTTTAACAAGCCTAGAAATGGTCGGTTAGGTCGCTTGTACCTTCTGCTGTGTTATCCTGAGGTCAAAGGGAGTTAAGAAGGTGATTTTAGAAGCCGAATTTTAAGAATACCAGAACATTTAAATCTTATTAAAAATACATATTCGCTAGAGAACATATCCAGGTGTGAAAAGCTAAGCGACAATTTTGGGCGATATTAACTTATGTACGTATTTGGAATCCGCTATTTTTTTTGCGTCGAATGAGTGTGCTCTATTGTTGAGTTAAAAAAATGCCGCTTTAGTCAAATAGCCTCTCATCCCTCGATATATTTAAGGATTAGTGTACACGTTTAATTTTAAAGTCTACTCTGGGCGTACTGCAGTGCACCTCTGCCTACCCCTTCGGGGAAAACAGGCGCGATGATGATGATGTATGTTGTTCGTAACGTTGGCGGCAGTTGATGGACACAAACTGTGACGGGGTGGTGACGCCGGACGAGCTGGCGCGCTGGTGCAGCCGCGACCCCGCGCTGCTTCACTCTCTCGACACGCTCGACACCGTCTTGTGATCCGCGCTTGCTCACCCACCCCCGCCCTCCGCGCCCTCCGCGCCGCACGCACAACACGACAAGTACGTGCTACATAAACATTCACAGTTAGTTCATTAGACATACGAGCCTCGGCTGCAGCAGTAGCTTACAGCAACTAGGGCTGGAGATTTGCTTGTCTTTCGTATTTTTGGTATATGTAAGTGATCCGTCGTCAGGTCGGACGCGGCGTGCGCCTCCTGCTCCACCGCGGGGGAGGTGGAGGTGCCGCCCCGCCCCGCGCCCGGCGCCCGCCCGCCCCCGCCGCCGCCCCCGCCGCGCGCTCCCGCCCCACCCGGCCCAAGCACCTCATTTCAAATACACGTCGATGATGAACAGGAGCGGGGAGACACTGCAAGTAAGAATAAATTAATACATCTATATCAACAGATTCATAACAAATTATACTAGTGTCTTTGTGTTTTGATAGATGTCGCTGTGCTATTTCTCAAACACGCTATTAAAATACACTCTGGTCGCCATGACCAAGATAACGTTTTGAAGTGTTGATAGTTAGAAGATTTTGACTCTACAATCTGCCCCCTTATCATTGCAGCAATGTTTATAATATTACTTTCAATGACAGTTAATTCAGTACAATATCTGTCAAAAATTTCAATTTCTTTTAAAACAACAAGACTTTAAGAGCTGGTGGTAAGGACCCTTTAAAACCTACTTAGATGGGTTGAATGCCCGATGGATACTTAACACTTAAAATACCTTTCAGCAATTGTAAAGAATTGTGAAGTGGTGAAAGCCGAGGTAACGATGACGGGCGCGCGGGCGCAGCCACCGCCTGTACCTGCCAGAGTCACGGCTTGCGTGAGTTCTATTGCCTGTCACGAGCGCGGGGTATACCAATTAGTTCAAAAATAGCTAAAACACTATTTACTTAGAATTAGTTCTAACCCAGACATACATAAATTTAGTCGCTTTGTACTTCACCGTGAGCCACAATCTTCGCTTAGATTACTGCTATGGTCTTCTTAGATAGCTTCATAAATGGCGCTGCTAGGTATGAGCAATACAAAAATATAACTGGTCTGGTCTGTCTGTGTGTTTGTATGGTCTGGTGTAGTCAGGAAATCAGGGATTTCAAATAACCTTAGCAATCATGTGCGTTCTCATGTCCAGTTTTATACGCTAGAATAGAAACGGGTGTTGTTACAGTGACTTGTGGCTGATAAAAACTACTAACAGAAGATTAAACTCAGAGGCGTATAATACCAGATTTATTTGTAGCACATCAGTAATGTATAGTTCGTAATTCGTTTATGATGACGGTCTTGGTCGGACTTGGTCTAGACTCTAGAGGGTTGAGCGTAGGCCACTCTGGTCACTGAACTGGGTGGGTGCGAGTTCGATTCCATTAGTTGCAAATATCGGAATTCGCCTTGGTCTGGGTATAACTGGGATTGCCTCCACTTCACTATTATACGGTACCCATAGTTTGGAATCATACGATGAGTATGTGTTGGCTAGCGATATGTTCATCTGACTATATTTATGAATATTTTATATTTCCAGGTCACAGACGAGATGCAACGCAAGACGAAGCGCCGCTCCCGGCGGTCCTCGTCGCCGCAGCTGCCGCGGTGAAGGAGACCCATCTTTAAACATAGCATTAATCTTCTTCCAACGCTGTGCTTCTACCCACTAACTGCTAAGCCGACATTTCAAGGTAGTCCAGCGTGGGCCCTGGATCAGACCCCATACACGGCAGAATGGAGAGTGCAATCTCGTAGATCGAAATAACAACTAGTTTGTAAGAGATAAACGAAGGGACTAATACTATTGGTACTTAATAATGTAACTTCATGGTGGTGACACACCGGGATCAAACCATGAACAAGAAAAATAACTTGTTTTTCACTTGTATATTTAGGGAGCCTTCACAGTTCAGCGCTGGTTATTTCATTATTATTTGCAAGACACATTAAAATGCACTAATTTTTTTTTATAATTACTTAAATGAAGTATGAATTTTCATTGTATATTTACATACATTGGATTCAAAAACATGATAATATTCGCATTTCATAATTAGTATGTCATCGACATAAACTTCGACTAATTAATTTGATATTCTAATATTGAGATTAATCTTAATTATTTTGTTTAAGGGAACCTAGCATTCCAAAACCAAACTTATGACATTATTTAACTTAAGAAAAAATAATAATTATTACAATGCGCAATAACTTTTTGAATAAAATATATTTTATGATATCATTCACTGATATCAATTAAAGTCTAGCAGAATTATCTTCATTCCTTTTGTCGTTCTTAATATCAAATTTCACATAAAATCAAGCACCGTTATTTAATTAATTAAAGCACTATTTACAAATAAACTGTTAATAATATCCTATACTTGGTGTCTATCATCTGGTAGCGCCGACAGCAGCGGCAGGCGGTCCGTAGCCCCAGTGGACCTGAATATTGCATAAAATTCATGCTTCAGGGAGCCTAATATCACTACTTAAGTAATTCAACAAACACGAATTCATATCTTGATAACATCTCATTTAAATTCACTGATGAAATTAATGTGCGTCGATTACACGAATGCTAAACGATACTAAGAAAATTTAAGAATTACTGCAAACAGTTCAGGAAATGATTTCGCAGGTTGTGGAAGCTTTGATAACTAATTCGAGAAATTGTGAGAGGAACAAATGAGTCGCGTCTGTTGGCACCGATCTAGGCTAAGACTATTGCCATCCTTCTCACGGCTGTAATGTATGAGCAAGACGGCAATATTTTTAGTGCTATTAAATATTGTTTAATTGTAGTTCGTGTACAACAGATGGACCTCAGCGTTTAGTTTGTTCACCACTAAAAGTATCTCTATCCTTGTAGCCTTTTCATGGATTTAATATTTACTCTTCTAAGACTTCTTTAAGCAATTTCAAAAGCTCAAGTATCTCATTCTCTATCTCTTTCGTATATAATAGAATTGAAGTAAGCGTGTGAAGGAGACGACGCTAGTGCGTCATGACCATTACTTATTAAAATCTTAGGGTCAACGGCACAATTATCGAACATTGTCCAAGAAATTATTAATAAAATAAAAAATACATCATCACGCCTGTATTCCCCGTAGGGGTAGGCAGAGGTGCACTGCAGTGCGCCCACACTTCGCCGATGTATTTTGGTCCCAATGTAATAGGGGGCGAGCCTATTGCTATTATACCAGGCACATTCCCCTAGGCCTGTGCAGAATAAATGATTTGACTTTGACATAACTAATGTTTCTTTGTCACTTGTTTCAAAGATAGTTTCCATATTGAATTGAGCGCGGTAAACCCGGACAGCGACCGACACTGGGACGATAAGACTTCGCACTTAGATTTTTTTGCAAATATTGACTATTGGTATTGACCCATAAAGACATTCATTCTTCAATAAAATTATATTGGTAGCGTGAGCAAATTTTTCAAGCGTAGGGCTGTGGATTTTACCAAAGACGATCAATCTTTTTAACCGACTTCAAAAAAGGAGGAGGTTCTCAAGTCGACAGTTTTTTTGTATGGTTAGACTTTGGACGCCCCGGTTTGGTCAGTGCCCAGTTCAAGTCAATTATTTTGATAGAACCGATAATTTTGTCGATGACCACACCTCGTGGAACATATTTATGGCAATACTTAATTATCTAGGTAGTAGAATATTTTACTCAATTTTCCTCTATTCTCGTTGAACTCTAATATTAGAATATATTTTCTCCTGTTAATATTTAACTAAGATTCTAAAGCCTTACTATTTCATATATTAGAATTAAACGCGCGTATTCATCTTTTTTATAAAATATGATCCCAAACGTACCCAGACTGTGTGCAACTGGGATCTCTCCCAGTCTATTCAAACGTAACCTAGTTTGGGAGTATAAAATTAAATTTCCGTATAAAATTAATGTTTTTATTCTATACAAATATTAGGGGCGTAAATTATGTCACACGTAAAGGGGGATTTTATCACGTGTGACATCGTGTGACAAGGGGGGGGGGATGAGTCATAAGGTTTGTGATGACACATCAACTTTAAATCTTAACAGTAACGACAAATTTCGAAATATTACCAAGCCTATCAATGATATTAAATTTAAGTTTCAATAATTTTGTAACTCTTTTGGACTCAGGGTGCAGAGAAGGGGACCCATAACTCACCCATGATTCTTGTTATTTGTGTGACGCAATTTATGCCTCTAATGAAGATAATATGAAGTTTGTTTGTTTGTTAGGAATTACCTCCTGAACTACTGCTTCGATTCTGACATTTCTTTGATTTATAGTAAGTTCAACAACCCCTGAGTTACAGCGATGGCTGTAGTCATATTATTATCAAACACTTTGTTTTATCCCTAATGTAATGTTACGGTTAATATAGGCGTTAACTACAACATAATAGAGTTTCATTTACCTTGTACACCGTACACGAAGGCCTCATTCAAGCTTAAATTCTCCTAGTGTTACAGATTTCAAGAGCGAAGTACATTACTTTTCTGAAATTGTACTCTGTGTCAATATTGATAAAGATTACATTTCAGAGGCAAAAGCGCGTTTCTTCATTCAGTCATTCATCGAGATTGGTCCCATTTAAAAAATATTATCAGAAATCAACCTCCTTACGGGTGAAATGGGGGATTGAACGTCACACAATTACAAAACTATTTTATGATTGTATTTATACTTAGTATATGTATTTTAAATACAAAGTAAAGAAACACGTGTTTTTTTTTTTTTTTTTTTTTTTTTTTTTTTTTTTTTTTTTTTTTTTAATCCGGGCCTCTATCGACCCGGCCCGCGTGCTCACCTCTGATGTGGGGGTCAGAGTACTTAAAATTAGCCTTAAGTTTAGTGTGTGTAAAATAATTTTTCCAGCCTGGTTTGTTTTATTAAAAATGAAAGTCAAATAAATTTTATTAAAAATGTGTAAATCTAAAGAAAATACATGATAATAAAAAAAAAGCAAACCCGTCTAAAAATAACAATGTAAAAAAAGACAATAAAATAGCAAAAGGCTATGGACAAGGATAATATACAGCATATAAAACATGATAAAGATTAAAATGACAGAGTTTCCCTACTATCCATTGCGCGGATCCGGCAACCAGAGCCATTGATGCGCAGTGTGGTGTAGGCGGCTGTTGGTCGCTTATTACCAAATAAGTTGGCAGCTGGCCTCTTTCTGCTTAGGTCTTATTTCTATCAATGACTCTGGTCGCCACCTCCACGCAATAGCCTAGTAGGGTATCACGTCTATCCTTGTCCATGACGAGCTTACTTAGGCTGGATAAAACTAAGGCTACGCCTAAGGTCATCTCAACATCATGCCTTCGGCGCGCAAACACAGGGCAATGAAGCAAGATGTGCTCCACTGTCTCGCTGACACCCGGTTCGCAGATGCACGATGGGTCCTCCTTGCACTTAAAACGGTTCAAGTACTCAGAGAACCCACCGTGCCCCGTCAGAACCTGTGTGAGCACGGCAGTGGGCACGATCTGTCTAATCGTCCTGTACGCTACCAGAAGGTCAGGGAAAAACATTTTAGTCGTGGATGCAGTGATGCCAGTCTGGTACCTACGATTCCATTCGTCAAGCGATTCCGAGCGGATTTGTCGTTTGACGAATGAAACCGGACATTTGTCGTACACAGGTTTGGTCCTAACGTGCAGCGCTGCTTGTTTAGCCAGCTCATCTGCTCTCTCATTACCCGCCAGCCCCGCGTGTGCTTTGATCCAAAACAAGGAGACGTCCTTGTTTTGGAGTCTGCAGCGGGCGATGTTGTTTCTCGCCTCAGCGGCGAGCGGGTGACGGGAGAGCGTGTTGACCACTGTCTCGAGTGCCGAACGCGAGTCGCTGATGATAGCTAGACTGGCACTTCCACACTCTAACGCATATTTCGTGGCTCTGCATATGGCCAGAAGTTCAGCCTGATAGACCGTGCAGTAAGACGACAGCTTGAGTTTGAGTGACTTTGTCTCCATTTCACTATTCCATATGGATAGTGAAGCGCCGACCTTGCCCTCAATCTTACTGCCGTCTGTGTATATTCGTACTGCGCTGCATACGTTGATGGTCACGTCTCGCTGATCCATCAGGCTTATGAACTTAAGATCCATATGTTTCGCCGGATGCGGAGTACTCGTGAATTCCAGTCTGCTCTCAACCTCGATGTCTCTCAGCTCTGGTCGAGGTACTCCCCTCTTGGCCTTGTAAAGGGAGGCCGCTTCGCGTATGCGAATGTCGAGGGGTAGTAACCCGGTCAGAGCGAGCGACGCGTTCAGGGACACCGTTTTGTAGGCTTTGCACATCTTTAGCGCAAAGCCTCTCTGGACAGTGTTCAGCTGCTTCTGAATAGTGATCTTGTTTGTCGACGGCGACCAGGCACTGGCGGCATACAGGATGAGGGGCTCAACAGTGGCTGTGTAAATCACCCGGATGACTTCCGGGTGGAGGCCCCAGCTAGTTTTGGCGGCCCTTGCCAACTGTTTGTAGACATTCAACGCCTTTCTGCAGGTGTTCGCAGTGTGGCTGTTGAATGTCAACTTATGATCGATAGTGAGCCCTAAGATCTTAATCTCATCGGTCATGCCAATATCAACCCCGCCCATGGTAAGCAGGGGGGTGTCATAGATAAGCTTTCTAGTCACAACCATCGCGCTTGTTTTGTGAGGTGCGAACTTCAGCTTATTCCTGATCCCCCATTCCCGCACATAAGCGAGAGTGGGATCGGCTTGCCTCTGTATGTCCAGTGCCGTTTCGCCGTCGAACACAAGCACTATGTCGTCTAAGAAACACGTGTTACAGGTATTAAGGTACTAGGTAAGTACTTTCAGGTAATTAATAATCACATATCCTCACACGTTCGCGTTTCATTAAATGAGCACTCAGCGGCGGCATGACGAACGACATCCGCCGCGGCCGCAGCCCGCTGATTAATTAACAAATCCAGACGACTCTCCGCTTATAAACAGCCGCGGAGAAGACCACAATGCAGACGCCGTCAAAATGAACATTGTATTAGGTAAGTTCACCAAATTATACTACTAGTACGATAAGAGTGTGTTGTTTGGCGATATTTATGTATAAAATTGTTTTAACAGCACTGTGCGTCACGGCACTCCACCGCGCGGCGCCGCTCTCCGGCCGCTCGCTCGAGGCGCGCCACAAGCCGGCCTCGCACGAGGCAGAGCCGCACACTTTGCGCGACAACAACATCGCCGAGCTACTGATACCGCTGCTCGAGCGATCGCTTGACAATAAACACGATAGCAAACACAAGAAAGTCATCCAAGTTGTACCCTACGAGGGATCCAAGGAACATCCGAATAAAGGATGGAGGAAACTCAAGTCCAACAAGAAGCAGCTCGTTGAAATAACGCCACTGCGACGTAAGGTAGGACACAGCAAGCACCTCGCGTACATACTATCCGCGGCACAAGATGTCAACGATGGTACAAAAGATAGTGCGTCAAGTGAAGAGAACAGTTTTGAGGGTAGTGCAGAGTTTGAGAACGAACAAAGGGCGTCCACGGATGATGAGCACAGAGTATCATCTGAAGAACAAGTGCCCAGTGAAGTAGAGACAGTTCCAACCGAGGACATTGATGTGATACATGATGTTGAACACGCTGATGCGATAAACCTGTCTTCAGAAAACGTTGCTATTTACAAAAAACTTCAAAACGATGATAATAAGGAAATAAGTCATATTAACTCCGATGAAATTGTTATTGTACAAGAATCTGAGGAAAATGACGAATTGGAACTTGTTCAAGATAGCGAAGATGCGGAGTTAAGTGTGAGCGCGGATAGTGCAGATCTGCTATTCGGTCCCGGCAATAATATACTGTTCCAGCGAGGCAGCAGCGAGAGTGATTTGAACGACGATTTGGATGAAACGACGAATGGAGATATTAACCAGTCAGGAGATGAGGACGCCGAACTCGGTCTAGGTATCGACAGTACTATCGATATTGCGTCAACAGAACCAGACGAGAACACACACGAGATCGATGAAGTCACACCAGTAATGGTAACAGTAGGAGCATACGAGGTAGAAGCACGTGATATGAGTTTAAGAGACAATGCAGATAGCAGCAACAGTGATACTGAAAGTGACATAAATAGAGATGAACGCAAAGATGTTGTGGTTGATCGAAGCGGTAACAAATACGAATTCGAAGGAAAAGACAATAATTCAAACAATTCCAACGATGTCATCGAAGTATTACGATCAGTGGAGGGAAAAGGAAGCAAGTACAATTGCGATAAGGCAGAAAGGGACAGCGAGACGTGGCGCCGCAGCCCGGGCCGCGATCACAAGTCGTACCGGCTGTCGTTTCTATTTAATAAATAGACATCGCATCGGAAAATCTAGATACGATATCACTTGATAGCAACATAAACGAACTATTTGCAACAGCGGACTCGAAACAATAATCTAATACTTTTTTAATCGAGGAACGTCACTTCAGTGAGTATTCCTTCGTATGAAGCATTTGAGCAGCGCGCTACAATTGAACTGAGCACTACATTTAAATTGTACCAATGTATTATGTACAATATATTTTTGAATGAAGCATGCTTTATGTAGTTTGTATGTGAACTCTTTTTTTCTCCTCATCTTATCATCTTATGTAACGTCTAACATCGCAACATACACATGGATAGTTAACTCTTAAAACGTGCGCTGCATAATGTTTTCCAATACCAAAACGAACTCTGCCTCAATATAGGTACATACATATTGAATATCTGTGTTAGAACTGACGAGTATTGAGTTACCTTTAACTCAATACTCGTCAGTTCTAACGGTGTTGCCTGCATGGCGTGGCTGCTCCTGAGAATGTATTACTCACAATCCTTCATATTTATTATTTTGAACAGAGTAACTATTGAGTTTCCTAAGTAGAGACACTGAGAAGAGCCGCTTCTCAGTGGAAACAATAACGACAAAGAACAAACAACAAAGCATTCCGAACCGATGATAGAATCTGGGTATATGTACCTAAGTGCTTTTTGGTCTCAAACTTTTGATTTGGATTTTGATATCTGAGTGAAAATTGGCTAGGGTTTTCAATATCATTTCTTTTTCTATGATTCAATACAGTTCATTTTGGTACCTTAACGCTCCTGTGTGTCGGTGGCTTTATTGTTCCACCTCAATAATACAAACTACGTCAGTGATACGTAGTTTAAGAATAAGGTTTGGCGAAGCGCGCGACCTTGACCTATGAACATATTTAAACGGATCAAGAATCGCAAACTAATGTGTTGAATAGCTGTGCGTAAGCCATTTGTGACTCACCGCAAAATATATGCAGTGATACAGGATGTATCAGAAGTCCGAAATAACACAAAATAAATAATGCGCATACTCATAATAATAATAAAAGTGTTGAAATTAAACTATTTTACGGATTTTATCGCGTTTATTTACTATTTTATTTTCCCGACGTTTCGGCTGCTTTACAGCAACCATGGTCACGGGGGGACTGAGGTGTTAGACGTCCTGATGTCATAGTTAATAACTGGGTACCCTCATATTTAGTTGTTGTTTGCGGTCCGATCCACGCAGAAAGTGCTTACGGTGTCCTGAGGTCTTGCAATGGTACACTTGGTTTTAGATTTAATCATATTGATTACTGGATCCCAAGTTGGTGGTAGCACCCAGCCATCTTCCCTATTGAAATTAGGATGTTTTTTAATTTCAATGGCCTCACGTATCATCCTTGGTCGGAGTCGGTGTTCTTTTGCGAGGATATGCGGTTTATCAAATCTGATATAATGGCGGGTGCGGTCCTGTACATGTTCACAGATTGCAGACTTCGTGGAGCGTCGGTGTTTCACGTCAGCTATATGTTCTTTTACGCGGGTTTTTATTGATCTTTTAGTTTGTCCTATGTAAGAGAGCCCACATTCACAATCGAGTTTGTATACCCCTGCATCTTGTAGAGGAATGTGACACTTGACAGGTGGTAAAAACTGACTAATCTTCTTTGGTGGCTTGAAGTAAGTTTTGATTGAAGCCCGTTTCAAGATGTAGCCAATCTTGTCTGTGACACCTCTTATGTATGGTAGTACAGCAGGTAGACGCTCAACTGTGGCTGGTTTCACTCGGTCACTGTGATGGCGGCGTGGGACCCGAAGCTTGTTGTCATGCAATACTTGCTTGACGTGGTGGATCTCGGCAGCCAGGTGTTGCTCATCACAGATCCCTTGTGCTCTCTGAAACAAAGATTTACCCACGGTAGCTAACTGTGTTGGATGGTGGTGAGATTCACCGTTTAAGTACCTATCGGTATGGGTCTTTTTCCTATACACGGTGTGGCCTAAGGTGTTATCAGGATTACGGATCACTAAAACATCTAAGAAAGCTAGAACACATTATAAAATATGAGAAATTAATCATCAAATCAAATGTCAAAAATCTTTCAAAACATGGTAACGGAACGTACCCGTGCACCACAGACAATAATGACTCGCGCGCAGTTGTCAATCTGTCAAAACAAATTTTAGATACAAACATCGTGCAAGTTTTAAAGAAAGGCCTAAATTTCGCTGTACCGCCTCGCAGGATCCCTTATGAAGACATTATCTGTAGCGTCGAGGAAGTTCTAGCCAAAAACAATTTTAAAAAGGAAGACTCTGAGGCAATAAGACAGGACGTATCATCGTTGTTACGCCGTAGTTCAGTGCCCAAACAAAATCTTCCTAAGAACCAGTATTTAGCGTTGAAGAACTTACGTACTAGGACAGACATTACTATTCTCCGCGCGGATAAGGGAAATGCGACGGTAATAATGGATACGTCAGATTACGATGCAAAAATTTTAGAACTTCTATCGGATGAAACGACATACAAAAAGGTCAAAACAGACCCAACTACAAACATGTTAAAAACAACTACCGATCTAATAAAGAAACACTCCGACGCATTGAATCTAGACGTCAAATCATTGATACCTTCGTGCGCAAAACCACCTAAGTTGTATGGGTTACCTAAAATACACAAGCCCGAGGCCCCGCTGCGCCCCATTGTAAGCCAGATTGACACACCAACATACAGTCTGGCTCAGCACGTAGCGAAGGTGCTCTCACTACTAAGAGGACACACAAGAGCACATACAAAGGATTCATACCATTTTGTCAGTGAGATTAAACATCTACATCTTGCGGACAATGAAACTATGGTCAGTTTTGATGTTCAGTCCTTGTTTACCTGTCTACCTGTAGTAGACTGCATCGAAATAGTATCAAAGAAGCTAGCAGAGAATAACATGCCTGAGGAATATGCTGAACTCTTAAGACATTGCCTCACATCCGGATATCTGTTGTGGAATGAACAGTTCTACAAGCAAGTAGATGGTGTAGCGATGGGCTCTCCTGTTTCTCCCGTTGTCGCCGATATATTCATGGAAGACTTCGAGGAGACAGCCCTTCGCACTTCACCTGTGACCCCAAGATTCTACAAGCGGTACGTAGACGATACTTTCACAATATTACCATCTGACAAAATAACAGCATTTCTAAACCATCTTAACTCAATACACTCTAAAATCAAATTTACAATGGAGTTAGAGGCCAACAATACTCTAGCTTTCTTAGATGTTTTAGTGATCCGTAATCCTGATAACACCTTAGGCCACACCGTGTATAGGAAAAAGACCCATACCGATAGGTACTTAAACGGTGAATCTCACCACCATCCAACACAGTTAGCTACCGTGGGTAAATCTTTGTTTCAGAGAGCACAAGGGATCTGTGATGAGCAACACCTGGCTGCCGAGATCCACCACGTCAAGCAAGTATTGCATGACAACAAGCTTCGGGTCCCACGCCGCCATCACAGTGACCGAGTGAAACCAGCCACAGTTGAGCGTCTACCTGCTGTACTACCATACATAAGAGGTGTCACAGACAAGATTGGCTACATCTTGAAACGGGCTTCAATCAAAACTTACTTCAAGCCACCAAAGAAGATTAGTCAGTTTTTACCACCTGTCAAGTGTCACATTCCTCTACAAGATGCAGGGGTATACAAACTCGATTGTGAATGTGGGCTCTCTTACATAGGACAAACTAAAAGATCAATAAAAACCCGCGTAAAAGAACATATAGCTGACGTGAAACACCGACGCTCCACGAAGTCTGCAATCTGTGAACATGTACAGGACCGCACCCGCCATTATATCAGATTTGATAAACCGCATATCCTCGCAAAAGAACACCGACTCCGACCAAGGATGATACGTGAGGCCATTGAAATTAAAAAACATCCTAATTTCAATAGGGAAGATGGCTGGGTGCTACCACCAACTTGGGATCCAGTAATCAATATGATTAAATCCAAAACCAAGTGTACCATTGCAAGACCTCAGGACACCGTAAGCACTTTCTGCGTGGATCGGACCGCAAACAACAACTAAATATGAGGGTACCCAGTTATTAACTATGACATCAGGACGTCTAACACCTCAGTCCCCCCGTGACCATGGTTGCTGTAAAGCAGCCGAAACGTCGGGAAAATAAAATAGTAAATAAACGCGATAAAATCCGTAAAATAGTTTAATTTCAATGTATAGTATTCGCGTAAATATAAGAAAACAATAAAAGTGTTGTTGGTAACTAGGATCCTGTTCCAGTTGCCGTTGGGGAACTGTTTTTTATATTTTAAAATGTATTATTTATATATATATTTAAAAATGAAATTTATAAGAAAGATTTAGAAGTGAATAAAAGTGTTTATTTCTCCTCACATATGTAGGTACAAGTTACTTAGGGTATGAAATGTAAGACTAAAATAACATAAAATAGTTACATATATGTGAGGAGCTGGTGTCTGAGTTAGGCCAAGCCTGTATTACAGATCACCAGGACCTCACCCCGTGGACACTGTATAAGGTTATCATCCTGCAATATATCTTAATGTAATAATAAGGTACCTTGCAATTTTATGGATTTGTCTGTGATGTGCGTGTAAGTGTGTGTGTGTGTGTGTTGTGTGTATGTATGCATGTTGTGTGAGTGGGTTTGTGAATATGTTTGGACCTGTGAGTTGGCAATATGAGTGTTTGTTAGGCAACTACCTACTGTAAATTACACAGGAGACTTTCAGTAAAATTATAGTCTAAACTCATCGTATGATCCCAAACTAAGCAACGCTTGTACTATAGGACAATATACTATACTGTATCTACAGAATGGACTGGGGGCGATCCCAGTTACACCCAAACCAGAGCAAATTTCGAAAAGGCCGGCAGACTTTACCTAACTATCAGTTTCTGATGTTTGTTGCAATTTTGTACTGAGTTAACTGCCAAAAACTGAAAGTTATATTTTAAAAAATGCTGCTAGACAGACGGTGGTAAGGGGCTGGACGTAAAGCACATCCAGACCATTTCAAACAGTGAAAACCTGTGTCTGTGTATTGATTAAGGAAAAAAAATCCTTTAGACTGGAAATTTACCTAACAAGTTTTTTTCACATAGTAACATAAAAAAGTTTGTTTTAATTTCGATATTTTTTTTGTAAAATGCAGCTATTACCTAATTCGATACCTGTGCCAACATGAAAGTATTATTTCAGACTTCTGATGCATGCACCGTGTTTATAGGATGACGAGGAGTTTTGTGTGGAGACGATGCAGTGAACCACCAACCGGTTTCATTCTCGCGCGACCTCTGCGGGGACCGGATCGAGACAGTCGAGTTTTGCCAGCCAACATTATTGTACTGACCTTTACCGCGGTAACAATGAGGCTGGGCAGACAGAAGGTCGGAAGTCTTCGAAACATCATGTTGATATATTGTGTTTAAAATAGAATACGTCGCTTAAAGTGTATATTTACAGTTTTCGAACAAGAAATTTCGTTTAATTTTCAATGATTTACAATATAATATGCATTTTTGTATTGGACAAAAGCCTGCTTGCAGTACCTCGTGAATAAAACCTAATTGCAATTTGGATTTATTTCTCAATTAGTAGCTCATCGATGTATAATAGTTCTCGGTAACTAATCCCTGGACTCAGCTGGTAACTGATTTTACTCTTGATGCTTTGGAAAAAATGAAAAAAATGAAAATGAAAAATCGTTTATTTCTCACCACAAACCAAAGAATTAACAGATCTAAAAATTAGAAAATACAAATTTAGCATATTTGGGTTGTGGATCGCTGGTGCCTGTGGTAGGTATAAAACCTGTATTACAGGCCACCAGGTCTCCAACTCTCGGAAGCCGTTATACATGTACAAAAGTATTATCTGCACGTTAAATAAATGTAAATGAAATGGTGGGTGAGTCATAATAATCATGTAGGCAAGAACATGATTTTGTAATAAAACTAAATAAACCATAAATGCGGAGAAATCTACCTGATACCGAGAGGATGAGTGTCGGGAGTGTAGTACGTATGTGTAGGGTGAGAGAGTGTAATAGTGTGTGTGTGTGTGTGTGTATTAGAGTGCATGTGTGTGTGGGTATAACGTGTTGTAGTGAAATAATAATATATTGATTGTGAAAAGTAGTACATTATTTAGGAACTAGCAGCAGATCTTCAGTTTCCGCGTATGATTTTTTGAGTAGCCATTCCAGCACTTTTGCTTTGTATTCATGATGGTTTAATGAGTGAAGGGACAGTAATTTATGTAATTTGTTGTATATATAGGGACCAAGGAAGGCAAAAAACCTGTGACTGAAGGATGTATTTACTAAGTAGGATACAGCAACAAGATGATTTCTACGACTTGGGTCTCGAGTGTAGTACGTCAGAGAGTGTTGTTTAAGAGCAGTGGAGAAAATAAATATTTGCCTGACAGTTAGCTCTTGGCAGTACTCATAGAGCTTGTCAGTGGGATATAAACGAGGCTTAAAGCAGCAGACCTTTAGTAGCGCTCTCTGCGCTCGCTCGATCTGGATAAAATGAGTTTTGGCAGCACCACCCCAAGTGGATGCGCAGTAGTTGAGGATGGACCGGCATAGTGCTTGATAAACCATTTTCATAATGTCAGCATCTGCAGAATGTCTTAATTGTTTGAAGATATAAATAAGCTTGCGCACTCTATTAGATAAATGGTTAATGTATTCTTTAAAATTAAGGTTGCGGTCAATGATGATGCCAAGGTATTTCATAGATGTAACCTTTTCAATGTAGTAAGAGGTATTGCCGGGTGTATTATGCGTATTGTCTAAAGAGTTATCGACTTGGGGTGATTTCACAACAATATTTAAAGAGGAGTCTGAAGAACTCGGTGAATTCCGGATCGAGAAGTTAAGTAATTTGGTTTTAGATGTGTTTAAGGTAAGTAAGTGACTGTTTAGCCAATCTGTGACGAGATCAAAACCTGATTGCGCGAAGCGGTATGTTTCCGACCAGGTATTAGAAGTGAAAACGAGAGCTGTATCATCTGCGTAGGAGAAAATTGTACCGTTTTCTAAACAAAGGTTGCAAAGCTCATTGATGTAGACTAGGAACAAGCTTGGGCCCAGAATACTCCCTTGTGGCACACCATACATAATCGAAAGTTCAGAGCTTGAGTGAGCTCCGATCTTGACACATTGCGTTCTATTTGATAAATAACTCTGAAACAGAGACAATTGGGTTCCCCTTATGCCCAGAGATTGAAGTTTGGATAATAGGATGGGAATCGAGACCGTGTCGAATGCTTTTGCCATATCCAGAAACAATGCTACACATTTATTTCTGTTATCTAGCTTTTTCACGATCAGATCTACCAAATTGTGAACAGCATCGGCAGTCGAAAGGTTCTTTCTAAAACCAAATTGATTTTTAGATAGAAGTTGGCGTGTTTCTAAGTACTGAACTAACCTTGAGTTTATTATTTTTTCGAGTATCTTAGACATAGCTGGTAAGACTGAGATGGGTCTATAATTTTCGACACGATTTCGATCCCCGGTTTTAAATATGGGATGGAGAAGTGCTTTTTTAAACAATTTGGGGAAAATACCAGTTTTGAGGCTCAAATTACAGATATAGGTGAGAGGGGGGACAATTAAATCTTTATGTCTTTTAAGGAAATTTGAAGAGATGCCATCCCATCCAGTAGCACAATTATTTTTTAGTGACATAATTAGACGTTCCACCTCAGATTTATCAGTATCCAACATAACAAATGATTCCGTTTGAGAGGCAACAGATGGTGGAGTTGGGGATTGCCTGGGAATGTTTTCGGCTAGTTCTTTACCAATGTTTATAAAGTAGGAGTTTACATCGTCAATCAAATATCTTTTTGAGTCTAAGAGCTCATGTGCTGCGGACTGAGATTTGGTTGAGTTTGTAACGTTGTGAATAACCTTCCATAACTGTTTTGAGTTCCTATTAGCTTTTTTAAATTCTAGTTTTTCGTAATCTCTTTTAGCTTTACGTAAAATAGTAGTGCAGAAGTTCCGATACCTTTTATAAGTTACTTTTAATGTTTCATTTTGGGGGTCTTTTTTAAGCTTTTTATATAAGTTGTCTCTATGGCGCATACATTTCAGTAGGCCAGCGGTAATCCAGGGTTTTATAGGCCTACGTCTACGGGATAGTAATGAAGTTTTTGTGTTGTTGGATATAGCTGAAAGAATAGGCTTGATCAAATAGTTTACTGCCTGATCAGGATCATTTGTGGTGTAGACAGGATCAAAGTTTAAGTTACACATATCATTTGAAAGCGTATTCTCATCTGTTTTAGTTATCAGGGTTGGTATACTATATGACTTTCTAATAGAAAGGAAAACCATAACCGTGAAGTGATCTGTAATTGTAGATTCCAATACGAGGACCTTGGTTGGTAGTGAAGTTTTCAGGTTAGCATGGTCGAGGCAAGTCAAACCGTGAGTTGGTATAATATGTCCCGGAAAGAGACCATGGTAAGCCAGCAGATCAAGATAGTCCAAAGAGTGTGCGTTATGATTACCATGAGAAATATCTATATTAATATCGCCCACAAGAAAAATACTTCTATAGGATTTTAGTTCAATGAGGATACAGTCCAAAGAATGTATAAATTTTGTGAGGTCAGTAAAAGCATATGGCCTATATACAGCGATAATAGCTACATCGGTACCTATCGTAATCAATAGACAGTTTGATTCAGAGAAACTGGGTTCTATAACTTTTATATTGGTCATAGTTTTTTTAATATATAATATGACGCCATCGTTTTGGTTATAAGTCTTATGTGTTTTGAAGGAATTGTATCCATCTAAAATTGGTATAATAGGATTACAAGAAAGCCAGCATTCAGATAAGACAATTATATCACAAGTCGTTTTAATTCTTTCTAGCAGAGTCAGAAGTCCAGTAAAATTGGCTTTAATGCTACGAATGTTTTGACATAAGATAGTAAAACAGGTTTTATAATTTGGTAATAAGGTTGAACATTCGTCAGGATTACAACAAACTGCGTCACATACATTAAAATTGTCTAATTTAGACAGTAAATCGTTAGTTGTTGCTATTTTGATTTAAATATATAATCAGTACGCAATCCAGTTAAGAAAAGTAATACCCTACGGCTAGACTTATTATGAGTCTTTTCGTGAGCCAGAAAGAAGGATACATAAAGTGGTAGTTTAAATTTTTTCACAATTAAAATGGAAATGTTTGAGCAGTTGACTAATATAGTATAATTAAGGTAAGAGAGCTTAGACCTGGTTGTTTCGATGTAATATAAAAGTATAGTATACGGAGTGTGTGGTTTAAAAGTATTATAAAAGTGTAAAGTGGTTGTTGTAATAATTGTTTGTGTTCGGGTATTGTGAAAACAATATTTTACAATGTAGGTAGATTCAAATAAATAGTGGAATTGAGTGGTTAAAATTAGGTTGGGGATACACAGAGATATGCATGCAATTTTTTCGTTACAAAAGTTAATGAGAAAGGTATTTGAAAGAAATAAATGACTTAAGACATCTAGTCAAGCGTTGTTCAGAGCCGCCAGATCCTCTTCTTTTTTAATTTCTGTGCGTAAACCTCCTTCGGATTTACGCATATATATCCGGCCTTTATTAATCCAGCAGAATTTGTACTCTAAGATCTTGGCTTTTTCACGTGTCAAAGCAAAAAGTTTACGATCTTTGTTTGTGAGGCTCTCGGTCACATAGATTGGTATTGGAGGACCTGCAAGGCCGATGGTTGCTGACGAGAGTTTATTATTGAAGTTTGACTTGTTATATTCTTTCACGCCACTCAAAATTTTATTTTTTGTCATGACTGTGGTAAACTCTGTTACGACAGATGTTACACCATTTTTGTTTTTAATTCGATAAATGTCTTTTATTTCGGATGTCTGGACATTAATTTTAATCGAATTACACGTTTTGTGTATAATATCACATAAGTCTTGTTGTGTCTCATGCTTTAGCTGACCTGTTTTAGAAGGTAAATTACGGAACTCTAAAACTGTGAACTTAGACCTTTTCAATATGTCATCAATTCTGTTCTCTAAGATTAGAATGTAATTGGTGTTTTCTTTTCGTTCTCGTTCCATATCAATAAGTTTCACTTTCATGTCTTCATATTGCTTGGACATGAATTGCATAGATTTTTCCAATTCCGCACTGGTGGATTGGATGCTGGAATTTTGTTTCTTGAGTTCCGTGATGTCTGTACAGAGTCTGTTAAGGGTAACATCTTGATCTTTCTTCCAATTAGTGAGCAAGGTAAGCAGCTCTTCTTTAAAGGATATTTCTTCCGATTTATTTTGTTCATCGCTCCGAGGACGCTTCTGTCTTCTGCCAACATAGTTTAATGAATTTTCGGGATCAAGGGTGGAGATGTCGCTTTCGGAAGATACATGTGGGACTTTATTATTTCCTGGAGGGGTCCTGCGCGTCGACATATTTATGAGGTAGAAGTTCGCAGTTTACGTGGTTGAGAAACGATACACACGTAAACAGTAAACGACCGTGCAGCGATGGTATATCTTCGATGACGTTTGTCCAAAGAGATGCATAGACGATATCGCGATAAATATGTTTGTCCACGTCGCACTGCACTATCTTTGTCACACACACGGAATTAACCACTGCACAGTTTTATTTTAATTTAAACAGCGTCGTGCGACACGTCTGTTTGCTACCGCGTTCCGAGAGCGAGAGAGAGAGAGCGAGAAAGATGTGGACCCTTGTATGAAACTTAGAGTGTGAAATTGATATACACGTAATGGTTGGTTCCCCAATAGACCTCACGCATACCTTGTGATATCCATCGCAGAAATCCGCCCTCGGCAACGAGGGGGGTGATATCACATCATGCATTATTACCGGCATTGGCTGGGCGTTCTTGGAGGTTGCGGAGTTGGTAGAGCAAGAGAACCGCTGCCCTTACGCATTGAACTGAGACGTTTCGATAGTGGTGAGTGATGGCGAAATGTTACAGAATTTAGCGATATCGTTATAAATGTGATTGCATTTTATGGCCTAAATGTATAGTTATCGCTTGTGATTCCGATTTCCGAATGAGTTTTTGCGTAACATGAAATGAACATGAAAAACACAAAAATGTTAAGGATTTACATTATTGGAAAAATGCAACCACGGAGTTTCTTGCCCATTGTTCCACATAGGAAATGCATTCCGATTTGGGTGGTAGAGATACTATTATTATTATTTATTATTGACGATTCATAAATGCCTGTATTGGCTTACATAAACCAAAAATATTCTGATTCTTATTCATAAGTTATGTTAGCGTATTAATTACCAATTTCAATTCCAAATGGCTTTGGATATAATTTGGGCAAAAATAAAGTGGTTTGCGTTTAATCCAAAAGTCTTTAAAAGGACAGACGGTCATGTGCCAGCGGGCGGTGATATGTTACGTGTTTTGTGATCTTCAATATGTGTGTTCCCATTTTAACCGACCCCAAAAAGGGGAAAGTTCTCAATTCAATACGTGGTTTTTATGTAAGGATACCTAACATGATTTAGTTTAATTTATTTATTAAAAAATCTACGGTGTTACAACTAAGATTTTTTTACAAATATCAACTCAAGTGAGTTCGTTCCGGAGATCACAGACAACCACAAAAATATGTTTTAAGTGTCGCAAATACTTAAATATGCATTAAGGAAAAAGCTGTTTTCGACATTAGAAACATACACTTCCATTTTATTTAATTATATAGGAAAGTCAGTTACTAACAATATTGCTCCAAGTATCTTGATCTGGCTCACGAGGTTGTCGACATGTGGGACATTGATGCGGCAATCATTGTACCGATAGTCGTTTCCGCCCATGGCTTATTAGCCAAGAGCCTCGACAAACACCTAAAGAGGCTCGCGTTAGGCAGCTGGATCAAGGGACAGATTCAGAAGGCGGTACTTCTGGAGACGGCGCGCATTGTGAGGAAGTTCCTCTCTCTGGAGCCCTAACCACTGGTAACTAGGACCCTGTTCCAGATGCCGGTGGGGAACTGTTTTTTATATTTTTAAATGTATTTTTTATATTTATATTTAAAAATGTAGTAAATAAGAAAAATGAGAAATAAAGGAATAATATTGCTCCCAGTCGTAAACAACATCATTATCCTTATCGGTTACCGCAATATTATAGGAATATAGACTTCATAACTGGTGGCGGATTTTTTTCCTAGTAATCAAACTGGCCCCAGGCAGACACTACACCAAGCGCGCTGCAGGAGAGACTCCAGCAGGGCAACACACGGATAGCAAGGCAAGCCACACACGATATTACACCTCACCACGCATGCATTCACTGAAGGTATATACAGAGATGTATGTTGCAACGCAGCAACATCTCCCTGGTGCATTTTGCTCCTATGTATCTGGGTCTGTAGGCATTCTCACTCCCTCGACGAGGTATGGGAGTCCAGACGTTAGTTCACGCTAGCTCAACTTAAAACCCTACAGCAGGCCCTCGGTGACTTGATTAGTTTTGCGATGCTCTCCTTTACGAGTGACTCTTTGTTCCATATCTGAAGACGGCAGAAGAGTAGACCTCGCTTCAGTTCGGAAACTGCGTACCTTCATATACCATAATTTTGGAATTTGCCCTGATCTGAGTGTAGCTGGGCTCGCCCCCAGTCCATTATACGATACCTATTATGGTACAAGCTTTGATTAGTTTGCGATCATACGATGAGTATGTGTTGTCTGGCGATATTTACTTATACTTTATACTATGATAACTTTATACTAATTTATTATTTATGTAACCAATTTTAAACGTGATGTAACATGACTCATTGTGGTAATTAATTGAACGCATTTAAGTAAAATGGTTAAGTAATTGTCATATGTAGGGGCGAAAGTGACCTCTTTAGTTGGTTCAAATTCTTTCAGATTCTTGATTTCTACTACTAACGTTAGTCTTATGTCTACTAACCGATGTATGAGTCCTAGATACTTGAATAAAGCGGGTTTCAGACTACGCTATAATATTGTGCGATATAGTATAGCAGAGAAGGATGCTATATCGTATACCATAGCATGGCGTTCACATTACGCGATATTATCGCAAGCATTTCTAGTATATAGCAAGCTCAGTTGACGGGACGGCCGGGGGTGAGGGAGGGGGAAAAGTGCGGCGCGTGATATAGCATAGCATGATCTCAGCGCATCGCACCAATTTATAGCGTATAGTAAGCCAATAATATATTATACATAGTACAGTACAGTGTGAACGTGTCCATAACAATATATTTTTGTGCTATGAGCTATATACTAATATATTATAGCGTAGTCTGAAACCCGCTTAACAGTTTCTATTCTATTCTTTCGTTCAGGTGGAATAATGAGGGTAGTACGCAGCTTGTTGTGTGCACTGTGCGCGGCGGCGCTGGTGCAGGGAGCGGCGGGGGCGGGGGAGTGGCGGCCGCGGCCCGTGTGCGCGCGCGCCGCCGCCGAAAAATGCGATCTCCAACACCAAGACTATCAGAGCTCGGTTTTTTCATTGAACGGTGAGGACGTGCACGGGGCACGTTCACTCGATTAAAATTCCGGCAGGATGATTACGTAATTAAAGTGCAAACAAGTGTGATCCGCCAAAACAGCTGGCAAAATGTATTGAAAATCGCCTGTTTCTCACGAAAATTGATAGCAATAACAGTTATAGGTTAGCAGGCAGTATATTACACAAACTGGGATTAAATATTAAAATTAATTTAAGTCGAAGAAGCCAAATACTTATACTGTGTAACGGTATCAGATGAAACAATTACTTATTCGCAGACAGATGTAGATTACTTTAGCAGTAATGACCTTGCACACCTCATTATATGGACCCCTCAGGGGTCGCCACCATTATGGTACCCCTCTATTATCTATGTGTCTGCCTTGAAATTATAGCTACAAGAAGACATAGAATAATATTAGAGCTGGAATTTGTCAGAGCCTCCAAAGAATACTCTCTAACCCAAATATTTCTGTTGCTTTCACAGGTATCAGAATTAAATACCAATACATCGAAGGCATTTACTTCAGCCTGCACTGCCCGCCAGGTGTTCACCTCGACGAGCCGGGAATGCCGTGCTTCGAGCCCGAGCTGCGCGTGCCCGAGGTGGAGCTGACCGACTGCTGGCCGCGCGCCGGCTCCTACTCGACCGCCCTGCGCGCGCTCAACGTCACCGCCCTCACTCCCCACAAACTCGCCATTCAGCTGCAATTAAACGGGGATTTCAGCGCGAGCGTGCTGACCGACGTTCCGAACCTGCGCAACCTGACCATCGCTAACCACAAGCTGACCGCGGCTAACCTCGCGGTGCTGCCAGCTGGCCTCGAGAGCCTCGAGCTCAGAGACACGGGCATCGGCGTAGTGCCAAGCGCCGCCCTCGCGCACCTTCCGCGCCTCGCTGAGCTGGCGGTCACTGACTCCCTCGACTCCGTGCTGGTGGAGCCGGTGGAGGCGGGCGGTCTGGTCTCGCTGGAGGTATCCTCACACGGTTCACGGATCGGCCTCTCGCTGCCGGACTCTCTCAAATGGCTCAAAATCGAGTACTGGGCGCCGGGCCAACCACGGCCGTGGGCCTCGTGCGCCGGCCTCGAATCGCTGATGGTGGAACGGGGCAACGTCGAGTCGCTGCCGGACTACTGGCTGGCGGGCTGTAAGCGCCTGCGGGTGCTCTGGGTGGAATATTGCAGGTCGCTTACGACCCTGGCGGCGAACGCGCTGCGCGGGGCCGGCGCGCTGGATCAAGTGCACTTGACGTGGAACGCGCTGGAGGCGCTGCCGGCGGGGCTGCTGGAGGACGCGCGGGTGCTGCGCATGCTGGACCTGTCCAATAATAAACTGCACACGCTGCCCGGGTGAGTGCCAAGTATTTCTAAATTCAACGAGACTTGTTAAATTGATAATTTATTTATTTATTTATTTAATTTATATTTTTATTTAATATTTGGATGTTGAGTTTTCATGTTTGTGCAGAGATCTATTCCGGTTAACGAGGAGTTTGGAGGTGCTGCTTTTGACTAGGAATAATCTGACTAGCGCCGCGCTGGAAGCGCTGGGGGCGGCCGCTTCGCTGGACGAGTTGAAACTCGACTCCAACCCCGCCTTGGACGCGTGTCCCGGCGCCGACAACACTCAAGGTGAGCACAGACACTGACAGCCCCAGTTTCTAGATACGGTCGGCATTATATTTCAGACCACAGTGGGGTCGAGGTTAATGTCAAGGTCTGTATGGTAAAGTTGGTCGGTCTTCTTCATCGCTTTTCAGGATTGCACGCGGTTTACAAGTAGGGGAGATATTGATGATAGGGTACTTTACGAGTCTCTTTCAAAAGCAAGTGGGCGATGGATTCTTATGGCTGATGCTGATGGGTCATTATTGTAGTACGAGTATTAATATTAGGATGTGGTTGAATCTTTGCGCAGGATTGTCGCCGCTGAGTGAGTTAACGAACTTGACGGTGCTCTCTCTGATAGACACGGACACGCGGCGGCTGTGCGCGGACTGGCGGTGGCTGGCGCGGCTCCGCGAGCTCAACCTCGCCGGCACCCCCATCACACAGATCACGGTACCTGCTGATGATCGGTCTTTCGGGAGTACGTTTGACATGAGGAGTATTTGCATAACGAAAACGTCAAAATAATAGCAAATTGACTCCGAAAAGTCCAGGATGTACTAACTAGTATGCCATGTTTTCAAACAGGTGTTGATTTTGTCTGAGTATGATTGTCTGACGAGAGTTATTTATTTATCTTCCAGTACGCAGATCTCCAGTTCAACACGACGGGAAACATCAGTGTTAACCTGTTCGAGAGCAGCCTGACGCGCTTCCTCATGACCCGCGAGGAGTATGAGAGAGTGGGGGCGGCGTCCGCGCAGCTCATTCTGCACCTGCCGACCAAGCTGCAGTGCGACTGCGACCTGTACTGGGCGGCCGCCGCGCTGCGGCATCCGCGAGCGCGCGTGCGCCAGCTCGGCGCGCGCTGCCGGGGAGGGGCCGCCCTGAGCGACGTGCCGCTCGAGGACCTGCAGTGCCCCGTGCCCGACCGCTGCCCCGCTGGCTGCGCGTGCAAGAGACGCGAGGACGCGGCCGCTCCGGGCCCGCTGCTGCTGGTGAACTGCCCCGGCGCGGGGCTGACTCGCGTGCCGCGCATCGACGCCCGCGCCGCGCTGCACCACGCGGGAATCCAACCCGTCACGCTGCACTTGCACCTCGCCGACAACCGCATCGACCGGCTCGACCCCGAGGACCTGCCGCTCGAACTCGCGGTAAGGAAACGACGGAGCGACTCGAAACATACATCGAGCGCCTACGACCGCCTCATACTAATACCATTCCTGTATCGCAGACGCTCGATCTGCGAGACAACTGGCTGGGTGAAATAGACGCGCAGGCGGCGGAGATGCTGGTCGCGCGGGCGGACCGTCGCGTGCGGCTCGCTGGCAACCGGCTCGAGTGCGGCTGTCGCGCCGCTGTCGCGCTCGCCACCATGCGCGCGCACACCGACGTATTCCTCGACTGGGCCAACGCCACCTGCTCGGACGGCACGCCGCTAGCGCTGGCCGCACCGGAGCCCTGCGAAGAAGAAACGTCAACCGAGATAAATAAAGTTGCTGAGGATTCGGACGGCATGTCTACGGGTGCGTTGGTAGCGCTGGTTCTGGTCGCGGTTGTGGTGGTTATCGCGCTGGGGCTGGCGTTGACGTGGCTGTCCCTGCGCCGGCGGCTGTGGAGGAAGCCTCCGATGCGGTCTCCATCCATTCTGCTGGTCGAGCGCCGGCGGCCGGAGCCCGACGAATGGGCGTTCGACGCGTTCGTGTCGTTCGCGCACGCGGACGAGGCGGTGGCGCACGAGCTGGTGGAGCGTCTGGAGGGCGGCGCGTCGCCGCTGCGGCTGTGCGTGCACTACCGCGACTGGGTGCCGGGCGGCTGGATCCCGGCGCAGATCGCGGCGTCGGTACGCGTCTCGCGCCGCACCGTGGCGCTCGTGTCGGAGGCCTTCCTGCGCTCCAAGTGGGCGCGCGCCGAGTTCCGCGAGGCGTACGCGGCGGCGCTGGAGGACACCGAGCCGCGGCTCGTGCTGGTCCTGCTGGAGGACCCCGCGCTGCTGCAGCTGGACACGGAGCTGCGCGCCTTCGTCGGCGGCAACACGTACGTGCGCTGGGGTGACCCCTGGTTCTGGCAGAAGCTGCAGGACGCGCTGCCGACGCGTGTCGCGCTCCCGGCCGAGGCCGCGCTTACACCTGCGCCCGCGCCGCACGCGGACCCCGAGCGCACTAACGACGACAACACAATAGTATAGTGATCGTTTTAGAAAATGAACACATAATATGTGTACGTCGCTGTAATAGCAGACACCGCTTAATAAAGTATTTCGAAATATGTAGAGACTAAGTTACAAATAAATAAATTGACCGATTTAGAGACTTTTATTATTACGATACTAAATGATGTAAACTGTAAATAGGAGTTGACGAACACCATTATACTACCTTCCTAATCGTTATGCCAATTTTCTTTATCTAATATTAGACTGCTCGAATAACATTATTTTCGAGTATTGAGGCAAAGGTGCTGCCCGCTCACAAGGCGTTGCTGCTTCCAAGAATATATACTACACACAAACTTGTAATCTTCATCATTTTAAAAAGAGTAATCATAGAGTATCTTACCGGCTCTTCCCAATGTAAGCAGTATTGCGAATCGGTGGTAGAATCTCACTATTGGAAAGTGCTTTTTGCACGCAACGCTTGTGAGTTTGCTAATAAAAAAACGCATTAATAAAAATAAATTTTAATTTTGATTCTAATCCCCGCCGGCGCGACACCCCCTGCTCGCTTGGTTTGCAATATAAAATGTAGTCTCCGGGGTATTGGTAAGGAGGTGTGGATCTTCTTGGTTACATTTCATTTATTAATTACATAGTACCTTACCTTCATATGTCTAATCGCAGCTATGTGACCTGCTACCTTTACCATGTAGGTATCTTATCTAATTACTCGTTATCTCCTTATAATTACTTACCTACTAATATTTATTTTATATCACTGCTTTGGTATTCCCAATACAACATATTCGTAGAAATCGCAGTATGTGCCTACTATACAACAGCTGATAGCTCACAGGGAAACACGGCGACAAGGCCAAGGTCGAGTGACTTGTGACCAAGTATTTATGTACCTAATATGTTATGTGTATTTTATATTTCAAGTTTCTATCTAAATCCGTTTGGCAGCTAGAAGCATCTGAGAGTCGGAGGTCACCTTTGGATACGCAACACAGAATAAAATAAGTTAATTATAAGACAAGTAGTATTACAAGCGTTTTTACAATTGACGTTAATATCTGTGTTTAATAATATTATTATCCTGGTCGATTCACGTACAATCAAATATTTTCCTTGTTATTTTAATGACATTTTATTTCCAATTAATACTTTTGTGTTGATGATACAAGACTGAAATTACTATTACGAGTACATTGTTGTTATCAAAGTGAGCGAGATCAATAATACGGAGCGAGTAGACTCGACGTACCTACGTCTCAAATACATAACTCACGGAGTACGCAGGTTAGTCGCACTGTACATCACGAGGATCTCAGGATCAGTTGAACATGAAGCCAGTGAAGTGAACTATGGCCTCTAGCGCCGGCACATTGATAGGTAATGCGCTCGGTCAAACGAGTAAAACAGTTACTAGCTGATATGCTGGCATCATACGAACTCTTGCCATTCTTTAGTGGGAGATGTGTGCTGTGCAATAATATAACTCTCAGTGTCACGTGTGCAGCATGCGATATGTGTGGTGCGTGTGGTGCGTGTGGTGCGTGCGATGCGTGGCGGCTGGGGATGGTAAACCGGACGCGGGGGGCGGTGCGCTGGACGCGGGGGGCGGTGCGCTGGACGCAGGGGGTGGTGCGCTGGAAGCGGGAGGCGGTGCGCTGGACGCGGGTAGACTCGAGCCGCGACCGGTGTGTGCGCACGCATTCGCCGATCAATGCCATTATCAAAAGCAACACCTCCAGAGCTCATTATTCTCAGTAAAAGGTGAGATAGGTGTAAAATGGGTAATGCTAACGGTAATCGAATAGGCCAGAGGTGCGAGCTGGCGTTGACTCACTTGTTGATGTTACTCTCGATTCGTCGGGCAGAAAGTTTACTTAAAAAATGCTTTTCACTATTTGTTTGACTTTTATTGCTTACTAGCTGAGCCCGTGACTTTGTCCACGTGGAATTTACGAACCCTAATTATTTTTCTAAAACCAAATTATCCTGTCATATTCAGGAGCCGTAATAGCTTACAAATACAATGACAGCGATCACTTCACGCTGCTCTGTCCCGCGGGCGTCATGCTGGACGAGCCCGCACTGCCGCGCTTCGAGCCCGCCCTGCGCGTGCGCCTCGTGCGCCTCGCCAACTGCTGGCCGCGCGCAGGCTCCTATGAGGCCGCCCTGCGCGCGCTTAACGTGACCGCCCTGACTCCCCCGACCTACGCCATCCAGCTCTACATCGAGTCTGCGACGAACTTCAGCGCGCGCGTTCTGGCCGCCGCGCCCTCCTTGCGCAATCTCAGCATCAGCTATAACAAGCTGACCTCCGCCGACCTCGCGCTGCTGCCCACCGCCCTCGAGACCCTCCACTTGAAGCACACAAGAATCGGCGCAGTGCCGGCCGCCGCCCTCGCGCGCCTGCCGCGCCTCGCCCTGCTGTTGGTCAAGGAGAGCATGAGACACGGCCTACTGGATAAAGAGTTTAATGTACCCCTCATGGTGGAGGCGGCGGCGGCGCGTAATCTGACCGTTCTGTCGCTAGCCTCGCTCAGCGCACAGGTGAGTCTGGCGCTGCCGGACTCTCTCGAGCGACTCACTATTGAGGGCTGGGCGTCGCGCCGGCCGCGGCCGTGGACATCATGTCCCAGCCTCGATTCGCTGTTCGTGAAAAATGGCAACGTCGATTCGCTGCCGGAGGGGTGGGTGCGGGACTGCACGCGCCTGCGCGTGCTGTGGGTGGTGGAGTGCACGAGCCTCGTGACCCTGGCGGTGGGCGCGCTGCGCGGGGCCAGCGCGCTGGAGGATGTGCGTTTGTCGACGAACTCGCTGGAGTCTCTGCCGGCGGGGCTGCTGGAGGATGCGCCGGCGCTGCGCAGGCTCGACCTGTGGGACAACCACCTGCACACGCTGCCCGGGTGAGTGCGACAACGCCTTGAAGTGTTGAGGGGCTACTGGCACGTGTTAGGCGAGTCTCTTTTATGAGCTGATAGGTTCGTTACCGATGTTTGTGTATTCACTATGCAGGGACATGTTCAAGATTACGAGGGGTCTGCGCAAGCTGGATCTGGCCATGAACAACCTGACTGGCGTGGCGCTGGGAGCGTTGGGGGCTCTGGGGGCGCTCAGCGAGCTGCGTCTCGACTACAACCGCGCGCTGGACGCGTGCCCAGTCTCGGCCGGTGAGCATCAATTAGTTTTCGATAATGGCCCAATCGCCGCTCCGTTTGCTAATAATCAAAAATAATGTTGCATCGCGAAGGATTGTCGCCGCTGAGCGAGTTAAGGAACTTAACGGTGCTGTCTCTGAGCGGCACGGATACGCGGTGGCTGTGCGCGGACTGGCGGCGGCTGGCGCGGCTCCGCGAGCTCAACCTCGTCGTCACTCCAATCACACAGATCACGGTACTGACATAATAGTTTATATAAAGTACTGCTGAGTTTATTGTAATAAGTAGCAGTAGATCGGTTATGCATGGAGCACATTATTCGACTAATAGCGGCGTTGAATGTAAAAGGTTTCGCTCAAAGCAATAACTATTATTTGTTTGTTTCACCATATATCCGATAGATGTCGCTACGTCGATCGCTGTTTTTTCTGAATCGTGGTAAAACTATTCGTTTCACTTTATTGATCCGAGACCCAATATATATTCAATATTAATTCTTTACCGTCAAAGAGGTAAACGAGATGGAAGTTTCTACATTTTCCTAACTGTTTAGTTCACTATTGTTGTTCCCAAAGAGAAGCCTTATATTCTAGCAATTCGGTATAAACCTATAATGATCCTTAAAACTACAATAGTACTAATATAAAACAAGTTCGGGTTTCTAAGTTTCTAGGCTTGCATATAGATGAAAATCTAAATTGGAAGGAACATATTAATTCTGTATGCTCAAAGCTGTGTCAATATTCATACGTACTGTATATGTTAAATAAAATAGTAAGCAAAGACACCGTACTGGCTGCATACCATGCGCATGCAGCGTCTGTGTTGAGATACGGTATAATATTCTGGGGGAATTCCACTAACTGGGAATGTGCATTTAAAGCTCAAAAAAAATGCATTAGATTAATGTGTAAATTAAAGAAGACAGACAGCTGTAAACCACACTTTAAAGATTTAAAAATTTTACCTTTACCATGTCTATACATCCATGCAATTGTTATTATTGTACAACAAAATCCAGATTTGTTCAATAACTTCCATAGTGCGCGTAATAAAAACAAGGTACATAATATATCAAACAGAACCGCCCTGCTTAATAAAAGTGTATTCTGTATGGCGTCAAAAATTTATAATAAACTGCCTAACAATATTAAAGAAGCCAACAGCTTATATTCCTTGAAAAAAAATCTTACGAGATTTTTACATGATAAGGGTTATTATAGTGTACAGGAGTATTTTAATGATAAGTTGTAATCTTTTTTATTTTATTTTTAATGTTGTATACCATAAGTTTAATAATTCCATACCAACTATGTTAAGCATTTGCAACTAATGTTTAATATTTGCATACCGTAAGGTAGAATACGGCATACGCTACCTATACTGATACCTATGTCACCTTAGAATAACCTGTACTCGCAAATACATTACTTTGACTTTGACTTTGACTTTGAATGATATTCCAGTACACAGATCTTCAATTCAACAGTACGGAAAATTTGTCCATCGACCTGTCCGGGAGCAACCTGACGCGCTTCCTCATGAGCCGCGAGGAGTACAGGAGCGCGGGGGCAGCGTCCGCGCAGGCCGCGCTCACTCTGCGCCTGCCGAGCGAGCTGCAGTGCGACTGCGAGCTGTACTGGGCGGCCGTCGCGCTGCGGCTCCCGCGAGCGCGCGTGCGCCAGCTCGGCGCGCGCTGCCAGGGGGGGGCTGCCTTGAGCGACGTGCCGCTCGAGGACCTGCAGTGCCTCGTGCCCGACCGCTGCCCCGCCGGCTGCGCGTGCAAGAGACGCGAGGACGCGGCCGCACCGGGTCCGCTGCTGATGCTGAACTGCTCCGGCGCAAGGCTGACTCGCGTGCCACGCATCGACGCCCGCGCCGCGCTGCACCACGCGGGAATCGAACCCGTCACGCTGCACTTGCACCTCGCCGACAACCGCATCGACCGGCTCGACCCCGAGGACCTGCCGCTCGAACTCGCGGTGAGGACGACGGAGCGACTCGAAACCTACATCGAGCGCCTACGACGGCATCATACTAATACCATTCCTGTGTTGCAGACGCTCGATCTGCGAGACAACTGGCTGGGTGAAATAGACGCGCAGGCGGCGGAGGCGCTGATCGCGCGGGCGGACCGGCGCGTGTGGCTCGCCGGTAACCGGCTCGAGTGCGGCTGTCGCACCGCCGCCGCGCTCGCCAGCATGCGCGCGCACACCGAGGTCTTCCTCGACTGGACCAACGCCACCTGCTCGGACGGAACGCCGTTGGGTCTGGCCGCACCGGATCCCTGCGAAGACGAGGGCTCGGGCGTGACCGATACTCAGAAGTTCGGGGGCATGTCGGCGGGTGCGGTGTCGGCGCTGGTGCTCGGCGTGGCGGCGGCGGTGGTGCTAATGCTGGTGCTGGTGCTCGCGCGACCCTCGCTGCGGCATCGTCTGCACGCGGCGCTGCAGTCGCTGCCACCGCAGAACCTTCAGCTGGAGGGTCGGCGGCTGGAGCCCGACGGGTGGGCGTACGATGCGTTCGTGTCGTTTGCGCACGCGGACGAGGCGGTGGTGCAGGAGATGGTGGAGCGGCTGGAGGGCGGCCCGGAGCCGCTGCGGCTTTGCGTGCACTATCGCGACTGGCTGCCGGGCGGCTGGATCCCGACGCAGATCGCGGCGTCGGTGCGCGTCTCGCGGCGCACCGTCGCCGTCGTGTCGGAGGCTTTCATGCGCTCCAAGTGGGCGCGCGCCGAGTTCCGCGAGGCGTACGCGGCGGCGCTGCAGGATCCCGAGCCGCGGCTCGTGCTGGTGCTGCTGGAGGAGCCCGCGCTGCTGCTGCTCGACTCGGAGCTGCTGGCGTACGTCAGCGGCAACACGTACGTGCGCTGGGGCGACCCCTGGTTCTGGGAGAAGCTGCGGGTCGCGCTGTCGGCGCACAGGGAGATGGGGGCGGCGTCCTCGCGGCGCGCGATGGCGGTAGAAGGGGCACGAGGTGATATATAAATGAGGCTGCCGCTCGTTATTGAAGCTTAACTTAAGCCTATTTTGGCGAAAAAATAAGATCATCCTGCCAGGCGGTAGGTATACTTTGCGGGGTCCACAACACCCCTCGTTTATTTTGTTGGGTTGCGGAGTAAAAACACTGGGATTCTCTAATAATTAGCTGATTTATTCCGGAGTTCGATACAGACAAATGTGTTACAACGGCATGCACGGCCATAAGAGAGAAACGAAACGTATTGATCTGTCAATCAAACTGACAAACGTCAAGTTGACAGCATCACTTGGATCACTCACAAACTTCAATAGATATAATAGTTAAGATGGTCGAGAAATTTACTATCGCGATTTAGGATTAGTTGGCCCATCATACGCTTGGAGGCGCTAGTAGCACTCTCATCATCACGCCTGTATTCCCCGAAGGGGTAGGCAGAGGTGCACTGTAGTGCGCCCACACCTCGCCGATGTATTTTGGTCGCAATGTAATAGGGGGCGAGCCTATTGCCATTATACCAGGCACATTCCCCCTCAATACGAGGGAGATTTGGGCCATAGTCCACCACGCTGGCCCAGTGCGGGTTGGTGAACTTCACACGCCTTTCTATAAACGTGCAGGTTTCCTCACGATGTTTTCCTTCACGGTTCAGCAAGTGGTAATCATTGTTGAAAATGACATTCGCACATGAAAATTATCTCAGAGGTGCGGGTCCGGGATTTGAACTTGCACCCCTTACGTTCAAGGCGGGCGTTCTTGCCCACGAGGCTACCACTGCTTTTAGTAGCGTAGAGTAGCGCTCTATGACCCATTTTTACACGCGAGTTGGCTCTCTTTTCCTTTATGGACAGTTACTATACTCTTTGGGAGAGTTAGCCGATCGAAAGCCGTTGTGTAAGGTGTGTTTACTGTTTAGTGGTAGTTTTAAACATATTTAAAGCTTTTTTATATATCTCTGGTTTTTGTAAAGTTAGTGTACTCAGTAAGTAGGGTCTATAATAAAAGTTACCAATTACAACAAAGTGATTTTAGTTAAATAGTTTTAAGAAGTCTCCATTTATAGTTACTTATTCATCTATATATACATAGAATAATAATATAAAAAAAAACGGTTCAAAAAGTTCTTCATTCCAATTAAAAACAAAATCATAGATATGAAGCCGAGATTCATCCGCCACCCTCATCACATTCATCACGCGTTTTATTACATTCGATCTCGCTATTATTTCGGTACTTGGCACTGACTACCTGCTAATTTCATCATTACTTCTATAAAAAAAAACAAAACCCGACTTCAAAAAACTAGGTTTACTTAAAACCTACAAATAATCTCATAATTTATCTGCCTAGTCTGACGTACTGTCGCGGTAAGGTTGATTGGTTAGGATAGGTTGAGATTATTTCTAGCATTTTAGGGCATCTAAGCTTTTGAAGTCAATTTTATTTTTTAAAATAATAATTTCACGTTTTTTTGTACAAACAACGTATTGAAATATTAGCATCTTACTACGGCTCTAAAACAAAGGGCATTATGCGGTAAAATATGTTAATTATAAAAAAAAACCTTACAGGTCGCATTGAGAACATCCTTCTTTTTTAGAAGTCGGTATAAAATGAAGAAGAAGAAGAAGCGGTGAAGCCAAAAACAGGCAATTTTAGTTTTTTAACCGACGAAAAAAAAAAGGAGGAGGTTCTCAATTCGACGCGTATATTTTTTTTTTTTTTTTTTTATGTATGATCACGCATATCTCCGGCGTCACTAAACCGATTTCAAATTTTTTATGACGTTTGCTAGGGAATTCTTCGAGGGTGGTCCCATTTTCAAAACATTATCAGAAATCAACCCCCTTAGGGGTGAAATGGGGGGTTGAAGGGTACACAATTTAAAAAATATTTTTTGATCAACCTGAAACTTTGTATATGTAATTTACATCTAAAATAAAGAAACACGTGTTTTAGGAAATTTGAAAAAAATAAATATGTAGGGGGTGAAATGGGGTGATAAAGTTTGCATTCTTGACTATAGCATATCTTTGGCGTTAGTGAGCTGATTTGGAAAAATCTTTTTTTGTTTAATACGGATAGTTAACAAATATCGAAACGATGGGATGGAAAGGGTGGTGAGGGGTGAATTCCTTTTTTGGGCTGTTATGAGGTGCTAATACTTGCATCTTTTCACAAAATAGATACTAAATTCGCCTTCAAAAACCTAGGTACACTAAACACCATGATATACATACGCCCGCATGGACTTTACTTGGAATTATACCCATTTTTAACCAACGAAGAAAACAGAAGAGGTTCACTATTCGACACGTATTGGTTAGGGTATAACTTCGAAGTTGGTCCTATATAAATTAGGAACAAAAATCCTACCCGAAAGGTGGGAAAATAGGGAGAGATTTATTGTTCATTCCCAAATTTTAATGCTGAGTTGTGTATTACAAAAAAATAAGCAGTAGATTCAGATTAAGTAGTAGATTTTAGCCACAAAAAAATATAAAATAAAAACTTTTTAACAAAAAATTAAACCGCCGAAAATTTTAAAAAGCAAAAAATAATATACCTTTTTTATTTTACCTTAATAACAAAGTTCTTAAACTAATGTAAGTATACCTAAGTCATTTTGAGTCGGCGCCAAACAATTAATGAACAATAAATTTAAAGAAATAACCAAATGAAATTAACAATGCAACGTGAAATCTTCAGCGACAAACATTAACATTCCAAAAAATTTGCTCTCCGTACGACCACTCGCACAATGTGTGCACTCACGTATGGGCACATACGTGAGTGCACACATTGTGTCTCGCTATCTCGCTGTGTATTGCTGTCTCGCTGACATTAACTTCGTGAACGCTCGGCATTTTCCGGCGAAGGGGCGTGTCGCGCCGCGCCGCCGCCGCCGTACATCACACTTTACTAAATTAATTAATTTGCTTGTTTGGCGCCGACTCAAAATGACTTAGGTATACTTACATTAGTTTAAGAACTTTGTTATTAAGGTAAAATAAAAAAGGTATATTATTTTTTGCTTTTTAAAATTTTCGGCGGTTTAATTTTTTGTTAAAAAGTTTTTTCATATTGCTAAATATTATAACCTTCTTCAGCCTTCCTTCCTTCAACCTCGATGTCTTCCTTCTCTGTCTACAGCTTATAATGTACATTAACCTCCACGGTCTACTATACTTATAATACTTATAGGGGATTGCCTCCAGCGAGGCGATTATAGTATTTAAGATAAGTAGTCCATCTCGCGGCTGACGGTGCTCACTAACTATATTACAGTCTTGATCCACTCGAAGCCAAATAATCCAATCCGGTCCACTCTCTCGTACGCGGAGTACTGGACCGTCATGAACAAGCAATAACATAGCATAGCAACCAGTAAGTGAGGGCGGCGTTACATATCGTTGCTAAGGACCTGCGCCTGCGCACAACCGGACAACTTAATTCATTCAACTCTCACTCCACTCGCAAACCATTGCAATTTAAATTTAAATTTGTATTGTCAATAAAAATATTAATTTGTAAAATTTACTGTAAGTACGGGGATATATTGCCTAGAAAACTCCAGATGTTCACTCGGCTAGCATTAAATGCTGAAGATTTCATCTCTTGAGTACAACATTTAATGCAATGGTCGCCGATAGATGTCGCTATCGTCGTGTTAGCGCGCGGTGTTGGAATTATTATTAGAAATATTTAAAAAAAGTTAATTTTATATCATTGTGTAATTGCTATGGAGTTGTTAAAATGATACTGAACATGTCTGAGGGAGTGAGTCGGGTGGGGACGAGCGAGCCACGTTCGTTACCGCGCCGATCGTGGTGAAGTCAGTGGCACGGAGTGCGGTTACGACGTCTCTCTCACACACATCATTTTCTTTCGCTCACGAGTGAGCGCTCAATGAAACGAAATTATGTCATTTTTTTATTTACATGTGACGCGAGACAGTACATTCAAGTAAACGAATGAGTCAGTTCAGTTTTGAAATTCGCGTGACTCGTTCAATTTTCACACTTGACGACTGAAATGAGTCGACTCGTGAGTGAGGGACACACCTCCAGTTGAGTCGTCTATTCATGGTTTGCGAAGCTACTATATTAAGAGCCATATCTTATCTCGCCTCATTTCATTCAATTGAATCATTTCATTCATTTCGTAATATAAGAAAAAGTAAGACAGGAATTTATGTCAACGATGCGCAAACGAGATGCCGCGCCGCCGCCGTTACTGTTCATCGATATTACTGCGACGTCAGGAGAGTCATTCAAGACTGTTATATCCGCGATATGTCACCGAGGCAGAGCGCAATCGAGCCCGCCGAGGGCGAGGCAGCGTTCGGGCGGCAGCAGGTCGGGCGAGGCCGGCTCGCCGTAGCCGCTGTCGGCGTCGGTGTGGCCCGCGGACTCGAGGCGGGGCGCGTGCAGCGCGGCCCGCAGCGCGCGCGGGTGCGCGGCCAGGTACGTCACCAGCTCCGGCGCCGCCGGCCGCTGCTCCGCCGCGCGCTGCCAGCACGCCAGCGCCACGCCGCGTCTGCGCACACATCCACACACGCCGTCAAATCTAGAGTGTCATTTGAACGGCGATCGAAGCGCGGTATCGCCGGTATCATAGAGGTGTGCTCACGTCTGCGGCGTGGCGTCGAACGGCAGAGGGGGGCGCCCCCCCGCGGCCACGAATTGTAACACGCGTAGAGGCGACATGTCGCCGTAGGGACGCTCGCCCAGCGTCACCAGCTCCAGCAGCAGCACGCCCAGCGCCCACACGTCGGAGGCGGCGGAGAACACGCCGCGCGCCAGGCTCTCCGGCGCCATCCACAGCACCGGGAACAGCGCGCGGCGCCGGCACGCGTACTCCGCCGCGCCGTCCGCGCCCGCCGCCGCCGTCTCGCGCGCCATCCCGAAGTCCGCCAGCTTCAGCGAGCGCCGCGCGTCCACGAGGCAGTTGGCGGCGCGCACGTCGCGGTGCACCAGCCCGCGCAGCGCCAGGTAGCCCAGGGCGGAGGCCGCCTCGCGCGCGAGCCGCGTCAGCGCCTCGGGGGCCACGTGCTGCGCCTCCTCGGCGCCGTCCGGCGTCGCCTCCGCCAGGTGGCGCCGCGCGCGCAGGTACCGCAGCAGGTCGCCGAAGAACGCGTGCTCCATCAGCACCAGAGGCGGACCGTCGTCGGCGCACACGCCCGCCAGCCGCACCACGTGCTCGTGCGCCAGCGCCGCCAGCGTGCACGCCTCGCGCAAGAACTCGCTCTCCTCGGAGGGTGCGGCGCCCTCGCGCAGAGACTTGGCGGCCACGACGCGCGTGCGGCCGCCCGAGCGCAGCAGCGCGAGCCGCACGCGCCCGAAGCTGCCGGCCCCCAGCTCTTCGCGCAGCTCCAGAGCCGCGCGGGGCACCAGGTGCGCGCCCAGCGCTTCCGCCGCGCGCTCGCGTCGCGCCAGCAGCAGCAGCAGCAGGTGCCGGTCGCGCCGAGCCAGCCGCCGCAGCACGGCACGCCGCGCCAGCCAGCACGTGGCCGGCGCCAGCGCGACCGCCACCAGCGCGCAGATCCAGGCCACGTCGTAGCAGCTCGGCGCGAAGGCGTCGCCGCCGGAATACAGAATGCAGCGCGACGTGCCGTCCGCGGGCGCGCCGTCGGGGTACACCTGGCTGAGGTTGCACTCGACCCGTTCGCCCTCCACCACGCACCGGCCCAACGGGACGTGCTCCGCGCCGCTCCACATCGCCACAAACACGAGTGAGCGTGCGCGCGCGCGCGTGCTCGCCTCGTAGCGGAGCGCCTGCAGCACGCCCGGCTGAGGCAACCCCTCCGTCATAACTTTCTTGAATTCTCTGAGAAACAATTTACTGCTTGACCATCCGGTTCTGAGATATGAATGTAAACAAAGGCAACGCAAGGTGTGAGTGAGAGAGGAGAGTTAGAAAGGACAAAAGGAAGTAATATACGTATATGGTAAAACAGTTTTTCATAAATCCATACATCTTGTAATTTTGCATCCACGATAGGCACCCACTACCTACTGATTAATGCTCAATAAAAATACTCGTGCCAATTTACATCATGAGCAACTATTCCAAAGCCACTGCCACTCAGTTCAGTCCTGCCAATCATAGCTGAAAGCTAATATATGTATACTCACGCGATGGTCGACTTAGTGTGTATATCGTTAGCCACGATGGACGTCTGCCGCCGCATCACCTCCTCGAAGCCGTAGGCGAGGGTCAGGACCGCGTCCGCCAGCGCCAAGGCTCGCGGCGGCCAGTCGCGCCTCGCCCACAGCCGGTCCATCTCCGTGCGCAGCTCCGACGAGCCCTCGCCGCCCGCCCCACCCGCCTCCCCGCTGTGGCACCAGTGCGAGATCGAAATCACGCGCACGTCAGTGGCGTTTGTTTCGGGCGGCCACTCCCGCACCATCCACGCGTAGCCCTCGCGCATCATGCCCGCCTCACCCGCCGCCTCCAGTATCGCGGCCGCGGCGTCGGCTCGCGCGTTCACGAGCACTATGCGCGCGTTCTTATAGCGGAGTGTATCGAGCAGGGCGGTGACGGCACTCTCGGACGTATCCGGAGGGACGGTGAAGTCGCCGAGCGCGAGGTGGTCCTCGCCGGTGGCCTCGTTCAGTCCGTCGAAGAAGTTCCTCGCGAGCGGCGAGTCGTCGGAGAGCACCGCGAGGCGCGTCCAGCCCTGCAGCGCGGCCAGCCGGCGCACGGCCCGCGCCAGGGGCCGCAGCCGGCCCGCGCTGCTCCACGCGGCCGCGTGCCGCGTGTCATTCGCGTCGATGTCGTCGGTCGGCGCGGAGTACAGCACCAGTGGCAACCGGTGGCGGGCGCAGAACGCCACCAGCGCCGCCGCTTCCACCTCGCCGCGCGCCACCATCCCGATGGCAGTCTTAGAGCTCTGCCTACTCATGTAATTCTCCGCCGCGGCTATCGCGGCTTTGGGATTGTCACAGTTTATCAAGAGAGGGTCGATGCCGAACGAGTAGTTCAATTCTGCTTTGAGTTTTATCTCGTAGGTGCTATTCATCAGATCGTAATATGGCTTCTGATCCCTATCCTTGCATAGGATTACTATTTCATTATAAACCGTCGGGATTGATTTCGTCGAGTTGCGCATCTGCGCAAACGAGACCGCGTTGTTGACAGCCCAGCGGCACGCGGCCTCCTCCACGCTCCCGGCCTCCTCCTCGCCCTCCAGTATCTCCCTGAGCGACTGCGGCGTCGGCCGGAAATCGTGGAACGTGTTGTATAAGCCGGGTGCGGATTTTGTCAGCAAATTTTGGTCTACGGCACGAAGAGCCTCCGAGGGATCCAAGTCCTCGCGACAATCGAAGTCGCCAACGCACCGGGGCGGCCTCACGGGCCGCACGTCAGGATAGCCAGCCCACATGTTGTAGTCCAGGAATAAGAAAGCTTCGTCGCTCGAGCGCAGCTTCTGGAATAGCTTCGCTCGGGGCAGCTTCTGCGGCAGGAGGGGCAGCGAGGCGGCATGCGCGCGCAGACGGAGCTCCCACAGGGTCCCATTCAGCGCCGCCTCGTCCTCGACCGGGTAGTAGACGGGCGCGGAGCCGTTCCTGAAACAATGCGATAAAACTGATGATAAGGGCACTGCAGCTTGGGCTCTAAGATAAGCCCGAAGTTATCCAACTAGCCTGGGTCAGTCATCAATCATCAATTTATGATGCAGAATCTCGTATAGACGCGAGGCGTATCGTGTCACACTTGTGATATTCCTTGTGAAGTTCCATCGGTGGTGGGAACTGACCATGCTCCCGTGGCGTTGAGGAACTGGTAGACTTCCAGAGACGTGCGATTCGTGTCGCCCGGCCAACGCGCGTGCAGACGCGCGCGCGCCGGGATGCTGGACGCGCCGTACTCCCGCAGCCGCGGGCCCGCCACGCCGCACTCGTCCTCGGCTTCAGTGAAGCACTTCGTGGAGTCGGGCTCGCCCGCCCACGCCGCCGACAACACCAGCACCGCCCTTCACACAACACGTAGTTCCGTACACACTAAAATTCCATTGACTTTGTCGCCTCCTGCTTCGAGGTCACAAGTGGGTGGCTTCTATTCTTGTAATGCAGAAGACGTACTCGGCATAGTTAACTGTGGGGCTGTAGGTAACATTTCTCTTGAGGTCGACGAGGCGGTGCGGGGCGCGCGCGAGGCTCACGTGGCGGTACCGCAGCGCGCCCGCCAGCAGCGCGCGCAGCAGCGCCGCGCCTGCGCGCGCCGGCCCCGAGCCCCACACCAGCGACACGCCCAGCTCGCGCCCGTTCACCCGAAGCGCGCGCTCGCCGCCCGCCCATGGCTCCGGCACGTCCTCACCGCCCGCCCGTGGCTTCAGCAAGTCTATAGAGACAATAGTTTTTCTACACACACAGACACACGATTTGTTCCTCGAGGCCAGTTTCACTAAAGGGCATATTGTTATAAGGAAATATGATGTGTTGTAATTACCTGCCTAGATCCCCTTGTGTTGGTGGTTAAGTCATCGTTAATACATTATCCTCACACGGACAGGCAATGTGCGGTTTGCACGTATTTGAATTCACCAGAAAGTGAGTTGTAAAGTCACCGCGACTGTTCTGGGAATTCTAAGCTCGTCAGTGAGGTTAGCCCCAGTACCGGCACCTCATTTACCTGGCAGGTATTATCAGTGTTTGAGGTGAGAAATCGCTCGAGCGCCTATTCACTTTTACATGGAACATGGTTGAAATTCGAGTAGCTCGCTCCATTCGCTAACATGAGGACTTCAAATGAGACTCACGACATGAGTCTAGTCGAGCTACAACTACAGGCAGTGGCGAGCGAACTCACTTCACTTGTCACCAAAATGAACTCTATACTAATGTACATAAAGATGTTATGTATGTAGCAATAGACACGCGAGCACACGACCAGCACCCGTAGCATGACCGTGTAGACATGAGTTTTATCTCTTTTAACTGTCAGTTTTGTCGAGAAAATGACGTCACTTCGAGCTTTTTGTACTGGACATGGCTCGGTGTGACGTCATTTTCGTTACGAATGTGACAGTTGAAATAGATAAAACTCATGTCTACGCGGTCATGCTAAGCCTACAGCATCGCTCACGTTATCGATGGCATTTCGTTGAAAAGTGTTCTTCATGTATTACATAATAGAGTTCGTTTTGGGATTACCGCCGCGGTTCATTGAAGCTTGTTCGATTGTATTATTAGGAAATGAGGTAAAGTTATCGGCTCCCGCTGCGTAGGTACCTGTCCGCCTAACTAACTTGCTACTCGAACAGGAAATCAGGCGACGGGAACTCTACATAACATGTAATAACTTTAACAACAATCATTTTAAATAATAATGGATACTTATTTCACGGTGCTTTTATTTATTTATTCACAACTTATTGAAACCGCGACTTCGTCGTGGAATTCGATTATTTATTTGTAAAGGACTACCAACAGTTACACGCAACCTATTTCAGGTAAACACAACATGCAACATGGACTATTGTGAAATAAAATAATGATGATTTAACTAAAAATAGTTACTTCATATACAGCTATCTGCCAGTGAAAGTCCCGCCAAAATTGGTCCAGCCACGACACGCAGAAAGACGGATAAACAAAAAAATAATTTTCGTCATAGGTACCGTGTTTATTTCCACATGCCTCTGTCACTCGATACCTCGACGCGTTCCTGAGATAAAGGGTCTCGACAGACGGACAGATGGAGATCGAAGTGATCCTATAAGCCTTTCTTTTTTCCTTTTGAGATACGGAACCCTATATAAAATCTGGTGTAACTCCTCGTCGTAGAGTATTGAACATTTGTACCTTTGTGCGTTGTACCTTGAAACAGTGTGTCGCAGTATCCCCCGGCCCCGGGCGGCGCGCGCGCAGAGCACGCCAGCACGCACAGCGACACTATCGCCGCACTCCACATCTCGTAGTAAACAGTAAATAGTAACTTTAGATCGAGAAGATAGGCGGCGCGTGCGCACCGCGTCTGAGGTACTACTGGCGTCATGTAACTCAATACGGTGGTAGCGCGGTAGTAGACAGTGGCGGCCATATTGTTTTTGTAATTATTGTTATGACAAAAGTATTAGGCGCTAACTAGATGGCGCCTGTCACCTGTCACCTGGCTCATTATGCAGTTCATCTGAAACAAACATACCTATTACATACATGAAAAATGCGTTTCCGTTACAGGCAGCGTACGCGGTGGTACACACAGGTACCTGTGTGTACACTATCACATGCATTTAGTAAAGAGCACTTGTTTGGACATTACAAACTGACACATTTTTTAGGGTTCCGTACCCAAAGGGTAAAACGGGAACCCTATTACTGAGACTTCGCTGTCCGTCCGTCCGACCGTCTGTCACCAGGCTGTATCTCATGAACCGTGATAGTTAGAGAGTTGAAATTTTCACAGATGTATTTCGGTTGCCGCCATAACAACAAATACTAAAAAACAGATTAAAATAAACTTTTAAGGGGGCTCCCATAGAACAAACGTGTTTTTTTGCCCTTTTTTATAGATAATGGTACGGAACCCTTCGTGCGCGACTCCGACTCGCACTTGGCCGGTTTTTTTTGTTTAAGTTTGTTTGTTTTAGCGACCATACCCTTAACTGTAACGTAAACGGTAGACGAAACATCTAGAAGTAACCTCATAATTTATTACTTTTGGACTAGCTTTGAAGCGCACCTACGTTTTTTTTTTTGTTTCGATTTAAAAATAGTTAATTTTGAACTGTTTCTGCATCTCGGTAAGATTGTGTCCGCCCGAGGTCTATAGGTGTTTGAATGTTTCTAGACTATGCAATTAATCTCAGCTTAACACTGGATACCTAATATACTAGAAGTAACAGTAAAAGAACCCCTTTGTCGCATCTCCTCGTTTCGAAGACACTCTTCTTAATGCCAAGCCAAGTATCAGGATCCTTGGAGTCGACATATCGAACGACGTGCAATTCCGCGGTCATCTGGAAAGTAAGGCCAAGTTGGCCTCCAAAAAGCTGGGTGTGCTCGGTAGGGCGAGGCGGTATTTCACTGCGGCTCATCGCCTGCAACTTTACAAGGCGCAAGTCCGTCCGAACATGGAATACTGCTCTCACCTTTGGGCCGGTGCACCGCAGTACCAACTTCTTCCTTTTGACCGCTTGCAACGAAGGGCAGTTCGAATTGTCAATG